>OX638250.1:21425597-22859972 GCA_951806755.1 Brenthis hecate
AGTCATCAGCTCTTTTCTTACTTTTTAGAGGTTTTTATATGTATACTAGCAACTACCCTTGCTCCGCTCGGGTTGGTCCCTAGTTACGTTTTAACGGTTAAAATAGATTTCTCAGAGATGAGATATTTTCCCGCAGTAAAAGTATCCTACATGTTGACCGGGACTTTACTTTAAATACATTATAAAATGGAAGAGTGAATGAAAAGCGACAGTAAGAAAGAATTAACAGGATTTTTGAAAATATTTATTAATTGACGGTCATGGCGTCCAATCAAACTGATAATGGCTATCTACGCAAGAGATATACTTGAAGTACAATGCACTCTATTCCTTGACTCCCATAGTTCAATGGGACTGTCTCGAATGGATGCTCTACAACAAGGCAACAAGAATGTGTAACACCACCAACTTGCTCCTTAAGTACGTTAAATTACGTTGAAATTAGCGTTATTGGAGATTCGCCAACCCAATGCATTCAAATAAGGCCAATGACGTGACATTTAGGTAGCACCACGGTAAATGTTTGCATATTAAGGAAAAACAAAGCAAATTATCAATTTAATACTTTATGTAAAGGCAAAATAAATAAATAGAATTACAGAGTAGCATGTGTTATTATAAAATGGTATTTGAATTATTTTGTATTAGAGGTCGTGATTGTTTACTGAAAGGGACACCCTGTTAGATAAATTACGTAACACATCTGATTTAATCATGTACAAAGCTTGTTTTCAATTATATTTATTATTTACTAGCGACTCGTCTCTAGGTAATTCTTTAAATTAACATAACTTTTTTATTTATGAATCGATTGAAATAAAACAAATAATATTAAGTGAAGCTTACGAAAATGCATTAGTCAAAACCGCACCTAAATCGGTTAAGCCGTTTCTGAGATTAACGCGCACAAACACTCAGACATAAATTCTAAAAATCATTGTTTTGGGTTCTATTGCGTTAGTAAAGACACTTAATAATAGTTTTTCTCAAAAATCTTCCATGTACAGACAGCGATCAGTTACAATTTCAGTTTCAGTTGAGACCCGATCGTGTTCCACTTAGGCAAAATTTGAAATTTCCGAAGCCCATAAATTATTATTAAAAGCATTTATTTGTTTTTTTTTTATATTTAAGTAATCATATTTTATACAGATAAATAAAATTGAAGTGTCTGTTTGTAATGTCAAAATAACAGCGTTTTACTAAATGCATATGAAATTATATACGGTACTTATAAGAAAAACACAATTTTTAAAATTTTGTCTGTTTGTCTGTCTGTCTGTTTGTTCCGGATAATCTCTAAAACGGCCGGACTGATTTCGACTGGACTTTCACTGGAAGAAAGCTGATGTTATAGGGAGTAACATAGGCTACTTTTGTTTTAGAAAAAGAATTAGGGTTCCGCTCAAAATAAATAAAACGTAGCTAGGGACGAACCCGAGCAAAGCGAGGGTGAGTCGCTAGTTATTATTATATTTTGGCATTTAAGTACCTATTCCTCTCTCATGTTATATCGCATACATAAAAAAAAATCAGTGAGACTTTCTATTATGTTCCAAAACAAATGACGTATTTTCATAAGAAAAAATGTGTTTGTTTGTAAATTGGCTAACATGGTAATGAATTAAGTAATTTGTTTAGACTTTAGAGCTTATATAATTAGTGTAGAGTAGTGTAATATTTCGTTGTGATTAATATTATAAATACGATATTCTGGTACAGTATCTCTCCTGGGATATTAGTTATATATGTATGTACATTAGTTTATACCGTTACAATAATAGCTTTAAAAAAAGAAAAATTCTGGGAAAGGGCGTGTTTGATGCACACCGAAGTTTCCGTAGCTAAAACTTTTAATTTTTTTTTTATAATTTGAGTACCGAATGGTCTATTTCTTTAATATAGGTACGCTTCGACGGGTCCATTCAACACGACCGTAATACTTTCTTATAGTGTGGTTAGACACTATCTGTAACAAGAATAAAACGCCTTTGCGACGTCTAAAACCTTAGTCTCTCCTCTGACCATGATTGCTGTAAACCGTTCGAAACGTCGGAAACCAAAAATCAAAATAAATCCGCGAAATAATCAAAAAAGATAGTTTTATTTAAAACATCAACACGACTGCTTTGAGATCAGGTCCAAGACTGCATGGGAGTGAAACTTCCGGGCTGTTATTGAGAATTTCTTTAGAAAAAAAAACCAATAACTATAATTAGCCCGACCCAGACCTCAAACCCAGGACTCCAGATCTACAGCCGTACATGAAACCCGCTAGATCAACAAGACAGTAATTCAAAATAACGCAATAACGGATTAATAACCTAATGGTTTCAAAGTACAGCTACAGGCTAGTAATTTCATACAATAGAGTCTGGAACGGAAACGGCAAGCGATGGCGGCATGCAATTTGTTCGACCATTTAAAGGGCCCAATTTACGACTCTTGTCTTATATACTATAATATCAGGGTTAAACATTGTTATTTACTGGTTGAGAGGTAGACACATCCTACTAATATTATAAATGCCAAAGTTTGTGAGGATGTATAGATGTATGGATGATTGTTACTCTTTCACGCAAAGAACTACTGAATGAATTTTAATGAAACTTTACAATAATATAGCTCAAATATGAGAATAACAAATAGGCTACTTTCTATCCCGGAAAAATGTACTTATTTATATAGATAATATATCCTAACTGATCACTAATCCACATCGATTACTGTAACAGTATAAACAATTAAATACTGACCTCGATAACATTCAACATACCTAACATTATTCTTTACTTTGATATCGATTATACCCTTCACCTAATATAGCTAGTGATACATTACTTGTTCAGAAAGGCGTGAGTTTATACACAATCTTGCCTTATGTATGTTTGTTCCTACTTCTTTGAAATTCAAAGAAAGAAAAGTATCTCAAAGTGAAAGTAATAATTCATATGTAAATATTAAAAATTAGATGAACAACAAAGAATTCCCAATTTAATAAACTATAAAAATTAAAAATAATATATGAAAGAGGTACATATTGATTGAATGATGAATCACTTGGCACTCTATCCTCTAGAAATAACGAAAATATATTACGAGTATGTATCTTTATTTTTTAAAAGAGCAACTGTCGAGTTTCTCGCCGGATCTTCACAGCAGAACTGCCTTCCGAGCCGGTGGTACATTCCTCACGGACTTACATACATACTGACATTTATTAATTTTTTTAAAATGTTAAAAGTGACAATTCAAAAGTGCATGTATTAAAGCTCTATTAGAATAAAGTATATTTTGATTTTTTAACATTCAACCAACATAGTGTAGGTATTTCAAAATAAAAGTATTAAATTAGGTACAGAGTAGATATTATCACGGTTATAACAGTACACGGTTTAATGAACCTTAACAAAGTTGGTTTATTTACAGAAAAACTAAGTAATATAAATTAACAGTCAAAGATCTAAAGACAAGTTAATCACAGCAATATGATAAATGCAAAAGTTTGTATGTATGGATGTTTATGACTCTTTTTGAAAGGGCTGGACGGATGAAGATGAAATTAGTATGTATACAAATAGATTATGAATAGGAGTAATACGTAGGATATTTTAAATAAATCTTTTCGGGTTTTTCCACGGATATATTTTGATTTTTGGTTCCCGACGTTTCGAATGCTTTACAGCAATCATGGTCTCTGGAAAGACTAAGGTTTAGACGTCTTATAGGTCATTACATTTCCATTCCGAACACAAGTATCCTCGGATTACTTACTGGGAAGACTCGAACATAAAATTGTAAAGATGATTAAGTAATAAAAACTATTTTTTTTTAATATATATACTTGTTGTCTGTAGTCTCTCCCGTTTCCCTTGGTTTCCTACGCGAGCGCGTTACCATTATGCTACCTCAGCCTTTTTATGTATATTTTTTTGAAGAAAAGAATATTATGGGGGTGTTAATTAATAAACTTTAGATACTTAGTATATACCTAATATATCATCTTATTTGTATATTTAAGCTAAAAAAATCCCATAAGATTATATTATAAGCTCTACAGAACATCTCATATAACGATTCGCTAAACTAAACATAGAAATGCAGTTCCAAGATGCATTCAATGCTAATGTTTTTGTTACTCTCCGGTTCGAGTCAATAAGCATTGGTTTTTACATAGAAAATGCATGCAAATTAGTGGGTTACTTGTGATATTATACAGTTACATATTACGGTACATTGTATGTTGTTATTGATAGTAGGTAAGTCCTTTTAGAAAATCAGTTACAGAAATAAAAAAAAACCGACGGAATAAAAAGCGAACTAAAAGATGAAAACAAGTTGACGAAGGCACACCGAACATAGTATTTTGCAGCCGGATAGTATTATACATACATATATGTTTTGCACTAGCTGAGAGTCTTGCTACGTGAATATACAGTACCCGGGCTACCGAGCTTGGCTCGAAATTTTTGGTCTACAGTACAATTTTCTTTTTTTTTTAAACTAAAAACTTGAATAAATATAAAAAAAAACGAAAGTAAAAATGCTCGTTTAAAGATACTATAAGATATGTATCCAGTATTTATTCACTAGACAATATACATGGTAACATATATACATACACAGGTCAAGTATATAACCATCCTTTGGCCTTCGTCGCAGTAAAAATGAAACAAAAATATGCGTTATTTAAAATGTTTTCTCAAAAGATCTACTTATTTTGTATGTGCATAAACTTAGCAGTCGACTAATTCCAACACTCTATAAACGCAGTGGTATTAAAAAAATTTAGATAGGTACACGCAATCTGTCAAAAATGATTACGGGTATTTTTTTGCACACTTAGTTTCTTCACAAACACATGAACAGCAAAAGACTTTAATGGTTTGAAAAATTTGGTTAAGGAAATTAGCTGATGCCTTGGGCTTGGTTGTAAACACAATATGAGTACCATCACATTATACTATAACATGCCTTCGATTCAATTCAATTGTTTTGTTTCATTACTGACATGGCATTGAATTGAACATGACATGACATTTAAAAAAACCAGTTTACGGTATATATCTACCCTATGATAGATATATATCGTAACTATTAACGTATTAAACTGGAGTAAACATTTTAACACACCAAATTGACGCAACACATCAACAAAGAATTGAGTTTAATATTGTAACGATAAATGTAATAGATTCATTAAAATTGGTTCAACCGTTTAGTACTTACTTAGGAACTTAGGATCAGAAATACATACATACAAATCTAAACTGTTAGCCTGATTTTCAATTTTGCCACAAACGGGTAAGAAAACTAGATGCCATTTATTGTGAGAGATAATGATAAATAAATATGTTGGGACATTAACACACAGAACCATCTAGTTCCATGGTAAGCTACGAGGCCTCTGTTATGGATAGCAGATATTTGACACACCACACATATATAACTTTAAGTAAATACATATTATAATACCCATGACTGGAGTACAAGCATTCGTGCTTATCACACAAATGAATCCCCCCAGCGAGACTCGAACCCGTGACCGCTGGCACAGCAATTAGGGTCACTATAAACGGAGCTAAACGTGTCGTCAAAATAATACAGCTACCTTTTAGTGAAATTATTTTTAAAACCTAATCATACTTACCTGTATAAGAATACTGAAACTTGTAGATACTCGTAGAGCCTGGCCAAATCAAGAGCAGGTCACAAAACAACAATGCTTATTT
This sequence comes from Brenthis hecate, assembly GCA_951806755.1. Lineage (NCBI taxonomy): Eukaryota > Metazoa > Arthropoda > Insecta > Lepidoptera > Nymphalidae > Brenthis > Brenthis hecate. Next base: position 21,431,330 of record OX638250.1, read on the forward strand.
ATTTAGAATTAAATTTTATAAATTGCACACGCAATACCCATCCAGGCTAAGGATTTATTTTAACACGATTAGTGGAATCACGAAAGCAATTAATTTATATTTGCACGAATAGTTTTTGCAATGGCTGCATTTTCAAGACTGCAATGATAAACGAGAAAGATTGCTGAATGAAATGTTCATTAGCAACATTTTCTTTATTTTAAAGCTAGAACGTCTATTAGGGAGCTATATCATCTCAATTATTCTACTCTATTCGCGAAACACAAATCAAGGTCAAATAATAATTTATAAGAACGTAGCGACTCACCCTCGCTTCGCTCGCTTCGCTCGGGTTCTTCCCTGCCTTGCTTCCCAATACAAACTTTCATCCCCATTTTCATCGCCTTAAGGAATGATTTTCCCGGAATAAAAACTATCCTATGTCCTTCCCAGGGTCTCAATCTATCTTCTTACTAAATTTCATCTAAATCGGTTCAGTAGATCCAGAGATTACTCCCTACAACGTCACAAACTCCCAATCTCACAAACTTTACCTCTTTATAATATTAGTATAGATAACATAATGTGTTTAGCCTTTTATAACGTCGCACTGCTGGGCACGAATATGCCTACCTTCAGCTTGATGGGAATCATGCCACAGTTCATCGTGTTGATCAAGTGCTAGTTGGCGGATTTCACAGCCCTTCGGGAACTTGCTATATTCTCACAGTTATGTAGGTATCCTCACGACGTTTTTCTTCATCGTTAGACAAATGGTAATCATGATGAGACTGATGCGCAAATGATAATATCAGAGATACGAGACTCGGGTTTTGAACCCATTTCTAGTTTTCCCAAGCAAACGCGTTACACTTGGCTGATATCATTTGCTATCATATAAACGCAAAATACATAATAACATTTATGTCAAATCATTCAAATGCAAAACACGAAGACATAAAAGCATAATGGAATTTTTTCGCAATAAAGCCATTAAAGTTGACCACAGATCTCAAAATAATAAAAAAAAAAGAACAAAATATAAATAAGCCATGGTAATTAGCGATGCGTGACATCAGAAACCGCGTACTGGTATACTTATGTCGGTCAGACGTGTCGTTATTCTCATGGTTTAGGCAGATAGGAATTACCCTTGGGTAAGTATATCATACTACTATTATAAATACGATTTTTTTGTGTATGTTTGTTACCCCTTCATGCTGAAACGACTGGACTGGATTTGGATGAAAGTTAGTACATAGATAAATAATGACCTGGAGTAACATATAGGCTATTGGTTAGTTCTAAGAATGCCTAGAGAGAAGTAGTTAGTCCTAGAGATGCACCCGAGCGAAACAAAGGCAAATCACCAGTACAAACTATATACCTAAGCCTTAGAAATACATTGTATATGTACGTACATCCATACTAATATTATAAATGTGAAAGTGTGTTTGATTGTTTTTTTGTTTGTCCTTCTTTCACGTCGAAACGGAGTGACGGATTGGCGTGATTTTTTTGTGTGGATATAGTTGGAGGGCCGGAGAGTGACATAGACTACTTTTTGCCCCGGGAAATTATTTAATTCCCACGGGAAAAAAGTTATAATACAATACAAAAAAATGTTTATGTTCAAAATTACTTGAAACTCGGTATGTTCAATAAAATTAAATAAATATGTGTTTTAGCATTTTTCGAAATTCATCCTATAAGGGGGTAAAATAGGGGATGAAGGTTTGTATGAAACTACCTTTTTAAAGATTTTTTTTGTAGTTTTAGCGCGAGCGAAGCCGCGGGTTCTGCTAGTATATTATACTTTTATAGTGCCATATATTTATGGTGTAAGCTTGGAATCGAACGTATGCGAAATAGCACTCAAATAGCGTCATAAAACATTTACAAGCCTATCTTATTAAAGCCAATTCTTTGAAATTGGTCTTAGTATTATATTTATTTATAAAATTCTGTTCTTCGTAATTATTCTACTTTTAATGATCTTTCACTTATAACCTGGATGGTTCTTAGCCATAATTAGACCTTTTTTTGAGTTTTTTTTATTTTTTGAAAGTCATGTGAAGTCCGTCAACCCGCACTTGGCCAGCGTGGTGGACTATGACCTGATCTCCCTCGCATTGAAGGGAGGCCCGTGCCAAGCAGTGGGACGTTAAAAAGGGCTGAATACACAATCAGTACTTATCGTTATAGGAATCAAACCCGAAATATTCGACGTCATTAACATTGCTAGGTTTCTAAAGGTACTCCAAATGTTAAGAAAAAATAGATCGATAAAAGATGAATTACTCGTTTTCATACATACATTTCATAATCATCATCAAAAGTGTAAATATTTATCGGAAATAAGGTACCATATTATTATTTATAGTTTATCTAAAATACTATTTTGAATATAACAGTATATTTAAGCATTTGGGCCACAAATTATACCGATATTTATTCCAACATCGGTCGCTCACACCCAGCGTGACCTCATATGCGGTACAACAACATGCCGGACCCCCGTATAGGCTATTGAACTACTCGCATCACTTAATTTCTTGACTAATCTCTTAAACATTTTTATATCGCAGCCTGTTAAGGCTTTGTCCGACTTTTTTAATTTGACTTCTGAAAAATTGCTATTGAAGTAATATTTATTGTATCTTATAATATTAAATGAGAAATTCTAGCATATATATATATATATATATATATATATATATATATATATATATATATATATATATATATATGCTAGAATTTATTGTATATATTTTTTATATTCTTTTACTTTTTAGTCTTTAGAAGCCAGTTTTAAAGTATTTACTTACCAACATGCTTAATGATCTGATATTTTAATCTTTAACAAATATGCTTGGTATGTACATAAATGACAAAATTATTGACTCCACTCTAATAGGATTGCGTAAGTGTTTTTATTAAATTATTATTATAGTTGATTACGTCTACCATGAGTCTAACATACCTATAACATAACTTTCAAATATATATATATATATATATATATATATATATATATATATATATATATATATATATATATATATATATATATATATATATATTAATGAAAGCTTATTAAATGACCAGTTAAAATTTTAAAATTTTGGTTGTATTAAGTAAAAAAGACGCAAAATACTCAGTAACTGTGACAGATTTAAGCTAAAACGAATACAATAACTAATTAAGTTAAATATTATCATATACTTAATTCATAACAGTTTCAGAACAAAAACACAAGTGTCACTTTATTCCTCTTAATATCTATATTGTATCGAATAAAAATAACAATCTTAGTAGTAATAAATATTCATGAGTAAAGTTGTTTTATAATAAGCAAAGAGATAAGATGGTAAAGTTCAAAGTTGGATCACACAGCAGGCGATGTAGTAAAAAGCCACCGTAGACTGTAGACTTTTTATCGGGCGTTAGTTTAGTCGGACTCGTTATAAGTATGAAGACGAAGTTTAAAAAACTTTTTTATCGATACAAAATCGTTATAATATTCGTACATCCGTACATATCCATACAGATAATGAGTATAAACTACAAGCCGACAGAAAGTCTAAAGTGTGCGTTTAGAAATGAAAATATTGGTTTCCCGGATATAACCATTGTGACGCTTATCAAAATACTTTAGCTATTATTGCTTTCATGAAGTTTTGATAGAAAGTATTATATATGTACCTACATAAAACACTATTTTTGGCGCTTATTAAGTATACGTAATCGATAATATTAATAATAATAATTTGATACGTAAACGATATCCGAATCAATATTTATTCCTTTTATCTCTTAATTAATTAAGACACTATATAATCTGCTTAATACAATATCGAGAGTTAATTTTTCAATAGTTATGTTTACGTGAAACTTTTCTAGTCATGATATCTATTGTAATCAGCCCTTTTTAACGTCCCACTGCTGGGCACGGGCCCCCCTTCAATACGAGAGGGATCAGGCCGTAGTCCACCGCGCTGGCCAAGTGCGGTTTGGCGGACTTCACATGTCTTTCGAAAACTTGCTAAGTTCCCTCATGCAGGTTTCCTCACGATGTTTTCCTTCACCGTACGGCAAGTGGTAATCATGCTAGAAATGATTCGCACATGAAAATATCAGAGGTGCGAGACCCGGGATTTGAACCCGCATCAGTCGGTTTCTCAAGCGAGCGTGTTACCACTGGACTACCACTGCCTATTAATACATTGTTATTTTTTGCAATTTTATATAACAATCGATTTAAATGAATTACATTTTCTTTTAAATAAAACTATCTTTTCGACATTTGATCTTTGGTTTCCGACGTTTCGAATGCTTTATAGTCTATAGCAATCATGGTCACGGGAGAGAACAAAACTCCGAAAAGATACTTTTATTTAAAACTAGCGACTGACCCTCGCTTTGCTCAAGTTCATCCCTACTTTTAACGTCTAATATAGATTTCTTAGAGATGAGACATTTTCCCGCAGTAAAAAGTATCCTATATGTTGACCCGGATAACCAGCTATCATCATACCAAATTTCATTAAAATCTGTCCAGTGTTTTTTTCGTGATGCGGTCACAGACAGATAAAAATTCTAAAAACTATGGACTCGGCCTCTGTATGGATAATAATGACTATTCAATAAGATTTTCCAAAAAAATATTTAATATACAGATTCGACATCGGCTTTGTTTGAATTTTATTACATGTACCTACAGATGTCATATATTCACGTAAATCTAAAAAGTGTAGCTTTTTTTTTCATGTAGTACATATATGATCTTTTAATGCAGTGGCTGTCTCAATTTTACTACAGAACGCGATAAACTCAAAAACTACAGAACGGATTTTCATACGGTTTTATAAGTGATTCATGAGAAATCTCTAGGTGTATAATTCATTAGGGTTTTATATTAATTGGCCGAAATATGACGAACATTGTTGAAGAAATCGTAAAAAAATATGCCGACTGGGACTGTCTTAACTGCCGCGCTGCGTAAGGCAATAAAGGTATATGAAAACAATGTATTAAGGAATTATTCCTCTTAAAAGATATGTATACGTACCACTGTAGCAACGCTATATACATACCGTAAAATTAAATATATTTATAATACCAAATTAATAATTAAAAAATATAATATTATAGGTACCAAAGTACCTAGCTTTTTACCACTCACCTATCATGCTGTATAAGTGCTATTGAACTTGCCACGAGATCGTCAAACTGCTTTTCACTGGCCGAGCTCCCCTGTCTTTTGTGGTGATGAGGAGTATTCGCGGCAGACGAAGCTGGAGTCAACGTTTTCTGAACTTCAGTCGACAAACTCTTAGTTAAATTCCCATTGGATTTACTGCCGAATAACCGCCAAGTCGAACCTGGTGTTGCCTCTTGGGTTTTGGTTGAGGAACTGCTTTTCCACGGAAAGACGCCTCTGTAACAAATAAAAATATGGTTAAACCCAGTTTACCATAAAAAGATTATGCCTAAAGATAAAAATCGCCCACTGACGTACAATATAACATTAATTACGTATACTTTTTGCGATAAAATTACTTCGGCATTGTTTATTATCTATAGTTTTAAGTTTATTTAAAATTTTAAACAGCTGTTTCACACTATCGTATTGTGCCATAGTTACCTATCAATCACCATGTCTATACTAGAGTCTACACCACACAGAAGTGTGTCCGGAATGTCATTATGTGATAATTTGCTCTCGCGTCTGACGTGGGCGGTGAGTTGATAATGACTTCCATGCGAATTTAAATTTATTGCTAAACATGAATTTAGATAACGATTTATATTTTATAGTGCACTTATTATTTGATATATGATCTTTATTTGTGTACATTATGATAAAAATTTTGTATACTTAATCTTCACTATTACAAAAAAAATGCTTATTTGTTTGTGTGTTCTCGATAATAATAGGAGCACATATATACAATATATAAACAGAATATATAGCTATTTTTATTGGATTTTTTCAACGCAAGTTCAGAATGGTTTTGTGAGATAAAACCTGCTCTGTGTTTTTATATAAAAATTATTAACAAATAATAATATCTATACAGATAAATAAAATTAAAGTGTCTATTTGTAATGTTGAAATAATAGCTTTTTACTAAAAACATATGAAAGTATATACGGTACTTATAAGAAAATACAATTTTTTTAATTTTGTCTGTCTGTTCCGTCTAATCTCCGAAACGGCTGGACCGATTTTGACGGGACTTTCACTGGCAGACAGCTGATGTAACTTAGGCTACTTTTATTTTAGAAAAAGAATTAGGGTCCCGCTTTATTATTTTTTCGTCCTAGAGACGCATTCGCGGGAAGCGAGGGCAAGTCGCCATTTTTTATATAAAAACTCAAGAGTGTAAGTGTAAATAAAAACAATTTAATTGAATATTTACAACACGTAATTAGTGAAAGTTATCTGTCCTCTAGAGCTAAAGGAATAATAATAATAATACACGTCACTTACATAATAATAAACAGAATAGGTAATTATACAAGTTCTGCCTAAGAACTAACCAATACAACTAGTAATATATAATATCTTTATAATTTATACGTTAAAAAACGCTACTGATACGCCCTCACTCTCTCAAATTTAGCCCTTCTTTTAAGCTCCAGCCATGAACGAATTAGTGGCTAATTCGTTCATGGCTCCAGCATAATGACGAATTGACGTTTAATGTATACCTACATATATAATAAAATTCTAAAAGAGTCGAATCTGTACATTAAATATTTTTTGGCAAATCTTATTGAAATAGTCATTATAATCGATACAGAGACCGAAACTATAGTTTTTAGAATTTTTATCTGTCTGTCTGTCTGTGACGCATCACGAAAAAAAACACTGGACAGATTTTGATGAAATTTGGTATAATGATAGCTGGTAACCCGGGAAAATATCTCATCTCTGAGAAATCTATTCTATAATTTAAAACGAAGACTAGGAACGAACCCGAGCGGAAGGTCACTCGGGTGAGTCGCTAGGTTTTTATATAGGTATAGTTTTAAAGTGTACAGTGACATCGACTACCCAGTACCTAGCTTTACATAGATACCTACCTACATCAATGGTTTCCGTTTGATGTTAACACGGATTTTAGTAACCATTGTAACACAATTAATGGTGTTTTAGTCAGTGGAATAGAGTGTAGATACTGCAATTAACAGGAAGCAATTACAAGTCAAGCTCGAAGAGTTCCACCTTCTGGCTCCATCATTAGACCAGCAATGTATCAAATTATCGTACCGACTGATAATAAAATAATACCGAAAATACGACGCTTAGGAGTATGTTAAAATTTCAGTAAGATTTTGTATTTTATAGTTATTTTCAACTAATATAAATCATAAACCTGATGTATTTACCGAATAATTTATATATATAATATAATATATCTGTGAAGAACCGCGATACCTACGTCAATGCACACGACCTTCTTACAATTTACGTAGAACATATTGATAAATATTGGCTTTGTGATACATACAGAGAAATATAATACGTATTATTATGGGGATAAAAATGATTACAATGTAAAATAAAGTAAATCAATAAATAACTAGCGCAGATCGTGCCTTTTAACAACAACAATGGCAATTGTAATTACTAAAACACTAATAGGATCGCGATGGGTTTCAATAGGGCAGAACCGTGAAGAAAACAAATTTAAAAGAAAAAATTAATCTGTGACAGACGAATAGACAGACATATACCATAATATATGGTTTATACAAGAAACCGTAAAAATGAAGCTAGTGATGGCTTATAAACACTTAAGCAATAAACGTCGCAGTTTTCATTCATAACATAGTTATTTCTCAACAAGTTGCTTTACCGCAACACAACATTTTATAATTTCCATCTCTTTTACTCAGTAAAGCTACTATGAATGTAGCCTAGTTTCAATTTTATAAATATTTAGTACTTTTAAGTTTTAACCATTTTTAAAAATATTTTCTCTACTACGACAAAAGCTTTTAACGATATTCCTTAAAAATTTTGAATTTTTCAATTAACTTGCAAAATTAGTATGTATCAAATCAATTTATTTTAGAAAGCATATTTTAACTGAAACATTTGTTATCATTGTAGCAATAATTTTAATTGCAAAAAATCTGTATAGGAAGACGTAGAAAAACTAATGGAAAGTCCCGCTGTGTTACCAAATTATCGTTCAACAGTATTACACTTAATTAATCCACACAAATTACCTTCAAAAGTATAATTCTTCTAGTAGGAAATACGAAACATAACTTCTAATAAAAAAAAAGGTTAGATCTAATGAAGTCGGCCAAAAAGCAAAGAAGCAAATTGATAAAAAAATATATTACTCATCCTAGCAACATTTAAAAATAATACCAGATCAAAAAAATTACACTTTCATGATAAAGCTATGGCAGCCCCATGTTTTTGAATAATGAGATGAATTAAACTAAAAATTCTATCTCTTTCACGTATTCGAAAATATGCAGAGTAGAAAGAGAAGACACATCAGAGCAGTAATTAAAGACATCCGCAGGTAAATAAATGCACACGTGCATCGGAAATTATGAGTCCGCTTGAATCATGATGATATATTTATAGTCATCTATGGGAAGACTGATAAATAGATCCATATTTTTTTCTATTAATTAGCATTGGTCGTAATAAAAACTAAGAAACGTAGCCTACGAGTTGGTAACGATTTATTTAAAACTAGCATTGCCCGGCGTTCAGATGGCCAAAAACCAAATGCTTAGATTTTACATATTAGTATACTCTTACATTGCAGTTTTTGTATTTTTTCTCAGAAATGAGATGTTTTCCCGGGGTAAAAAGTATCCTATATGTTGACCCGGATAACCAGCTATCACCATACCAAATTTCATCAAAATCCCTCCAGTGGTTTTTCTGTAATGCGGTAACAGACCGACAGACAGACAAAAATTCTAAAATCTATAGATTCGGCCTCTGTATCGATAATAATGTCTATTTCAATAAGATTTTTCAAAAAATATTTAATGTACAAATACAACTTTATTATATTTATAAAAGAATAAGAGGCTGAAAAACATTTCTTCAAAGGATGAACTTCGTTTTAATAATGTAGATATAGATAAATAAATATCTTAAAAAACAATATGTTCCTCAGATTGCCAACAAGAATTTAATAAGCAATCAATATTATATTTCATGACATATACTTAATTTCAAAATAATCACGTTAAATAAAAAACGTATTCACGTAGCGTGTCAAATGGCATATCATTTCAACAGTGTACCTACCATTTTAAAACAACAATAACTACCTATTTCTTTTTAAATGTAATGTTAACATTTTCTAGATACACGGATTCCACGAAGCAGATCTTACTTTGAATATCTCGATATATATATAAAACAAAGTCGGGTTTGTTATAAAAGGTTTAACTCGAGAACGGCTGGACCGATTTTTATGATCTTTGTTTTATGAATAGCAGAATAACTATTAAAGCATCGGAAGAATTTACGAAAAAAAATGTATGTGGCTAACGCTGACTAATAACTATTTATATCTATTTAAAACGTACCTAAGGACGAACCCGAGCGAAGCGAGTGTGAGCTGCTAGTTTCTACTAAAACAACTGTTTTGAAAGTTCGTCATTCACATATATGCATGTGTACACTGTACATGTATAGCATTACGATTGGCACATTTTTTATTGCGCGTTGACAAACGGAAGTAATCCGATGTTATTTGCAATGTCATATTAGAATGTGATACTTTTGTTTGTTGCAATTAAGCAAATATTCTTATTATATTAATTTACTTTGAGCTCCCTCACCATTTACGTAATAAGAAGAAATTTATCTACATTTTTTTCAAATTCAAGCAATGGCTACAGCAAATTATTCTCTTTGATCAATTTTGTTTGTTTTTATAGTGCATATAGATTTACTTTTGTATTGAAACAAATTGATTTGTTCTTACTTCTTAGGGTACATCTACTAAAGCCCTAGCAATTTGTCTTAATAATCATGAATGAATATAAATTATGGCGTAATAGCGAATACAATATTAAAAAAAAACAAATAAGAGTAATAAGCTGTATAATAAGCGCACGTAGCCATAATATCATCTTGATTAAAAAAAACATAAAGCTTTGTGTACGTCTGTCACTGTCAGATAAAAGTAAATGCGACGTAACAAAAACACGCGCCGTGCCGGCCCGCGCTTGGTACGGACGCGGACGACCTGTTGGCTTATAACGAATATGTTATGTTGAATATTAAATATGGAGTTGGATTAAATATTTGTTTTGAATTTAAAAAAGCAACTATTACGGAAAAATGATGATAATGAATTTTAGATGTTATATGATTTAGAATTATATAATAAATTCTGTAGTTTATTCGAAACATTAAGTAATATTTTTATAAAGTAAGACATTTTTTCTGAGACAGTTTTAAATATTGGCTTCAGTGTTAACTATCGGGGAAATAATTATATTTATTTCATAATGTCCACAAAATAATACAGAAAACAATGAAGTAAACAATTAGGTATAATATCTATACTAATATTATAAAGAGGCAGAGTTTGTTTGTTTATTAGTTTGTTTGAACGCGCTAATCTCTGGAACTACTAATCCGATTTGAAAAATTCTTTTTGCATTAGATAGCCCTATATAATTTATATATCACATAATGTATAGTCTTTCTATTCCATACTAATCTTCAAGACATACCTCGAGAATCGGGACTCGAGCGAAACGAGGGTGTCTCTAGCATAGAAATAATTAAAACTTCTGTCAGAATTTATAAATAACAAGATAAGTAGTAAGGCATAAAACATTAGAAATAATATAAAATTAATACACATATATTGTGCAATAATTTATTAAATTAAAAATATAAAAGTAAAAATATAAAAAAAATACTTTAATAATATAGGTACTTAAATTATATATTATCCTAAAGATAATGGAGTATTTTAAAGTGTAATATAATAATTTAGTGTTTTAATATACAGTTTACAGTAAACAATAACTCAAACCTCTGCTGAAATTGATTAAAAAAAAAATATTGCGTGTAACATGAACAGATGAAAACCTTATTTTATATGAATAAAGGATTATAATTTAAAGAATGCGTGATGAATTTAAATTAGCAGTGTTTCAAAATTCGGTATAACGAGTACGTAATAATTAACATTAAAAATGATTCTCACGACAAGTACGTAAAATATTTTAATGATGTACCTATTACGCATAATATCCTACTATTATTTAAGACTAGCGACTCAACTTCGCTTCGCTCGGGTGCGTCCCTAAGTAGTAGTTGCGTTTTAATTTTTTTGAGCGGGACCCTTTATTTGTAAAATAAAGGTAGCCCAAGTTACACCTTATATTAAGTAACATAAGCGATCTACCAGTGAATGTCCCATGAAAATCAGTCCAGCCGTTTCGGAGATTAACCGCAACAAACAGACAGACAACAAGTAAAAAAATGTGTTTTCTTATATAATCACCGTATATAATTTCATATGAATTTAGTAATAAGCTTTTATTTTGACATTACAAACAGACACTTAAATTTTATTTATCTGTATAGACTTGTAAAGGAGTCACGATAAAATGCATCGTGATTTTATTATACTGTTAATAGCACGAATTAAATTATATATATATATATATATAAAAAATAAAAATATATTTACTTCCATCTGTAAAAAGCTTTGGCAAAGAAAGGTTGTATTGAAGTTATTTTTTTAATATTATTATAAAAATTTTTTCGAAGTCGACCTTAAACTTTTAAAGCAATTATTGTCTACCTTAATAATTTTAATTCTTAGTCATTAACCAGAACTGCAAATAAAAACAAGCTATAAAACATTCAAAGTATATCACATTTAAAATCAGTTAACGAGTCGCTTACGAAAGTATATGAAAGCCTTGGTGCGTGAGCAATAATGTTAGAAACTTGGCTAGAAACTAAGTGAAATTCCATTTCGTTCTTTGCAAATCTAAAAAGGAAATTGTACGATTGGGTTTGAAAACTAAATTGATTGCAAAGTAGTATACCTATATCTGTAACAAGTACATGTGTTTGAGACGTCTATAACCTTAGTCTCTCCCGTGACCGTGATTGCTGTAAAGCATTCGAAACGTCGGGAACCAAAAATCAAAATGAATCCGCGAAATAATCCGAAAAGATAGTTTTATTTAAAATGTCAAATATTCGCGTAAATCTAAGAAAATATTCTAAGTATGATTGCAAAGCGTTTGAATTTTTAGCCGACTTCAAAAAACAAGTAGTTAAACTAAACCTATGTTCAAAGCATATATTTTTATACATTTCACTGCTTTCTCGGAAAAAGACTTTATCTGGCTGGTTGGCAACTTTTAAATTGTCACCACAGTACAAAGACTTTTCAAAATCTCAAGTAATAAGCATCTAATTATCCTTAAAGATAATTCATCGTTCTTTTTTATTTGTACGAAACAATCCTTGAGATATAATCTATTCATAAAAAAACCGACCAAGTGCGAGTCGGACTCACGCACGAAGGTTTCCGCACCAATATCTATAAAAACAGCAAATAAACCATGTCTGTTGTATGGGAGCCCCACTTTAATATTTCTTTAATTTTAATTTAATTATTAATTTTTAAAGTGAATATATAACTAAATATTCTGTGATTATTTCAAGCGTCTACTTCTTGCCGTTATCAATATCGAGCAAAAACGAGCAAAAAAAATTACGTTTGTTGTATTGTTTGGTCTGTTTTTTAGTATTTGTTGTTATAGCCGCAACAGAAATACATCGTCTGTAAAAATTTCAACTGTCTATCACGGTTCATGAGTTACAGCCTGGTGACAGACGGACGGACAGCGGAGTCTTAGTAATATGGTCCCGTTTTATCCTTTGGGTACGGAACCCTAAAATGTATTTCAAAAATCCACAGTTGCCACAAATATCTCGAAACATACACACAGCAAAAATATCTTATAAACTGTTTTTTAACTACCAACATCCATAGGAGATCCAAAAAAATACAATAGCAAAAAAAAATCTATGAATATCTGGCAACATTTAAAAAAAACCATAAGAATCACATGTGAAACTCATTACAAAAGTACGTAACTCGATATACATGAGTACATCACTTGCGGCAAGCAGGCAAGATGGTGTGGCCTCGCGCGACATGCAACAATAACGTGAGGTCAGGGAATAGATCAGCTGACCCCGGACCGACTATGTTTTTACGTTAGCTTTAATTATACGTTTAAATTGCGTTAAATTTCCTGGTATTCGGCGTCTTAAAGTATTCTATTTAAAGACACAATATACTAGCGCTTTCTATCACTTAGTTTATTTATAGATATATAATTAGTAATTACTCCAATTTTTATTTTCACATCATCCCCTAATTTTCATCCCCAGAGGCTGTACTGCGTAAGACCTGAATCTAATAGTATAGTCGCCATTTTTAATCCGAAATAATAATCTTCCACTTTCGTCAATTTTTTGAACCTATTTTACTCCACTAGGAGTTAAACCACCCCCCCCCCAACGTGCATTCACCTTGTCGTGGTGGGGGGGCTCAGAAGTGACCGGCAACCCAACCGGGCGCGAAGCCAAGAAATGCACAGGGAGGTGGCGAGAGAGTGGACCTTGGAGCAACCCCGTGGTTGTTGTGTCTGCTTCGGCAGACCTGCCGTCGGGGCGTCGTAGTTGAATGCGTAAGCGATCCTGCGACGCCCCATTAAGACGGGGGAAGGTTTTGTTGGGTTTTTGTGGGTAGTACTGGCTTTGCCGGTGAGTCCCACACCTCGTGCGTAAATGCATTTCCCAACGTTAAAAAAAAAAAAAAAAAGGAGTTAAACCATAAAAATTATTTTTCAGCATCCTCTGAAGACCTACGAGAAATTTCAAGTTTGCAGCATTATATTTTTGGAGATTCCGTGATTAATCAGTGAGTGATATCTTGTTATTATATGTAAGTATATAAACTTTATAATTTTCATTCGTATAACAAGTTCATTATATTCCAAATAAACAAATTACTATGCCTCAAACATCCTGTTTAAGATTTGGAGAACATGATAAACTCACGACATAACAAAGATTGTATCTACACTTTAGTATATATTAGAATAGTTAGTTCACTTTGGAAGTCTTCTATACTACGAGTAATATTCGTAAAGTTTGTGATTTTGTGACTTTGTGACGTTGTAGGGGTGTCTGGATCTACTAAACCGATTTAGACAAAATTTGGTATGAAGATAGTTTGAGACCCTGGGAAGGACATCGGATACTTTTTATCTCGGAAATCATCCCTTAAGGGGGTGAAAATGGGGATGAAAGTCTGTATGGGGGAATCAAGCTAGGGACGAACCCGAATGAAGCGAGGGTGAGTCGCTAGCTAGTAAACAATAAACATATTTTGGTAAGTGCGTAACATACTTTAGCGAACACAATGATAGTATACCAAAGGAATTCGCAAAGCCCATATGGCACATAGCTGTCTGCGACTACAACAAAGCAAGATAACTTTGTTTTGCAACTTATAATTCAAAACAAATCGTTAACCCGTAGAGAGACGCCTGCGCCATACCAAGTTTCATAATTTATAATCTGTTCATAATAATATAAAAGCGCGAGTGAATGATTGACAGTTTTACGTACGAGTATATCATAGACCGTTGTTGCTAAAAAAAATAGTACCGTTTCTATATATTTGTTAAACTGATTACATGCGAAATATAATTTTTAAAGTATAAAAATCTATTGTGTAAACCAATTATTTAATAGTAATTATTATATTAGACCTAACTCCCATCGCCTTTTTCAATGAGATGGAGGGCCCGGGCCCAGCAATGGGGTATTTATAAAAGGAATGAGAATGAGATGTTTTAGCCTAAAAACAAACACGCGTGCTACAACATACACAATAATTGATACAAGTACTATAAAATGTTTCGTATTCAGTCCACGGCTGAAGTGTATTGTTGAGTATCGCATTTTGTTCGTGACCTTCTATTCAATGTACAACGTACACTGCTACCGTGTAGTGCAGAATGCTATGCGGGACGTGGGTGTATATCTGACCCGGACATTCTGAATTTTGCAAATGTCAGAATCTCAGGAAATGCTCAAATCTATACAAATAAATAAAATTTAATTGTCTGTTTGTAATTTCAAAATAACAGCTTTTTACTAAATGCATATGAAATTATATAAGGTAAGGTATATTTATAAGAAACACGCATATTTTTAAAATTCTGTCTGTTTGTTCCGACTAATCTCCGAAACGGCTGGACTGATTTTAACGAGACTTTCACTGGCAGATAGCTGATATTATAAGGAGTAACGTAGGCATCTTTTATTTCAGAAGAAGAATTCCGCTCAAAAAAAACAATAAGTACATACCTACGCACCCGAGCGAAACGAGGGTAAGTCGCTAGTATCAAATATAATCTTTGATAATATATGGACACTTATAACTGCTTATACTTACACTAGGCTAGTGAAGGTTACATTTACAACTTGATGAAGGTTTTTATGCTACCACTAGCATTGCCCGCGGCTCCGCCCCCGTTCAGATGACCAAAAACCAAATTCTTAGATTTTACATATTAGTTTACTCTTACAATGCAGTTTTTGTATTTTTTCTCAGAAATGAGATTTTTTCCCGCGGTAAAAAGTATACTATATGTTGACCCGGATAACCAGCTATCAGCATACCAAATTTCATTAAAATCTGTCCAGTGTTTTTTTCGTGATGCGGTCACAGACATACAGACAGACAAAAATTCTAAAAACTATGGATTCGGCCTCTGTATGGATTCAATTAGATTTCCCAAAAAAATATTTAATGTTTGTACAGATTCGACTTAGTTACAATTTTATAATATGTATAGATTTTACTATTTCTCGATATATAATAGATGGAAATGCAGTGCATCAACTTCTACACCATTCAAGCGGTGGCAATGAAAAATTTTGTAAAACACACATGAGTATTTGATTATGCAGAATATTTTCACGTTACAACTATAACTCAATAAATAATTTCAGTGTTAAAAGTGTACCTGGAAATTGAAATTTAAAATATTTTCAATTCAATTCAATTTTCTTAACGAAGCGTGCCAGTTGGACACAGATTACTTCGCCAATATCCCGTAGAATGGAAGAAGTTTAAAATATTTTATTAGCATTCAATGATTATAATTTTTTTCTGAACGTCACGAGTCTACCATTAGAAAAGACGAAGAGTAATATTTTTAAAGTGTTATAAATCTATTTAAAAGGTCCACTGCTACCGTGACACGCAGGACGCGTGTGTTTCTGACCCGGACTTTCTAAATATGTATGGCAAATGTCAGAAACATAAATTGTTAAAATAATCAATAAAAATGTCGGTAATCGCTATACAATTAACAATTTGTTAAACGGCATTATTACGCGACTATGGACATCAATTTTTAACTACGAGTATTATATGTAATATGTATGTAGAAATATGTATTTCTTTAGCACCATTTGTATTATTTTAGTATCAGTAAACATTGCAATATTCGTTGCGTATCAAAATAATGAGAATTTTCTCTAATTAATAACAAGTTTCACTTATAAATATGTAAAGAATTACTCTTTCAAACAGCAATATTTAAAAAATGATATATTTAAAATAACTTATCATGTCTACACGTTCCCAGAACTATATTAAACTAGCCACTCACCCCCGCTTCGCTCGGGTTCGTCCCTAGGTACGTTTTAACGGTTAGTCTTGAGAAGACAATCTATATATTACATGATATAAATAGCCTATAGCCTTCCTAAATAAACGGACTATCTAATACAAAAAGAATTTTTCAAATCGGACTAGTGGTTCCTGAGATTAACGCGTTCAGACAAACTTTGCATCTTTATAATATTAGTATAGATATAGATAAAAAAACAAATCAATTACTTATCAGACATCGTAATATTAAACAAAGGTTGAAATCGTGGTCACTTGGACAAGATATTTGAAATATTTTATGAAGCGTGAAGGCGAAACGGAGATTCTAGATTCTATGACAAATAACAAATTATAACTATTGCAAGAGTGGAAGTCAAAGCCGTAATGAATAGATCGTGAGACTTTTATGATATAATTTAGTAAAAACTTCTGAGAATATTATATAATGTAAGAAGATAATAGAAAATAAAAATTTATCGATAACTAGTGACTAACCCTCGATTCGCTCGGGTACCCTAAGTACGTTTTAAATCGATATATGTACATATTAGCCAGCGTTAGCTATGTCATTTTCAACCGACTTCAAAAAGGAGGAGGTTCTCAATTCGACTGTATGTTTTTTTTTTATGTTTGTTACCTCAAAACTCCGTCATTTATTAACCGATTTGGACAGTTTTTGTTTTGTTTGAAAGGGTATACTTCCAGATTGGTCCCATTTAAATTTCAAAAAAAATACCACCCCTAAGGGTGGAAAAACAACTAATGATGAATTTAACCTACTTCTAATTGTCATATTGACTTGAAACTTTGCAAGTATTTCTATTTCCGTTGATAGTACAGTGGTTCGGTGTTGTTGACCTGATCTGATAGCAAGGCCAGAAGGTGGATAGGTGGAACTCTTCAACGGCTAATAGTAGATACTTTGAGTTTGGGCTTATTTTGTTTGATTTGACAAGCCTAACACGTTGGAATTCTTACTTTGCTACAACTGTCTACACTAAAAAGGGAAAAATAAAAACTTTTTAACAAAAGAATAAAAACCGACTTCAAACAAAAGCACTAAAAAGTGAAAAATAACTGATTGGTAGTTTTCATTTACTATACATACCTAATCAAATATTTTCGAAGTCGGTGTGCTTTGCTTTTATGGGCTGGCACCGATTTCGAAAATATTTGATTAGGTATGTATTTAATAGGTAGGCTTTAATTACTTAGCCAAAGCACACCGACTTCGAAAATATTTGATTAGGTATGTATAGTAAATGAAAACTACCAATCAGTTATTTTTCACTTTTTAGTGCTTTTGTTTGAAGTCGGTTTTTATTTTTTTTTTGTTAAAAAGTTTTTATTTTCGTGATTTTTTCTGATGTTTTAATAGTTATTCTACTACTCGGGGCTGAGACCAATTCATCAAAATAAAGATCGTGAAAGTCGGTCCAGCCGTTCTCGAGTTATAAATGGTGTAAGTAGCCCGAGTTTGTTTTAGAATATACTAGCGGCTCACCCTCGCTTCGCTCGGGTTCTAGAAAAACAAAAACAAACCTATCCCACGGGAACCGTACATTTTTTCGGGATAAAAGTACCCTATGTGTTATTCCAGACTATATATATATATCTATCTCTGTGCCTTTAATGAACTTTAAAACTATAAATAATAATGAACTCATACTACATATCCATATAAATTGGATACACGTTTCAAAAGTTTTCATTTTTTATTTTTAACCGACTTCAGAAAGGGGGAGTTAGATATTTTCGCCAATTATTGTGAATAAATTTTCAGTAATAATATTAACCCTACAAATATTATTCTAATCTTAGATGAATACCTAGACTATTGCGGGTTCATTTTTTATTAAACAGAGATAAGAATGGAATACTATTCTCCCAAAGATAGAAGAATACCATTTTTAACCATTTATCTATACATATACGTAATAAAATTGTAACTAAGCCGAATCTGTTTACAAACATTAAATATTTTTTAGAAAATCTAATTGAAATAGACATTATTATCGATACAGAGTCCGAATCTATAGTTTTTAGAATTTTTGTCTGTCTGTCTGTTACCGCATCACGAGAAAACCGCTGGACAGATTTTGATGAAATTTGGTATGATGGTAGCTGGTTATCCGGGTCAACATATAGGATACTTTTTACCGCGGGAAAATATCTCATTTCTGAGAAAAAATACAAAAACAGCATTTTAAGAGTATACTAATATATAAGAACTAAGAATTTGGTTTTTGGCCATCTGAACGCGGGCGGAGCCGTGGGCAATGGTAGTTTTTATATAAAAACGCAAATCACGACTTAAAATGCATTGCACCATTAATAAGTAACAGATATTTCTATTACTAAAATACATTAATATCATGGCATCAAATATCGCAGTCCTTGATGTTTGGTTCCAAGCGGATGGTCGTTTTAGGATACATTTGCAATATACGGTTACGTCAACAGATTTTGCAACGCTGTACCAATCTCCGGCTTCAGACGACACTTAGCGTGAGAAACTACTACATCTGATGTAAAATAACGTGATGGTAAACGTTTTAACTTAGTTATCTCGCAGTAATTAAATTCTGTTAGAACACTAATGAAGTCATAGACCGAGTGAGGGTTGGCGGCCTTCACATGTCTTTCGAAAAATTTACTAGATTCTTTCAGACATGCAGGTTTCCTCACGATGTTTTCCTTGAACACGCTTCACTCGGATTCCCTAGCTAGCGTGTTACAACTGGGCTTCCACTGCCTTGCCTGATCCATCTCGCATTGAAGGGAGGCCCGTGCCCAGCAGTGGGACGTTAAAAAGGGCTGAATAGATATAGGTAAGACTCTTATATAAGCTATTATTATAAATTGCATGTTTTATTGCATGATATAAATCTAAATATTGAAGGTATGATATTACTGCTGTAATAAGGCTTCATCAATTTGCGTCTATAATTATAATAATTGTATAAATACAATGGAATATCTTTTAACTCAATTGATGCATTTTAGACGTCTATGACGACAGTTAGTAATGAGGCTTAGAGAAATGTCATTCTAGAATAGAAATATAAAAAACTAGCAGTACCCGCGGCGTCGCCCGCGTTCAAACTTCTAGAAAACCATAATAGTGAAAATAACATATTATGATCCTATCACCTCCTATCATTCAATAAGTACAATTCTCAATTTTTCTATTCATACATCATTGTATAAGTGAACTCGTGTGAACTCGTCTAAGCCCCATTGTTACCCGGATCTTTAGTTAGATGAGGACGAGACGAGAGAAGCGAGAATACGTTACTTTTCCATATCCATACAAGTAAGCCTGATGGGTTTTAAAGAAACTTTTATGTTTGATTTTAAAAATGACAATATGTCATATCATTTTTATTCTTCTAATAATATTAATCCCGTTAGAAGTTGAGAAAATACCTTCCTTAAGTTCAAAATATCTTCGTAATTAAAGAACTCTTGTTCAAAACTTCAAACTTCTACAACCACCGGTTTATACTACACGTTGTTTCTCAGTAAGTCAATTTTAGTTTAATTTAGTATATATCGAGTAGTTCCTTTGGCGATACAAATTTATTTACATATACTAATTGTTTAGGATCAAAGTACACTGCGTGTGAGGACTATATAGATATAATAACAAAGTGTACCTCATAAGCTATTAATAAAATGCTCTCAGGACGGCACGCGGCAGAAAACCGAGACCTATTTCCAACTACACACCTTCAGTCATTCGCAAATGGAACAAATATTTGCCTCTTTAAAAGCATGAAAAATATTTATACTTTGACATCCACAGTAAAGTTGTACCGGGATATTCATATTTCATTTACGTTGCATAAAGACATGGGGTATATTGCACTTTCAAGTGCCCATTCACGTGGATTATACGAGTAATAATGAAGTATTTTTGTATTATTGTCGAACTATGTGTATTATAATAATAATAATCTTTAATAATAAGTTTATATCATACTAGCATTGCCCGCGTTCAGATGACCAAAAACCAAATTCTTAGGTTTTACATATTAGTATATTCTTACATTGTAGTTTTTATATTTTTTCTTAGAAATGAGACATTGTCTCGCGGTAAAAAGTATCCTATATGTTGACCCGGATAACCAGCTATCACAAAAAATTCTACAAACTATAGATTCGGCCTCTGTATCGATAATAATGTCTATTTCAATAAGATTTTCCAAAAAATATCTAATGTACAGATTCGGCTTAGTTACAATTTTATTATATGTATAGATACATGTGGCGCATTGCTTCTACTACGTGGGAGTTCTCAAATAATATGTAGAACTATAACAGAGTGATCAACATATGTTTAAGAATAAAACACGTACGTAGCAAGTACTAATGCCAAGCTCATATTATTCTTTATTCACAAAATATAATAAGTATGTATTAAATTTTGCCATGACTACATGTCATCATACTTAAAACCAAATTTAACGTGATGACCAATGCCGTATTTTTAATGTGTACAATATTCATACATAAAAAGTAAAATAGTAAAGTTATTTTACATTGGATGTAGAAGATAAAAACCCCCTATTTCAATTGAAATAGGACTACCCTTTAAATCACCTATTTATAAAAATCGATCTACAATTGGTGAAAAACTCGAGTAACAAATACAAAGAAACAGGCAGAAGTTCCACGTCTTATTGCAGTCAGTCAAAAAATAATTGAAATTCTCACACGTACAGCCTATACTGAAAATTTAGGTCAAGCTATATAGTGAACAATACAAACTCACAGTGCATCTGGAGACATTATCTATAGAAGCAATACCGGTACGTGAGCCCAAACAATGAGACAGATTAAATGGCAATTAGCAAGTATGTAAACCGCGAGCGACAC
This sequence comes from Brenthis hecate, assembly GCA_951806755.1. Taxonomy (NCBI): domain Eukaryota; kingdom Metazoa; phylum Arthropoda; class Insecta; order Lepidoptera; family Nymphalidae; genus Brenthis; species Brenthis hecate. Next base: position 21,452,932 of record OX638250.1, read on the forward strand.
TAACACTCGTTTTTATACAAAAACAAGAATGTGACTGAGAACAGGTGGCGATAAATGCATATTTATACAACTTGAAACATCTTTTGTGTCATTTTCTTACTTAGGTTATATATTTTGTATGATAACACGATACAATTTTATACTATTCCAGCGTTGATAACGTTTAAAATTAATAAATCCAGATATTCTTCTAAAATATATGCTGTTTTAAATTTGCTACTATTGAACATCTGATAGCGTTTGAGGGCTACGATGCCACAGACAGACAGACAGACAGACAGACATCGACGTCAAACACCCCTCCTTTTGTATCGGGGTTTAAAAATAATAATGTTTATAACAATTGCATTTTTATTTGCAGAAAATTAAAAAAAAAACGTCTTTCTCATAATTTTATTCCGCGTCTAATGAGCCATTGCCTATAATTTTCTGACTTTCCCAACTATTTTTCGCAGATAAGAGACTTCTCGACTAGGCTATTCATCTAATCTAAATGTCTAATCTCTGAAAGGGTTCTGCTATTTTTACTGGAGGATAGAGAATTCGAGTGAGTGTCACTAGATTTTTATCATTGTACTTAGACATGCGAGTAACGGAATATAACTAGTATTATATTTATATATCTCGATTTTTATCACATTCTTTTACTCGCTCGCCTCGAAGAACTCTATCGCGTAAATGGGCCTCAATATTATGAACACAAATCCTTTTAGACTTTCATATTTATTAGAGTAAATTAATAAAAAATGCTGGACTTGGGCCCCTCCTCAGTGCGAGTGGGATCAGGCTTCACATGTCTTTAATTACATCGTGAGACATCACGATGTTTTCTTTCACCACAAAACACAGATATATAATTATTTTGAAAACGATTCGCATCTGTACATAAATCTCACAGATGAGAGACACGGTGTTTGAACCTGCATCACTTAGTTTACGAAGGAAACGCGTCACCACTGAGCTAGTAATATCTTCCAAATATATTAAATAATAATTATTATCCACCCAACCATGTCATTCAACACGTACTGTTGTTTACCACTGATATCGAGCGGCAATTATAATTACAAGTACGTAGTACTTGACTCTACATTGAGTAAAGCACAATTTCTGATTGTCAACAGCCTTGGAGATTTTCCCAAGGCACTTAATTCCTTATCCAATATATGCGATAAGAGCAATTAAATTTATATGAGTTTGAAATACTGTATACATTCCAATTTTCTAGTTAGATATTATTTATTACACATCTTTGAAAATATGTTTGTTTTCTAGATACATTATTTACAAAAGCTTTAAGCTATAATTGCATAAATATTTAACTTTTTGAATATACTAATACATAAACAATGTATGGCTTGATTTTTCACTGTAGATACAAGAGTTTGAAGAACACATTATTAGCGCAGTATAATGCGCTATAACATCGAGTTAAGTGGCTTGCGTTCTACTCGTACACTTAAAAAGTATGAATGTTAGTAATAGCTATGAATAAACCTCTTTAAAGGAATGTTGTGTTACAACAATGACCGACGTAGAAGTACAATGAATGAAACAACTGCAATGAACATAAAAGGTATCTTAAAGAAAAATAAAAATCAACCATAGAACGTCAAACTTGTCATTCAGCTCGAATTGCCTACTTATTGTACGTACATATGTAGCGAAATATAATCTATACATGTAAAACCAATTAAGTTGTAAATAATAAACTCCATTATTTGTACCCCATTTAACGTGTCATTATAACAAAGTGTATGTAGTCACCTATCAAAATACTATATATTATTATAAAGCGAAAGTTTGTATGGTTTGTTTGTTACTCCTTCACACTGAAACGGCTAGACGGATTTGGATGAAATTTAGTACACTAGATAATGATATGTATATATGTAGATAGATAATGATAGAATAAGTAACACATAGGCTACTTTGGGGCCCTTAAAAGTGCATAATATTAGCTTTTGTGTTTCTCGAAAAATGCTAAGTAAGGTAAGGCTTAGTTAAGTCGTTAGTATAATAATAAATTTTAGTTCTTCTTTCATACATATGTATATAATAAAATTCTGATTGGTCGAATCTTTACATTTCATATTTTTTGGAAAAATCTTATTGAAATAGTTATTATTATCGATCCAGAGGCCGAATCTACAGTTTATAGAATTTTGGTTTGTCTGTCTGTTTGGGAACGCATCACGAGAAACCCACTAGATAGATTTTGATGAAATTTGGTACGATCCAGAGTTAGAATTTCGTCATCCGGGTCAACATATAGGATACTTTTGACTGCGGGTAAATATCTCATCTATGAGAAATCTATACCTATTACCGCTAAAACGTACCTAGAGGCGAGTCGATATTATTATATAATATACTAGTAGAACGAGCGGCTACGCCCGCATTCAATCTACAAAAAAAAACTATTTGGCTCTATGTTATACAGCGATTTATTTATATAATATTGTTGTATACGTAATATTGTTGTGTATGTATTTATATAATATTGTTGTTTATATAATATTGTTATAAAAAAATAGGGGATGGGGCTAAGTGGGTGAAAAATAATTTACGACCTATTCTCATACCTACCAAATATACAAAAAAACACTAAAATCGGTCGAGCCGTTTCGGAGGAGTGCGACCACAAACACCGTGATACAAGATTTTTATATATTACATTATAATCAACGCAATTAACCTCAAAATTCTTACTTAAGCTAGTTCGCATTGCGTATACGTAATTACGCATATTATATTTCAATTCCTCATTTAAAGCAATGTAAGAACTAAGAAAAAACCTTTTCTTTTACAACACTCATTCATCGACCTTGCAGTTCGACTTTCTGATACCCTGGTATCGTATTTATGTCGAATAGCCGACCTGTGACGTCGAATGTCGTCAGTCCTACACTTGTTTATTTATAAACAGTTATCATGTGGTTCAAAGCTTGCAGTCAGAATTTAGCAGTATTCTGTCGTGTCTTCAGTACTGTGATTATTTTATTATTATAAATGCAAGTTTGGATGTTGAAGTTAAAACGGTTGGACGGATTTGGATTAAATTAAGTACACAGATAGACTATGATCTTGAGCAACACATAGGCTAGAGTTAGTGATGTATTCAGCCCTTTTTAACGTTCCACTGCTGAGCGTGGGCCTCCCTTCAATACGAGGGGGATCAGGCCGCAATCCACCACGCTGGACAAGTGCGGGTTGGCGGTAGAGTGAGTATAAAAAAATTTGCTAAAAGGTGGCGCTACCTGTATGTAATATTATAAAATATAAAAGTGCATCTCGTACGGACATGTTTGAGCGAAGCGAGCGTATGTCGCTAGTGAAGTATAAGTATAGATCAGACAGCTTTAAAAAATTCTAATTAAAGTAAATGAATTCTATAAATAACAGCAAATATAAATGTGTTAACCGAACCGAATATTTAAATTGGTATTTTCCCAAGAACCGAAACAAGCGAGCCTTATCCCATCAATTTTCCATGTGACTAAACAAAAACAATCACCGGCCACTTCGCCACCTGTTCTCGGGTCGTTCTTATGGAATGAAAAATACCTTAAATAAAAAACTATTTAATATCTATATACTATACTATATTTTAATTAAATATAATATCTACTGTTAGTTATAGTTGCTCAATTGACTATTATTGTTTATTATTTAAGGATCATATTGATTCTTCATATTTTGTAAATTATAATTTTATATTTTATTATATTAATTTGATATTGATTATTTATAATTTATTATTTACAGTTTTATAATATTAATAAGGATATCGGTTAGTTGTATTTGTAATATTAATGTTTTAAGAGTATTGTCATCCACCGTTGGGTAATGTTATACGTAGAAGACAGATGCCGCCACGTTACACCCAACGGTGGGGAACTCATGTATAAATAGTTGTAATTGCCATTTTGTAAGGATTCTATTAAAGTTATCGAAGTAAAGAGGAATTGCTGAATCTCTGTAGTCTTATTTAAAATTCATTATTAACAGTCAGAAGTGTTCCGAATTTAACTTTGTTATTACCACGTGCCAGTATAGACCGTCAGCATATCCTATCAAGAATTATATCTAGCGACTCCGAGGATGAAATAAGGGCTTCGCCACCACCAAAAAAGGCAAACTTAACCTCGAAACGCGCGACGCGGTTCAATCAAACAACAGCTAAGCCGATTGGAGCAAATACTGGAAAAATAATTAATCAACGCAACTTAACATCGCCTCCGTGTGAAAATCCTACAGAATTAGTAAATAGTGCTCCGCCGCAAGAAGAATAAATAATTATTAGGACGTCAGAATTACAGCAGGTAACCAAATTGTTGATATTTTTGTACCACATAAACCCCAGCAAACTACCCTCAATAATTAATGTACATTGCCTCCAATCTCAAATCCGATACAAACTTGTGATTAACATCCATGTACATTATCATCATTTATATAACATTATTATGATCCGATCAGAATTACTGAACAAATACCCTCAGGAGCAATAAACGAAGTCAATGAATTAAATAAGCCCCAAGCCCCATCTACTGTACCACAAAACTGTGCACCTATTTATTATAGATTGCAAAAATATTACAAGATTTATAGTAAAACTCGAACACGTCGCTAAATTTGATACATGTACTAATATTTTATCTGTTTATGCATGGTTACATCGGTTGGAGTCTCTGGCGAAAATATGCGGATGGGATGGAAAAAAAACATTAATCTACCACATGACCGGCAACCTGGAAGGCAACGCGTTACTATGGTTTGGACATCAAGAGACTATAGACATCTGGCAAGACTAGAAAAACTACTTGTGGACTACTTGTCCGCTAATCGTGGACTCGCTGCAAAGCTACATGAATTCATCGATACTACTCGAGAAGAACAGGTATTAGAACTTTATTATAAGAAATTAGCAATATGTGAATCTTGAAATTTAAGTGATCATGTGACATGTGGTGTAATCATATAGGTATACATTAGGAGACCCTTTGTTAAAGGCGGGAGCTCGTGGTGCAGGTTATAGAGATAAGTTCCCTCTTGTGTTATTTAACAGACACCGCTGTTGACCCCTTAGCGTCCCGATCAGAAAATTATCTTATTAACAAAAATTTCAATACAAATAAACGTTTTATATGTGGTCGTAGAGGTCACGTTTCAACCAAGTGTGAAGATAGTTTAAGTTACGTTTAATTTTAGGTTACGTGATAAATTAGGTTATACAGTGGATAGTTATCGATTATAAAAAAAAAAAATATGTAATCACTGTGGAAAGTAGGTCACGAGCGTTCGGATTGTTATAGGTAAAAAAAAAAAAATTTAGATACCCCCAAGATATCAAACATAAAAACAAATGACAGACACTTTTGGCTCAGTTTGAAGTAACGCTACTTGCTGTAGCCAGCGGTCGCGGGTTCGAGTCCCGCTGGGGGCATTCATTTGTGTGACTAACATGAATGTTTGTACTCCAGTCATGCGTGTTTATATGTAATATGTATGTATTTAAAGTAATATATGTGTAGTATATTAACTATCTGGTATCCATAACACAAGCCTCTTAGCTTACCATGGAACTAGATGGTGATGTGCTAATGTCAAAAAATAATGATAATATATAAATCGAAAGAGGAAAAATCAAAACTATTACACATTCATCCTATGGATATAGGTGGCTGTAAATATCATAAGACTGTCATTGCAAATTGTATTGAATTAAGCGCGTACATCGTTTTGGGTAGGTAGTGCTTGTAATACTATGAAATTATCTGATGCAAATAAAATTAATTTATCGTATAATATCAGTGTAATACTAGTATAAAAGGGCATGCAGGTCAAGTTATGGCGTCAAAAGGTGAAAGCTTATTAAAATTGAATATAGATGGAGTTAATGTTAACACGTCTGTTTTAATAATTAGTAATGATCCTTAAGAAACTGATAAATAAAGGACTTGGACACAGACAGTATACACATACAACGTTCGGAATATAGGTCTTTGGATAAAGAAGTAGATATTCCTGAACAAATTACAAAAATCACGGAAATATTGATTATAATAAGTATAAATGTAATAAATTTACAATATTAGTCACTCGTGCCCTATTCCACAAATTGTATAGGTCGTAGTTTGCCTAAAATAAATCTTGACACTGATTTAAGAGACTATAATATCATTAATTTCGATAATTTGTTACAAAATTTAGCCATGGTTTTGATGACCATACAAGGGTAGGAGAATGTAATTTAGAGATAGTATTACGTCAGAATAAATGCTCATTTAAAAAACGAGTTGAGTATCTAGGACATGTCGTAACTAGTGGTTAGATTCGTCCATCCCCTGACAAAGTAAAAGCACTTAATGAATATGCAAAACCAACGAGTCTTCATGGTTTAAGACGTTTCATAGGCTTGGCTAGTTATTTTCGAAAATTTAGTATATATTTTGCTAAAATCTAATAAAGTATGCCACTGGGGGGATGAGCAATAAAAATCATTTAATGACATCTAAACTGTTTTAGTATCTGAGCCAATCCTTGCAATATTCAACCTGAATTTGAGACCGAATTACATACAGACGTGTCAGGTCATGGCGTTGGCGATATATTGTTTCAAAAACAATTAAACGGGGAATTAAAACCCATTGCTTATTTTCGTAATATAATTTGGTTGTAGAACAAAAATATCATTCGTATGAGCTGGAAGCAATGGCCGTTGTTTTAAGTACCTATAAGAAAATTTCGTGTTTATCTGTTAATACTAACTTCCATAGGGAAGATAGCTGGATACTACCATCATCTTGGAATCCTGTAATAAACATTATAAAATTTAACAACAAAACAAAGATAACAGACCAGTAGATGTAGTTAGTTTATACTGTGTGGGATATCCCAATAATAACAGTAATTTTGATTAGTATTTTCGTCTATAAAGGTAGCAATAGTGTTGCTTAAAAGTTTAACTTTAAATAATAGCAATGTCAATTAATATTTTAACTTCTTTTGAATAATTATTAAGCACACTTACAATACACATATGAAACAATTCAATACAATAATTAAAGTGAAAAAAAAAAGAATCAGACATGCATATCAATTACAAGTGTACATAGCATTTATAATATTATGGAATTATTATGGTAATTGATAAAAAAAAAAAACCAAATTAACAAAAATTAGCAACAACATAATTTAAAATATAAAGTAAAAATAATAATAATAATAATTATTTGATTTTAGTTAATTAGTAATAAAGTTTTATAAAAAAATATTATATCTATATTTTTAAATTACAGTTTGGATAAATAATATTCTAATTAATTGTACTTATATATATAAAATATAAGACAATAATATTGCTTAGATAAATAATTAATATATATTTTTTTTAATATTCTTCATGGTTATACATAATATAATAATAACAACACTAAATAATATTAGTAAGTAATAAAGTTTATTTCTTTTTAAAAAAAAATTGTAATATTTATAATAATAACAGCTAAAATGAAATATTTAATAATGCTATATTTAATTATAATACTTATTAATTTTTTTTTAATGTTTAGAAATAAAAATCAACAAATATGGCAAGGTACTTTAGTGCCATTTCTTTTTTTTGTTTTTGAATTTTTTCTAAATCATTTTTGTAAAATAGTGGGTAGGCACTTTTGTTAATGTGTTTGAGACGTCTATAACCGGCTCTCCCGTGACCATGATTGTTATAAAGCACTCGAAACTTCGGGAACCAAAAATCAAAATAAATCCGTGAAATAATCCGAAAAGATAGCTTTATTTAAAATGTCTAATATTCGCGTAAATCTAAGAAAGTATTTTCTTTTTGTTGTCAAGTTTTAAGTAGTACATAGCAAAAAAAATATATGTTGCCAAAGATAGGGCGATGGTGGCTAGAATTACAAAGTTTTGATTTCAAAGTACATTATCGGCCGGGTGTAAGTTAATGCAGCACGTGGATGCATTAAGTCGTAATCCCCTACCTTTGCAACATATTAGCGAGGAAAATTGAATAGCAGCTGTTCAGAAGGATGATTTAAAGATACAAAACATAATAGTAAATATTAAAAACTAGAATACAAAGAGATCATATATTAAGACTATATTCTACATAGAAAGATAGCAGATCAGTATTAAATTATTATAACAAAATTTGTACGTTGGAGAAGTACTAAAATATTTTAGGATGACAATGGTCACATGAGCGAAAATAGTTATTGAGTTAGTGCAGCGCCAATACTGGTTTGAAAAGCTTAGGCGTTTTATAACGAAATATCTCGGATCGTGTATATCGTGTCAATTTTCTAAGAAAAAACCTTCAGACATACAACGCGGTTTTATTTATAGATTTTCTTATACGCGAATTGACATAGTAAGGCTTTCACTAGTCATGAATTTAGAAATTATACTATTTCTAAGCAAATAACATATGTTGCCTGTCCTCGAGCAAGTCAAACGTTTTGATCGCACAATTTTAGTCTTTAATCGTTTATACATGATAATGATTGGGAGCACCAGCCCCCAGATTTATCCGAACTGCGAGCTCAAGCCCAAACTAGTATATAATTAAAACGTATCTCATAAATGTAAAGAATGGTATGACAAGAATCTACTTCCTAGTTCAAAAATATAAAATTGGTGATCTTGTTCAGGTTCGAAGAAGAATAATTAAGAAAGGTTTTAACTAGTGGAAAACTTGTTGATAAATATGCTGAGTTCATATAAGATTGTAAAAGTGTATGATAATGATCGTTATAGAGAGTATATCTTTAAATAAGAGGTAGAAAGTATAATAATGTAAGAGCTAGGTAAACATGAAAAATTCTTAGTCTAATCACTTAGTGACGATGAGTGATAAAAATTATTAATTAATTTGGCTTAAAAATATTAAAGTTATTTTCAGTTAATGTGTTTAAAAAAAATAGAGGTGTACTGATTAGAATTATGTGAAGCTTATTATTTAAATTTGATGTTGATGTTAAGTTAATATGGTTAAAAAAAGTTTTATAGAGGTGTAGTTGAAGTTTAATTATTAAATTTAATTTCGATGTTATTGCGTTTTTAAAAATAATATATTATATATTTTATAGAGGTATTATTTAAATTTAATTTTGAGTAATTGAGATGCATACATGAATGTATTTCGCCTGGTGTGTCCGGTGATATGTAATTGTAAGACTATCTTGGTGTCCGTTAGTCGCATAATATGTAGAAAGTACTAGCCTGGTGTGTCCGGTAGTAGTAAGGTGGCAATCTTGGTGTGTCCGGTTGTTACATATGAACATATTCGCCTGGTGTGTCCGGTGGTAGGTAATTGTAAGATTAACTTGGTGTGTCCGGTAGTAGTAAGGTGACAATCTTGGTGTGTCCGATTGTCTTGACAATATAAAATAAATTAAAAAAAAAACATGAAAGCATTCAATGTGCATGTCAATATGAACATAATGTGTACAGCCATTACGAGGGCGTAATCTAAATATCAAGACGGCCGACTGGTTTAATCATAAGTGTTAACACTATTAATTTTATTTTCTATCATTGCTACTGTATTTAGCCGACAATAAATAATAATAATTATTGTTAAAAATAGAAATAAAAAAAACCAATTAAGTAAAATATTTTCTATCAATGCTACTGTGTTTAGCTGACAATAGATAATAATAATGTTAAAATAGGAATAAAAATAAAACCCCAATTAAGTAAAATATATTTGTGCTTTAATTTTTTTTCTGTATGCTGTAAAATTACGAGGTCGTAATATGTAAATCAGGAAAGGCCGAGTGTTAGTTATAGTTGCTCAATTGACTATTATTGTTTATTATTTAAGGATCATATTGATTCTTCATATTTTGTAAATTATAATTTTATATTTTATTATATTAATTTGATATTGATTATTTATAATTTATTATTTACAGTTTTATAATATTAATAAGGATATCGGTTAGTTGTATTTGTAATATTAATGTTTTAAGAGTATTGTCATCCACCGTTGGGTAATGTTATACGTAGAAGACAGATGCCGCCACGTTACACCCAACGGTGGGGAACTCATGTATAAATAGTTGTAATTGCCATTTTGTAAGGATTCTATTAAAGTTATCGAAGTAAAGAGGAATTGCTGAATCTCTGTAGTCTTATTTAAAATTCATTATTAACACTACATACAACATACGATATAGTTTAAAAGAATTGACGAACTGTAATGTTATTTGCCAAAAATTACCAAATTGTATCAAAAGCATAAAAGTATCAAAATATAAATGTTCAATCGTGCCAGTGCAATGCCTGCTATTGAAAAGCATTCGAATTACATAATATATGCACATATACTGTATGTACACATTCCTACTAATAGTATTATAAGCGCGAAAGTTTGCGAGTAAGGATGGATGTATGTTAGTTACTCGTTCACGCAAAACTAACAAATTTTTGAACGAATTTTGATAAAATTTTTCATATACTTACTATACTAACATATATCATAAAATATAGCTTATACATACATACATCAAAGTAATCCATAGGTTATAATCTTGAAAGATATGGCTATAATACAAGCGTGCGAATCCGCCGGAGAACACTAGTATACATGTAAATTGGAAATCACCTATTTACGGATTAGCAATCTATGCGTACTACGTTGTCATCGCTGCAGATGGCCGTTGTATCATTATGACTCACTTAATTACAATTAATTGGAAGCATTCACGTAACAATGATACTAATTATATTATTCAGTAAACTTGTTTGCTTCTTTTTGATAATTTTCGATTGTCTGGTGTTTGTTTCGATACAGTAGCTTGGTGGAAAAATGTGAGCAGGAAGCCACTCGGGCGGCTTTAGGAGGGGAACGATCATCACGAGGGTGCAAGGACGCTGTACTCAGTAAGCGTCACTCAAACTATTTTTGGGGTGATTTGAGATATTCTCATAGGGGAGTTCCCTACAGATAACAATCGTCTATTCATTGAAAATAGAGACTATATTTAGTAGTTAAAATGTAATAAATAACTATTAGCATAAAAAGAATTAACGCGGAAAACTGTATAGTAATAAAATTTAAGTTAATATTAATATATTAATTTCGAGGAGTTAACTATATATTAAAAATAAATTTAAATAAATTACTTAAGAATTTAAGAAATAATAAAAAAAATAAAAGATATAATGCGAAAAACTATAATATGATTAAATACTTGTTATTCTTCTAAAAAATAATCCATTACAAATATAGATAGATATAAATAGATTAAGTTAATAATGTAATAATTATTAATTTACGGAATATAAAGACAAAATCTATCTATACTATAATAAAACAGTAGAGGTCGAATGTCTGTACATAGCAAAAAAATGCTAAAAACCGAGTCAGGGGGATGTAAGAAGACAAATAGAACAAATCCATTTTTTTTTATTTTTTTGTTTCTCTGTCTGTTTGGCTAATCTCCGAATCTATTAGACCGATTTAAATGAAATTTTGCATGGTGGTACCTTATATTCCTGGTCACAACCTTAGATACTTTTCATCCCAGAAAATTAAAGAATTCCCGTGGAATAGTTAAAAAACTATTGTATCTTATACAGCTTAGTACACAACAACTTATGCACCTAATTTAGTAAAATTTAACATTCTGATACCTTATATTGCCGGTGAAACAACAGGTTACTTTTCATCCCGGAAAAATGAACGGTTCCCGTTGGAACTAATAGGTCTTTATTAGTGTTTTTCTAGAAGCGAACCCGAGCATAGCGAGGGTGAGCCGCTAGTAAATGAATAAATGCACTAATAAATATAGAGATTTAGTTCAGATAAGCGTTAAAGCCTATAGTACTCGTATATTATGTACTCGTACGTACATTATCCATACTTATTAGTAGGTAATCTACATATATTATATATAAAAAATAATATATTAGGGATTTTCTGGGATACAATAATGTTAATCTGTCTGTCTGTACAATCGTACATTTAACGTACATAATATGTACACATACACGGGGATTACGTTAAACTTTTAACTTTACTTTAAAGGATTAAAATTAAATAAGCAAGCTTCACTTCAGTCGGTCCTATGGGTTTTCATATGCGAAAACAAACTTTAGTGGTTATGAATCTAATTGACATACATAATACATATGCACACGGGCAAAGTGGCAAACAGAAGTTAAATCAACAATTTAAAATTCTTGTAAAGTTTCATTAAAATCCATTCAGTAGTTTTTGCGTGAAAGACTAACAAACATTCATACATCTATACATCTAGACATCCTCGCAAACTTTCGCATTTATAATATTAGTAGGATAACCTAGACTCTATCTAAAAATGAACTTCCATCGTAAACCACTAACATCAACTATGAAGTCTAACTTCCGGAGTTAATAAATTTTTAACATCGTAAATACGAACACTATTAATTTGAGTATTTGCTTTGGCATTTGATATCAAGAGGAACTATTTCACAGCGAGAAAGCCATTTGGAAGATAAATAAACAAACTTTTTCAGTCACAGTTATTTAAAGTGGAATTTTTGTGGCGCCACTGATGTATTGACTACATTCAAGTCTGTGGGGAATTTATTAATTGGGCTGCTGTTAAAAATACGAGTTTTCATGTGTGTATGTATGTATGTTTATACCTCTTTCGCACTGGTTGGAATTTAGTACATAGATAGTTATGATCCGGAGTAACACATGGTTTAGTATTATGCACCTAGGGATGCACCCGAGCGAATATTTATAGTCAATATCGCATTTATAATATTAGAGAGGTATGAATATGTTGTCATAAACATTACTTAATTTACCAAAATACGTTAAATCTATAAAATGTCCATGTGGCCAGAATTTATGCATATGAAATAACAAAGCAATGAGCACATTTACGCATTTGTTATATTAAATTACAGTAGCGAGCACTCTTGACATGCTTGACATGGATATTATTATACTTTGTAAGAGTTCTCAGACTTATGTTATCTTAAAAACTTATTCTTAAAAATATCGTAACATTTTCGAATTATACACTGAATTGTGTCGATTTCTTTCATTGAAATTAATCTCACTTAACATTGCTGAAACTTCCCTGAAACTACTTGGTCAAAATCGTGGAGGGAGAGAATTTCATTTGGAAATATTTTTTTAAACTAAAACTGCAGTAAATTTAAATTATTGTCTCATTTATCGATTTTTAAAATCGATAAAGGCAATCTCTATGCCGTCAACGCGAATATTGACGCCATATTTACTTAATATGTATATATATATATATATATATATATATATATATATATATATATATATATATATAATATTTAAGTACATATATCTATTCAGATTTTGTAATCTACGGGCTTAGACAAGATGTTATTCTACAATTGTTAAAGAATAGAAAGTTTAAAAAATCGTATTAAAATTACATTATAGTTTTGTTTTAGAATCATAACTAGCCCCCTCGCTCCGCACGGTTTCGACCTAGGTACGTTTTAACGTTTAGTATAGATTTCTCAAAGATAAGATGTTTTCCCGCAGTAAATAGTATCCTATATGTTGACCCGGTCAACCAGCTACCATCATACCAAATTTCATCAAAATCTGTCCAGTGATTTTCTCGTGATGCGAACCCAAACAGACAGACAAAAATTCTAAAAACTATAGATTCAGCCTCTGTACGATAATAATGACTATTTCAATAAAATTTTCCAAAAAATATTTAATGTACAGATTTGACTCAATTAGAATTTTATTATATGTATACATAAATGACATTCCAATATTTTTTTTTAGATTTCTGTTTGTAAACGATTGCAGAATGGCTTGTCTAAGATCCTGATTTCTTTGAAGTACTTATATTTGGTTACTAATATTAATGAATATTTGATATATTTTCTAATCATGCAGGACGGTTCAGTGCACTCTATGTCTTACACAACTATAATCGACTGCCCCATTACTCTATGTAACTTCCGTGAAAGAAAACAGCTTAACGTAATACTTTCACCTGTACATTTTTTTTTCGAAAATCTTATTGAAATAGACTTTATGATCGATACAGAGGATGAATCTATAGTTTTTAGAATTTTTGTCTGTCTGTCTGTCTGTTATCGCATAACAGAAAAACCACCGGAAGGATTTTGATGAAATTTGGTATGGGGATAGCTGGTTATCTTTTTTTTTTTTTTTTTTTTTTTTTTAACGTTGGGAAATGCATTTACGCACGAAGTGTGGGACTCACCGGCGAAGCCAGTACTACCCACTAAAACCCAACAAAGCCTTCCCCCGTCTGGGTCAACATGTAGGATACTTTTTATCGCGGGAAAATGTCTCATTTCTGAGAAAAAATACAAAAATTGCAATGTCCTAATATGTAAAACCTAAGAATTTGGTTTTTGGTCATCTGAACGCGGGCGGAGCCGCGGGCAATGCTACTTATATATATATATACTCTCGTGAGCAAAAAAATCGACTCAGACGACACATCTGTAGTCGCAAGTCACTGGAAAAAAAACTGAAAGCAAATATATTTTTTTCATAGTAAAATCTTAAAACTGCTAGTATTAGCTTCAAAATGATATAAAATATTGTAAGGTTTATTGCTCACACAACCCAACAATATGTTGTGATCAGTAACCACCCCTTTTACGCTTGTTTACAATAGTGCTAATTAAGGGTTACTGACCCATATAAAAGGTTATCTACCTGACCCACCCTTATCAGTTAGCCGTCAAACGTCAACCAATCTGCTGTTTCCAGAGTTTACCGTCTTTACCAGGAGACTGGTGGCTTTAATCGAAGACGCGGTTCCGGTAGAAAAAGGTGCACATCAGAGAGAGATGACCGATTTATTGTCAGCACATCGTTAAGAAATCGGACCCTCACTGGCGTTCAATTCCAACAAGAGCTCAGAGAAACGCGAGGAGTAGCTGTGAGTGGCTGGACAGTCAGAAGACGACTTAAGGCAGCTAGGCTTGAGCCAAAAAGGCCAGCTACTGGCCCCAAATTAAGCCCAGACCACCGAGCAGCCCGCCTACGTTTTGCTAGAGAACATGTTGATTGGACTGACGAACAATGGAGCACCGTTCTCTTCTCAGACGAAAGTAGGGTGTGCTTGCATGGTAGTGATAGAAGAGGACGAGTCTACAGAAGACCTGGGGAAAGATTCGCGCAGTGCTGTATCAAAGAAAATGTTGCTTTTGGAGTAGGTTTCTGGTTGGTGTGGGCCGGCATTTCAAGCGAGGCAAAAACCGAGTTGGTTTTTATTGAAACTGGCGGTCGAATGGGAGGATTGACGGCGATCCGATACATCGAAGAGATTTTAGAGGATCACGTCGTTCCCTACGCCGGTTTCATTGGCGAAAACTTCGTCCTAATGCACGACAATGCCCATCCACATACTGCAAGTTCCGTCCGGCAGTATTTACAGGAGGTCGCAATTGCCGCTATGGACTGGCCAGCGCGTAGCCCGGACTTAAATCGTATCGGGCATTTGTGGGATGATCTTAAAAGAAAAGTTCGGGCTAGAAATCCTGCACCAGACACGATGGCGGACCTCAAAGCAGCGCTAATCGACGAATGGAACAGCATCGAACAAGATCGAGTAAGGAAACTTATTCGATCCATGAAAAAGCGATTGGAAGCTCTTATTAGGGCCAGGGGGGGCAATACTAAATATTAAAAAAAATAATTTAAATTAAATTATTATTTTGACGAATTTTACGTGGTATTTTCTTTACCGTCAACAATCACTTTTTTTATTGCTTAAGACTCCATCTCATTCAATATTTTTTTCTTTACCAGAAAACATTTTTTAATAACAACATAGACCACTCATTTTAAAGCTAAAACAAAGAACTTTGAGATGTTAAAATGAGAAATAATAAAAGCTTCCGATTTTTTGCTAGAGCTTTTTAACCGCAAGCGTGCGTCCTGAGTCGATTTTTTTTCTCACGAGTGTGTATATATATATATATATATATATATATATATATATATATATATATATATATATATATATATACATGTATATATGTAGGTTACTCATTTGTATCTTATACGCATTTATCAGTGTCTTCAAAAGCAAACTATATAATACAAAGTATGTACCTATTTGAATTGCCACAATACTCTTTCACTGCACAAAACTATGCGTGAAATTAAAACAAAACGTTGTATAAATACAAGTATTATGCAAATTTCATATTCACAATGCCATTCAAAGGTTTCATATAACAGATATGTTACATTTTAACCCTATTACGCGGTATTACATAACAACTCATATAGCGTAGTGTCTCTATGAATAAAATTCTACAGTCCGAGGAGCCCTCTCGAGCTATGATGCCATAATTGATTCAATTGAAATACGAGCGACATGAATTGAAATTGGACTTTGAAAGACGTAGATAAACATCGTGTACTGTCTTTTATTTACTTACTAGCTACTCAACCTCGCTTCGCTAGGGTTCGTCCCTAGTGAAAAACAGAAACCATCTATCCCACGGGAACCGTACACTTTTCCGGGATAAAAGTAATCTATGTGCTATTCCAGACTATAATCTATCTCTGTGTCATATTTCATCTAAATCCGTTCAGCCGTTCTGCTGTGACAGAGTAACAAACATCCATCCATCCATCCTCACAAACTTTGACATTTATAATATTAGTATGGATTAATGGGATAAATAATTTTATACGAAAAAATATCGTGAATACTGCGTTTTATTACGCATTCTGAGTTCTATTCCTAGGGTATATACAAAAAAAAAATTGTTAAAATTTTCTCTATCTCTTATTTAAAGTATATTTTATAAGTATAAAATAAATACATATAAAAATAATTTTAAGTATTGTAATTTTAAATCATGCTAAATATAACCAAATGAAATAATTTATTCAGAATCTCAAATAAGACTTAGAAGCAACAAATTGTTAAGTCATAAATAAATATAATTTATTTTCATAAAACCTAGACTGGACAGCAGTAGGAACCTAGTTAAACCCTGCACAGTTAGCAGTTAGCACTGCGGTAAATCGCAATCGGTTCCATTTTCCCATCACATTATAGAACACAAAAACTCGAACGTTAGATAAGATTTCTCACGCGACATACGATTTACAGGAAAGCGAGTGATGAAAGTGTACATGGATTTTCTCTTTATCAAAACTTCACTCAGCATACATACAGTTGCGTCGACGTCTGTCGTTGTTTCGTAAGACTTTTATCTTTTACATAATATGATAAAATTTAAACTAATAGATAGAAGATATTTAAAATATTAATTGTGTTAAAACGCTATTCATTTTGTAGCTTTAAGTGGAGTATTAGAGAAGTATTAGGTAAAATTGAGTTTTTAACGTTAAAAGTACAAAGATTTGAAACTTTTTATTTGCATTATATGATATATTATTAAAATTATAATCTATACACTAATATTATAAAGTGGAAGAGTTTGTTTGTTTGAACGTGTTCATCTCAGGAATTACTAATCCGATTTAAAAAATGTTTTTGCATTATATAGCTCGTTTATTGAGGAAGGCTATAGGCTATATATCTATATAATATATAGCCTATATATCCCATACTAACTGTTAAAACATACCTAGTATATTAATAATATGATTACTTGAACTAGTAGATAATTTTTAATTTAATTTTAAGATGCTTATTTTTTTGTTAATAGCAGGTGCAAAGAGTAAAGAGGTTTTATATGCAAAATACGACATTCTATTAAATTTAAAATTATAACACCGAATCTTATTAACATTTTTGAACGAACAAAAATAAATGTCTGTTACTAAAACCAAAATCTTGAAAATAAATATCTTAAACATTGATCAGAAAAGTACTAGATACACATCTCATGCAAAATTTCTCTTAAAATTGTCACCAATTATTATGTTTAGGTAATTATTCTAGTTAAAATAAACATACAAAAATGTACATTGAACCTTAAATGCAATGCTTGAAGTCGTTTTCACAAAAAGAAAAATTAAAAATGCGCTCAAATGTACAAATGAGCGCTCATTCGGTTAGGACATTTTATCTTGCTGATTGTGTATCTAGTACTTTTTTTATCAATGACGTTAAAGAGAGAATAGTACTTGAATGAATTTTATTTACAAAAAAATTAAAACACTAAATTAATAATAATTTAAAACACTCTTTCTTTAATCCGTTTGATATTAATTCGTTCCAGAACTCAAATTACGGATGTCACTCGGAAAGCTGCCATGCTGTAATGGGACTGGGCTGGTCACGTCATCCGGATGTCAGATGACTTTTGGGCCAAAAAAACAACTTTTTGGATCCCCCAACACAGCAGACGACAGCGTGGTAGGCCGAGACGGAGATGACGGGATGAGTTGTACTCCTTTCAAAGAGAGTGGCTTATTATAGCGAAACATAGGGAGCAGTGGAGGAAGAGTAGGGAGGCCTTTGCCCTGCAATGGGACACAGGCTTATAATAAAATATAATCTTAGAGTGAATCGGTTAAAACGGAAATTATCAAACAGGGTTCGGTCAAATTATCAAAACATGTCAAGCATTCTTATGACTCAAATCACATAATACATAATTCTCCACCGTCGATTCATAATACAAGCAGTCCGATTAGTCACAATGGACTAATGGGTTATATTACGCTACCTTAAAAATGAGGTAAGAAAAATACGTCATTGTTCATCTGCACTATTAATAACAGCGGGATCATTTAAATTGTTATATTACTTAGAAATTACACTGGCAATGTAATTTAATCTCAACCGACTTCCAAAGGGAGAGATTCGATTATATTTTTTTTATGTTACGCGATATTTTCGCAAATTATGAATCGATTTTTTTTCTTTTTTTTTTTTAATAAGTAGGTACATAAATTTATTGTATCTTTAGAGGTCCTATATAAATAAAAAAAACATTTAACCCTAACAACCCAAAAAAAGAGGTATTTTACCCCAAAAGTTTAGAGCTATCTTCTGTAACAAAAAGTAATAATTTAAAATAATACACTTATTGTTCAACTAATTTTAAGTTAATTATTCGAATTTAGATGAGTATAATTAAGTAATACATTCTCGAATAACAATAACAAAAAAATCAAGCGATATAAAAATATACATACGTACCCAATTAAAAATAAAAAGATTTGATATCATTTATTCGATATATATTCAGTAAATATAATATAACAAGGAATTGAAGTGTTTTTACAATTCAAAAAAATCAGTGATTAGTACGGAATAAGCTTCTAACGTGAAGAAAAATATCATGAGGAAACCTGCATATCTGAGAGAACTTAGCAAGTTTTTCGAAAGACATGTGAAGTCCGCCAACCCGCACTTGGCCAGCGTAGTGGACTATGGCCTGATCGCCCTCGTATTGAAGGGAGGCCCTGCAGTGGGACGTTAAAAAGGGCTGAATACAACACAAACTTGACGACACGACTGGCTCAGTTTGTAGTGAACCTACTTGCTGTGCCAGCGGTCGAGGTTTCGTCCCGCGGGGGCCATTCATTTGTTAGCATGAATATTTGTACTCCAGTAATGGGTGTTTATATTTATAATATGTATGTATTTAAAGTTATATATGTGTAATGTATTAATTATCTGGTATTCAAAGATGGTGCTGTGTGTTAATGTCCCAACATATTTATATTATATTTAAACTACTAATTTTACAGATAATTAGTTAACTAAGTTTTATTTTCTTTTCCATAAAACAAATCCATGCCCACTTAAGCATCCGACTAAGATCTGAACAGTAGCGGCTTTTACTTATAAGGTTAATAAATGCATTTCTTTGTTCCCTCTCCTGTGGCTATATCGAGTTATCAAGTCTCATTGGAAATAAGTCACAGAGAACCAGTTTGTTTTTCTAACAGATGCCTTTGAAGTTTGTCTTATGTACGTATAACTACAGGACGATTTATTGGTATTTTCAATGGTAAAAGTGAAGTGTAAACTCGAATGCTATGATCGTTGCCAAACACTAAGTTTAATTAAATATTTACTACATGATGTTAATAAATTAATAAATTTTGTTAAGCCAAGGAATAAATTAACATGAAAAATTAAAAGAAACTAACATTACCACAACGTTTGATAATGGCGACGTGTTTCAGCTACTTTTAGAATCAGACCTAACTTTTGGCATGATTAGATAAAATATTAGCTTCTGTCTTTATGTTAATATTTATCTATACTAATATTATAAAGAGATAAAGTTTGTGAGTTTGTGATGTTGTAGGGGGTAATCGCTGGATCTACTGAACCGATTTAGATGAAATTTGGTTAGAAGTTAGTTTGAGACCCTGGGAAGGACATAGGATACTTTCTATCCCGGAAATCATCATTTAAGGGGGTGAAAACGGGGATGAAAGTTTGTATTAGGAAGCGAGTTAGGGACGAACCCGAGCGAAACGAGAGTGAGTCGCTAGTAGTCCCATAAAACTAATAAAACGTACTTTTGCCTAACTGTAAATATGCAGAACATCCACCTCCTCAATCATTCATTAATCAACACAAAAAAAATATGTTGACAAACTGAGGAGAAAAAGGTACTGTACTGTTCTGTCTTTGCCTATATATATATATATATATATATATATATATATATATATATATATATATATATATATATATATGGGTGATTCTTCAAAATTTGGTTAACTTGGTGTTAGCAGCAATTTTCACATATTTATATCTATTTTATTGAATATTTGCAACTACTAAGCAATATTATAAAGTTCATGTAATTTGGTCACTCACTTTGATTTATATCACAATATTTTTTATTTCCGAAAATCGCTTCTTTCTACTCCAAATATCAGGCCCTAGCCATGTAAGATCTCCCAAATTTAGCAAGCATTTCATTGTTATTGTAATTCTCTAAATCATACTTTGATTTAACTCGACTTAAACACGTTTACTATTACATTATTAACCTAGTCATTGCGATTTAATTTTTAATAACAATAACTTTTATCATATTATTTCAAGTTAAAAAGTGTAAGCGTTAAAAATATCAGTCCCTAGCTATTTGCGAAATTCGAAAATAAACGGCATCTAAGCTTATGGCGTTTTTCAAAACTTACTCAAGCGAAAGCATCGATGTGAAGTTAAATGTAAACACGACCAATGCTGCATCAGCTATTTCGTTTTTACTGCAGTCGCCGACTTTGTTACGGAAACACGTGCTGTGCCAGTCAAACTCTCAGTCCCTAGGTAAGTCGTTTCAAAGATAGTTAATTAATAATTGATCTCATTACTTATTGTAAATTTGAGCTTTGTCTGCCTTGTTATTTTGATCACCTGCTGGTTGTTATGTTTATTTTAAATAACAGGTTATTTTTGATTTTGCTTTGATTCGTCAGTCCCTAGACCGTCAGGCCCTCGTCGTGAAAGTGATTAAGGCCTGATGTCACACCTAGGGACTGACGGTCATACTGCGTGATCCATGGTTTTAATAATAAAATATATGTATTTGTTGTAGAATATGGCACCTAAAAAGAAAACATTACTTTTCAAAGGGGAACTCGCCAAAAAAAAGTGTGAACAGGCAAAGAGACGTTTGGAAAAAATTAAAAAGACCCTATTTTGCTAGCAGAGTACAAAGAAAAAGAACGACATAAATATCCAAAGAAAAAAGACAAAGGAAATGTGTCAAGGACATGACACCGCGTGAGCATAGAAGAACCACGAAACAGAAGACAAACGTAAAATGACGAAAAATAAGAAAGCTCTTACACCAAAAAGTAAAATTGAAGCCATGGCTAACGCGCCTAATCAAAAAGCTGAATTGATAAATGGCACAGAATTTCAAATAAATGAGAATGATATCGCTGACGTGCCTTACGATGAATGTTTTAGAATAACTGCCAGTTCCTAACCTAATAGGGTGGAACCGTGTTTCACAAATTTAAGAAACATGTTGTCGCTTACGAAAATTAGAACAAATAAATAGTGATGTGATAGTATTTGTGATTAATTAGAGAAAGAGTGATTATTACGTTCAAATTATAATTTTGTTACTTAGAAAGCTAATTTTTAAAGTATTGTTAGTTATTTAAAGATTTCTAGTTTGTAAGTACTAAACTCAAAGTACAGTTAATAAAAGAAAGCCTATGATTGTAACTTTTCAGTTTACTCAGATTTTTTAAATTTTCTTTACTGAAGAGATAAGTAGGTAATAATAAGTTTCACTGATATAAAAAATAGCTTGTCAAGGTAACATAAAATTGATTGTCTACTTCAGTACATTGAATATTTTTGAGTATGATACTAAATTTAAGATTGTAGGGAGACAATTCTACTTTTTAAATAAAACTATTTTTTTGGATTTTGTCGCGGATTTATTTGCATTTTTGTTTCCCGACGTTTCGAATGCTTTACAGCATTCATGGTCACGGGAGAGACTGCGGTGTTACATGTCTCGAAGGTATAGTTGTTACAGACAGTCTACCCACAATTAACAAAATGAAAATTTCACTAATTACCTTACAATATTTTTTAACTTTAAACATTTTTATAATTTTAAAGTTTGTTTAAAGTTAAAAAATATTGTAAGGTAATTAGTGAAATTTTCATTTTGTTAATTGTGGGTAGGCTGTCTGTAACAACTATACCTTCGAATCATGTAACACCTTAGTTTCTCCCGTGACCATGAATTTTGTAAAGCATTCGAAACGTCGGGAAACAAAAATGCAAATAAATCCGCGACAAAATCCGAAAAGATAGTTTTATTTAAAATGTCAAATATTCGCGTAAATCTAAGAAACAATTCTACTTGTTATATAAAATGTCTTGTATTTTGACAGTTTGTTACAATAATTAATAATAATATGTAAGTTATTTTATTTTGTTAAAGTTAATTTTGCTATAAAAATGTGATTAAACACATTAACCGTCTTTGGCGTCAGTCCCTATCATGTCTCGTCAGTCCCTAGATAACCGATTTCAAAAAAACTTGAATTTCTCTTAAAATACATTGTAAAGTGACTGGCCCTTTTAGATACAACAAAGTAAATATTATATCCACAGTATAGAATCAGAAATTTACTGATAACCATCTAAAAAGACCTTTGTCAAAATTAGGCCATAAGTTAACCAAATTTTGAAGAACCACCCATATATATATATATATATATATATATATATATATATATATATATATATATATATATATATATATATATATATAACATATGAAAATGACTATTTCAGATAACTATGTATATGGACAATGTATTTATTGAAATCTCTCAATTCGGGCTCTATTACCTGACTCTATTATAACATATTAAAAGGAATGCGGGCATTGTTGTGGTAAGTGTTTGCACAAAAGAATGCACGCTTTTGTTCAGTTTGCACAAAGGTGGTTTAAAGCGATGCAGTATGAACGAGAATAGAAGGCAGTTTTAGATTTTAGTCACAAATAAACGTCTAAAAATTGTTATAATAATAATTAATATATATCAATAATCTATATATTTATGAATGAAATTAAAGTGTCCTTATGTGATTTCAGAAAAGCGACCCTTTGCTTACGCTAATATGGTTATCAACAAAAAGCCCAAAATCTGAATAATCGTCGAAAATGTTATCTGTTTGTTTAAGCCCTCTAATCTCGAGAACAACTGATTTTAAAAGGACTTCAAATTATGGGTCGACGGCATAATCGATAATGATACCAGCCTGATTACTCTTAATTTAATATTACGGTTTTTGGGAAATAAAAAAGCGATTTTGATAAACAAAAGGAATCAGATGAGACGAACTTCGAAGGTTTTACTATATAACTTAAAATAGATCTACTATCCTCTTTATGGCTTCATTATCAGATCACCTCTATGTAAAAAATTACTGTATTGTCGATACCACAATGATAAGTAGGTTAAAATCGACTTCCAAGGTTTAATTAAAAAGTTATAAACTAGTAAACGTATATTATTATGTTAAAGTGCCTTTTATATATAAGTAGGAACTGTCAACTGATCTTATTTAAAACTAGCTTACTCTCGCTCGAGTTCGTCTCTAGGTACGTTTTAACGGTTAGTACAGATTTCTCAGAGATGAAATATTTTCCCGCAGTAAAAAGTATCCTATATGTTGACACGGATAACCAGCTATCATCATACCAAATTTCATCAAAATCTGTTCAGTAGTTTACTATATATTAGAAAATAAATAATACAGACAAAAATTCTAAAAAATCTCTGTACAGATAATAATGACTATTTCAATAAGTTTTTCCAAAAAATATTTAATGTACAGATTCCACTCAGAATTTTATTATATGTATAGAATATATACTTGTCTATTTGGTAAGGAATGCGATACAAAAACTGAGCTATCCCATAATGAGGCCACGATCGACTATCTCATTTAAGCCAATTCATTCTTAATGGCATCGTGAGTAAAAGCTTTGGCTTGTCATCATTTTGATTTAGAAATATTTCTAATTTCTATCTATATTTTAGCTAGAGTAAGGTACGTTTCCCAAGCGAGCGCGTTATCACTGGGCTACCACTGCCTAGTGATAGTGATGCGGGTTCAAATCCCGGGTCACGCACCTCTGATATTTTCATGTGCGAATCTTTTCTAGCATGATTACCACTTGCCTTACGGTGAAGAAAAACATCTTGAGGAAGCCCGCATGTCTGAGAAAACTTAGCAAGTTTTCAAAAGACATGTGAAGTCCGCCAACCCGCACTTGTCCAGCGTGGTGGATTATGGCCCCTCGTATTGAAGGGAGGACCGTGCCCAGCAGTGGGACGTTAAAAAGGGCTGAATACATGGTACGTTATTGTTATCTATCTATAGTAACGTATAGTGATCTCAGACCAAAAAAACTTTTTTATTGTTCTGAGATAGTGATGATATAAATATTAGAGATACTTAACTTTTACAGTTTACGTTAAAACCGTTAAAAATAGTACAAGTATAACTTGGCTGTTTTAAAGTTTTAAAATTCTCTCAAAACACTTTTCGAGGAATAGATAACATTAAAATTTAAAGCAGTGCTATTTCATTACAATACGTTTTACCGATTTAAAAATCGTTCTAAAAAGATATCCGCCCTTAGGATTGGACTTTTTCTTGAAATTGAAAAGTAACGAAAATTGGAACACAATTATTTCCAAACATAAGATGAAAAGAAGTATTTTATATATACATATACAAAAAATCTCCTTTATTTGAAGTCATCTATACATATAATAAAATTGTAACTGAGCCGAATCTGTATGTACATTAAATATTTTTTGGAAAATCTAATTGAAATAGACATTATTATCATAATATCATCAATATCATTCATATTACAGAGTCCGAATCTATAGTTTTTAGAATTTTTGTCTGTCTGTCTGTCTGTCTGTCTGTCTGTCTGTCTGTCTGTCTGTCTGCCTGTCTGCCTGTCTGTCTGTCTGTCTCTGTGTTACCGCATCACAGAAAAACCACTGGAGGGATTTTGATGAAATTTGGTATGATGATAGATGGTTATCCGGGTCAACATATAGGATACTTTTTACCGCGGGAAAATATCTCATTTCTAAGAAAAACTACAAAAACTGCATTGTAAGAGTATACTAATATGTGAAAGCTAAGAATTTGGTTTTTTGGTCATCTGTACGCGGGCGGAGCCGCGGGCAATGCTAGTTAAAAATATAATAACAATGGTGACAGTCTGGCACAATGGTCAATTAGCCCTGCATGCTTCATTATTACAAAGTTCACGGGTTCAATGTTCCACAAGTTACAGGGACTAAAAGACCATAGCCGTAAAGTTTTAGCACCTATTAGGGAACATTAGTTCGCGACCAAACTAAATAAAATGGCGTGCGTCCATACTCGTATTATCTCAGTCCGTATCTTGCTTATTGTTAGAAAAAAAAAATAAACTCCTTCAATTAACCCTACTATAAAATGTAATGAGTTCATAAACAAGTGAATTAAGTATATAGTTCATAAACAAATCGGAATTAATTTGTATGATTTGTGAAATTAAAATGTACAAATTACAGTGTAAGTACAAGATATTACGTATGTACCTACATAAATGTTGATGTAATTCATCTATACATATAATAAAATTGTAACTAAGCCGAATCTGTACTTAAAATATTCTTTGGAAAATCTTATTGATATAGACATTATTATCGATACAGAGGTCGAATCTATATAGTTTTTAGAATTTTTGTCAGTCTGTCTGTCTCTTAACGCATCACAGAAAAACCACTGGAGGGATTTTTATGAAATTTAGTATGGTGATAGCTGGTTATCCGGGTCAACATATAGTATATTTCTTACTGCGGGAAAATCACTCATTTTTGAGAAAAAATACAAAAACTGCAATGTAAGAGTATACTAATATGTAAAAGCGGAGCGGAGCCGCGGGCAACGCTAGTTATTAAAAAAAGAAAAATATAACACGAGTACCTACATATCTACTTATACACATCAGTCATAGCCACAACACAAAATAATTAATATACTAATATTGAATTCTTGATGCTATCTAAACCGACCTAGAACCCTTCGATTTTTCTTCGCCTAATATAAAGCGAAGTTCACTATCGATTTGAATAATTTATCCCATAATATACAAAATCGATATATAATAATCGATTCGTAAAAACTAAAACAACAAACAACTATATTCGTTCAAGGACGTTGACACTAAAATAGTTTAGTGTCAGAGACGTCTGCGATCGGAAATAAACATTCTAATCACAGTCCGAGTTTGAGTCAGTGAAATAAAAAAAAAAAAGATATAAAAATACTGTCGTGAGAAAAAGCTTTTGTCATACTCGTTATATTAATTTAAAAATATTTCTAAACTACCTTTTTGATTTTTTTGGAATAATTTTGTAAAATTGTGGGTAGGCACTGTCTGTAACAAGTACCTATAGTAAGTAACCTTTGAGACGTCTAAAACCTTAGTCTCTCCCGTGACCATGATTGCAGAAAACTGTAAAGCATTCGAAACGCCAGGAACCAAAAATCAAAATCCGAAAAGATAATTTTATTTAAAATGTCAAATATTTGTATAGATCTATGAAAGTATTATATTATCTATGTTTTAGCTAGAGTATACGTTATTTTATACTTTCTATCATCAATAAAGGTTTCTATTGTGATTATAGTAGATAACTTTTACAGTTTACGGTAGGAAAAGTATATGTATTACTTTTTATAAGTACTTACTTTTGATGATTATGACGACACGTTTGGCTCAGTTTGTAGTGACCCTACTTGCGGTGCCACTGGTCGCGGGTTCGAGTCCCGCTGGGGGCATTCATTTGTGTTATGATCACGAATGTTTGTACTCCAGTCATGGGTGTTTATATATATAATATGTATGTATTTAAAGTTTTATACGTGTAGTCTATCAACTATCTGGTATCCATAACACAAGCCTCGTAGCTTACTATGGAACTAGATGGTGCTGTGTGTTAATGTCCCAAACTATTTATTTATTTATTTAATTTTTATAAGTTACTTTTTAGTGACATGACATACCACGCAAGTGAAGCCGTAGTTAAGAGTTATAGTTCAATGAACGCCATTGATTTCGAGCAGTTGACCTGAATATTTATTGCTTTTGTTTCTATAGTGAAAGCAGTAAATAAACAAAACAATATTTCAACCAAATTGGTTCTATTTTAGGAAGAACTAGCGACTTACCTTAGCTTCGCACGGGTGCGTCCTTGGGTACGTTTTATTTTTTTTGAGCGGGGCCCTAATTCTTTTTCTAAAAAAAAGTAGCCTAACTTTCTTCTTATAACAACAGCTATCTGCCAGTGAAAGTCTCGTTAAAATCAGTCCAGCCGGTTTCGGAGATTAGCCGGAACAAACGGACAGATAGAAATTTTAAAAATTGTGTTTTTCTTATAAATACCGCATATAATTTCACATTATGCATTTAGTAAAAGGTTGTTATTTTGACATTATAAACAGACACTTCAATTTTATTTATCTGTATATATATATCAAGGAATAGAATCATCATATACTACTGTTTATCCCGGAAAAATGTGTGGTTCGTGGGATAGATTTATTTTTGTTTTTCTAGAGGCGATAGAGCGATGCGACGTTGAACCGCTAGTAATAAATAAAGAAAGAATAAAATGTAGGACATTGAATATTTTCCAATTGACTCGACTTAGACGTGAATGAAAGGAAACCTTGGTCGCAATTAACAGCTGAGCCGAGCCTTAATGGGCAATGTGACAATGTTACATCGCCAAGGCGAGTTGACATTTTTTTTGTAATAATCTCTTAAAATAATACGAACGTATTATGAGGAAAATATATTTTATATTACCTTGAACAAACAACTATATTATTTTACTTCATTGTACTTATTTCCTTTAAAGTGTAAAATCTTCGTCTCTACGAATAAATTTTTGTTCAGAATTTATGTTTTTTTTTTTAAATACAATCTCACAGTAGGATTATCTCGTAATATATTAAATCATGTGTAAGGTTTCAAAGAACTTTTAATTTTAACTTTATCTAGCTAGAAAGCTTTTAATGGCACAATTACAGCCAACGTGCTTGCGTAAGCTTAGATTTATTGCTTTAAGGAGACGTTGAAAATATATACGATCTACATCTACACAATTTACGGTCGGGTCAAATAACTATAGTAATTGAAATATAAATTATATTTAACATAATACCTAGTAATCGTGAATAAAAATATGTAAATTTTAGGTAGTCAAAATAGATATTAATAACCCAAGGGAGAATTACATTTTCATATATGCCCTTATTAATGTGCCGGTACTGAGCGTGGGCCTCCCTTCATTATTAGGGAGATCAGACGGATCTACATGTGTCGAATTTTTTTAGATTTAGGTCCTCTCAGACATGTAAGTTTTCACCGTGAAGCAAAAGGTGAAATCATGTTGAAAATGATTCACACAGGAAAATATAGGTACAGACCCTGGTTTGAAATTTGAACCCATCTCACTTGGTTTTCCGAGCGAGCGTGTTGCCACTACGCTACCAATTTATATTAAGAAAAATAAAAAAAGCTTTAAAATTGGAAGCTTCCACTTACCAACACTTAATCAAGGATATCATATATCGAATTTTTTTTACGACTTAAATTTTTTACGAAGATTCTTAACAGCTCATATTTAGTTACACTTTTAATACAATGTCCGCATAAGTTAAAGAACGAGATAGAAAACATGAGATAGATGAGAGTTAAAGAATTTACCACTATGAAAAATATTTGAGGTTAATATTATTTTGTTATAGTCTACGTAAATACCTAATAAATACATACAAAAAAAAGTGTAACTGATCGCTGTCTGTACATGGAAAATATTTTAGAAGAACTATTATTTAAGGGGCTTTATTAACGCAGTAGATTCCAAAACAATGAGTTTTAGAATTTTTGTCTATTTGTCTGCGCGTTTGTACGCGCTAATCTCAGGAACAGCTTAGTCGATTTAGATGCGGTTTTCACTGATGTATTGTGGTAGGCTTAACATTTAATATTTGTTTTACTTTAATGGCTTAATAAATAAAAATAATATGTCGATTTAAAGAATCACCTAGGGACGAACGAAGCGAGGCCAGGGTGAGTCACTAGTTTTCATTAAATATAAACACCCATGATTGTAGTACAAACATTGGTGCTCATCACACAAATGAATGCCCCCAGCGGGATTCGAACCTGCGACCGCTGGCACAGCAAGTAGGGTCACTACAAACCGAGCCAAACGTGTCGTCATTGCATTGAAAGTCGAGTTTTGTCATTGAAAAAACCATTCACCTTTACAAAAAGCGGTTTATTTTTCGCTAGAACATCTGCCATAATATTATACATCAAGTAGGTGGATCCTGTTCCATATTTGGACAGGCAAAAAGTCAATACACCGATTTACACCGATAGCATTATTCACTTAATTCTTTATAAGCGAAATCCTTCAACAAAAATTTCTTTGAAAGTTCCTTCGAATCATATCCTCATTTTCTATAATCAAGGCTTATTAAAACACGTAAGCGCATACTTGATATTACCGACCATATTTATTTATCACTTTCAAAGTGCTAACACATTTAAGCAGTAAATATCGTAAATCTATTCGCAAATTTCAAATTGCACGATATTATAATAAACATAACACAAGTTAATTTTTTACACGACATGGGATTCGAACCTGTTACATCTCTAAACGACCAGACAAATCGATAAAACCGCTTTTTAATTCATAATTTTGTTAATATCAATTGAACAAAAATAACGGAATAAGCAAGTTTTATATAGAAACACCTGCATTGTATAGTAAACATTTATCCGTCTCAATAATAACACTGCAAGACCCGTGTCAGTTGGGTAGCGTTGCCTTCGTGAACAGGTTTTCTTGGCATCAGGTTTAAGTATAACCATTCTACGTTACGTATGCTCGTATACATTTTAATTTTATAGTACATTGTTCTGAGAAACTCGTATTTATTGGATTTATTTTTATTTTCCACGCGGCCAATTATGTTGTTAGCCTTAAGTTTATTGTGGAGCGAAGTTTATACCCATTTGTGTCACAAAGTTCAGATCGTGATAAGAAGCTGTGAAATGTGAATTGTTATTGGAAATACATATTTCACTTCGAAATATAGTATATTTAGAAGTAGTAGTAGAATGTAGAAAAAGAAAAACAGATCTACCCCACGGGAACCGTACATTTTTCCGGGATAAAAAGAAGTCTATGTGTTATTCTGATGTATAAGCTATATTATTGTAAAGTTTCATTAAAATCCATTCAGTAGTTTTTGCGTGAAAGAGTAACAAACATCCATACATGCTCACAAATTTTCGCAATTATAATATTAGTAGGAATTTTAAGTATTCAATATATTATTTTACTTATACTAATACTTTCTTTCACGCAAATATTTCACATGATAAATAAAACTATCTTTTTGGATTTTTTCAATTAAGGTCAGATTCAGTCTCTTCAGTGGACCATGATTGCTGTAAAGCATTAGAAACGTCAGGAACTAAAATACAAAACAAAAACGAAAAATCCGAAAAGTTATATTTATTTAATAAATTCAATAACTATTTTCATTATATGCAAGTTCGAGGGTAATAGGTTCAGTTCTCTGTTGAGATAATACTGAAATTCATCATCATTACATTAATCACGTTTTCCAAACAAAGAGCATCCTAGTTGTTGAATTTCTAATAGGTAAAAAACATATGATTCAAGTATAAACGATCAAAAGACAAAGAATGCTATGTACAATTTACGAACCATTGTTTCGTGCAAGTTTAATAATGGTGTACATTCCCACAAGATAACTACGAAAAACCTTATAATAGATACTATTACAATACAAAAATTGTATGGTACTTTAATAGTCTTGATAATTTTACAAAAAAGTGGCTTTAAATTCGTATTATTATATGATTTGCATTTTATGTCAACAATATTCTTCCTTGGACTTTAAAAGGTCGAAAACCGAAATATATAACTTGACCTTTGCATAATTTATTCTAAAGATTTATTTTAAAACCGGTTCTAAAATTTTAAAATCCGTTTAGTTTGAAGTATGTACACTTCCATTAATAAAAAAAATGATCCAAGTTTTCCAAATAAAACAAAAAAAATTAAATAAAAA
The DNA here is from genome assembly GCA_951806755.1 of Brenthis hecate. Lineage (NCBI taxonomy): Eukaryota > Metazoa > Arthropoda > Insecta > Lepidoptera > Nymphalidae > Brenthis > Brenthis hecate. Next base: position 21,484,587 of record OX638250.1, read on the forward strand.
ATAACAGCTCCAAAAAATTTTCTCGTTATCTAATTTTTAACAAAGAAGAACGATACATTCAAAACGCCATAATAATTAAGTATTAGAAAAATGATAAAATGGTAATAATTCTTTAATGTTCTAATATAATTCAGTAAAATTCAGAACGCCGATTGACTTAGATCCTATTTTTACTGTTCCACGCGAACCAAATCACAAAGAAAAACTACACCATAGATTAATCCATAGGTTTATGAAATAGTTTTGACATAAAATACACATAGCACTTCATATTCTTTTACACAGTTGACTTTTTTAGAATTTTATTATTATTTACATATTGATAAAAATACACTATTTACTGTAAGAGTCTAAAGCTAAAATTAGTGAACATAGCAATAAATCATTGTTTATGTACGGAGAACAAATACATCGATAACGTGATAACATATCAACCACATAGCGGATGTAACGTAACATATTATCGGACGTATAGCCAAAATTACGACATCCAAGAGCCAAAACTACCAGAACACTACAAAATTTTTATCAATAACTAAAATTTGAAGTAGAATCAATTGAGTGAAAGTGTGAAAGATATATCAGCGCGAGTTGTGAAATCTCAGTAAAATCAAATAACTTTCACAATATGAACATTTAATAATAAAGTTTTTATGTTAAATTCTTAAAAGTGAAGTCTTGAACTTATACTGTTTTTGTTAAGTCACAGAAGTATTTCCAATGAATTTGTCCCATCTTATTTGACGTTATAAAACTGCTAATCTCCATCGTCACGCGCCATTGGTAAGCTAACGTAGGGTTGCCAATTCATGAGAAAAAGAAACTATGTCTTATCAAGAAAGGAAATGCTAGTATAAATTTCTATTGAACTGAGAAAGTTAAAAAAGCTATACGAATATATTATAAAGCTGAAGAATTTGTTGTCATGTCATTTGAGGTCTTTAAAAGCCTTTTAAACCCTATTTATCGAAAGAGGTTACTTAAAAACGCAAAAATATATAAATAAAATACGCGGCAATAGCCACGGGCAAAAGCTAGTAATATTATAATAAATAGTTATTGAAGGCCACCATTTTGGAAACCCTCAAAACAACATATAACAGCAAAAATCTGAGAACGAAATAACAGTTCCTAAAATGCAACTTCCTAACTAAATAAAGCTTCTCTATAATAATATGAATAGCTTAATATATTACAGTATATAAATATTTATAATTTAATTCTGAAAACCCTAGTACCAGATCAAAGACCCTTAATTAATGCTTCAGTACCGGCGGACTGAACTTGTCTACGAAATGTGAGGTGAGAAGCAAACCGCTAGATATGGTTCTCTCGTTCTCGCTTCCGTAAACCAAGCTGTGACGTTGTTATAATAAATTATACATTTATTATTCACACTATAAACAACTAGTTTGTTGATCTGTTTAAAAATATGAAAATGTTTTAAATCCTCATCAAGGATGTTTTTGACCCGTTGTGCACTTTAAGGATTTCTATGGAGTATAAAAAATATTACGAGGATGTGGTATTTTTACCTGAGTCGCAGTCAGTGTGGTTTTATAAGTATATACTTATCCTTGTTTCACTCGGTTGCGTGTCCAGATGCCTAACAGTAGCCATTTTTTACTCCAGATCGTAGTCTGTGTGCTAAATTTTATCAAAATCGATCCAGCCCTTTCAGCGTGAAGGAGTAACAAATATACATATAAACTTTCATATTTAATATAGTAGTCCGATAAATTTATTTAAAAATATATATACGAGTTCGAGCCGAACATACTAAGAAAGAAGGGACGATACGCTTCCATTTCACTTGATAATGTACTTATTAATAAATAAGCTAGAGTCTATGACTCACGGAATTTAATACAACAATTTTTACCCTACAGTTAACATATGATAGCGCAGATTACATTTTAATTTAGTCTAATAATAAATATTCATAACACACCAAGCTATTGAAAATCATACGGTGGACATGACGTAATGCGCATGCGAAACAATTTGCGAGTCACAATAGGCAGTCAGTAACATTCCATCCTTCCAATGAATAGGCGGATTACAATTGAAAAAAAAAAAACAAAAAAAAACTTTTTTTTTACCATAAACAAAAATTGTTTAAATACAAACAAACAAACTAATTATATCACAATTATTATACATATTTGCAGGTTTTTTTTTCTAAGCTAAACAGTTAATTTTTGCTTTCATGTACAGGACTAACGGTATACCGTCGAGCTGCTAAGAGAAAGCGTAGAGGATTCCATTCGAGTGAAAGCAAGACGCCAGTGTAGACGCGATATAGATATAACCTCAAAATGTTGCTGATAACGTCAATAACAATAATATCAGTCTCTTTTGGCATTTACTGGTATATGAACAGACATAAGAAAGTGAAGCATATATTGAGTGAGTTGAGATATAGTTTAGACATGCAAGGGGCAGGTGCAGGGGGCTTAATCGACGATTGGGTAAACGTTTGGAGAAATAAAGCAGAGTTGCCAGATGCAAGTAACAAAACCGCCGTTATAACGGGAGGAGCCCGCGGCATTGGCACTGAAGTCGTTAGAGGACTTTTAAAAGCAAACATGACTGTTGTAATGGGTGTGAGAAATCCGGATTCTGTGAAGTCAATGGTTGAAACAATGGAAAATGGCGAAAGAATACGTGCGTTTCCCTTAGATTTGATGTCTTTGAAATCTGTTAAGCGATTTGCAGAAAAAGTGTTGAATGAGTATCCCAACATACATATTTTAATTAACAATGCAGGCATCATGTTTGGAGATTATAGCCTTACTGAGGATGGATTTGAGACACAATTAGCAGTCAATCATTTAAGTCATTTTTATTTAACACATTTATTGTTGCCAGCTTTAAAAAATAGTGGTAAATTGACAGAACCAGCTAGAATAGTGAATGTAACATCTTGTGCTCATTTTCCTGGAAAGATTTACTTTGATGACATTAATATGAAGGAACACTATGATACAACCGCTGCATATGCACAGTCTAAGCTAGCACAGGTAATAATAAAAAAAAACTGCTTTAACTTAACTTCTAGAATGTTTCTTTATACTCATTTATTAAAATATATTTATTAAAGTATATATATTTATCTTTTTGTTTCAGCTAATGATAGCTAGGTATATAAACAAAATTATGGAAGAGAAGGATTTCCCGGTTAAATGTTACTCAGTTCATCCAGGAATAGTTGACACTGATCTATTTGAAAAGTCAAATTTCAACAAATTTCCTTGGCTCAAAAAAATGTTCTTCAAGTCACCAGAGAAGGGTGCTGTTTCTATTTTGTATACATGTTTTGATGAAGATATATTATCAAAAGGTGGATTGTATATCAGCAATTGTAAAGAAGGATTTAGTAATCGCTTTTCAAAAAATGGAAGGCACCAAGAAAAGTTATTTAAACTGTCTTGTGATTTAGTGGGCATAGAAACTCAAACATTCGGAAGAAATTAATATTATTGCATTGGCCTAACAGAATGTTATTATTTTGCATAATAAAATAAGTGCATTTATATAATGAGATAAACTTTACATTATAGGTATTTACTACATATTTATTTTTTTAAATTTACAATATATGAAATGTATAAACTCATTTATAAACTATTTACTCAATAAACTTTTTGTATCTGTATTTTATTTATTTTCAATACCTTTCCTAGATTATTTATTTTAATATTTTTAATAGCAATTTTTTTATAACTTTTGGTATTTTTTTTCATTCATAAAATAAAATTTAACAGGGTTCAAAGACACTATTAAGTATTTTCAATAATTTATTATACATAGACAATTGAAATAATCAGAAAATGCTATTTAATAAATAATTTCATTCTTGAATTGATTAAATAAATATGCAAGAATAGGTGCAGTAAAATTGTATAATAATACAGCAACAGCCAAATTGCCTTAATTTATGTATGGATATTGTAATTCATGTAGTTTCACGATTGTAAGTGAAAGTTTATTTTATGCACCATATAACATCATTGTGTAGTCACTATTGTCCACAACAATATTGAAATGAAATCAGTTGTATAATTAACTTTATTTAAAAATATTGTACTGACCTGCTAAAAAATCCAGATAACCCTTTTTTCTTTAATTTTGCATTTTCATGGATTGTATCATTATCGGCTGTGTCATCCTCCTTCGATGCACTGGATCCAAGTGAACATTCTGATAGACTAGAGACGGTACTTGAAAAAGACCCTCCATCTTTCCCACGTTGGTGACCACTTACGCTGCCACCCCATTGAAGAGTGCTTTTTGGAGAATCACTAGTATCACTTTTCTCACATGTAGATATAGAATAATTTCCCTCATCACTAAAACTACTCTTTTTAGACAATTTATCGATATCGTCCGAAGTGTCCTCTGATGGCTTCTCGACCTTGGGGCTGACAAAATGTAGCTGCTTTGTTATCGGATTATAAGCTAGTTGTATATTATCTAGGGCTTCACTAAGGCGCATCCCGCCTTTTTGGCACGGAGTCGACATATCGATGATTTCAAATTTGAACTGGGCTCAAAAATTCCATCCATTTTTCATCAATATTATACTGATAACAGATTCTTCATTAATGGCTTCATAATAAATCATTATTGTAATTATTTGCAAATGTTAGCTCTTTAGCTCGTTATCTTAATTTGTTCAATATTTGTAATTCACATCACAAATGAAAACAACTGATGTAAATATCTTGTTACAATTAGAAAGCTATATAATAATTCTTGAATGTACACACAATTATGTAGAATGATAACTTATTAACACGAAAATTTTAAAAACAAATATTTAAAAAAATCAATACTACCACTAACACTATGTGTTTATTACAATAAATCATACGGAACTAAAAGATAAAGCAAAGCAACACACCCACCACCTTATCCTTTCCACTGTAAATAAATTGACATTGGCGTTGGTCAGTTCGAAAACTGTAATCAGTAATCACGAGACAACTTTAATCGACTAAATAAAGTAGGTTCGCATATATCACGATAAATGGTATCATCAATATACATCTTAATGTCGTTGGGTTATACAAGCCACTTACAGGTTTCTGAACGAAGAAACAGTTGTCATAGCAAACGTTTTGTTTTTGCTATCATAATAGTGACACTTAAAATAAATTTTAGTATTAAAATAAAATTAGGAAGATTTCTTCTAAGGAGGGCGCCACACGTATAGCCTATTTACATTCAGTCTGAGGCTAAGCAATTTATTGTGATATATCTCTTATCTCTTTTTACCTGGTTTTTTGCTTCTATCATGTTCGCATCTTACCTGTGCAATGCGCAATGTACCTCGCAGATCTAGAGTTAAATTTGGGGGGGACGGAAAGGGCGGGGTAGGGGGCGGGGGGGGGTCAGAACTCTGAGGCTGAAATATCCTATCCTTTAACTTTAAACGAGCAATTCTTATATATATATATATATATATATATATACACCGTGGTCCAAAATAACGTTGACAAAATTAAAAAAATAATATTTTAAAAAATGGAATGCCTTGCGTTCTCTTTTGTTTTTGTTTATTTTCTCTTCATTCTTTGGCGCCATTTTAATATTGTTTGTTGGCTAAAAAGTTTTAAAATATATTTATTACGTTATGTCAGAGCGGCGTGGAGCCATAATTTCATTGTATGAGCGTGGAAAACGGCAGTGTGAGATAGTAAACATTCTTGGTGTTAGTCGTCAGCTAGTTTCTTCAGCAATTAAACGTTGTGTTGAGCTCGGCCACATCAGAGACCGTCCTGGGAGAGGACGCAAACGGACTGTTCGAACTGCTAGGAACCAACACATTATCAAACAAAGATTAGTCCGAAATCCACATACCAAGGTGAGAAAAATGTCGCGAGACTTGGGGATAAGTCGCTCCACCGTGCAGCGTATAGTGAAATATGATCTCCAATTGATACCATACAAACTCAGAAAAGCGCAATTGCTTACAGAGAAAGACAAAAAAGTTTGCCTTGAGAGATGTCGTTTGCTTAAACAACGCTCCGCTGCTTCAAATTGGAAAAATATCGTATTCTCCGACGAAAAATTGTTTTCGATAGAACAAGCCCATAATCACCAAAATGACAGGATCTGGTCTTCCACTCGTCCTGGAGCTGCCGCAGTCATTCCACGTCGCCAAAACGCAAAATCAATTATGGTTTGGGGTGCAATTTGCGCCACTGGCAAAACTCCCCTCGTTTTTGTAGAAAATGGTATAAAAATTAACCAAGAAAATTACCGACGAGACATCCTTGAATCTGTGGTTATTCCTTATAGTCAACAGCACTTTGGTAACCATTCATGGATATTTCAACAAGACTCTGCTCCAGCTCATAGAGCTTTAAGTGTTCAACAGTGGTGCAAAAGCAATTTCCCTGATTTGATCAGCTCAAAAGAATGGCCACCCTACTCGCCTGATCTGAATCCAATGGATTACAGTTTATGGTCAATATTAGAGGCAAGGACCTGCTCTACGCCTCATAGAACTGTTGATGACCTGAAGGCTACTCTTACACGGGAGTGGGATAAAATATCTGTTGAGGAAGTGCAGAAAATTGTGAAAATTTTTACCAAGCGTTTGACTCTATGCATTCGCGCTAAAGGAGGTTATTTTAAAGACAAATAGGGATTCTTGTATAAAATAAGTTGTATTTTTATAATTTATAGCATAATTTTATTTAAGTTTAAAGTTAATAAAATTATTTGAAAAATAACTTGTCAACGTTATTTTGGGCCACCCTGTATACACTCGCCGGCATATTTAGCGGAACACAAAAAAAAGGTCCATTATTAAAAAAATATGGTTTTATTTTAAAATCTACTTATTACACTTATTTTGTTATTTAAAGTTTCATTTGTTTTACTTAAAATGAGATCACATTAAAAACAGATTTTGCGAGTAAAGGCTATTTGTGAAAAATGGTACATTTTTGAACTTTTCATATAACCGGGAAAAGTGAAAATTAATATTAAAATAACAATTAATTAAATTAGAAAAATGGTGATTAATATCGTGTATTTCCTCCACGTGCTCTTATTAAAGTTTCTACCCGTCTAGGCATACTGAGAATGATGTTATCGATGGTCTCCTGGGATAGTCTCCGCCATTCCTCAACTACGGTGATTCGCAGTTCACCCACGTTGGCAGGAGCTGGAATTCTGGACTTAACTTTTCTTTTCAGCAAGTCCCAAACGTGCTCTATTGGGTTCATATCTGGTGATCTCGCCGGCCACTCCATAACAGTGATATTCATATAATTAAGATAAGCTTGAGTTACCCGAGCGGTTTGCGGCCGAGCATTATCCTGCATAAAAACAAAACCGTTACCGATATATGGGGCAAACGGTACGACATTTTCTTCTAAAACTTCTCTGATATAGCGGTCTGCAGTCAGACTCTCTCTGTCAATCACTACCAAGTCTGTGCGAGCTCCCAAACAAATGCCCGCCCAAACCATTATTGATCCACCACCGTATGCAACTGTAGTTTCAAAGTTTGAATGTATCGTTCTCCTTTGCGTCTGTATATTCTTTGCCTGCCGACGATTTGATTTAAGAGAACTCTACACTCATCACTAAACAATACCTTATTCCATTGGTCCGCGTTCCAAAGTCGATGTTCCTGAGCAAAAGTTAACCTGTTTCTACGATGATTTACCTCGAGCCTTGGAGCCTTGGCGGGCACAAATGAACCCAAACCAGCTTCTTCGAACCTTCTTCGTACCGTACGCTCACTTACGGTTACACCCCGCACTGCTTCTAACTCATATCGGGCTTGGACGGCTGTCAAACGGGGGTTCCTACGTACACGAAGCCGAATGAAACGGTCATCCCTACTCGAAGTGCGTCTTTTTCAGCCTTGTCCTGCTTTTCTCACATAAGTACCGGTCTCCCTGAACCGTTGGATACTGCGATGGATCGTTGAAACTGGTCGACGAAGATCTCTGGATATCACTCTGTAGGTTTGACCATTTCTTCGCATTTCGAGTGCCCTGGCAATCTCCGTTGGGTCTAAGTCAGGCATAATTCAGTCCTCAACTCCAAAAAGATACGCGATTAAAAAAAAACTAACAAAAAACAGTATTTCAATGAAATTTTAAATCAAACTCAGAAGGAAGAAATACTCGAAGTTCGCTCCAGATAAGGTGTATTTGAATAAAATTAAAACAATTGCATAAAATGTGATGTTCAGTTGTTTTCTTAATTTGAAAATATTTCTTTTTAAATTAAATGACGTATAAACCAGCCAGCAACCTTATATGATACTAATATTAAACCTTTATTTTATGTTCCGCTAAAGATGAATCTGAATCTCGGAAACGGCTCCAACGATTTTCATGAATTTTAGTGGTTTCGAGCGCTAATTCGATCTAGATTAGTCTTATATTATGCTTATGCAGTCGGAGACATACACGTACGTACTCGTAGGTATTATTATATAATTTTATTATGTATTTTATTATGTATTTTTGAACATATATATTTATATATAATATTGCACACAATATATAGACAATAACAACGGTTACCATGGCAACATGGCAATACATTCTATCTCATTCTCTCGCTGGCTTAGTCCTATTTTATATATAATATATTCATGTGTTTGTCTCGTTTTAGTGTTGCATTTCCGTTTCTTTTCCATTTCGAGTTTTAAATCACAATTATTCCAAAGAAGTTTTATTTCAAAAAATAAACTTCAGTTGTAATTAACCTTCTCCTGATAGGTACTCTATATTAATCTCATTCTCTTGAAGGTTACTTTTCTGAAGTTTCACTTCTACCATGTATGAATTGCACACACACACACACACACTGCTTTTTTTTATTTGTCAAATATTAATGATGTATCCTAACTATTATGTAAATTGTAAAGTTAAAATACTTTTTAATGCACTTTGCTTGAAGTTATACATCGAAATTATAATCACATATACTTTTTTGACAGATTGCAACTTCAAAAAAATTTACAACTGGCAGCACTTTAGAGTTCAAACAAGAGTAATAAGTTCAATTTTTTTATCTTTATTATTTAAAATTTAAATTTTAATCTGTTTCTATTTTGTATGGCTATTGTGCTATTGTTTGGAATTACTAATTATTTTTCTGATAATTTCCATTTACACATTTTTTTAAATATTATTATCTTAATAAATTGATAAAATGGCTACTTTGGAAGATAAAATTCTGGGTGAGAAATTACAAAATTATTGTAGTAGTAGTGAAGATGAAGGATCTGATGGAGAAGATAGTCATAGTGGTGATGAAGAAGGCTCAAATATACAAACGAGTTCAGCTCGGGCGGAGCCGCCACCAGTTAATAACTGGAACGGATCTGCGACTAACACTGGCCCAAAAGGCGTCCTTGAAGATTGGAGAAGATTTAAACAATTAGAAGCAGAAAATCGTGACGAATTAGAAAAAGAGCGTATAGCTCTTGCTAAAAAGCTTACCTTGTCCGTTAAAACTGTAACAGAAGAGGAGGAAGCCAAAGAAGTTGATGAATTGGAAGAAGAATTAAATGAGCTTATAGATGAAGGATTTTTAATGAAATACCAGCAACAGCGAATGCAAGAGATAATGTCTCAATTACAAAAAGTACCCAAATTTGGTAAACTCATCACTCTTAACAATCAGGAGGAATTTTTAAATGCCATTGATAAGGAGGACACAAAAGTAACAGTAGTTATACATATTTATAATCATGGTGTAAGAGCATGTGAAAGTATGGATGGTTGTTTGAGTTTATTAGCAACGGATTATCCGGCAGTAAAATTTTGTAGAATAGCTGCTGATGTGACTGGATTAAGTCGAAATTTTCGTGTAGAAGGTGTTCCTGCTTTGTTAGTTTATAAAGGAGGTCAAATGATTGGTAACTTTGTTCAGCTAGCTTCTGAACTTGGTAATGATTTTTTTGCATCTGATGTTGAGAAATTCCTCATAGAGTATGGAATGCTACCTGAAAATTAAGGTTTAGTGTACTTCTTCATGACTAAATTAATTTTTTTATAAAATTTATTTTTGTATAATTAATTTGAGACTACTGGAATAACACTGACTGATTAATGATTATGTACATTTTGTATCTTTCACCTTTTTAATGTATTTAGCTCTTTTTAACATCCCATTGCTAGGCACGGGCCTCCCTTTAATATGAGGAATCAGACCATAGTCCACCATGCTGGCCAAGTGCAGGTTGGCCGACTTCACATGTCTTTTTGAAAACTTGCTAGGTTTTCTCTGACATGCAGGTGTCCTCATGATGTTTTCCTTCATAATATGATTCTAATAATCACATGACATCACTCATTTGTAGTCTTTATAATACTAAGGCAAATTCAGCAATTGTTTCTAATATTGTATCATACTTTTGGATATCAGTATTATTACTTTTATAAAAATAGTTTTAAAAATACATTCTTATTTTTAACTTTTAATTAATAAACTCTTAAAAAAATAAATTCTCAGTCATGCAACTAAGTTATTTTTGCGTTGAATATCTCATAGAATGTTACTTATAAATAATTTATTTAATAAGAATTAGCTTTTATAAGTACTTAGCGTCTGATATTCTGTTGAATAATGAATACAAAAAGTATAATTAATTTATTTTGAATGCTTTCTAAATAACTTGATTGCATGTAACAGTTCATTATATTTTTTTGCTGTCTGTGGTTGCTGGTAACCATTCTGTGTGAATATGATATTCAGTTTTATAATATAAAATAATAATAATGCTCTTAACCAATACGGTCACGGTGGTCAATTTCATTGAGACTAGCTAAATAGTATCTCAAGTGTATGTGCAGATACAAGTGAACTATTGTTTTTCCTCTCAGTCTGAAGGGACAATACTTTGACACGACCAGTAAGAGTTAAGGTGCAGGACCCATGGCTTTACATGCTCTCTGAGTTATGGGTGTCCAATACTGTCAACTTCCCTGTCAACTCTGGGTTATTACTGAGAATATCTTGACAGAAACTCAACTTTTTTTTTTTTTTATCGTCGGGAAATGCATTTACGCATACCACCTGATCCCCCAGGTGGTGATGTGGGGCTCACCAGCTAGAAGAGCCGGTACTACCCACTAAAACCCGACATCCCTTCCCCCCGCCTCAGTGGGACGCCGCAGGATCGCTTGCGCATAACTACTACAGCGCCCCGGCGGCAGGTCTGCCTAAGCGCTCGGCAGACCACCAAACCAATGGGGCTGCTCCACAGTCAACTCTGCTACGCCAGAGAGGTACCCGGAGCAGCCCCATTATACCTAACCTCCGCCCACCGAAGTGGGCCACCTCCAATCGGCTGCAGAGGACAGGGAGAGCGGCAACGAAACACCGACACTCCTCTTCCCCTGCAGCCCCACCGCGTCCGCCATCAAACGGTGGCGGCTCCGTCTAGGCCGCGGAAGGTAGGGAGAACGGCGCACCGAAATACCGGTACTCCTCTCCCGCCGCGGCCTACCTCTCCGCCGGATGCGGGCCTGCGACCACAGTCCCGCAACCGGCACCCATCATCCGGCTGTGGGACCAAGCGGTCCCACCACCGGTGGCCGCAACGCCTTCGGTTCGAGGCCATTAGGTCTGCGCCGGGTTTCTCCGGTACCACCCGCCGGCCTAAGCGGGTGGCATTCCCCTATCCGCCACCTGGAGACGCGCCCGGTAGGAGTTGGCTTCTCCCCCGGGAAACTCAACTTGGCCCAACCCAGGACCTTCAGATCTGCATCTACAGCTATACATGCAAGCCACTAGACCACCGAGGCTGGAGGCAGTTTAATACAAAATAATAAGGATGATTAGAATATATAAAAGTTTTTAAGTGATTCTTATAGGAATTAGAATTTTTATATTGAGTACATTGTACTGAGAAATAATGATTTCACCAAATCTAAATAGGTTAAGTCTATGAATTTTTCAATCTTTTAGTGATAGGTTCATTGTTTAGGTTATGTTTATTTATGTTATGAATTGGACAATAGACAGGCTAAAAAAGTCGTTGATTTTCAGTTTTTTTTGTAGTAAAATATAATCTAATGCAGTCAGATTTCGCAGATAGAAAAAAATTGTTTTATATCAAGCATCAAACATTATAATAATTTTATGCTGTATGCAATATATTTATTTTATTGTTAGACTTCAAGTTTTTAGAATAAATATGGAGAACTATTTTAATATTTCATTTAAATAATATGGCAAGATGGATTTTTAAACTTGTTTAGAACATCTTTTATGTTTTAATTTTGCTTGTTCTATATGTGAAGGTTTCAGGATTAAATGTTGCGCATTTACCAAAACTACTGCATTTTCAATAAATGATCTGTATTTTTATTTAAATTTTCATTACTTCAATTTCCCTAATAACCTTATTAATAATTGGTAGGAAATAGTAAAAGAAAAAGATATAAATGATATCATAATATATTTATTGATTTCAAGTAGTAAATATTTAAAAAAAAAACTTATAAATTACGACAGTGTTGTTCCTTTTTGTAAGGTGTATCTTACAGCTATAAGTACTTAACTTTACAAAATGTTTAAATTTGTGTTTTAGATAATTTCGCATCTCATACAACATTGAACGTATCTTATATATACGTATCTTAATATTTAACATGAATCACAAAAAAATTACACAATTATGAAATATTAGCAAAAAAATTTGTAGAAGACATTTAAACAAACTAAAATACAACTTGCAATTTCTCAAAATATTTTTTTTTTAATCATATTTAGTACATTCTGAGTTAAATAATTATATGGGAAAATAGCTTTGAAAATACTTATTTATGATCTATCAGATCTAGAGCATAAGAAGTAAATTAGACCTTGTATCAGTAGGATTATGGGGAAACAATGGAGTGTGGAGGTGAGAACTATGTTATATGGGAGACAAGTTGAAAGTGTCTTTCTGTAAGCAGTAAATAACAATTCAAAAACCCATCAGAATGGCGCTAGCGTAGCAAGAGGGTATAATATGTAAATTTAGCAATTGGTATGATATAAACAAAGTTTTTTGTTTTATGAAATTTTAACAATACTTTTGACGCTTTTTTTTTAAAATGTACCCACTTGCTACCGTGGCGCTACTTTAACGCATTTCGGCGGACACTTTTTCATCGCAAAGATTGTTCTCCTTACCTCTATCCTCCATAGAAACAACAAACATAGTGTCACAGAGTTTACTATATAAATCATTCACATTACACCACAAGATCAGATACTAGCACAGCTCTATAACTTCATTGGCCTCAGTACGCCTGCGTTTAGGTTTGGGTACAGGTTCATCATCATCTTCTTCGATAATCTCCATATCACTGTCACTGTCTTCTTTGGACCTTGACGGGCCTGGTTTGGGTTCGGAACCATTAGATCCATTTGCTGTCTTATCCTCCTTAGGACCTGGCATCGGTTCATCAGAATCTGTGATCAGTCTCCAGGACTTCTCTTCATCCTCTTGTTGGAGTCGTACTCGCACTTCATAGTTTTGTAGAAAGTCATCTACTAACAGAGCACAGCCGTCATTCAGGCCTATTTCTTCTAATGTTTTGTCATTGTTATGATCTGTTTCACCCGGTTCTGAGGATAATACCACTAGGCCTTTGCCCTCGACGGTTGCATCTGGCGCCTGCATGTTTAGACCTTCTTTGAAGGCTGTGTTAAGGTCTTTCAATGTGAGTTGTTTGATGTTACAAGCGAGACCTACTTCTGGTTTTGGAGCGCAGACATAGCATTTGGGGTTGGGCGCTGTTAGAGCTGGAAAAGCAGAAATATATGAATATTTGTCTTATTTTTTTATAGGTCGTCATCACAGTGCTTATTTGTACAAACAACCAGTTTACCGAAACAGTTTTTAATACAGAATTATTTATTTTTAAATGTCAATTCCATTGATAATAAATAGACATATTCTTTAAAAAAGTCTTAAAATGTACTTTATCGATATATAATAAATCTTAGTTTATAAAAATATGAGATAAAAAACCGGCCAAGTGCGAGTCTGACTCGCGCACGAATGGTTCCGTACCATTATCTATAAAAGGGGCAAAAAAATCTTGTATGTATGTTGTATGGGAGCCTCCTTAAAAATTTATTTTCTGTTTTTTTTTAGTATTTGTTGTTATAGCGGCAACAGAAATACATCATCTGTGAAAACTATCACGGTTCATGAGATATAGCCTGGTGACAGATGGACAGACAGACAGATGGACGGCAGTCTTAGTAATAAGGTCCTGTTTTACCCTTTGGGTACGTAACCCTAATAAAAGAATGCCAACTGTAAAGTACAACAAGTACTGGTTGTTCGAGCAAATAAGTACTAAGGTGAAAAGGTGTTAATATTCAGGAGTACAGTATATAATAATATAATAAGAACATCTCATATAGAGTCCTAGTTTCTTCCAAGCTTTTACTGCAGTAGATATATTGGCGTTGTTTTTATGTTAAGGTATCCAATGTTAATGATATTAGATACAAGTTATAGGTTTTAAAAACAATCGATAAATAAAAAAACGGATTATTTAAAAAAAATCCTCAGAAACCCGTTCAATTTTTAACCGGTTTAAATTTGGCAAACGGTTTTTGACGAATTTAGGTTCCTTGATCGAAATTAAATTAACCAGTTAAAATGATTTTTTGTGTGTTTACATTTGGCGAATAAATAAATGAATAAATATGTTGGGGCATTAACACAGAGCACTATCGATTCTTGTTCCTTTGTAAACTATGAGGCCTGTGTTATGGATACCAGATAGTTGATGCACTACACATATATAACGTTATAAATACATACATATTATAAATATAAAACCCATGACTGGAGTACAAACATTCATAGTCATCACACAAATGTGTGCCCCAGCGGGCTCAAACCCGCACTGATCAGAAGCCTTAGGTTAGGTTAGTATTTATTAACACTCACTTCGTTCAGGCACAAACAGCTGACCACGGTGATTGACCTTAGGTCTCAGATAAACACTAGTGCAGTTCTCAATCTCTCCCCGGAGTATACCCTGAGCCCGCAACACGGCGAGACCCGCCACAATGGCGTTAGCAGTAGCTATTGCAGGTATTATATTACCAGCCATCGCTGTGATAATAAACAAAAAAATAATATTAATCAGAATATTATAATATTTGACATCTACATATACATACATTATTTATCATAAAATTGAAGTGTCTGTTTGTAATGTCAAAATAACAGTGTTTTACTAAAAGCATAAGAAATTATGTATGGTACTAATTATAAGAAAAACATACTTTTTTAAATTTTTGTCTGTCTGTTTGTTCCGGATAATTTCTGAAACGACTGGACTGTTTTTGACAGGACTTTCATTGGAAGATAAAAGTACCCAATGTTACTCCCTATAACATCAGCTACTTTTATTTTAGAAAAAGAATTAGGGTTCCGCTCATAAAAATTAAAACATACCTAGGGACAAACCCGAGCGAAGCGAGGATGAGTCGCTAGTTTTATTACTATCTTGTCGAATTTTTTCGCTGATTTATTTTGATTTCTGGTTTCCGACGTTTCGAATTTTACAGCAACCATGATCACGGGTGAGACTAAGGTTTTGGACGTCTCAAAGGTCAGTATATATGGTTACTTTAGGCAACAAAAAGCACAAAATTATAGAATGATTTGACAAACATAAAGATACAAAAATGGCATCAAGTACCTTATAATATTTTATAATTTCAATTTTAAACAACTTTAATAAGTTTTAAAATGAACTTTTATTATTATTTAATTTTAGTTACAATGATTTTATTTAATATTAATATATAACAAATAATATTTTTAATTTTAAATTATTATTTTAATGTTATATGATTTTTCTAGATCCTATGTTTTTTCCTATGTTTATCCTCTATGCATTCTTAAATCATTGATACAATTGTGATAAAGCTCTGGTGGGTTATCTACACTAGTACTATAAAGAGAGATTTGTTTGTTTGTACTGCTCCTAATAAGCTCCAAAAATACTGAACCGACTTAGATGAAATTTGGCAAGAAGATAGTTTGACACCCTGGGAAGGACATAGGATAGTTTTTATTGCGGAAATCATACCTTAAGAGGGTGAAAATGGGGATGAGAGTTTGTATGGAGAAGCAACCTAGGGGCGAACCCGAGCGAAGCGAGGGTGAATCGCTAGTATTGTATACGCCGACGAAGGTTCCTGGTACACTTGTCTTTTTTGGTCATTGAGGAACTAAACCATTTACACGACGCATCCAGTGAAGCGAGAGTAAATCTCTAGATTCCAATAAAAAATACACGTTTTATTAGGTACGTTTTAACGGTTAGTGTAGATGTCTCAGAGATGAGATATTTTCCCTCCCTAAAAAGTATCCTTAATGTCGACCCGAATAACCAGCTATAATCATAACAAATTTCATTAAAATCTGTCCAGCGGTTTTCTCGCGATGTGTTCCCAGACAAACAGACAAACAAACAGACGAACAAAAATTCTAAAACCATAGATTCGGCCTCTGTATCGATAATAATGACTATTTCAACAAGATTTTCCAAAAAATATTTAAAATGTACAGATTCGACACGGTTAGAATATCATTATTTATGTATAGTTTAAAATATATATTTACATTTGATTTCAAATCTAGACTTCAGCTGTATATTGAAGATATGAGCCCGTATGTTCGCACAAGCCGTCACAAAATCCATTGAACTTTTCTCATCCTTATCCCATACTAAGTGGTCACCATCAGGGCGGCTTTTGAGATCTGTTTGTAAGGCTTTGCAGCTTGCAGCAAACACCTAAAACGGAAAAAAGACATCAATTTTAAAAAGTAATAATGACAAAAATACTTTATTGTACACCCAAAAAAAGGAAAAAAAAACATACAAAATATGAGAGAAAGTACAAGAGGTGGAGTTATTGCTAATAGAGTGATTTTTTAAAGAGCTTAAGGAGTTGATAGAAATATTGTAAATTATAATTTTACTTTAAGAAAAGATAACAAGTTAATATTAGTCCCGCTGAATTTTTTTCGCCAGTTCTTCTCAGATCTGAGGCTTCTTCTTTCCGAACTGGTAGTAGACTCATGATGTTCAGTAAAAAATTGTAATAAATTAATGCTGAATAAAATAATTTGAATTTTAAATTTTGAATTGAAAAAGTAGCAAGTAGTTAGAAGGGGCGCGAATTAATACTAATATTATAGAGTGGTAAAGTTTGTGAGTTTGAGATAATATAGTGGGTAATCTCTGGATCTACTAAACCGATTTAGATGAAATTTGGTAAGAAGATAGTTTGAAACCCTGGGAAGGATACTTTTTGTCCCGGAAATTATCCCTTAAGGGGGTGAAAATGGGGATGAAAGTTTGTATGGGGAATCAACAGGGTTCGAAACGATAATCATCATTGATATCTTTGATAATTATCATGATAAATATGGGTTGATAATTATCTTTGATGAATATAATTGAAAATATTTAATTTGTAACTCTTCAAATTGTCTATCAGCTAACTGAACTCTCTCAATCAGCTCAAAAAACTCAATCAGCAAACTAAGTTAATGCAGTTGTGGAGGATGAGGATGATATTCCAATCATTAAGGAGTCTGAACACTACACCGTCTCATACCATGACCGTGCTATGAACGTATCAGGCACGGGAACAAGCGACACGGTCTGCTATGCCCATTAGAAGGTATCATTCGCGTATCAACCGCATATCTGCCGCGTGTCATATCCATATAGTTCCCGTTTTCTCAGTCGTAGTAGTTCACCTGTATTTTCGCGTGAGGCAGCAGCGTCAGGAAGCGCGAGAGAATATTTTTGTTACGAAAATTATTTCCTATACGATGGCTATTAGAAACTTGTCCGACAGAAAATTAACAACGATAGCCATTGTTTTAGACGAGGAAGAAAGAGAATAACATCAGCCGATCACGAAGTTACTAGGTTCACGCTGTTTAAAAGAAAATATAATTAACTAAAAAGAAAACATTATCACTAGAAGACAAGCGACAACACGTTTATAACGGGCAAAGGGCTTAGAACGGTCATCATACGCAGTTATAACCCGTGTGCTCACCGTTTCGCAGTCCGCGCGCATCGATTCGGCAAAGTCGCGTGCCAGACACGAAGCGTACCAAAATATTCTTGCCGAACATTATTGTTAACTTTCCATGCACGGCACGCGACGGTGTTAGTTGGTTACGGAAAGGTCTTGGTTTGTTATGGAACATTCTAGTGGGCATACTCTCATACTATTCAATACAAAGAATATTTTTTGTCTGACATGGTCCTAGCACTGTCATGGTATGAGACGGTGTAGTGGGCAGACCTTTAATTTAATTAAATAGTGTCTATATAGTAGGTTAAATTTATTCTGTTTTTATTTCCTAGTTTGTATATATCAAAATAATGAAATAATAATAATAATAAAATATTACCTTGATTGTTAAAAGTGTATAATTTATTCTAAGGTAAATTATGATAGGCAAGTAGTCAAATACCAATACCTACACAAGGATTGCTAAGTTTATATCTGTTTGATAATTATCAGATAATTATCTGATAATTATAATAATTTAATTTTTAATAGTAATTATCAAAAGTTATATTTATCTTGATAATTTCATACCCTGGGAATCAAGCAACAGATAAACCCGAGCGAAACGAGGGTGAGTCGCTAGTAATAAATAAAGAGGTAGTAGAAAGAGTATAATTTATACATATGGTCATACAAATATCTATACATATAATAAAACTAGCGACTCATCCTCGCTTCGCTCGGACATACATTTGCTAGGCTACTCAACCCTAAAAAAATAACAAGAATTGAAAAGAAATCAGATCTTTTTTCTTACCTGAGCACATTCATAAACAGACCACACCCTTTGATCAGGCAGACCCGAGTGCTGAGCTGGTGGGTTATCTTTACCGGGCAAATTATCCCATGACAATGGAGTGGGAGGGCGTCGTTTTTTCCATAAATTTTCCATAGATAGCAAATAGCGTATATCATCACCAAAAAGTTTGGCGAATAACTTTTCTGGATCATAATTAGTTTCTGAGGCCCAAGTTCTCGTACTTTTTCTTTCTACGTTTCCTGAAGTTGTCCCTTCAGATGCTAGGGCAGTTGATCCGGCTTCACCAGCTGCTTCAGGGTCTGCAGTATCAGGGCTAACATCTTGATCAGGATCTTCTTCTCCGAAAAGTTGGTTAAACAGATGTTTTGCCCATACAATACAATGGATTGGCTCCGACGGTGTGTTTCTTATTGTACATCCAGGAAAAGACTTTTGTGGTGCTTTAGGTTGACATTCATAACATTGTGTTAAACCCTTTTTGATTAGCTCGACCTATGAAAATAATATTTATTATTATATATATAACAATTAAAAACTTTACCTCTAGAATGACAAAAACAAATGTATCACACAAGAATCATACATTTTTCCAGGATAAAAAGTAGCTTATGTGCTATTCCCGACTATAACCTATCTCTGTGCCAATTTTCATCCAGATCCGTTCAGCTGTTCTGGCATGATTAACAAACATCCATCCAAACATCTAAACTTTCACATTTATAATATTAGTAAGATTTCTTTTAAGAAGTATAAGTAATAAGTTAATCCTGCTATTGCTCTTTGTAATGATATACATATATATAACAACATTTTTTTACTTCAGTCCATTATTATAAATGCTAAAGTTTGTATGTGTGGTATTTGTATGTTTATTAGTCCTTCACTAATAGAGCTGACTATGACCTAAAGTAACATAAGCTTTTGTTAGGCATTTAGGAATGTACCTGAGTGAAGACAATGTAAGTCAGAAAAATGACAATATTGTTTAATTGTAAGTAAAAATGTATCAATTATTACTAGATTTCACAATAACTATACATATTTGTATTATTAAAACTCTTTACAGTTTAAAAAGACCCTTATTTGGTTTCGTCAATACATAATAAATGTAAAAATACTGTAGATCTAGATCTACTGATTATAGATTAATACATGATGAGTATTTCTTGCAATTTATTTCTTTTGGATTTAACCCTTCAAACCTATTTAAATTTAAAAACCATAACTCAGTGCACATAAGCCAATAGGCAATGTTGCAATTGGGAACTAATTTTATATCTATAAATAAAAATATCACTTTTTGGTAAATAAAATTTAACATTTTTTTTATATATCTGTTATTAGTACCTATATGTACAATCTTACCTGACCAGCATAACCAGCAGTTCCAGTTTCAATTAGTGGTACATTAGCAGCTAAGCACATTCTATTCACATGGTTGCGAGCTACTCTATTATCCAATGCATTCATTACAATATTAAATTGCTTAAAGTAACTCACTCCATATTCGTTGCTGAAATCGAAACAAAACTATATTAAAAAAAATGTATTATCAATGAAAAGGTAATTGAAATGCAAGCACATAAATAAAAAAGTTCTTTCTACAATATTTTATGTGAATAGTTGATTGTTATTTTGTCATATGAATCACATGTTCACAGCATAACATTAATTCCATTCGGTTGCTGTGACGTCGAATCCTTTAGTGCATTTACCTTTGGTGACAATATAACCTAATATTTAACTAACCTTATGACGCTGTCATGATGCGCAATAATATTCACATTAGGATTAAAGCTCAATGCACTATCCTTGGCCACTTGCGCTTTTGATTTTCCTACATGCTCCTTGTGAAACAAAAACTGACGATTCAAGTTGCTTACGTCGATTGTATCAAGGTCGATCTGCAAATTGAACGTAATTTTATATGTGCTCCCAATTATCACGTTAAAAATTCTAAATTAAGTGGACATACTATTTCAATTTGAGGAAAGCCGGTCAGAACTAGGTTCTTCAATATTTCACAACCTATGCCACCGGCACCAACTACCAAAATCTTAGAATTTGCTATTGCTTCGGTTAGTTTTTCGTCGAACACACCAGCAACTCTTGCTACCATTTTTATACAACTTATGTGTTATCAGTTTTCACAAAATAAATTAAAAATTTATAAATATTACGCAGAGAAACAGCAAACGGAAGATTTGCGGCATCGAAAAAATGTCAAAGTTGGCGTCGTATAATGCTGCCAACTTCAAAAATTAAAATATTATTTTTTTCTTTTTAATCTAGGCATGGCATTTTTATGCAAGCACTATTTCTATAAATATTTAGGGCTCACTTTGATTGGTTTCTTCTCATATATTTTTATAATAATAATAGACAAAATTTTCACTCTTTCATTAAAAAATATTTTAAGATTACTTTTTTAAGTCTGGCGTCGACTACAGCAAAGTAGAAACGCGTCGAATCGAGGCGAGTCGGCTCGGAGTCGCATTTTTTCCTTGTGCGTATATTTCATTTTCAGCCGAATCGAATCGAATTGCTCATTTATCGCAACTCGTCAGCAAACTAGGTCGTGAATTCGATCTTCTTAACTCTGAAGTTTAGTATAAACCTATACAAGTAGATAAAATTGAAGTATCTGTTTGTAATCTCAAAAATGAGATAGCTGATGTTATAAGGAGTAACTTAGACTATGTACTTTTATTTTAGAGAAAAGAATTAGAGTTCCGCTAAAAAAAATAAAACGTAGGTACTTAGTAACGAACCCGAGCAAAGTGAGGGTAACTCTTTAGTATACAGTATAATAGTATAGTTATACTATAACATAATAGTTAATTATAGACTCGTCGCTAATGGACGCAGTTTCATAGTAAATATATAGGAGGCGAATTTCTGCGGTTCGATTCGCCTCGACTCGGTGCCCTTGTGGACGCCAGGCATTATGCCTGAATCCCCCGCGCGCATTGCTTGTCAGGCGAATTTCTTCGGCGTTCGATTCTGCTGAAATGGACGCACAAGTCATAACGAATAAATGCGGGTTAGTAAGCAAAGCGATAGTACGAGTACGTATTACCTTTTGGGATATGAAGAAAATATATATGATTGCAACCTACAGTACCTGTACAATGTATCTACATATTATAATTATAATTTCTTTATAAATATATGAGATTTATTAAGAATATAACTAAAATATATTTTTGTTTTCTACAAAAAATATCTTGGTACAATGAGATATATTATTCATAAAAAAATGTTGTTTCAAAGAACGCAACTTTACGATGCAATGATACCTACATATGTGAAGACGTTGTTCATAAAAATTGCTTTTAGCTTTATGAAGCGACACTTACTTGATATCTATAGATTTTCTTTTCTACTTGCCGTCTGGCGATCGTTACTTTTCTTATAACGTAGGTAGTTTTTATCGTGAGTTATATTGGTAAGGTCAATTCTAACTTTTTATTAAGCTTAGACTTCATATCAACGTTTTATTAAATACTAGTTACGTCTAGCGGAACCACCCCTGTGTTCATTTTAAATATACAACCAACAAAGGTCACATTCGTTTCATATTGTAAAGCCTAGTAGGCAAGGTTAAGATGTTTTTGATCTACTCGACGAATTCATATGAACCTTTGCTAGAATATTAAGGCATGTTTTTAAAGTATTGTCTTTTGGTGTATATATATATATATATATATATATATATATATATATATATATATATATATATATATATATAAAGAGCTTTACATATTTTCTGTCGTTCTCACTAAAGACTTGTTAAAACAAGTAGGTAATAGCTTAGTTTTTTAAAGTTAATATTTTTTGTTTTTATTATTAACTCTTTAACTTATTCTGGGCTCAAAAACCAACCAT
Organism: Brenthis hecate; assembly: GCA_951806755.1. Taxonomy (NCBI): domain Eukaryota; kingdom Metazoa; phylum Arthropoda; class Insecta; order Lepidoptera; family Nymphalidae; genus Brenthis; species Brenthis hecate. The sequence continues at coordinate 21,507,346 of OX638250.1, forward strand.
CAATGTTAGTTTTGTCATTGAGTTTGAATTTAGAATATAGAGTTATAGATAATAATGGTATATGGATAAAGAAAGAAAGGGTTTCTATTTTATACGTTCAAAGAAAAAATACCAACCATAGATATACTTGTATTACTATATCTATGATGCCAACAGATAAGACAAATCCGATTTGCTTAAAGTCGGATTACTACCTTATTCATAAAATTAGGTATGAAAAATATTTTTCATATGATCTTTACATCTTTGTTTTTGTATTAGACCAATATTTCAAACGTTAAAAGAAAAAAATCAATAATTAAATAGAGAATCAGTTTTTATCGATTTCATCAAATGCTAGCTATGCCGAAACAAATGATTTTAGATATTTTTAATAGGTTGCAGCTTATTTATTTTCAAACTTATACCAATTTCTTCTCTATTCATTTTAGTTTACATTGATTTAAACTTATTTAGTAGTAACATAATTAAAATACAAGTTTCTTTTTAAACATAGAATTGTAAATAACAATATTAAATGGACACTAAAATAATAATTTGTAAAAGTTAGATTAGAATAAAGTGAGTATCGGTCGTTAGTATTCTATAATTGCGTATTGACCTCGTTCGAAATGAGATGTTATGGCTACGACAATCAAATTAAGGAACCGCGTCAATCCCAAATATTCCAGTTTCTGTAAGCCTGATAATACGTAAGGTTTGTTTGTAATTAGAGTTCACAGCAAAATGGACATTTGGATTTGTTCTGACCTCACTATTTTCCAGTTGGACTGTTTGTCGCTTCAGCCTCGTGGTTTGTCACGCCATTTTAATGTGATTGTTATTATGACGAGGAATATTGGAGTTTGGTTTGGCTTCTACAAATACAAGGGATTTCATTTTCTATCCTTTTTCATTATATTGGAGAGGAGAATATATGAAGAGCTGTGAGCAGTTTTTTGTATATTACATTTAATTAATCTTAAATTCTTAAATAAAACTATCTTTTCGGATTATTTCGCGGATTTATTTTGATTTTGGTTCCCGACGTTTCGAATGCTTTACAGCATCCATGGTCACGGGAGAGACTGAGGTGTTACATGTCTTGAAGGTATAGTTGTTACAGACAGCCTACCCACAATTAACAAAATGAAAATTGCACCAATTACATTACAATATTTTTTAACTTTAAACATTTTTCTAATTTTAATTATAATTGAATATGGAATATTATTTACTTATTTTTTGCTATTATTTTTATAATTATTACAATTTTAAAAATATTAATTAGTAATCTATATTTAGTGTTGCCATTATTATATTTATAACTATAAAGAAAAATATAAAATATAGTATTAATTATTTAAGCCATATAATATAATCTTAAATTAAAGTATTCATTAATGAGGTTTTATTTGCAATTTTTATTAATTTTTAATGATACATATGCTGACAATTAAATCATATTTGACGTGTTTATTATGATCATGGATGAAAAATAAAGATTATAATCATATCATGGAAATCTCTTTAAATTCATCGCTCAAAGCCTTTATAGGCAAATAAAAATAATATAAAGTCATCCTATATGTTTCATACCTAATAATAATAATAAATGATTTTAATGATATGAAAAATTTGTGGATTATTCAAATTATTTATTTTTCTTTCATAATAAATTACTAAGTTTCCTCTATACTTATATATATAAGGTTAAAATGCCACCTAAGAAAGGTAAGGGCAAACAACCACCGCCAGCACAACCCAAAACCTTAATGGGTCCTCCTCCTAAGCCTAAGAAACCTCCACCTCCTCCTGCTTGTTTTGGACCAGAAGACTTGACGAAGTTCAAAGAAATGTTTAAAGCTCACGATGATGAAAATATAGACAAAGTAAGAATAATTAAAAGTAACTTCTAACTGTAAACGAAATGGGCTTATTATATATTTTCTATTTTTCAGGTTAAGCTAGAGGCCATCCCTTTAATGTTGAGAAAATTAGGATTTAACCCGAAAGGTGCAGAGATCAAAGAACTTTTCAGATTATTTTTGGAAGACGATCTAGTTGACACAGTGGAGTACCACGAATGGCTATTCATGATAGAAGCTAAAATGAATTGGGGTGATGATTTTGAATTGGCAGTGACAAAAGCATTTGCTGCATTAGGACATGATGACGATGAAACTGGTGTTGCAGACTTAGAAGTATTACGCGAGGAACTTATGACATGGGGTGAGTCTTTATCTGAAATTGAGTTTGTAGACTGGCTTCGCTTAGCCATAAAAGATAAAACTTATAATCCAGAAGATGGCACGTTACAGTACGTTAAGTTCATTGAAAATATGAATGCTAAAGATGAAAGGTACATAAAAGAACCCATCAACTTCTTTAAACTGGATCAGAAGACCTTAGCTGAGATGGCAATGAAGAAGGCTCAAGAAGAACGTGAAGAACAAGAAAAAAAAGATGCTGAAAAACGTATAAGGGAAGAAGCAAGAACACAGAGAATTATCGCTGAAGGCTTAATACCTCCAGATTAACTGTAATCACGATGTAATTTGAAATAATTTTAACATATTTTCAAGAGAAAACATTCACTTACCATGTTAATGTTTTGGCGATAGGAATTCCAGTGCTATCTCTTTAGTCAATGAATTCAATTTGATTAAAGTACGCAGCCATTTGTTCAGGATTTGGGGATTCCATGAACAAATCGTATAATTGATTTTCTTTGATCCCATAAAGTGAACAAAATTACTATTGTCCAGAAAAAGTACAAGCAAATTTTTGCTTATACTACTTACTATATAATATTACTAGCAGAACCGGTGGCTTCGCTCGCGCTAAAACTACTAAAAAATCTCTAAAAAGGTAGTTTCATACAAACTTTCATCTCCTATTTTACCCCCTTATAGGATGCATTTCCAAAAATGCAAATACACATGTATATTTAATTTTATTGAAAACCATTAATACCAAGTTTCAAGTAATTCTGATCATAGATATTGTTTGAAATTGTATTATAACGTAAACATCCCGTGGAGATTAGATAATCTCCATACAAAATATCAAGCCAAGCCGTCCTCTTCAATAAAATTTAATAAATACGTGTTTTAGCATTTTTCGAAATTCATCCTACAAGGGGGTAAAATAGGGGATGAAAGTTTGTATGAAACTACCTTTTTAGAGATTTTTTTATAGTTTTAGCGCGAGCGAAGCCGCGGGTTCTCCTAGTATTTTCCTAAAAATATTGTGAAAAATAAGAAATAAAATAAATTGTATTTTCTTTCAACTCATATGGTTATTCTTCTATTATTTAATTTAACCTACTTTGTATGACATGTTTAATAATATTATCCCGACCGATTCCGGCCACGGCGACCAATCTCCCTGAGACTAGCCATGCGTGCAGGATATATTATAGTGCACAAGTGTGCGCGTAGACACAACGCACTCTTTCTTTCACTCTCCGACTTCACACTGACAATTTGACACGGTCGGTAAGAGATTAATAGGAACAGGACTGACGGCTATATCTATACATATAATAAAATTGTAATTAAGCCGAATCTGTACGTTAAATATTTTTTGGAAAATCTTATTGAAATAGACATTACTATCGATACAGAGGCCGAATCTATAGTTTTTAGAATTTTTGTCTGTCTGTCTGTTACCGCATCACAGAAAAACCACTGGAGGGATTTTGATTAAATTTGGTATGGTGATAGATGGTTATCCGGGTCCTCATATAGGATACTTTTTAGCGCGGGAAAATGTCTCTTTCTGATAAAAAAATACAAAAAAACTGTAATATAAGAGTATACTAATATGTAAATCCTCAGAATTTGTTTTTTGGTCATTTGAACGTATTTTATGTATAACATGTTCTCCGAAGCACACCGCCAACTTCCCGACTGGAACTTTCTTAACAGAAAGACTCGATATTTAAACTTGGTCCAATCCGGGACTCAAACTCAGGACCTCCGGGTCTGCGGCCGTGCTAGCCACTAGATCTCCGAGTTACATGTTTAATGATGTGATAAAGTTATGAAAAATAATTGTATTATGAAAGGCAACTATACATACCTAGTACTTTCTCTATTGATTTAGCATATAAAGTATAAAGAAGTGTGAAGCTGAGTATGAACGAATTATATTTATAAAATTTATTATATGTATAAATAAATAAATATGTTGGGACATTCATACACAGCACCATCTAGTTCCATTGTAAGCTACGAGGCTTGTGTTATGGATACTAGATAGTTGATACACTACACATATATAACTTTAAATACATACATATTATAAATATAAGCACCCATGACTGGAGTACAAACATTCGTTCGTCACACAAATGAATGCCCCCAGCGGGACTCGAACCCGCGACCGCTGGTACAATAAGTAGGGTCACTACAAACTGAGCTAAACATTTCGTCAAATATATGTGTATGTATGTATAGATTAGGTTTCCATTTTAATGAGTAAAATCGAAATATCGATATCTAAATATTTAAAAATAAGTAGTTATTTTGAAATATTTAAACATCGACATTTCCTCCTCCCACATATTTTAGCTCATACGTTAATTTGCAAGATAAAATCCAAACAAACGTTCCAAATATTTCGTTTATCTGTTTGTAACGTCTAATCTTTTGAGCGGCTGGAAATTATTGGCGACATGTATAGGTATAGAGGGTCAAAATATTTTTTGTCCCGGAAAGGGAAAAGGTTCACACGGAAACGATCAAAGAAAAACGATTTCATCGAATTTAAAGTCTTGTTTTTGACTCGGTCACAAGTCAAACCAATTACTTTTTATTTTGAGAAAACGTTTTTTAGGAATAGGCAATGGAAGATAATATAATATGAAATTTTTGACCCGTGCTTTAGTAGAGAGCGACACATTTAGGACGCCATTAAGTACCTATAACTGATATATATAACTGCCTCGGTGGTGTAGTGGCTAGCATGTACGGCTGCACCTACACCCGGAGGTCCTGGGTTCGAGTCCCGGGTCGGGCCAAGTTTAGTTATTGAGTCTTTCTGTAAAGTAAGCCACAGTAACAGCCCGGGGTTGCGAAGTTGGCGGTGTTTCACCCCCGTGCCTCGGAGAGCACGTAAAGCCGTCGGTCCTGCGCCTTAACTCTCACTGGTCATGTCGAGCAGTCGTCCCACCGGAGTATGAGAGTGACAGGAACAGAGAGTGCACCTGTGTCTGCGCGTACACTTGTGCACTATAATTTCTCCTGCGCAGTTGGCTAGTCTCAATGAGATTGGCTGCCGTGGCCTGAATCGATCAGGAGAACATCATATAACTGATATCGACTTATTTAATAATCAGCATTCTTCAAAAATGGAAATGAGAATTAAAACGTTTTATGTATTAAAAATTTAAAAAATCCCTAACGCAAATTAATTGTCATTTAACGATTACCCTGGCACGCGTAAAGCTCTTAATCGAGTAATCATACACTAAAACGCCTTACATCTTTTTGGAAAAGAGCTGATACTCTTACACTTTTTTTTAACGTTGGGAAATGCATTTACGCACAAAGTGTGGGACTCACCGGCGAAGCCAGTACTAACCACTAAAACCCAACAAATCTTTCCCCCGTCTTAATGGGGCGTCGCAGGATCGCTTACGCATTCAACTACGACGCCCGATGGCAGGTCTGCCGAAGCAGACCACAACAACCACGGGGTTGCTCCAAGGTCCACTCTGCTATCAGAGAAGTACCAGGAGTAACCCGCATGGTACACCGCTCTCCGAAGAGGGCCGCCTCCCACCGCCCACTGAAGCGGGCCACCTCCCTGTGCGTTTCTTGGCTTTGCGCCCTGCTGTATTGCCGGGCACTACTGAGCCCCCCCACCACGACAAGGTGAACGCACGTGGGGGGGGGGGGGGGGGGGGTGATACTCTTACACTGCTGAACCGATATTAACCCAACATAGCTAAGAACTACCGCAAGGAAAGTGGCTTTCAAATGAAAAAAAAACGCATCAAAGTCGGTCCATCCGTTTGAGAGCTACGATGCCACAGACAGAAAGAAATCGACGTTAAACTTACAACACCCCTATTTTTGCGTCGGAGGTTAAAAAGTAAAAATTAAATAACCAGATATTTTAGTTTTTATCCAGACTATTATAGTACTTCAACTTGAGTACTATTTGAAGTTACGACTTTAGTTAAACCAAAAAATGTAAAAAGCCATAGTAAGTACGCTCTGCGATGGAGATTTCAGGTAGTTAAGGCATTATATTATACACTTTCCACATTATAATACTCGACATGCATATTCATGCTAACGTTAAAAGCAAGTCTGCATAATTTTTCTCTAACAAAGAAATGGGACGTACTTAATGCGAATATTTTCGCGCGCCGTCCAATTTGAGCGAAGAATATGAAACGTGTCATGTAGAGCGTGAAATTATCTCAACATCTGTCATAATAATAAATTATTAGGATATTTTAGATAAAAACTAGTGACTCAGCCTTGCTTCGCTCGGATGCATCGCTAGGTACGTAGCGTTGCTACAGTGTAATAGATCTTTTTAAGAGGAATAATTCCGTAATACATTGTTTTCATATAACTCTATTGGTTTACGCGGGGCACGTCAATAAAGCTTCTAGTCCTTTTTCAGCCAATTTACACAGAACCTTAATGAGTTAGGTATATATACATAAATTTTAAATAAAACTATCTTTTCGGATTATTTCGCGGATTTATTTTGATTTTTGGTTCCCGACGTTTCGAATGCTTTATAGCAATCATAGTCAGGGGAATGCTGTAAAGCATCCGAAACGTCGGGAACCAAAAATCAAAATAAATCTGCGAAATAATCCGAAAAGATAGTTTTATTTAAAATGTCAAATATTCGCGTAAATCTAAGAAAGCATTATATATACATATATCTTTCTCATTCTGTCCATTGGTGAAACCCGTATGAAAATCCGTTCGTTAGTTTTTGAGTTTATCGCGTTCAGACAGACAAAGACGCAGTGGGGAACTTTATTAACACCCGACGCAAAAACGCCGTGGTATTATAAGTTTGACGTGTCTGTCTGTGGCATTGTAGCTCCGATAGCCGAACGAATGAACCGATTATGATTTTGTTTTTTTTTTGTTTGAAAGGTGAATTAGTAGGGAGTTCTTAGCTATGTTTGATGAAAATCGATCCAAGATAGTCGGGGTTTTTTAAATTTTTAATTTATCACTTTATAATATGTAGTGATGTTCATCGACTTTAATAAAATAGTACATGTAGATATTTGCCATTTTTCGAATGAGCAAAAGATTAATGTTTCATTTTAGTTAGATAACATCACACAAAGTACTTGTCTAAGTTACGTGCTTCCAATTATGGATTTGACACTCAGTGTTGCCACTCTCAGGCGTTAATATGATCTTGTAAACTTTTACAACATTAATCATGGCTGTACTTATCATAATATCTCTAATAAAAGTTTATCTCTATTAGAAAGTTACAAGAAAATTTTCAAGATATTTAATTAATTACTGTCATTGTTACGTGCTCGCTGTTGTTGCTCTCTTATTTAATCTCTACATTTTTGCTCGTTAGTTATGACGTGAAATGTTTTTACCTGTCTTTTATTAAACATATCTCTTTAGCGGATTTTAAATTTCAAGTAGAATATTTTCAACTATATTCTCTTTTGAACTTTGGATGTTTTTATAGTGTATTTACATTTTTGTTTAAATTGCTTTTCTTTAGGAAGAAGTTTTTTGTAATCAAATTGGAGATAACAGATTATCCACAACTAGCCAGTACTGGCTAGTAATTCTTTTTTATTAACTCTACTTACCTATTCATAATAAAAGAGATATAAAAAGAGATATAATACTAAATATGTTGGAACATTAACACACAACACCATCTAGTTCCATGGCAAGCTACGAGGCTTGTGTTATGGATACCAGATGTTGCACACTACACATATATAACTTTAAATACATACATATTATAAATACAAACACCCATGAATGGAGTACAAACATACGTGCTCATCACACAAATGAATGCCCCCAGCGGGACTCAAACCCCCGAGCGCTGGCAAAGCAAGCTGTAGGGACACTAAAAACTGAGACAAACGTGTCGATAAGTATACTAGTACTACTACCCACGCTTCGCTGAAGTTAGTCTCATAAGTTCTATAAAAATTAATCTCACTTCCATAATATATAGTCTGGAATAGCACATAGTGTAAACTTTTTATTCCGAAAAAATGTACGGTTCCCGTGGGATTTGCTTTTATTTTTCTAGAGGTGAACCCGAGCAAGGGTGAGCCGCTAGTATATTATACTATAACGCAATTAAATAAGTATAATCGAAATTATCTTTTTTCTTTATCCTCTCATCACAAAGTCATACAACGTTCCTAACGATAACCTACCGAGCAACAAGTTGTCATCATCATGTTTTGTTTTCCTATGTCGTGTATAATTTTGTAATTTCCAAATTACCCAATTCAGTTCGCCTCCTCTCTAATCAATGAACTAGAGCACTTTGATGTTGATGATAGATAGCAACCAGTAGAATCACTTTTTCGTGCGTAGAATGAGTAGTATAGTTAATATATTATGTAGACTTAATTTGGCTGTCTCGGGGGTGCTTTATAGGTCGGTCATTTGATACTGTGGCCCAAACCATCCTTAATTAAGGTCATCGGGTTTCTTGCAAAATGACGTGAATTCCCATTTTTTCCCATTAGATTTTAACATATTTATATTATACCAGTAGTGAGCTATATATTATTTCCGATGGGAAATATGCCTGAACTGAGATTTTCATATAAATAACTTGATCATTACGGTACCATACAAACTAATACTCTAGTACTTTAGAAATTAACTTTTATTAAGTTATGGCTGTACACTAACATACGTTGGTTTTAAAAAAATAAGTATATTTTTTTAACAATAGGTTATTGTTAGTTTTTGGTTTAACTTAGCTCATAGTACAAATTTCTAGAAAAGACCCACAAAATTTAATTGGCTTTTATTATATATTTTGTGTTCTGTAGAAGTGCTCTAAGTGGCGATGTTTGGAAATTCAATCCTTTAAGGTTTGGTAAAAATGGTTGTACCTAATAGTTAATTGGTAAAATTTATATAAAAGAAAAGCTCAACAAATATTATATAATTATTTAAATGTTAGTTTATAATTTACTAGCATTGCCCGCGGCTCCGCCCGCGTTCTGATGACTAAAAACCAAATTCTTAGGTTTTAAATATTAATATACTCTTACATTACAGTTTTTGTATTTTTCTAAGAAATGAGATATTTGCCCGCGGTAAAAAGTATCCTAATATGTTGTCCCGGATAACCAGCTATCACCACACCAAATTTCATCAAAATCCCGCCAGTAGTTTTCCTGTGATGCGGCAACAGACAGACAGACAGACAGACAAATTTTTTAAAAACTATAGGGTCAGCCTCTGTATCTATAATAATGTCTATTTTAATAAGATTTTCCAAAAAATATTTAATGTACAGATTCGACTCAGAATTTTATTATATGTATAGATTATAATTAATATTATATGTATTTATCTGTAATTGTTAATACACCACAGGCCATCCGATAACATGGTTTTGTTTGGCTGTTTAAGAAAAAACTCATGTAAATTAAAGTAGGTATAAATAAATAAATTAATTAAATTTGTAAGCAGAGCCACGGTAGATAGTTAGTTTGCTATAAAAAAAATTATGTTCAAAATAATGATTTACAGACGGTAAATTTGCTTCAATATGCAAATCAATCTTATCTATCCCGACGCTCCCTACATTTTGTCCGACCGATCTTCATTTTCAGCACCAAAAACGTCTTACGATAAATAAAATTGATCACACAACGGTTTTCTTTGCTTACAAATACAGTCTTTGAATGATATCGCCAGAAATAAAAAATCAAAGATCGAATAAATCGACACTCGACTATATCAAACATCAATTTATTTTAAAATGGAAAATTTATTACGAAATCAAGTTTCGAGTCGTCATTGAAGTTTCTGCGTATTGATTTAAACTTTGTTTACAGTAAATTGCTTTTTAACCTACTTTAAAAATGGAAGATATTAGTCTTACCGTATGTAGGTACTAGATGTTTTGTTCTTAAAATTTTAAAATATTGATACATAATTAGATATGTTATCTTAACATCTAGAAACAACCATATATATACTTTATTTTATATTTGTGTTTGTTTATCCATACATTTAAGACTAACTTTATTTGGAAGGGAATAGTGAGTTTAATCAAAATCGGCAGAGACTAGATATATTTTTTAATTTCTCTTGGGTACTTTTTAATAGTTGGGAACATCAGTGCGATGCGAAAGTGTGTTTTTTTGTAGGATATTAGAAATTCAGAATAAGCCAATATATATAGATATACATATCTATAATAAAATTCTAACTGAGTCGAATATTTTTTGAAAAATCTTATTGAAATAGTCATTATTTTCAATATAGAGGTCGAATCTATAGTTTTTAGAATTTTTGTCCGTCTGTCTGTCTGGAAGCGCATCACGAGAAAACCACTAGACAGATTTTGATGAAATTTGGTATCATGATAGCTGGGTATCCGGGTCAACATATAGAACACTTATTACTGCGGGAAAATTTCTCATCTCTGAGAAAACTATACTAACCGTTAAAACGTATCAACGACAATATAAAATTGTAACAGCTTACATCTTAACCTTTCAAAGCACGCGGAGCCACAGGTGATTTAACCGCGAGGTGTTAAGCATTAACGCGTAAACTTTAGGGTTCCGTGCCTCAAAAGGAAAAAAGAAATCCTCATAAGATCACTTCGTTGTCTATCTGCCTGTCTGTCAAGACCTTTTTCTTAAGAATGCGTGGAGGTTTCAAGATGAAATTAATATCAAATACTCAGGTGAGTCCCTTAGACCTGTGAAAAAACAAACTTCTAATTCAACGCAAATCAAAGATACAGCCCTATATGCCGCATATTTTACACTTACATGGGAATCAAAACCTATAGGGTACTTTCCGTTGACTTAGAATTATGAAAGGTAAGAAGCAATATTTTATAGCACAAGTAAAGGGGAAAATTCGAAAACCGTATTTTTTTGGCAATTATAACTTTTTTTTCATTGCACAACACAAGGTAAAGCATATTAATTAGTAATGCTTACATTACAAATGTTACTATCACATTCCAAACAAGCTAAAACTATTTATATCTGTTGCAGTTAAAGCCCGTTTTTAGTTAAAACGCGATTTCTCTAGTTAAAACTATTACTAGTTTTTACTAAAAGCTTTTGTTACAACTTAACTAGTACTTACTAGTTAAATCTAAAAATTTAATATTTATAGTAAATAAATTTTTAATAAAACTAAGCCAAACTAAAGCTTTAGTAAAAATAGCATCTCGATAAGAGATTATTTGTTTGTAAGACTTAATTATGTGACAGGTCCGACTTGGTTAAGTAGGTTGAGAAGAAAGAGAGCGAGAGAGAGAGAGATAGAGAGAGAGAGAAGCCTTCTCGTTAGGTTTTTTTTTATTTCAAACCCAGAACTCCCATACCTACTCATTTCTCTTAGTTTTGGGACCCAACAAATAAGTATTTAATTTTTTTTCGTTCAAAACACATTCTCAAAACACGTTTTGTCTAGTTAGAACTAGTTTTAATTGATAATAATTTTTGAATAAAAGTACATAAATTCTAGTTGTAACAAAGGCATTTTGTAAAAACTAGTTTTAGTCAGAGAAAACGTGTTTTAACTAAAAAAGAGTTTTGACTGTAACATATCAATATAAATAACAAAATTGTATTTTCACTAATTGCACTGACTGCCGTCTGTGTATACACAACTGTGAGTACAAGATAGCAACGCGTGAGTGAACTAAAGCCTTTTCTATATGCGGCAAAATGTAATCCTAAAGCAATTTAGTTTGTATTCTCTTTAACCAACTTCAAAAAAGGGATATGCGTGATTTTGCTTCAGTTTTTGTGTTCGTGTTACGCGAGATTTTTGCCAATTATTATGATTTTCATATTTTTTTTAATGAAAGGTCACATATAAATTTACCCAGTATATGTGATGTAGGTACTTATTGATTTACCTAATTGTTATCTATACTAATATTATAAAGAGGTAAAGTTTGTGATCTTGTGAGTTTGTGAGTTTGTGAGTTTGTGACGTTGTAGGGGGTAATCTCTGGATCTACTGAACCGATTTTCAAAATTCTTTTACCAGTAGAAAGCCACGTTCTTTCTGAGTGTCATAGGCTATATATTAACCTGAAAAAAGAAAAGGCTTTTTCGTGGTAGTCGGATTTGCAAAGTAAGTCGGAGAAAAAACGGTCGAACGAAAAAGTTTCTTACGAACGCTGCCTTAACGATGAGAGATATATGATTATGTTCTAGAGAAAAGTTGTAGAGCTTAATAATGCCTACAAAAAAGTCAGCGAAGGCATATATCTAACTTTTATATTTAAGTCACAATAGGTAGTTCTTTATATTAAAAAAATAATTTAAATCGGTAGGTCACGTTTATTGGTCATATTATCAACAATTATGAATTCTTATCAAAATAAGTAAATTTATCGTCTAAAATGTTTAAAACAACAGACTTTTCCCTTTTACTGCATATAATTTGGACAAATGGTTAAAGAGATAATACAACATATTCTTAGGTATGGACGAACCCGAGCGAGCTGTTTGTCTGTTTTTCTGTTTGTACGGGCTAATCTCCGAATCTATTGGACCAGTTTATACGAAATTTTACATGGTAGTACCTTATATCCCCGGGCAACATCTTAGATACTTTTCATTACGGAAAATTAAAGGGTTCCTGTGGGATAGTTAAAAAACTATTGCAACTTATACAGCTTAGTACACAAAAACTACTGATTGGATTTTGATACAACTTTACAATAATTATATATAATTATAATTAGTTCATACATCAAATAACAAATCTGTTACTTTTCATCCCGGAAAAATGTACTGTTCCGTGGGATAGCCCCAAAACAATAGTTAATAAAAAATATTGTTTGTTTGTAGTTTGTCTGTTTTTGCGTGAGCGTTTCACGCGAAAAGTAATGTACCGATTTCAACGAAATTTGGTGAAGTGATAACTTATTACTCGAGTCAACATTAAGGGTACCTTTTGTATGTATGTATTTATATATGTATGTATTCAGCCCTTTTTAACGTCCCACTGCTGGGCACGGGCTCCTTTCAATACGAGGGGGATCAGGCCATAGTCCACCACGCTGGCCAAGTGCGGGTTGGCGGACTTCACATGTCTTTTGAAAACTTGCTAGGTTCTCTCAGACATGCAGGTTTCCTCACAATGTTTTACTTCATCGTTAAGACAAGTGGTAATTGTGTTAGAAATGATTCGCACATGAAAATATCAGAGGTGCGAGACCCGGGATTTGAACTTGCTTCACTCGGTTTCCCAAGCGAGCGCGTTACCACTGGGATACCACTGCCTAGATACCTTTTACTTCAAGAAAATCTTTCTTTCCCACGGGAAAATACAATAACTGGTTTTATCGAGTCCTTCCTAGAATCCTTCCGCTGGCTAAGCCTTAAGACATACATACATTGAAACAATATACTAAAAAATTGTTGGTCTTGAAAAGTCCTACAGAAAAGTTCCGAATTGTATATGTCTATCTCCTAAGTTACACTCGCAATATTTATTCTTATTTATACGTATAATAAAACTAACTTAGTCAAATCGATGTGCATGTTTCACGCAAAAAGTACTCAACCGATTTTAACTAAATTTTGTATAGTGATAAAACTTAGTACTCGGGTCAACATTTAGGATACCTTTTACGACAGGCAAATTATTCATTCCCACGGGAAAACACAATAACTGGTTCTATCGAATCGTCCTTAGAAATTTATATGGTTAACGTTGGCTCAACCTTAAGAGATAGATCAAAACATTGTGCAAGAAAATTGTAAGTCTTAAAAAGGTCTATAGAAAAGTTCTACATAATATATGTCTATCTCCTAAGGTACACTCGCTATAACTATTTTCATTATTATATATTACTGTTTTATTATAAGTTATTTATTCTATCTATACATATAATAAAACTGTAGAGGTTAGAAAAAAAATGCTAAAACCCGAGTCAGTTCTCTTCTTACATCCCGAAAGAAGAGAAATAGAACAAATCCAGTTTTTTTTTCAATTTTTTTGTTTCTCTGTCTGTTTGTCTGTTTGTATGGACTAATCTCCGAAACTATTGAAACAATTTAAATGAAATTTTGCATGATAGTACCTTATATCCTCGGTCAACATCTAAGATACTTTTCATTCCAGAAAATTAAAGAGTTTCCGTGGGATAGTTAAAAAAACTATAGTAACTTATACAGCTTAGTACACAACAACTTATCCTCCTAATTTAATAAAATTTGGCATGCTGATAACTTATATTGCCGATCAAACAACAAGTTACTTTTCATCCGGAAAATTCATCATTCCGGAAAAATGAACGGTTCCCGTGGGATAGATCTGTTTGTGCTTTTCTAGAGGTGAACCCGAGCGAAGCGAGGGTGAGCCGCTAGTATTATAATAAAACACTTAAGAATTTTTGTACTATGGATTTAAATAGAAGTACATAATTTTTTAACATAATATCATAATTTGAGCAAGACAATTACCAAAAAAGGTTATTTTTTTTACCTAAAAACTATTTTTTGAATGCCCTAAAATTGACAACATTATATTATACCTACTGAAAAATAAATAATACACTGAACTGTGAAAAATAAAAACAAATCTATCCTACGGGAGTCATATATTTTTCAGGGATTAAAAACCTATGTGCTATTCCAGACTATAATCTATCTCTGTGCCAAATTTCATTCAGAGTGATTGAGTAACAAACATCAATCCCTCAACTTTCGCATTTATAAATATAAATAAATATGTCAGGACATTAACATACAACACCATCTAGTTCCATGGCAAGCTACGAGGCTTGTGTTATGGATACCCGATAGTTGATATATTATACATAATATAACTTTAAATACATACGTATTATAAATATAAACACCCATGACTGGCGTACAAACATTCGCGTTCACCACACAAATGAATGTCCCTAGCGGGACTTGAACCCGCGACCGCTGGCGCAGCAAGCAGGGTCACTACAAACTGAGCCAAACGTGTCGTCTAAATTTATATAGTAGTAAGATTCTTGTAACTTTAAGACATTAAAGGGGTAATATTACGGTAATTATACATTATTACTTTCTACATACAAAGACTGTTTATTTAGCGTATGGTCTCATGTTTGTCGCTGTTTGCTTTATGGGAAGGCCACAATTAGCGCTGCTCAAACAATGCCGTGCCTCGCTTGTTATATAATATCATTAAGGATTCTATGAGAATTGTTAATTTACTATACAAATAACTTAACTAGTGAATCTTGCAAATTTTTCGCACAGTTTCATGATCAATGTCGATAGATGGCGCTTTCTACTTTATGTACGAAAAAATGAAAATTATGTATGATTTTTTTTAATTTTTAAAGAAATCAAAAAAAAATAGTAATTATGGAAGGCTCGTTACCGGACCGGGCTTAAAAGTTGCATGATGGATGGAAGTTTACAATAGAAAATTTTCAAAAAAATCGAAGGATACACACAGTTTTAAAAACACGATTGAAAACTTAAAATTCAAAAGTCTCGATAAAAACAATTTAAATTTTTTTTTTTATGTAAATCTAAAAACAAAAATTTTGAAAAAAATAATTGAAATTCGACCATTATTAAGAAAGTTATGAGCAAAAAACCAAAAATAGAGCGGTGTTGAACCAGTAATAAATAAAAATTACCAGGAAGCCTCTTTTAAGGAGTACTAAAAATACCAGAATATTAAAAAAATTAAAATTTTTTTTTGATTGGCGTAGAATGCCTCGTATATATATATATATATATATATATATATATATATATATATATATATATATATATATATATATATAATGCTAACCCTCCTGGGTTAGCATTATTTTGTTAGGTACTAAGATTAGCTTTGAATTCTTCTCAGTACAATGCTAGCAGCGGTCGATGACCAATAAATATTTTTTATACCAAAAAGTGGATAAATAAGCATAATATATAGCCTAATGCAAAGTAGTATAAGTAATGAATAAGATTGTAACATCAATGACATACCATCATGTGTTACCATATAAGGTTAAGTGTGTTGTATGGAAAAGTCATTTAAGCTTTCTAAAGCTCTATATAGATAAAAATAAATATGCCCTTTATATATATTATATTTCCTTTGAGATAGAAAAGGAAATAGGGTATAATTTAATAGCACAAAGTGATACTGTCGCGATTTAAATCACAATTTTATATGTGCAACTATTTCATGGAGTTTAATCGTAAAACAGGTTTATTGGAAAGCTAACGCTGAGAGGAAAACTCTTATTTTATTGTTTTAGGGCAACATTATAGTTTTACTGCGTATAAATGTAAGAGCTATCAGGGTTATTTCTTAAAATGGGTGTCGTTCAATTTGATGCTATAAATTTTGTTCGTCAAGCCATTTTAGAGTGAACACATATACCATATATTATAATACTAATCTATACTAATATTATAAATGTGAAAGTTTGTGAGGATGGATGAATGTTTGTTACTCAATCACGCCAGAACGGCTGAATGGATCTGGATGAAATTTGGCTCAGAGATAGATTATAGTCTGGAATAGCATATTTACTTTATCACGGAAAAATGTACGGTTCCCGTGGGGTAAATTTGTTTTGCCTTAGGACGAATCCCAAGCGCAGCGAGGGTGAGTCACTAGTCTTCTATATACTCGTTTGTATAAATACGCAAACACAAAACAGTTCAGTGCTTTTTTCTCCTCTGTATGTCCACCGATTTTCTTTTTTTTGTTTAGTAGTTATTCACGAGCTTTAGTGTTACCAATAAACAAATAAATTCTATTCATATAAATATATTGTTTTACTCAAACTTTCAATAATGATAATGGCGGAATTTCAACCACTGGACGAACACCAGTAATAAATTAATAATCGATCAATAGCATTCACATTATCTAAGCTTTAAAATTATGTATTAATCATAAGTTAAAAAAAAGCTTCTATTGCGAGAATTGTTAAAACTGTTTATTAGGTACTCCGATTGTAATATGGGTTATTTAAACAAACGCGAACGTTTTCTCATATTTAATTCCAATTTTTACGAAGATACAATACTTACTTCTCCCTTTTATATTGCGTGGCAGTAAAAAGACCTTTTATGGTACTAGATTCCCGTTCGCTTTTAATATAGGGTTACATTTTAATAAGTACGTGTACGTCACTGACGTCACGTACTTACGAAGAGTGATAACCTTTTTCCCTTTCAACATCGTCTTGTTAATATTTACTATGTAAATAAATAATATTTGACATTAATGTAGGCTGTAAAAAAATATTACAATTTATTATTCTTTTTTACGGTTCTGTGCCTTAATTAGAAAAAACCCTTAATTATTCAAAACTATTTAATCTCAGCCATTGATATGTTTAGCTATCCATCTTCTGGCTCTATATATATCAGCCGGAGAAGCAGATTGATAACGACTTTCAATTTGGTTATCTATACTATCTATACTAATATTATAAAGAGGTAAAGTTTGTGAGATTGTGAGTTTGTGACGTTGTAAGGGGTAATCTCTAGATGTACTGAACTGATTTAGATGGAATTTGGTAAGAAGATAGTTTAAGGCCCTGGAAAGGACATAGGATACTTTTTATCCCAGAAGTCATCCCTTAAGGGGATGAAAATGGAAATGAAAGTTTGTATGGGAATCAAGCTAGGGACGGACTCGAGCGAAGTGAGGGTGAGTCGCTAGTATCTAATATTTTCTTAGATTTACGCGAATATTTGACATTTTATAATAGAACTATCTTTCCGGATTTTTTCACTCAGATGGCTTCGCTCGGGTCCGTCGCTAGGTATGTTTTGTAAAAAATATTTATGATCAGAATTACTTGAAACTTGGTATTAACACTCTTTAATACAACTAAATAAGTACGTGTTTTAGCATTTTTCGAAATTCAATCCATAAGGGGGTAGAATGGGGGATGAAAGTTTGTATGACACTCTGTAATTAATGAACAGAAAGTGATTTTAAAATGAAAAATAAAACGATGCAAATATTACTATTTTTTTAAAGTTCATCTCTTAAAAGGGAAAAAGGGGGTTGTGCTGTTTATATGGAGAAAAAATTGGTGGTTAAGTGGAGCTTGCTAAATACCTAAAATGAAAATTAATTTACAGAATATACCTATGTAAAACATCTTTTAAAATCCTGAATATTTTGAGTTAAGATCGCTAAAATTAAATTTGTTTTCCATATATCTTTAAGAAATAATATGAAACATTTGCTGCATGAACTTAATTTTTGCAAATAATAAAGTAGGTATTGCGAAAAAATTTTTTTTTTCGTAGCTTGATCGCTGGCGAAGCAGCGGGTTCTGCTAGTCTATATATAAAACAGATAAAGAAAACACTAAGTTTTTTTTATATAGAAAGGTAAATTCTATTTATAATATATATATGTTTTCCTCAAAGATCCGACACAAAGGGCGTAGAACAGTTGTGTTAATGTTTGTGTTTAGTCCTTTCTGTAAATTTCTATGTATATTAATATGATATGTGTATTAAAGTTAGATTATTTGTATAATGTACTAGAATTAGATTTAAAGTCTAATATTATTTGTAAATGAAATAGTTAGAACTAGCTACGTTTTAACGGTTAGGATGAAATACAAATCTTTGAACTTCTCTGCTTTTCTGTAATATAATACGCACGTATTATACACATAAACCTTCCTCATGAATCACTCTATCTATTAAAAAAGCCTCATCAAAATCCGTTGCGTAGTTTTAAAGATCTAAGCATACATATGGACAGACAGACAGCTGGAAGCGACTTGTTTTATACTTTGTAGTGATGTACTAACCACTTATTTTCAAAAGTTAAAAGTTTCGCGTAAACCAAAGCGATAAATCTAAAATTGCATTAAGATGTATGTATGTACATAGACTATTATACTCACCCCGCTTATCACGTACCACTGGCAATATTTGGATTTTCAACCGACTTCAAAAAGGAGGAGGTTCTCAATTCGACTGTATGTTTTTTTTTTATGTTTGTTACCTCAGAACTCCGTCATTTATTAACCGATTTTGACAATTTTTGTTTTGTTTGAAAGGGTATACTTCCAGATTGGTCCCATTTAAATTTCAAAAAAAAAGACCACCCCTAAGGGTGGAAAAACAACTAATGATGAATTTAACCTACTTCTAATTGTCATATTGACTTGAAACTTTGCAAGTATTTCTATTTCCGTTGATAGTACAGTGGTTCGGTGTTGTTGACCTGATCTGATGGCAAGGCCAGAAGGTGGATAGGTGGAACTCTTCAACGGCTAATAGTAGATACTTTGAGTTTGGGCTTATTTTGTTTGATTTGACAAGCCTAACACGTTAGAATCCTTACTTTGCTACTACTGTCTACACTAAAAAGGGAAAAATAAAAACTTTTTAACAAATAAATAAAAACCGACTTCAAACAAAAGCACTAAAAAGTAAAAAATAACTGATTGGTAGTTTTCATTTACTATACATACCTAATCAAATATTTTCGAAGTCGGTGCCAGGCCATATAAAGCAAAGCACACCGACTTAGAAAATATTTGATTAGGTATGTATAGTAAATGAAAACTACCAATCAGTTATTTTTTACTTTTTAGTGCTTTTGTTTGAAGTCGGTTTTTATGTCACGTTATATTATAACCTATTTATATAGATTTGTTGTACAAAAGCTAATATAACTCTTTGGACTTAACTTAGAAAATAAGATCTACAAAGCGCTTTTCATATCATATCATATAATATCACTCGCCGATACTTGGGCGTTGGATGCGGCTGCACACAATCAAGTAACTACTTTTAAGTATCGGGGAGAAACTATTTGTTAGATTTTATTATTATTATTATTAAATTTAATTGTATTCATAAATATAAAAACTAATTAGTATGAATTATTGATCTGAAATAAATAATAATAATAATTATTATTATTATTATTATATAATATTTATAGCTGCTTTTAAAATACACTGATAATAAGCGCTTGATGTTATATCGCTTTTAGAATACTTTGCATTTTTATGGCACGTTTTCTGAAAACCGTCGGCCATTTAAACCTAATTAGGCTCTTACTCAGAGTTTCATTAAACATATAATTTAAATATTCAAATTTCCATTACCTCGACCTTTCATCTAAACCTCATCTTAACGGATAAAGATTAGGCGAAATCAAGAAATAGCAATAAAATAATAAAATATGGAAAAGTATCTTATAAAAGTAGATAGTTTCTCCAGATACGTTTTAACGGTTAGTATGGAATAGTTCAACTATATATTATATGATATATAGCCTATAGTCTTTCTCAATAAACAGGCTATCTAATGCAAAAAGAATTTTTCAAATAGCATTAGTAGTTCCTGAGATTAGCGCATTCAAACAAACAAACAAACCGTGCTTCTTTATAATATAAGTATAGATTAGTGTAATATTAGCAAGTTTTGATCGAAATTCATTCATTATAGTGATATCTCTTACTATGTTGGTTTCGAGCGCTGTATCTATAGTACTTTAGTGCTACGGATACGTAGAACTTTTAAGTTTACAGCAATAAATAATAAGTAAAATGAATTGGGACATTTATAGAAAACTTTTAAAAGTACTGCGAATTTGATGTACGATCAAAATATAAACCCTTATAAATGATAACTTGGCGTACCTAGTATTTTAGTATCTCTTTTTACGTCTGTTTCGACTTCGATTCTTGCTCAGAACGTAATATAAAAGTATTATTTTTTACACTTCACTTTAAGATCCCATTTAGGCTATTCCAATGCTAGATAAAACGTATAATAAAATTCTGAGTCGAATCTGTACATTAAATATTTTTTTGGAAAATCTTACTGACCTCTGGTCAGTTTATCTATTAGAGGTCGAATCTATAGTTTTTAGAATTTTTGTCTGTCTGTCTTTGACCGCATCACGAGAAAACAACTGGACAGATTTTCATGAAATTTGGAATGATGACAGCTTGTTATCCGGGTCAACATATAGGAAACTTTTTGGGGAAAATATCTAATCTATGAAAAATCTATACTTAGCGTTGAAACTAAAATACTAATAATATTATTAATATTATAAAGAGGTATAGTTTTTTTGTTTGAACGCACTTATCTCAGGAACTACTTGTTAGATTTGAAAAATTCTTTTTGCATTAGATAGTCCGTTTATTGAGGAAGGCTGTAGGTATATTATATAATATAGTCTATCTATTATATAAACATTAGTACGTTAAAACTTATGTAAGGATGAACCCGAGCGTAGCCAAGGTTCGCTACTGGTTACTAAAAAAAATTTAAACTTAATTTAGAGTTGAGTGTGACAAAGTTAAAAATTAAAAGTTAACTCCCTTTAAAATGCGCTTTAAATGAATAAAATACTTTAAGCATTAAATAGACAGTATAAAAAAACTAAGGAACTTTTAATAGTAACTAGCATTGCCCGCGGCTCCGCCCGCGTTCAGATGACCAAAAAGCAAATTATTAGGTTTTACATATTAGTATACTCTTACAATGCAGTTTTTGTATTTTTTCTCCGAAATAAGATATTTTCCCGCGGTAAAAAGTACCCCATATTTTGACCCGGATAACCAGCTATCACAATACCAAATTTCATCAAAATTCCTCCAGTGGTTTTTCTGTGATGCGGTAACAGACAGACAGACAAAAATTCTAAAAACTATAGATTCGGCCTCTGTATCGATAGTAATGTCTATTTCAATAAGATTTTCCAAAAAATATTTAATGTACAGATTCAGCTTAGTTACAATTTTTTTATATGTAGAGATTTATGATGAGTTAGTAAGTTATGTTGAGTTGAGTAAGTTATGCTTTGAGAAGTCGACAAGTGTCTATAGCGTTGTAACATATCTTACAAACTCCTTAATAGCTAAGACAGTGAGGATGCTTTATTATTTTATCAACTTGATTTCCTGTACGCAAATTAAATTACCTATCCCGCCATTTTCCTAATGGGTCTTTATTATTGTAAGATGCTGATCTTATACAATTTTATCTTTTACATCTTACAGATAATATGTCAAAGGAATGATTTTCAGTACTAATGGAAAAAGCTTTGTGACTTCTTCATCGACTTCAAATGGGAAGAAGGTGCTAAAACGATATTTTTTATTTACATGTGCGTCGTTGGTATACAAACTTTCATCCCATCACCCTTTTATAGGATGAATTTCGAAAAATGCTAAAACACGTATTTATTTAATTTTATTGAAGCGAATTAATACCAAGTTTCAAATAATTATATTTATAATCAATCATAATTATTTATTTATTTATAAATAATCATAATTATTTTTTTGGATTGAATTAGAACGTGTGTTCCCGTGAGAATCAGATAATCTACCGCGGTAAAAAGTACTCTCACTCTCCAGACCTCCACAACTATCTCCACACAAAAAATCACGCGAATCCGTCAATTGGTTTTGACGTGAAAGAAAGACAAACAAACTCACTTTCACATTTATAATATTAAGTATGGATAATCTTTAATTACAACTAATTAGAATGTTTGTAGTGCTGTAGAATAAGTGCTGTGCAGTTTGTGACTATAAGTTATTACGGAGAAGGTGTTAACAGATATAAATCGCTTTTCATTATATTCATGAGAACTAATTGTATACTTTAGAATAATTATAATTAATCTTGTTTATTTCATCCGTATATCGGTTTTGTGAACTTATAAATAAATAAATAATTGCTATTTCATTAACTCTGAACGAAACACAGTTGAATTTGAGCTTATTTTTAGTGAAACTGTAGGTATTTGTACGAGACACGGTGCTGTAAATTTAACCGTGAATCAGAGTTATTTGTTGTACAATATTTGTTTTTATTTTTAATTTAGAGATTATATTATACGGCAATTTACATGTTTATTGTTAAATTATATGTTCTTTTTTTAATTTTATAATTTACTACAAAATATAATAGAAGTCCTATATTTATAGTGG
The DNA here is from genome assembly GCA_951806755.1 of Brenthis hecate. NCBI lineage: Eukaryota > Metazoa > Arthropoda > Insecta > Lepidoptera > Nymphalidae > Brenthis > Brenthis hecate. The sequence goes on from OX638250.1 coordinate 21,530,497, forward strand.
CTACCTAATATGGTTCAGAATATGAAGTTGAGATAGCTATAAGAACGGACAATACAACGTAAACGTTGCGCTTAGTCCAGGATTTTTTTAGCTCCGTTAAAAAAACACATTTATAATATAACTAGCGTTGCTCGTAACTCTACTGAATTAACCTATTTATGTGCCCTGCTCCTAAATATATAAGCGTAGTCACTGAATTCAAGCCAAGAATCTGCTGGGAAATGGGTCCGGATCCAGGTCCGATTGAAGTCAGGAAGCCAGTCTATCGTCAAGCTGGTCTCAATCAGCGCCATTCAGACGGAACCTTCACTTTACTCTCATATTCCCGGTATGAAAGGTCAATAATAGGCTCTATAACTTTTTAAATGGGACAGGTACTTTCAGAGATTAGCGCATACAAACAAACATTACTATAAATATCAATATAGATAAACAAGTATGGAACTATGGACATTTGTCACAGGTCCTCTTTTGGCAATAGCTAAGCACCGCGCTACTTCACTTTAACGGTCGATTGTCTGCCAACTAAATGGTGTTTCAAACATTCGAGAGCACGGTTCACCGACCGTGAACGATAAAAGAGAGCTATCGATGTGTAGTGTTGACAAAGGTACAAGGGCTTGCCGGAGTATGAACAAATAGATTTAAAAGGTCTAAATCAAACAGCACTTACAAATAAATCTGTACAGAAGGCATCTTCAAGGCACTTTGGGCTTTTCAAATAACGTAACGACGTAATAAAGAAAACCAATCAAGAAGACAACCCCCTGGGTCATGTTGGTAATGTTTTATGGTTTAAAAAATATATTTCGCCTGGAAACAGAGTGAGGGGTCCACCACATAGATCGAGATCTCCTACTATTAGGACTCTTTGTGAATTGTTATTATTATCTTAATCATGTATCATCACAAATGGTTTATTCACAAAAACAATATTTATCATTACAGATCCTGAAAGCAAAATATTTTTTTTTTAAAAGTCCCGAAATAAACAGATAAGAAAATAAAATAAATAAAATACAATTCTATAATTAATAGTTGTGTTAAATTTATGTGAATATCTAAAATTATTGCAACATTTTATACAAAAATAAATTAGTTAACAACATTCCTCTTAAATAAACGAATGTAAACAGCTTTTATCTTTATAATGATTATAAATTCGGGTCTTGCAAAGTTTAGTAGTTAGCGAAATGTAAATAAGGCATTTAAAATAATATTTTTTTTCCTTTACCTTGTCATCGTTTCACGTGCCGTCGTGTCACAGCCAATATTGTCATTTACAGTAGCAATTTTAGTCCACGTGAATTTTCCCCTTTCTAAAAAACATAAACAGAAGTTTTAGAAAATATGCCATTCTATAATCATTGAAGAATAGAAAAAACAGCGTTATATTATTTGTATCGATAGGATAATTTCGATGGTTATTTTATAGAATCATAATATGTTATTCACATATTTTTTTCATATTTGTCCTCTAAATTCTTTAATGATTATGGAATGACACCATGTCTGAGCTCCCATGATATTGAGTAAAGTCACATTTAGAAAAAAAGACTGTAGTTTTGTCATTACGAGTATTGTATGTATCAACGATCATTTATTGCACTACCAGTCCGATTTGAAAAATTCTTTTTGAATCTTTATTTCATAGATAATGTGCGATGGACATATTTTTATATTTGTAAAAGTTACATTAAATAATTTCTTATTATTCTGATAGACTATGATGTAAATTAAAATATAAGCTTTAGTTGTCAGTAATAAAATTTGCCAAAAGATGGCGCTGATCGTTTGCCAAAAGTTAAATTCATACATATTATATGAAAGAAAAGACGATCGAGCAAAGCGAAGGTAAGTAAGTAGTCTATACGTATAATAAAATTGTAACTAAGCCAAATCTGTACATTAAATATTTTTTGGAAAATCTCATTCAAATAGACATTATTATCGATACAGAGTCCGAATCTATAGTTTTTAGAATTTTTGTCTGTCTGTCTGTTACCGCATCACAGGAAAACCACTGGAGGAATTTTGATGAAATTTGGTATGGTGATAGCTGGCTATCCGGGTCAACATATAGGATACTTTCTACCGCGGGAAAATGTCTCATTTCTGAGAAAAAATACAAAAACTGCAATGTAAGAGTATACTAATATGTAAAACCTAAGAATTTGGTTTTTGGTCATCTAAACGCGGGCGGAGCCGCGGGCAATGCCAGTGTTTTATAGGACAATGTTTGCGGCTTGAGACAAAGTTCATAAAGACTAAGAAATATTGCTCAACTTAACTGCAGTTAAACAGTGTAAGTGCATGAAGCTGTTACGGCCCGTTATATTGGTTTCCTGTAATGTGTTTATTGCTCCAGGGTGTGTTTATAACGTTGTAATAAACATAACTTTATGATTTTACTAGCGACTCACCCTCGCTCTATTCGGGTTCGTTCCTACGTTTTAACGGTTAGTATACATTTCTCAGAGATGAAATATTTCCCCACAGTAAAAAGTATCCTAAATGTTGACCGGAATAACCAGCTATCATCATACCAAAATTTCATCAAAATCTGTTCAGTGGTTTCCTCGTGATGCGTTCGCAGTCAGACAGACAAAAATTCTAATAATTATAGATTCTGCCTCTGTATGTATGTATGTATGTATGTATATATATATATATATATATATATATATATATATATATATATATATATATATATATATATATATATCTTCTTATTAAAGTAATGAGTACTTTAATAAGATTTTTCAAATAATATTTAATGTACAGATTTGACTCAGAATTTTATTAAATGTATAGATTAGGGGTTGTTTTCAAACAATTTATCTTAAAAAAATATTGAGTTTGACAGTTTTTATTGAGTTTTTGGGTGGTTTTTTGTTTAGTATTTACTGTCTTCAAAAAAGAAAAGGTACAATAATTCCATTAAACTTTTATTAGTTAGCTAGCGATTCAACTTCACTTTGCTCGGGTTTGTCCTTGGGTACGTTTTGACGGTTAGTATGGAAAGACAGGCTATATATTATTTAAGAGAATATATATTTTAGCCTCAATAAACGAGCTATCTAATGTAAAAAGAACTTTTCAAATCGGATTAGTAGTTCCTGAGATTAGCACGTTCAAACAAACAAACTCTGCCTCTTTATAATATTCGTATAGTTAAGTAATTATATTTATAAATAAGAAATATTTAAACTTCAACAATAATAAGATGATAAAGTTAGCATACGCTAACTTATTTTTCCTGCATAGAAATTCTTATTAAATCCTTTATTCAAAGTTTTAGTTGAGTTAAAACTAAAAATATCCGTTGTTATAAAATTGTATTCATTTTTAGAATATTACATTTAAAATTATGGTTTCAAGGCTCGTAGTATTTTGTTGTTTCCAGTATATTAAGTTTTATATAACTTCAGAGTTCTGGGCAGAAGTAGTATATTATTTTATTAAGAGAAACGGAATTTTCTTGATGAAATTTGAAGTTTCTGAATTATATTTGTTCATAAATTGAGGTTATTATCGCAATTATTCTCAGTACATGTTATTATTTTTAAAAGAAATATGAGAAAAAGAAATTCTTTGTTTTATTCTAACTTATGTTTAAATATAGCAACTTTATTTTAGTAACAAGTATCTACGGAGGCAGTCGCGAAATTTAATTTGCTAGAGTGCATACAATACGTCGCGAATACAATTGATCATAAAGTGCTTTCTTGATTTCAACATTAAATTTCAACAATAACATTAAAAAAGATAACCATTAAATAATTAGGACAACAACAGTGCAAAGATTCTCGTTTTCATAAATAAACTTTCAGAAGTTTGAATATTTTATTTTTTATTTTTTTACTAGCGACTCACCCTCGCTTCGCTCGGGTTCGTCCCTACGTACGTTTTGACGCTTAGAATAGAATATTATGGGTTATATAGCCCTTACTTGAGAAACGATTGATTCCCCATACAAACTCCCACCAACTTTCACCCTCTTAAGGGATGATTTCCGGGGTAAAAACTATCTTATGTCTTTCACAGGGTCTCAAACTATCTCCATACCAAATTTCATCTAAATCGATTCAGCGGATTAAGCTTGAAAAGGTAACAGACAGACAGACAGACAGATAGACAGAGTTACTTTCGCATTTATAATATTAGTATAGATTAACTGAGATGTATAACACTTTAAAATCAGTTGAAAATGACTTTGTATTATTTTTCCAAGTATTTATAACTCATTCGAAAAAAGAAAACATATATCTGAATAAAATACCTTCTATTTTTTAAGTCAGTCAAAAATAATAAGCAGTTTATCCTTGTACTATCAGCTTTAATACTTATTTTATATTTTGCCTTAAAAAATTATTGATGATAACGACGAGAGGTTGTAAAATATAACCCCGTTAAATTTAGTTACTTTGCCGGCATCCGATGTTCAATTTTCGTCAATCTTGTAATCTCATCGTGACCTTTCGTGATTATTGCTACACCTAAAATGTTGCTACCGTATTAAATTACATGCGGTGTAGTCACACTTCCAGTGCTCTGACGTTGAGTTTATCGATTATTTATTATCTGTACATATTTTAGGTAAAAGGGTAATGACTTGCATATTGAAATTTTTTAGAGTAATCTATCGAGTCACTAGACTTCAGTTAAACTAGACTTACTTTAGAATAAACAGCGTTCATACTTAGGTACGTTTTAACGGTTAGTATGGAATAGATAGAAATATACATAGGTACAAAATAAAGAGTTCTGAGCTTTTCGATTTTCCAGCTGTTTTTTTATACTTAAACCACCCTTGACACAGCGCCAACAAAAAAAAGGATTACTCAAATCGGTCCAGCCGTTTTGTTTTAGCGAGACTAACGAACGGAAATTGTTTGACTTATGATGATGTAATAGAAGAATGCCCCTTAAGAGATTCAAATCTGTTTAAATTAACTAATGAGAGATTAGAGTATCCATCACTGATGGCCTTCGAATAATACGAAGGTACTATGAAAATAGGGAAAAATAAATAGGCTTATAGAATGGAGTTTGGATGGTCCAAAAACTGGGCTATTGGACGAGACTACCGGACGTCTGCCTTCTCAACAGTCTCTGATTGAGTATTTGCCGGACGGTGACTCGTCTCCCACTAAATGGGCACAAAGCGTAATATTGCCTTGGGCGCAACTTCAGCGTGGATGGCTAAGGATGCTGTCGACAGGTGTGCACCAGTTTCATTAGAGCGAGAGTGCTCTTGAGCGGGTTTTCCCGTTATTACGCAGATTGAGCACTTCCACCCTTGTGAGCTCTTGGCTCTTGCAGTTCATTTTAGATGGCCAAGGAAGGCAGGCCAGAAGCGGGAACAGATGTTCAACAGGGAGAACAGTTGTTTCCCCCGGGAGGTCTCAGGTCCATTGTGTTGCCACTCACCAACAGCTCGACACAAACTACCCTGCGGGATTATTATTATTAGAAGTCAATATTATAATTAATAGAAGTATTAGTAAGTACTTCAACATTTTCGTTTATGCAACTATTTTAATCACGCATTAAAAAAGGGTAAAATGAATTTTCTTTTAATTTATGGTTTGTATAGTTTCAAAAATAGCACTTTCGTTTGTGTTTTCTTACAATAATTAATTTTTCAAAGGTTTTATTCCACTTCGCATTCACTCCTTTCACGATAAGTGTTAACAAAGGGCGAAATGAAAAATATGTATAGCTGAATTTCAAATCAACCATAATACAATTTCTGCTTTGTAGAGGTACAAACTAAACAGTTGACAGATTTGCTTCCTATTGTTTCCGAATTGAAGACAATGGCAATAATACCATGTTGTATATAACAATAGTTTTAATAACTTCTTCGTTGCTATTATGATTGCCACACGCTATGACTTTTTTGGGATACAATTTCCCTAAATAATTACCTTAAAATATTATTATAATATTCTATTAAATTATTCTAAAACATTATTATATACCCTAAAAAAAATTATATTATAGGGTAATATTTTTCTGGCGTATATGATTATAGGTGTGTGTATTTTTGGTGATAAATGGGTACATGGTATTATGTATCTAAATGACATATAAACACACACGATGCCTGATTAATATGAAGAAAGTAATTATTTCACTTAGATTGAGTACCTCTCTATATTGATATGGAGACTTTGAAGTTAAACATTATGAAAAAAAAAAAAAATTAGTAAAATCTGCTAAATATTGCCTAATTTTATTTTTATTATACAGAAATAAATTTAATTACATAAAACCAAATTGTACGTAATAATTCCTTTGTTAAGTGCTGATGGATAGATGGCTTCTACAGTGGAGACCACAACTCAGCAAACGAAGTGTAGCTTGGTGAATGAATTACCGGACAAGTTTTTTTTATTTTTTTTTTTTATGGGACTAAGGGGGCAAACGGGCAGGAGGCTCACCTGATGGAAAGTGATCACCGCCGCCCATGGACATCTGCAACACCGCAGGGCTTGCAGATGCGTTGCCGGCCTTTAAGAAAGGAATACGCTCTCTTCTTGAAGGTGGTACAAGTCATATTTGCGTGGAATTATGGCGAGAATGTTAGCAACATTCCCCTGCTGATTGATTCCCGTTATTATTTTTTTGGGTGAAAAATTGATAGCCCTCTGGTCATCGATAAAAAATAAGAAAGTATAGAATATTTTTGAATATAATATTTTTAAAATATAGGAAATTATATGGTCACCCCGAGCTAGCATTTATACCGTTGCATCTTGAAACTTGACTCAAAGACTTGTGCCAGGCGAACTGCAATGAAGGTTTCAGCGAACAAAGTTTTAAACTTTAAATAAGAAAATCAGCCATAGGCATTGAAATCGTAGTAAAGCAGGATTCTAACCGTGTCTATTTTTGTGTATTTATAAAGAAACTAACTTTGTCGATAGTTTATGTCGTCTTTTATTGTAGCAAAACTGGACAAACTATTTAGGAACCATGTTACTCAATACGAAGTTCGGAGATAAAATGTATGTAAATATATTATGATATACGGATGGCTTATCAGCCTTATCTATACATCTATACAAATAAATAAAATTGAAGTGTCCGTTAGTAATGTCAAAATAACAGCGTTTTACTAAATGCATATGAAATTATAAACGGTACTTATAAGAAAAACACGTTTTTTAAATTTTTGTCTGCATGTCTGTCTGTTTGTTTTGGATAATCTCTGAAACGGCTGGACTGATTTTGACGGGATTTTCACTGAAAAATAGCTGATATTATAGGGAGTAACATAGGCTACTTTTATTTTAGAAAAAGAATTAGGGTTCCGCTTAAAAAATGAAAACGTAGCTAGGGACGAACCCGAGCGAAGCGAGTGTGAGTCGCTAGTATTTATAATATTTTTTTAACTTCAAAGTTAAACTGATTTTAAAATTAATTTAAATATTGATCCCGTTGTAAAAGATAATCTGATAAAATTTCAGCCATGTAGTCAATTACCGAAGCAGTGCACGCTATTTAAAAATAAATCTCTCAGCAGTATAGACTGTATTGTTAGTAACTAAAATTAATATTTAAAAAATAGATAATAAGTAACAGGAAAATGGCAGTGAAATTAAAATATAACGTGAAATGTTTCTGTATCTAAAATGTGATTGATGTAAGGCAATTTCAATTATATTAAGGTATAATTTATATGTTCTATATATTTTGTTTTACGTGCTCTCATGCGTGTGTATGAAATCCAACTCACTCCTAACCGAATTAACTCATTCTACGAATGGATCATATTTTAGTGTAAAATTATGTAATTCGTCAAACGTATAATATTAACAAATTAAGATACAGAGTCAGACAGGTATACTATAAATGTTCAATAACGTGGCATTAATGACTGGATGAAGGATTTTGTAGCTTAGATATTTTATGAAAGATTTGTATGAATATTGACGTAACGTGAACATGACGTAAACGTCACGAAGTCACGTTTACGTCATTGTGTATCACTCGAGAACGGATTGAGGGATTGACCGAGTCTGTGATTTTCTTATTGTACTTATATACTTTTTATTCATTTACTTAATATTCCTAAAAACATAGCAAATATATAGATATAGAAAATAGTATGTATGTAATATAAAATAAAAAAAAAATATTTACATAAACGTCGCGTCGTGTCGTTGCAATGTTAAAATACCATACGATCAATAGTTGACAGCGTAGCAGCTGTTACACTTTATTTGTAAACGACACAAGGAAAGCTACGGCTTTTGAATTTTATTTATTTTAGATTGAGTAATTAGCGTTCTGAAAAAATACACTTAAAAATTTTAAAAATAAAAAAAAACTATAACGAAACTTTCTTTAAAAATAATTCATTCAATAACGACAAAAATAAATGGAAAAACAAAATTAAGTATAAATAATTATATACTTTTAATTAAGTAGTTCATAAAAATATTAATACAAAAACAAAAAAAAAGCTTAATTTTTCTTACTTAAATTAATTCATTTGACCTTCGTTAAATCTTCTAATTGCACGTAATGTTTGGTGTGTCTAATAGTTATTTTTATTAGAAAAAAAAAATATTTTTCTATTTTTAGGGGGATTTTTTAAGTCTCTTCATTAAAAGATGATAGAGTTACCATAAAAATAAATTTTATATTATAAAGTAATACAGGTTTTGCTCTGTTTATCAACCGATTTTTTTTATTTAGTAGAAATTTACGAGATTTAGTGTTACCAATAAAAAAAATTGGAAATTGTTTTTTTATTTACCTAGATAGGCAAAGACAAAACAGTTTAGTACGTTTTTCTCCTTTCTTTGTCAACCAATTTTATTTGTTCAGTAGCTATTGACGGGCTTTAGTGTTACCAGTAAAAAAAAGATTAATAATTAAGGTCGAATTTCGACCACTGGGCGAACACCAGTATATGTATATATTTATAAAAAGAATCCCTTTAAGTACCTATTGACATTAACAAGGAAACGATAAAATCTTGTTTTATTTATGAAACTACGATTTCAGACGCACAATCGTTGCTGTATGTATGTGTCAAGTTGGAAGCAAATAAATAGCCTAATTTGTATTTTAAATGGCCTACAAGACTGGATGGATGCCAGCTCGTAGCAGTACATATTGAGCAATATAATACTACTATAAACATCACTAAGTACTACAAGACAGTCGTTTAAATAAGTCTTTACTGCAACATTATGCTTGAGTAAGTTATGTAGAAAATATTTCATTCCCTATAAGAAAAATAAAGGCAGTGGTAGCCCAGTGGTGACGCGCTCGCTTGAGAAATCAAATTAAGCGGGTTCGAAACCCGGCTTTTACCTCTGCAATATTCATGTGCGAATCATTTCAACATTATTACCACTTGCCTTTTGAAGGTAAATATCTTGAGGAAACTTGCATGTCGAGTTTCGAAAGACATAATATGAAGTCCGCCAACACACTTGACCAGCGTGGTGGACTAAGGCCTTCGTATTAAAGGGAGGCCCGTGCTCAGCAGTGGGACGTAAAATAGGGTTTAATACATAAGAAGAGTCTCGAGCTCCGTTGAGTATAAAATAAGGTTAGTGTCTACAAGCGCTGTTATTTTATAGTTACGTAAATAAGATTGTTACGAGTATGTCTCTCCATTTGCTAGCTTGCGAGAGAAATTTAAGTTCGCTCGAATCCTGTGCTTGGTTTTGTTTAGCATTGGGTTACGTTAATATAAAGAAAGGTTTTACTTTAAAATAACTTTTTAACTAGTTCTTGTTCCTCTTTCTTGTTTTGTATGAATGAGGTCACAATACACATAAATATTTTTAAATTTTAATTATTTGCTTGTTGTCTGTCTCTCACATATTAGGTTGGTGCGATTACATTGTATATATTGTAAAATTTAAAAAAAATGAAGAAGTCTGGCCGAGCGTAACTAATTTTTAAGAATTTTTTTTACTGGCGGAATTAGGTGAGATTGAACAATTGGAACAGGTAACAATTCTTCATTAAAAAACACGAAATCTTCGTAAAGTAAAAGTTCAAGAACAGTGACAAAGGATTTGAACTATTTAATTTATTTTTATTTCAATTTAATCATTTATTTCAGGCAATATTTACAAAAAGATCTTAAATTTGTAAACAGAGGATTTAAAAGTAATAGAAGCCATTATAGTCAATTTATATCGATAGATAGATGGGCCATAGTTGCGTGAATATTTATTTAAATTTCTTCATACCTTATTTGTTCTTTTTCGGTACAAGCAAAGCATTTTACGCGCTACTGTTTCTTTCAACGCTATCAATTTGTTTTTTTTTTACCACAGACAAGCGATAAATTATATCTGTTGTTTCAGAGTAGCGCTAAATTACGTTTTTTTTCATGTTATTTGGCATGAGTGAAATGTCATTTATTTTATTTACCACCATTAAAGACTAAAGTTTTTAAATAAAAAAAAAATTGCTGCAATTTTTTGATGAGTAACAAATATAAACTCACTTTGGATTGATATGAAATTTCGTTCGACTGAGTATCTAGATAAATATTTTTATTTTTTTCTACTGTATACAAAAAAAAAAAAACTGAAAATATATTATATAATTCTGAAATAGATTATAACGTCATTTCTATAAAAGTATTTTTAACTTCAAAAAGTTTGGTTGAGGGGTCCTTTGTACAATATTTTTATACTAAGTCTACTTTTTGATATCATACTAATGAAATAACAACTAATATCGAGCACACCACGCTTTTTTCACAATTCTTATACAAAAAATTAGTTTTTACTTTTTAGTTAGGTTTATCATTAAAGCGTGTTTTTTACGACCCCAAGTGATTGGGAAATGGGCAGGGAGAAGAAGTTTGATCTGCTAAAAAATATTGAAATTTTAAAAGGTTTTTTTAGCTTTCTTAATTATTATTTATTAAAAATTATTATATTTTCATCGGTACTTGACAAGTGCGCTAAATTTCTAGTTAATCTGACGTTTTGAAGCGGGTAAAAATCGCGTTCAAAGATTCCGTTGCATAAATAGATAGATAGATACAGGTAAAGCTAATAAAAGCGTGTTAAAAATGACATTTTAATGGTAATTACTGAAAGGTTTTAGATAAAACTCATTATAATATTAAGGAGGTATAATATTAAGAGGGGGAAGAATATTTTAAGTTCAATTAACGCCTAACGATATCCGTCGGTGAATGAATAAAATATTTTATAGATATTACATTAGAATATACTTCACTGAGAATAATTAGATTATTAATATATTTGTTTGGATAAGCGAGTAAAACAGCGTCTTTCTCTTGGCATTCGCAATTAAATGTTCATGACATGTCGTTATATTAAAATAAGATGATGATAATGTTCTCCTAACCGATTCCGGCCACGGCGGCCAATCTCATTGAGACTAGCCAACTGCGCAGGAGATATTATAGTGCACAAGTGTACGCGCATACACAGCGTGTACTCTCTGTTCCTGTCACTCTCATACTCCGGTGGGACGACTGCTCGACACGACCGGTGAGAGTTAAGGCGCAGAACCGACGGCTTTATATGCTCTCCGAGGCACGGGGGTGAAACCTCGATAAAATAAGAAATATACTTACATATATGTATTTATTCTTTAACCTTTCATAAAGTTCTAATACCAAAAGTATTTTTTACATCACGTAGGTACACGAGAGCTATCAACAACTGAAGGTATTCCGTCGTTACTCGGTATTTAATTTTAGGCTGTTGCTATTCGTCCCATAATCGAATGAACAAAAAATTTATTATTCTTCCGACTGTTGTCGGTTTGTATGAATATTTACAACTTTTTTGTTTTCTAATGTAAAGTAAATGATTTTTAGGTGCAGGAGTTTCTATATGACCAACCCGAAAGCACAATCTGTTAAATCTCAACGATTTTTAAGTTCGAGAATTTTTACGGTTAAAAAAATATTTTTAGATTCAGGAATTTTTGTATGCAAAAAAAAAATAACCTGAGCTGAGCCAAGCTACTTATTCTAATATTTATTAGTCTATTCGTCTTTCCTTATAATGTATATATTTTATAAAGGACAAATAATTATTTTTATTCGTCCTATTAAAGAGCCAATAGACAATCCGATAATTTTATCGGTAGATAAAAAATATTATTCATTTCATTCGTTTATAAAAAAAAAACATTTGACTTGTTAAATTTTTAATATTAAATCGATCAAGGAACAATAAAGCTTTATCTATATAACTATTTTAGTAGATTTAATCAAGCATTTGGCCAGAGCTTTCGAACAAAAGCTTAACGTAATCTATGTAGTCAAGCTTCAAATATATCCAATACAAGTAACAACTTCGTTGAACCGATCCAAAGTTATAAGACTCAAGCTTTCCATATTGCGGTCTAATAAGAAGCAGGAGATGTGTTTGTATGGTTGGAATTAATTTAAACCTCGATTGTAATTGAAACTGTATAATTAATAAAATCCCCCACCATAAAGCTAGTTCTATTTTATTTTGCAGCGTGTAATAAAATTATTGCTTGAGCTGTTGTCATTTCTAAAATTCCGGAAACACATGAGTCGTATAAAACTTCTCTTGTATTAAAATTGCTTAAAAATATAATACATATTTTTCTCATATTCACTATCGGTTTCGATAAAAGCTTACCCTGACGCCCGAATTGCAACTAAATACAACCTATATGTATGTATATTTCATTATATAACCATTCCGATTGTAAGTGAAATCTGTTAAACTTATTTATTTTACAGTTAGAAATAACAAACATACAATCTTTCGAATTTTATAAATGTTATAAGCTATTATATATATCTGTGGTTCATATTACAATTTTATAAGCTGGCGTTATATATAGGTATATATAATTGTAGGACCTCAGCGACCGTGCTTTGATCGGCATTTTTCGAAAAAAAAATTTTTTTTTCTATAAAACCACCTGTATAGATAATCTATAAACTTAAAAAAAAACTAAACTTAAAAAGCAAAACCTTATCTAAAAACAAAATATGATCCAAATACTAATAGCTACAGCCGCTTCTGAGATACACGAAATAAATTTATATATAAGAATTGCCCATTTAATGTTATAAGATAATGTAGCGTTTCCTCACGTTTGCCCTGTAGGTCGCAGTGTGTTGTAAAATAGCTTTTTTCATTAAATTTCTTAAAAAATATACATCGCAAAAACACTTTTCAAATAGGATCAGCAGTTCCTGAGATTATCGCATTCAAATAAACAACAAAATTTTTTAGCTTTAAATATTCGTATTAAATTAATTAAATTAAATATATTGAGACATTAACACACGTCCCTATCTAGTTCCATGGTAAGCTACGAAGCTTGTGTTATGGATACCAGATAGTTGATGCACTACACATATATAACTATACATACATATTATAAATATGAACACCTATAACTGGAGTATAAACATTCTAGCTCATCACACAAATGGATGCTCCCAGCGGGAATTGAACCCGCGACCGCTGGCACAGCAAGTAGGGTCACTATAAACTGAGAAAACAAATATAGAGGTTACATTAACTTAAAGATGGGATAGGTGGGATAGATGATGAGATAGATGGGTAGAGTAAAGATGGTCTATTGGCGTTATTAAGAGTAAGTACCTCATCAATAAAACATGGCTCCAGAATTATGTGATCGTATCTACTAGAATGCAAATTTGGGTGATAGGAAGTAATTATTTTTGTTATAATAAAATATAGTAGAGCTTGAATCCAAAGGATCCTTAGTTATTATATAGGTTATTGTATGTCTATTGTTTATTTAGATTACATAAATTTTAACATAATGTTAGACATTTGTTGTATTAAAGTATATTTTTGAAAGTAACAAGATATGTTGCTCATTTGCTGTGTGAAAGAAGAAAAAAAACAATAAACACGTTTTTTTATATTGCTGATTACCTGCTCTAGATTCGCTTTGGCACGTCTCTAGATAATTTTGTGTGTGTGTGTGTGGGTGTGTGAGTGCGTGCGTTCGTGTGTGCATGTGTATTTGCCCTTTACGATGAATCGGCTAAAAATCTTATTGAAATAGTCATAATTATTGAAACAGAGGGCGAATCTATAGTTTTTAGAATTCTTGTCTGTCTGTCTGTCTGTTACCGCATCAAAAGAAAACCACTCGACAGATTTTGATGAAATTTAGTATGATGATAGCTGGTTCTCCGGGTTAACATATAGGATACGTTTTACTGCGGGAAAATATCTCATCTCTAAGAAATCTATATTAAACGTTAAAACGTGACTAGGGACAAATCCGAGCGAAGCGAGGGTGAGTCGTTAGTATTATAATACACTCAAAAGCATATAGGGATGCACACGAGTGAAGCGAGGGTACATCGCTAGTTTATAAAAATAGTAAGGAAAGGTGACTTAATAATATTGGGTATATAGAATAATGCGTAAATTTTTAAGAATGCATCTATTTTTACGTTATTCAAACTAATTTACATAAAGGTGGAAGAGCGGTACCAAATTAAAAAAAAAAAGAATTAAAAAGTTGACGAAATTCAGATTACGCATAACAATGAAACTCACCACTTTTAATTAAACCAGGGCGCGAGTTGAAGCTATCAGTCGCCTCTCATTTTGTTCACTCACAAATTACTGGCTTATTTATCCGTATTACATTGGCCGACTTCAAAGCGAGCCGATTTTTTTTTAATTTTTGAAGTAAAACTTCTTTAGAATCTCGATGAAACGAAAATATGACACTAGAAAGAGACAAACACATAAATATATAGGATTAAGCCGGCGAGAGAATGAGATAGAATACATTGCCATGTTGCCATGGTAACCGTTGTTGTTGTATGACAAATATATAATACTATATAATAATATTCTTTTTTAATTTGCTGTTTCGTTTTAATTTTAATTCTATTAAATATAAATATAATAGGTACTTATCATAATTATTAATTATTTAAATTATTTATTATTAATTATCATTGTTGTAAATTTTTTTTTAATTGTAATTTTAAATAATTAATTATTTAAAAAATTAAATTAAGTCAATATTGAAATTATTGTATACTATTTAATACTAATGTGATAGCCTGTAAAAGCAGCAAGCTGTAACTAACTATAATTAAAAGTGCAATTATCACCATAAATTATATGTAACCTAGGTTTAAGTATTATAATATTGTTACTGTTGAATTAAACGGCGTACGCTCAGGTTTAATAACTATTTATTATAAAACTAACAAAAAGTTACAGAGGAATACACGGTCGCTTGATGTCACAGAATAGAGAGCGAAAAAACATAGATAATATATAGACTACATAATACAGAGTGCAAAATCATAAATAGGCGAGAAATCTAAATAATAATATTATATTCAACACCCTTCCTGAATTTAAGCCTCTATATGAATTATAACAATAACAAGTACATAGCAGATAATTAAATTACACAGTAACTCACAAATTGACAAAGTTAAAAAAAAACTGAGTTATACATTATTCCTGAATCAATAAGAAAGTACATATTATGTTTGATAATAACATTCCAAGCTTCGACCTTATATACTATTCCTAAATCAATAAAATAAGATATATAATGACATTTCAAGTTTTAATTTTAAACATAAGTCCTGAATTAATTAGAAACTGAGTTATATGATAACATTCCAAGCTTTGACCTTAAATATTGAAATTTATCTTTAGACAATGCTTTTGTAAGTATATCTGCAAACTGAAAATTACTACTAACAAACTTTAATACAATTATTTTTTGGTGATACTTTTCTTTAATAAAGTGATATTTAATTTCAATATGTTTACATCTCTTATGGAAATTAATATTTTTAATGACACTAATAGCACTTTGGTTATCTAAATGAAGACACATAGAAGCCTGTTTATATTCATTAATGTCACTTAAAAACTGTTTTATCCACATTGTCTCTTTGGTAGCAGCACAGGCTGCCATAAATTCAGCTTCTGTTGTAGACAGAGCCACTGTTTGTTGTCTTTGGCTGGACCAAGTCACAGCCGCCCCATTCTTAATGAATACATAGCCAGTGACTGAACGGCGAGTATCCATATCATTTGCATAGTCTGCGTCACTGTAGCCTGTGACGTCTGATGTTTGTGGAGATTGTGTATAGCACAGCCCATACTCTTTTGTATCTTTCAAGTATTTGAAAATCCTTTTTACTGCATTCCAATGGGTCTGATTGTAACAATTAAGGAAGCGACTCACCAGACTGACAGCAAACATGATATCGGGTCGACTCACAATGGCCAGATGCATCAGAGAGCCCACTGCTTCTTTGTATGGTACATCCTTTTCATCCCTTTCATTTCCTGTTTGCAACTTTATGTGGGGATCAACTGGAACACTGTTAGAATTAGCATTTGTCATGTTGAATTTGGCCAATATTTGTTCTATATACTTAGTCTGATGGATAAATATACATTTATTAAATTGTTCAATTTGCATACCCACAAAGTTTTCAGGTTTGATTAATATTTTAATTTCAAATATGGTTCTCAATTCTTTAGTTATTTCCTGTAGAGCCCATTCATCTGAGGAAAATAACAGCCCATCATCAACATATAAGCATAGATAGCACTTCCTTTTATTCACTTCACCAACATACACACATTGGTCTGCTTTGCTGTTGACAAAGCCAAACTTCTTAAGCACAGAGTCAAATTTACTATTCCAACACCGTGGAGCCTGCTTTAGACCATATAGGGATTTATTAAGTTTACATACCATATTGTCTTCATGGTGCAGACCCTCTGGTGGTTTCATGAATATGATCTCGTCTAGTTCTCCATAAAGAAATGCTGTTTTGACATCCAGTTGTATAATTTTTAAATTATTTTGTACTGCAACTGAAAGAAGCAAACGTATAGAATCATACCTGACTGTCGGAGCATAAGTTTCATGGTAATCGATGCCCTTGGTCTGTGAAAACCCTTTTGCACACAGTCTTGATTTATACCTTGGACCCGTTGGTTCATCCTTAATTCTGAATACCCATTTACATGAAATAACTTTTGCATTTGGAGGCTTTTCAACCAATGTCCAGGTGTTATTTTTCTGATGAGCTTCCAGTTCCTCACCAATGGACTTAATCCATTTATTTTTATTAACCGAGTTCACAGCTTCCTTATATGTAACAGGAACATCTGAGTGAATGTCTTCACTCTGACACAGGTATGTACTTTCTTCAGAATCATCTAGTTTTACTTCATTTCTCTTCTTTCTGGGTCTTAATGTTATGTTGCTAACTAAAGGAGAGTCTAAACTAATGTTGGGTAAGTACTCATCGTCTGAAGAAGTTTTATTTTCACAAACAGTATCATATGAACTTGTTGAAGATTTTTCATCTATTTCAGTGGTATTATTTTCATTTACTTCAATTTTTGTGACAGGATTCCTTTCTGACAGTTGTACAGATACATAATCTCTTTTAACAGTAGATTCAAAAAATGTAGCATCCCTGCTTTTTATCACTTTTCTCGAGTTTGGTATTATGAATCTATAGCACTTACTGTGATCACAATATCCAATGAATATCATTTTCTGTGCCTTTGGATCCCACTTTTTACGCTTCTCTTGTGGTAAGTGTACCATTGCTTCACAACCAAATATGCGCATGTGCTTTACATTTGGTTTCCGACCTGACCACAGTTCTTCTGGTGTCTTGAATGACAAAGACTTGGTTGGAGAACGATTTATTATGTAGGCAGCTGTGTGTACTGCATCAGCCCAATATTGTTTTGGTAATTTTGCATTAAGCAGCATACATTTCGCTCTTTCAATGAGGGTTCTATTCATTCTCTCTGCAGTCCCATTTTGTTCGGGAGTGTATGGGGTGGTAGTTTGGTGTATGATACCAACACCTTTTAAGTAGTCAGAGAATTCCTTACTGACATATTCTAGGCCATTGTCTGTTCTAAGAACCTTTATGTGGCTATTCAATTGATTTTCCACTTCATTTTTGAATTCTTTGAATTTTTCTAGTGTGTCACTCTTTTTGCTAAGAAAATACACATAAATCTTCTTAGTACAATCATCTATGAAGGTCAGGAAATACTTGGCACCTCCTATTGTTTGTGTTTCCATAGGTCCACATATATCAGAGTGTACCAGCTGAAGAGGAACCTTTGATCTGCTTCCTTCACTCTTAAAAGGTAGCCGTGTCTGCTTACCTTCTTTACAGGTGACACATGTCAGACTTTCTGTGTTTGCTGAGAAAGTTACATGTTCAGCGTTTTCAGGCATTTTCTTTAAACTATCAAAATTGAGGTGTCCCATTCTTTGGTGCCACAGGAAAATATCTTTTTCTTCAACATCAGACATGCATGCATAACCTCCTCCAGGAGTGTTCAGCCGGTACATGTTGTTGATTAAATTGGCTGTTGCTACTATCTGATTTTTACTGTTCATAATAACACAACCAGTTTTGTTAAATCTTACTTGGCCACCACTTCGAATAATCTGACTCACGGATAGCAGATTAGTCGCCAGTTCGGGAACATATAAAACATTGTTAAGCAGGACCTTTTTATCATGACCCTTATCATCATAAGTGTTTAAGCTTACTTGCCCTGAGTATTGCACAGTTAACTCCTTGTTGTCGGCAACTCTTATTTTCTTTATGGAAGAGGTCGACTCATTCTGCAGCAAATCCTTGTCCTTGGTCATATGCGAGGTTGCACCAGAGTCCACATACCAGGCATCATTTTGTGAGAATGATGCTACAAATGCAGCAGCATATGATGAATTACTTGATCTTTGTGTGTCTTTAGCTTTAGATTTGCATTCTGAGCTTTTATGGCCATATTTATTACAAGTATAGCATCTAGGTCCTTTTGATAGCTTTTTATGGTGTTTCTGAGACCTTTTGTTCACTGCAAACGCCTTGGAGTCATTTTCAGACAGTCTTACTTCTTGTAATAACTTTGCCTTAACAGAATCTGAGGTAATTTTCATTCCGGAGCTCTCTATGGCTATTATCATAGGCTGATATGTATCAGGGAGACCGGAGAGCAGCAGTGTTCCCAGCCACTCGTCATCTACCCTAAAGCCTATGTTTCTGAGCTTATGAGCGGTACCCATTATTTTGCTTACATACTCCTCTATATTTTGACATCCACATAGCGATGTATTACACAGGTCACGCAGCAGACCTACACGGCGTGTCAGCCCCGAGTCGTCGAACGCTGATGACAATTTCTCCCATACTTCTTTGGCAGTGCGAGCCTCTTGAATATGCACATAATTTGTTGGATCGACTGAGAGTATTATCTTCGTCCTAGCTTTAATATCCCGTTTCTTATCTACAGAGTAGTCTTCTATGCAATCCCAGAGTTCCTCATGTTGCAAGTAGGTTTGCATTGCGAAACGCCACGTTGCATAATTTTCACGGCCAGACAGCCTTTCGATGAACGCGGGAGTGTTATTTAATGCCATTTTAAACAAGATAACTTAGTTCAAATACGTAAATACTTCGCAAAAGTTCAACAAGGAAAACGTTCACATGAAGCACGTTGCGATTTGAGGTTAAGTTCACTTTAATGTCTTTGATTACTGATTTTACGAAAAGATTTTGCACTGTCTTTATTTATGAGCTTTTCTGGGCCCATAACCTGTTGAATTAAACGGCGTACGCTCAGGTTTAATAACTATTTATTATAAAACTAACAAAAAGTTACAGAGGAATACACGGTCGCTTGATGTCACAGAATAGAGAGCGAAAAAACATAGATAATATATAGACTACATAATACAGAGTGCAAAATCATAAATAGGCGAGAAATCTAAATAATAATATTATATTCAACAGTTACATTTGTTGGTAGTTCAATAAATAAATAAATAATAGAGACTCACCATCGCTCAGAACTACACAAACCTATATATTTAAAAATTATTAAAAACCTATTCAATGAGGCCATATCGTTGCAATTTCATTGAAATAAGGGGATACCAAGTATCGAATCGATTAGATCTGTGGAAGTTGTTCATATCCTTTAACCTTCTAGAAAGTAGCTGATAGCCTGCAAATGGATGAATGAATTTTCTTGATTTATAGTTAAGAACACTCTTCAATAAGTCACCTTTAAAGCAAAACTAACCAAATTAAAATCGGTTCATCTGTTTGGGCGCTACGAAGGCACAGACACACAGATAAACACATTAAACTTATAACACCCCTCTTTTTGAGTTGGGGGTTAAAATGAACAGCTTCGGTAATTTAATTTTTATATTTGATGTTAAAAAAAACTTTTTACTTCTTATTTCCTTTACCTACTTATTTTAAAACCAATTTATGGAGAGTACACCCTGCAAATTTCATTTATGTTAGGATCAAGGGCAGTTTAAAAAAAATATATTAAATAAAATAGGTCAAGTCCTGAAATTTTTAGTAGGTACTTTAAGCATCAGACAAAACGAAATCAATCAATTATCATTTTTAAAATGTCTTAGACATCTTGAAATAAATTTGAAAACTCAGGCTATTTCGTGAATAAAATTGTAAGACCAAGACCATAGACATTTCCATTTCTTTCAACATTTTCTGTAACTGTGAAATTGTAAATAACAAACTAATCGAAATGCCTGATTTGTTTGTAGTTAATTCAAGCAAAGTGAATGAGTTTAAAATTTTCATTATTACTTTGATGAGCTTAAAGTGTTGAAATCCAATCTAGTTTAAGTGTCCTTTTACCTATTTAAACTTAGAGTATGATGAAAATTAATCATAAGAACCAGAAATGTCACATTAAGTAGCAGTCATTAGTATTAACTACTAAATGATGTAAAACTGGACTCATATGGATAAAATTCAGTATACAGATAGATTATAATCTGGAGTAGTACTAGGGTTAGATATTAGTAGCATTTGCCAAAAAGGTTGAGCTCCCTATATACAATACAAGCGACTCACCCTCGCTTCGCTCGGGTTCGTCCCTAGGTTAATCCCCATACAAACTTTCATCCCCATTTTCACCCCCTTAAGGGATGATTTCTAGGATAAAAAGTATCCCAAGTCCTTCCCAAGGTTTTAAACTATCTTCTTACGAAATTTCATCTAAATCGTTTCAGTAGATCCAGAGATTACCCCCTACAACGTCACAAACTCACAATATCACAAACTCACAAACTTTACCTCTTTATTATATTAGTATAGACAAGCGACAAGACACTTGCTAGTTTGTCAAAAATGTATCCGAAGAAGGAGAAGATTGGTTAATTCACAAAGCATCGTAATCACTATTATAACACGTTCGTATCTCATAGCTCGAAGGCATTTTGACCCAATTCTATGCAGTATCGAGATCAATTCAATGGAGCAATTAATGGATCGCTAAAATAGGTGGAATATTTAGATGTAATGCATCTGCAAATAGAGGGCATTCCCTTTCTATTGATTTTGACGTGTCAATAATTGACCCTAATTAAAGGTTTTAATGTGATTATTATTTAATACTTTAGATATACGCGAATATTTGATATTTTAAATGAAATTATCTCTTCGGGTTTTGTTGTGGTTGTTTTTTAAATGTTTTTGTTGTTATATTTTTGTTTCTTTAAAAAAAAGAATGTTAAATAATAATATTTAAAATTAAATAAGTTCTTCTATTTTGGTGCCATTTTTCTATTTCTTTAAAATCATTCATTTATTTTGTGGGTAGATACTATCTGTATAAACTGTATAATAAAATAAATTGATAACCTTTGAGACGTCTAAAGCCTGAGTCTCTCCCGTGACTATGATTGCTGGAAACGTCGCGTCGGCAATAAAAATATAAAACCGCGTAAATTCCGAAAAGGTAGTTCCATTTAAAAAGTCATTATTATATTTTGTTCTTAATTTAAAAAATGTGTTTGTTTAACTGAAAAGGTATTATTTAGTAACTTATTTTTTAATTGGAAAGATTTATTAAAATCGGTGTACATGTAATTATTCTATAACAAAAACATGCAACCGAAATAACTTCCTTACTGACAGTTGTTCATGTGTAAAAATTCGATAGTTCAAATATTTTCAAATGGTCTTTAAACGCAATAGTACGAGTACTGCTACTTTATTATTCTGTGAGAGCTATTTATGTAATCTGTGGCACCCACTACTTCCTACTTCCCAAAAGATTATTTTATTATTTAGCTTATTTTAATGTTAGTTTAAAACTTTCCATAAAATATAACAATTTTATAAAACAAATAGAAAACTACAATATAATAGTTTAAACAGAAAACAACGCTATAAATACATGGCCTAAGCCTGCTTATAGGTTAGCAGTACCCACGGCTTCAGCACCGTTCTAACTTCCAGTCGCTACCAAACTTCACAGGATCACTAGCTGGTCTAATCGGAAGATTGCCTGAAAATATTATCAAAATCGCTCCCGCCGTTTTGGAGTCCATACACAGAGAGTTTTTATAGACATCCATACTAATATTCTAAATGTGAAAGTGTGTTTGTTTGTTTATTTGTCCTTCTTTCACGTGAAAATGGGAGATCATATACTTTCCACTGGAAAACACGTTATAACTTATAATACAACCGAAAAAAATATTTATGTTCAGACTTACAGGAAACTTGGTATTAATGCTCTTCAACACAATTAAATAAATATGTGTTTTAGCATTTTTCGAAATACAAATCATAATAGGCCACGAAAGTTTGTATGAAGCCTACCTCTTTAGAGTTTTTTTGTAGTTTTAGCGCGAGCAAAGCCGCGGGTTCTGCTAAAATACGAGTATATATGTATTGAAAGCGCCATTTTATTCGAGTTAGGAAGAACAATCAGTCTAACTTTCTCAATTACAATAACCAGGCGACGACTTCGAATTGCTGATATTAATTTTAAATCATTTCAACCTTATATATGTATAGAAATTTCTTGAACTTTGAAGCAAACTCAAACCTTTACGCTCTAATAAACTTTGTCATAAATTGAGTTATTGGATTGACATCGTAATAATTACCTATTATTTAAACGGCCTTAGCCTTTCGATAATTATAAACTAGCGACTCACTCTCGCTTCACACGGGTGCGTCCCTACTGAAAAACTAAAACAAATCTATCCCACGGGAACCGTATATTTTAGGTGTGTTAAGATTTTTAGGTGTGTTAAGATAGCAGTGAAAGGTTAGCAGAATCGTTCGAAACATATACGGTATTTTGTGGCTAATTTGTTGCTAATTAGTTGCTAAAACCCCGATTTTGTTGCTTTGTCCGATTTCGAAACTGATAGCATGGATACGACTACAGGTCTCCAGGTGTAGCAGATTTTTAGTTTATATTTTGTTGCTGGCTCTCTGGGGTGTCCTGATGTTATTTGCAAATAGCAAAAAAATCCATGCCACCGTCTTGTTAAAAAAAGTGTACGTTAAGTTAGCATGAACACTTGTATTCGGCTACAGGTTTCCAGGTGTAGCAGATTTTTAGTTTCTATTTTGTTGCTGGCTCTCTGGGGTGTCCTGGTGTTATTTACGATGAGCAACAAAATCCATGCCACCGTCTTGTTAAAAAAAGTGCATGTTAAGTTAGCATGAACATGACTACAGGTCTCCAGGTGTAGCAGAATTTTAGTTTCTATTTCGTTACTGGCTTTCTGGGGTCTTCTTATGTAATTTCCGCCCAGCAACAAAATCCATGTCATGGTTTTCTTAAAAAAACTGCATGTTAAGATAGCATGGATACGGCTACAGGTCTCCAGGTGTAGCAGATTTTTAGTTTTTATTTTGTTACTGGCTCTCTGGGGTGTCCTGATGTTATTTGCAACTAGCAACAAAATCCATGCCGCCGTCTTGTTAAAAAAAGTGCACGTTAAGTTAGCATAAACACTGGTAGTCGTCTACAGGTTTCCAGGTGTAGCAGATTTTTAATTTGTATTTTGTCGCTGGCTCTCTAGGGAGTCCTGGTGTTATTTACGATGAGCAACAAAATCCATGCCACCGTCTTGTTAAAAAAAGTGCATGTTAAGGTAACATGGACGTGGCTACAGGTCTCCAGGTGTAGCAGAATTTTAGTTTCTATTTTGTTGCTGGCTCTCTGGGGTGTCCTGATGTTATTTGCGTCCAGCAACAAAATCCATGCCATCGTCTTGTTAAAAAAACTGCATGTTAAGATAGCATGGAAACGGCTACAGGTCTCCAGGTCTAACCAATTCTAGGGTTTTTTCAATTTTTTTTACACTATTTGTCAGCAACAAATTAGCAACAAATACTGATGTATAATTGCATTTAATCCATGCCGGTCCCAGTGCGTTTACTGCTAGCTTAACGTTAAGATAACAGTAACTCTTTTTTTTCGAAATCGGACAAAGCAACAAAATCGGGGTTTTAGCAACTAATTAGCAACAAATTAGCCACAAAATACCGTATATATTTCGAACGATTCTGCTAACCTTTCACTGCTATCTTAACACACCTGTATGTTTTACGACTATAATCTATCTCTCTGCCTATTATCTAGATCCTTTCAGACGTTTTGGCGTGATTGAGTAACGAATATCCATCCAAACTTTTGCATTTATAATATTAATGGGATTGATATAAATCCACTGTGGGTTTTAGTGAGTAAAAATCTTACAGTCTCCTGGCAAAGGATTAACCAGCAAAAACAACGAAAATATGAGTACTCTCTTATTTAAATCTGTTTATACTTTGCAGGACTAGTCGATTATCCCTGTTCCAACATTTTTTCACATAATTTTATGAACGACCGCGTTGTTTTCCGCATATGTTATCTATACCTATAATAAAATTCTGAGTTGAATCTGTTCATTAAAATATATTCTTTTGGAAAATCTTATTGAAATAGTCATTATTATCGATACAGAGGCCGAATCTATAGTTTTTAGAATTTTTGTCGTTCCTATGGACGAGCCCGAGCGGAGCGAGGGTGAGTCGCTAGTGTTATATATAGTAATTTAATTGTTTCAAACGTAAGCTATGTTTTTGAGTTTAGGTTTATTTCAATTCGTTTGAAGTAAATAATGTTATTTTCGAGTTGCTATTGACTAGATAGTGCAACACATATGTATCTAGATATCGGTGTATCTAAAGAACAGTCTCTGCGACAAAGCACATCTAGATTACGCCCTCCGTGCCGTCCAGACCGCAGCCAAATGGAAAAATGTCCGCCCACGTTAAATCTTATAATAATTACTAGCGACGCTCGATTGCAACTCGATTGCCCTTGTGTATTTATAATATTACTAGCAGAACTCGCGACTTCGCTCGCGCTAAAACTACAAAAAAATCTTTAAAAAGGTTGTTTCATACAAACTCTCATCCCCTATTTTACCCCCCTTATAGGATGAATTTTGAAAAATGCTAAAACACGTATTTATTTAATTGTATTGAAGAGCATGAACACCAAGTTTCAAGTAATTCTGATAATAAATATTTTTTTGGATTGTATTATAAAGTGTTTTCCCGTAGGTATTAGATAATCTCCCGCGGTACAAAGTAGCCTATGTCACTCTGCAGCCTTTTAAATATCTCCACACAATAAACCACGCCAATCCTTCACTCCGTTTCGACATGAAAGAAGGACAAAAAACACACTTTCACATTTATAATATTAGTATGGATGTAGCATCGCTATTATTATTACTAATAGTAGGTAGTCTAGTATTACTCCAAATATAATTTATCAAAGCTTATATTTATACTAGCATTGCCCGCGGCTCCGCTCGCGTTCAGATGACCAAAAACCAAATTCTTAGGTTTTACATATTAGTAATTAGTATACTCTTACAATGCAGTTTTTGTATTTTTTCTCAGAAATGAGATATTTTTCCGCGGTAAAAAGTACCCTATATGTTGACCCGGATAACCTATCACCATACCAAATTTCATCAAAATCCCTCCAGTGGTCTTTCTATGATGCGGTAACAGACAGACAGACAGACAAAAATTCTAAAAACTCTATTCGGCCTCTGTATCGATAATAATGTCCATTTAATATAATCCAACAATTTCCAAAAAATATTTAATGTACAGATTCGGCTTAGTTACAATTTTATTATATGTATAGATCATATAGAAAGGGATACTTACTAGGTTCTTTTTACTTTACATATGGGGCCCTATCACAAGCGCCATGGTCACGGGTACGCTGGATAATTTTTGAATGTATGTTAAGTTTGTTTATTGGCAGATATACATATATCTATCTACCCTCTTTCGAATTCGTTTTGTACGTCCGTTACTACTACTGTGTGTAATAAAATGAAATGTTCCACAATCTATTTGCTTTCTAGACACAGGTACTTGGTATGCGTTAGGAGCTTCAGTGAAATTAGTTCAGTTAAGAATGTGTTTTTCAAGGATATTCGTATTTTATAATGGTTGAAATCATTAGCGCGAGTCCGACTCACACTTGACGATACACTATAATATTATACATAGGCCATAGGAAGAGATCGCTGTTTCAGTGATAAGACCGCCTCTTGTACATAGCTCTTCTTATACTTTTCCTGTACTATTTTTTGTGGGTGTACACCCAATAAAGAGTATTTATTATTATTATCATAGGCCAAACTTATTTATAAATAAATAATTAAATCGGTGTATAAACGCAACAATATCACAAAAGTTATAAATATTTGAATTGTCGGTCAAAAAGTGTCCGTTTGTCGCTGGCAGCTCTTAACAAAATGTCTATTTGTGTTCAAAGTAAATAAAAACTTTGAAATGCCCTTTGTAAATTCTATAATAAAATCTTGGAGCAAATAGAGAAGTCTACGCTCCTTTATAACGTCGTATAAAATGATAAAACGAGTTTTTATATTTACTCTTCATGCAATATTAATAGTTCTAATCATTTGTTAATAGTATTATCTATGTAGTTGTTATTAATATCTCGTTCTTCAAAGAAAGGCAAAAAGAAGATGTTTAATTAAAAATATTGTATTTCAATTTGATACTTTTTATGAAATCATTAAAATAAATTCTTTACCATTTTATTGAATTATACGTGAAGTTACGCGTTTTCCTAATGAGTAGTATAATAAGAATATACCACGTAATAATATTAATTTAGTTTATTTTCGCTGTAAACATTGTGAGTAAATCTGCATGTCTGAGAGAACCTAGCAAGTTTTCGAAAGACATGTGAAGTTCGCCAACACGGAATTGGCCATCGTGGACTATGGCCTGATCCCCCTCGTAGAGACGGGACGCCAGAAGTGCGAAGTTAAAGAAGGCTAATGAATACAATTATTTTCACTGTACATAAAAATACATACATATATCTTTTACTAGCATTGCCCGCGGCTTCGCCCGCGTTCAGATGACCAAAAACCAAATTCTTAGGTTTTACATATTAGTATACTCTTATATTGCAGTTTTTGTATTTTTTCTCAGAAATGAAACAATTTCCCGCGGTAAAAAGTATTCTATATGTTGACCTAGATAACCAGCTATCTCCATACCAAATTTCATCAAAATCCCTCCGGTGGTATTTCTGTGATGCGGTAACAGACAGACAGACAAAAATTCTAAAAACTATAGATTCGGCCTCTGTATCGATAATAATGTCTATATTAATGAGATTTTCCAAAAAATATTTAGTGTACAGATTCGACTCAGTTAGAATTTTATTATATGTAGGTATAGATGTAAAAAAATAAACACCAAGAATTTTTTTCATGTTCTAAATTTAAAACATTGTCACCTACCTAAGACTATACGTAGTAATTGTTATTAAGCCATTTTATCATAAAGCGCAAGTTCCAATATAGTAATCAACTTTTGCTACTTTACCAGTAGTCTGATTTACTAAAATACTTTCTTATACTTTTCTTTTACATAAAACCATATTATTTTAATATGTTGGGACATGTTGGAACATTAACACACAGCACCATCTAGTTCCATGGTAAGCTACGAGGCCTGTGTTATGGATACCAGATAGTTGATACACTACACATATATAACTTTAAATACATACATATCATAAATGTAAACACCCATGACTGGAGTACAAAAATTTGTGCTCATCACACAAATTAATGCCCCCAGGGGGAATCGAACCCGCAATCGCTGGCACAGCAATTAGGGTCACTACAAACTGAGCCAAACGAGTCGTATCTATACATAATTAACAAAATATTTATTTAGAAAAGCATAACTGATAGTCCATTTGCCGTCTTTTGTGAAACCCTAAATAGATTCAATCAATACCGAGTACCAACGTTCTTCTAATAACAACAATGTGCCTCTAATTTATCTAAGCTTAAATAACGTTGGAAAATTTGCATATTAATTGCAGGGTTTATCTTGTTATAAGATACTGAAGATTGCTTTGTCTTGAGTGAAGATAATTTAACCGCTTTATTACATTAACTATTTTTTTATAATAACATCTATAGAGTATTGTTGTTTGTTTCCTTTTGTTTGTTAGTTTGTTTGTTTATTTGTTTGTTTGTATCTACCAGTTCTAACTATCAGTTGGATTTGAAGAATACTTTTTCCCATGTTTATTGAGCAAGGTTTCTTAGAATGAAAAATAGTCACGTAATTTGCTGATTATGCTATTATTCTCCATTTTGCAATACAGATCGTTTACTTTCTTTAAATAATAAGGAAATTTTTATATACGTACTAGTTAAATTAATATACAATTTTAAAAATATAAATAATAATTAAATGAGAACTACTTATATTCTTTTGTATCTTTTAAGCGTTAGTTCTTTTACCCTTGAATGATAGACGATACCTACGGGTAATTGCCCATACGACATTGCCCGCGGCTCCGTCCGCGTTCAGATGACCAAAAACCAAATTCATATGTTGTACATATTAGTATATTCTTACATTGCAGCATTTTCTATTTTTTCTCAGAAATGAGACATTTTCTCGCGGTAAAAAGTATCCTATATATTGATCATACCAAATTTTATCAAAATCGGTACAGTGGTTTTCTCGTGATACGTTTCCAGACAGACAGACAGATAGACAAAAATTCTAAAAACTATAGATTCGGCCTCTGTATCGAGAATAATGACTATTTCAATAAGATTTTCCAAAAAATATTTAATGTACAGATTCGACTCAGAATTTTATTATATGTATAGATTATAGAAACATGTACATTACTTACATATTACAGATACACTACTCTTTGACCGATGCTAATGTATTCTATTTTCGGCTCAGTTAAAATATTTATACATGGTATACTAAAACAATATTACAATTTATTTTATTTTCATTATGAAAGCTGTTTGTTGTCAAAATGTCGTGAACTGTTAGTTAGAACAATATATCTTTACAAATATAAAGCAATATAAAGAAATTCATTATATTTTAATAAGAGCGCGCTAGAACTTAACGAGTTTGACACTGACAGACTGAGATGTTAATTGAATAAGCGGCGAATTGTGGGCTAAAACTGATTAGGGTTTCATGAATAACTTTGTCTTTGATAAAGGACGTGTTGAGAGAAATGATAAGACTGCGGTGGTGATGTGGTCGCGAAACTATCGGGCTATTGGAAGGATTGGGTTTGGATAAGCGCCAGTCTGACTCACACACCGTGGCTTCCGTAGCATCCTTTTTTTGTGAATAACTACAAATTTACTGTTTTTCAATTTTTTCCATTACTTGTGCTATAAGACCTTGCTTCTTACCAAATTTAATGGTTTTAGGCCCTATAGGCACCCTATAGGTTTTGATTCTCTTGGGAGTGTCAAAATATGTAGCATAAAATATGGCTGTATCTTTTGAATCTGTTGATTTAGACGTTTAATTTTTTTGTAGCTCCAAGGGATTGCAGACCTAAGTATGTATTTGATATAGATTACAATTTGATACTTCTACGCGTTCCTGAAAAAAAGGATCTTGACAGACAGACAGACGTCAGGGTTCTTTTTTCCTTTTAAGGTACGGAACCTTAAAAATGTATATAATATATAATATTATATAACTATAACTTAGTCCATGAAATCGAAGGGCCTAAACACTTTTTAAAAGACAGCGCCACGTTTCATCACCTAGTAACTACATACTAGTAAAAAAAGAGCTTGTTTTTACCCAAAGCGGCTAGCATTTTTTCAAAATTACTCGCGGGCATGATTTGTTTAGTAATAACGAAGTGTACTTTTGTTTTGTATGTATAATCACAGATCAAATAATACTATACTAGTAGTATAATCACTACGTAGTATAAAACAAAGTCGCTTTCTCTGTCCCTAAATCCATATGTATGCTTAAATCTTTAAAACTACGCAACGGATTTTGATGCGGTTTTTTTAATAGATAGAGTGATTCAAGAGGAAGGTTTATATGTATAATACATGCATATTATAGTACAGAAACGCCGAGAAATTCAAAGATTTGTATTTCTTATTAACCGTTAAAATGCATCTAGGGACGAACCCGAGCTAAGCGAGGGTGAGTCGCTAGTTAAGTATATTTGTAATTACATTTTTTTCTTGTGAAGAGTGTAAATAATATAAATAAACACTTACGTACTTGAGACTAGGTAACATCAAGTCGGTGAATCTTTCTGTTGACAATGTTTATATACCTATACTACTATTAGAAAGAGAAAAAATAATTGTTTTTTTTGTATGTTTGTTTGTAATGGATAAACTAAACATCCACTGAATTGATTTAGATGAAATTTGGTATGAAGAAAGTTTCAGATTTTGGAAAGGACATACGATAGTTTTTATTTCGAAAATCATCCCTTAAGGAGGTGAAAAGGGGGATGAAAATTTGTATGAGGAATCAATTATTTCTAAAGTAAGGAATATAAAACTTTCAATATGTAATCTATCTATTCCGTACCAACTTTTAAAATGTACCTTGGAACAAACCCGAGAGAAGTGAGGGTGAGTCACTAGTCTTTTATATGTGGATTTTAGAAAACGTTAACGAAATTTTTATTGCCATAGTAAAAAAATGTCAAAGGTAACAACAAACATTCTGTCTATCTAAAAAAGCGTAGGCAGATTGGACTTCACAGATAGCATGAGAAAGTTAAAAATATATAGTAAGTAATAAAAAAACCTACACACATTACAATCGCTATACGTGTAGGCGAGTTTGGAAACAAGTGACACTAATGAGAATTTCATTTTACCCAATTTTCTTATTCAAATTACCGTATTATATTATATTTTTTATTAAGTACCTCCATATTTCAGGATGCTTTATGAGATACGCATATTTCTAACTAGCGACTAACCCTCGCTTCACTCGGGTTCGTCCCTAGCTTGCTTCACAATACAAACTTTCATCACCCATTTTCAACCCCTTAAGGGATTATTTCCGGGATAAAAAGTATCCTATGCCCTTCCGAGGATTTCAAACTATCTTTTTACCAAATTTAATGCAAATCGGCTCAGAACTTTTTTTTTCTTTATTCATGTTACTATTTTTTCAAGTCAACTTTTGTTTACTGCAAAGCCTCATATATATATATATATATATATATATATATATATATATATATATATATATATATATATATATATATATATATATATATATATATATATATATATATATATATATATATATATATATATATATATATATATATATATATATATATATATATATAAATTAGTGAGAAACGTCGTTAGAAGCTATCATTATCGCAGTGACAGAGGAATGTTGGGATTACCAATAAAAATGAAATAATTTTTAATAAACAAATCAAAATTATTTATCATCTACGTATTTAAGGTCATTCTTGTATCATTAGAACATTGTTTATTGTAACTTTTCAACCACCAGAAAAGCTATTATGACATAGACTAGTATAAAACACTTGTTTATTGCCTAATAAAATGCCAGCTTTAATTAATGGCTAAGGTTTTGTGAATAGCACACCTTAAACTTTGGCTAATTAATGCTTTCCATGAAATTCGTTACCATCTTTGAATATCTGTCTAACATTTATATTTTTTATTATTTCATTCGTATTCGTTTGTTTTTACTGTTTTCTTTTTAAAAGATAGGTAAAGAAGTAATAATACAGAATCGTAGAGTAAAATAATAGCTTTGTTATTTTACACTAGTGACTTATCCTGACTTCGCTCACCCTCGTCTCTACGTACGTTTTAAATTTTTGAGCGGAACCCTTATTCTTTTTCTAAAATAAAAGTAGTCTAATTTACTCCTTATAACAGCTTATAGCTATCTGCCAGTGAAAGTTCCGTCAAAATCAGCCCAGCTGATTTGAACATTGGCCGGAAGAAACAGACAGGCAGATAAAAATAAAAAAAATGTGTTTTTCTTATAAGTACCGTATATAATTCCATATGCATTTAGAAGCTGTTATTTTGACATTACAAAAACTTCATTTTTATTAATCTGTATAGATAATTTACAATAATTTTATACAGTTAAATGTTAATAGTTTTTATTTATATTATTATTATTATTTAATCTAAATTACATCAAAACGCGTATTAAAGACATTAATATTCATTCGTAATTATATTTGTTTATGCTATAAATAAAAAATACTGAAACCTAATCCATACTAATATACTTTTATTATAAATGTGAAAGTGTGTTCGTTTGTTTGTTTGTTTGTTTGTTTGTTTGTTTGTTTGTTTGTTTGTTTGTTTGTTTGTTTGTTTGTTTGTTTGTTTGTTTGTTTGTTTGTTTGTTTGTTTGTTTGTTTGTTTGTTTGTTTGTTTGTTTGTTTGTTTGTTTGTTTGTTTGTTTGTTTGTTTGTTTGTTTGTTTGTTTGTTTGTTTGTTTGTTTGTTTGTTGTTTGTTTGTTTGTTGTTTGTTTGTTTGTTTGTTTGTTTGTTTGTTTGTTTGTTTGTTTGTTTGTTTGTTTGTTTGTTTGTTTGTTTGTTTGTTTGTTTGTTTGTTTGTTTGTTTGTTTGTTTGTTTGTTTGTTTGTTTGTTTGTTTGTTTGTTTGTTTGTTTGTTTGTTTGTTTGTTTGTTTGTTTGTTTGTTTGTTTGTTTGTTTGTTTGTTTGTTTGTTTGTTTGTTTGTTTTTGTTTGTTTGTTTGTTTGTTTGTTTGTTTGTTTGTTTGTTTGTTTGATTGTTTGTTTGTTCGTGTGTTTGTTTGTTTGTTTGTTTGTTTGTTTGTTTATTGGTTGTTTGTTTGTTTGTTTGTTTGTTTGTTTGTTTGTTTTTTTTTGTTTGTTTGTTTGTTTGTTTATTTGTTTTTTTGCTTGTTTGTTTGTTTGTTTTTTGTTTGTTTGTTTGTCTTTCTGTCACGTCAAAACGGCTTGGCGGATTGGCGTGATTTTTTGTGTGAAGATAGTTAGAGGGCTGGAGAGTGACATAGGCTACTTTTTACCGCAGTAGATTAACTCTTTCCCACGGGAAAACATGTTATAATACAATCCAAAAAAATATTTATGATCAGAATTACTTGAAACTCGGTATTAATACTCTTCAATACAATTAATTAAGTACGTGTTTTAGCATTTTCCGTAATTCAACCCATAAGGGGGTAAAATAGCGGATGAAACTTGGTATGAAACCTACCTTTTTAGAGTTTTTTTTTGTAGTTTTAGCGCGAGCGTAGCCGCTGGTTCTGCTAGTAATTAATAAATTTTGTTTACTACACGTATAAAAATCGCATAATATTTGCCCTTGGCTATATTAATAAATAATATTGCTAATACTTATATATATTATTTGTAGAGAAAGCAAATTACATTTGAATAAATGTATTAAATATAATAATATTGACATTATTCAAGATCTTATGATGTCAATGAAATGTATATTACGATGGTAATTGCGTTATATAAATGCTACGAATCGCTATTTAGTTTCATGAAGCATAAAATGGAAATTACATAAGAAATAAATAAATCATTTTGTTATATAAAATTTTTTAATTATAATATGGTTTTTATTATATTCATTTATTGTATTAGCCAAGTGCATGTTTAGATTAGAAAAAGAAAAATAGCATTCAAATATTTTTTTTTTGCTTACGGTCTGTTGTACACGATTGAAGACGAAACTTTGTTTTTTTTTAAATATTTTACGAATAATACACTTAAATGTATCTTAATTTATTTAATTATAGCTGATGACAAAAAAGTATGAGCAAATATAAAATAAAAATTGCATGTGTATGTATGTATATGTACATTTATATCTTAGAAAAAAGTTCTATTTTTTATCTACAGCCTGTATTTAAGGCGGTAGGCAGGAATAATGGAAAAAAAATCGCGGTTTGATATTATTCATTAAACGAGGTCTTTTTCTTTCACAGTCTAGTCTTAATAACTGCCTCCTCAGCTTATACTGCTACAGATCATTGGGTCCTAGCTTCGAGTCCCGATCGAGCCAAAAGTCATGTTTGCCAATTCTAAACCTACTTTTACGATTCTTTATTCAATGTTTTTGTTCTGATTATAGAAACACATGATTTCTATTATTTCTAATAATAGAAATAATAATAATTAATTAATATATTTTATAATAATTAGATGAACTATTATTAAATTTCATTAACTTGTATAGAAAAGCTTATGTCGCGCACCAAATGACGTCGCATTATTGAGTCGGAGAAAAAGTATTAATTATATTCTTTTGACAGCGATATTGCGGCCAGCATCTGTTGCAATTTTCTTATAACTCCCATTCCCTAACAATGTAAGTTTTTTGTTTTTCATAAAGCTGAATTATATACTTAATATTTCTTTATAAATAAATAAATAAATATGTTGGGACATTAACACACAGCACCATCTAGTTCCATGGTAAGCTACGAGGCCTGTGTTATGGATACCAGATAGTTGATACACGACACATATATAACTTTATATATAACTTTAAATACATACATATTATAAATATAAACACCCATGACTGGAGTACAAGCATTCGTGCTTATCACACAAATGAATGCCCCCAGCGGGACTCAAACCCGCGACCGCTGGCACAGCAAGTAGGTAGCACTACAAATTGAGCCAAACGTGGCGTCAAAAGATCTTTGCGTCCAAAGGAGGCATAGGCAAGTCGTAAAGTGTGACAATATCACAATGCAAGTCATTAAAAAGTAACAAATGAATAATAAAATACATTTTACCCTAACGGAATATAGTGAGTTCTATCTTATCGGAATAATCGCTGTCTGATAAAGAATTTAATTTAAGAGTGATCTACAGATTTTTTATTTTGGTAAATAAATACTTTCCACGCTATAGAAAATAGAGTCAAACCGGCTCAACTGATTTGTTATGACGTTTCTTTTATAATATCTATATATAAATAGGTAAACTCAAAACAGTTCAGTACCTATTTTCCTCTGTTTGTCAACCAATTTACTTTCTTTTTTAATAGCTATTGACGAGTTTTAGTGCTTGACACGTGTTTGGTTCAGTTTGTAGTGACCCTACATGCTGAGCCAGCGTACTGAGGCTTTCCAAATAGAAAGACTCAATAAGTAAACTTGAAACGACCCGGGATTCAAATCCAGGACCTCCGGATGTGCAGCCGTATATGTTAGCTACTACACCACCGAGACTTATAATATATTAATGAAACTGAGTATTGTCTCTTATACGACTTCATGTACAGATGTGGCCATGAATTTCAAACATGTTTCAACATTTTTAACTACATTCCTTAAAAGAACTTCGCAATGCTTTCATTTACATAAGGTATTTCCTTGTTGTTTGTTCAAATAATAAACAGACGTAAGTAACGAGAGATACGTGTTTGAATTTGCAATGTTTTTGTTCAAGCTTTTGCTACAAATTGAAAGCTTTTTAAAGTTACGTCAGAATATACGAGTATTCCAGTGTATTATAATATTGAAGCAAATTTTATAAGGGTATCGATGCTAATGTCATTATACAATATAAATACGAGGGGAGTCAGTCGTTGTCCACCATGTTGGCCGAGTGCGGGTTGGCGGACTTCACATGTCTTTCGAAAACTTGTTAGACTCTCAGATATACAAGTTTCCTCGCGATGTTTTCCTTCACCGAATTAGCATTTTCAAACAAATCGGCGAATTTCATAATTTGAGAGACTCACGTCTACACAGAGACACTCGGTGTATACTCTGAGTGTACCGTGTATACTGCATAGTGTCTTGGTCTAAACAGGCCTTAAGTAACAAATGTGTCAGATCCGTATATTTTTTGTTTTGTTTCTACAACTGATGTTGCTATCACAAAACTAATATATATATATATATATATATATATATATATATAACAATTACTTAATGAGTAATTTCTATTAATTATTTACTTTTATTTTAGCGGCATAGACTCTATGTTAATCAAGTGTTATTATATTAAGCTATTTTATTTTATTTATCATCCTTATTTTATTACTATTTTAATTTATGGCCAAAAAGTAGATCTAAGTCACATTTTATCTTAACTAATGTTCCAAATATTGTTCATGCCAAACTCAAATCTGCTATTGCTTTTGAAGGAGATATAGCCATTATACGTTTTTATCATTTATAATATCATCTTTCAAAATAGCTAATAATTCTAAATAAAAGCTTATAATTTAATTGTTAAATAGCTGAAGTCAAAATTATATTTTCATAATTATAATATTCCTTTTTTAGGATCGGGGGTAAAAATTAAAGGTAAGTGGAAATGATCAAATTATTGTATATAATATGACGCACGCAGGAATCAAACCTGCTACTTCTATCAAACATATTAGATATTTTGTTTAGCTGTACTTAAACAATCTTCAGGTCAACACTCTAAGATAACTTGAGTAACTTAATTAAGCAAATGTGTAACATGAAGAGTAGTTTATATGAAGCAACATAACTTACTAATACCTCTCAAAACAGATTGTATTTGACACTTAGCCCAATATTCAGCTAGATAAGACAGTATTGGTGATTGATTAGGAAGTTATGTCTAGCATTATTGAGATATTGTCTCGCTTATTAAGGCGCTAACAATATTTTCCAACATAAACTAAAATGATTTCTGTGTGCTGTAGGTTACTTATAGTAATATACTATATGCACTTAGTTTTGTATACTGATCCTTCTACGGTCTATCCTAGGGTTCCCTGGAAGAGATCGCTTCTAAAAAGGCCTCCTGCTGTACATCTCTTTTTAGGGTTCCATACCAGAAGGGTTCCAACGGGACCCTATTACTTTTATACTGTCCGTCCCTCAATCTATCAGCGGGTTGTATCAAGAACCATTATAGGTAGAGAGTTGAAATTTTCAGAGATTATATTTCTCTATTTTATGCGTTACTTATAATGTGTATATATATATGTATCAATCTATCTATTTGTCCAAAACCCCTAATGTAACTATTTACAAATTGTTATAACATAATATAAATAAATGCCAAAGTTTGATGTGCTTCCAGGCTATTTATTGCATCGTACAATATTGTTATATTAATATACTACATTAATGGCGTCCTGTGGTTTTATTTCCACGTGCACTACGTTTAATGTAAATATGTTCGATAATTGTGGGCCTCAATTAACATGAGAGAGCAAGAGCAAAAGATTAATTTTAATTTCACCACTAGCGACAAATAGAAACAAGTCTATCCCACGGGAACCGTACATATTCTGGGATAAAAAGTAGCCTATTTGTTATTCTGATGTATGAACTATATTATTGTAAATTTTCAATAAAATATACCGAAATTATCGAGTA
The DNA here is from genome assembly GCA_951806755.1 of Brenthis hecate. Classification (NCBI taxonomy): domain Eukaryota; kingdom Metazoa; phylum Arthropoda; class Insecta; order Lepidoptera; family Nymphalidae; genus Brenthis; species Brenthis hecate. The sequence goes on from OX638250.1 coordinate 21,568,112, forward strand.
ACAATGTTTTATGAGCATTAGATATGAAAGAATTAGTTTAGAACTAGAAGACTGTGTAGGCTGCTAGCATTATAAAGTGGCAGCTAAATTGACAAATGAAATTTTAAAATATGCACTTCATTGTCGATTTACTGTCAGGATACTAAATGAAAATAAAATGTTGTATTTTCATGAAAATAGAGCGTTGTTTATTAAAAAAAGGCTTTTAACAATGAAATGTTACATATTTCCTTTTTTTTAACGTTGGGAAATGCATTTACGCACGTGGTCTGGGACTCACCGGCGTAATAAAGCCAGTAGTACCCACTAAAACCCAACAAAACCTTCCCCCGTCTTAATGGGGCGTCGCAGGATCGCTTACGCATTGAACTACGACGCCCCGACGGCAGGTCTACCGAAGCAGACCACCACAACCATGGGGTTGCTCCAAGGTCCACTCTGCTATCAGAGAAGTACCTGGAGCAACCCGCATGGTACACCACCCACCAAAGAGGGCCACCTCCCACCACCCACCGAAGTGGGCCACCGCCCTGTGCGTTTCTTGACTTCGCGCCCGGTTGGATTGCCGGGCACTACTGAGCTCCCACCACGACAAGGTGAACACACGTTGGGGGGAATGTTACATATTTCCTGCTTAAGTTAAGCTAAGTTATGATAATGATGTTCTTCTGACCGATTCCGGCCACGGCGGCCAATCTCATTGAGACTAGCCAACTGCGCAGGAGATATTATAGTGCACAAGTGTACGCGCAGACACAAGTGCACTCTCTATTCCTGTCACTCTCATACTCCGATGGGACGACTACTCGACACGACCGGTGAGAGATAAGGCGCAGGACCGACGGCTTTACGTGCTCTCCGAGGCACGGGGGTGAAACACCGCCAACTTCCCAACTCCGGGCTGTTACTGAGGCTTACTATACAGAAAGACTCAATAACTAAACTTGGCCCGACCCGGGACTCGAACCCAGGACCTCCGGGTGTGCAGCCGTACATGCTAGCCGCTACACCACCGAGGCAGTTAAATAAGTAATATTTATGAATTAAAATTCTTTAAGAAATTGAATTTAGAAAGGAATCGAACCTGTAATTAAATAACTTGAGAAATAATGATTGCGATTATGATAATAATAATAGACTAATTAAATAATGATTTTTCAGGATTGTTGTTTTTCGGCACACATTATTTTATAACACTCCTGAACTGTGCGAACTTAGATGTTACTTCTCTTTATTTTGCAAGTACAGCAACAGTTCTATTTTCCTAGTGTCCTTATTTAGAATAAATAACAAGTTTATTAGTTGTGGATTAAAACAGAACAAAAGGCAAAAATTTTGGACAGTTGCTTATAATATTAATAAAGTTTATCGCAATGAATAATTTATCGTGTAAACATTTTTTTTTCATTATTAGCTTAAAATATTAAATTCGTGTGATATAATAATTTATTAAAATAGTAAGAGTACTAAAAAGGATTTTTATTAAAAATATTAACTCACAAAATATTTAAAAAAACAGTAAAAATATGCAAGGTCGGAAATGGATTTGATACCTCTTAGAATTAAAATTTTGAGCTCCGCTTTTAACAGGAGCTTTGTTGGGACATTCATTTTCTGATATATTTTGGGGCGAGAGCGAAGAAAAAAAAAATATAGTCGTTTTTTGGCACACCTTAAAATATTATATACATTATTTTTTCTTGTTACAGATGTTGTTGTTATGATGTAGTATATTCCCAAAAGGTTTTCAGTAAATTAAAAATAACCCTGTATATATATACCCTCCAAATTAATCCTCAAAATAAGAATTTATTTATTTACGCTATACACCCTACTACGCCATATACCAAACATAATAGAACGGATAGAACGGAGTCACCTTCGATATTCGATTAGTGGATTGTATAACTTCGACGACCTTCATCCTGGGATGGCACCTTTGTCCTGTACGTTTGTACGCTCGACACTCGCCAAAACCCAAGCAGAGAAAATCGCAGCTAATCTTCTCCTCTATCCTTCTACGTTCAATGCGAGATGTAAAGACTTGGCCTAAGGCTGGCTAACGTTTCGTCGGGGTGTGTTAAGTATATTATGGCTTACAAATATGGGTACCGTATTTGAATGTTTAAGAATAATTGTGATTTTTTTACAAGTAGCTGCAATTCATGTTAATAATTCAAAAAGTAAAACGACGTTGTAAAATATATAACTGTATAAAAATTGTAAACACGAAACCGCGTCGAGTTTGAAACGCGTCAAACGACCCTAAAATATGCAATTTTCACATAAAAGATGGCCATAACGAATGAATATTACTGTGCAAACATAAAATGAAATGCTCAGTGTTATTCATGACAATGTCGTCAGTGAAATTCGTTTTATGGGCCGGTTTCTGTAGCCGCCGTACTTTACGTAGTACTTCAAGCTTGCAAAAGGATATGTCAAAATTATACAACAGTCTGCCTTCCATTTTGACATGTCTTTGGTTGTAATAGATTTTTTTAAATAACTAAACATCATGCTAATCTTTGCATATACTCGTAGCGTGAAAAGCTTGGCATGGTTTTGTAAAAGCGTATTGAAAATAACAATTTTTAACCCCCGACGCGAAAAGAGGGGTGTTATAAGTTTGACGTCGATGTCTGTTTGTGTGTGTGTCTGTCTGTGGCATCGTAGCTCTCAAACGGATAGACCGATCTCGATGCGGTTTTTTTCATTTGAAAGCCAGTTTTCTTGCGGTGGTTCTTAGTTATGTTTGGTTAATATCGGTCTAGCAGTGTAAGAGTATCAGCTCTTTTCCAAAATAATGTAAGGCATTTTGGCGTATTATTACTCGATTAAGTGCTTCACGCGTGCCAGTGTAATCGTTAAATGACAATTAATTTGCGTAGGGGGTTTTTTGAATTTTTAATTTATTTTCACAAATGATTAGCTTATATACTTAAAAATGCGAATGGTTTAACTCGAAAAATATATCAAGTGCTGGTAAGTCTATTTATTCTACACTATTAGACATTGGAAGATTAAGGATTTCGTTCTTTTTATTATCGCAGCGTATTGATTTATTTCAAAAATTCGTAAAAAATGTTAAAGCCCGTTGAGTATAACAAAAAATATATGTCGAGTCCCTACAACAAAATTCACAAATGAATTTCAGAAAAGCCACGGGTGAAATTTTATACACATATATCTATTATATTATTCATTAAGGGCTTACAACGTAGTTTTCTGACCCAAAGAAATTTATAACTTAGTTTATTATTTAGATTGTCATATTTGTCACGAAAAACTCTCCGAAAGAGTTTGGAAAGTGGTGTAGAATATTAATATCTTACTCGTTAACACTATACTGTGTAACATGAGGCTACCAGCTGAAAAGTTAAATATTGTAATGCCTATATTTGTTTCATGAAATCTAATAAAACTACTGAAGTAGCTAAGTAGTAAGTTCAGAATGTTAATATTTCTAATTTGTTTTAACGGTTGTTTAAACGGTGAGTATGGAATAGACAGACTATATATAATATGATATATAACCTATAGCCTTCCTTAATAAACGGACTATCTAATGCAAAAAGAATTTTTCATATCAGATTAGTATATACACCCAATATCTTATTTTTTCAGAAATTGGTTCCTACTATCGATGTTCGTAGAAATAATCACATATTCTTCAAAACATTAATCAAATTCGCCTTCGACTCCTTACAGTAGTGGAAGGAATGCTTCATTTCAATTTAATTTAATTAATTTGTGCCTCATTCCCTCGCAAGGGGAGTGAGAGAAGACACTGGTGGTATCTGCTTATGTTGAATATCAATGAGTTAAAACACATTCTTCATTTTTCTTAAGCATTAGGGTCTATTCACAATAAAAAGCCGATCTTATGTTAGCACTCAATTTTCTGGGTTTGGTGAATAGTAATAAAACACTTTTTCCCTTGCACTTATTTCTTTAATTATCACGGCCACAACACAATTCCAACACTAATTACTTTTAATACTTTCTTAGATTTACGTTAGTATTTGACATTTTAAATAAAACTATCTTTTCGGATATTTTCGCTGATTTATTTTGATTTTTGGTTCCCGACGTTTCAAATGCTTTACAGCAATCATGGTCACGGGAGAGACTGAGGTGTTAGATATCTCAAAGGTATTATATTATAGTTGTTACAGACATCTTACCCACAAATATTCAATTATAAAAGTAATTAAAGTTATGAAAATGTTTAAAGTTAAAATATTGTAAGGAACTTTGGGGCCATTTTTTAATTATTTGAATTCATTTTGTGCCATTTTTCAATTTTTTGAATTCATTTTGTTATTTCTGGTTAGGCTATCTGTAACAACTATATAACTATATATATATATATATATATATATATATATATATATATATATATATATATATATATATATATATATATATATATATTTATATATATGTATGTATATATATATATATATATATATATATATATATATATATATATATATATATATATATATATATATATATATATATAGAATATATAAATAATATTTATTATAGAAATATTAATGGAGTATACATCCGATATTCATCTGTTGATTACGTTTTACGTTCGTTCTCGGTCCGACATCGGTCTGGTAAAGTATTATACAAGAAGCAATTATGTTCCGGTCGAATCACACTCCAGTAACGATCCGTCTTATAGAATATTTGACTGAATGTGATCGAATTGGTCGTAGTATGTGTTTGACAGTTTAAATGCTCTTCTATTCTCAGCTCAGTTAATTACCGTAAAAGTAAGGAGATTGTATACTACGAAATTGATGTAAAATAAAAAAAATCTACGAAATGTGATTGACAGACACTATAGTATGGATTGAACCTTACAATACCTTCTGTTTACAATTTTGCCTTTGTGATCATTTCTATTTATTTATTCTACAAATAACTTCACCAACTTAATTAAATGTAAGCTGTAGATATTCTTTAATCCAAGCATTTTCCTGTTCAATAAAAAAGTCTCATAGATATTCTTTTAGGCCTTCTTAATGAATGTGCTAAAATAAATAGAACAAAAACAAAATATTTACTAATACTACTTTGGAAAATAATACTTATTTATTGGGAAGAATAAAATCTTATAGTATTCATTATTTAATGAACATTAAATATGGTACTATTCACACTAATAATGCAAATATTTATTATATACTAGCGACTCACTCTCGCTTCGCTCGAGTTCACCCTTCGATACGTTTTGACGTTTAGTATAGATTTCTCAGAGATGAGATATTTTTCCGCAGTAAAAACTATCCTATACGTCGACCCGGATAATCAGCTGTCATCATACCAAATATTAAAATCGGTCCAGTGGTTTCCTTGTGATGCGTTCCCAGACAGAAAGATAAAAATTCTAAAAACTATAGATTCGGCCTCTGTATCGATAATAATGACTATTTTAATAAGATTTTCCAAAACTATTTAATGTACAGATTCGACTCAGAATTTTATTATATGTGTAGATTGTACAGGTATACATATATTTATATATTTTATATTCACGTAAATACTTTAACATCTTTTGAAACTTACAAAAGCCCGCATAAAAGTTGTCAAGATGAATATGAAATGAGAGGCATTTCCTGTGTCTTTAGAAGAAGTTTAGTTTGAACTTCAAACTTATCAGAGTTGATCACAATTCACAGCATACTTCAATTCTAAATATTTTTTAGTTTATCCGCTTAATATATGCCAAATTTTTGCCAAATCCTATCAGCAGTACAGAAGATGTACTGCGCCGACCCCAAGTGATCGGGAAATCGGCAGGGAGAAGAAAAAGAAGATTCGCTTAGTATATGCGATAAGTAAGTAATTTTATAAAAAAGTAGCAGATTGTGAGCCTAAATTGCATATTTTATTTGTCATCCTGACAGTATTGCAAAAGTTATTAATTCTTTCGCATTAAAGAAGTAAGTGTTTAAGTTCCCTTCAGAGTATCTTACAAAACCCTTTCCGTAGTAAATCAAGGTTTGTTATTATATTTAAAATTAGAGAAGTTCTCTTTCGTTGCCATGAACAGGGAATCCTCATAACCTTGGCTTGGATCCCTAGTCATTCAGGTATTATCGACAATGAAATTGCTGATAGCTGTGCCAAATCTGCAACGGTTAGCGGAATTTTAAATCATTATTATAATTACTCTCATGACTTGCGTTCTTTGTCTAAAAAAAGTTTTTACACTTCCTGGAACACATTTTGGAACGCTTCTAAAACAATTAAAGGTAAGTATTATGCTTCAATCCAACCGGAGGTTCCAGTCTCCCCGTGGTTCTTTCGATTTCATCGTGCTGACCGCAAAACCACCTCAATTATATGTAGGCTTCGTCTAGGCCATGCGTGTACTCCGGTTCATTTAGCAAAATTAAAAATTAGAATTAGCTCTATTTGTGAATGTGGCTTGGATGAGGGTTCCACTGATCATATTCTCTTTAATTGTCCCAAACTGAAATATTCTCTATATGATATAATCCCTCCTCAAATTCACCGCCCAGTTAACACCAAATGTTTATTAGCCCTTGTATTTAGCCCATTTATTAAAAAACTAGTTAAATTTATAGTAGATAATAAAATAAAATTATAATTCTCATTATGTATATATTTTTTCATTCTCAATCAATGTGTCATTTTTGTATTACGTAATTATTTTTCTATTGTTATAGGTTACTCTGTAGACCGATCATTCATTTATAGTTTTAATTCCACAATAAAGTTGCCAAAATTCAAAATTACCGCTCAATCTCATTCGTGTCTTCCTCACAAAACGTGACACTGGCAGAATGGATTGCGTCTGTTAACGCGACTATAAGCCATTATTAAAAAAAAAAAAAGAAGTAAGTGATTGATGATATTATTACAAAAACTAGCATTGCCCGCGGCTCCACCCGGGTTCAGATGACCAAAAACCAAATTCATAGGTTTTACATATTAGTATACTCTTACTGAGCAGTGTTTGTATTTTTTCTCAGAAATGAGACATTTTTCCGCGGTAAAAAGTAACCTATATGTTGACCCAGATAACCAGCTATCATACCAAATTTCATCAAAATCCCTCCAGTGGTTTTTCTGTGATGCAGTAACAGACAGACAGACGAAAATTCTAAAAACTATAGACTCGGCCTCTGTGTCGATAATAATGTTTATTTCAATAAGATTTTCCAAAAAAATATTAAATGTACAGATTCAGCTTAGTTACAGTTTTATTATATGTATAGATTTGTCAGGCAATAACAACGGTTACCATGGGAACATGGCAATGTATTCTATCTTATTCTTTCGCTAGCGTAATCCTATGTATTTATGTGTTTCTTTAGAATCGTTGTGATCGAGTTTCAAATCACAACGATTCAAAAGAAGTTTTACTTTAATATTAACTTTTCAAATCAGTAATTGTTTTTTTTTATTAATATCACTTTAAACCTTTTTATTTCACAACCTATTTAGCGGGAATGATACAGCTACTTGTGTATAACAACGGGTAGCAATAATGATTCATGTACTTTCACTGTTTGAAGAGTTATTATATAGATATTCTAATAGAATTTCTTTATAGTCCAGGGTAAAAAGCATATAGCTTTTATATCGTGCTTTTATATCGTGTGAGACTTAGCATTTTTTATGAGAGTTTCCAGTAGTGGTGGACTACACATGTTTTTCGAAAACTTACTAAGTTCTCTCAGACATGCAGGTTTCCTCACGATGTTTTCCTTCACTGTAAGGCAAGTGGTAATCATGTTGGAAATGATTCGCACATGAAAATATCAGAGGTGCGAGACCCGGGATTTAAATCCGTTTCACTCAATTTCCCAAGTGAGCGCGTTACCACTGGGCTACCACTGCTTCCCATTATGCTAACACTGCCTCACCACCAATATTATAATATTACCGTAATTAGAAGACTAAAATTTAATTGTAATAGAAGATAGTAACTAAACGAAAATTACCCAAATTATGTTGTTATCTGAAAATTGCTTGAGGGGTTTTGTAATAAATTATTTTAATTGGTAATGTAGCTTTCTATTAACGAAATAATATTCAATATCGGGTCAATAGCTTAAGGTATTATTCCCTACCTCCAAAGTAACAAACTTTAGCCCCTTTATAACATTATATACTAGCAACTCGCCCTCACTTCGCTCGGCTTCGTCACTAGTTTGCTTCCCCATACAAACTGTCATCCCCATTCTCCCCACTTAAGGGATGATTTCCGGGATAAAAACGGTTTCACTCACTCACTTTTCATATCATTAGACTTAAAAAAATATTATTTTAGTAAAAAAAATCTTTTAATCTTCTTCTATACAAAGCTTGTCCTGACAATAACACAAAAAAAGAATTATCCAATTTGGTGCAATCGATCAAAAGTTATACGCGTACATACATTTCGGTGATTCATTTTTATTTATATAGATTAGTGTAGACCTTCCAATTTTTGGCCGAGTCGGTATAAAAGAAAATTGCGTGTATTTTTTATAGCCCCTTATATCAGGATAAAATTCCACCCTTAAAAGTCGATAAAACACAAAAAGTTAGTGATTTATAAGACGTGTACCTTTTTGGTTAAAAAAGTAATTATTTTAGTTGATGACTAGCGACTTACCCTCGTTTCGCCCGGGTGCATCTCAAGATATGCGGATTTTGTTCACAATTTCATGGGTTTTATTTTTTTCGCGCTGGACTCTAATACTTGTTTTTTTAATAATATTAGCCTAAGTTACTCCTTATAATATCGCCTTTCTGCCATTGAAAGTCCCGTCAAAGTCAGTCCAGCCGTTTCGGAGGTTAGCCTACAATACAAACAGACATACAGACACAAACAATTTTAAAATTGTTTTTTAGGGTTCCGAACCTAAAAAGGTAAAAAAAGAAACCCTTATAACATCACTCTCCTGTCCGTCTGTCTGTCCGTGTGTCACCACCGATTTTCTCATGAACGGGTGGACCTAGCAAGTTGAAATTTGTACCAGATACTGAGCTTTATAATAGTCCTTATTAGGTGTATAAAAATCAAGGCCCTGAGTCAACACGATAATAAGATATGGGCAAATTTAGATTTTCGCGAAAACTTGTAAGTATCAAAATTTACCTTAATTTTCAACTTTTTTATTTTTCGGAATTTTCCCTTTACTTCTGCGGAGTGCGAAGACCTTGCTTTTTAAATTGTTTGTTACCTGACATAATTTATGTAAATAATCTTTCCTTTATTCTCCAGACAAGCGTAAGCTCTAGGATAGATATTAATCGGTGTTTAAGTTAGATACTGTAATTCAATTTAGTTCTGTTCTGTCACGCTCAACAAATACCGTTTATCCTGTTGGTTTTATTTATTATTATACTATTTTTTAACCTTGAAGCAGAAAGGTCATGGTGTAGTAAGGGCCCTTTGATATGTTGATTGTTATGTTTACCTTGTCGTGGTGGAGGACTGCTTCCTCCTATTAGCTCCAGCCGTATAAAGGTTAAATAAAAACTAAAAAAAACCGACTTCCAGGCACTAAAATGTAAAAAATAACTAAACGGGGGTTTTCAGTTAGAATAGATACCTAATCAGATATTTTTGAAGCCGGTGCCAACCGATCAAAGCAAATCTATATATATATTTCAATTCGTAAAATACACATTTAGGTACATATTAGATATTCATATCTTAAAATATTTTAAGCTGACACCGATTTCGAAAATATCTGATTAGGTTTCTATTCTAAATGAAAATCCCCGTTTATTTATTTTTTACAGGTTTTTAATAACATATTCGATTAAAGAATTTATTTAAAAAAATATATTTATTTTTAATTTTTAATTGAGAACCTCCTCCTTTTTGGAAGTCGGTTAAAAACAAAACATAATTTTGTTTTATAAAATTTTATTTTGAAATCAAGATATATTTAGGTGTTCAATTTCAATAGTGTTAAATTATTCTGTGAAATCACACAATTGGTCATGCTTTACTGGGTAATACGTAGAAAGAAGTATTACGTTTTTGAACGGTTTTATTTACGTACTAGCGACTCACCCTTGATTCGCTCATGTTCGCCTCAACAAATCTATCCCACGGGAACCGTACATTTTGTCGGGATAGAAAGTAGCCTATTTGTTATTCTGATGCATGAACAATATTATTGTAAAGTTTTAATAAAATCCAATCATTAGTTTTTGTGTAATAAGCCGTATAAGTTACTATAATTTTTTTAACTGTCCCACGGGAACTATAATTTTCCGGGATGAAAAGTATCTAAAATTTCATTTAAATCGGCCCAACAGTTTCGGATATTAGCCCGTACAAACAGACAAAAAGACAGAGAAACAAAAAAAATGAAAAAAAAAACTGGATTTGTTCAATTTCTCTTCTTCCGCCTGACTCAATTTTAGCATTTTTTTTCCCAACAGACATTCGACCTCTACAGTTTTATTATATGTATAGAAAATATTTGTAAGAAATGCACATGGGCCGTAAGTCACAAGTATACAGTACTGAGGAATATTATGTATATTATATTATATATAAATATTATATATAAATATTATATATAAATAATAGATTTTTTTTTATCTTAGTATTTTAATCCTAATTATACATACCTACTGCTCATACAATAACATGCATTTATATTAAACTAGCAACTCACCCTCGTTCCGTCTACGTTTTACCGTTTAGTATTTATTTCTCAGAGATGAGATATTTTCCTTCAGTAAAAAGTATCCTATAGGTTGACCCAGATAACCAGCTATCATCATACCAAATTTCATCAAAATCTGTCCAGTAGTTTTCTCGTAATGCGTTCCCAGACAGACAGAAAGACACAGACAAAAATTCTAAACTATAGATTCGGCCTCTGTATCGATAATATTGACTATTTCAATAAGACATTTGGATTTGTCAATCAAAATTGGATCAGCGTGGTGGGAAATGGCATACATGTCTTTGTTCGAGGAGAGGCCCGTGCTCAGCTGTGAGTTGTTAAAATGGACTGAATTGTTGTAAACGCTAGTATAACAAACTAATAAATAAGACGCTAAAATGAAATATTTTGTCCTGGTGATTTGTTCTCGTGGGATAAAAGTTCAATTTTAACTATACTTTGATTCTGAAATTTCAACAGATGAAGCTTTCAAACAAAATTAAAAGATAACAAAATGAACACTGAACACTTTTCACGTAGTGGCATAAAAGGACAGTAATTATTATTTAAATAAAAAAAAAACATTTAAATTCAAAATATTTATTTGGTTTGAGGTATGGTTAAATCACCTACTTACCCTAAGCAGGCATGGTCTCCGAATACCCTCAAATCAGTTTGATACATGATCTGTAAGCTTAAAAATATATTATTGAAAATAATTCCTTATATTTTAGACATAGTATTCGAATATTATAAAGCGGTGAAACTTTTCAATAAAAAAACCTACAAATGTTCAGTACCAAAAACAATATTTTTATTTAATAGTAAAATACACATTGGCTTTATCAGTGATCGTAATATTGCAATGTTCGAGCATCGTTCATAGACAAATCTATCCCATGGGAACTGTACATTTTTCCGGGATAAAAAGTAGATTATGTGCTAATCGAGACTATAATCTATCTCTGCGCCAAACTTCAACCAAATTCGTTTAGTCGTTCTGGCGTAATAGAGTAACAAACATCCAAATATCTAAACTTTCACATTTATAATATTAGTAAGATAACTATTACGTAGGATAGTAAAAATTAAAATATAACATACCATTCACACATTTCCCAACAATACAGCACTCTCCACAGCATTGGTCGTGATTTGTACACTAGGAAAGGAGGGAAAACTTTATCATCTTGTTCGTACATCAAACTACGAGTCTTATTTAACCGACCAGTTATTTCATTTGCATATGATATTTGTATTTTGCTAGCTACCGCTAAATGAATCTGCGCTTCTTGTATAAAAAAGCATAAATAGGATCTATATTTAAGGAGAAAGGTTTTAAAGAGTTTAGTTGGGGTAGGACAAATTAAAAAAAAAAGATTTCTGCGCTCCCCTCCTTTTCCCCCCGTGTGTGTTCACCTTGTCGTAGTGGAGGGGGGAGGAAGAAGGGGGGGACCATTAGTATATACAGGTGGTATGCGTAAATAAATTTTTAATATAAAAAAAGTGAAAAAAAAAGGATAAATACAATAATAATAAAATATACTTAGTAATTAAAATATTAGAACCAACTCAAACGTTGGAATTACAAATAATAAATTAAAAAATAATTAATATATTTTTATATTTACTATATTTTTTAATAGCTTTGATTTTTTTATTTTTTTATTATTATTAACGGTGAATTAACTGGATCTATGAAGGGTAAGATGATTGGAATTGGTTTATATGGACCCGTCGCCGTTGGGATTTATCTAATGGATTTAAATGAACAAAAATCATTAGGCGTAAATTTTTTCATGAAATTTTAAATGTAAGTAAATATAATTTAAATAGCGTCTTGATAGATTCATATCAGTTAAAATAATTTTACTTACTGAAGATCCACCAGTTTTACAATTCCGACAATGCACTGCTACCAATATCAGACATAAAAACAGTAAAATCAAACGCATTGCTCGAGATCTACTTGTGTACTAACGCGTACACGTGATAACCGCGATGTTATTCAATCAATTGTTACTTAAGTTTTACGTCGTTGAACGCTAGCATTTTACATAGGGACCTTGAGATATATAGTAAGTACCCAAAAAATAAATGTGATATAAAGTATATACAGAATCCTTGAAGTTCCATCATATCCTCTCCGCCTTTTGAGTTTTTGGCATCGGAATCCTGAAAAAAAGAAGCTAATGGTCTATTATACCATTCCCTAAAGCGCAAAATTCATTGCACAAACCCTAATATGCTCTCGAACATACTCTCGGAAATCCAAATTGGACCAAGTTCGCGTTGGTTATATTCAAGAGAAACCCTTTAGTTCAGAGTCCGACGCACCAATTTAGACCCACTCGATTTTTAATGACTGTTCGGTCTCGTCCTACTTTGCAATCATTAAAGCATAATTCTATTCTATATTATTGCCGTTTGACTATTTTTTATAATATTGTTTAAAAAATATTAAAACTGACTTCCAGACTCTAAAAAGTGAAAACTTAAAAAATTAAAATTAACACCTATTCCATATTCAATTATAAAACTGATTAAAAATATAAAAATATTTAAAATGAAAAAATATTGTAAGGCACTTTAGTGTGATTTTTCAATTCTTTGAATTCATTTTGGTATTTGAACTATATAATACCTTTGAGACATCTAACACCTCAGTCTCTCCCGTGATCATGATTGCTGTAAAGCATTCGAAACGTTGGGAACCAAAAATCAAAATAAATTCGCGAAAAAATCCGAAAAGATAGTTTTATTTAAAAACCTATCTCAAGATACCTAGGTATAGGTTAACCTGATAATAAAAAGTAAAAAATACTAAATGGGGCTTTTTTTCTACCTACTATAGGTACCTAATCAGATATTTTCGATATCGGTGCCCTCCTCCTTTTTGGAAGTCGATTAAAAAGAATATAGTAGAAGTCACTGTAAACCTATATACAGTCACATTCATCTCCACTTAACTTAGATAAATTAATTTGCAATACGAGATTTTGGCAGTAGATTTTGAATTATTAAGATAATACTTTCAAGAAAAAAATCACCTTTGACTGTTATGTTAGAGAATAAAAAAGTCGTGAAAAAGATTTCAATTACTTAATATTTACGTATTAATAATTACATTTAATGAAAAGAGGTACGTACACACTTCAAGATCTCATATGATCAATGTATTCCATACATAGCGTTATTTTTTTTATTTATATAGGATTTTTGAGGTTTAGCATGTTCATTATTTTTTTTATGAAAATTGATTTATAAAAAAATCGTATTTTTTTGATGTCAGTCAAAAGGTCTAATAAACTCTAGATAACAAACTATCAATATGCAATACATCATGCATTGAGTTAATGCGTTAAAAACACACACACATTTATTAAGGGCAAAACAAACATGAATAGAATTATATATCTGTATGTAAAAAAATACATTTTTTTGTTTTATTGATACTTTTTCTATTGATAACACTAAAACTCGTCAATGGCTAATAAAGAAAATAAAAAAAAATCGGTTAACAAACAGAGGAGAAAAAGGTACTGAACAGTATTATCTTTACCTATTTATACTCGTATGTGTGGTACCTATATCAATATCAGTCAACAATTTTGAATGTCCTGAGTCACGCGTCGGAGCACACCGAAGACCTCGCTTAAATTTTTAGATACTACTGTTGATATTTATTGTTTGTTTCAGGGACATGTGAAATATATTCAAATTATTCATATATGTTGGAATATGAAGTTAAAATGTGGATTATTATTATAGAGTTACATACAATTATCGAGGCAATACTTTTAAGGCAGCAAAATTTGTATGGTTCATGAAAAAATAATTTGTTATACGCGGATTTTGAATCCGCATCAACTTCAATGGCAAAAGTGCTGAAATATTCATAATTTCACTCAGTTCAAGTTTTTACTATATCCTATACACTATACAGTATACCTATATTATGATAATAGCGACTCACCCTCGCTTTGCTTGGGTTCGTCCCTAGCTTGATTCCCCAGACAAACTTTCATCCCCATTTTCACCCCCTTATGGGATGATTTCCGGGATAAAAAATATCCTATGTCTTTTCCAGGGTCTCAAACTATTTTTTTAACAAATTTCATCTAAATCGGTTCTGTAGATCCAGAGATTACTCACTACAACGTCACAAACTCACTTATATATTGTATGAGGATTATTATGGTATTGTTTCGGGATATTAGTACTCGAATTTAATTCTGATGTTGTCTAAATGTTCGCGTGTACGAGGGGATAATCTATTTGTGCTCTATTTACCAGCACCTAATTGTACGTTATGACCCCTTCTAATCACTTACAACTATTACTCGCACGTGGCTTCGCCTGCGAGAAAATAGTTCTCACAAGATAAGAATGTATTAATTGGAGCCATCAAGAACTTATTTTAAAATTTATATCATACTAGAATTACCTGCGCCTTCGCTCGCGTTTTTTTCCTTCGTCCGATTGCTACAAAACTTCACAGGATCACCCATTGAGCTAATCTGAAGATTGCCTGGTTTAATCAAGATCGCTCTAACCGTTTTGGAGTCCATAGGGAACATACATACACACATAGACTTTTACTTTATTTAATCAACAATTTAACTTTATTTATTGCTCCGAAAATGGAGATTTTTTATAAAAATTTAGTGACACACCGAATGTAGCGCCACCTACCGGGTCCAATTGTGTTCCAAACCATTCAGGAGCCCATTGAAATAGACACACAAAATTTCATCCAAATCGGTCCGTTAAGAGGAGTAGGTTAACAAGCACACGTACAGAAGAAATATTTTTCAATGATTATCATCAATAAAGTTTTACTGTTTCTAAGGTCTATCTATAGCTTATGTAAATACGCTTATGTATGTATGTATGTATGTTACAATGTCCTAGACAACCACATGACGTACTCGTATATAGTTGTGCTTAATATACTCTAGTGAATAACTGTATGAAACTAAGTAATTAGTGGCAATTAACAGAATGACATTGTCCATTTTGTGACAACTATAAAATATGTAAATGACGGCACAAATGTGACAGACTAACTTATTTTACTTATGATATTTTATTCTCCATCCTATTTATGATGTTCTTCCCCTCAAAGTCCCCCGTCCCATTGATGTTAATTGTTTGTTAATGTTTGTGTTTAGTCCTTTATGTAAATTTTTATGTAAATATATTAAGAGTAATGGAATTAGATTATAGACTAACAATTTTGTATGATATTTAGAACTTACTTACTAACCACTTATTTTTAATTATGGTTTTTATGTATATAGTAATTGTGTTGTCTTTTGTTGTAGATCCAAGGTTCATAGAGGAGCTGCTAACCTTTTTTACACTTTTTTATTAATATAAACAGTTTAGTAATCTCGTTTAATACCGACCAATCTCCTTCGTGTCTTCTCCATTCTACGTGACATTGGCAAAGTAATCTGTGCTCAACTGGCACGTTTTGAAGCCATTACCAAGAGAATTGAATTGAATTATGATATTTTATTAGTTTGGAATTATTAGATGATAACTTTATAACAAACAGGTACAACGATATCAGAATCGCTTGAACTATAATTTATCTACCGGAAGGGATAAAAATGCTTAACATATTTATTATAAAAAAAAATAACCAAAATCGGCTAACAATTAAGAAACAAGAAAAAGCAAGCTAACAAACTGAGAATTTCTTGGCAGAAAAACTCACTACTCAAACTTCGTCCAAGACAGGATTCGAACCTAGGACCTTCAGATATACAGCCGTATATGCAAGGCACTAGTTTATCAACGTAGTAATATTTATACTCATACCATGTTCTGTAGCATACCGTAGTCTTTCGAGCATTTGACTGGGACAACTCTAAATGCAAAGGTAAAATTAGCTTCAAACAAGCTATTACTTATGCAAACCAAACAAACTGTGGTCCAACTAACTTCATCTCACAAAAGCTATAATTTTATAATAGAATACATTAAGTGTTTAATTAGCTTTTATAAAGCGTAAAAAGTCGGAATTTATAAAGCTTTTTATTTATTATATGAGTCACTAATGGAAAAAATTATTAAGTTCATCTACTGATTTTCAGGACAAGTAAATACAAAGGAAGTTTTATGCAGTTTTTTCCACTGCAAAGATTTCTACATGGTCGAGCATGTTCGCTTATATTAAAACTCGTATCTCGTTGTTGTAATAGCTTTGACAAAGTAAAAATATTGTGAAGTGTGAGTTGAATTCTTTTTTAAAAATTGTTCCGTATATTATGAGCATTTGAGGATACGGTACTAAAATAGAATGAATATATTTTCCTGTAAAATATGATGAACGAATGACACAAATGTTAAAGGAAAATTTGCCTTGGTTACCATTATTTTTTAATAATTTAATTAATTATGACTCGCCACATTAAAAAATACGTCCAATAAAAATATTTATTAAATATTATCAGACTAGAATCCTACGTCATTTTATTGTTGTAAAACAAATTTAACATTAGTAATAGTATAATATATTCATCTTATTACTATTTGTAAAACACTTTTCATAATATAAAAGTAATTAACATCAGATTTTACAATTAAAGCACTAACTTTCCCTTTTCTCTCTACATATTGGTAAGGGTTCACAACCGAGGCACTGTCTAGGTTGGTACGGTACACAGATTTCTTCGCCTCGGCAAGCATGGCCCTTGCACACGTTTAAATCTTCTAGACATGATCTGAAAGCTGGAATTAAATATTTATTAATTAACTTAACGGTTAGTATGGAATAGATAGATTATACATATATTATAGAGCCGTACATGCTAGCTACTAACCACCGAGGCCAGTTAATGCCTTAATTATTAAAAAAATATACTTACTGTCCATACAATGTTTATCAAAGCAACACCCCCCGCAGCATTGCTCGTGCGCATTACACTGTGAATTACAAAATAGAATTTATCTGTAAAATTATTAACATAATACTTTTTACTATGCCATACCATAATTTAATGTTTCCAATAAATTTTTTTAACGATGCGGATGAAGACGATGTTCAAAACATATTTATAATAATAGCGTCTTTTTGTTGCTATGCTCTGGTGCGTTTCTGTATGCCTAATAGCTGATAAAGCAACTCGACGACCTTTATTTTCCGACTTCAACTTATGATTTCTGACTGTATCAAAAAATTTAACACACGGCGGTAATATAGTTCCTTTTAGTGAAAAATGTTCAAAATAGGATAAGTCGTTTTAGTGATTAAACTCTACATACAACTTCACAAACTTTATCTCTTTACTAGCATTGCCCGCGGCTCCGCCCGCGTTCAGATGACCAAAAACCAAATTCTTAGGTTTCACATATTAGTATACTCTTACAATGCTGTTTTTGTATTTTTTCTCAAAAATGAGATATTTTCTTACTGTAAAAAGTATCAACATATATGTTGACCCGGATAACCAGCTATCACCACACTTAATTTCATCAAAAACCCTCCAGTGGTTTTTCTGTGATGCGGTAACAGACAGACAAAAATTCTAAAAACTATAGATTCGGCCTATGTATCGATAATAATGTTTATTTCACTAAGATTTTCCAAAAAATATTTTATGCACAGATTCGGCTTAGTTACAGTTTTATTATATTTATATAGATAATATTAGTATAGATTTGTGAAGCTTCTTTAATAGTCTAAGTGAAGAAGCAATTAAATATTATATAATAAAATTCATGTACATTTTTGTTTAGAATTATTTTATCTTCAGGGAAATAGCAGCTACTGTTTAACTCAGTACATTACAGACTTACCGTCAAATTTTAGTTAATAAAAACTTTTTAACAAAAAAATAAAAACCGACTTCAAACAAAAGCACTAAAAAGTGAAAAATAACTGATTGGTAGTTTTCATTTACTATACATACCTAATCAAATATTTTCGAAGTCGGTGTGCTTTGGCTAAGTAATTAAAGCCTACCTATTAAATACATACCTAATCAAATATTTTTGAAATCGGTCCCAGCCCATACAAAGCAAAGCAACCCGACTTCGAAAATATTTGATTAGGTATGTACAGTAAATGAAAACTACCAATCAGTTATTTTTCACTTTTTAGTGCTTTTGTTTGAAGTCGGTTTTTTATTTTTTTGTTTAAAAGTTTTTATTTTTTCCTTTTTAGTGTAGACAATAGTAGCAAAGTAAGGATTCTAACGTGTTAGGCTTGTCAAATCAAACAAAATAAGCCCAAACTCAAAGTATCTACTATTAGCCGTTAAAGAGTTCGACCTATCCACCTTCTGGCCTTGTCATCAGATCAGGTCAACAACACCGAACCACTGTACTATCAACGGAAATAGAAATACTTGCAAAGTTTCAAGTCAATATGACAATTAGAAGTAGGTTAAATTCATCATTAGTTGTTTTTCCACCCTTAGGGGTGGTATTTTTTTTTGAAATTTAAATGGGACCAATCTGGAAGTATACCCTTTCAAACAAAACAAAAATTGTCCAAATCGGTTAATAAATGACGGAGTTCTGAGGTAACAAACATAAAAAAAAAAAAAAAAACATACAGGCGAATTGAGAACCTCCTCCTTTTTGAAGTCGGTTGAAAAGTACAATAATGTAAACCTATTGCTCTATTTTATATAACCTCGAATACACACGTAAAATCATACAACGGTGAAACTAAGAACATATTATGTATGTATATAAGAACATATTTTAAAGTTATTAATATAAAAATAAACTTACTAATATAGCGAGTTAGGTACCTGTTTTCCTTTAACCTTGCAATCCTGACACTGCGCAGCCACCAACATGAACGACACTAGCAACAAACTCAAACGCATCGCTGGAGATCTACATACATACTACTCGTAGTTTTCGTGATAACTGCGATACTACGGACTGTACTCGATCAAATGTGAGTTACAATAAAACGTTTCGTACACTGTAGATAAAAATGTCGCGTGTTAGACTTTTAGCGAAAAGATTTGTTATAAAATGGTAGGAATTCGTTGAAATATAAGAGCTCTTTAGTATTGTGAAATAATCTGTGGTACGCAAAACTATCGAAAGATAGGTTGTTAGGGGTATACAAGTTATATTAAATATTCTCTTATAGGTATGTTATAGATATGTTAGGTTATTGGTTTTGACGCAGTCAAAAGGTAAAGTTTTTAAGGTAGTATTAAATACTGGTTTTTATATTTTATTTTAATAGACATCTACGAAAATACGTTAAATATACGTAATATAGCATACGGATTCTCTTAATAAAATAACTTTGTAAAAACAAGAGGATAAACGAGAATAAGCTATTTAAAAAACAAATGCGAGTCGGATTCGCGCACGAAGGGTTCACAATAGATTTTTTTTTAATTTGCATAGCACCTATTTTGAAATTCACCATCTTGATTTTTTATTATTTGTTATTATAATTAACGGCAATAAATACGAACTCTGTGAAAATTTCAACTCTCTATCTATTACGGTTCATGAGATACAGCTCTCTGACAGATGGACGGACGGACCGCGAAGGCTTAGTAATAGGGTTCCGTTAGCAACCTTAAGTACGAAACCCTTAAAAAGATGAAATGAATAAAACATTATATGCATGTATTACTAACATCTAAGCAAGTTTAATTTTTTTTTAAAGGGCAAGTCTCTGTTCTTTTTTCATAAGAAATCTTAAATTATGTAATTTTTTTTCTATTTTCAAATCTTTCTAAATGTCTTATGTATGCAAATTTCAAGTACGAGTATAGCGCAAATAACCTCGATCAATGGCCGAGTTGGTTCAGGTGCATTTGTGCATTTATTATTTAAGTGACATAGATGCTGAATATTGCACAATTTTCTATTTGCCTAACTATTATTGTAAATATGAAAGTGTGTCTGAAAATTCGTTTCTTATATGCATGGCTAAATTCCTAAACCGATTTTAATTAAGTTTGGTGCATATATGGTAGCGGTTCCCAAATGTTGGTCCTCGGAACTCTAGTGTTCACAGGAGTTCCAAGTTGCATCCGAGAATTAAATAGAACTTTGTGCAACTGACTAACTACAACACAATCAGTTTAGTTATTATTAAAATGGGGATCCGTAAAAAAATTATAATCAGTTATGGTTCAGTGGGCAAAAAAATTGGGAACCGATGTTATAGTTGATGTAGTTGAGAAACATAGGCTTTTATTTTGACTCACTGCGGGAACCCATAAAAATACCTTCATGAGATAATGAATTAGAATTTATGAGAGAAAATTGTTCCATTAGAGAATTTATTTCACAGCTTTCTCTCTCGATAAATTCGCATGATATTGATATTTGGGTCAATATTTACAACATAATATGTGGTATACTCGTATGTATGTAAATAGTTATGTGAAACATTGTTAAATTGTTGAATATGTTAATTTTGGTCAGAATCTATCGTAAAATAATTTGTGAAAGTGAGCATGGCATGACGTTTAACAAGCAATTAAGGTTGGAGGTTTATCTACTACTCTTTTACATGTAAATCGTACAAGCTGGCATATATTCGATTCTAATGAATGCATTTTCATAAGCACTGTTTCGCAAATATTTGCACATTGTGTATAGTGACTCTTATTGTATTTCTAAATTATAGTAATGTTTAGTGTAATGTGGAATATTTACTGGGTAGTGATAGCCCAATGGTAATACGCTCGCTTGGCAAGCCGAGTGAGACGGGTTCAAATCCCGGGCCTCGAACCTCTGATATTTTCATGTGCGAATCATTTCCAACACGATTACCACTTGTCTTACAGTGAAAGAAAACATCGTGAGGAAACCTGCATGTCTGAGAGAACCTAGCAAGTTTTCGAAAGACACTTGCAACCGTCCGTCAACGTGCACTTGGCCAGCGTGGCCAACCACGATGAACTATGATGAATGACCTGATCCCCATTATTGAAGAGAAGCCCGTGGAGGGAGGACTGAACACACACTAATGTTTCACAGACACGTTTTAATTTACCCAGATAAATATAGGTATTTTTCACTACCTCCGGTGACTAATCAAGGGAGGTTTTTCAAATAACTTAGTCATTAATTTTCAATCTACAACATTGATAATAATAACGACATAATGAAATTATTATTCCTTATAAATGCACATTTGTTTTGTTAGTCATTAAGGCGAGTCCACCGCTGACATGTATAACCAGGTGTAGCTTGCCGATGTAATTTCAATTGAGTTAAGTGGGCTGGGCTAGCAGGCTACTGCATTCGGCCTTGGCAACCAGGCTGAAGGCTTCCTTATGTGTGTACTCGATATTTACCCATTTGGATCGTATTAAATAAAGGTTCAGTCTTTTCTAAAAAAAGGTCTTTTTGTTTCTTTTCCGAAAAACACCGAGTGCCCCCCCTCTCTCCTCCCAACAACGAGAACACACATTGGGGGGTGAATTTATACCTCTGGGCGAACATTAGTACACGTAAATATTTTAAATAAAACTGTCTTTTCGAATTTTTTCGCGAATTTATTTTGATTTTTGGTACCCGACGTTTCGAATGCTTTACAGCAATCATGGTCACGGGGGAGTCTCTCAGGTATAATATAATAATCATTAAAAGCAGTTTAAAATGTTGAATGTATTCAAACAAAGCGCAGGAAGTTCTCATTTGAATCCGGTCAAAATTCTTTTCAATTTTTGAATCTTTGTACTAAAACAACTTTCACCCAACGCACCTATTTGACATCAATGAATTATGAACAATTGCTTTATAAAATAGACTTACTGTAACACGATTTATTCAAAATTAAACAAAAGAACGGAGCGGTTAGAAATTTAGTAGGCCATTGTATTGGACCTATAGTATTGAGCCACTGAACCATGAAGTAACGGCTTAAAAGGGATACAAAGAGGACCTATACACATAAAATCGATACTGTCTAGACTGATTAATGATTCTTAGATATAGAGATAGTTAATGCAAGAGCAAAATAGATAAAAATATAAGTTGAGACAATATCACTGCAACTTGAGACTAAAATTTGTCATTTAAAGATTTGCAGATGTGTACTTGTTTTGTTAATCTACTCTCCTTTCTAATATTATTATCATCCTTATTTATTATCCCTACATAGATACATTATATTAATTTTAATGCCTCGTTGGTCTAGTGGCTAGAATGTAGGACTGCGAATCGTGATGTACTGGATGCGAGTCCCGGTCGGGCAAAATCGATTTTTAATTTTTTTGTCATCAAATATCCGTAGCAGCCCAAAATTGGGAAGTTTTGAGTACCCCTCCGTAGTTATGAGTATCCCCGTGCCCAGTACTCGGTTAGTCTCGTAAGATTGGTTACCATAACAAAAACCGTGTCAGGACATTATTATTATAAATATGAGTATGGCTTCAGCTTAATTTGATAGTGTCAATTTATGGTAAATTTTAAATCGACGGTTAAAATTAGGTCGGGGTCGATTTAAAATTCAAGTACTTAGTTACAAGTGAAGTTAATAAAATCTGTACATGCGCAAGAATTAAAACTCCTGTAGGTTATTGGTACTCTTTATGAAATTCAATTTATGTTCTAAATAATGAGCGTAGGTGAGAAACAAAAATAACACATATTGGGCATATTAGAATCATATATTTATAGAATATCATTTAAGGAAAGAATATCTATACTAATAAATGGAGAGCCGATTGTTTTGTTCAGTTACACTGTCTATTAACTGATAACTACTGAACCGATCGGAATAATACTCATACAAAAAGCTTGGAGAAGGATTTAGTATATGATATGGTGGTGATTAATGTACTATACGGGCGGAGCCACAGGAAAACGCTAGTAATATTATATATCATTTGTCAGACAATAATAACGGTTACCATGGCAACAAACGTCCGCCTCGTTACACTTTTCGTTACGCATTCACCAGCTACCCCCCACGTCAAACGTGCGTAAAGAAGTTTTACTTCAAAAACTAAGTCTATCTTATATTCTATCTAATCTATAAAATATAACAATACGAAGTTCACGTCAATTCAGATCACATTTTCACCTTTTCAATATAACATTTCACAAAATTTAATAGTCGTCTCGTGCAAAGACCCTATTATGCAGTCATATTAGGTGACACCTTTCTAAACTGTATACAATATGTACATAAAAAAAAAAACTACTCAGTATAATCCATCTTCTATCTATACATATAATAAAATTCTGAGTCGAATCTGTACATTAAATGTTTTTTATCAGAAAATCTTATTGAAATAATTATTAAGAACGATACAGAAGCCGAATCTATAGTTATTAGAATTTTTGTCTGTCTGGGAACGCATCACGAGAAAACTACTGGACAGATTTTGATGAAATTTGGTATGATGTTATCCTTAGGATGCTTTTTACTGTAGGAAAATACCTCATCTCTCAGAAATGTATACTAATCGTTAAACGTAGGGATGAACGAGCGGAGCGAGGGTGAGTCGCTAGCATTTTTTAATAATACCTTAATTTATAATTTGCTTTTCAAGTTTATAAGCAAAATTGTTACAAAAACTTACTAAAGCAAATTTCTGACAAATTGGACAATGTAATTTGAAAGTTAAAATTCTTTTATTATTACGAGGACACGTTTGGCTCAGTTTGTAGTGACCTTACTTGCTGTGTCAGCGGTCGCGGTTTCGAGTCCCGCTGGGGAAATTCATTTGTGTGATGAGTACGAATGTTTATACTCCAGTCATGGGTGTTTATATTTATAATATGTATATATTTAAAGTTATATATGTATAGTGCATCAACTATCCGGTATCCATATCTAACAACTAGATGGCGCTGTGTGCTAATGTCCCAACATGTTTATTTATTTATTTTATTGCTTTACTGTGCAATGATTTAAAGATAATGATTCATGAAGAAATTTAATTGAGAACGAAATTTCAATTAACTTTGCATTACAATACTTTATTTGCTAGATTTTGTTCGCGGCTATAAAATATAAAACTAAGCCTATTTCAGTTCTCATAATACAATCTAAGTCCTTGTCGAATTTCATCGAAATCTGTAGAGCGGTTCAAGGATGAATAGGCCTTGTTGTCTTTGCTGGACTGACAGAGCTACTTCACAATTATAAAATCAAGTATAGATTATCCTGTGTTATGATTAACGTTACAGTATATATTCAGGCCTTTTTAGCGTCCCACTGCTGGGCACGGGCCTGCCTTCAATATGAGGGGAATCAGGCCATAGTCCACCACACTGGCCAAGTGAGGATTGGTGGACTTCACATGTCTTTCGAAAACTTGCTAGGTTCTCTCAGATATGCAGGTTTCCTCATGATGTTTTCCTTCACCTTAAGACAAATATAATCATGTTGAAAATGATTCAAGTATAAAATTATCAGACGTGCAAAACCCGGGGCTTGAACCCGCTTCACTTTGTTTTCCAAGTGAGAGCTTTGTCACCGATAAAAAAATATATTTCTTCTTTTTCCAGAGTTTCACTACATAGTCTAAAAAAAGTCGCTTCCCGCTGTCTGTCTGTCCCTATGTATCTTTAAAACTACGCAACTGATTTTGATGCGGTTTTTTTAATAGATAGAGTGATTCAAGAGGAAGGTTTATACATGCATATTATAGTACAGAAAAGGCGAGAAATTCAAAGATTTGTATTTCATACTAACCCTTAAAACGTACCTAGAGAAGAACCCGAGTGAAGCGAGGGTGAGTCGCTAGTACATTTTAAAGTAGGTATAACAAAACATATTTCTATATATAGTAAATAATTTGGATTTTATAGAAAAATAAAATGTTCGTATTTTCTGTAGGATTTGAACCTATTTTATTATTGAATAGACCATGAATTCTTGTTTAAATTTAAGGAAAAAATTGTACGCCTCCGTTCAGTCGAGTTATTTAGAAGTGGATTTAAATTTTATTAAAAATTTATTGGATTCTATTATAAAATGAGACTAAAAGCTTTTGTTTTGAAGTTGATTTAAGTAATTTCAAAGTTATAAAATTATTGTGTCTTGTGTATTCCAAGTTTTTATGATATTTTCTGACTTAGTAATACTAACAATTTATACATATAATAAAATTGTAACTAAGCCGAATCTGAATTGGAAATATGCCGAATATTAAATATTTTTTGGAAAATCTTATTGAAATAAATATTATTATTGATACAGAGGCCGAATCTATAGTTATTAAAATTTTTGTCTGTCTGCCTGTTTGTCTGTTACCGCATCACGGAAAAACCACTGGAGGGATTTTGATGAAATTTGGTATGGTGATAGGTGGTTATTCGGGTCAACATATAGAATACTTTTTACCGCGGGAAAATGTCTCATTTTAAGATAAATACAAAGTCTGCAATGTAAGAGTATACTAATATGTAAAACCCACGAATTTGGTTTTTGGTCATCTGAACGCGGGCGGAGCCGCGGGCAATGCTAGTGTTCAATAAGATTGATAGCGAGGTGAGAATTAGGTCGCAATATCACTGAGCAAGAGATACGATAGCAATGCTTGACTTGCTTACTAAGCAAGATTTGCACTGAAGGGAATAGTTATTTATACCTAGCGACTCACCCTCGCTCCGCTTGAGTTCGTCCCTAGTTACGTTTTAACGCTTAGTATACTAAGCGTTAAAACGTAACTAGGGACGAACTTTCAAGATTTTTTTTTCAAGAATTTTCAGAGATGAGATGTTTTCTCGCAACAAAAAGTATCCTAATGTTAACCCGGATAACCAGCTTTTTCATCTAATAAAAAAGAAAATTTCATCAAAATCTTTCCAGTGGTTTTCTGGCGAGCGTTCCCAGACAAACAGACAGACTGTAATTCAAAAAAGCTATAGATTCGGCCTCTATATAGATAATAATGACTATTTCAATAAGATTTTCCAAAAAATACAGATTCGACTCATACAGAATTTTATTACACTTATACAGAATGTTATATTAAAAAAAAAAGATAAATATATAAAAGCTAAATAAGATTTAACATAATATGTAATATGATTTGCTATATTTAATATTTATTTATAAGTTAATTTATATTCATTCTAATTATCTAGTTATTCGTTAAAAAATATCATTAATTTATTATTATAATCTATATAATTATAATAAAAATGAACGAATTAGCCACAGTTCATTCATGATAATAAAATTCTGAGTCGAGTCGACTGTACATTAAATATTTTTTGGAAAATCTTATTGAAATAGACATTATTATCGATGCAGAGGCCGAAACTATAGTTTTTAGAATTTTTGTCTGTCTGTTGTCAGTTGTCACGAAAAACCTATCCTATTAATGTCAAGTATTATTTGATTTTTTTCAGTACTTTTAAAAAATATTAATCATAATCTATATATTTATAGCACTTATTAAAAATCAATAATTAAAATAAGCTTACAATTGGTGAAGATGTTGTGTAACATAGTTATCAACATACGCAGAAAAAAACCCACCCAAAATGAGTGCTTCCGCCTTTCTAGGCTTTAACCCTTACGCCTTATGGTGATGCACGTTTAAACAAGCCAAATTTAATTTAGTATACTTATTTATTAGTATTTATGACAATGGTGGGCAAGTCAGTTATGTTGTCAAATGTCTGCTATACAAGGGTCCTGAAATTTAAATTAAATGCCGCTTGAGTGTTAAAAACATACAATAAAGTCCAATAAAGTTAAAATATACATACTTTATTCAAATAGACTTTTACAAGCATTTTTAAGCCAATTTTTATATTTAAAGTAAATTATGTCACTATACCTATGAAGTTCATGAAGAAGCTAGCTTTGACTCTGAAGGTAGTTCTGCTGAGAAGAAAAAAATAATATAAGTTTTCAATACTTTATACTAATATCAACTAGAATTAATAATAAAAACTTTTTAACAACAAAATAAAAACCGACTTCAAACAAAAGCATGTTTGCTTTGCTTTGCTTTGTATGGGCTGGGACCGATTTCAAAAATATTTGATTAGGTATGTATTTAATAGGTAGGCTTTAATTACTTAGCCAAAGCACACCGACTTCGAAAATATTTGATTAGGCATGTATAGTAAATGAAAACTACCAATCAGTTATTTTTCACTTTTTAGTGCTTTTGTTTGAAGTCGGTTTTTATTTTTTTGTTAAAAAGTTTTTATTTTTGCCTTTTTAGTGTAGACAGTAGTGGCAAAGTAAGAATTCCAACGTGTTAGGCTTGTCAAATCAAACAAAATAAGCCCAAACTCAAAGTATTTACTATTAGCCGTTGAAGTGTTTTACCTTCAGATCAGGTCAACAATACCGAACCACTGTACTATCAATGGAAATAAAAACACTTGCAAATTTAAAGTTAATATGACAATTAGAAGTAGGTTAAATTCATCATTAGCTATTTTTCCACCCTTAGGGGTGGTATTTTTTTTTGAAATTTAAATAGGACCAATCTGGAAGTATACACTTTCAAACAACACAAAAATTGTCCAAATCGGTTAATAAATGACGGAGTTCTGAGGTAACAAACATAAAAAAAAAATATACAGTCGAATTGAGAACTCCTCCTTTAACTAGAATTAATAAAAAGATTAACAGTTGTTGTTTAAGTTCATATAAAATATTGGAAAGTTTTTATTTTTCAACTGCGTCAAAGCGATTTCATTTTGAAAACAACAGTTTTATAAATTTTCCTATGCGTTTTAGAATTTAAAATGGATTTTTGTTATATTCACGAATACAACAATTAAATTTTTCGTTAAACCACAAAGTGATGAACGAAATGTACTGAAATTGATATTTTTGTATTTTTTATTATCCTACACATGCATTTTTAGAGAAATATAGTAGAAAAAGAGATCACCCGGAAATTGATACAAACTATCAACAAGGTCTCACCGGTATATTCCCAAATTTATATATAGGGGCTTTGTTACGGTGAATAATTTTCTTGCCTTTGTTCATGAACATCAAGGTAAGAAAGATACATGAAAAAAATATACGCGTCAAATATATATAGTATTTCTTACTTTTTTTCTAAAATCAGACAAATATGTTGGACTACTATAAAAATGCGAAAGTTTGTATGTATGTATGTATGTATGTTTGTTTGTTTGTTTGTTTGTTTGTTTGTTTGTTTGTTTGTTTGTTTGTTTGTTTGTTTGTTTGTTTGTTTGTTTGTTTGTTTGTTTGTTTGTTTGTTTGTTTGTTTCTCCAGCCCTAGACTAGGGCCTGGAGTAACACAAAGACTGTTAGTCCTTAATTAGCACCAGGAGATGCACCCATGCGAAGCGAGAGCAACTCGCTAGTTAATTAATAACGTTGGAATAAAAGGATATTCATAGATATTTGATTATATCTGTACATAAATATAAATCGTTTTTGGTTTTTTTTTCTATGTATATTTAAATTAATTAAAAAATTATATACATATATATATATATATATATATATATATATATATATATATATATATATATATATATATATATATATATATATATATATATATATATATATATTTGGTACTTTTTTCCTTTGCACTGTTTTTTTACCATTTCATTGTTGTTATTTGGGTGTGGGGTAATGGAAGCAGAATGCCTTTTTTATTATCATGTCGAGCTAGCCTGTAAGTGTGGTCTACATTGTAATATTTTTTCTTTTTTAATATTTTCTGGTTTTAATTATATGTCACATTGTATGTTGCGTTGGCTTGTCTAATAAATAAATATATAAACTGATGATAAGTTTATTCACTCGCACTGATGGTTGATGAATCCGACATGCGGAGAGCGGTCTCCTCTGCTGTTTAGGCAAGCAGCATACATGTGACGGCCATAAAGTACGATGGACGATGGATTCAGCGGTTAAAGCGTCAAAAGATAACAGACAGACAGACACAGTTTCGCTCATCTATATATAAATAAGCAAAGACAAAATAGTCAAGTACCTATTTATATTATGTTTGTCTGATGATTTTTTTCTTTTTTGTTTTTTAGTAGTTATTGATGAGCTTTAGTTTTATCTTTAAATTAGAAACAGTTACTTTTTATTATAAAGATAGGTAAATTCTATTCATAGTTTTTTTTTAATTTTATTAGTGCAGAATACGCGCAGGCGACGCGCTTTCGTGAAACGCGCGTCGATTGCGCTTTAAAAAGTCATAGTGTGTATAGGCCCTTAGGGTTCTCATAAAGGTTATATAGGTATAGTTAACGCTGTTGTGTTCCAAAGCTCCGCGTCGATTAATCAGCCGTCCGCCACAAGTATTTGTTCCTGTGGACTCCGCTCAAAGACTTTACATAGTTAGGACTAGTTTCATTGCAAAGCTTATATGTATGTATGTATGAGTATATTGGTGTTATATAGGTACATATGAAAAATCATATGTACATATATAACACCAATATACTCACTACGTTTGGCTCAGTTTGTAATGACTCTACTTACTGAGCTAGCGGTGGCGGGTTCGAGTCTCGCTGGGGGCATTTATTTGTGTGACGAGCATGAATGTTTGTACTTCAATCATGGGTATTTATATTTATAATATGTATGTATCTAAAGTTATATATGTGTAGTGTATCAACTATCTGGTATCCATAAACAAGCCTCGTAGCTTACCATGGAACTAGGTGGTGATGTGTGTTAATGTCCCAACATATTTATTTATTTATGATGTAGACATTACACTAACATTATAGGTATAGAGTTAGTATAGTATAATTTTATTAATTTTGGGAAGCGAACAGTATTTAAAATATTTACAATAAACCATAAAAGACACCACATACACCAATTAAGTTTCCATAAATATACATTATTACCAAAAACCAAATTCTTAGGTTTTACATATTACCTGGTATACTCTTACATTGCAGTTTTTGTTTTTTTTTCAAAAATAACATATTTTCCCGCGGTAAAAAGTATCCTATATGCTAACCCGGATAACCAGCTATTACCGTACCAAATTTCATCAAAATCCCTCCAGTGGTTTTTCTGTGGTGCGGTAACAGACAGACAGACAGACAAAAATTCTAAAAACTATAGATTCGGCCTCTGTATCGATAATAATGTTTATTTCAATAAGACTCCAAAAAGTATCCAATTATACCGATTCGGCTTAGTTACAATTTTATTATATTAAAAGATTAAAATGTATACAGTACTGAATGTATCTAATTAATTAATGTCACTATAATCTAATAAGTCCAGACACGAAGTTTCGGAAGTAGACGACAGCCAATCTTGACTTACGAGCTTTATTTGCAATCAATCACTTTCTTAGAACAAAAATATACCATGTAACAGATTAACGGATTTCTGCTAAAGAAATAAAATATATAAACGCTATGTTTATGCGAAATAAATCAACTATACAGTGTTTGTATCAGGTTGTTACTATTTATTTTTTAAAATCCAAATAACTTTGGGACCACTAAAAATCGCTGAACAAACATGAGGTGAAATCGATAGGTATTGAGATCTTGGATTCCCATGACGGCTTTGATCCATCTGTCATGTTATACACTGTACATATCCTATGTATAAGGTACAATGTACATACATATTATATAAAGCAAGACTTTTTTTTTAAACTGCTTCTAAACAAAAAAATATGCTCTGGTCTAAATAGGGGACGGCTGGTCTCTTTTCACTTATAGCAAGACCATGTGTGTTGCGCAGCTTTACGTTAACCAGAAACACGAATTCATGACCTTTAAAGTAATAAAGCACTAAGCCATACTTTGTAACGAATATTGAGTTCGCAGATGGAAAATCTATTAATTTTACTTAAACTTGTGTAAACACAACAATGTAAGTTATTAATTCAAGCCATTGATACAATTTTTCTATATTAACACTTTAACAATTTGTAATTAATTACTTTTCCATATTAAATAAAAATATATTTTTGGATTTTTTCGCGGATTTATTTTGATTTTTGGTTCCTGACGTTTCGAATGCTTTACAGCAATCATGGGCAAGGGAAAGAAAACTTTTTCGAGGAAAGCTATTATAACAAAACGGTAACCAAATTCATACTAATTCAAACTATTATAAGTATGAAAGTGACTCTGTTTATTGCGTTTTCACAGTTATACCGCTGAACAGATATCGATAAAATTTGGCAAGGATATAGATTGCGTTCTAAGATCACACAAACAAGCGAAGGTGCGGGTAAAAATTAGTAATACATAAATAAAATATACGCGCAGATAAAATCTGGTAATATTTTATTAGGTATATTATTTGAAATTCAAATGTTTTGACGGTTTACGACAAAAAAAGAACAGTATTTATCAAAAAAAGAATTTTTAATATTATATTACAGTTAAGATATAAATCAACATTTTATTTTTAACATCGCTACGGGCAATGTTTGCACTTTCCTTTAATAAGAGTTTTTATTGATTTCATCCATCTTTTACAATTTGCCTGTCTGAGCATCTTTTATTTATTCCGGAATTGCTAAAACGGATTGTTCTTTTATACTCGTACATAAGAGAATGCTATAGAGTTCCCGTTGCGTTTTTGCACTTAAAAATATAATAAAAAACTAGCAATGCCCGCGGCTCCGCCCGTGTTCAGATGACCAAAAACCAAATTCTTATGTTTTACATATTAGTATACCCTTACATTGCAGTTTTTGTACTTTTCTCAAAAATGAGACATTTTCCTGCGGTAAAAAGTATTCTGTATGTTGACCCGGATAACCAGCTATCACCATACCAAATTTCATCAAAATCTCTCCAGTGGTTTTTCTGTGATGCGGTAACAGACAGACAGACAGACAGGAAGACAGACAGACAGACAAAAATTCTAAAAACTATAGATTTGGCTTCTGTATCGAAAATAATGTTTGTTTCAATAAGTTTTTCCAAAAAATATTAATGTACAGATTCGGCTTAGTTAGAATTTTATTATATGTATAGATTATTCTATGTTTAATGTATTTTGGTGTGGTCTAAAGATGTTCTACAGTCAACTACGCAATTTAATCAACTCAATTATTTTGTAATAATCTTGCAATTTTGAAATTATTATGTGCTGCAAACTATTTTAGAGTGATTTTCATATTATTATAATTTGATTTTTTGGCACATTATTGTGAATAGTTTCAACAGATGGCGGCTACATTTTTATGAAAAAAAAAAACGAAAAAAAACTGAATGAAGTTATTTAAATAAAACATTATTTATAACCAACTTATTTATAACTTGAATAGTTAAGCATTTAAATTATTTATTTCATACAAAATCATTTCTTATATTTAAAAGGATTACAAAAGGTCAATAGGTCTATATACATATATCATTTGAATCTTTACGAAAAGTCGATTCGATTCTCCCGTGTATAGAACAAGCGAGCCTGATTATCTAACAAGATTTGCTTTTAGTCGAATATTTTTGTATGGTTTCGGATTTTGACGTTCCCAAAGCAAAAATTAGTATTTTATTACAGTTATATGTATTAATTTCATTGGATAAAATGAAAATCTATATAAATAAATAAAACTATCTGTCCGGATTATTTCGCGGATTTATTTTAATTTTTGGTTCCCGACGTTTCGAATGCTTTACAGCAATCATGGTCACGGGAGAGACTAAGGTTGTAGACGTCTCAAAGGCGTTAATACACTTGTTACAGTCAATGCCTACCCACAATGTTACAAAAATGATTTCAAAAATTTAAAATTGGCACCAAAGTATCTTACAATATTTGTTGATTTTTCTTTGAAAAAATTTAATTTTTTTTAATAAGTATTATAATTAAATATAGCAATATTATCTATTTAATTTTAGCTGCTATTATTATAATTAATACATTTTTTTTAAACTTTATCAATTACTAATATTATTTAGTGTTGTTATTATTACATATGTTATGTATAAAGAATATTAAAAATTAAAAATATTAATTATAAAAAAATGTTTTTGTTGTTAAAAATTGTTGTTGTGTAAACAAATATAACAGACCAGTAGATGTAGAATGTAAACGGTTAATATAATGTAAATGTTTGTATGAAAAATTGAATTACTTACATGTAAATATGTACTTAAAGAGTTTTATGTAAAGAACATTTAAAAGTTTGTTAGTATAAAATAAAATAATTTCATCAGAAGTTTTTGATAAAAACCTAGCTAGCTAGCGACTTATCCTCGCGTTGTTCGAGTTCGTCCCTAGGTAGGTTTTAACATTTAGTATGGAATAGATATACTATGTATTATATTGGTCTGCTCCTTTGTGTAGTAGCATGATGATATATTGCCTTCTTAAATGAACGGGCTATCTAATGCAACAAGAAGTTTTCAAATCGGAGATTAGCGCGCTTTCACAAACAAACAAACTACCTCTATGTAATATTAGTATAGATAATACCCTGGACAAGACAGGGGTGGGACACTTGTATGCCATATATATTTATGAGTATTTTCGTAGTATATATAATATTATTATTTTAGTAAATGATAATCTATAATATAAAAATGAATCGCTGAATGTGTTGGTAAGCGCAAATCTCGTGAGCAGCTGAACCGATTTCGCTAAATTTTTTTTCTATCGCCAAATTCAAAAAAATTGTTAAAGAACGTTTGTGTGCTAAAGGCTATTCTATAAAATAAATGTATTTATAGAATACACCTTGGGAATGAAATAATCCCGCTGAGTTTCTTTCGCCAGTTCTTCTCAGGTCTGAGGCTTCTTCTTTCCGAACTGGTAGTAGACTCATGACGTTCAGTAAAAAAATGTAATAATTTAATGCTGAATAAAATATTTTGATTTGATTTGATTTAGAATATTCCTTGAAGTACGAGGATGGTTCTTACGGAGAAAAGAATTTAAAAAATTGCCTAAAAAAGTCTAATAAAATAATAAGTCGTGATTTTTTGTGTGGAGATAGTTGGAGGGATGGAGAGTGACATATGCTACTTTTTATCGCGGGAAATTATCTAGTTCCCAGAGGAAAACACGTTATAATACAATCCAAAAAAATATTTGTGATCAGAATTACTTGAAACTTGGTATCAATGTTCTTTAATAAAATTAAATAAATACGTGTTTTAGCATTTTTCGAAATTCATCATATAAGAGGGTAAAATAGGGGATAAAAGTTTTAATGAAACTACCTTTTTAGAGATTTTTTTTGTAGTTTTAGCGCGAGCGAAGTCGCGGGTTCTGCTAGTATTATATAAATGAATCAACCTAGGGATGAACCCGAGCGAATCAAGGGTGAGTCGCTAGTCTCTTATATATCTAAAATTTGTTTTACTTTATGGAATTGTTTTTATTTTAGTCCAATTTCTTTCTTTATAAAACTAACACAAATAAATTCAAAAGGTTTTAACATATTTTCTTCTTTCAACGCTTCTTCTTTTATTTAAGCTGTAAGATTGGTAAAATGACCATTGCCATATGAAAATAATTATTTAGTATAAAATATATTAATATTTATTTTATTATTAACTTTCTTCTATTATTATTTTATGGTCAAAGTAGTATTGTATTGAATATATTTTTTTTATTTGATAAGATACTGCACTTTTTTCATTCTTAGCGTAATTCATGGCCTTAGCTCGGCCAGACGAAACTGAATGGGACTTTTTTCAAATAAAGTTAATTGAAAACAAAGCTAAGTTTTATTTTAATTAGACGAGTGAGAGATCCAAGGATGTAGTTTGAGCTCACCATTCAATGGTCACAATAGAGGTCATTTGAGTAAAAAAAATCACTTCAAGTAGTAGTATAAATTCTATAATATACAATAAGCAATTTTGTATTAAGATAATATGGTTTTGTTTTTAAGTTTGTATACGTAGATGTTTTTTTGAAATGACGCAATTTTATATTTTTCTGAAAAACGCCAAGCAAGCTAGGTCACCAGTTACTATAGGTAAATTAGAGTGAATTGATTTCTTGAAAATATAAAACAACATTAAAAATGTAACATAATACTTTCTTAGATTTGCGTGATTAGATTGAGTTGGTCCCATTCAAATTTCAAAACAAAATACCACCCCTAAGGGTGGAAAAATGGCTAATGATGAATTTAACCTACTTCTAATTGTCATATTGACTTGAAACTTTGCAAGTGTTTCTATTTCCGTTGATAGTACAGTGGTTCGGTATTGTTGACCTGATCTGATGGTAAGGCCAGAAGGTGGATAGGTGGAACTCTTCAGTGGCTAATAGTAAATACTTTGAGTTTGGGCTTGTTTTGTTTGATTTGACAAGCCGAATACGTTAAAATTCTTACTTTGCTACTACTGTCTACACTAAAAAGGGAAAAATAAAAACTTTTTAACAAAAAAATAAAAACCGATGTCAAACAAAAGCACTAAAAATCAAAAAATAACTGATTGGTAGTTTTCATTTACTATACATACCTAATCAAATATTTTCGAAATCGGTGTGCTTTGGCTAAGTAATTAAAGCCTACCTATTAAATATATACATAATCAAATATTTTCGAATTCGGTGCCAGCCCATATAAAGCAAAGCACACATTTTAAATCTCAAATTTATAAGGGCTACATACCACCCTTATAAATTTGAGATTTTTTGATTAAATCTTCTACTAATATTTTTTAAATAAAATATATAATATTTGAAATCACAAAACTAGAAAGAAACTCAAATATGTAGATGAAATTAAAATACTGGCACTTGGGCAGCCCTGTCGCGTGGGTACGTGCCGCTTGGCTGTAGGTAATTATTTCAAGGACAGGCCCGAGTTGGAATACTGTATGCATTACATTACCGTGGTTGTAGCGTCTCAAAGGCGTTATAGACTTTTTACAGACAGTGCCTACCCACAATTTTACAAAAATTCAAAAATGGCACCAAAGTACCTTAGAAGATTTGTTGATTTTAATTCTAAGCATTTTTAATAATATAGCAATATTATTTATTTAATCTTAGCTGTTATTATTATTATTTTTTTTACAACTTTACTAATTAAATACAAAGTTTAGTTAACGTTGCTATTATAATAATATGTATAACCATAAAGAAAATTAAAATATTAATTATTTAATTAAGTAATATTATTGTTTTATATGTAATTCTTTGTTTTTCTTCAAAATGTATTGTTTTATTCCCCCTTCTGCAATCAGTATTTTCCTTTGGCGAGACGGAGTGACAAATTACTCGTATAGCATTTCAGACATCGTTTTAGGTTGTTAGCTTTGTAAATTGACGTTGACAATGATACAGAATATGTACTTTGTAAAAATGTTATACCTATGTTGTGTGTACATACTTGTATATTAATGCTTGCTTTTAAAGGTTTGTATATATTCAACCCTTTTTTAACATCCCACTGCTGGGCACGCTCCATTCATTATGAGGGGGATCAGGCCACCGAGACCCGAAATTAGAACCCCCTTTAAGTTTCCAAAGCAAGTGCGTTACCGTAACGGTATTATAATGGCAAATAGCAGTGGTAGCATTATTGATGTATCTACCACGTAAGTGGAATCGATAGCATAAAGTATAAGACAATTTGTAACAATTTGTACATCACTAAATAAATAACAATAATTTTCGAGACTATTGTTGCATAAGTTATTGTTTGTTTCCACGCGAATCATGCTCAATCATTAATTTATGGACTGACAGACAATGGAAAATAAATTTTACTTTAGTGTCAAAATTTTGGAACGTTATGTCTTAGGGTGAAGAGGGCTGCCATAATTAAAACTCGACGTGAACGTTTTATATCATAAATATGTAATTACGTGATTATTTTTATCAAAAGCATCACATTATATTATTATAGCATCATTTTATCTACGACAGAAATTTGTATTATGATTTTTTATTATAGGTATATTTGTTTTGATTAGTCTTTATACAGCTCCATAATATTAACAGGATTTTCACGGGGTTGTATAGGATTTGATTCAGAGTATTTAGAATATTCTATCTCGGTAAAACAAATGATTGATGGATGAAAATATAAACTTGAAAAGTGTGTGTAAACTATTGAAAGTGCTTAAATTTAAAATTACAATATATTCCCAAGTTATTAGAATAAATATAATTATTCTATATACGTAGTAGGTATGGTGTATTAAGGTACACACTGTAGACATATATACGTGTATATTTATAATAAAGTAGTTTATACTATTTTTTTAATGTTGGGAAAAATGCATTTACGCATACTACCTGTAGACATACAAGTGGTTATGTGGGACTCACCGGCTAGAAAAGCCAGTATTACCCACTAAAACCTAACAGAACCTCTTCCGTCTTAATAGGGCGTCGCAGGATCGCTTACGCACTCAACTACGATGCCCCAACGGCAGATCTGCCGAAGAAAACCAACCAACCAAGGGGCTGCTCCCACGGTTCACTCTGCTGTCAGAGAAGTACCAGGAGCAAACCGCATGGAAAATCGCCCAACAAAGTGGGCCATCACTGGTTGACCTAGTAAATTAGTTAAAAAGTTATTCTGCCACGTCCGTTTGGTTGAACATTAAAAGAAATATTAATCTTGACAAGAGCCGCATTTAACTGTAGCTATGAGCCACCAGGGTGACCCCGTAATTAAACAAAAAACCATCAAAATCGATCAAGCCTTTTAGTACGAGAAAAACTAAGAACACACATACACCGGAATTTATAAAGTTACATGTTTTTTGGGGCGAAGATAAAGCGTAGCCTAAGTTCGATACCAAGATGCAATCTATACATTTGCCAAATTTTATCGAAATTGGTTTAGCGGTTTAAGCGTGAAAATATAACAGACATCACTTTTACATTTACAATATATTAATATGGATTTTCCTACTTCTTCCATTTTGATTGCATGACAGTAATCGCAAGTCGTAACCCTATCAAATAACCGGTAACTACGTACTTTACGACTCGTCCTTTTAATTGTCGTTTTATTGGTTCACGGCTGTTGCAAAATATAATAACCGACGAACCGTAGTTTGATTACTTCATCCATTAAAAGAATGACTTAATACCTATTTGGATTGTCACATAATGGTAAAAAGTTATGTTGAAGTTTATATTTAGTTACTTTAGTTTATACTTTACTAGCATTGCCCGCGGCTCCGCCCGCGTTTAGATGACCAAAATGCAATTTTTTTTTTAAGTGGTTTTACATATTAGTATATCTTACAATGCAGTTTTTGTATTTTTTCTCAGAAATGAGATATTTTCCCGCGGTAAAAAGTATCCTATATGTTGACCTGGATAACCAGCTATCACCGTACCAAATTTCATCAAAATCCCTCCAGTGGTTTTTATGTGATGCGGTAACAGACAGACAGACAGACAAACAAACAAATAAAAATTCTAAAAACTATAGATTTAGCCTCTGTATCGATATAATGTCTATTTCAATAAGGTTTTCCAAAAAAATATTTAATGTACAGATTCGGCTTAGTTACAATTTTATTATATGTATAGATTTACGCGAATATTAGACGTTTTAAATAAAACTATTTTTTCGGCGATTGTCGTGGTTTTATTTTAATTTTTTGGTTACTGTAGTTTTGAATAGTTACGGTAAGGACTGTTTCGACGAAATGCTTGTTTATAAATATAAATATGTTGGGACATTAACACACAGCGCCATCTAGTTCCATGGTACTACGAGGCTTGTGTTATGGATACTAGATAATTGATATACTACACATAATATACAACTTTAAGTACATACATATTATAAATATAAACACCTATGACTGCAGTACAAACATTCATGCTCATAACACAAATGAATACCCCCAGCTGGACTCGAACCCGCGACCGCTGGCACAGCAAGTAGGGTCACTACAAACTGAGTTAAACTTGTCTTCAAAATATGAGTAATAATCATAAATAATAGTTGTTTATTTAAATATCTTTAATTTTATATGAGAATATTCATTTTAAACCTATATGTGTAAACTATATATTCTCCGAACACTCTACGAGGAAAAATATCTCAAGTGAACGTTACACCTAAAAATAAAAAAAATAAGGATATTATTAGAACTACAACTTTGGTCGTCTTTTACTAAGACTTCTTATTTACTTTTGACAAACAACCGGCCGTATAAAGAAGGTAAGATTCAGTGGGTACAAATTATGAGACGCTAGGTGTTATCGGCTTTATTTTATAGCCCCATATGCCTACATAGAGTTTTAAGGCTGTTACTTAGATAATGTAGTTGATGTAAAAGTCATTATGGAATGAAACATATCTCAATTTATTGATTTTTGCATTAAATTAGGATTTAGGGGTTTCCCGCAGCCGAAAGGCAAAAACATGCCTCATCAACCGTAATAGGTAGAGAGTTGAAATTTTCACAGTATGTGTTTCTATTACCGCTATAACTAAGTATTAGGAATTAACTAAGTATTAATTAATTAATTAATTAATTAACTATTTTGTGGAAAAGAGGTTGACTGCTATGCTACCATTTGCTGTAGAAACCTTTGGCCCATGGAGACAAAGTGCTAAGCTCTTTTTAAAAGACATAACACCCCGTCTTAGCACCTCTACTGGTGACAGGAGGGCTGGCGCATTTTTCGCCCAAAGAATCGGAATTGCCATTCAACGGGGGAATGCGGCTAGCATTCTTGCCACTAATAATTCCACGCGGACATGACTTGTACAGTAATAACTAAGTGTACATTTGTTTTGTATATATAATATTTGTAATTCTCTTTATTGTAAATAAATTCATAAAAAGGAAAAAAAGTATTAAACAAGTAATAAAAATAACTAAAAATAAAAATACAACAAACATTTTTTTTAACGTTCGTAATTGATCATTTGTTAACATACTACATTTATAGACTAAAAGTCATATTAATAAAAAGTACATGTACGATGGTATGGAACCCTTTGGTGCGAATTCGACTCGCACTTAACCGATTTTTTTATGTGACAAGAATGGCAAAGAATTATTTTTTCATTGTTAACAGTAACAGCTGTTTATATGTTAAACACTAATATATAAAGTTGAAACCTCTTTTTTAACATGATTAATGATTAATTTAAAAGCTATTATATACTGCCTATAGAATATTAATAGGCTATCTAATATTGTGATATGTTTCTTAAGAGTAGAGCAAATTCACATAATATACTATGATACACGTTAATATCTAAACACGGAAAGGGAAAAGAGAAGAAAAAGGGATTTAGAGGGATTGGGCCTTCCTTGTCATTTTACAATGGAGTGACGTTAAGGTAGTACACTAGTTAAGTAGATATCAATACTAGTGTCTCACCCTTGTTTCGCTCGCGTTCGTCCCTAGGTGCGTTTTAAGGGTTAGTATGGAATAGATAGACTATATAGTATATATTATATAATATAGCCTTCTTCAATGAACAGGCTATCAAATGCAAAATATTTTTTTAAATCAAATCAGTAGTTCCTAAGATTAGCACGTTCAAACAAACAAACAATCAAACAAACAAACGAATAAACTCTGCCTTTCTATAATATTAGTATGAATAGCTCTGACACTTTTTGTTTTAAAATGTTCTTTTTGATCGTTGTCTCTAAGCATTTATTTGTTCCAGAAATCCGTCTGGCTGATAAGCGGTCAGTTCAAATAAGCAATAACAAAGAAGAAATCCTTTGGAGATGGAAACGACCAAAGCTTCAAACGAAATTGAA
Organism: Brenthis hecate; assembly: GCA_951806755.1. Taxonomy (NCBI): domain Eukaryota; kingdom Metazoa; phylum Arthropoda; class Insecta; order Lepidoptera; family Nymphalidae; genus Brenthis; species Brenthis hecate. The sequence goes on from OX638250.1 coordinate 21,609,376, forward strand.
ATATCTCACTACGACTTTAGTTGAAAATATATGTTTATAGAACTGGAGAATCATCTAAACGTATAATAAAATTGTAACTAAGCCGAATCTGTATCCAGTATTTTTTCTGTGATGCGGTAACACAACCACTGGAGGGATTTTGATGAAATTTGCTATGGTGATAGCTGGTTATCTGGGTAAACATATACCGCATATATATATATATATATACAATATACATATATTATATGAGTGCAGTTTACCCACCGCACAGTTCTCTACAATAGCCACCTAATTAATAACAGAATTCCCAACGCATAATCTGAAAGCTCTATTGAAGCAACGTAATGTAATTATGCAACGCTCGACTTATCTTTGTCCTGATCAGCTGCTCGCCAAAGAAAAAGTGATTCGCTAACGAACACAGGGTATTTATAACATCGTATCGAGCCGTTATGTCAAATCATAAACTTTTTAAAGATTTCAAATAAAATGTTGCCAATAAAAAAACTATTTATAAGTATAGTAAAATTATAAAAAGATTATTATATAAAAAAATATACTGTAAAATTAATAATAACATCCTGTACAATGTACATACCTACCTTATAAATTTTAGCGTTTCTTCTAACCGAATCAAAACGTTGCTTAACCGATCAGCTCTCACATCAATGTTATAACAAGTACAACCCATTCCATATTTACAAATCCAAATCACACTTGGGCCTTTATTGTCCTATAAACAGAATTTTAAAACAATAAACCTTACACAGAAACTGATATCGACATTCCAATAAAATTAGAAAATTTAAGTCTCTGATATTAAACTGCTTAAAGAGTTACCTATGGTGATAGCTTTTAACTTATATCTATTGTAGCTTATTTGCTTTTCCTTTCTTCTTTTGTTGCTTTAAGTAACTAATTATAATAATGTCTTTGATTATTTTTTTATAGATTATAGTGGTGTTAATTTTTAATTTTTAAATATTCCGTGTAACTGTTTATGTATGTCGTGGTTACCTATAAGTAAGTTTTGTTAAGTTACTGTATATCATGTTGATGATCCTAAATAAATAAATATTTGCTTCGACCCGATCAACAAGCGAAAAGGAGAAACCCCCGTCGATTTTTGTACATTACTATAGTTAATAGATTGTTGTACCTTCCATACTTCGTTCGGCCACTCCGATAACTCATTACACAAAGTATTCAGCATATTAATTACTGTAGATACATAACGTTCAACCTGCCCATTGCTAATTCTAAGTATACCAGTAGCTATCAGGTGATGTTCGATATCAGGATTAAACAGAACAGCCTCCTAACAATTAAAACCACATACATATTCAATTCAATACATAAATCCTCAAATCAAATATTCCAGAAATACATAAATAGCATGGGCCAAAATTGCTACCAAGATACACACACACTTACACACACATACACACATTCTTTAATTATACTGCAATTAACTCCAGTATTAATAAGCGAATTTATTGGATAGTATAATTATCATTTTTAGGTTTATACTCGTATCTTTTAAGTTCGTTTATCACTGCACTTTCGGAAGTATACAAAACTGCTTTTTTTTGATCGGGACACAAAGCTGTAAATTCTTTACGTAGATTCTCCCACAAATAGCCGGCTGCAGGATTCCAAGTTTCAAACCACAGTAATGCAGACCGTTCTTGCAAAGCCGAGAGATCCATCTGCAAATTATTATATAAAAAATATACTGTAAAATTAATAATAATCTATCACTCGCATATTGGTTGCTACTTGAAAGTAAACTGGATAAATTAAATGACTAATTAATATATTTCATACTGTATTAAAGAGTGGTATCCCAGTGGTAACGCGCTCGCTTGGGAATCCAAGTAAAGCAGGTTCAAATTCCGGGTCTCGCAAATTTGATATTTTCATATTATGCTAATCATTTCCTACATAGTTACCACTTGTCTTGCGGTGAAGGAAAATATCTTGAAGAAACCTGTATGTCTGAGAGAATCTAGCACTTTAATGCAATTTTAAATTGGTTTAGTATTATTAACGCGAAAGCTTCTATGCTTGTAACTCTGACTGATTGGACAGATTTGGATGGAATATTGTACACAAATAGATTCAGTCTGGCACTTTGTCTGTCACCTTGTCATGGCGGGTGGAGGGGGTATGTGTATGTGTGTGTGGGGGAGGGGGGTGTTCTTAATTATCGCCAGGCAATCCAGCTGGGCGTAAAGCCAGAAATACTGGGAGACGGTCCAGCTCGATGGGTGGTGTTCCATATAGGATGCTTCTGGTACTTCTGTGATAGCAGATTAGATTATGGGAGCAACCCCTTGGTTTTTGGTGGTTGTTCTGGTGGTAGGCCTACCATCAAGGCGTCATAGTTGAATGCGTAAGTGAGAAAAAAGGACAGGGATTCCTAAACACAGCAAGAGTAAAGCGCTAGTATGTATCTTGCAAGGCACCTTTAATTTTTAAATCCGACAGTTTAATTTCAAAAAAATATTAAATAACTTAGAAAAAATTTATGAAGATAACAAATATGAATTTCCCATTTCAAATATAAAATTCGAAATACAATTTCGTTCAGAAGAAATTCATCTAAGAGTTACTCGATAATCGCATTGCACATTGCGGTGTGGAGATATCCGTTGCTCGACAGCTCTGTCAATATCGTGCTCACAGTTCCTTGATGCTTCTGGTTTTATACAGTAAATATGAGCCCAATTTGTTTCTGTTTTCCAATTTCACATATTTTCTTTGTGGAATCTAATGATGTATTACTATTTTCTCTTGTATACCTATTTTTTACTTTTTCATTCTAAAGAAGATAATACTATCTACATATATTGTTCTATCTAGAATGTATTTAGCCCTTTTTTTAACGCCCCACTGCTGGGCACGGGCCTCCCTTTCAATACGAGGGGGATCAGGCTATAGTGCACCACGCTGGCAAAGTGCAGGTTGGCGGACGTCACGTCTTACGAAAACTTGCTAGGTTTCCTCAGCATGTAGGTTTCCTCACGATGTTTTCCTTCACCGTAAGGCCAGTGGTGGTCATATTCGAATTGATTCGAACATGAAAATATCAGAGGTGCGAGACCCGCGATTTGAACCCGCTTCACTCGGTTTTCCAAGCTAACTGGGCTACCATATTACCTATTTAGAATAAAACAGTAAAAAATATATTTTTATAGTAATAATATACGAAGAGCATGTTTGGCTTTGTTGAATATTTGTTTTTTAAAGTGACTTAAAAAAGTATAGTTTTTCCGAGCTCTGTTAAGCTGGCAGTGAAAAGTTAGCAGAATCAATCGAAACATACATGGGACTTTGTAGCGAAATAGTTGCTAATTAGCTGCTAAAACCCTGATTGTTTTTCTATCCGATTTCAAAAAAAAAGAGTTACTGCTTGATATCTTAACAATAAGCTAGCAGTAAACTCACGGGGCTAGCAAGAATCAAATCCAATTATATATCAGAATTTATTGCTGAAAAACAGTGTACGAAAATTTAAAATAACCCTAGATTCGTTAGACCTGGAATCCTGTAGCTGACTACCAGTGTCCATGGTATCCTAACATGCAGTTTTTGGTAACAAGATGATGGTATGGATTTTGTGGCTGGTAGCAAATAGCATCAGAAGACCCAAGAGAGCCAGATACACCTAGTTTATAAATATATTTTACTAATATTATAAAGAGGTAAAGTTTGTGAGTTTTTGATTTTGTGAGTTCGTGTGTCTGTGACGTTGTAGGTGGTAATCTCTGGATCTACTCAACCGATTAAGATGAAATTTTGTAAGAAGATAGTTTGAGACCCTGGGAAGGACTTTTTATCCCGGAAATCATCCCTTAAAGGGGTGAAAATGGGATTGAAAGTATGTATTGGGAGGCAAGTTGATGATGATCTCCTGACCGGTTCCGGCCACGGCGGCCAATCTCTTTGAGACTAGCCAACTGCGCAGGAGTTATTATAGTGCACAAGTGTACGCGCAGGCACAAGTGCACTCTCTATTCCTGTCACTCTCATACTCCGGTGGGACGACTGCTCGACACGACCAGTGAGAGTTAAGGCGCAGGACCGACGGCTTTACGTGCTCAACAAGTTAATTATATATAGGCTGAGTTTTTTGGCAACGGGTACAGACTGCGAAGATAGCCGAATCAAAGCAACGGCTGGTAATCATAGGCAATGCATAACATTAATGATTGTCCAATATAGTAATCAAACCTTCAAAATCCAATGGCTTTTATCTTAAAACATTTAATTTCATTAGACAACAAATATCTCCATATATCAGTTTATTCAATAAAATTGAGTGATATAATCCAAATATAATTCATGCCGTATATTAATTTACTATATAGGAAAATACGAATTAAGTATCTCGAAGGTAAGTGAAATTTGTCAGAGTCGTGATTTAATTAATAACATGGCGGCGCCATAACGAGGCGGAGTTAATATTCCGTTAACGTTTTGTAATATTTTCACGTAAAATTATAATACTAATATTAATTTATGTACCTAATGGTATTATATTATAATACTTTATAATAATAAGTAATATATATGGGTTTATATAGCTACTAGCGACTCACCTTCGCTTCGCTCGGGTTTGTCCCTAGGTTGTTTCCCCATACAAACTTTCATCCCCATTTTCACCTCTTAAGGGATGATTTCCGAGATATAAAGTACCCTATGTCCTTTTCAGTGTCTCAAACTATCTTCTTACCAAATTACATCTAAATCGGTTCTGTAGATCCAGAGATAACCCCCTACAACGTCACAAACTCACAATTCACAAACTTTACCTCATTATAATATTAGTATAAATTTATATATTTATATTAGTCCCGCTGAGTTTCTTTCGCCAGTTCTTCTCAGGTCTGAGGCTTCTTCTTTCCGAACTGGTAGTAGACTCATGACGTTCAGTAAAAAATTGTAATAATTTAATGCTGAATAAAATATTTTGATTTTGATTTTGTGGGTTTATATATCTATAAATAGTGTACGTTTGTACTGGCTTTTCTTTGATACAGCTCAAAGGATAACAACGAGACGTTAATTTTCCGAACAAAGTGTTTAAATGTAATCAATGTAGGATGCTTTTATCCTAAGAAAAAAATATAGTTTCTGTAGAATAAATAATTTAGAAGAATAATTGATTTTTATAGAACTTATACTCGTAGTGCTAATAAGCTTTTTTTTCTTTAAAAAAGATGTTAGAGGATGAAGTTAGAATTTTAGGACGTTCACAGCACAACATATAGTGCTTAATAGCTACCGACAAGATCGGACGGGCCGCTACTAAAATACTTTATTTGAAGTTTTGCACATATCATGTAGTTTGTTACATCAAAAAACTTGGTCTATTATTAATTATAGTAATCATTGAGAATCTCGTGAAGTATAATTTTTTGTCTGTCTGTCTAGCTATTTCGGAGATTAGCCGGAACAAATCCAGCTAATCTCCGAAATAGCTGAATTGATTTTGATGGGACTTTCACTAGCAGATAGCTGATGTTATGAGGAGTAACTTAGGCTATTTTAATTTTAAAAAAAGAATTAGGGTTCTGCTCAAAAACTTTAAAACGTACCTAAAGAAGTGAGAGTGAGTAGCTAGTTCATCTTATAAATTCTACAAGTAACTCACTAAAAACAACCAATGCCAAACTTAAAAAAAGAAGAGTATTTTTCCATATTCGTATGTAGAGTTGCTCTGGATTTCAATTATTCAAAAGAGTTCAACAACATAATAAGTAACAAAAAATCTGGAACGTCAAAGGGACAATATGTATAAAAATTTCTTTGTTAGCTTTTTAATGAGCAACGAAATGTGAAATTACTTTTGCAAGGCATTTATTTCAAAAGTAATAAAAAAATATGTTTATATATTTTTCAGTAAATTTATTTAAAACGAGCGAATCGCCATCACTTCGTTCGGGTTCGTTCCTAGGTACGTTTTAACAGTTGGTATAGATATCCCACAGGAACCACACATTTTTCCGATATGAAAAGTATATGTGCTATCCTAGATTATTGTCCGATTTCACCAACATCCCATAAGCTACCACCTACGTATGGGATCCCTAGCTTAAAAGTTCCCCTAAACTAGCCCCTAAATTAAATTTAGTTTTACCATCGTCAGAGCCCGTATTTCTAGTACCTATATTTAGGTGGCATTTTAACATTTAGGTGACCCCTAACTGTCCGTGAAACAGAAACTGTCCCCTAACAGCCCCCTAACCAGGCTTAGGGGATCCCTTAAACTTAAGTGACGTTGGTGAAATCGGCTATATATCTATCTCTGTGCCAAATTTCATCCAAATTTGTTGTGTCATTCTGGCGTGATTGAGTAACAAATATCCATCCATCCAAACTTTCGCATTTATGTATAATATTTATGGGATAGGCTTAATGGGAAACTTTTAAGAAAGAAATCTTTGAAAAATTGAAAAAGTAAATATTCCATGTTATTCAAAGGGAACGCTATGTGAAAAAATTTTAATGAATCTAGAAAATTCAATTTCAGAACTAATGATTAGCATTTATATTGGATTCAAGAGAAAATAGCTCAATAAACTTTTGCTTCAAATGAATTTCCGTGATTCATTCAACAATTTCTACAACGATAAATAACGAAAAACTATTTTTTTTAAAGAAAATAGTAGCCCAGTGATAACGCGCTTGCTTGGGAAACCAAGTAAAGCGGGTTCTAATCCCGGGTCTCGCCCCTTTGATATCTCTCATCTTGTGTGATGATCACGAATGTTTGTACTTCAGTCATGGGTGTTTATATTTATATATGTATGTATTTAAAGTTTATATATATGTAGTGTATCAACTATCTGGTATCCATAACACAAGCCTCGTAGCTTACCATGGAACTAGACGGTGTTGTGTGTTAATGTCCTAACATATAAAAAAAAATTATAACTAAATCTAGTTAAAATATATAATTTTTGAAACATGATACTGGCTTATATTATATCTTACATAATATACAAAACAAATGGACACTTAATTGAAATAGATAGTTGAAATAGAGAAGAGTCTGCTAAATTTTAAGGATTTATTCATTTCAGCCATTAACATCGTAACTTTGAAATAATGAAAATTTCAAACGACCATCGCAATTATTATTTCTTATAATTGTTGTCCAATAAATCGTAATTAGAGTGCCGTCAGCGATTCGGAGCTTTCGTAACGTTTTACTTATTAACGAGTTGCTATTTATATACTAGTATATGGCCTCTACTTTGTTCGGTTTGCGCTTTTTAATGAAAAATCTTCAAATCGTGCCTCTTTAGTTTAGATAGATATAAAACATTATAATGATGATTTTAATGATATGAAGATATTTTAATGATATGAAATATGATTTTAATGATATAAATAAATGTTTAATAAAACTATTAATGATTATTTATAGTTTTGTATTTGAAATACAAAGGTTTTGGAAATAATAGATAAGCATTTTTATTTATAAGCTTATATTCAAAGAGATAGAATGTGAAAGGGTCGCGTAAGCTCAGACCCTTTCTTAGAAGACTCTATACTCAGAAACTAAGCATAATAAAATAGTTCAAAAGCCAATATATTGGTCTGGTATTTATAACGACTAAATGTACTGTTTAGTTCTCCTGTTTTCCTTTTGCATAGAGATAGTTTACTCGTTATGTGGCTTCCGAGGGTTATAATTAGGTATAGCTATAGGAACTAAATAATGATTTATATATAAATAGGCATAGACAGGAGAGTTCAGTACCTTTTTCTCGTCTGTTTCTCAACCGATTTTCGTGTAGTAGGTATTGACGAGCTTTAATGTTATTAATTAAAAAAGGAATCAGAGTTTTTAATAGTGATAGGTAAATTCTATGGTTTATGCCACTAGGGTTTATGTCCAGGTCACAAAATTAAAAAAAATCTACCAAAAAATCTGTGTATCTTTTAGTAATACTTAGTACTAGCATTGCCCGCGGCTTCGTCCACGTTTAGATGACCAAAAACCAAATTCTTAGGCTTTACATATTAGTATACTCTTACATTGAAATTTTTGTATTTTTTCTCATAAATGAGACATTTTTCCGCGGTAAAAAATATCCTATATGTTAACCCGGATAACCAGCTATCACCATACCAAATTTTATTAAAATCTGTCTTGTGGTTTTTCTGTGATGCCGTAATGTTTGCATAATACTTTTTATATTTACGCGAATATTTGACATCTATACATATAATAAAATTGTAACTAAGCCGAATCTGTACATTAACTATTTTTTGGAAAATACTATTGAAATAAACATTATTATCGATACAGAGGCCGAATCTATAGTTTTTAGAGTTTTTTTCTGTCTGCCTGTCTGTTACCGTATCACGGAAAAACCACTGAAGGGATTTAGATGAAATTTGGTATGATGATAGCTGGTTATCCGGGTCAACATATAGGATAATTTTTACTGCAAGAACATATGTCATTTCTGAGAAATCTAAACCTCAAAACGTAAGTAGGGACGAAGTGAGTCGCTAGTTGTAAATAAAACTTATTTTTTTAAACTTATTTAAAATATTATGTTTGCCTCAATAATGCAATATATAATAAGAATATACTTATTACATGTATCTATATACTTTACACGTCACAAGCCGACGAAATGAAGGACATCATCAAGTGTACTAATAATAAAGCACTTTAGTAGTTAAAATATTTTTCATGTCAGCAGATAGACCACTACAATTAAACCGCGAGATATTAATATAAAAGACTAGTATTGCCCGCGGCTCCGCCCGCGTTCAGATGACCAAAAACCAAATTCTTAGTTTTTACACATTAGTATACTCCAAAAAGTATCCTATATTTTGACCCGGATAACCAGCTATCACCATACCAAATTTCATCAAAATCCCTTCAGTGGTTTTTCTGTGATGCGGTGACAGACAGACAGACATAAATAAAAACTATAGATTCGGCCTCTGTATCGATAATAATGTTTATTTCAATAAGATTTTCCAAAAAATATTTAAAGTACAGAATCGGCTTAGTTACAATTTTATTATATACATACAGATTATATACTCGCAATTTCTGCAAATGCGAACAAATCAACACTGAAAGCTTTTTATTAAGCAATAATGTTTTGCTCCTGTTTTGAATCTTAAAACATAGACAATAAATACTATTTTAAAGTACATAAGCACGCGTATCTTTTACTCTGGCCCCGTTAAATATATATATAAGCACGCGTAACTTAGAGGACATTTTTTTTAGTAATAGCACCGCTATTTCAATGCATTATAGCTGAAAATCGCAAAGCATTTACGTTGTGTTGTAAAAAGGTACAACATGTTGCGGTTTGTTAGGTCAAAATATTTTTCTGACGTTGACAAAGATAAACATTTAAGAAATGTTTTGTGTTATTTAAATATTATATTCTTGAAAACAGCTTTTTCAATACATCAAATTGCAATGGCTAGAAGCTTTTATAAAGCTTTCATAATTGAGAATGAGTCTTATATATTTTCTTCATGAGAAACACTTTTTTGGTTAATATTCCGACCACTCGCACTAAGCGCTATTCATCCTATTCATCATCTTTTATAATGCGCACAGCCAAGAAATGGAATGCCCTGCCTGCGTCTGTTTTTCCGAGTGCGTACAACCTGAAACTTTTTCAGGTTTCTCCTGGACAAACTCGCTAGATCATAAGCTATTATCTATGCCTTCGAGCTAAGATGAAATTCAAGAGTGAGCCCATTTTTAATAAAAAAAAACCTTCACATCTGTGCCTATAGAAAAAATTGAGAACCCAAAAAACCAATCGACGCGCTCCAAGACAGTATATTAACAAGATTCAACTTTAGTGAAAGTCAAAAATGATTTTAAAACTGTTATCTAAAGAACTAACTAAATAAAATACATTCAGTAGAAAACTTTTTCTACTACTAAATTCCCTCAACATTTCATCGCTTCAATCGTACATTTTTTCAGGATACAAAGAAGCCTATATGCTATACTAAACTATAATCTATATCTGTGCCAAATTTCATCCAGATCCGTTCAGCCGTTTTGATTTTCCGCCGTTTTTAGCCATTTTTGATTGAGTAACAAACTTCCAAACATCTAAACTTTCATATATTACATTCAAGATTTAATGCAACAAGTATTACATGGAAATCTATTAAAATTCGTATGATGTACCTAGAAGATTTTATAATATTCTTTTTCTACATCTTCGCGAAATTCGAAAACGGCTCGACCAATTCGGCTAATTTTTTTTTTCGTATGTTCCTAGGTACACGAAAAGTTTTAATAAAGAGAAAAAATATAAAATAAGGTATATATATATATATATATATATATATATATATATATATATATATATATATATATATATATATATACCTTATTTTATATTTTTTGATATGAATATCTAAAAATATTTTAAGATATGAATATCTAATAGGTAAATATGTATTTTACGTATCGAAATATATTAGATTTGCTTTGCGTCGGCTGGCACCGACTTCGAAAATATCTGATTAGGTATCTATTCTAAATTTAAACCCCCGTTTAGTTATTTTTTACATTTAGTGTCTGGAAGTCGGTTTTTATTTTTGGTTAAAAAGTTTTTATTTATTAATATCTTGGATTCTCCCAGTGGACTGTTTTTGAATAAAATTTGTATCTTCTTCATCATATTAAACTTTTTATCTTCTTTACCCTCGTAATGGAGCTCTTTTTAGTGAAATTACCCATTACCAGGGTATAAATACGCATATTCTGTAAATATTTTCACTGGTCAATGGTCATACAAATATCATAAGCTCACTTCATTCAGAATTCCATACAACTCGACTTGTTTGACGAAACTCTTAGAGTTGAAGGCACAAAACCCTTAAGATTCACAAAAAAAATCTTGTTAATCTGAAAAGAATTTTCAATTTTCCCTTTACTCAGAACTAGCCCCTAATGAATTAATGAAACATGTAGTTGTTTATTATCTTAATAAGAATAAACGTCAATATAATATTACATTTTATTTACTAAACAAACCCCTTTTCAACCGACTTCCTCAAAAAGAAGGAGTTTCTTAATTCGGCTGTATGTTTTTTTATGTGAGCTACCACTGGGCTACTGGGTTAATAATTATGAATATCGATCCACAATACAACCTTCTTTTATCAAGAAAATAAAATAGGATTTATATTACAATATTTCTTTACATTTTAAATATGGTTCTGAGAAATTAAACCTACTGTTCAACTTTTGCCACTTCTTAGTATTGTTTCGCAGTAATGGAGTTTTGTTATTTATAACATCGGAGCTTGCAGAAGCTTAATAAAGCCAATTCATTATGAGCAAAATTTTAATGAAACATAACTTACACGAAGTTTTAATTCATTCTACAATGTATATAATTTCTTCCATTATAATATTTTATACACGTCAAAAATGTGAAAGTTTGTTTGTTTGTATGTTTGTTACTCGGCTGGACGGATTGGACGAAATTTAGTACTCGGACATACTTTTACTTGGATTACTTATAGTATGTAAACTACTGTTAGTAATAATTTTACTTCTTTTGGCACGTTTGGCAAAAATATAAGAGTCAAATTTTTACGATGCCCGCGCACACCGACAGCCAAAAAGCGACATGATGAAGTTAGCTGAAAGCGTCATAATGAAGTTAGCTATATTCCTTTTACAAACAGAGTTGTGACATACGGGATGAAATCTTTAGCTGTTTTTGTTCAGTTACACCAAAGAAATATTACTTCTTACGTGAGTACGTAAGTACACACACACGTTTTTTTATATAGCGGCGCCATCTGTATATACGATTACTAAAAAATATAAAATACACTTAGGGAAGCACACGAGAAATGTCATTTTTTAAACGTTGTAACAGCTCAACAGATTTTAGTGATATGTAGGACGATAATAGCTTAGCTCTGATTCAAGATATGTTCAGTATAGGCAAAATTTTATTAACATAAATGCGAAGCCACCAGTAAATACTATTATATTATATAGTAGTTATATTAAACAGTAAATTGAATTTTTACCTCTTACAGTTTTTAGTTTTCTTTACAAAATTGATAAATCTCTGTTATTTAATATCCTTACTTTGAACAATATCTCGTAAACTTTAGCAGAAATGCAAGTAGTTTAAGTGTGATTCAGAATGCCTTAGAAAGCTTAATGTGTTTTACATACCACAGGACATCGTGCCATTTGAGTTTAAAGTCAAGGTTTATATGTGTACGTATAGTTTAATTATAAGTCTGTTAAAATAACATACCGAATTTCTTTAACTGTAATTACATATTTATATGTTAAAATTGAAGTTGAAGTTGAAAGAGCCTTTACTTTCAACTTCAAATGTTAAAATCTAGTTGAAATCAATTCAATTGATCTTAGGCCAAATGTAGAAAAAATTGAATAATTTTCAAATGAAACGGTACACCGTCTTTAAAATCATTTTAAAAATATTTATTACATCCTTGATGTTTGGATCGAGTTGAGTATCTACTTATTTCTTAAAGTAGATCAAAAATAAGCATTTATGTATGTGCATAAGACTAAGCCAAAGTTTATACTATTTACTGTAGAAACCCTTGGCTCGTTTCTACGATTGAAGTACTAATTGCACTTCTTAAAAGACTCATAACTCGTCTTATTTTCTTTACTGGTGACAAGAGAGCTGTCTCGTTTTTCGCTAAAAGAATATATCGTCATTGCAATTCAGTAGGGAAATGCGGCTAGCATTCTTGCCACAATTCCACGCGGACATGATTTTTACAGTAATAATTATTAAATGTACATTTGTATTATATGTATGTATTATGTATGTATTCAGCCCTTTTTAACGTCCCACAGCTGGGCACAAGCCACTCATCAATACGAGGGGAATCAGCCCTTAGTCCACCACGCTGGCGTGCGGATTGGCGGACTGCATATGTCTTTCGAAAACTTGTTAGGTTCTCTCAGGCATGCAGGTTTCCTCACGATGTTTTCCTTCACCGTAAGACAAGCGGTAATCATGTTGGAAATGATTCGCACATGAATATATCAGAGGTGCGAGATCCGGGATTTGAACCCGCTTCACTCGGTTTCCTAAGCGAGCGCGCTACTACTGAGCTAGCACTGCCTATACAGTATATATTCTATAATTTCAATGTATTTTCTTTATCTTAAATAAAGTAGAAGTTATTCTAAAGTAATTTTTAGTGGAAATATCGTTATGACAGATATCCATTATCCACTAGATTTAAGCCTTCCATTTTGTTTCGTTGTAATTACGTGTTTTTCTAACAAGATAAAATACAAATGGGTCTCGGCTCGTTTTGGACATAAACATTTTGCATTTCTTTCCATATCGCTTGCTACAATCCGATTGTTTGAAATAGTGTATCCGTTATTCTGTATGCAAGCTCTACGTGATTCTGCTTGCGGTGTGATTTGAATGACAATGAAGCATGAATTTTTCAATCCTTTGCCTATAATTCTGGCTTTTTCTCTTATATTTTATTGTTTTTTATAATAATTTGCTGCATTTTAAAATAAACATTTGAATCGACTCTAGTCAATTCGAATGTAAGCCTGTAAGTTAATGGGCTACAGCATGGACCCGTAGGACTTATCGGGTGCTTCTCTAGGAAGCCACGACGAGAGACTCTAAAGCGTAGATAAGGCTCTTTTGAATAGAACTCCTCCAGTCCTGTTTCGGTATGTTGGTAAGTTTATTGTGGAAGTCTGTTTACATTCACTACTAGTATTAATACTTTTTTTAAACCGTCAAGCTTAAGAATGTAAATCGTAAAACCTATTTTAATAAACAAAAAATAGCTTTAGAAATAAGTAAATAAAAAAGAAAACACGGACAAAATGGTGTCTTCTACAGTTATTTGACAATCTTCTACAGTCATTTGAAAAAATCCATAGAATAACTCAAATTATAACTATGTATAATACATAAAATTTATTTGTTTTCTAGATATTATTAAGTATATTTGTCAAAAAAAAAAAAGATATAATTGCACAATTTTACTCAACATATATTCGTAATGTTTTATATACATATACGAGTATGTTGTATTTTATCCTATTAACAAAGTTTATATTCGTTTTCACTTACACTTTTTGTCCACTTTATGTCCACTGCTGGACATAAGCCTCCCCCAAAGATTTCCACAAGAAAAACAGAGTTTGTATTATGATAATTTAAATTTAATATCAAGACTTATATTACCCATTTTTAAATTAAATAGAAAATTACTTCTACCGAATAGCCTTATTAGGAAATTGTTGACTTATTCTGTTTTGTTGATTAATACTTATCGATTCTTATGTAGATCTTTGTAATTTTTGTTTTCATTTTAGAGCACCCTCGATGATCTTGTCGTGGTGAGGAGAGGGGGGAGGGGGCGGTCTTATTAGCGTCCGGCAACTCAGTCGGGTGTGAAGCCAGAGACACCTTGGAAGGCGGCCCAACTCATTGGGAGGTGTACTATGCTGGTTGCTCCTGGTAAGGTACTTTTCTGATAGCAGAGTGGACCGTAGCCCCTTAGTTGTTTTGGTCCGCTTCGGCATGTACCATTTCTATATTAACTGTAGATTTAGTTAACTTTAACTTAATTAGTATTACAATTCTTCGTCGTGTATTTTTATATGAAAATGTATTTTTTTAATAAGTAACTTGATAAGTTCGGCAACTAATACCTTAAGGCTATAAATTTTGTATTTAATTAAAATTATGTCGACGAATAATTCAAATTTGCTAGGAAAATATTACAAAGATAAGCAAAAACATCGTAATATTTATTACAGTTTTCTCCCTTGAGGCGAATTTTTATGTAAAGCATTCTATGCTATTATCCTTATACAAAATTAAAGGTGCTTGGGTTCAACGCTTCTGATTTTAAGGTCACTGTACTGAAATAGCATATGAAGATTAATTATCAGTCAAATAAAGGCTTAATCTCTGGATGAAAGCTTTTAATAGCTGATATCGACACCCCACTTTTCGTGTTCTATCTCAAAAACAATTTATCATATGAAATATTGTTTTAGACCAAATTTGTAGGGAATTATAAGCTGTATATTATAATTGTCGTAATTAATTTAAATCTTATTTTTTGACAAAGAAAACTAGATATTCACTAAAGGAGATTTTGTTTAACCTCTGATAACTAATGTGGACACGAGATTATGTGTCTTTCGAGCCAACAAAAATAAATAATTAATTGTGTATATTATAAATGCTGAAACAATAACTATTAAATATGTATAGGTTATATTTATTATTATTGCTAGCGGCTCACTCTTGGTTTACTCGGGTTTGCTTCTAGAAAAACAAAAACAAATCTATCCCATGGGAACCGTGTATATTTCCGGGATAAGAAGTATCCTATATGCTATTTCAGTCTATAATCTATCTGTGTGCCAAATTTCATCCAGATCAATTCAGCCGTTCTGGCATGATTGAGTAACAAAGATCCATCCAAACATCCAAATATTATTAGTAGAATTATAAGCAAAAAATATTTTTTGTCATTTATTATTGCTTGTAATTTTTTCATTATTTAACTGGAATGCTATTAGATTCGCGGTCATTTTTTTGCACAATCACAAATTGTTTAAGGTCTGCTAACCTCGCTATTGTTACATATTCTAAGCCAAGTTTTAAGTTCAAAAAACAATGAAAAAATCTCACAAAGTAATCTTCATTTTTCATATTGTTCTTTTTGTTAGGCTTAATTACAATGTATTGACACGAAAAATTTAAAGGGTCGTAGTCAAACGATTTTGGAATGTAAGTAGCCGAATATTTTTTTAATAAAATTTATATAATATTTCGTAAAACATTCTAAAGGTTTCACCTTAAGATCCCTTCACATTAACGGATTTATAATGAAAACTCTTACGGCAAATTAAAGCATCTTAAAAATTAATATTAACTATAAAATGAAAGTCAGAATAGGAATTTTTGTACACAATTACCTACGAGTACGTAATATATATATATAACGAGTACGTAATATATATATATAGCAACTTCATCACATTGACTGTAATTATATATATATATATTATATATATATATATATTATATATATATATATATATATATATATATATATATATATATATATATATACATACATACATACATATATAATAATTACAGTCAATGTGATGAAGTTGCTGCTTGTATATAATATTTTACAAATAACTATTGTTGAACATGATGATGATGTCCTCTCGACCAATTTCGGGGATGGCGGCCAATCCTTTTAAGACGAGCTATGCGCAGGAGATATCAAAGTGCATATTCATCATTCACAAGTGCATTCCTTTCACTGTCAAATTCCGATGGGACGAGGAGTATGTTATTTTTATTCTAGCGACTCGGCCTCGCTCGGGTCGTCCCTACTTACGTTTTAACGCTTAGTATAGATTTTTCAAAGATAAGATATTTTCCCGCAGTAAAAAGTACCCTTTATGTTGACCCGGATAACCAGCTATCATCATACCAAACGTCATCAAAATCGGTTCAGTGGTTTTCTCGTGATCCGTTTCCAGACCGACAGACAGACAAAAATTCTAAAAACTATAGATTCGGCCTCTATATCGATAATAATGACTATTTCAATAAGATTTTCCAAAAAAATATTTAATGTAGAGATTCGGCTAAGTTAGAATTTTATAATATGTATAGATGTACCTTATACTTTTTGCTAAATATTATAAGTTATCAAGTTTTTTTGACTATAAAATATTTTCATACCAATATCACATACCAATAGATAAAAAAATAGTTTTATATTATACGTTTCGTATTCACTGTCGGTCGTTTAAAGTTAAAAAGTTACGCGTTGCGCTTTAAATTGAATCCGTTCCAGCAACACAATTGCGTTTTTACAATTTTATTTCATTTTAAGTTCATAACAATCGTAGAAAAACTTTTAGAAAATTGTTATATAATGTTTTTAGATTATATAAACAATTTTATTCTGAATTATAACACTATACCTCACTTCCATAGGTTTTCTGGAAGAGATAAGTCCGCCTTCGCCCACAGTGATCTCTATATTGTTTTTATGACTCTATTTTAATGGTCAATAAAGTATATATTACTTCTACTAAATAAAATTTACGAGTTACAGTATAAATTTTTAAAAGAGCAACTGTTGGGTTTCTCGCGATCTTTCTCAGCAGAAATGTTTTTCGAGCCAATCTTAGCTTCCTCAAACCTTAGGATCTTTACAATTGTAGCGAGCTTAAATCGCAGAATTTGGTATCAGTTTACCTGTCCGTCTGTCTATATTTACCACATATTTGTAGTGCCTTTCCTATGAGTTTGCACTGTCAGTTTATCCTTTTATCTATATGTTTTGTTAAGATCTAAAAATAAAAATGGGACGCTATATTTTAAAGGATTAGATATAGCAGGATAGATATGCTAATATATCCACTAAGACTAAGTACGATACCCTAACAAAAATTGAGCAAATGTGAAATCGATCGACGATAGGGGATTCGTCCATTATTTAAAACTTACTTATTTAAACTTTTCAAATGGGAAATATGGAAGTTGACGTACCTACAAGTTCTGTTCATATTGTTATATTTTTTATGCCCTGAGAACCTTTTTTCTTATGAAGGATAAGAAAATTATAATGACCGCCTGACTGATATTAGCCACGACACCTAATCTTAATAGTACTAGCGTAGAGCTAGGCTAAGGCTAGTATGGGATATAATATAATGCACAAGTGCACTATTCCTTCTCTCTCAGAGTTAGTTCAGATTTTCAAATTTAGCACTAGTGGAGAATTCAGGCAAAACCGACTGTTTCGACTCAAGGGGATGTGACATCATCAATCTCCCAACTCTACGCTTCGACTAAGAATTCCTTTATAAAAATATATCTATATATGACCTTACCTGGGACTCAAACCCAGAATCTCAGGATCTGGAGCCTTTCAGCTTTCAGCTCTTGAATCCACTCTATCTATTGCTGAAAACTGCATTAAAATCCGTGGAGTAGTTTAAAAGATCTAAGCGAACAGACAGCGGAAGTGACTTCATTTTATACTATGTAAAGATATTTTTTATATAAAGGGAAAAAGAAAACGAAATGTTATCTTTGATACACTTTATTTTTATAATGACAATGAATTGCACACATTCCGTCATTGACGTTAGATACATGGCCTTATATTAATGCAACATTTACTTAGGTATACACGTATTTACCTAAAAAAATATTATATATACATACATCACCTATATTAAAGTTTTAAACAAAAAGCAAATTTATCAATGGGCTCAAGTTCCATAGAACATTATTGATAAATGCGCTTTTAAATATTTACATAGAAACAAAAACAGAAGTTTATCGATAATTACGTACTATCAAACTGGAGCTACACTAAGTTTTATTTTTACATTTAAAAACTAATAGCTTAAAGCTGATAAACGTCGCATTTAGTGAAGTTCTTATAAATTATCCCTTTATAAGATACCTGGAACAAAAAAAAATATATTAATAATAATTGTAGTACTGGTGATGTAATGTGTATAGATAGTTGGGACATTAACACACAGCACCATCTTGTTCCATGGTAAGCTACAAGGCTTGTGTTATGGATACCAGATAGTTGATACACTACACATAAATAACTTTAAATACAAACATATTATTAATATAAACACCCATGACTGGAGTACACACATTCGTGCTCATCACACAAGAGAATGCCTCCAGCGGGACTCGAACCCGCGACCGCTGGCACAGCAAATATAAACTGAACCAAACATGTCATAGTGGTTTGACTAATTCCAAAAAAAAACCTCAGCTAGTGAACTAATTTTATCGAATATTAATAAAAGGATTTAGATCGTTTTTTAAATTCAATTTTTTGACTATTTCTTATTAAATAGTCTTTATTGATAATAACGTCAAGATAAGAAAATATATTTTAATTTTTTAAACTCTATTACTATTTACTATTTTAAATAATTACTTAAAAAGATTAAAAAAAGTAAATACCTATTTAAATAACTTTAAATATATTGTCAACAAAAATGGCTTCCAATACATATGTATATCGTCGTCTCAGTGCTTATATTTTGTTCAAACGACCAATTTGCTTAAAATTTTATTACAGAATTATTGACTTTTAAATGTCAATTCTATTGGTATAAAGCACAAATTTTATTTTAAAAAGCCGAAAAACGTGTTAAAATACTATATATGTATGTCGAAAACAACTAGTTTAATTAGCCGTTCAATTAACAGCCTAGTCTCTTAACTAAACGGCGCCATTCAACAAGCGGCCTGAATGATATTCAGTCGTAGCATCTAATACAAAATTTAACGAACTAGAGGAAATAATCTACTGTAAAGTACAACAAGTATTGATTTGGAACAAATGAGCACTAAAGCGATGACATGTTTTGTAGTTTTTAGATATGGGATATTTAATATACCAAAAATCACCCATCTTACATTTATATACAGTGATATTATACATATTTACATATAGGTCTACACTATACACTCATATTTAAAATTATATTTGGTGCCGAAAAATCGAATATGGTGCGTGTGTCTTTTATCTAAATAACTTATTAAGTTTCAGTGGTTTAGAAAATTTTATAAGTGAAATATCTATCTTAAAGTAACATGGATCCCATAAGAAATTTCCATGGGATAATGTAGAAGTTTTCAATATATGTACATGACATTTTACTACGATTACCTATATATAATGTGAAACTTTATGAGAATGGGTGGGTGACTTGTGTATTTTTTATTTGTTCACGCTTCAAAAGATTTAAGTGAAATACGGTATACAAAAATTGTCTTAAAAAGCAAATATTTGATGAAATATTATAAATTTGTGAAAAAAACCGAAAAAATAGTTTTATCTAAAATTACCTCAGTGTTTTAATTTAATAATAAAGCGAACGAGACCTCGGGAAAAACAAGTATATAATGAAAACGTAAATCAGTATGATGTGGATAGACCTAATAAGATTATATATGAACTATGTAGCAAAAGGTTTAGCTGAAACCTTTCAGAGGCCGCGTGTTTTAAATATAAAATATATTTTTATAACCACCTAAATTCCGAAGAGTTCATATTTTACTACGCAATATCATTTGATCGATATTTTTATTGCATATAAAAGTTATGAATCAGTCTTGAGTGGTTTGGTGTGAAATCGACTCTTAAATTTGATTTTTGAATATTTTTTAATGTTTTGACTTAAAACGTATGTTTTAGATCCTAAAAAATCTTTTATTGTTCTGAGATAAAAATATTCTCAAATTAACAACAAATTAACAAATATAAAATTTTTTACGTGTGTGTATGTTTGCCACGTCATCGACTGGACTGATTTTAATGAAAATTAGTACACAGATATATTTTTTAGCATTGGGAAATGCATTTACACATACCACCTGCATACATACAGGCGGTCATGTGAGATTCACCAGGTAGAAAAGCCAGTACTACCCACTAAAACAGAATAGAACCTCTCACGTCTTAATGGGGCGTCGCAGGATCACTACTCAGATATACCTTTTTTTTAATGTTGGAAAATGCATTTACGCATACCACCATACCACTGACTCCCCTACTATATAATCTAGAGCAATACATACTCTTTTGCTAACAATGACATTTGTCAAAAGATGGCGTTGCCTATCTAATATATTTAAACGAGCAGTTTTTGTATATATATATTTATATATAAATATATAATCTAAATCTCGGAAATGGCTCCGACGATTTTCATGAAATTTTGTATACAGGAGGTTTCGGGGGCGATAAATCGATCTAGATTAGTCTTATGTCTGGGAAAACGCGTGTTTTCGAATTTTCATGCGGTTTTTTTGCATTATTCCACGCAAAATATTATGGTTGATAATTTCGCACGATCGGGCATAAGCATCATGGTCAAGAGGCCAAGGCGCAAGATTAAATAGCGGATACAAAGGTATGTATAATTTATTTTTGTTTTTTTGTATTTATTCAAGTTTTTAGTTTTTTTTTAAAGAAAATTGTACTTTTGACCAAAAAGTCCGGGCGAAGCTCGGTGGCCCAGGTACTATATTATAACATACAAAAGACACCTAAGAACGCACCCGCAAAGCTAAAGTAAGTTTTTAGTTTCCACAGACTTCACTTATTTCTTTCAGTGTAAAACAGTACACTTTACGTTATGTAGTGACTGTATCGTACTTTTTATCTTTTGTGGACAGTTTCCTGAGTAAAGCTTCTACCCTTTTAACAGTGCGTTTTTTCTATGTTAAAAGAAGACGTCTTAGATATAAAACAGAAACGGGAAAATATAAGGATTTAAATAAATTAAAGAACCAAAATATGCCAAGCAAACAGATCATAGTGTATTCACTATAGTGTATGTAATGAAAATATAGTAAGTGATAAATTATGATAATATACCAATTTTGAATTAATTTCGTATGCACTATAGCTTCAGTACAGTAGTAAAAATATAGCCTTTCGCAACAGCTAATAAATGTTTTTTTTATAAATATGAAGTATTTAAATAATAAATTCTTGCTATTCTTATTTATATTATACCTAAAAAGTATGTTTGTTCGTTTATCTATTGTTTAAATAGATTTTACATATACTTAAGCTCTAAGTATTTTAGTTTAAAGTAGTTAGAAAATTAATGAAGGATGTGAAAGGGCCTTAGCTATTCATGAGCGGTTCCTTAGCACAAAGTATATAGCAAAAAGATACAAATAAAAATTACAATTAAAAAAACACATTGCCCCATTGTTATATATGGAGTTTATTGAATCGAATCAAATGAACCCAAACTTGAAAATTTAATAGCTATTAAAGAGTTCCACTACCCATTCTTCAGCTATATGTGTTGGGCCCCTAATAAAATTTCGAGATATTCCTTGCTTATATTCTTTATAATCAGTACTTTTATAAACGTCAGTGTATTACATAATTTATAATCATAATTTTTCAGTATTACAACAATTCGTGCCTAATCACTAGATGGTGGTACCGACATCCCTGTGCAAAAGCGTGGGAAAACAAATGAATATCAGCGCCCTTTTTTATTTTTTTAAAACACATTCCTATCGGCCAAGGTCACATAAGTAAACGACTTTTACATAAATCATTACAAATTAATCAAATATATTATTTTTTATTAAAACAATATATAAAAATGCAACCTTACATATGGTACAACTAAATGGTGGTGGTACATTATGTCAAATACCCTGATTTTATCTTATTTTGATTAATTATTAAGTCTTAAAGCAATATAGCAATTAGAATTATGCGCAGGACTGCTACTGAGAATTTCCTAACAGAAAAATTCAGTACACTTGGACCGACACGGAATTCGAACCCAGGACTTGTATATGGTAGCCAGTAGACCTATCGGGCATTTGAAACCATGTATACCAATTATTAACATTAACTATAATAATTATTAAAAAACAGTAGTTGAAAGTAAAGACAATGACGTCACAAGACGTGAGCGTTTTGTTTGCAAGTCCAACGGCGTCATATAAAATATGACTCGTACATGAGTTTCATAAGCGAGTGGATTATGTTATTAAGATTACGTACTATTTTTTATTTTTATTAGCGAACTGTTGCGCATGCGCACGACCTTCTAAAATCAGACCGGTACGAGTCTGACTCACACCGAGGGTTCCGTAGAGAAATTTATTTTTATATTAAATTTTAATATAATAATTTGTTACGTTAATTCTAAAATCTATTCATTAGGCCTTTGTATTGATAATAATGACTATTTCACTAAGATTTTCTAAAAAAATATTTATATATATTTTATTATATGTATAGTAATATAGATAAGGCAAGTCGTAATCATGCTAGAAATGATTCGCACATGAAATATCAGAGGTGCGAGACCCGGGATTTGAACCCGCATCACTCGGTTTCCCAAGCGAGCGCGTTACCACTGGGCTACCACTGCCTTACGGTGAAGGAAAACATCGTGAGGAAACCTGCATGTCTGAGGGAACTTAGCAAGTTTTCGAAAGATATGTGAAGTCCGCCAACCCGCACTTGGCCAGCGTGGTGGACTATGGCCTGATCCCCCTCGTATTGAAGGGAGGCCCGTGCCCTGCAGTGGGACGATAAAAAGGGTTGAATACAATATAGATAAAGGCCTAACCAGAGATACCCAACATGCTATTGTGGATTGAATTTTTTTTTTCACCCTTCACATAGAACACCTGTGATATATAGACATATAGATAGACGGACACCCGGACACGGCGAAATTATAAGAGTTCCGTTTTAGTTAGTTTTACTTAGTTATTTAGTTATGGAACCCTAATAATAAATAATATATTGTTGGTATTTAATAAAATGCAAATTACAGATAATTACAGAACAACTAAAACAGATGTTTCGAATTATTATGTAGGTGGCAAATGAACAAATAAGTATAAACTATATTTAATATTATTATCAGTGTTCTTCTTTGTATATTGTAGTGTTGTTTTTGCATAAATATATGTGTTATAGAGTGCTCTTTTTTAAGATAAGAGACTTGCTTTTGTATTTAGTTCTTCTTAAAAAGATACATAATAAAAATGTAAAAACTTAGATGGATGTTTGGATGTTTGTTACTCAATCACGCCAGAACGGCTGAAAGGATCTGGATGAAATTTCGCACAGAGATAGATTATAGTTTGGAATAGCACATAAGACTTTTTATCCAGGAAAAATTTTGGTTCCCGTGGGATAGATTTGTTTTTGTTTTTTTTTTAGTAAATAGTAATGACAAAAAATTTACATAGGTTTTCATGCTTAAGCTTACATTTACTAAAAACAATATTCCAAATTTAGAAGAGAATACTTTTTCATAATATACATAAATTTATACATACTTATTTACTAAAAAAGATTACCAAATTCATTTTACATTTGGTGAAGATAAACACTATTTGTAATATTTATAACAATAAAACTTCTCTTTTTCAATTTGGTTAAAAGTTTCAGTTTCTTCCATGTTAATTTCCATTTTAAGTCCTATTCAATTATTAATTATTATTACTATAGTATCTCTATATATAGTAGTCTTAGCCCTTTCGTAGTATTCGGTCCTTGTTAACGTCCCACTGCTGGGCACAGGCCTCCTTTAATACGAGGGGGATCAGGCCATACTCATAAATGGACAAAGTCAAAACAGTTCAGTACATTTTTCTTCTCTGTTTGTAACTGATTTTCTTTTTTTTTTGTTTAGTAGCTATTGCCAAGCCTGTTATCGATTTTTTTTCGGAATTATATATATACTTACTAGCGGAGGCGGACAAGCACAAACAGATCTGTGGGATAGATCTGTGGGATCTGTGGGAACTGTTCATTTTTCCAGGATAAAAAAGTAACCTATTGTTTGACCGGCAATATAAGGTATCAGCATGCCAAATTTTACTAATAAGGTGCATAAATTATTGTGTACTAAGCTGTATAAGTTACTATAGTTTTTTAACTATCCCACGGGAACTCTTTAATTTTGCGGGAAGAAAAGTATCTAAAATGTTAACCGGGGATATGAGATACCACCGTGCAAAATTTCATTTAAATTGGTTCAACAGTTTCAAAGATTAGCCCGTACAAACACACAAACAAACAGAGAAACAAAAAAGTTGAAAAAAATCTGGATTTTTTTCTATTTCTCTTTTTACATCTCCCTGACTCGGTTTTTAGCATTTTTTTCTATGTACAGACATTCGATTTCTACAGTTTTATTATATGTATAGATAATAGATATAGATAAACTTTCAATAAAGATTATGGTCGACTACTGTACGAACACTAGTATTCAAAATTGATTTAAATGAAATAAACATTGCTATTCAAGAACACTTTACGTAATTGAATTTCCAATGATATTTCAGTATAGTGGAGATGATGTACCTATTATTAAAACTTCATCTAGTTCGACTCATACAAAATGGCGCGCATTTTATATTTATTATAAACCATAAATTGTGTGTTAAAATAAAAATTTATGTTTCACGCTATTTTTATCAATCGTTTGTAGATTATCTGTAGGTGTTATATTTTTTACATAATATCTGATATACTTTTTGAATGATAATATTTAATAGTTATGGTAATTTTATTCTAGACATCATTATTATCTTTTAATCTGTAAAAGTTACCACTTTGATAGTTAGGGAAATGCTGCTTCTGACTTTAATCTTGAATTGCCAAATTAGAGAACACGATGGGTTAAAATTTTCTCGGTAATAATTTTTTTGGAAAAATACAATTGTTTTGCACAATGTTATTGATATTTTATTTTTAAAAATAAAATATGAAAGGTATATATGTGTATTGTGTATGTGTGTATATTTGAGTATGTTTTGTGAGTGTGTCCGTGTATGAATGTACAAAGATAGACTATGACCTAAAATAATTCAGGCTACTAAAAAAAACCACCAGAAGACGGCACTATCTGTATATTATAATAAAATAAATATATAAATTGCTATTTACTCGCAGAAAGTGAAAATAAATATGATTTAATTAAATTTCTCTTTTAAGAACAAGTAAAACATATTTAAATATTAAAAAAATAAATCTAATATAAGATTGTGTCACTTTGATAATTTTATCTTTATTTACGAAGCGATTATATGCAATAAATAAATCGAGCTTATACATTTAAATATTTAGTTTATTTATAAGAATTTTTATTACCTATCTTAATTGCGTATTAAATTTTCATTTTTTTACAAATGTTTAATGCTAAGAAGTAGACGTACGTCGATGTAATTGATATGATTTAAATGAAAATAACAAAGACAAAATTAGTATAAAGAAAAATAAAATATCAAATATATGTCCTTTTTAATGTCCCACTGCTGGGCACGAACCTTCCTTAAACACGAGAGGGATTAGGCCATAGTCCACCACGCTGGCCAAGCGCGGATTGGCGGACTTCACATGTCTTTCGAAAACTTGACATGCAGGTTTCCTCACGATGTTTTTCGTCACCGTAAGATAAGTTACGTTAATGTGTATAAGATCAAAATATTTTATGACTCGTTATATACTCTCGTATTGCTTGGCCGCGTTCCTAGGTGTCTTTGTGACTATATATATATTATATATATATATATATATATATATATATATATATATATATATATATATATATATATATATATTATAGGTATATTCGTAGCACATGCATTCAAAACATATAATCCTCCTTACCCATTTTTTACATGTCGTTTTGAAATATTTTCGGCAGTAAAAACAGAAATTGCCAGCCTGGCCCTACTCTCGCACTAGTAAGATACTGTAGGATCGCTTGACCATAAACTACAAATATACTCTTAAGCTAACACTTAAAAATAAAGCAAATGAAATAATAACTTACTACTACATTAAAGCGCAGACACAATTGGCTCCTTATCCGAAGATATAGTAGATTTATTTACAAACATGTACATTTTAACACAGTCTTCGTTCGGACTAGGATTGTCCTCCGGTTTCTCATCAGGACTTATATTATCTACATCGTCCTCATACATTTTCACTTTATCATTAAACTCTATTTTATATCTAACAGATGGCTTTGTTACAGTGGATGTTAGAAGAGACTCTTGTATTGTATCATTTCCATTACATGTTTTTTCTGAGCGGTACATACCTGTTCTTTCAGATTGGTTGAAATTACGTTTCGGTTTTTTAGTCACAAAGGCTCCTAGACATGGGAGTATTTGTTTGAACTCTTTTCTGAAGTTCTCATTCAGCCACGCATAAAGGAAGGGGTTGTAGCATGTGGAAGACATTGCAATAAAATGTGCTACGAAAAATAGTACCATATAGTACCTCCAATCTTCAGCTAAAGAGTAAAAGTCACTACTTATGTTTATCAAATTTAATGGCAGCCACGATAGGCCAAATATGGCTACCATTGCTATAAGCATTCTGTTAGTTCTTCTCTTTCTTTCTCTTTCTGCGTCTTCTTTTTTACTATTCTTACTACCAGGCCTAGATTTTAGGCGATCATTTAATTTTACACTAACACACGTGTAGCAAAATGCCATAACTATAAATGGAATCACAAATTGCATGATTGTCGTTACAGCTCCAAAGGCTTTACGGATTTGATCCGAAGGCCATTTTTCCGCACAAAACACATCTTGTAAGGACATATAATAGCCGTAGGGGAAAGTTACTGATAAGGCAAACACCCAAATAAAAACAATGAGTCCGATACAAGTTTGTATTTTCATTCTAGGTTTGAATGGATAAATTATAACAAAAAATCTATCGATGGCTATTGATGTTAGTGTTAGAGTTGAAATATAAACGCTACAGCCTTGAGCGTAAGGCATAATATGGCATAAAGGACCGCCAAAGACCCATCTTCCTAGAAAAGTGTATAGAGGAGTAAATGGTACGGCAAATACGCATAACAATATGTCCGACAAAGCAAGATTCGTGATGAACAGATTAGTGACAGTTTGCATCGCTCGGTTTCTGATTACCGCATAGCAAACAAGAGCATTACCGAAGATGCCTACTACGAAAATTATCGTGTAAACTGTACAGAAAGCGGCTTGTATGGCTTTATCTTCGATAGGATCTGGTATGGTGGTGTTGCCATCGTTTGTTAAATTATCATTTGTTCCAAAAAGACTTTTGTTTTCATTGTATATCGATTCAGTAATGTTCCATTCGTTCGGCATAATTTTATAGTCTATTTATATTGACATCATAAATCATGGTTGAAAACAATTGTTATCATTTTTGGTAGAGTACTTCCGGTGGTTACTTTTAATGGTTTGGAATTGACTGATTCTCATGCTACTTTAGGAGTTTCTTCTTCAATTTTTGTGGATCTTCTTACACAATATTATAAGTGTTTAATGTGAAGAATCTGAAACAAAACGCCAGTATTATTCATACTATCAGAGAAAAATATTTTTTTTTTGCATCTGTACTTAAAATAAAATTAAACAAAGTATGTCTGTATATTCAATATTTTAATTTTTTTAAGAGTAGGTTTTACTGTACAGTATATACCATGCTTTTCTTTTTAATTATTGGGTTTATTTTGATGAATCTTAATTTCTTAAGAAGTTCTTTATCTCGCGACCATAAAAAAGCTGAATAAGTAAGCCCATATAAATTTACAATAAATTTTGGGCTCAAAAATAAAAAATAAATAAAATTAAATTAATATTAATAATAGCAATAAAATAATAGTATTAATATTTGTCAGGAAATTAATGTGTTTGTTATTTCTTCTCACTACGTGTATAAGTAATATGGCTCGTACTTTTGTGAAGTTTAAAATTTAGATAGCTTATATTAAACATAAGCTATCAATTAACTATTTTTGGAAAATCTTATTGAAATAGTCATTATTATAGTATCGATAATAATATTTAATGTACAGATTCAAATCAGTTAGAATTTTATTATAAGTATAGATGTATACAAATTTATTTTTTATGAATGAAAAGACAGCATTTAGAAATCAGAGTAATTAATAAATCTGTACAGATCAATAAAATTGAAGTGTCTGTTTGTAATGTTACAGTAACAGTTTTTTTTTACTAAAAGCATATAAAATTATATACGGTACGTATAAGTAAAACAATTTTTTTTTTAATTTTTGTCTGCCTGACTGTTTGTTTCGGCTAATCTCCAAAACGGCTGGACTAATTTTGACGGGAATTTCACTGGTAGATAACTGATTTTATAAAGATTAACTTAGGCTAGTTTTATTTTAAAAAAAGAATTAAGGTTTCGCCTAAAAAAACGTACCTAGTAATAATTAAAACATGATGTTGTGTTAGTAGCATTAGCATTAGATATATATAGAGTGTACACTGTAATGGAATTGCTAATATATCTTAAGATGAAGTGCTAATCTTAATAAGTGCACTTTTATTACAGATTAAGCGATCGTAAAAATAGCAAGTGAAACGAATTAGTGTTATCAAGGTTTATGCTAACTTGTAAATCTCTCTTACATTAACTATAATATGTACAATATTAAAAAATTATGTATGACGTATTAGGTAATCGATGCTTTTTTTTCTATTTTGGTACTAAGGACTCTTTATAAGATCCATAAATATTATTTTCTTTGTACAAGTTTTCAATGAAAATAAAAAAAAAACGATTGGGTTTGTATTGGGGCATACCGTCGTTGGTTTAACGTGAAATGTCTATTTCAACGAGTCGCTTTTAGTGTTTTTGTTTTTTATAAATGTTTTGCATATTTGAAAACAAATAATTAAAAATAGTAATCTTTGAAGAGAGCAACGGAAAGAATGTATATAATAAAATTAAGTCAAATCTGTACATTACCTATATATTTTATGGAAAATCTTGTCGAAATAGTCATTGTTATCGATATATTTTAGAAATAGTTTTTAGAATTTTTGTTTGTCTATCTGTTTGTGACCGCATCACGAGGAAACCACTAGACAGATTTTGATGAAATTTGGTATGATGTTAGATAGCTATAGCAAATGATAGATGATGATGGTTTTCCGGGTCAACTATACTTTTTACTGCGAGAAAATATCTCATCTCTGAGAAATATAAACATATCATTTGTTAGACAACAACAAATGTTTCTATGGCAATCTAATGCAACCTATTTCGTTACGCCCCCTTTTTTGACCCGTATGTTTAGGTGTGATTTTAAAGACGTTTCACATTAAAAATTCTCGCCTTATCAACTATAAAAGAATTTACAATGTTAGGAATTCAGTAATAAGGATGAAGAGCATTCGATTATTTCTTTGATACCAATTCTTAAAACAAAATTTGTGAGAAAACTTGGATCTGTTGGAAAAATATTTTATTATTAGCGTTTTAAGGATCGACGTTTATATAAGATCAGAGTATTTTGTAATTTTCATGAAAACATTTTGTTTTCTTTTAAGATGAATCTTGATCTATTGAGTGCCAAAATAATGGTGCGTCCACACGATACAGACTTAGTACAAACTTTTGTCGTACAGACTGAAAAGTCTAAGTGAAAAAGTTCGCGCAGATAATTATATGTTTGATTTTAACCAAGCGAAAACCAAAGAAGTACCACTTCTTACGTGCACGTACATTTATTTATTTACATTACGTCCATGTACGTGTACGTACATAAGTATACATACGTTTTTATTTTTTAGGAAATTTTTGCCTCGGGTAATCTATTAATTTCTTAATTATTTTTTTATTAATTAATAATTTTTTACTGATAAATTTTTTGATTTTAAATAATACGCAACATACATACATGCGTACTTTCAACTTTCATGCATAGCTCCACCATTTCCAATACACCGATATTTGTCTGCACTACTATGTCGCACAGACAAATTTCTATAGAAATCTACGTAAGTCTGTCTGTACTAAGTCTGTATCGTGTAGACGGAACATAAATTTCACTGTATTTTCTGTAACTTTTTTTCACTTTTTGCGTGCGTCCGCGTTTGTTCTTAAATAAACTCTTTTATAAACACACTTTCATAGCAACGGAAAAACTGTTTTGGTCGATAATAAGATAAAAGTTCACTATATTCTTATCTCACTACTATTGAAACGAGAAAATTTGTATGTATGTTTGTATGTTACTTGTTCACGCGGCGCAGTACACAGACTAGAACATGGAGAAACACATGGGAGAAAAGAAAAAAGGACTACCTTACGAACGTACTCAAGCGAAGCAAGTGTACTTCGCCAGTCTATACAAATCAATAAAATTGACGTCTGTTTGTAATGTCAAAATAATAACTTTTTACTATATGTATATGGAAGTATATACGGTACTTATAAGAAAAAAAAACAATTTTTAAAATCTTTGTCTGCCTGTCTGTCCGGCTAACCCTCGAAACGGCTGAACTGATTGATGTTAACAGGATTTTCACTGGAGATAGCTGGTGTTATAAGGAGTAACTTAGGCTACTTTTAAGTCACTAGTTTTGTATAAGATTTAGAATAATACAATTTAACTAATATTTACTGTAAAAATAAAGTACGAATTTCACGAAGCTGACTTTTGTTTATATTATTAAGAGATTTAACAGAAGCTGTATTTGTTTAACAAAATTTTACTGCTTTAGGGATTTATAGAGAGAACTAGCACTGCCCGCGGCTCCGCCCGCGTTCAGATGACCAAAAACCAAATTCTTAGGTTTTACATATTAGTATACTCTTACATTGCAGTTTTTGTATTTTTTCTCAGAAATGAGATATTTTTCCGCAGTAAAAAGTATACTATATGTTGACCCGGATAACCTCCTATCACCATACCAAATTTTATCAAAATCCCTCCAGTAGTATTTCTGTGATGCGATAACAGACAGACAGACAAAAATTCTAAAAACGATAGATTCGGCCTCTGTATCGATAATAATGTTTATATTTCAATAAGATTTTCCAAAAAATATTTAATGTACAGATTCGGCTTAATTACAATTTTATTATATGTATAGACGTAACAAGAAACCAGATATTTTAATCCTTTGTCCTTATATGATGTAAGAGAAGAAGGTACGTTATAAACAAACCCGTATTGCAAAACAGTTCAATATACGAGTAGATAATCAAAATCAAGTGACACTATCAGTGACCCTTTATTTGGTTAGGTTAAGTGACATAACCAAGTATTTCCGCTTCGGGAAACGATTCTAGTTGCTAGTTATCGATTTTGTTCGGTATCGATTCGTTGATCATGAATTTTCCTAAATATTTTTTAAACATCCATCAACAGAATACTATCATATTATAATATAATATAAAACAAGCGTTTCTTGTATATATGATGTATGTATTATACAACATTTTGTGTATCTCGGAAACGGCTCTGGCGATTTCAGCTCTTTTCCAAAATGATGTAAGGCATTTTGGCGTATGATTACTCGATTAAGTGCGTCACGCGTGCCAGTGAAATCGTTAAATGACAATTAATTTGTGTAGGGGTTTTTTAAAATTTTTAATGTATAATAATTTAATTTCACAATATTATCACATAGGTATATTTAAAAAGAAACATGCAACAGGACAACTGCTTGAATTATGGATTTGAAATTGAAATGTAAATATTTGATCACTAATCATCAGCCACGATTATTATATAAACTACCAATGGTGATCTATTAAAACGACTAATGTTTTCAGGTTAATGTTCCCCACATTAGCGCATAAGCGGTCGTATATTTTGCTTACTTTTTGTTTTTTTTTTACTTAAAAGTTTAATTTTTTTACAGCTTCAAGAGATTGTACACCCGAGTATTTGGTATTAATTTTTACCTCATACCACCACCACATGTTCCTGAAAAAAAAAAACGACTTGACAGACAAGCAAACAGACGGACAGATGGACAATGAAGCGATGGTATAAGGTTTAATATTACTCATCAGTATTCTTGACCCCATTAGAAATGAAGTAGTTATTATAAACAGTCATGGTGCAAAATAAAATGTGGCAGAGTAAAGTTTTATCTAAATGAATTTTCGCATTATAATTATTAAAACAATGTATGTAAAAGTATGTATATTAAAACAATGTATGTAAAAGTATATATATATGTGTGTGTAACTTTATATGTATATAGCGATCTTATATGTAAGTGATATAGGAACTAAATAAAACTAAACTAACAACAACAGTAAATTATCGTCGCACTAAATTATTCAAAATTCTCTAGCATAGTTCATGAAATTGATAGCTTCTTCATATTAGTTACTATGTGAAACATTCAAGCCTATATTCTAACAAAATGGCTTTTAGTTTACCTATATTTATAGTTTGAAATAAACTTAAAGAGCTTTAACTAAATCTTGTATTTAATCCTGAATCTATAGTTTTTTGAATTTTTGTCTGTCTGTCTGTCTGTTACCACATCACAGAAAAACACTAAAGGGATTTTGATGATGATATGGTGATAGCTGGCTATCCAGGACAAAAAAAGAAAATGTCTCATTTCTGAGAAAAAATACAGAAACTGCAATGTAAGAGTATACTAATATGTAAAAC
This sequence comes from Brenthis hecate, assembly GCA_951806755.1. Taxonomy (NCBI): domain Eukaryota; kingdom Metazoa; phylum Arthropoda; class Insecta; order Lepidoptera; family Nymphalidae; genus Brenthis; species Brenthis hecate. The sequence continues at coordinate 21,642,434 of OX638250.1, forward strand.
CTAAAAATTTGGTTTTAAGTGATGACTGAACGCAGGCGGAGCCGCGGGCAATGCTAGTATAAAAGAAATTAAATACAAATACGGCCAGACTCTTAGGCAGTAAGTAAACTAACTCGTTTTACATCTATATGTTTGAAACATACCACATCGATATACAAATAAATCTTTAAAAGGATGCCATAAACTATAGTATGTGAAGCTGCTGGCGGAAACAGGTAAACCTTTCTTTATAGGTCGGTTAATATAATGTACCGGAAATTAGTTCAATCTTTTGCATTTTATGTTACGCCTTATATTTTACTTAGTTGCTTTTATTATGGTCGTTCACTATATATCGCTCAAAATCGATTTGATTAATTTGAAATGTACATAACATATCTATACTAGTGGCTCACCCTCCCTTCCCTCGGGTTCGTCTCTAGAAAAAACAGAAACAAATCTATCCCACGTGGACTATACATTTTCCGGGATAAAAAGTAGCCTATGTGTTATTCCAGACTATTATCTATCTCAGTGCTTTTCATTCGGATCCGTTCAGTCGTTCTGGCGTGATTGAGTAACAAACATCCATGTAAACTTTCACATTTATAATATTATAGTAACATTAGAAGAAAATAATAACAGAAAATTTAATTCCTAACGGTTTGAAAAAATATATATTAGGAACTTTTTACAACAAATTGTAGAAAAGTCAATAGTAAAAAAAATATTTATTAGGACTAAAAGTTAAAGATAAATATTCAATTACCAAAGTTATTCATGATACTTATTTTTATATTGGGATTTTAAGAATATTCTAACAAAAATTATTATAATAGAAAGAAAGTTCTTCTATTAGAATACTTTAGAAAAAATATGATAGTCCATATACTTCATACTTCGGCCGTAATTTGCGAAACTTTAGTCTAAAATCTAGGTTTTACTATTCATATTTAAAAATGTAAATAACTTTGGCACGTTTTGATTTTTATATATATAAATAATAAAGACACACAAAACGCCTCTATAATGGTAGCCTCTGTTGCTGTACTAGGAGACCTGTATTACGGCATACAGCACCTTTCCCCCAATTATCTGTATTTATCAATTTATCAAAAGTCACAAAGCCAGTTATATATATATATATATATATATATATATATATATATATATATATATATATATATATATATATATATATATATATATATATATATATATATATATATATATATATATATATATATATATATATACATACATACATACTGCAAAATTAATACGTCTTCGTGTCACAACAAAACGTATTTTACAAAGATAAAATTTCTGTTAGCAAATTTTCTCATGAAGTAGGGCAGCACTCAGTCGAATGCATTAGGCGAGTACACAAAAACGTAGATAAGATACACGAGATATTTGTGGTGAAGCTAGATGGGCGCACTCTGATTGCTATTAATATATGAAAATATTATTCAAAAAGGAAAGTGTTTGAAAGATGTGAAAAATTCTTTTGTATGTGGAAAATGAAAGTCTTTTGTAATGCTTCAAGAAAGGGTAGATAGCTAATCTAAATTAAAAAATATTTACACTCTTATATGCAATATTTGTAGGAGGACACAAGTAAAACATAAGTTATTTTATTATTATTTTAACCGACTTCAAAACAAGGAGGCTATCAATTCGACACGGTTTCGATATTTCGAGATTTGATTCGATTATTGGAACTGCAAAAGTATTCGCATATGATAATCAAATAATAATAGAAATAGTTTATTGATTATTACTACTTTTTACAAAAACTATTTCGGTGTTTACTTAAAATTAATAAAATTCCGGACAAGTGCGAGTCAGAATCGCCCACCGACGATTCCGTACAAATTTATTGGAAATCTGTTTAGCCTTAATTTTCATTATTTGGAATTTTCCCTTTATTTGACCTTGCTTTTTGCCAAATTTCGTGTTTCTAGATCAACGGGAACTACCATATAGGTTTTCGACCCAATACCTATAGGGTATTTCCGGTTGACCTAGAATTGTCAATTTTTATTAAAAGCAAGGTCTTACAGCACAAGTAAAGGAAAAATTCCGAAAAATAAAAAAAGTTAAAAATTAAGGTAAATTTTGGTAGTTACAAGTTTTCGCGAAAATCTGTGAAAATGATTTTTATACACCTAATAGGGACTGTAGACCTCAGTATCTGGTATAAATTTCAACTTGCTAGGTCTACCTGTTCCTGAGAAAATCAGTGGTTACACAGAGACAGACAGTCGGACGTACAGACGGACCAAAGAATGATCTTATAAGGGTTCCTTTTTTACCTTTTGAGGTACGGAACCCTAAAAATTACGAAAGAAAAGTAATTTAAAGAAAATTAAATCGACTTCAAAAAAAAACTCCGAAGTCAAAAATAACGGAACGGAGGTTTATATATGTAGATACCCAATTAAATATTTTCGAAATCGATGCAAGCCGATGCAAGGTAAAGCAAACCTATTTCGATACCTTTAAATACATCACAAATTGATGTAGGTATAATATTTTAACTATAATTAGAGTTCATACCTAGTCACATTTACCTATTAGATATCATATCTTAAAGCATTGTCGGCTGGACTTCGAAAATATTTGATTAGGTATCTATCTAAAGTAAATGAAAACCACCATTCAGTTATTACTTATTAGTATTTTTTTAAGTCGGTTTAACTTTGTACACTTCTTTTCCTTTTCTATTTAATGTAATTCTATTTATGTGTAGCAGCGTAGGTGTTTTGATCCTTAAAGTTGTAGTGTGAAGTTAAATAGCCTTTAACCTTCCTCAAGAACTGGTCTATCAAATGCAAAAAAGATTTTGGACATCCGACTGGTAGTTCCAGAAATAAGCTCGTTTAAAGAAAAAACAAACAAACTTTTCAGTTTCATTATATTGGTATTTGTAATTCAGTGTATATTGTACAGTTTATTAATATACATTACATTAAGTATCTAAGGTAATATATTTTCATTACTTTCTTATTTATTTGGATACTAGCGACTCACCCTCGCTTCGCTCGGATTCGTCCCTAGCTTGATTCCTTATACAAACTTTCATCCCCATTTTCACCCCCTTAAGGGATGATTTCTGGGATAAAAAGTATAGTAGTAATAAGTATAAGTAAAAATAATCTTATGTCCTTCCCTGGGGCTCAAGCTATCTTCTCACTAAATTTTATCTAAATCGGTTTAGTAGATCCAGAGATTACCCCCTACTACAACTACAACGTAACAAACTCACAAACCCACAAACTCACAAATTTTACCTCTTTATAATATTAGTATAGATAATTATGAGTTTAAATATTATCATTTGAATATTAAATATATAGATAATATTTATATTTTGTGTCTATTCCCGACCTTTCAAACGCTTTACAGCAAACATGGTCGCGGCAGAGACTCTCCCAAAAGATCTTTTTCCAGTTTCAATTAAGATATCAAAAATTGTTCTGTGTTTTTAATAACACATTATCCACCATCACTTCCACCCAAATTACTAGTACTATTCAACGTGCTAAAAATTTGTTTAACTGCTATCGGGTTCCCGCAGGGATACATTTTATTAGAAAAGTTTATGCCACTTTCGACTAAATTTTCTGTCCGCTTTGAGGATCACATTAAAATCCTTAACTCGTTCTATCTTTATCCACTGCGACATTAATTCCAGGGTAAAAAATACTTTAAATCCTTTTCATCTGAATTCTATATCTGCCAGTAAAGAAACCTGTTAAAATCGGTTCATACCTTAAGGCCTATATGTATATTATGTACTAATTACTAGCAACTTCGCTCGGGTGCGTCCCTAAGTACAATTTAATGTTATTGAGCAAAACCCGAAATCTTTTCCTAAAATAACGGTAGCCTAAGTTATTCCTTATAAGATCAGCTATCTACCAGTGAAAGTCCCGTCAAAATCAGTCCAGCCGTTTCGGAGATTAGCAGGAATAAACAGACAAAAAATTTTAAAATTGTTTTTTTTCTTATAAATACCTACCGCATATATTTTCATTACGTAAAAAGCTGTAATTTTGACATTACAAATAGACACTTAAATTTTTTTATCTGTATAGATGTATAGATTGAAATAGGTAAGTTTCTAATTTGAATTTTGTTTATCTAAAATTATTAATACAATTATTCTAATATTTGTCTAAGATCTGTAGCAGTAAACATAATTATGTTACGCTTTGAAAAAGAAAGCTAACAAGTGAATGGAACGGAAAGAGATCGGGAGGGACAATTTTTGCGTTGAATAGCGATAAAAATGTAAATAGAACGTATGAGTATAATAGAAATAATGTTACAAATAAATTTTTATAGCTCATGTGAAAATAAAGTTGGAATTTATTACAATACTGTCACATTTGATTGAATTTTTATCTATACATATAATAAAATTATAACTAAGCCGAATCTGTACATCAGATATTTTTTGAATTTTTGTCAGTAGTCTGTCGGTCTATCTGTTTGTCTGTCTGTCTGTCTGTCTGTTACCGCATCACAGAAAAACTATTGGAGGGATTTTGATAAAATTTGGTATGGTGATAGCTGGTTATCCGGGTCAACATATAGGATACTTTTTATCGCAGGAAAATATCTCATTTCTGAAAAAAAATACAAAAACTACAATGTAAGAGTACCTATACTAATACCTACCTACAAATATATAAAATTGATACTAGTGATGTTTTCATCACTCAGGCATGTCTCTAATAAAAAATAGCTTGCACTGAAAGATTGTATACTCTGGACTGATTAAGGCCATGGCGGCCAATCTCATTGAAACTAGCCAACTGCTCAGGGGATATTATTCTAGTGCACAAGTAGGCGTGTAGATACAAGTGCACTCTCTATTCACACTATCATAATAATGTACATCGTGCTGGAACGACCATTCGAAATTTTCGATGACTTTCATGTTCTCCACGACACGAGTTTGAAACACCATCAATTTCCCGACTTCGGGCTTTTACTGAAAATTTCTTAACAGTATAACTCTAACTGACTAAACTTGATCTGACTCGGGACTCAAATCTAGGACTTCCAAATCTACGCCCAAGCGTAATAGCCACTATACCACCTAGGCATTACGAGGCAGATTATTAAGGATGGTCAAGATTTATATAGCTTTATAGGAATATGTTTCAAATCAAATGATCAAAATTTATATACCCATCTACACTATACTATTATACTATTTATAATAGTATAGTGTAGATAGGTATATAAATTTTGACTGATTGAAAAGACTTCAATTTTTGTGTGTATGTTTGTAACAAATAAACTCAAAAACTACTGGACCGATTTAGATGAAATTTGGTAAGAACATAGTTTAAGACCCTGGGAAGGACATAGGATTATTTTTATTTCGAAAATCATCCCTTGATGGATGAAAGTTTATATGGGGAATCAACTTAATAATTATAATTAATATTCATATGAACCTGATGTTCAGAACCAACTTCAACCCATGGTAATGCATTAGCGTTCCTTTAATGAAGTATTCGCTTTAATAGTACCAGTAGTAGTTTAATTCCAAATCAGTCTTACAGATCACATATATTTGAATAACAAATATCCAAAAACCAATTTACAATATATGATACCTAATTAGCTTTTTAGCATGTTGACCTTTTAAATGAAGTTGGATAGTAATTTTACAGCAGAGTAGTATATTAGTCTAAACGACTTCGTTGCATTCGAAGAAGCGTAAAATGAAATCTGATAGGACTATAAAAACATTTGCCACCAAAAAGGTTAGAGCTTTTAATAGCTCCACTCAATTATAGGCTTTATAAATAAGGCAATAAGATCGAAAGCTCCCCTTCATGTTATTGGTTCACCATTGCGTTACGTTTTGTAAATTTAAACAAATAGTAAAAATGTGTTAACATTTTGAATATAGATTTACTTTTAGCTATTGACGTTTACGTAATTTATTAGTATCTTTTTTATTTCCGAGTACTTATCGCTGTTTGCCGTGTCGATTTAGGCAGCGTGTATTTTAGAAAGGCTGTGAGCATTAGGACTTTGGTCTAATAAGTTATTGAGTGAAAATATTTTAAAATTTGGTATCCTCATAGTGGTCAAATTCCAAAGACGCATTCGGCAATTATATCTTAATATGAAGTTACAACTAAAATGGTAATCTATAAACATATTTATCACTAGCGATTCACCCTCGCTCCACTCGGATTCGTCACTAGTTACGTTTTAACGTTTAGTATAGATTTCTCAGAGATGAGATATTTTCTCGAAGTAAAAAGTATCCTATACGTTGACCCGAATAACTAGCTATCATCATACCAAATTTCATCAAAATTTGTCTAGTCGTTTTCTCGTAATGCGTTCCCAGACAGACAAATTATACAGACAAAAAATCTAAGAGTATAAGCTCGGACTCTGTATCGATAACAACAATTATTTCAATAAAATTTTCCAAAAAATATTTAATGTATAGATTCGACTCAGATTTTATTATATGTATAGATAATATGAAAAGACTATATTATTGAAACAAATCGACGAACTGCCTTAACTTAGAGAGGCACATAAATAAAAATGTTACGAAAAGTGTTGCTTAGACTTTTGTGGGTAGATACTGTCTATAACTACTAGTAACTTTTGAGACTTGTTGTAGGTCCAAGGATTGTAAACATTTTTATATCTCTTTTTTGATACAGTTTTTTTAATTAAAATATAGTTTGACAATCATAATTTATCGACCAATCTTCTTCGTGTCTTCTCCACTCTACGTGACATTGGCGAAGTAATCTGGGCTATGCTGGCACGCTTTAAAGCCATTAATAATAGAATTGAATTGAGCTTTTGAGTCGTCTAAAACTTTAATACCTCACGTGATATTAATTCAAAACATCGAAGGACGATCTAAAAATATATAATAAAACCCAGACAAAATACGAAAATATAATTTTATCTAAAATAATAAAAACTAATCATTAATCAATCTTCCTATTATTGGAATATTAATAAGTGAGTCTCAAGGCATTATTTTTTGATATTACATTACATTTGTATATACAAACAAAAAGAAACGCGCTTATTACAAGGTACGATTAAACTTTTTGCTTTAAACTTAAGATATACCTCTTAGTCTGGCAAGCATCTAAAATATAAATTCTGTTTGTATTCAAACCCTTTTTAACGTCCCACTGCTGGGCACAGAACTCCCAATGAGAGGGATCAGGACATTGTTCACCACGCTCATCAAGTGCGGGTTGGCGGACTTCACATGTCTTTCAAAAACTTGAAAGGTTCTCTCAGACATGCAGGTTTCCTCACGATGTTTTCCTTCACCTTACGACAAGTGGTAATCTAGAAGTGATTCGCACATGAAAATATCACAGATGCGAGACCCGTGATTTGAACCCGCTTCATTTAGTTTCCCAAGCGAGAACGTTACCAATGGGCTACCACTGACTTCTATTTGAATATAATAAATTATGCCATCAATAGTTCAGAATGTTTGTTTAGAATTCTCTCACTTTGATAACATAATATTAAGTGTCTCAAAATCACATTGATGTATAAAGTTTTAATGCTTACGTTGTAAACTATAACCACAGATCATATAATACTATGCTATAACACAATCGTTATGAAATGGATTAGTAACAGCTAACTACACACACTATAATATGTACTAAAGTAGTTTATAGATATTTACTAAGCTCTATAAATAAATATTTTCGGACTATCTATATATAAATAGGCAAAACAGTTCAGTACCTTTTTCTTGTCTGTTTGTCAACCTTTACTTTGTAAAAATATAATTATTTAGGATTAAAAATAAGCAATATTGGAAGAGTTAGTCACTTATCTAAGGCAATCCCAAGCTGCGCTTATTTATAGCTAAACCTACATGTCGATTGAGAACCTCTTATTTTAAGAACAAAACCCCTCTCTCCATCATGATTACTGTAAAACATTCAAAATGTCGAGAACCAAAATATGTCGAAAAAATCCAAAAAGATAGTTTAAAAAAATAAAAAAAATTATCACCCGTTTCTCCCGTTACCATGATTACTGTAAAACATTTGAAATGTCAGAAACCAAAAATTAAAATAGACCAGAGAAAAAATCCAAAAAAAATAGTTAACAAAAAAGATAGTTTTAAAATATAAAATATTCACATAAATCTAAAAAAATATTACAAATCTGTTAATTACAATAAATTAAAATTATAAAGCAGTAATATGAGTGAATTTTATAGGAAGGGACGTAAAAATAGTATTTATTGGTACGTAAGTCGATTTTATTAACATAAAGTTTAGGGTTAGGAAAAATTATTCTTAGGTCGACCTGGGACTCGAGTGAAAAACTGACAATATTGATGTTGAGGTCTTTTAGGGACAAGTCCAACTAGTGTTCGTTGCTATGTTGGGAACTTCAGAATTCTGAAGTACCATAATGGATAAATAATATATAATGTTTGTAAAGTTTTTCCTGATACATCAATCGGTTTCTATAAGATACTACAAAAAGTTACGAAAGAACTTACGAGATAAGCTCGGTTAAGACCTGAGCAAAACTAAAGTTAGTCGCTAGTGTAGGTATCTATACTACTTTTTGCTTCTTAAGAAGACTTAAGAATACTTCTTTAAAAGTTCTTGACCACGGTTTATTTGTAAGCTCAATGAAGGCAACCGCGGTTGAATTCGCCGCGAGAGGGCGCTAGTGTAGAACGAGGTCTCTAGATATGTCAAATGACACTGAACGTGCACTGCTTGCGAGGTTTTCACAACGGATTTTGACTAATTATTCATGATTGTTATAAAGATTGTGTCATTCCTGATTAATTATGGCAATTAATCAGGAATGGCAATTAAATAATTTAATTATGGCAGACACAGTACGGCTCAATAAATCTTATTCCTTTAAAAGAAGAGTCAAGAATAGTCAATATTATATTTATTTGGGAATTGATTAGTTATTTAAAATCCTGGTAGAACTGTTTTCGCGTTTACGATTATTATTATTATAATACATTTATTGGCTACCCCACTAGTAAATACTGTTTTAACGACAACGATAGGACCTCACTCGCCAGTGGCGCTAACTGGTGCCACCAGAAACGATAACCCTCACTGCAGTAAGCTGATGAATTATTTTTCCGATACGCATGTGTCTTATTGGCTACTATACCACATTCATTTTATTATTCAACTAACGACTTACCCTCGCTTCGCTCGGGTTCGTCCTTTGCTTGCTTCCCAATACAAAATTTCATCCCCATTTTCAACCCCTTAAGGCATGATTTCCGGGATAAAACGTATCCTATGTCCTTTCCAGGGTCTCGAACTATCTTCTTACCAAATTTTATCTAAATCCAGAGTTTACCCCCTACAACGTCACTAGCTCCCAATCTCATAAACTGACAAACTTTACCTCTTTATAATTTTAGTATAGACTATTAGAAAGGTCGTTAAATAATATTTTGTTTAAACACACAAACATATGAAGGATTATTCTTTTTCTTTAAGAGAAATGTTAAAAAAAGCAATAAAAAGCATTGAGAACTCTTAGATTAAACGTAAAATATTCTAGCCATTTGTACAAATTACAGTAGAACTTATGTAAGTTTGCTAGTGTCTTTGAAAGTTTTATTAGTTGATCGAAATAAAAAACAAATTGTTTTTAAGACCTGCATACTCGATTGAAGTCTGGTTTAAGTACGTAATATACTTTTATTATTTGCATTACTGACACGACTATTTAGAGTGTGAATATCTAAGGGGTTTTAAAGAAGGTATTGAGGGACCAACACTTCAATATTTATATATAAATAGGTAAAGAATAAATAGTTCTGTAACTTTTTCTCCTCTGTTAACTGATTTTTTTTCTTTTTTGTTTAAACTCTATAATTGGCGAGCTTTAGTGTTATCAATAAAAATTATAGATAGATATAGCTTATATCTTAAATTAGCAGATGTGCTACTTTTTAACGATGAACCTACCAAGCAAGTGGAGTCGCGTTTAAAAACAAGTTATGAATAATCACCATGTATGTAGAAAGATAAGATTTCTTAATGTCCACTGATGTTAAAAAATTAAGCATTAAGCATTTTAGAAAAATCTATAATAATTTAAAGAAAAATGATCCAAAATCTGATTATTAAAAAGAACTTTTGGACAGGAAATTCGATTTATGAAATAGGATATAAATAGAGATTGAAAAACAATCCACATCAATATGCAATCAAAAGCTGTATAACAAAAGAATTCAATTTGTACAGCAATTCTTAAGTAAATTTGTAAAGAAATAGACACCTCCTCGCTTTGTCACTTAAAAAAAACGCATTTTCACCAACCTTCGTCACTCTACCCTACTCTTATAAAGTGTATTTTTCTTATAAATATTTAAACTTTTATTTATGGTTTTCCCATTGACTGTCACATCCATACTAATATTATAAATGTGAAAGTGTGTTTGTTTGTTTGTATCTTTATTTGTTTGTCATTCTTTCACGTTGAAACAGAGTGACGGATAGGTGTGTTTTTTGGTGTGTAGAGATAATTGGAGGGCTGTAGAGTGACACGGGCTACTATTTACTGCGGAAGATTATCCCATTCCCACGGAAAAACACGTTATAATAAAACCCAAAAAAGTATTTATGATCAAAATTACTTGAAACACGATTGACTCTTCCATACGATTAAATAAAAATGTGTTTTAGTATTTTTCGAAATTTATCCCTTAAGGGGATTAAATTTTGTATGAAACCTACTTTAGAGTTGTTTTTGTAGTTTTAGCCCAAGCGAAGCCGCGGGTTCTGCTAGTGTACCTACTTATATATTAAGAACGAGAAACTAAAAATACACTAGCAATATCACTTTTCTCACCATTTCAGTTTTTCTCACTTTTTCTCACCAGTCGGAAAACTAAACAAATATGTACGTATATATAACACTAGCGGCTCACTCTCGCTTTGCTCGGGTTCGCCTCTAGACAAAAATAAAGCTATCCCACGGGAACCGTACATTTTTCCGGAATAAAAAGTAGCCTATTTGTTATTCTGATGTATAAATTATATTATTGTAAAATTTCATTAAAATCGGTCCAACAGTTTCAGAGATAATCCCGTACAAACAGACAAAAAGACAGAGAAACAAAAAAAAACAACTGGATTTGTTTTATTTCTCTTCTATACATCCCCCTGACTCGGTTTTCATTTTTTTTCTATGTACAGACATTCGACATCTACAGTTTTATTACATGTATAGATCTCATTGAACACATAATGCTGTAAACTTATGTTCCGTTCACTTTTACTCGGCACTGTAAATATTTCTGTAGTAAGATCTACGAATGCCTGTCACGATATTATTTGCATATTACGATATCAAATTTTCTGTAGGCCATGTGTCAAGGATTTTTCCTAGATCTTGTAAGTTATTGTGTTTTTTAAGCATTTTTCTTGCAGATAGAGTATAATGGCGACACTTTATTCCTTTCTTAACTATTAATTATGGTACACTACATGCATAATACTAAGCCGATTGGAAAAATTATTTTTGAATCAGATATCCCGTTTAATCAGGAAGGCTTATTTATAGGCTGTATAATGCTACTACACAACGGAATGGAACACTAATCATAAATGTCAACAAATCGGGCAGACCTCCATACATGTACAACATACCTACCTATGCAATGTACCTGTATAACATAAAGCCCAAGAGTTTTTTTTTGTAGATTGAACGCGGTCGAAGCTGCGGATTTTGCTAGTACTACAATAAACAATCACTCCGTCTATATAATTCTTTTGTCTGAGATTTGAAAATTTACTTTTTAAGAAAAAACTAACGAAGAATAACAACACAAATACATAACGTGAAGTCAAGGCTTATTGAGTTTACGATTGTGACTTGATAGTGAATTCGCTTAGCAAATAGTTATAAATAGTTTTAAAATTTATGTTTTCCCTTGCTTTACTTAGGTGCAGACCCATCCACCAAAAACTAATGGACTTATTTATAGGTAAATATTATAATATAATACAGTTATTATGTGCAGGGATAAAATGTACGTCGACGTAGATATAATATACTATACATATATAGTATATATGTGTTGCGTGGGCGTGCGTGTGGGCGTGGGTGTGGGCTCGGACATGGGCGTGGGCGTGGGCATGGGCGAGTGAGTGAGCGAAGTGATGGTAAGTCGCTTGTGTACTTCATCATACTAGTTATTCCGTAGTTATGTCAAAGAAGGACTTATTTACAGGCCAGCAATCACACTTTTGCATTTATAATTTCTATTCACGAAATTGAAATAAAATTCAAAAAGGAGACAATCGTATTCATATATTCAGTTATTTATTTTTCAATGAATACATTCATTCGGATCATGATTATTTTATTAGCATATCGATTTTTATTGCTTTATTTGTGTGCTTTGATTAGAATACTCATTTTGGCGTAGAATTATTAAAATTTTTAATATTTTTATAGTGAGAAATAGTAATATAGTGAAATATATGAATTATGTATTTCCAGATAAAATAAACCTTTGTGGTACGAGTGTTTCTATATTATTAAAATAAGGGATGACGTTAGAGCTCCAGAAAGAGCGTTCTCAAGTTACTAAAATATATGCAAAATAATGCCAGCTGTTGAAATGAACATGCTGCGTCGTCTGTAACTGGAAATAAAAGTCAACCAGTTCTATTTTTGTTAGCAAGCATAGATTTTTAGTAAAAATATATTCGTCTATATTTATATCAACATAAATGCATGATATCTGAACTAGATCTGAATTGATTTTTAAATATTTTAAAGCTATGTACATACATACATACATACATACATACATACATACATACATACATACATACATACATACATACATACATACATACATTATCCATAATACAGTATTTTTGAATTTATAGATAACATTTTTTTCATATTCTTTACTGGCTTCTCTCGTATGCATTCTATAGTATAATTTCGTAGCATACTCAATTGAACGGACTACTATTATACATGTGTATGTTTGTATGTTTGTTACTCTCTCACGCTGAAACTGACGGATTAACATATAATTTAGCCCACAGATAGACCTTGAAGAATATATAGATTACTATTTGGCACCCGAGCGGAACGAGGCAAGACACTCTTTATCTTACAAGCTTTTATTTAACTTGCAATGTCTGTGTAAATGTTGGTTCGGGTCAAATCTTACAACTGAATTTTAAAGCATTTATACTCAACCGATTGATTTTACAATCGCAATTTTGCATACACGTTTAGCTTGGACAATGCATGGTTAGATAAGTGACGTCATTCTAAATCCAATATGGCGAACTACCAACGATAGTGTACTATATTTTTTATGGATATGGATATCAAATAAAAAGGTTTGCTGAAATGAACACGAATAAATACCTACCTAAAAAAAATTAAATTAAATCAAACTCATAGATTACACAAAATATATATATATATATATATAATGATAAAAAAAGTTGGTTTTCAGAAATATTTTTTAATATTTATTTTTTACTATAAATACGTACATTTCTGAGACTCCGTTGATTTTAAGAGGACAAATTTAAACTTACCACAAATATTTAAGCTTTTATTTTTAAGCATGAATCAGCAAAATGAGCAAATGTTGTTTTTATTCAAGAGACTTCTATACAAAATTCAATATTATTGTCTCAGAATGTATGCAGCTGACACATCAGAAGAATGAAATGTAAAGTTCTTATAAAGACAATAATATACTTGAATTATTCCTTGTTTTTACTTACGTTTCTTTTAGTGTGGAAATCTTTATGCTCACCTTATCTTATAATTTTACTATTAAGTAAAATATTAGCTTTTTCGAATATTTTATTTATTTTATTTACATACTAGCGACTCATCCTCGCTCCGCTCAGGTTCGTCCCTAGTTACCTTTTAACGTTTAGTATAGATTTCTCAGAGATGAGATATATTCCCGCAGTATATAAACTAGATATAAACGCTGGCGTCCCGCAAGGTTCTGTGCTGTCTCCAACGCTTTTCCTTCTGCATATCAATGACTTGCTGTCTATTGATGGCATTCATTGCTATGCGGACGACAGCACTGGAGACGCTTTCTACACAGGCCGTGCAAACATCCCTCGCTCCGCTGTGGTAGAAAGTCGCGAACAACTTGTGTCTCAAATCGAGAGTATTCTTTCCAGAGTCTCCGATTGGGGTCGGGACAATTTAGTCCAATTTAACCCCTCTAAGACACAAGTTTATGCGTTCACCGCTAAGAAAACCCCATTTACTGTGGCCCCTCAATTCCAGGACACACCCCTAACCATCTCCAACAGTATTGGTATTCTTGGTGTCGACATATCCAGCGGCGTCCAGTTCCGAAGTCACCTGGAAGACAAGGTCAAGCTGGAATCCAAAAAGCTAGGTGTGCTTAATAGAGCGAAGCGGTACTTCACCCCGGGACAAAGACTGCTTTTATATAAATCGCAAGTCCGTCCCCATATGGAGTACTGCTCACATCTCTGGGCGGGAGCACCGGCATACCAGCTTGGGCCTTTTGACTCGGTTCAGAGGAGAACTGTGAGAATTGTCGACGATCCAATACTCACAAGCGATATAGAGCCTCTAAGTCTAAGAAGAGATTTTGCGTCCCTATGTGTGCTCTATCGTTTGTACAATGGGTTGTGTTCCGAAGAATTGTTCGAAATAATGCCCACGGCACTTTCTATCACCGCACCGCTCGCCATCGACAGCGAGTTCATGCTCACACATTGCAGCCCAAATGGTCCCGTACAGTTCGGTTTCAGAGGAACTTTCTCCCACGGACCATATCGTTGTGGAATGAACTCCCTGCCGAGGTTTTCCCAGAGGGCTACAGTATGGGGTCCTTCAAAAGGGGAGTAAATAGGTTTTAAAGGGTCGGCAACGCGCATGTGAAGATTTTCCAAAAAATATTTAATGTACACATCCGACTCAGAATTTCATTATATGTACTCGTAGGTATATATAATAAAATTATAATTTTCAATCAATATGTTTTTATATTTATTTGAGAGTTAATTGAAGCGTATTAAAAGTAAAATCTTTCAGAGTTTGCTCGTCGGTCAGTTTGTTTAGTCACACACTACGCGAGAATATTTGGTCGCATTTAAATAGAAATTGTTTTATTTTGATAATCATTTTTGCCCAGCACTCGGTTTACATTTTACTATATCGATGGCTTATATTTTAATCCAGAATATAAACTATCTCTAATAAAAATTTCACTCAAATCCGTTGAGCCGATACAACTTGAAAAAGTATGAATACACTCACAAATTCACAAACTTTTTCAATTATATGAACTAGAGTTCGCTAAGTGGTCGTAATTTAACTGATTATTTAAAAAAAACCATACATAAACAGAATTCATATATCTATATAAAAAAATATTTCCAAATTTTTTATCTTTTCTTTGCCTATTAAAATATAGATAATAATTTAATGTGAAAATTTGAAAGAGAAATGACTTTGAATCAGTAATACAGATTGAAAATAAAGCATTATCTTTCCATTTTGTGGTCTCATTTAATAGATAAATGGAGACTATATTGTATAATGGCGACGGATTAAATATTAAAAATAGGGATGGAAATCAAACCCACCCCCCTTGGTATACAAACTGAAACGTCTTTGGCTGATATACTTTGTTTCATTCACTGTAGACAATGTCGCGAGCTTTCTTGAGTTACTATAATTGGTTCATTTTGTGAACGTCTTCTGCTTCTTAATAACAATTTCCTTTGAAGACACTAAATAATCTTTTCCATAAAGAAAATCTAATTTCAAAGGACAGATACGATCATTAAATAATTGCTGACTTACAGAATAGTTTTATTTTGTTGGAATATAATACGAAATAAACGATTACTTTGATGTAATATAGTATAATTTGTATGTCTGTATATACAAATTCTGTGAGAATTGTGAACCTGGCTGGGAATTACAGGTAGCATATATCCATCCCCAGAATGTATATAGTTGCCAAATTTTATCGAAATCTGTCCAATGGTTTTAAACGTCAATACGTAACAGTTACTTCAATATATTTTATAATATCTATACATATAATAAAATTCTAACTAAGTCGAATCTGTACATTAAATATTTTTTGGAATATCTTATTGAAATAGACATTATTATCGATACAGAGGCCGAATCTATAGTTTTTAGAATTTTTTGTCTGTCTATTTGTCTGTCTGTCTGTTACTACATCACGCAAAAACCATAGGAGGGATCTTGATGAAATTTTGTATGGTGATAGCTGGTTATCCGGGTCAACATATAGGATACTTTTTACCGCAGGAAAATATCTAATTTCTGAGAAAAAATACAAAAACTGCATTGTAAGAGTATACTAATATGTAAAACCTAAAAATTTGGTTTTTGGCCATCTGAACGCGGGCGGAGCCGCGGGCAATGTTAGTTAACGAATAAAATTCAAAAATCGAAAGTTCAGGAAGACAATTATGTCTAAACCCAAATTCAAACTTACACACCAAATACTCCACTAGTATTGTTTAAAACGAAACAACGTGCCTTTTAATTTTGCCTTCCGAAAAGCAATGAACAAAAGAAAATAAAAAATGTGAAATTTATTTTCGAATAGTGGACTTTTTTTGAGGACACTTTTGAAACGCTAATTGTGTATCTTGCATTTATCTATATCAAAAAATAATTTGTAAGAAAAAATCTTATTTGTTAAATACTATTTGTTCAAATTATTTGTTAAAATCCGAACAGATAATTTAATTTTAAATGTCAAATATTCCTGTGTATAGTATAAGTTTATTAATGTTCCATTTAAATTGACTTTCTGAATAGCCTTATAACTAAAACAAAACACAACATTGTTACGAGTAATAATCAGAAAAGGATTATTATTATCTAGTAAGAAGATTTCAAAGTGTCACTTGAAAGGATTTATCATTAGATACAAACTGTGCTTACAGAAACAGTGACGAGGGTAAGTTCATGTGACAGCAGCCGGCAGTTAGATGGGTGATCGTACACGAGCACCGTAGTATATCATAGATAAAACAGCGATAATTATCGACATTAACGGCGGATCCCAATAACTTATTTACGATTACGCGATTAATTTGTATGGAGCGTTTCTTTTATCAAATTTCCATCGCTATTTAAAATAAAACCTACTTTTTCGGATTTTTTTGCGGATTTATATTTATTTTTGGTTCCCAATGTTTCGAATGTTGTCATCAATCATAGTTACGGGGGACCTCCGGGGCTAATCTCTCATGTGACCAAAACGGAAAACCTGTTTTATTTAAAATATAAAATATTCGCGTAAGAAAGTTCTTATTGATCTGGGCTCGAGTGGCACGCTTTCAAGTCATTTACAAGAAAATTGAATTTAAGAAAGTATTATTTAGAAAAGTTCAGTAAGAATAGTTAATGTTAACCGATATAGATATACTATACTTGTGAAATGAAATGAAATAAACTTTATTCAATTAAACTTATTACAAGCACTTTTGAATCGTCAATTTAATTTAAGCGTCAGTGTGGTTAGTCCTTGAGGAAGCTACCATTGGTTCGGAAAGCAGTTCTGCTGAGAACAGCCGGCGAGAAACTCACGAAAGTATACATGTGACTACTTGTAAATAAATTTATATTTTTTTAATCAGTATTAATTCACTTTATTTGAACAATCCCAATTGTATCTTAGGATTTTAATGAAATGAATTGAAATAACATTTAATTACTTCGTCACTGTATCAAAAACAAAAAAAAAAACGTGTGTGTCATAAGAATGTACACACGTAAGAAGTTATACTTCTTTGGGCTAACAGAACAAAAATAGCTAAAGATTTCATCCCGTCTGTCATAATTCTCTGTTCGTAAAAGGGATGATAAATTAATAAAATAATTAAATAAGCTATATTACAATCATATATTTATAGAATATCGTTTAAGCAAGGAATATAATATTATATATCATTTGACAGACAATAACAACAGTTACCATGACAACAATTAGTTATCAGCTAACTTCATCGTGTCGCTTTTTGATTGTCGGTGTGCGCGCGCATCGTAAAAATTTTACTCTTATAATTTTTTCTAAGCGTCCCAAAAGAAGTTTAACTTCAAAAAAAAATTTATTTGATATAAACAAAAAAAAGGTTAACTTCTACATATCAAATAAGTACTTCAATGTATCTTAAGGTCCACTATAATAAAAAAATATATATATTTTAATAAATCTGTGCTTTAGATGTACAACACGTATTTTAATTTTTTATTTTTTATCTTTATGTGATGTGGTTCCTTTGGATTGTGGTATATTTGGTGGTGATGTATACGAAGGAGTTTAATGAATAAGTACGTGAATTACTCGTTCACGCTAAAAGTTTAGCGGATATGAGTAAAATTTAATTTGAAATAAGTAAGAGATACAACTTTGCGAAAGTATATGAATAAATTATATTATACTTAATTATACATATATACAAAACAAATTTACACTTTATTTATTAGTGTACATATTATGTAGGAATACAGTCAAGAATGCTAACCGCATTCCCCCACTGAATGGCAAAGCCGAAGCCTTATTAGCTATTATTTTTTTTTTGCAATTATAAATAAAACTATCTTGTCCGATTTTTACGCAGATTTATTTTGATTTTTGGTTGCCGACATTTTGAATAATTTAAAGCATGGTCACGGGAAAGATTGAATGCTGTAAAGTATTCGAAACACCAGGAAGCAAAAGTCAAAATAAATCCGCGAACCAAAAACCGGAAACCGAAAAGATATTTTTATTTAAAATGTCAAATTTTCGCGTAAATGTAAGAAAGTGTAATTTTTATTGCATTTTTTTTCGTTATTTTATTATTTTAGTCGAACCAAGTGTATGATGAGGACCAAACTTAAGCGTTACCGCACACTTAAGTTTATTTAATATCTTCGAAAATTTTATCACAATGTATTATGTTAAGTTTAAAAACTACAAATTTTAAATGAATTATTGTAAATTCTTTACAGGATTTACCGGTTGCGGCTCTTGACTTGAGGGCTTTTTAATTTTTTATCAAAATAACTTTCTTTGGTGTTAACATATAATACTTGTGTATGGGTAAAATAAAGTATTAAATTTTCTGGTAAATCACATTTTTTTTTATTGTTGACAACTTATATATAAATATA
This sequence comes from Brenthis hecate, assembly GCA_951806755.1. Lineage (NCBI taxonomy): Eukaryota > Metazoa > Arthropoda > Insecta > Lepidoptera > Nymphalidae > Brenthis > Brenthis hecate. Next base: position 21,661,646 of record OX638250.1, read on the forward strand.
TGGCGTTTTTTTAATAATATAATGTTATAATACAACCGCAATGTCATTAGAATCAGTATAATAACTAGCATTAATCTTTTCTTTTTTTTTTCGTATTTTTTAGTCTAGTCTCATCACTATATTACAGCGGTAATATTGACCGCCGTAGGCGAAACGGTCAGAAGAATATTTCAGTAATAAAAATATTAATTCTAACGTTATAGTAAATTTTAATAATATCATAATTAATTTTAACGTTTTTCTTCTAGACATGGAACACGTGGACATCACATGTGTTTCTACTACTAGTTCTAAGTTCTAGGTTCTATACCAGACCTAGGACCTAGTTCTCTTAAGCATATAAGTTCCTTCACAATACATTTCTCGTTCACCGTATTAGTAAGTAATCATCTTGAAAACAAAATTTGCGTATTAAAAAGATACAGTCATAACCACTTAGTACCTAGGCGACCGAGCTTCACTCGGAGTTTTTGGCCAAAAAAACATTTAAAAAAACAAACTGAAAATTTGGATAAATAAAAAAAAACAAAAGTAAAAACTTTGTATCCGACCAGGATACGAACCCAGATACTTGTAGTCGTCATACTTGCGCCTTAGTCGAATTACCACGATGCTTATATCCTAGTGTGCGAATTAGCGACCATATTTTGCGTGGAATAATGCGAAACAAAACCACATGAAAACTCGAGATCACGCGTTTTCCCAGACATAAAAGTAATCTAGATCGATTTATCGCCCCCGAAACCCGCTGTATACTAAATCCCATGAAAACCGTAGGAGCCGTTTCCGAAATTCAGATTATATAGGTATATATACATACAAGAATTGCTCGTTTAAATATATTAGATATCATAGCAAAATCACTTATATTAAGGTCTTTTATAGTAATGTTTCAGAATAGTGTAATAAAATATTCTGCTTTTACATGCAAGTATTAATAATGTTAAGTTAAAACGTATAATGTATGTCTCTCAACTCAGTATCGCAGTTGTAATTTATATTCGTGCAATAGAAATTCGTGTTTGCGTATATTATGTGACGCTTAATGATGTTATTACGTTCTATGAGTTCTGGGATCGGAAATTAAAGTACGTTTTCTACATTATAGATGTTTTGGTACATTGGGTTTGTAACAGTTTCGTCACGGTAATATTACATACAGTAAGTATTCCATCTTCATACAAATCGTCGGAAATCGAGTTGTACCTACACGCGTCGCGTTCGGTATACACTCGGTAGACAACCGTGCGGGGCTGCCACATCGTATAATTGAATACGAAAATTGTATAAGATGGTTATGTTACGTAACTTTTATAATTTGATAAAAAAATAAACACTTTATTCCTCCCGTAACTTCGCTAATGTCAAACAAAAAAGTATCGAGGCATCGTATGTTTTAAAAATAAAAATTAATTAATTAAATTTAAAATAAAAATCAAAGTATTTTTAATTAAACTTTTTATCCGAATGCGGATTCTTTATATTCTTAAATTTAACAATAAAGCTTTTCGTACGTCTCAGTCGAGGCGTAAAAATTTTTAAACCTCAAATTTATAGCAGCCCTGTCGCGTGGGTACGTGCCGCTCGGCTGTAGGTAATTATTTCAAGGACGGGCCCGAGTTGGAATACTGTATGCATTACATTACCGTGGTTTCGTGGTTGGAAGTGGGGTAGGCTCATTAGCGTCCGGGCTGCTCCTGGTACTTCTCTGACGATAGAATGGACCGTTGGAGCAACCCCATGGTCGTTGTGGTCTGCTTCGGCAGACCTGCCGTCGGGGCGTCGTGGTTAAGTGCGTCAGCGATCCTTGGACTCCCCATTAAGACGGGAGGGGTTTTGTTGGGTTTTAGTGGGTATTACTGGTTTTTCTAACCGGTGAGTTGCACATAACCACCAGTTTGTCTACAGGTGGTATACGTAAATGTATTTCCTAACATTAAAAAAAAGGGATCGTAATAATAACCTATGCGGTACACGCAGTTACACACAGTGTAGGCTTAATTCACTCTCTCCATTACAAGACAACATAGTACTGCTTTAAACTATTTCTATAAAATTAAACTTTGAAACAGCTCTCATTATAATCTATACATATAATAAAATTGTAACTAAGCCGAATCTGCACATTAGATATTTTTTGGAAAATCTTATTGAAATAGACATTATTATCGATACAGAGGCCGAATCTATAGTTTTTAGAATTTTTGTCTGTCTGTTACCGCATCACGGATAAACTACTGGAGGGATTATGATGAAATTTGGTATGGTGATAGCTGGTTATCCGGGTCAACATATAGAATACTTTTTACCGCGGGTAAATATCTCATTTCTGAGAAAAAATACAAAAACTGCATTGTAAGAGTATATTAATATGTAAAAACTGCATTATAAGAGTAAACTAATATGTAAAACGTAAGAATTTGCTTTTTGGTCATCTGAACACGGGCGTAGCTGCGGGCAATGCTAGTTTAAAATAATACTGCATTTTGGCACTGAAATCATATGTTACTGAAACTTCTTGATGTAAAATAGCCTATTTCGGATCATAAATTATGCATATGCAAATCAAGTCGACCCAATCTTTGCTACATGTGAGGGTAAATTAACAAAATTTTGGAACCACACTACTGCTTTAAATAAAACTATCTTTTTTTATTTGGATTTATTTGGATTTTAGGTAAAATCCGAAAAGATAATTTTATTTAAAATGTCAAATATTCGCGTAAATCTAAGAAAGTATTATGACTGTATGTATTGTTTTAAACATTAACGTGTATATGTGTGTATGTTTGTTACTTTTTCACGCTAAAAGTTTAGACGGATTTTGATTTTTAGTACATAGATTATGACCTGAAGTAACACATAGACTATGTAAGTATATGCTGTTAATAATAAAATTTGCCAAATGGCGGTATGGCCTCTTTCCATATATTAATAAGCATAGACAAAACAGTTTAGTATTTTTTTGTCCTCTGTTTACAGATTTTCTTTTTTTAGCTTTAGTGTTATTAAAAAAAACTTAAGAATGATTTTAATGGACATTTGAGCACTGGGAATTTTCATTTTATAAATACAATAAGCACCCAGGGGTATACTTTAAAGAAGCAAAAGTCGCCAGTTTTCACAAGCTTTTATTTAAATATGTAAATATGTTGGGACATTAATACACAGCACCATCTAGTACCATAGGAAGCTACGAGGCTTGTGTTACGGATACCAGATAGTTGAAACACTACACAGATATAAACTTTTAAATACATACATAAATATCAACACCCATGACTGGAGTACAAACATTCGTGCTCATCACACAATGAATGCCCCCAGCGCGACTCGAACCCGCGACCGCTGCCACAGCAAGTAGGGTCACTATACACTGAGCCAAACGTGTCGTCTAACTTTAAAATTTAACTTGCAATGTTTGTTTGCTTGGATCAAATCTTGCAAACTGAATTTTGAAGCAGTTATCTTCAACCGACTGAGCTGAAGTTTTGCATACACGTTTAGTTTGGGTTGGGTGACAATGCATTATTAGCTAAGTTACATTATTAGAAATCCAATATGGCGGACTTCTAACGATGGTGGATTGTTTTTTTTTTTATATACCCTCTTGATATGGATATCAAATAAAAGGGTTTGCTGAGATGAATACGAATAACTAAAAATAAAATAAAAGTTTTAAAAACATTTTCAAAAACAAGCTTTTATTTAAATGCTCCAAAAAGAAATTTTTTAAATTAAATCAAGCCCATCAATTTATTTCATTACACAGTTTATATGATAGCTTTCAGTAAATTAATGTTTTATTTTTAATGTTTATTTTCTTCTTTTTAGAGCATTTAAATAAAAGCTTGTTTTTAAAAATGTATTTTTACAATAATTTTAAACAACAATCGTTGATCTTTAGTCATTGTTGTACAAAATATTCCTAGATCAATATAAATATTTATTTTAAATTAAATATCCACACATGACTATAACTGTAAATAAAATATTGTTATAGATATCGAGTGAGGAACAACTAGTAGACATGTATTCTGACCATGATACCATATGGGTGTTAAATACTTATATATATGTAATTCACCAGCGACCCATGCCGGCTTCACTTCAAAGCTTTTATTAACTTTAAGCTTCCCAAAAATTCAGATGAGTATCATGAAGTTACTTAAATAAAGGTCAGGAACAATATTATATTACTTTACATTTATTTTTATAAACGCTTTTGGAACTTTTAGGGATTGATTTTCAAATTTTTTTTTGTTGTTTTATTCATGATAGCCTGTACTATGGTTTATGGATATTATGAATCAAAAATCTACATAGAACATATTATATATCTATGCTTATATTATAAATGCGAAAGTTTGTCAGGATGTCTGTTTGTATAGATGTATGGTTGTTTGTTACTCTTTCATGTAAAAACTACTGAATGGAGTTTAACGAGACTTTACAATAATATAGCTCATACATCAGAATACCACATAGCCTACTTTTTATCCCGGAAAATGTACGATTCCCCGTAATTGGCCTTGCATTTTAGATTTATATTGTTTTTTTACTGTGATTTCTTATGTAATTGTGTAATGTAAATTTGTTAGAACCTAAGTAAGATAAATAAATATATAAAGACTTATATATCCAAGTCCTGTTTAACTCATAATAGAAAATTAAATTATTACAGTAACACGAACAGTGTCAATTCTATTTCTATCGCAAGGAAAATAAATTAAATAATGAAGATTTACCCAAAACCCAATTTAATGAACAGCCTTTGTTTGAACTTGAGTATTTAATCATAAACTGAGGGTTGAAATCCACTATTTATTAAACCTCACAGAGCGAGGCAGGGTTTCAGTACGGCTAAGTGTTTGTGTACAATCCAATGTTGTCCTTGGGAGTAGGGTTCCCTCTGGGTTTATAATAAAACTCCAGTGATTGGATTGTGGTTAAAAATTTATTTTGTTCCATACCTTATATACATATCATCTTAACCAAACAATAGCGCGTTTTAGGTTACCCCCAATGCCATCTATTAAAATATATGTACAAACATTTAAACATTTAAATTTTGAATACAATGGAACGCGCTTTTATACTATGCCAGTCTTAACTTATCGTATAGAAACTTATACATACCGCCCACCATAAGGACATTTTGTCCTTATAAAGCATTGCTCACCATGAATGCTTTGAGAGAAAAAGCTACATTTATGTTGTAATTGGAAGAATACATAATTTAGATGTTGGTCGTTTTAACATAACATTTTTGTTTGTTTTAATTGTGACTACTCTAACAATTCTATCCAAACCCGGATGAGTATCAATAATCTTTCCGTATACCCATTTGCAAGGTGGTAAACCATCTTCCTTCACAACTACAATGTCACCAATGGAAGGCTGTGACGATTGTGTGGTCCACTTATATCTTTGAAGGAATTTAGTCAGGTATTCCTGAGACCATTTTCGCCAAAATTCCTGCAGCATTCGTTGGGTGTACTGCCACCTCCGAAGAGAACTTATGTGTTGGTGTTCATAGTTGTAATCAGGTGGAGTAACCAGCGATTCGCCTACTAAAAAATGAGCTGGTGTTAAGACTTCAAGCTCAGGATCATCAGAAATCACAGATAATGGCCTCGAATTTAAACAAGCTTCTATTTGAGCTAAAACCGTTGACATTTCCTCAAAGGTAAGTGTTGACTGCCCAATTACTCTCCTTAAGTGAAATTTGACTGATTTCACACCCGCTTCCCATAAACCCCCGAAATTAGGCGAACGAGGGGGAATGAAATGCCAATTCGTTCCATTTATGGCCAATGAATCAGCAACCTCCGAGAAGATCCCTGCAGCTTCAGCAGCGAATAATTTTTTTAGCTCTGCAGCTGCACCTGTAAAGCTAGTTCCATTGTCACTCGATGTACGTGGCAACAAACTGCACCACATAATTCTAGTCTTGGTATTGATACCTGCTTTACTGGAGCTACCTTCGTGCGAGCAGTTACCAAGGAGCTGTGAATGGTTCCGTCATGATTCACTACGCGCACATAAACAACTGCCGAGTAGGCCATCTTAGAAGCATCGCAGAATCCGTGCAACTCAATAGATGCCTTATCTGGAGTCATGCCTAGCCATCTGTTTTGAAGTTCTTCACGGTAAGTAATCCATTCATTTAATAAATTTGTAGGTACTTCCTCATCCCAAGCTAAGCCAGCTAGCCATAGCTTTTGTATCATTATTTTTGCTATTACGATGCTTGGTGCTAACCAACCCAATGGATCATATAAACGAGAAACATCCGACAGGTTGCTGCAACGCTGGAAGATTTACCGAGTACCCGAAGGAGTCACTGGTGCGGTCCCAGGTAAGTCCTAGTATTTTCATGATATTGTCTAATTTTAGCTGCAATTCTTCTGCTATTTCTTCATCTTCATTTTCCTTTTTTATCTTTTCTAATAGAACATTACTATTGCTTGACCATTTTCGTAATTTGAAACCACCTTTGCTTAACATATATTTTAAGTCCCTTTTCCACAGATCCAGTTATTAAATCATCTATATAGAAATCATTCATTGTTACTTGAGCTGCTAACGGATAACAATCGCACAACTTGCTGAAGAATTACTGAATTCTAGATTTCTTTAATGTATTCCATCTTGTTCTGGACTACCGGTGAACCTTGAGGTCCCTTTTTAGTTATTGTCAAAACCTTGAGATAACTTAATTATATGATTATGGTTATCACTAAACTGAGACCATAATTGGTTTAGAGTTTCCATTCGGATCTCTACATACTGAACAGTTATGCGATCCTTAGGAGACTTTTTGTAATTTATCCGCGCTTTATGCATACGATCATATAAATTTATTTGAACTTTAATTAAACTATCCATTATAATTGAATTTCTAATATTTCACCTCAAGTACAAAGTTTCAAATTTTACAAGTCTTTTAATTTAGCTCTTATTCTAAATTACACTAAATGTTAAAACTATGAAAATGTTCTAAGTCCAAATTTCTTCACTAGTAATATTTACTAAGTTAATACACTCCTAGCAATAAAGTTCAATTTCACTAATATAGTTTCTTCATAGAGAATTCGTTAGAGTTAAATCACCAATTGATTTAAAGTTCAATTTTGTTAGATTATTTTTCCACTACTTATAACTTTGAAACACTTACAGTTTCTTGTTGATCACCTCAATGGACTGTATACTGCACTGACTGTCCCACGTGACGAGTCTCGTGCTCCGCTCCTTCCCTTGCGCCAACAGTTGTCCTCTCCTGACAGGCGCCAGTCTCCAGGCACCGTCTGCAGTGGCGAGTTGCACCCTTGCAACTTGGCTGCTGCTGAAGTTCGACCAGTTCGCACAAGCGATTCGGCCAAAGTGATGTGATGGCGTAGAGTCTTCCCTGATCCGACTCTCGAAGGACCAAATGTACAATCCAATGTTGTCCTTGGGAGTAGGGTTCCCTCTGGGTTTATAATAAAACTCCAGTGATTGGATTGTGGTTAAAAATTTATTTTGTTCCATACCTTATATACATATCATCTTAACCAAACAATAGCGCGTTTTAGGTTACCCCCAATGCCATCTATTAAAATATATGTACAAACATTTAAACATTTAAATTTTGAATACAATGGAACGCGCTTTTATACTATGCCAGTCTTAACTTATCATATAGAAACTTATACAGTTTGTCTGAAAGCGACATTAAATGCTTTTTTGGCTTTTTTCAATCTTCGTAATGTCCTTGTAAAATTAGCTTTAATTATATCTATACTGAGCTTCACTTGGCGTTTTTCAAAAAAGATATAAAAATAGAGTTTTTTTTAAAAAGACACCTTTATAGATAAACTTAATACCTCCTTCTTTAGACACCAGAAAAAAATGTATGATACCTGTAGCATAATTATTAATAAAAAATGTACTTTCGGCAAATACAAAAATTGTAATACAAAGGTCTCCGTCCAAATATCGGAGGAATCATCGGCTACAAAAAAAAAAAAAAAAAAAAACTTAACACCTCCAGGTAAATTTCTAAGAAATTAATTAAATTTCTATGAAATCTATTGTTAACTGAGACGCCGGCGTGTCCGTGGTCGTGGAGGGATTAAAAAGCAAAACCTTAATACATAATTAGATCCAAATCGCTAGAGTCGTTTCCGATGTGGGGTGCATGAAAGGAGCCTCCCCGAGCGACGTATACAACGTTTGAACGTATTCAACCTATACGTCCGGCGCACCCTGGGCAATCAGAAATTATTAACGCTGATTGGCTAATCTTTTCACCACGATGTCGACATGAGAAGAAGAAGAAGATTTCCGACATGCGCGAAATAAAATATACATACTTATAACGGTTAGTATGGAATAGATGGAATACATAAACTAGATAAAGCTCCCAGGCGGCTTATTTTTATCTAGCGCCTCCATCAAATATCGTTATATTTTAGCTAATGTATCCAAAAAGTTAAAAAAAATATATAACCTTCCTTGAAAACCACTCTATCCATTGGCGACAACAGCATGAAAATCAGTATCATTATTTATAGGTACATATAATAAAATTGTAACTAACCGAATCTGTACATTAGATATTTTTTGAAAAATCTTATTGAAATAAACATTATTATCGATGCAGAGGCCGAATCTATGTTTTTTAGAATTTTTGTCTGTCTGTCTGTCTGTTACCGCATCACAGAAAAACTTATGGAGGGATTTTGATGAAATTTGGTATGGTGATAGTTGTTTATCCGGTTCAACATAAAGAATACTTTTTACCGCGGAAAAATATTTCATTTCTAAGAAAAAATACAACAACTGCAATGTAAGAGCATAACTAATCTGTAAAATTTAAGAATTTGGTTTTTGGTCAACTAAACGCGGGCGGAGCCGCGGGAAATACTAGATTAACTATAAGTTTATGAGACGAGATTATCTCGTTTAAATATAAACTTCGCTAAAATGAGGAAAAAGAAGTTAAACGTTAATACAAAGTGTAACGTAAATTTAACTTCTTCTATTACCTTTTATTTTCCTATGGGACGGCAATAACTCTTGTACCATAAGAGAGAAATCAAGCACAGGATTGATGGGCCTGCAAGATCGCAAGATTGATTTATCTGCACTTTCAGAGCTCTCTAGGGAAATGCATCCATATATACAAGATAAGTACCATGTATAAACTCATACGTCGTGAAAGTAGTTTTTTAGTGTGAGAATAGTATTATTGTACTAAATTAAATTATTAAAAGCTAAAACTTATAATAAATCCTTTGTAAATAACTTACACAAAAACAAAATTAATTTGAAATAAGTGGTTATTAAGTGCTTATTATTTTATACAAAAAAAAGACCATTATGTAACATTATAATATTTCATTTCATTCAGTATTCTTACAGTAAAGCCTAAAAAAATCGGTCAAGTGCGAGTTGAATTCGCACACAAAAGATTCCGTACCATCGTTCATATACTTTTTATTAATATGACTTATTCTACGTATGTACTATGTAGTAACTTAAATGATCAATTAAGAACATTTAAAAATATTTTTTGTATTTTAATTTTTATTTATTTTTATTATTAGCGGCTCACCCTCGCTTCGCTCGGGTTCGCCTCTAGAAAAACACTAATAGAGATCTATTAGTTCCCACGGGAACCGTTAATTTTTCCGGGATGAAAAGTAATTTGTTGTTTAAACGGCAATATAATGTATCAGAATGTTAAATTTTACTAAATTAGGTGCATAAATTGTTGTGTACTAAGCTGTATAAGTCATTATAGTTTTTTAGCTATCCTTCGGGAACTATTTAATTATCCGGGATAAAAAGTATCTAAGATGTTGCCCGGGAATATAAGGTACCACCATGCAAAATTTCATTTAAATCGGTCCAATAGATTCGGAAATTAGCCCGTACAAACCGACATACAGACAGACAGAGAAACAAAAAATTTGAAAAAATCTGGATTTGTCCTATTTGTCTTCTTACATCCCCCTGACTCAGTTTTTAGCATTTTTTTGCTATGTACAGACATTCGACCTCTACTATTTTATTATAGTATAGATTTTTTATTATAGCGGCAATAGAAATGCACATTCTGTGAAAATTTTAACTCTGTACCTGTTATGGTTTATCAGATTCAGCCCTCTGACGGAAAGGCTTAGTAATAGCGTTCCGTTGGCACCCTTTGGGCACGAAACCCTAAAAATGATATATATAAAAAAATATGCTGAATAATTTGAATATACACAATGAAAAAACAAATAATAGAAGTTATAATAATATAAAACCTTTACACTAGATGTTTTACCAGAATATTAGTGTAACGAAAATATATTTACCTTAATCATGTTAAATGGTTCGCCAGGGTTATATGAGTCCGTTCATCTGTGGTTGAAATACATTAGAAACATAACTTAGGTATGTAGAGCTTGAAGTAGTTTTAAAACAGGGGATAGAGATTCGAAATTACTTTCTCTACCTCCCCTGCCTATTGAACCTATCGGTCACATAGTTTGTAGTGCGGTTAGTCCTTCATAAACTTTATATATTAAAATGAATCTAATTACTGATAGTTTACCATATTTAAGAATACTTTAAAAACTATTTTCACTTCATATATGTTTTACACGTGGTATTTTCATTCGTTATAGAACTTCCTTCACAGGGTTTTATTTTGTAAAACAAATAGCATTTATTCATTTTATGAATTTGCAACAGCAGTTTAAATGGGTTTTATTCTGTTCTTAGTAGTTTCTAAAAAGCAACAAAAATAATTAACCAATTTTCCAAAAATTCTGGAAATTTTGAGTTTTAGATTGGTATTGATGTTTTTTTTTTTAATTTTTATGTGCGATAACAACTACAATTTCTCTACGTGACATTGGCAAAGTAAACTGTGCTCAACTGGCACGTTTTGAAGCCATTAGCAAGAGAATTGAATTGAACTACAATTTAAACTTACTTCAGCCTTCTGCCTAATTGTGTTGACTAACAACATAAAGACATCAAATATTGTGTTTAAGATGGAAATCAAAATATAATACAACTTTTTTCGAAACAACTTTAGCATTTTATTAAAAGCTTTCAAAGTGTAAATTTATGCTCAAAGTCTTGGTTAAAGTTTAAAAACTTTAGAGAATCGACTTGAATTGGTTTATGTTTATACAACTTTTACAAAGAGTACTTTTAAAAACAAGTAACTTTAGTAAATTTGTTCAAATATAATGAAGTAATTTTGTTATAGAAAAGTTGTTTTCTAAGACAGTTTTTATTGAATTATCTGCGAGCTCATCACGTGACTTATTATATCCGTGTCGGTATATAAGAGAATCTTCATCTCCTTTTTAACCGACCACTAAAGGGGGAGGTTCTTATAATAAATAAATCACATTATTTCATATTATATATCATTTTAATCATATATTCATAAAGCCTTTAACGCCCCACTGCTGGGCTTCAATATGAAGAGAATCAGACTAAGGTCCACCACGCTGAAAAAAATCCGGGTTGACGGACTGAACGTCTTCCAAAAAGTTAGATTCTCTCAAATATACAGGTTCTCTTACGATAATTTCCTTCATCGTTTAAACTAGTGGTAATGAGGTTGAAGAATTATTAGCACATAAAATTTTTAACCCAGATTTGAATCTACTGCACTTGAGTTTTTAAGCGAGTGTGTTGCCAATGAGCTAATATTGCTATTTATATTACTACCTTCGCCAATTGACCACCAAATTTATTTTTTTTTTTATTATTTAAACTAATTTTTATTGAATGATTAAATTACCTGAAAAATTACCTCAAAGTGATTAACGAAATTTGTGTTCACTGAATCTGATGAAGATAATTAATACCATATTTCTATACAATTTTTGTTTTTAACGTAAAATAGTATCCTAAACAATGACCTAGATAGAAAATAATATCATTAATATGTTTAAAATTTAAATCTATTTAGCTATTATGGATATTAGCGCCCAAACAAATCTATTTTCGATATTTTTACTATATATTTTGATAGATAACATAGTAGTCCTTCACCATTACTCATTAAGAGCAGCTTAAAGCTGTTATATTAAAGCTCAGCGTCAAGTCAAAAGGTTATGAGAAAAATGAAATTGAATTCTTTTATCAAACGCTGTTTTACCACAACGATTATTGAATACTAGCAATTTGCCCTTACGTCATCCGGCTGCCTTCCTAGGTGTATTTTTGTCATACATTTTATTATTTATTTTAAATCGTTTAAGCAATGCACGACGATAAATGCATCGGAATGCCCAGTTTTTCTTCACCTTTATGAAAGATTATTATAATTTTTGACAGTAATCAAAACTGCCTACACCATGAGGCTGTAGTTAATGTAACTTTATATTAGTGAAAGAATTATTATAAAAATAGTTTACGAAATTCAAAGATTACTCCTTACATCCAAACTTACAAACTTCTCTATAATATTAGTATAAGTTACTATAATAAATATAATGAATCGTATGGAATATGGCGGCCAACTAAGCTAAAGGAATCTATTTCATAAAAGGACACCATAACAAGTTAACAAAAATGTCTTTAAAGCTTGGAATTTGTCACTGAATGCACTTCAGATAATCTGTGACTAATCAAAGTAGTTTAATCATGAGATATTTATTAGAAAGCTACATCAATATTTCGTTAAAGAATAATACACTTAATTTTCTGACTTAGTATTGGTCGATGAAACTTGTAAGAGATGTTGTAGTATTTGGATTTATCAATTCTATCAGTGCTTATTATTGGACCATTTCCCTTACATATTAACATTCATTACTCTTGTAAAAAATAAATATGACATAGTATCATCAGCTTCACTTTATTTATTTTCAATAATTTTATAATAGAAAATTTAGCCTCCGAATAATATTTTGAACATTGCTATAATTAATTATTATCAAAAATAACGATCTACACTTTGTAAAGTATACTTAAATGGAAGTCGTAATAGCTTATATCATTTAAATGAATACTTAAAATGATATCAATCATCAATGTAAACGCTACTGATAAAGGCGTGGGAAGCGGCAACGATTAACGAAACGGTAAAGCCAGAGCAAAATAAATATTTAAACTCTTAATCCTGCCATTCGTGGTGAAAACAAGAAATGTTAATGACAAGCGTTTTTTTGTTATTTATAGTCTTGCTTGCTACTTTAGTGTGAATGTTTGTTACTATTTCATACTGAAATGGAATTTAGTACACAAATGAACGGAAGGAATAACATATAGGTAATAGTTTTATTCTGATCAATATCATCAAATATTATAATAAATCTGACTTGCTACTTAAATTTAACAGACACAAACACACATACGCACGCGCACGCACGCACCCACACACACACGTTCACGCACACGTACGAATACACGCGCGCACCCACATGCACACACACACACGCACACACATATACACACACGCACGCACACCCACATATACCCACACATTTTCGCTTTGGCAATAGTGGTCCGATTCATTCTTTCATTATCATAATATTGTTAGTACTACACTAAATTGAGTTTTAAAAGGTATTAACAAACAATGTGCCATATCTTCAGTAGATATTATAAGTTAGAATTAAGAATTCTTCCCAAAAGGGTTGGGCTTTGTAACATATTTTCTCATAGAGTTCAGTTTAGTTATTATACAGAAATTACAAAGCGACCTTTTGCCCGAGATCCTTTGAAAACATTCGCGAAACATTTCTTGTCAGCCCCATTACTGTATTTATAATGTAGAAGTTAAACCCAACAAGTTGTTAGTTAATAAATAATAATGAAATTTATTTGTATTTGTTACTTTGTTAAGTTTTGAATTAATATATGTTTTAGAAAAATAATTAATTAATTATAAATAAATAAATTATTAATTATAGTATTATATTTACTCAAATATTTATTATTTTAAATAATTCTATCGTAAGTAATAATTATTATAAAGCGCTGTCTGTAACAACTAAAAATTATTAAAATTAACATGGCTAACGCTGTCTAATAGTGAATTATATCTATTTAAAACACACCCAGCGCTGCACGCGAGTGAAGCTAGGGCAAGTCACTAGTAAAAGATAAAAGCTTTATGAAATGTCCATATACACTACATGAAAATATAGATACAAGTGCCCGAGGTTACTCTTTTTATGACACTTAAAAATAAGCTCAGAAACAAAGGCGTACGTACGCATAGCTGTTATTTTTTATAGCAAGTTCTATGACGGGGTCTGTATCTAAAATTTTATATAAAGTTGTATAAGGTAATATAAAATTTTGACAACATGTCCTTGGAGATAGATCTTGTTTCATATCAGAAGAAAATGCTTTCGTTTTCTATAAATTTTCACAAAGCATATATATATACACACTCATAAAGAGTTAGAGTTACCTAAATAATTATATAGCCGTTGTAAAAAAAAAGCTTTTTCTCCTTAATCGTTTTTGGTGAAGTTGGCCAAAGGAGGCATAACTAATATTTGAAGTGAAAAGTTGTTTTGGCGCGCCATGAGAGGGAAAAACGGATTGGCGTTACGATTTTTGTAACGAAAACGATTGTTACGGAAGTGAATAAATGGTGAATTAAAAATTATGTTTTCTATTATACAAATATTTCAAAGAATAAAATAAATAAAAATAGATATTTATAAAAAAAATACTACTTTTATTTATTTTTAAATAAATATGGAATTATATAAAAAGAATATTGTTAAATAATTATTTACTTAAAATATTATATTAAAAATTATAATATTTGTATACATTATAATTTTTTTTTCTCACAAAAAAATTTACATCCTTGTAAATTTATTTTATTGGAATATAGAATTTATTGAATCATTACAACATTTGATTGAAAATTTTATTTTATCTTGACACCATCTGTGTCAAGATAAAATAAAATTTTCGAGTGATATTTTTTTTTTATGATTATAATTTATTAAATTTCTAAGGTTACATACATACTCGTAGTATATGAACATTTTTAAACATTTACTTTTGTAATGTCTTTTTGTTATATCTCAGATGAACTTTTTTTTCTAGTAACTACAGAGATGTTTGTTCTGGACTAATGAAGACAGAAGACGGCTTTGGAATAACTTGACATAAGAGTTTCTGTAAGTCCCACAGGTGCAAGAAGATAATTAAGATTCATTTCTAAATTTATTCGAAATATATCAATTAATTTATTTAAGACAAATGAATTTGGTATATTAAATAAATCTTATAGCAGTGGTAGCCCGGTGTTAACGCGCTGGCTTGGAAAAACGTGTTGGCGTAGCGGATTCAAATTCCAGGTTACGCACCTCAGATATTTTCATGTGAACATGATTACCTTGTGATGAAAGGAAACATCGTGAGGAAACCTGCATGTCTGAGAGAATCTAGAAAGTTTCTAAAAGACAGGTGAAGTTCGCCAACCCTCACTTTGCTAGCGAGGTGGGCAATGGCCTGATGACCCTCACATTGATGGGAGACCGTGCCCAGCAGTGGGACGATAAAAAAAGGGCTGAATACACAAATATATCTTAAGACAAGAATATTAAAGAAGTTTTAAAAGAATTGCCGTTACAGGTTAATTATAATTAATTAATTAATAAATTACGGTAAAATGTTTATGAAATAGTTAATCATCTGTTGTAGATCAAAATAATAAAAAATCAAATTAATATTTTCTATACATATAATAAAATTGTAACTAAGCCGAATCTGTACATTAAATATTTTTTCGAAAATCTTATTGAAATAAACATTATTATCGATACAGAGGCCGAATCTATAGTTTTTAAGATTTTTGTGTGCCTGTCTGTCTGTCTGTCTGTCTGTCTGTCTGTCTGTCTGTCTGTCTGTTACCGCATCACGGAAAAACCACTGAAGGGATTTTGATGAAATTTGATATAGTGATAGCTGGTTATAAGCCTAAGAATTTGGTTTTTGTACATCTGAACGCAGGCGAAGCCGCGGGCAAAACTAGTTTTAATTTATAAATAGATATTTATATATGGCAATAGTATTTTAATTTTTAATCTTTAAACAACTTGTGCCATTTTTCTATTACTTTAAAATTATTGTAATATAATTTGTGATTAGACACTAGCTTTTTTGGATACTTTCCGACTTCGACAATCTCAAATACTCCTATTCGGATTCGAAACGTTGGGGACCAAAATTCAACATTAATCTGCGAAAAAATCCGATAACATAGTTTTATTTTAAAATGTCAAATATTAGCATTAATCTAGAAAAAATATTATTTACTTACCAATTCATACTAATTGACTAAACTAAATTTAATAAAACTTATTGTAAACAAATACGTGCGGGAGGAAAATGAAACCCTGAATGGACTAGATAGAATTCCATATAAATTATGTCGGCTACTTTAAATATTTTACATTTTAGGTTAAACTTCCGCTCAAGAAATATCCCTTCTGTAAATAAACTTTAGTTATGTTTGCTCTTGATGGAATCTGGCTGGTTAAAGTATGATACATTTTTGGCAGCTTAATATCATATAGCGTTCGAATTAGTTATTATAAGTTTATATGAACACTATTTCTACATACTATGTTCAAAAAGACTTTATATCGACGGTATTTCTGTATATTCTATGTATATATTTTCTTTTTTTTATGTTGGGAAATATATTTACGCATACCACTTGCAATGCATACAGGCGGTTACGTGTGACTCACCGCCTAGAAAAGCCAGTACTACCCACTAAAACCCAACAAAACCTACCCCGTCTTAATGGGGTACCGCAGGATCGCTTACGCGCTCAACCAGGACCCCCTGAAAGCAGGTTTGCCGAAGCAGACCACAACAACCATGTGGTTGCTCAGACGGTTCACTCTACTATCAAAGAAGTACCAGGAGCAACCCACATGGCACACCACCCACCAAGGTGGCCCGCTTCCCAGTGCATTTCTTGGTTTCGCGCCCAACTAGATTGCCGGACGCTAATGAGAGACATATTATTATTTTATTAACCTACAAATAATCAGGTCTTTCGAAAGTATAACCCGTTCTTTTTATTTATATTATTTAAGCAAGATTATAGAAACTTTTGTTATAAAGAGCAGCATTTGATATAATTATCAAATAGGGAGTGACTTCTTTCTTATAGAAAGGACAAAACCACTTCAAAGTTTTGGTATAGCTATTCCGCCTTAAAGACCCTTTTTCTTTGTGTGACTAAACAAAGAAATAAAAACCAATATTTAGAAGATTTGATTTTTTTCTACCTGTTCATTTATCAAACTTTCTATTTAATAAATTGAGCCCTTCCTTCTTATCCGAGTAAGAAGAGAATCATGGTTTTGAAATGTATGTATGTCGTTTTCTTTAGTCTACAGCTTAAACGGTATAATGGATTTTGTCAAATGAAGTATCAGTAAATTTGTTTTGTGAACGTGCGAAAGAATACAATATTCTAAGATGACGCCAAAGAGTAAAAAATGGAGGGAGGTTTAATATATTTCTATTATAATAATATGAATACTAAATAGAGCTAGTAATAACCTAATTTTAAAAATGGCAATACAAAAAATTATTATATACTAGCGACTTACTCTTGCTTCGCTCAGGTTTGTTCTTAGGTACGTTTTAACGATTAGTATATAATAGATAAAGTATGTATTAGTGTATTATATATACATAGGTAGTTTGTTGAGTACCCCTTGAAAAATGATTTATTCCTCATATGCACTTTTATAATCTTCCCTTAAGGGATGATTTCCAGGATAAAGACTAGCCTATGTCCTTACCCGGGTCTCAAACAATCTTCTTATCAAACTTCATCTAAATCGGTTCAGCGGATTTTTGGTTTATACTTTACAAAGAAACACACAAACATAAAAGTTTTTTTTTCTCTTTATAATAGTAGTATAGATGTATAAATGAACATTTTTTTTACCATTTGGCCACAATTTATAAAACAGTGCGTTGAACATTAAGATTAGAGTCTTATTTAGTTAGGCGTTAATCAATTACAGTCTACATACATCGGGGTCACGTTTGGCTCAGTGTGTAGTAACCCTACTTGCTATGCTAGCGGTTACGAGTTCAAATCCCGATGGGGGCATTCATTTGTGTGATGAGCACGAATGTTTGTACTCCAGTCATGGGTGTTTATATTTATAATATGTATGTATTTAAAGTTAAATATGTGTAGTGTATCAACTATCTGGTATCCATAAGACAAGCCTCGTAGCTTACCATGGAACTAGATGGCGCTGTGTGTTAATGTCCCAACATATTTATTTATTTTATTACATAAAGGACAATGTCAAGAATATATTATTCCCTGAATTATTATACTAGAAAAAATATATACTTAGTATTATTATATTTTATTTTGTAATTAGTTTTTATATTATAATATGATTTCTAGTAATTTCATATTAGTTTTTTAACAAAATTGTTGTCTAAATAAACATTTGATAATGTACAAATCATTAATATTTTAATATTTGAATATTATCTATACATACATATGTATAATAAAATTCTAACTGAGTCGAATGTGTACTGTACATCAAATATTTTCTGGAAAATTTTATTGAAATAGTCATTATTATCGATATAGAGGCCGAATCTTTAATTTTTAGAATTTTTGTTTGTCTGTCTGGGAACGCATTATGAGAAAACCACTGGACAGATTTTGATAATATTTGGTATGATGATAGCTGGTTATCCGGGTCAACATTTAGGATACTTTTTACTGCGGGAAAATATCTCATCTCTAATATCAATCTACACTAAACGGTAAAACATAATTAGGGACAAACCCGAGCGCGAGCGCGCGAGGGTGAGTCGATAGTTTCAATCTAAATATTGAAAATAGGCGGCCTTTTCTTGTAATGTGATATTGTTATTACAGAGTATATTTTCAAATTAAGATTGATTATTCTTTTTCTTAGAAAACCAAATGCCCTTAGGTTATAAACATACTTTGGGTTAAATAAAATGTTCTTAATATTATGTCTATATTATTTTTGGGTATTCGTTAGATATTTATTTTTTTGATTTTTATTTTGGTTTTCTGTTTTATATATTATAAAAACTAGCGACTCACCCTCGCTTCGCTTGGAATCGTCCCTGGTACGTTTTAAGGTTAGTATGAAATACGAATCTTTGAATTTCTCGGCTTTTCTGTACTATAATATGCATGTATACATATAAACCTTCCTCTTGAATCACTCTATCTATTGCTGAAAACTGCATTAAAATACGTTAAGTACTTTAAAAGATCTAAGCTAACAGACAGCGGAAGCGACTTCATTTTATACTATACATACATACGATATAAATGGGGATGGGGGGTTTTTTTTAGTCCTACGCGAGAGGTCTTTAGAGAATACCATATGGGGCTAGTGACCTATTTTAGCATAGAAGTACTTTAAAGCACTTCTATGCTCCATGACATGACCATAATATTTAGATCTTGAAATATAAATCTTTATTTTAAGTTATATTAAATTATATGTATTTCTATGATTTTTTTCTAGTTCAGAATGTCTTAAACTAAGATATGCGTACTCATTTTTTTCCTTTTTACCCATAATTCTTTCATAGAACTACGCTTTATTCGAATGCACTTGTGAAATTTTATTTGAATTAAGTTATTTTCATTCGATGTTATATGATCCTCCAACATTCAACGTACTCGTAGTTAGCAATCAGTCGAATCACGACAGTTGTAAAACATCGAAGTGCTAGAAACTTCATAAAAGACTTTGTAACTGGTCTTATCAGCTTTATTGGCGACAGGAGGTCTGACTTGCTATCGTCCAAAGAACTCAGCTTTGCGATTTAGTAAAGGAATGCAGCTAACATTCTTGTCATCATAACTTGCAGACATGACTTTTATATACCTTTCGCTTTATTCAAGTGCGTCCGTAGGTGTCTTATTTATTAACATTTTTTTATTTATACTTTCCATCAACTATAATCTACTGATTTACAACGTAATTTTTACGCCAGTGTGGACATATCGAATTCATTTTGGGGCAGCGCTTCTAACTTCAATATTGGCATCCATCATACAATGCCTACAAAATGGCATACTCAAGAACATCCTACAACATAACTAATATGGAAATCCACGAGATACTTTACATGATCACTGTCAAAAAGGAAATAAGCCAGGTAGAGATATATAAAACCCGATTGGAAAAACACCCGAGCGAACTGGCTTACCAGCTAACTAACATGAACATGCCATACAAGATCTAGGTATTAGATTCTCAAATGTGTGACTGCTCCTGCTGGGGAGCCTCCTGGACCCACGTACATACAACAAAGCTTATATTCACAAACAAGACTGATCACAGATATGTAAATAAAAAAGAAATTTTTAGTTCTTTAAGCCTACCCCACAAAGCGACGTCGTGTGTATTTACAGACAGCGCCATCTCTTAGAATAACTGTGTATGTATTATAATTCTAGATCATAATCTATCTGTGCACCTGTTTCAGCGTAAACGAGCAACAAACAAACATAAACACCCATACACATTTTAAAATAGTAGTATGATTTAAGTATACATTTAGTATTTGTATTTTTACGATGTCCTATTCTTAGATCTACACGACGATCTCTTTGAACTATTGAGACGTAAAGAAAAACTAACATTTACATATATATTAGACAAAAATAGGACAGTTCGTATTTTTTTATTATTTATTTCTAGAGGATTTAGCTAAAATGAAATTACAGAACCAAAGTTACTTTATTTCGGCACCATCTAAACATTTTTTATCGTTCACTTCAAATCTAAAGCCAGACTAATCTTCTGTGAGATAATGTATGCCACTGACATCATGGAAATATTCGAGTACTAGAATGTTTTTTGTAAATAGACAAGTGGTCTAGTCTGGTGTGTGCTTCTAGCTTCATAAATTAACTTTAATTGACCTAATTTGCCATTAAAGATAAACATATGTATATCAAAAATATTATATAATTTCTTAATGTACATCGAAAATTAAGCAGGTTGTTATATATAAATGAACCAGTTGAACAAGTGTGTAGATTTTAAATGAAACTATAATAACAATCATGATCACAGGACAGACTAATATTTAAGACATTGTGATGAACCTGCAAGTCAGAGAGAATATAGCACGTCTTCAAAAACACGTCTTCACATGTAATGTCCACTCGCACTTAGCCAGCGTGTTGGAATATGGTCTGATTTACCAACTGAGATCCGTGCCCAGCAGTGAGACATTAAAAAGAACAGAATACATACAATTCAAGTTAGATATTTTATTTATTTCACGTGGAAACGGAACAGAAATGTAGTGTCAAACTGAATCCAAACTTAGATTGTCGGAATAAAGCATTATACGGCAGTTCGTTCCAAAAGCTCGCAGCCTAAACGGGAAAAGATTTTTCTTAACACACTGTCACAAAAATACTTTTAGTGCATCGGAAGTCACAAGAGCTGGCTAGAATTTCTGATAGAAATTCTTTTTGATCGAATTTAAAAAGGAAAAGATACTCAATTTAGTTATGCTTTTTTTACGTACATATAAGACAATGATAGTCCAGTAAACCAAGTGTTCAAATTTCGGGTCTCGCACCTCTAATTGTATCACGTGCGAATATTTTAATATGATCTAAATCATTTTTAAAAGACATGTGAAGTGTGGGTACATTTGGCCAGCGTGGTGTACTATGGCATGGTACAATCACATTCTTCAATTCGAAGGAGGCCCGTGCCCAGTAGTGGGACGTTAAAAAGGGCTGAAGGATGATAGTGATTGTGTATGTCACATAATATCATCGCCAAATGTTATCGAGTTGTATCATAATTTTGTAACGGTTTAAAGTTATATCTGACTCCATAAAATTTTAGGCAAAAGTGGAATATTTCTTTTGTGATCTTGAAGTGGGATTACCTTTCAAGTGAAAAAGTTATTATAAATCTATATATAAATAGATAAAGTCATAACATTTCACAACATTTTTTTACATTTGTTTGTCAACCGATTTTTTTGTTTAGTAGCTATTGACGAGCTAATATTATAATCGAATTTCAACCACTGGGCGAATGAATAAAAAGATATCAGAAACAGGAAACGTGGTAAAATTATCGCAAACTATTTAATACATTTAATTTCATTCCAATATAATAATATACAAAATACTTACGTGGATTTACAAAACTGCATATTGATGCGATGGTAAGAAGTTTATCAAAACGCTGTTCAATATTTAATTAAATAGTTATTTCAAAGTAAAGTTAATAAAAACGTGTTATTAAAAATACGTACTTTGGATAAAAGTTTTTCAAACTGAAACTTAGGTCGAATGTTCTAAAAGATTAAATATTCATGCATTCGCATTTAAAAATCGATTGGACTATATTATTTAGTGAGATGAATGCAGTTAATGATTCCGAGAAATAGCCGATTTGCTCTATATTAGCGGGGAAATAAATATATTTTATGTTTTTACTTGAGTGACACTTCTTTTTTAGGTGGCAATTAGGTTAGGCAAATTATGTACCACATTGGGTACTAGCATTTGATCGCGACTTTACTTGTTACGAGAATGCTTTGTATCAATAAACGAACAGGAAGGTATACAAAATTAAATGTTTTGGATTTGTTATTGAAAATTAGTATACTAAAATATATTACACCTAATAATTATATTTGGCTTGTCCCAGGACTCGAACCCGGGACGTATGAATTAGTTATTTTGTTATATTTTTAGATGGATCTAATAATAATAGTAATAATGCATAGATCCTTCTTAGTATGAACGTAACATCTCCCACGTCGAATCTCTCCGATAAATATAACGAAATCAATACCATATATTTTCAAAGTTATTTCTTAAGCTCAAATCCACAATATGACGTTGAAGTAGGTTGTAGATTTCCAACAAACATATTCAATTTTAAATTTTTTTTACTTGTATTAAAAAGTACTAGATTATATAAAAGACTAGCATTGCCCGCGGCTCCGCCCGCGTTCAGATAACCAAAAACCAAATTCTTAGGTTTTACATATTAGTATACTCTTACAATGCAGTTTTTGTATTTTTTCTCAGAAATGATACATTTTCCCGCGGTTTACCGCTTTTTAAAGTATCCTATATGTTGACCCGGATAACCAGCTATCACCATACCAAATTTCATCAAAATCCCTCCCACTGGAAAAACCACTGTTTTTCTGTGATGTGATAACAGACAGACGACATACAAAAATTCGGAAAACCATAGATTCGGCCTCTGTATCGATAATAATGTTTATTTCAATAAGATTTTCTAAAAAATATTTAATGTACAGATTCGACTTAGTTACAATTTTATTATACGTATAGATATTTAGAGAGAATAGACTCGGCTACATTTTATTTACTAAAGTCTTTATTGAAACACTAGTACCCTAATCTGGCTTCGCTCTGGTATGTCCCTTAGGTGCCTAATATGTGTTACTCTATGTCATAATCGATCTGTCAATTTATTCAAATTCGTAAAGACGTTTCAACGTGAAGGTTTTAGATAAACACACATACACTTTTATTTTAATTCTAACTACGAGTAGCGAACTATTCTAGCTTCACTCGGGTGCACTAGGTTTGCGGATTTTGATCACATTTTCGTGGGCTTAATTTTTTTGCGCGGACCTCTAATTCTTTTTCTTAAATAAAAGTGGCCTAAGTTACTCCTTATAATATCAGCTATCTGCCAGTAAAAGTCTCGTCAAAATCGGTTGAGTTGTTTCGCAGATTAGCCGGAACGAACAGACAAACAGACAAAAATTAAAAAAAAAATTCTTCTAAGTGACGCACATAATTTCAGACGTATGTAGTAAAAAGCTATTATTTTGATATTACAAATGAATACTTCAATTTTATTTATTTGTATGGATATTAGTCCAATATAAAAACATTGCTACTAGATCAACAAATACAAAAGTTCGTAATATTTGATATCATGTAATCACAATGAATCGTGTTTCCCAACAATAATTACATTGAAACAGTTGATTGGCTTCTTGTTTAAATAACAGATAACACTAACTCGGGAACTGCTAAATTGTGGGACTTTAAACTTTGGGTCGTTAAATGAGGTATTTTAGTAGTAGGGAGCTGAATAGAATGTGTCGAATTACAAAGCTAAGACTAAGAGTATAATAAGGATAACTGAAGCTTACTTTTATGTGCAAAAGTACTAACTGATGAATATTTTATCATATAACAAACATACACATATTAATGTACATACAAACTTCCAGGTTAATTATATATACTAGCGACTCAACCTCGCTTCGCTCGAGTTCGTCTAAACTGTTAAACGCCTTGGTACGCTTAAACGGTTAGTATTAAATACAAATCTTTGAATTTCTCGGCTTTTCTATACTATAATATGCATGTATTATACATATAAACCTTCCTCTTGAATTACTCTATCTATTGCTGTAAACTGCATTAAAATCCGTTGAGTAGTTTAAAAGATCTATGCGAACAGACAGCTGAAGCGACTTCATTTTATACTGTGTAAAGATTAGTAATTCGATTAATGTTAATCTAATCGATATAATGTCGATTATGTTTATCTAGTGCATTAAATTTTATCAATAACATTCTGTCATCTTATTTATGATCTATAGGATAGATATTTTTTTTCTGCCAAGAGGCCTGCGTATGGACGAAAAGTGGAATGTTGAATTCGCATGGGATTTTAGCGATATTGGTACCTTAAGATATTAATATGTTATTATGTTACTGCTATTATAAATGAGAAAGTTTCGATTATGGTTGTTTGCTACTCAATTACGTCAGAACGGCTGAAAGAATCTGGATGAAATTTGGCACAGATATAGATTAAAGTTTGGAATAGCACATAGGTTACTTTTTTTCACTAAAAATGTACGGTTTTCGTGGGATAGATTTGTTTTTATTTTTCCCAAAGCAAGGGATCAAGTATTTATTCCATACTAACCGTTAAAATCATACCTAGGGACGTCGCTAGTGTATTATAATTTAAAAATAAGATGATAATATTATTTTTATTTTAGTTCATATGATGTATTAAGTCCGATACAAGTGAAGCAGGTTTTTCCGAATTGTAAAATTAGCCAGTGAAACGGACTGCCCCGATTTGGCGCTCCTGATTGCCCTCTCGCACTTTAACAGTCTTTATCTTTCTAATAACACTATTATTATAAACTCCAAAGTTTTTATGTGTACGAGCATAATAGTTGTTACTCATTGATGCTTTAACAACTGAAAGGATTTAAATGAATTTAATATCCAAATGTGACTTGGACTTTAACATAGAGATAATATGTGTAATAAAAATTGCTAAAACATGGCGCTTTCTGTATATAATAATATTATAAATACGAATAGCATGTTAGGGTAAGTACTACGTAACCGAAGAAATCGAGTGTAAGTCGCTAGTTTGTATAAAAATTTACAAATAAAATTAGAAAAGTTAAGATTTTAAATCTGGTCAAGGGTTTCAAAAGGGAGGTAGTACCCAATTCATGTGGTAGGAATTTAGGGGGTCTTTAACTTAATATCCTTTTGAAGTCAATTTCGTATCTATACAAATTAAATAAGATACTCGTATATGTTGGAGGAAACTGCAAGATAATATTTTTAAATGCTTCTTTACCAATCTTGTTTAATTTTAAATTTGAAAGACTAGCATTTTGTTATGTGATAAGGACTATTTTACAAAGATTCATGTCATTGACAGCGGTATCAGTGCTTCTGTCACCAATACTTTATCTCGAAATGTTTATCGAGTATTAGATTTTTTAAACATTTTTTTATCAATTGTAATGCTAATGTGATAAGAGCTGTCCACTATTGAAATAATATTATTTTAACTAACCCAGTAAACTAACTGTTAGTTAAACATAGTGTTAAACAAGTTATATATATATATATATATATATATATATATATATATATATATATATATATATATATTTGTTTATTTATTTATTTTGGTTAAAAAGTACAATTTTCTTTAAAAAAACTAAAAACTTGGATAAATACAAAAAAAAAAAACAAAAATAAATTATATCTTTGTATCCGACCGGGATTCGAACCTGGACACCTATGATTGTCAATCTTGCGTCTTTTTTTTAGAAAAAAACTAAAAACTTGAATAAATATTAAAAAAAAGTAAAAACTTTGTATACGACCGAGATTCGAACCTGGAAACCTGTTATTGTTGATTTTGCACCTTGGCCACTTGAACACGATGCTTATACCCGAGGGTGCAAATTACCGAGCATATTTTCCGTGGAATAGCAAAATAAAACTGCATGAAAACTCGAAAATACTCGTTTTCCCAGACATAAGACTAATCTAGATCAGTTTATCGCCCCCGAAACCCCTGGTATACAAAATTTCATGAAAATCGTTGGAGCCGTTTCCGAGATTCAGATTATATATTGATATATATTTATACTATTATACGATTACTAAGAAACGAAACGAAAATCAAAATACATAATGCTATATATTTTTTGATGTGGAATAATTAAAAAAACATTAGGTTTTTACCTTTATTGTCTCATAGAACAAAATTTCGTGTGAAATTTTACGCAAAAATATTCAATACCTATCCAAAGTTGTTGCTTACTATTATGTAAAAAATACCGTCGTTTGACTGATATTTATGGAGGGGAGTGAAAAATTGGTGTTTGAAGTTAAAAAGCTGTTTATATTCATGAAAATCTTATTCAAATCTAATAAAAGAAAATGGGACATAAATATAAGAAAAGGCCCTGTGTCTGCCCGTGGCTTCACTCGCATTAAAGGGATTTCTTATTTTCTTAGGCAGCGCCATCTATTGATAGGTTTAAATCTTAATTGATAAATATACAAGTAAGTGTTGTAAGTAACATTTAATTTAAAATATAATGTTAAAAGAAGGCGACAGTGGTTTTTTAAATTGTCTTGAATGTTTTTAATTATTCAAAAGTCGTCGTTACGTTGCCATATTTTTAGTTGCTCATGAACTTAACTGTTCACATGACACATTATAAGGTAAATAATAAATATAGACTAGTATTAAGCGTAGGTAACAAACAAATATCACGATATTGGCACAAAATATTGAACAAAAATTCTGATTACATCTCGAACACTCACTTCCCTATGTATTGCTATATAGACATTAAATTATTTATATGGCAAGCGATTGGTCCTGGCTTTATTTAGGCTTAAAATGACGTAGACGTACATATTTCTAAATTTTAACTTTATTATACAACTGGCATCACTCAGATGCCACCTTTAACACTTTAAGATTCTGTATCAGAAACATTAAATTAGAAGAACTGATTAAAGGACAAATCTATACATAAAATAAAATTGTAACTAAGCCGAATCTGTACGTTAAATATTTTTTGAAAAATCTCATTGAAATAGATACTATTATCGATACAGAGGCCGAATATATAGTTTTTAGAATTTTTGTCTTTCTGTCTGTCTGTTACCGCATCACAGAAAAACCACTGGAGGGATTTTGATGAAATTTGGTATGATGATAGCTGGTTATCCGGGTCAACATATAGGATACTTTTTACCGCGGGAAAATGTCTCATTTCTGAGAAAAAATACAAAAACCGCAATGTAAGAGTATACTAATGTAAAACCTAAGAATTTGATTTTTGGCGATCTGAACGCGGGCGGAGCCGCGGGAAATGCTAGTATTTAATAAAGACATAGTTTTTTATTATAAATAATTCACGACTGTTTTTTTTAATTTACCTGCTTACTTTCCTCGCACTTACTTATAATTTTCTCTTAAATCGTTGCACGCTTAGAAAAATTAACAATACAAAATTACATACACTAAATTATTTAATAATACAATAAAACGGTAATAAATTAGATGGATTAATAAAAAACTCACTCTAAATAGCTTTGTTAACATCAAAACGTTAAAAAATAATTAATTTAAATACCTATATACATATGATAGCAGAATATATTGATAAAAAATATTGACCTCATATCATTCGTTGAACTGCTGACAGATTAATTTCTGGTTTAGACCGATAGATTTTTTTTTGTATTTTTACTTATGTTACAAGCTTCTATTTGATACAATTTATAGAATAATATTGTTAGAATAACATTTGCTTGCGTCCCTTTTTTTAAACACAAGGGCCATAATGCTTTCTTAGATTTACGTGAATATGACATTTTAAATAAAACTATCTTTTCGGATTATTTCGTGGATTTATTTTGATTTTTGGTTCCCGACGTTTCGAATGCTTTACAGCAATCATGGTCACGGGAGAGACTAAGGTTTTAGACATCTCAAAGGCGTTGTACACAGACAGACAGTGCCTACCCACAATTTTACAACATGATTTCAAAAATTCTAATTTTTTTTTAATAATGATGTGTAAATATGGGAATATCATGTATGTAGTGTATTAAAATACTAGTGAAGTCACTAGAGCTAGGTGCCAAATAGTAGCCTAAATGCTACTTCCGGTCATGCTAAATTTCATTCAAATCCGTCCAGTTGTTTCAGCGTAGGGAGTTACAAACACATTTTACACACAAAATTATCGCATTCACGTCTGTACTTGCGTTTTAACGTTTAGTATAGATTTCTCAGAGATGAGATATTTTCCCGCAGTAAAAAGTGTCCTATATGTTGACCCGGATAACCAGCTATCATCATACCAAATTTCAACAAAATACCTTCAGTAGTATTTTCGTGATGCGGCCACAGATAGACAGACAAAAATTGTAAAAACTATAAATTCGGCCTCTGTCGATAGTATATATCGATAGTAATGACTATTTCTATAAGATTTTATTTTTATTTTTTCATATAGAAAAAATTTTTGTTTGATGGTAAGTGGCTATCGTCGCTCATGGAATGATGGATATCTGCGACATAAGAGGAGTTATGAATGCGTTGCCGACCTTTAAGGGACCTATATAGTATATATGTATATATTTAATGTACAGATTCGACTCAATTTTTTTTATATGTCTAAATTAAGTAAAAATAATTTTAAGGTCTATAGAATCAAAAAAATTAACATAAATACAAACACATGAAAAAAACTAATAGCCTTCAAGATCTATCAGGTAATAAGGTAGCGTAATTGACAAAGAAAATTTAGATAAATGTAGAAAGGTTTAAAGCTTAAAAAGTTTGAATCAAGGAAATTAAACGTGTAGGTACTCGGCGTTAAGGGACTTCCCTGAAGTGAATGTAATAAATTTTCATGAAAGACAAGACCAAGAACCAATATTTATTTTTCAATCTTGAGAGCCACTGTTTACTAATTTTCTGTTTAAATTGTATTAAAAGAAACTATTATTATTTAAAGAAGATTTTGTGATATTTTTTTTCGAAAGTCCTTGGGTTCGAGTTCTGGGTCGGGCCAAGCTTAGTTATTGAGTCTTTCTGTTTTGAAAGTTTCAGTAACAGCCCGGAGGTATAAAGTTGGAGATGTTTCTCCTCGTGACTCTGAGAGCATCTAAAGCCATCGATTCTGCGCCTGATCTCTTTGAATTATCGTCCCACTAAAATGTAAAAGTGAAAGGAATAGAGAGTGCACTTGTGTCTGCGCTTACACTTGTGCACTACAATATCTGCTGCACTGTTGCCAAGACTCAGTAAAATTGACCATCATGGCCGAAATGGATCAGGAGGACATCGTCATCTCCTTTTAGTACTATGTCTAGGTTAACTCTCTCAATATTGCTCAAGAAAGAGGTTTATGCGGCATATATTGTCTAGTATTTATATGCTGCATGAAATTTTTATAATTGTGAATAGAACAAAATCTTCTCAAACACCACAAAAAAATCTAGACAAAATATCCATAGGTACTAATATTATAAATGTGAAAGTGTGTTTGTTTGTTTGTTTCTTTCACGTCGAAACGCAGAAATGGATTGACGTGATTTTTTATGTGGAGATAGTTTGAGGGCTGAAGAGTGACATTGGCTACTTTTTACCGCGAGAGATAATCTCATTCCCACAGGAAAACACGTTATAATAGAACCCATAAATTATATTAATGATCCGAATTACGAGAAACTTAGTATGAATACTCTTCAATACAATTAAATAATTACGTGTTTTAGCATTTTTCGAAATTCATCCCATAAGGGGGTAAAATAGCGGATGAAAGTTTGTATGAAACCTACTTTTTTAGTCTTTCTGTAATTTTAGCGCGAGCGAAGACGCCGTTTCTGCTAGTAATATATAATAATATTATTGTATAAACCATAAGCCTTATTTTCAGACCAAATTTGCTAAAACCCTTAATGATTACCTTTGCTCACACCATTTACGCTGAAAGCTGAATGATCCTCATACTCTCACTGATAAGCGAATATTAAACACATTCCCATTCATGCCTGCTATTGATGTATGCGGTATATTAGGAGATAAGGAAATTAATAACAAGTAATTTGATGTATAAGCGATTAGGTCGACGTAATGAGATGGTATCGATCCTGAAACTTTTGTGTTGTATTCGTTTGCTATAATAACACCTCAAGGTAAATTTCTCAGAAATCTATTGTTAACTGTAACGCCGGCATGTCTGCGGTCGTGGAGGTATTAATATATAATGTGTAATTAATAATATGTAGCGGAACCGGTGGCAGATGTTCTGCTAGAG
The DNA here is from genome assembly GCA_951806755.1 of Brenthis hecate. Lineage (NCBI taxonomy): Eukaryota > Metazoa > Arthropoda > Insecta > Lepidoptera > Nymphalidae > Brenthis > Brenthis hecate. The sequence goes on from OX638250.1 coordinate 21,692,327, forward strand.
TCATCGTTTGGTGGGAAATTACAAATAGCCTAACATAAAAAAATAGATAACAGCGCCATCTACCGGGCTTCAGAATCGGATAAGAACGATCCAAGTGATCTTGAGAAAGTGAAGAATTATAAATACATGCATGTAGATAACTTATTTTCATCAGTTATTATGGGTTGGGCCGTCTTAGGTCCCTCGAGGTAAATGAAAATGTGGAAATACATACATATATAATGACATAATCGCTATTATAATTTGGAAAGCTTGCATGTGTGTGTGTGTGTGTGTGTGTGTATATTTGTTGCTCCTTCACTTTGAAACCCTTGAACAGATTTGGACTGGATTTTGATGACTGATATAGACTATTGTTAGTAGTAGAATGTACTAAAAGGTGACTCTGCTTACACATTCGAATATAAAAAGCAAGTATGTATATAAGGCCTCCCATGGACCACTTCCGGGCGAAGAAGGGATAACTCGCTAGTTCACAAATACATTTAATTTACCCATATCCTAAAAAGCTGTCTATTGTTCGTATTCGCATATTTCTGTAGATACTGAACTGCTTTCGTTGAGATTGTCACTTATATATAGAAAATTCGGACTAAAATGACATAGGCTACTTTATCATTGTAAGATACGAAAATTTAGTCGAAAGCTAGTTAAAATATCCTAATAGAATAAACCCATACATGGAAAATTATCCACCAGTGTCGATTCGGCCTTAACGCAAGTTGTTTTATCGCTAGCTGTCATCAGTGATTTAGTCACGGGGGTATTCATGTCACGAACATTTACATTTTACACCGCTTTCAAATTAACGACTACAGAATTTTAAATGTAATTGCCCAGAAATGTATGCGATATAGCCATTTAATAGTCCAATTGAAACAAAACAAGTGTATTAGAATATAGGTATGGATATTTATTACTACTTTGTTTGTTTTCTTGAAAGAATGCGACAAACCCCTACTATTAGGGTTCCCTAGCTAAATGATTTAAATGGATCCCTTGTAATTTCGCCAGGTCTGTTTGACAGTCTGTCCATCTGTTCGTCTGTTCGTCTGCCTGTATATCACAGCCATTTTACTTGAAAGAATTAAAACTTTGCTGTTCAATAGGTATGTGTTTCATGTCAGCCGAAAGAGAATTTTTAAATTGCGAAAAAATAAAGAAATAGGGGTGGCCCTATATACATATAACTGAAGGGTGAAATACAAATTTATTTATGCCGTCAATAAAATGAAATGTCTTACCGATTACTGCACTTAGTCGATTTTTTTAATGATTAATTATTTGACCCTATAAACAAATACTTCAGTCCATTCATTAGATTAGTTTATAAGAAAAGGTAAATTAATATGTATGCATGTGTCCTACGTACATAATTTTTGTATGTATAAGAACATTATATTATAGAATTTATAATAATGTAAACTATATTATTGTAATATACTAGCGACTCACCATCGCTTCGCACGGGTTCATTCCTAGGTACGTTTAGTATGGAATAGATAGACTATTTATATGTGTACAATATACATAGGTACAAAATAAACAATTCTGAACTTTTCGATTTTCCACCTGTTTTTTTTAGGTTTTCTCTATTTTTTTATACTTAAACCCTAACACACCATCAACAAAAGAATAGACTTTTTCAAATCGGTCCAGCCGTATTTGAGCTACCCAGAAATATTTAAAAAGAAATCATAACTCTATAATTTTGTTTACAACATACTGTTATGGTTATTATAACGAATGTTACGTCAAAATATAATGTAATAATATGTAAGTAAATCTATTTCCCGAGGGCACCACTCCCATGTTCCACAAAAGTCCATTTTGCAAGTTATAATGGTCTACATTTCATCCATCATACAGTTGTATGTATAAAGTAGGGCAAAGTACCTAACAAACAAACTTCACCATTTACACCTCGCTATTTGTTGTAACATAGCTAATTTCAAAGCTTTTTAGCTTACTAGCAACGATACCCTTACTTCGCTTGAATATGTCCCTATCTGTCTCACTAATCAATGTGTCATACAAATGAGCCCTTTCAGTATAACTAACATGTATGTCGAAAATTTTTAGGAACGAGTACGTACACAAATTTTCAAGTTAAAAAAATATGAGCGACGATTAAAATTTTTTAATCTAGAAAATGATAAAATAACGAAAAAAAAAACAATTTTTTTTAAGATTTTGAAAATTAAAAAAAATTGCGTGCGACCTCTGAAAAATGTTTTTTGCGCAATTTTTTTTAAAACATGAAAGCTAACATATTTTCATACGAGACACGACCAAAAAAATTGTAGATTGTTTTGCGCCATTCTAATGAATATACCCAAAAACTCGCATTATAATAGCAGTCCGATTTACAAAATCAAATGAGGCTTTTTATATACGCTTTTATAAGCTTCACTTATAGTTAACTACAAGTATGTTATCTAATCATACATTGTATTACCTAACCTACTTCTTATTGCCATATCGATCAAAGCTTTGTAAGTATTTGAAATCCTCATAGCAATACAATAATTTGATATAGACTTGATCAGATGATGGACCAGGGATCAGGAGATCAGATGGAAAGTTTGCATTTTCTCTTCAATGGCTACTTCTTAAACTATGGTTTTAGGAATATTTAATTACTTCTAAAAAGCATCGTACGTAACGATTTATTTAGGTTTATAAATAATACATATTAAAGTTTATTTTGTTTTTTTTGAGCGAAACCCTAATTCTTTTTCTTGTATAAAAGTAGGCTAAACCTTATAACAATCAGCTATCAACCATTGAAAGTCCTGTCAAAATCAGTTAGCCGGAACAAACAGACAGACAGACAATTTTTTTAATTGTATATTCCTTACAAGCAACATATATAATTACATATGCATTTAGTAAAAAGCTGTTATTTTGACATTACAAACAGACACTTCAATTTTATTTATGTGTATAGATGATACTATACAATTATCAACTGTCCGCGATTAATGCTCGATTAAAAAATAAAATACATGTTAGTAATAACTATTTAGGTACTATTTAAATGTCTTAAATATGTAAGTATTGAAACTTTTATGGGCAGTGACAATATTATTATGTTGTAAAACGGGATATTTACATACTTAGCACTTACTTTTGAGAGTTCCCGATATTTCGGCACTGTTGCAAAAGCCATGGTCACGGATATACTTATATATGTGCATATATCGGGATATCGGGAACACTTCAAAGTAAGTGTTAAACATTATAAATATCCCCTTTTACATCATATTATGTTTAGCAAACGTCAAACTGTACGATTTGTAGAATTTGTTTTTGTTACAATAATATTACTGAGTGTTTGAACCAACTTGTTGTTTCCGTTGTTGTAGATCAATACAGTTTGATGATTTGAAATACGAAATACAGACAATATTTACTAAGCCTACATAGATTTTTATCAATGTATATAGGAGTGGAGTTGCGGGCAAAAAATTGTTAAAATTTAAGTAAAATTAACTTTTTGGCAATTTTTATTAATAAATTCACCTGAAAAACATGAACAATTGAAAAACTTCATAACTGGTATGTATGAGAGCTGACATATACGTATGTAGGTGAACAGAAAGGCCTATAAAGTGTCGAGAGCGATCACGACGAGTGATAGAGTACAGTTAGCAACTTTATGTGGAACGAAATTACTAAAATATGAGTTTATATGTGTTTTGGTGCTTCTATTATGTTGAATAGGGTGATTATATGAGGGTTCCGTTTTGTTTTTGTGATACGGAACTCTCAAAAGTAAAAAATATATGTAAATGTAAAGTCATGGTGTAGAAATATATCATCCTTATACTAGTGTATTTAGTTATCTATCACTAGATATGGATCGTAGTAAGTCATCTCAGCTTAAGGAATATGGGGCTTAGACAAGGCGTTATACTAGAAACATTGAAGTACCGAAATTTTATGTTAGTTACGAGTATCATGTCATTCTCATATATTTATGTTTTTACATTTCTTTTCTTCAAAGAATGTAGAATAATATTTTATGTAAGCTCCCAGATTAGAAAAAAAAATTCATAAAACCTAGCGATGCCCAAAAGCTATTACAGTTCATTAGTTACAGCTACAGTTGACAGACGGACGGACAGCGTAGGCGTAGTAATAGGGTTCCGTTTCCACCTTTCGGGTGCAGAATCCTGAAAAAGAGGAAAAATGGAAAATTTTCATTGCTTTGTAGCAGCAATCAATAAATATTACAGGTTTATTGAGATATAATTAAACACAGGTATTGTATTTTTGCTGAATAGGCTGTTATAATTGAGTTACAACACTTCGAGCTTGCTAATTAAGTGCAAATAACATAATATTATTATAGAGGAGATTACGTGGCAAATAAAGCAAATTGTTCATAAAAAATAACTAATTAATTTTTTTTAAATGTTATAATAAATCTTGCCAATTTAAATCCATTCTCATATTATAAATGCAAAAGTTAGTCTGTCTGTCAGTCTGTTACATTTTTACGCCTATACTGCTAATTTTTTTGATTAATTTTAGTATTGAGATAGATGGTACCTTGGAGAAAGACATAGGCTTCTTTTTGCAAGTAAACTTGAAGAAGGTGAAATGAAAATAATACGTTTTTGCTGATAGAGATATTAAGATGAGTTATACGAGTATGTTCTGATATATTATATTTATACAAAAAATAAACAGTGATACATATTTTATGATGAATATCAAGAAAAATGGGTGTGAGAATATTATAAATGCAAAAGACACTTAGGGGACGCATCCGAGCAAAGTGAGGGTAAGCCACTAGTCACTATATATTATAAAACATAGTCCTCCGCCGCGTCTGTCTGTCTTGTTCGCGATAAACTCAAAAACTACTGCACCGATTTTCATGCTGTTTTCACCAATGGATAGAGTGGTTCTCGAGAAAGGTTTTTAAGTATATAATTTGTTAAGTTTTTGTATACATTGGCTAAAATATAACGATATTTGTTGGAGGTGTCGGAAAAAATAAGCCGTCTGGGTGCTTTCAACGAAAACGCTGCCTAAACCCTTTGAGATATAACAAAATAATGTATGGTGGAATTGTGTATCTTATATAGATCTACAGAAAAGTCCGCGATGGCATATGTCTATCTCTTGGATAACATACTATATCAATTGTAATCTGGAACGTACCTAGGGACGAACCCGAGCGAAGCGAGTGTGAGTCGCTAGTTAATAACAAAAATAAACATAAGAGTAAGATGTTTTTTTATTTATTTTATTTATTTTTTAGTTCACACTATAAACTCTATGCTGGATACCGGATGACGCTCATAGCGGCTCCCAAAATTAAACGCCAGTTATCTTATTTAGCTAAATTTAAATGTGTTAAGTAAATCCAGCTTAAGTCCATTTTCTACGTAAATAGAAATAACACGCGAAGCCGCAGGCAATAATCCCATTTCCCATTAATATTATAAATGTGAAATTTTGGATGGATGTTTGTTACTCAATCACGCCAGAACGGCTGAACGGATCTGGATGAAATTTGGAACAGAGATAAATTATAATTTGGAATAGCACATATGTTGATTTTTATCCCGAAAAAATGTATGGTTCCCGTGGGATAGATGTTTTCTTTTTCACTAGGGACCAATTCAGGCAAAGCGAGGATGAGCTGCTAGTTAGTAATATAAATAACATTACTAAACTTTGTAATGTAAATCTAGTACATGTTCTAGTTTATCTTTTTGAATACTATTATAATAATTCGATTATATTTGAGTCATGTTTTAAAATTTCATGCTCTGACAGGATTTGACTTTAAAACTGTTGTTTTTTTATTATAAACCTTTCATTGCTGATACCACACTTTAATTTTTTATTATAAATATGTTGTAGCAAAATGTTTTAGCTTATAATCTAGCATATCAAATTTACCGGTTTAGTGACCAACGCGCCCTGTGATACTTGGCCGCTTCTAGCTCTTTTCTAATTCTCTATTGTTAGCTTTTTTTGACCAAATTATCCCTCTAATATTATATCATCTATCCATCTTTGAGCTTCCCATTCCGTTAGAACTGCTGTTTTATTTATATATAAAAGTACTTATGTATGTATGTTTTAACTTTGTATATATAGGTCTATTAAGACAGAGATAGGGTTATGTTACACATGTAAATGTTTAATTTGACCATTAAGAAAGTTTCATTCACGTAATTAGTTTTTAACTAAAAAGGTACACCGACTACAAAATTATTTTAATAGCAACTACTCTACATTATGTAGTGGGTTTTTTTTCTAGAAATATAAATAAAAATACTTTTGAATTATTTTTTGATATCTATACATATAATAAAAATGTAACGGAATACTGTCTGTACATGGAAAAAATGTGAGAAAAAAATTATTGGAGCCTTTATCAACGCAAATAGCATCCAAAACAATTATTGTTAGAATTTTTGTGTGTTTGTCTGTTTATCTGATTGTCTGTGCATTCGTGCACGCTAATCTCAGAAACGGCTTATCCGATTTAGATGTGGTGTTCACTAGCATATTGTGGTAAGCTTCACTTAACATTAAGTGTTTGTTTCATGTCAATCGCTTTAGAATTAAAAGTTTCAATTTAAAGAATCACGTCGAACATTTGTTAAACTGAAAAATGAACGGATCCCGTGAGGTAGATCTGTTTGTGCATTTCTAGAGGCAAACCCGAGCGAAGCGAGGGTGAGCCGCTAGTGTATTATTAAAATCACAATAGTTTTAGATTTTATGAAAAAAACAGTGGAATAATACAAATAATTAATCGGTTAAAGAATATTATAATTGTACTGATAATAATAATCATTCGATTATTTTTACCGCACTTTTATATTTAAATTTAAAACAAAATATCAATTTATTCTGATTTTTTTGCTTTTAAAAATAATATATTATATCAATAGAACTTGCGACTTAGAGTAACAGTAGCTTACGTTTTAGTCTACGTCACTTCTCTAAACATCTAAATCTGTCCAGCCGTTATAGCGTGAAGAAGTACCAAACGTACAGACACAAACTGACACAATTATAATATTGGAGTAATATAATAATGAATAAGCTCATAATAAGAATATTTAGAGTATGTCATAGATATTTTACACAACTTTATTGTTAAATAGCGACTCAACCTCGCTCAGTTCGGGTTAGTCTCTTGGTACGTCTTAACGGTTAGTGTAGATTTTTCAGAGGTGACATACATATTTTCCCGTAGTAAAATGTATCCTAAATGCTAACCCGGATAAACCAGCTATCATCATACCAAATTTGACCAAAATCTGTCCAGTAATTTTCTTGCTATATGCGTTCCCAGACAGACATATAGACAGACAGACAAAAAATCTAAAACCTATAGATTCGACCACTGTATCGATAATAATGACTATTTCAATAAGATTTTCAAAAAAATATTTCATGTACAGATTTGACTCAGCTAGAATTTTATTATATGTATAGATTTAATTAGTTCATTTTATTAAATCTTAACATGCATAATAATATTATGTTTAAAATATACTATTTATTGTAAGTATGTACGTTATTAATATTTCATAATTATTGTATTAAATAAAATTATTTTTATACTGAAAATACCTAACCATAAAAGAAATACAATAACAAAAAATATATATTTCATACACAAAAAAATAATACCAAAGTAATTTTCTATGGGAACAAGTAGAAGATAAAATGTCACTCTTATATTTATTTGTTCGGCAATCGATATTTATTCGCGTCCACAATTTATTCTCAGAGTATCACAACACGAAACCTTTTAGTAAATAGTGATAGCTGTCGATATAGTTGAATGTTTGACGTACATATGTGATGAATATGTGCGATTCATGATTATGATATATTCTAAGTGACTGGGCGGAGTATATTGTGCCCAAATGGTATTCCTACGAGCCACTTAAAAGAATTGAAATAAATTGAATTGATACATTAGTGTAATTTGTTCTATATATTTGGCCAGTGGTTTAAATTCGAAAACAATAATTATTTAAAATTTTAGTGAAACATATTGTATTTAGCTCTTTTTTTTACGGTTCCGCTGCTGGGCACGGGCTTCCGTTCAATACGAGGGGGTCAGGTTATAGTCCATCACGCTGGCCAAGTGCGGGTTGGCGGACTTCACATGTGTTTCGAAAACGCTAGGTTCTCTCAGACATGCAGGATTCCTCACGATATTTTCCTTCACTGTAAAGCACGTGGTAATTATGTTCGAAATGATTTGAACTTGAAAACATCAGAGGTGCGAGACTCGGGATTTGAACCCGCTTCACTCGTTTTCGTTGATAACACTAAGCAATAGCTATGTAACAAAAAAGTAAGGAAAATGGGTTTAAGAACAGAGGAGAAATAGGTACTGATATTTGTCTTTACCTATTTATGTATATATATATAGTGTAGACTGTAATCTGTATGTATGTAAGCCTTCCCGGTACTTATATACATATTGTACGACTTGCTATAATTAAAGGTGTAATAAACGAACCTTGTACCACACAATCTCAGCCTACGAGTATGTATATTATCTCCATACAACTTTCCTTTTCCTCAACAAACACTTGTAATCCGGCTATGATTGGCTCGATCGAATAAATTTAGTTCTAATATTATTTCTACCTAAATTTATTATGAAAAAATATCGATCATAGTCCATCCCGTAGTAAAAATCCAATACAGTCCATTATTGTGTCTATTTTGATTTTAAACTTCTTGTTGTTTGACGTTCACTGTTTATTTTAATCTAAAGCACGCCGGCGTTCAGATGACCAAAAATCTAATTTTTAGGTTTTACATATTAGTATACTCTTACAATGCAGTTTTTGTATTTTTTCTCAGAAATGAGATATTTTCCCGCGGTGAAAAGTCCTATATGTTGACCCGGATAACCAGCTATCGTCATACCAAATTTCATCAAAATCCCTCCAGTGGTTTTTCCGTGATGCGGTAACAGACAGATAGACAGACAGACAGACAAAAATTCTAAAAACTATAGATTCGGCCTCTGTATCGATAATAATGTCTATTTTAATAAGATTTTCCAAAAAATATTTAATATACAGATTTGGCTTAGTTACAATTTTATTATATGTATAGACTAGCGGCTCACCCTCGCTTCGCTCGGGTTCGCCTATAGAAAAACACTAATACAGATCTATTAGTTCCCACGAGAACCGTTTATTCTTCCGAGATATAAAGTAACTTGTTGTTTGACCGGTAATATAAGAAGGTATCAGCATGCCAAATTTTAATAAATTAGGTGCATAAGTTGTTGTGTACTAAGATGTATAAGTTATTATAGTTTTTTTAACTATCCCACGGAAACTATTTAAATGTCCGGGATAAAAAGTATCTAAGATGTTGCCGGGGATATAAGGTACCACCATACAAAATTTCATTTAAATCGGTCCAATAGATTCGGAGATTAGCCCGTACAAACAGAAAAACAGACAAACAGCTCGCTCGTATTCGTCCATACCTACGAATATGTTGTATTATCTCTTTAACCATTTGTCCAAATTATATGCAGTAAAAGGGAAAAGTCTTTTGTTTTAAACATTTTAGACGATAAATTTACTTATTTTGATAAGAATTCATAATTGTTGATAATATGACCAATAAAAATGATCTACCGATTTAAATTATTTTTTAAATATAAAAAACTACTTTTTGTGACTTAAATATAAAAGTTAGATATATGCTGTCGTTGACTTTTTTGTAGGCATTATTAAGCTCTACAACTTTTTTCTAGAACATAATCATATATCTCTCATGGTTTTAGGCCGCGTTCGTAAGAAACGTTTTCGTTCGACCGTTTTTTCTCCGACTTACTTTGCAAATCCGACTACCACGAAAAAGCCTTTTCATTCTTCGGGTTAATATATAGCCTATGACACTCAGAAAGAACGTGGATTTCTATTGGTAAAAGAATTTTGAAAATCGGTTCAGTAGATCCAGAGATTACCCCCTACAACGTCACAAACTCACAAATTCAGAAACTTTACCTCTTTATAATATTAGTATAGATAAAACATTATATTATTTTTGAAATAAAAGTAATTTAGACATTTAGAAGTTATCCTCTGGCGAGAACAGTACTAGGAAGATCGTGTTTTGTCTTGTACATACGGTAGGGTGAAGTTGTTTAGCATTGTTTAGCTCAGAGTATTTCTGTTCTGGACAAAGTCAACTAACTTTGAAACTTAGAACAAGTCAGACATTAAGCTTTCGAAAATCTTAGACTCTATAAAATTACTTTCTTTGTTTATTTATTTTTTACTAATACTTTCTTAGATTTGCGTAAATATCTAACATCCCATTAATCCCATCTTACTAATATTATAAATGTGAAAGTTTAGATGGATGTTTGAATGTTTGTTACACGATCACGCCAGAACGGCTGAAATGATCTGGATGAAATTTGGCTTTTGTTGCTAGTTTTAAATAAATATCATGACCCGTTTGACCATGTTTGCTGTAAATTTGAAACGCCGGGAATCAAAAATCTAAATAAAACCACAAAAAAATCAAAAAGATACATAGTTCTACTTAAAATATTTTTTACGTATGTAAAGCTATAGATGTCTGCCAATTGAATTGGCCAATAGTGATAACTAACTACAGATCTAAAATAATGATAATGTTAAAAAATTTGCTCTTAGATAAGAGCAGATTTTTTAGAAGTAAATACTTAAAACAAGTTTAAATCATGTTAATTATTTGTGAGCTTAATACATAGCGATTGTACTCCACTCTTCTATTTCCTAACATGCTGATTTGCATGTGCCACTACCGGGATAAGTCTCTCGGGTCCATCCCTAGTTACGTCTCAAAGTTAGTATAGATATCTCAGACACGAGTTGTTTTCCCGCAGTAAAAAGTATCCTAAATGTTGACCTGGATAACCAGCTATCATAATACCAAAATTTAATCAAAATCTGTCCAGTCGTTTTCTTGTGATGCGTTCCCAGACAGACAGACAGACAGACAAAAAATTCGAGAAACTATAGGTTCGGCCTCTGTATCGATAAAAATAACTATTTCAATAAGATTTTCCAAAAAATAATTAATGTATAGATTCGACTCAGTTAAAATTTTACTATGTATATGTATAGATGTCAAATATTTGAGGAAATCTAAAAAAGTAACCTTTAACAATCATTTCATGAGATTTTTAAAAGTTAAACAAGAAATTGTGTCAAATCATTTTCGTATTTAAATATAGTCAATACATCAAACTAAATAAACAATGAATAAATAAATAAATAAACTCAGACCCTTTAATATCCCACTGCTGGGCAAGGGGTCTCCCTCAGCGTGAATAAATCCATATTCTATCACGCTTGTCAAATTCATCACGCCTTTATTAAACTAGTTAAGTTCCGTCAGGCATGAAGGGTCCCTCATTTTCCTTCATCACATTAGTAAATGATAATCACGTTTTAGAAAAAAAATGGTTGAAAATATTTAGTTTATTTTGTACTGATATTGTAGACAAATATTTTTTGTACTTCATTGAATTGCAATATGCGTTTATATACAAATAGGATATTCATGATTTAAATATTAGCGGTGGTATTATCTTGTTATTACTAGAATGTATTAGTATAATCTAAATGTATATATATGTACATACATAGGCAGTGGTAGCCCAGTGGTAACGCGTTTGCTTGGGAAACTGAAAGAAGCGGGTTCAAGTCCCGGGCCTCGCACCTCTTGTATTTTCATGCGCGAATCATTTCTAAGATGATTACCACTTGCCTTATGGTGAAGGAAAACATCGTGAGGAAACCTGCATGTCTGAGAAAATCTAGCAAGTTTTCGAAAGTCATGTGAAGTCCGCCAACCTGCACTTGGCCAGCGTAGTGAACTAGGGCCTGATCCCCGTCGTATTGAAGGGAGGCCCGTGCCCAGCAGTGGGACGTTAAGAAAAAGTGCTGAATACACATACATAAAACAAAGTCGGGTTAGTTACACCATTTGTAACTCAAGAACGGCTGGACCAATTTATATTATGATCTTTAATTTGTTGGATTTGTCTCCGCCACGAATAGCAGAATAACTATAAAACGTCGGAAAAAAATCACGAAAAAAAACAAATTTACATGGCTAACGCTGTAACTGTTTAAATCTATTTAAAACATACCTAGTGAAGCACCAAGCGTAGCGAAGGTAAGTGGCTAGCGTTTAAATAAGCATATGTACATATATACACGTTATGTTTACTTCATAACAATGATTTATAAGGTAGTCTTATTAGAAAATGTATGAATTTATACGAAGGTATTATAGCACAGTAACAGAATCGAATTTATATGTACACTATCCATACTAACATGAATTATTTTGTTATTTATATAATTATAATATTTAATTATTATTTATATTTATTTATAATTATTATTTATATAATTATAAATGTGAAAGTATGTATGTTTGTTTGTTTGTTTGTTTGTCTTTCACGCGGAAATGGAGTGACGGTTTGGCATTTTTTTTATGTGTGGTTAGTTGGAGAGCTGGAGAGTGACATAGGCTACTTTTTAGCGCGGGAAATTATCTAATTCCTAAGTAATCTGTGCTCATTTCGCACGCTTTGAAGCCATTAACAAGAGAACTGAATTGGTTGAAAATGTGTTTACTGTCAGAAATCATTATACCTTTAATTGAAGTCGCTACCATTGCAATATTTTTAATACCATAGTCTACAAGATGGTTTTAAACAGTAAAATACTAAAATACTGCTAAGTAATCATGCGATTTGTCAGAAAATAATAAATTATTATAATCCCACCGTAAGCACAACAATTTGTTTAAAAAGATCTCGCAGGAAAGTACGAGATCTCAGATTACATATTGCCCGCTACTTTGTTTTGAAAAATATCATCTTATTTATCTCTGTACCATCACAATAATATTTTTAAGGAAAAATACTAAGAAAATAACTTAATAATATAGATAATACATATAGTGACTTCTTTTTCACAACATCAGATTATCTAATGCAGTTGGACAGTATTTAATCGTTTTAAATTGCTAAAAAATATTTTACCTTAATCTTTACCAATAAATAATAATACGTATGTAAAAACGGAATTACTTTAAAATTAATTGACATAAAAAAATATGTTGCCCAGTGATAAACGATCAGACTGCCCACCTGATGGAGAGCGATACCTGTCGCCCATAACACCTACGGTTCATGCATTTAGGTGTTATGTAACAAAAATGCAGAACCGCAGGTGCGTTGTCACTGTGAGGAATAAGATGATAATACCTCTTGCCTGTAATTGCGCTGGTTACCTTATCCTTCAAACTGGAATATAACAATGCAATAATTTTAAATAAAACTATCTTTTCGGGCTATTTCGCGGATTTATTTTGATTTTTGGTTACCGACGTTTCGAATGCTTTACAGCAATCATGGTCACGGGAGAGACTAAGGTGTTAGATGTCTCGAAGGTATAGTTGTTACAGACGGCCTACCCACAAATAACAAAATGAAAAATTGTACCAAGTACCTTATAATATTTTATAACTGTAAACTTTTTTTTTATAATTTTTCTTTAATTATTTTTTATAATTATTTTTCTTGTAAAGCATTCGAAACATAGGAAACCAAAAATCAAAATGAATTCGCGAAATAATCCGAAAAGATAGTTTTACTTAAAATGACAAATATTCGCGTAAATCTAAGAAAGTATTAATGTAATCATTGTTGCTTGGTGGGAGAAATATATAATGGGGTGGTATTCATCCAGCCAGGCTTCCTACCTAGTAAGCAGGTTTACCACCGGTAAAATAATTTTGCAAACATTGACGGATTTATAAGAATTAAACACCCGAGCTTAGCAAGGGTTTAGTTATTAATTTATTGTAATAAATAATTATAATATAAAAATAAAAAATCCGACTACATAAAAGCTAACTAAAAAGATGAAAACAAGTTCACGATGGAATATAGTATTATGCAGCCGGGTTTTTTATTTTTATAATATATTTATTTATTTACAGCTTTTTAAGTATTTTTAAGTAGGAAAATTAGGTAGAATGGTTGTTAACCAACTTAAAATCATTATAATATATCCTAAACTGTTATTTAAAATGAAAAATGGTGAAAAAACCTAAAAATAATTTTTAAATACCTATTCAACGATACCCCACTTGGCATAGTTCGTCGATTTTCATTTTTGTTTTATTTTATCTATTTCACATTATGGAATCTAACAGCCCTCTAGTTTACTTATTTATTTTTTGTTACGTATCTAAGAACACTTGGACTAACGATACCTCAATTAAAGAAATCCATCGAATGGAATAAAGAATATTACAAATAAACAAAGATAGGCGCGAAAAACATAACCCTTTCCTTGCAGTCCGGTAAAATCTCACTATTTTCATTATAAGGTTATTTATAAATCTTAATAAAATAAAATCATAACTGCCTCGGTGGTGTAGTGGCTAGCATGTACGGCTGCACACTCGGAGGTCCTGGGTTCGAGTCCCGGGTCGGGCCAAGTTTAGTTATTGAGTCTTTCTGTATAGTAAGTCACAGTAACAGCCCGGAATTGGGAAGTTGGCGGTGTTTCACCCCCGTGCCTCGGAGAGCACGTAAAGCCGTCCGTCCTGCGCCTTAACTTCATTGGTCGTGTCGAGCAGTCGTCCCACCGGAGTATGAGAGTGACAGGAATAGAGAGTACACTTGTGTCTGCGCGTACACTTGTGCACTATAATATCTCCTACGCAGTTGGCTAGTCTCAATGAGATTGGCCGCCGTGGCCGGAATCGGCTAGGAGAACATCATCATTTCTAAATCTTAAAGTTTTTAAATCGATCAAATATGTCTTTTTGTACCAAGAGATAACGAAGGATGACACAATAACATTTACGAGATAGATGTTGCATCAACGTAACGATAAGCTAAAACGTCGTAAAACTAAATAACAAGTTGCTCTTCCTTTCTTACATGATTGTCAAATTTAGTTTGTATTAGAAACCCTACTCTGTCATATCTTAATTTAGATCGTAGTTTCAATCTAGATCGCAAGGGATATCTTGTCAGGTACTGTTATTATAGCACTAGACTTTGTCTATGGTTTCGCATATGTTTGTATTTTTGTTTAGAATGTCACAAAGTATGATTCTGGCTTTCTAAGTGACTTAACAGCTCGAGGGCTCAAGTAAATTCGGATTTACGCTGTCAATTAAAACGAAATTCATAGAACAATGATTAAATAATTCTAAACTAAATAGGTACACTTGATACTTTCTTAGATTTACGCGAGCATTTGACAGTATAAATGAATCGATCTTTTCGGATTTTGTCGCAGTTTTATTTTATGTTTTTGTTCCATAATATGATATGATGAAGATGATAGACACATTAAACTTATAACTCTCTTTTTTTGCGTCGGGAGTTAAAAATGAATGTTAAGGTACGCGATTATTATAAAACTAGCGACTCACCCACGATTCGCTCGGGTTCCTCCCTACTTAAGTTTTAACGTTTAGTATAGATTTCTTGGAGATGAGATATTTTCCCGCAGTAAAAAGTATACTATATGTAGACCCGGATAACTGAAAAACGAAGGTTTAAAGTTAGCATATAAAGGAAGCTACTATAAAAAAATTGTGTTCCTATCAATAAATAAGCATTTATAAGAATATAAGTTTCTTAAAACCAAATACGTCATAAAAAAATTCGTCTTTTACTATATAATACACATATAAAGCTCGTTTCAAGTTCAAGTCAACATAAAACTTTAATGTATTAATGGTAGTAAGTGGTAGTTCTAACGGAGATTTGTGAGAAAACGCGATTTATTTTGTATTTATGTTTTATCTTACATAAACTGAAAATATTTTTTTAAGAAAGTGTAGATATATTTAATACTAATTCTTTTTGATTTTTGAATTCTATCTTATCTGAAATATTTAATTTATTTCAATGGGGTTTCTATTTACTATGTACTAATGACCAAAAATCTTCACAAATATCTTCACAACAGTAGTTAGTAGTATTTAAAATATTCGTATAATAAGGTCCTTCTAGGACCTTTATGCAAGGAACCCTGAAAAAAAACCTTAACATTTAAAATATTACAATTATCGCAAATTTTATTCACCAAATATGGAAATTATGTAATTAATTAAATGAGATTATTATAATGACAGTTCACCTTCGGCAATTATTGAGGTTAAATACATATTTGCTGCTATAATAATTGTACTGTATTTTATCTCATTATAATGATTGTTTATACATATGTAGTATGTCAGATAGAGTAGTTTTCTATGGCGTAGAATTGCTGTTTCTATTCTGTGGGAGAATATATTATCGTGTTGTAAACGACGTCACGTTTGGCTAGCTACTGTGCCAGCGGTCGCGGGTTCGATTCACATTCATTCGTGTGATGAGCACGAATGTTTGCACTCCAGTCATGGGTGTTTATATTAATATGAATAATATGTATGTATTTAAAGTTATATATGTGTATTGTATCAACTATCTGGTATCCAAAACACAAGCCTCGTAGCTTACCATGGAGCTAAATGGTGCTGTGTGTTAATATCCCAACATATTTATATTTATATATTTTCTTTATAGAATCGCTATTCATTAATAGAAAAATAAATAACGACAATTTCTGATCGCGTGATTTAAAGTTTCAATTTGATAATGAGCTATGTTTTTTAAGTTTTCTACGAGAAAAAGCGATAATAAAATATTAAATTGATAGTTTTATTAATTATCTAAACTTAACGAATAATATATTATACATTGTTATATTACAAACCGTATGCACCTACAGGATGCTTCTTTACTATCCGAAAGTAGAGATCAAAGTAATGATTCAGAACATTCTTGGTCAAAGAGTTTAAAGCTATAAAATAGATAGACTTCCTTCCTTTCTTTATACTTTAAAAAGGAGCTAAAATCTAGAATTTAATAAATTTTATACCCTCAGAATAGGAAAAGTTGTGAGGATTATCTAAATTTTTTAGAATTATTGGATGTACCTATACCTATAAGATATATCACACCACATAGACTAAGGTTTTTAAACACCATTTAATTAGATTGTTTCTTAAGTAACTGTTTAATGAACTTTCCACGTAAAATTTATTGATTAAATTATTACTTTTTCAATCAAATTCAATTTTAAATCAATATAATTCACAAAATCAAGCCAATTGCTAATTTGGATATTGCGCGTGACGCCAATATGGCTTCCAGAGAGAAAATATTCAAGTACCTACCTACACTAAGTTTTTTTTTATATATCAATTGTAGTTTTTTTGTTTATTAGCTCTTTTCATGTTTTAATATTCTATGTAAAAACCAGTTAAAATACAGTTGAATCAAATTTAGTTCTCACTTAAAGGCCGACTGGGTGTTTTACCCTATATATTAATATTTTTTTTAATAACATTGTATTTTTGCATTTTGTTTAATTAGAACATCATTTGCAAAATCTAAAGTCTCGTTATTTCATTTTTAACTATCGGACTTGTTCTGTTACTTTATTTTATATTTTGTAACCTTTATTAATTATATCTCATTTAAAATATTTTTCATAACTATTGTACTACTACCTAGGCGACCGAGCTTCGCTTGGTGTTTTTCGGGCCAGATATAAAAAAGTAGTTTTTTCAGGAAAAATACATATATAAATAAATTTAAAAAGCAAAAACTTATCTAAATACAAAATTTGATTCAAATTATAACTGATTCCGAGATACAAATAAAAAAAACAAAAGTTTGTACTCACAGATAGACATTATTATGTAGATATCCATATGTAGATAGCCTACTGTTAAGCACTAGAGGATGCGCCCGAACGGATTGAGGGTGTCTTTAGTTATTGTAATTTCAATAAAAACTTATTAACAAAAAATAAAAACCGACTTCCAGGCACTAAAATGTAAAAAAACAACTAATCGGAGGTTTTCATTTCGAAGTCGGTGCCAGCCGATGCAAAGCAAATCTAATATATTTCGATACGTAAAATACATAATATTTACCTATTAGATATTCATATCTTAAAATATTGTAGGCTGGCACTGGGAAGTATACCCTTTGAAACAAAAAAAATCCAAATCGGTTCAGGCGTCTTCGAGTAATCGGTGAACATACATAAAAAAAAAGATTCCGACGAATTGAGAACCACCTCCTTTTTGGAATGTCTTGATCGAAATTGAATATATAAGATATTTTGGATTAACATAACTTTTTATCGATGTGTCTAGAACGGAAGTGGATACGGGGGTTAAAACTAGTTATTTTGTATTTAAATATGAAGTTTTTTGTATTGACTATTTCTAAATAAAGAGGTAAATTAAAAAAAACACCATCAATCAAAAACTCAATGAATAAAAAATCAAAATGATCGGTTCTAGTGGAAAACGTACGTGTAAGATTCATTTATCTCTTACTGCAATATTTCAGATAAGAGCAATACACTACAGAAAAATACAAGTCATTGAAATATTTTATGTTCTAATAGACAGTAATAATGCGGTCAAAAGCCAAGGGCCTGAGGTCAATTTATATTAGATTTATTATGAAACCAATAGGTTTATAGATAAATTATACTAAACTTTATTATGAAATAATGACGTAGATATTTCTTCCATTACCAGATACAATAACAACTATTTTTGTATATTTCATTCTACCTCTTTGTAATGTTTCGATGGTTAAGAGTGCGTTGCCTTTTATTTTTAACTAGCATTGCCCGCGGCTCCGCCCGCGTTCAGACGACCAAAAATCAAATTCTTAGGTTTTTCATAATATTAGTATACTCTTACTTTGCAGTTTTTGTATTTTTTCTCAGAAATGACATGTTTTTCCGTGGTAAAAAGTATTCTATATGTTGACCCGGATAACCAGCTATGACCACAGCAAATTTCATCAAAATGCCTCCAGTAGTTTTTCTGTGATGCGTTAACAGACAGACAGATAGACCAAAATTCTAAAAACTATAGACTCGGCTTCTGTATCGATAATAATGTCTATTTCAATAAGATTTTCCAAAAAATATTTAATATACAGATACGACTTAGTTAGAACTTTATTATATGTATAGACTAGCGGCTCATCCACGCTTCGCTCGGGTTCGCGTCTAGAAAAACAAAAACAAACCTATCCCACAGGAACCGTACATTTTTTCGGGATAAAAAGTAAACTATGTATTATTCTAATATATGAGCTATATTATTGTAAAGTTTCATTAAAATCCATTCAGTAGCTTTTGCGTGAAAGAGTAACAAACATCTATACATCTATGGACAGTGATGAAATAAAATAAATATTTTTAATGATATAGTGGGTATTTTTGATAATCCAAAATAGGTCAATCTAACACTAAATTTGCAACATTGTTTTCTGGTGACCAGAGATACGATCGCGGATGACGTCAACTGCTTAGAGTTAAGTTAGAAAAATATTTACATACAACAGTATATACAAAATATATAATAACACTACCCGCGTTGTTTCGCTTTATTTGGCACCGAATTGCCTAATTCTCTTTAAGTCATAGTCTGTGTACTTTCCATCCAAGTCCGTTCAGTGGTTTGAAAGTAAAACGTGCCTTTATCACGTTTTTTAATGTACAATTAAATTTTGCGCTTTCCAAAGGTAGTTTCGATTCTTTATTTCATTCAAAGCAATGATACATATGATAGAGGAAAGATCGTCGATATATCTAAAGCAATAGCAAAAATTTTAGAAAATTGTTTTTGTTTTGATTTATCGGTTATCAGATAAGAGTGTAACTTTTTTTTCATTCAATTGTTATTATAAATGTTTATTTACTACTAGGTGATTCTTTGAATTGGCATAACCTTTTTATTTACGAACCGTTTGAAATAAATGAAGTATATCACAATACATTAGTGAAAACCGCACCTAAACCGGTTCAGCCGTTTCTGAGTTTAGCGCGCACAAACGCACAGACAAATATATAAAAATTTCAAAAATCATTGTTTTGGGTTGTATGGCGATAATAAAGACCCCCAATAATAGTTTTTCTCAAATATCTTCCATGTGTAGACATCGATCGGTTACAGTTTTATTATATGTATAGATCTTATACTATAAATACATATTTGACTTTTTAAATTTATTTCATTCATAGTTTGATTAATAATGTTTTTTTTTTAATTCCGGTAAAAGATTTCGCTATTATTCTAAGAAAGAAACTCACCGGGTGTAAAATTATTTCTTTATTTTATTTATTTAAATATAATTATTAGGATATGTAACTGCTATAAATTATAAATAGATAATTAATTTTAACTTTAATTTAATATAATAATTTACATATTTTTTTAATATTTCTCTATCTGTGTTTCTTAAACAAACGCAGTTCACATTTAAATTAAAATAAACATAAACTAACTTTTATTTAAAAAATATATATTTTCTATGGTCACTTTCCAGGTCGATATCAGACTAACTTCTTGGTACCATATTGTTGTAATAAAAAATTGAGAATGTCATCCAAAGTATATTATATTCAGAGGATAACAAGTGTTTGGAAAATGCATTAGTTTCGCAATATATAAAGTCAATCGTGTCCCAGATTTCTATAACTTACGTGCTTTTTAAATAACGGTTTTTTTATGTAACAAAGTACAAACATAAACGGTAAATAATAATCATATAAAATAAAGAAACTCCACTCAATAAAATTTAAAAAAGTTTTTTAATTAAGTTTTTTTTTAAATATTTATATACTTTTACTTTTATTTAATTCTAAAGTTAGAAATAAAAAAGAAACTTACCAAAAAAAGTATTCTAATCTCGTTAACTAAGAAATCCACTCACATAACTCAAAGTAAATAAATATTATTAATATCAAAAAGTTTTTTCTCTATGAAACGTGAAACGCTAAAGTATTGCACGACGACAAAGTAAGAGCGCGTGTATCCGCAACGCTGTTCGATATAAGACTGGCGTGTCGCTGACTTTATTGCCACAGATATGTTTATAAATAAAGGCCATAAATTGTTTTTGTTATTTTTAATTGTTTTATTGTTATTGTTTTATTACATTATATTTATTTAACGCAAATTTGTTTTTTTTGTTTAGATTGTTTTACACAAGGACAAGAGATGTGGAACGTGTAACAGTAAAGACGTAGACAACTTAGGACGAAGAGTACTGGCGCCTATGAATACGGAATGTCGACATCAAATATACATATATATAGGACTAGAAGCCTGCTCTGACTTGACTCGATTATATTTTTAATTTAACTCTTATAAAAATATTTT
The DNA here is from genome assembly GCA_951806755.1 of Brenthis hecate. Classification (NCBI taxonomy): domain Eukaryota; kingdom Metazoa; phylum Arthropoda; class Insecta; order Lepidoptera; family Nymphalidae; genus Brenthis; species Brenthis hecate. Next base: position 21,713,636 of record OX638250.1, read on the forward strand.
ATTTCCATAAATTTTGTTTTACCTCCTGTGTGTAATATTGCCACTCCTTCAAATTGAAATTCAAAATATTTTTTCTAAGCGGTTACACATAGGTCTTTGTAGGACTATGAAAATTTAATAAATTCTTCTTCAGTTTAGTCTGAGCCGTAATAAACATATTATATATTAAAATAATATTATATCTATACTAATATTATAAAGAGGTAAAGTTTGTGAGTTTGTGACGTTGTAGGGGTGTCTTCTCTTGAATCTACTGAACCGATTTAGATAAAATTTGGTAAGAAGATAGTTTGAGACTCTGGGAAGGACATAGGATACTTTTATCCCGGAAGTCATCCCTTTAGGGGGGTGAAAATGGGGTTGAAAGTTTGTATGGGGAATTACCTAGTATCTTAATATATATAATTCTTCTGTACGTGTTTCTGTTACCCTACTCCTCCTAAAGGGCTAGACCGATTTGTATGAAATTTTGTGTGTATATTTTCATGGGCTCCTGGATGGTTTGAAAACACAATTGAACCCGGTAGGTGGCGTTGCAGTCGTTGTGCCACTGTTCATCTCCTAAATGGCAGGGATGATTTTAATGATATTTTTTGTGTATGTTCGAGTGGGTTTCTGCAAGGTTTGAATTCACAAATCAATGCCGTAGGTAGCGCTGCAGTCGGTGTATCACTAAATTTTCATAAAATACTCCATTTTCCAAGCAATAAATAAATTTAAATTGTATGTATGTTTCCTATGGACTCCAAAACAGCTGGAGCAATTTTGATGAAATTTTCAGGTAATTTTCAGATTTTCCCACCGGGTAATCCTGTGAATTTTGTTAGCGATCGGAAGTTTGGACGCGGGTGAAGCCGCGGGTACTGCTATTTTCACATATAAAAAGACAGAGAGGAAAGGCAAAGAAATAAAAAGTTTCTACTTTTATGTGAACGCCTAGAAATCTCGTTAGAGTTTAATATTATCTTTATTTTTAACACGCACACGCCCGCCGCCCTACTTACTCTATTGTGTTTAAGTATAAGTATCTTAGACCTTAGTAACGCACTTGCTTGGAAAATCAAATCAAGTGAAGCGGGTTCGAATTCCCGGTCTCGCACCTCTGATATTCTCATGTGCGAATCATTTTCAATATGATTACTACCTGGCCTTATCAAGTATTCGAACGAAAAATATGTTTGCCAGGCCTTACTTAGTATTATGGCCTGATCCCCTTGCATTGAAAGAAGGCCCGTGCCCAGCAGTGGGACGTAAAAAAAAGGCTTAGTACAAGACCCATACAGTCCATTGCCACTTGTAGAACTACAGAGCAGACCTAGATAAAGAACAAATTCGTTCTCACTACACGTGACTGGATCTAACTTGATTCGGAGCGAACCAAATTGGACCGATACGAACTAATAATTATTATTATCGGCAGACAAAGTTACAAAGGGATCCAATTCAAAGTAAATAAGATCCGTTGGATGGATGGCCACGAGTATGTGTAACAGCTTATAAATATTTTTGTCTATTTGTTTAATATTGAAAACGATTAAATTAGTTTTATCATCTTTTTTACCTGGAAGTTATGGCCCATGCTCCGAATTTTTACTACTTAGGTTACTTTTTATTCCGGTAAGGATATGATTAAATAATATTCCAACGTGCGTTCACTTTGTCATGATGGGGGCCCGATTTGGTGTAATTTGTTGATTTGCGGTAAACCATGCGGGTTGCTCCTGGTACTTCTCTGACAGCAGAGTGGACTGTTGGCCCCATTGTTGTTGTAGTCTGTTTCAGCAGACCTGCCGTCGGGGCGTCGTGGGTTAGTGTGTAAGCGATACCGCGATGCCCCATTAAGACGGGGTAGGTTGGGTTTTAGTGGGTAGGATTGGGCTTTCTAGCTGATGAGTCCCACACAACCACCTACGAGTATATGTCTACAGGCGGTATATGTAAATGCATTTCTAAAAATTAAAAAAAGGTTTAAGCATATTAATATGGTTTAAATTCGTCAAAATATTTTTACAATCATTTTCTAGATAGTTACAGAGTACTTCAGTACATCATTTTATATTTTAAATAATATAAAACGCTTATTATCTAACATCAGTTATCTCAAGTGCACTCACAAAGTTAAAAATATTTGAATTTCATTCTAGGGCATGATTTCTGAATACAATGAATACGTTTATTTCGGCATTTTCCATATTTCGCTTTATTGTATAAATCAAATATTTTCATTTTCTATCTTCAAGAATTTTATCTACACTTTAATATTATAAATGTGAAAGTTCGTGAGTATGGATGTTTGTTACTCTTTCACGCCAGAATGGCTGAATGGATCTGGATAAAATTTGGCACAGAGATAGATTATAGTCTGGAATAACACATAGACTTACTTGTACTTTTCATCCCGGAAAAATATACGGTTCCCGTGGGATAGGTTTGTTTTTGTTTTACTAGTTAGCTAGTGCTAGTTTTGTATAATATTATGCTTATGCCTTTACTTTTATTAGGTTAAGAAACTCTTATGTTTTTACGTAATATAATATCAATTATTTACATAAAAACTAATTCAACTCGATAAGCTTAGAATGATCTAGGCTGTTACTACAGAGGTCGTAGGTTCGAATCCAATTTGAGTAAATATATCTTTATAGCTGTTTATGTAACAAAGTATACTATTAGATATGGCTCAATAGCCTGCAAAGTTTTTATACTTGCGGAAGACTAACGTCGGAGTGACTTGCTCTTCCTATGAAAATAGAAAGAAGGAAAAAAGTAAATTAAGATTTGTTCCATTTCATTTCCCTCTTGTTAATATTTATTTAACTTACAGAAGTTAATCTTGCGAGGTTATGGACTCAAATTATGTGGCTAACAAAATTTTGTGGTGTACTAAAATTCATTGGGGGCTGATATAAACGGTAATAATAAATATTTTGGGATATTAACACCCAGCACCATCTGGTCCCATGGTAAGTTACAAGGCTTGTGTTATGGATACCAGATAGTTGATACACATGTATAACTTTAATTAAATACATTCATATTATAAATATAAACACCCATGACTGGAGTACAAACATTCGTGCACATCACACAAATGAATGCCCCTAGCGGGACTCGAACCCGCAACCGCTGGCACAGCAAGTAGAGTCACTACAAGTCGCGCCAAATTTATATGTATCCGTATTTATATGCACATTAAGATTAAATCAGGTATGATGTTAAGTGGAATTCAGGTAATAGTATATCACTCTCTTTCTTCTTCCTCTTCAACGATATGAAATACAAAGTTTCATACCGTTAAAGATTTTCTGATGATCATTAGTGATCATGCTCGTAGCTAGCCGATACGGTATTACCATTTTGCAAGCTTATTGTTGATACCAAACTTCTGTATATATTATATAATGTTTATTTTAGAGCCACCCTGGTTTTTAAAATAATTGTACTATTTTTGTAACACACAACTTTAGATTACAGAGGTGAATACCAACGTAAATTCATATTGTAATGAGTATTTGAATTTTGCCAAGGCCCAAACAATCATTATAAATAAAAATTGTAATGGTTTTTCCGGTTTCCAATCAATTTATTCGGGTTACCCTCAGAAATGAACTCAGGATATGAACTTCCTGTGTAATCAAATATTGGAAGTGGATTTAACCTACTTCCGATTTTCCATTAAAAATTTTGTAATATCGTAATAATTGCTCGAAAATTCGTGATTTGATACCATCGAGATGATCTCGTGATAATGTTAGCAGATGCACCTACTCAATAGTCTCTTCAATAGTCCAAACTTCAATACCTGCAAATTTCAGCTCATTATTTTGACAAATTTCATACTTTACTGTACATAAAAATGTGCTTTCAGCTATAATAACTTAGAAGAATTGAAAAACAATTCGTTAGCTATACTAAATACGAGTTGGTGCAATTGTTAATTTGTAGTAATTCATTATTTAGGATAAAAAAATTCTAGGTAATATCAAAAGTTCCTTTATGAAAGTGGACAGAGCTTTATTTATTACAGAGACAAATTATCTCAGCTCACCTGACCCTGATTTTATTATATATTTTTATTAAACTGACCAAAATATTTTTATGACCAAATATTTTTATTTCATCACAAATTTTCTCCCAAAACTATTAAAGAGAAAGTTCAAAAAAAAAAAAAGAAAGAGAGACTATTAAAGGAATCAAAAATTACGTATTGAAGATTAAAAAAATAATCAACAAGTTATTTTAGAAGATTTACTCTCTCAATATTTTTTTTAAATGTCAACTAAATACTTTAATCTGTACATTTTAAGTTACAAAGGAGTGGAAAGACAATGTTGTGTCATCTGTCTCTTTTATATTTTGCCTATGGGCTTAGAAAAGATACGTAGCTATTAAATTTTACTGTGTAGATGTGACAGACGGACTGACGGACATGAAATGAGGGTTATTATTGTACCGACTCTGCCTTTTAGCAACGGAATCATCAAAACTAAAAACAATTCTCAACAATTGTTATGACAATCAAATATGAAATAATCCTATATTTAAAAGTTTTAATAGTGGGTATATTTCAAATAAACACAAATAGAAGTGATGATGGTGTTCTCCTGAACAATTTTGACCACGGCGGCAAATCTCACTGAGACTAGCCAATTGGGAAATAGTACTGCACAAAACGCGGAGAAAAAGTACACTATTCCTGTAACTCCCATACGCTGATAAGATAACAATACGATACGACCGGTGAGAGATATAGATATATAAGTACTCGACTTCTTAAATACCTTAGTTACAAGTGAATGTTTAAAAAAACACATGTTACTGACCATATTTATGAGCTATTTACATACAATAATTAACTAATGACATTATAAATAATCATGATAGTGTTCCATTCATTGCCTCACCCAAATAGCAAAAAGCTAAAGCTTACTACCGATAAATAAACGTTGGAAGTATTTAATTACGCAGAATAATAAACACGTCGTCAATCTCTTCGTGTTATTTTATTTAGATTTACGCCTACATAATATCAATTCGGATGTTTTCAAGCGTCATTTACTAGTTTAATGGTAGCGCGATACTGTTTTTAAAAATATGCTATGGTACTTTATTATGTAAGCAGTCAACTGCCTTAGTGGTGTAGTGGCTAACAAGTACGGCTGCACATCGAGAGGTCTCGGGTTCAAGTCCCGGGTCGGGCCATGTTTAGTTATTGAGTCTTTCTGTTTAGTAAGTCTCAGTAACAGCTCGGAGTTTGGAAGTCGGCGGTGTTTCATCCGCGTGCCTCGGAGAGCACGTAAAGCCGTCGGTCCTGCACCTTAACTCTCACTGGTCGTGTAGAGTGGTCGTCCCACCAGAGTATGAGAGTGACAGGAATAGAGAGTGTACTTGTGTCTGCGCGTACACTTATGCACTATCATATCTTGTGCGCAGTTAGTTAGTCTCAATGAGACTGGCCTGGGACTGGACTGGGAGGTCATTATGTAAGCAGTAAACCGCTAGCTGTCTTTAGAATCATAATGCCAGGAATGTATACTACGTATTGTACTTGTATTAAGCAACATAGGTAGATCAATGCATATTTCGCACTTTTAAGATTGTCTTCAGCTTTAGAAGGCTTACTTAAGCTTACCAACTAAAATCGCTATCGCTTATAGGTAAGTAAAAGAAGCTTACTTTTAAACTATAGTTATATTATACACTAGCGGCTTACCCTCGCTTCTAATATTAATCGTTTAGAACAATTCTATTTTAAGATCAATCCATACATATAATAAAATTGTAACTAAGCCGAATCTTTACATTAAATCTTTTTTGGAAAATCTTATTGCAATATACATTATTATCGATACAGAGACCGAGTCTATAATTTTTAGAATTTTTGTCTGTCTGTCTGTCTGTTACCGCATCACGGAAAAACCACTGGAGGGATTTTGTTGAAATTTGGTATTATGGTAGCTGGTTATCTGGGTCAACATATAGGATACTTTTTACTGCGGGAAAATATCTCATTTCGGAGAAAGAAATACAAAAACTGCAATGTAAGAGTATACTAATATGTAAAACTTAAGAATTTGGTTTTTAGTTATCTGAACGCGGGCGGAGCCGCGTGCTAGTTCAAATATAATATGACAATGAATTAGCATCATGTATCTCTAAACATTAAGTCATATGGATTTCAGTTTTGAAACCAACCTTGACTAAGTCCTTGTTGGTCTAAAAGCACTGTGTATACGTTTTAGGATTGTTCTAATTTAATATCCTAATAGCGACACGCCCTCGTTTTGCTTGGATTCGTCCCTAGTTACGTTTTAACGTTTAGTATAGAATTCTCAGAGATGAGATATTTTCCCGCATTAAAAGTATTCTATATGTTGATCCAGATAACCCAGATACCAAATTTCATGAAATTCTATTCAGTGGTTTTCTCGTGATTTCTCATATAGACAGACAGAGAGACAGACAAAAATTCCAAGAACTATAGATTCGGCCGGATTGATAATAATGTTTTTTTCAATAAGATTTAAAAAAAAATGTACAGATTCGACTCAGTCACAATTTTATTATATGTATAGATAATACATGTGTATGTGTCAAAACAGTCGGATAAAATGGAGTCGGACAAAAATATATTGTTTCAAACAAATAGTCATTGTCTATCAATTTAACTTTTATTTAAAAGCAATTAAATTAGATAATGCTATAAGAACAATATTGTTGGCGGGTACTTATAAAAAGTCTTAAAAGTCGAAAGTTCAAATATGAGAGATTCATTGTATTAGCAATAAAACTGATGTTGCAAATAAAAACACGTAAATAAACGACAGAAAAATATATGAGTTTAAAAACCCGCTCAGTTTACTAAAAGCTTTTAATAAGACAGTACTTGATTTGTATTACGAAGGATTGATTAGACATCAGATAAGGCACGGGCTTTACAAAATTTGTGGATTATCCGAAAAATTATGTATGTGTGGATGTTTGTTACCATTTTACGCTGAAATAGCTGGATGTATTTAGATAAAACTTAGTCTGTTAGTAAAAGAAATGCCAAAAGGTGGTGTTCAAAATATTATATATATCAAGTGCTAAAAGGCTTGTATGGGCGCATTCGAACGAAACGAAGGTAAGTCACATAAAGTAATATAAGGTACTTAACTATTTTCCCAATTGTATTCAGCCCTTTTTAACGTCCCACTGCTGGTCACGGGCTTCCCTTCGATACCAGGTGTGTCAGGTCATAGTCCACCACGCTGGCCAAGTGCGGGTTGGCGGACATTCGAACACTTGTTAGGTTCTCTCAGACAAGCAGGTTTCCTCACGATGATTTCCTTCACCGTAAGGCAAGTGGTAATCATGTTAGAAATGATTCGCACATGAAAATATCAGAGGTGCGAGACCCGGGATTTGAACCCGCTTCAATCGGTTTCCCAATCCAGCGCGTTACCACTAGGCTGCCACTGCCTCTTTTCGCAATTAATAGTGTAAAATAACATATTTTTCAAAAACTTACATATAAGGATAAAAAATAAAACAGATATTAAATCCAACAAGTTTTCTTAGACGAAAGTCTGCGTATACGATAACAAGATTGCAAATAGAGAAAATCATGATAAATAAACACAGCATTTACATTTGAAGTGCATCGTATCGTTTGAAGAAAAAAAAATTAAATAATTCATTTATTTTTTATTTTATCTCGTTTATTTTTTAATGGATGATGCTTTGAAAGATTGATTGATTGACCGATGTTACTGAAAAACACTTATGGGAGCTAAAGTTCAGTTTGTAATCTCTTAAAATAAGCTCATTAGTCAAGAACTCTCTAAATAAGCTCATGTCAAGAAGGAGTTGCACTTTGAGGGTTCCGCCACTAAAAAGGCTAAAAATTCTTTAGAATTCTACTCACACTTGCCAGTTTTAAGACCAACTTCAGCAAAGAGAACTTCAATTACAAATCAATATCAACTGTTTTTTTTATTTTCATTTTTAACGGATTTTTATTATTGTTTTGTCTGATTTAAATTTTACTATGAATTTCCACCTTAAGGGTTTAATTAATTTTAAACTATTGGGCAATCTACTATCAGGGTAAGCATTTGGGTCGTTAAAGAACCCTAAAGAAACAAAAGCTGTCAAGTATTTAGAATTATCTATATTAATTTTAATTGCTATATTAATAGCAAAAAAAAAAAGAAAATCTATCGACAGAGGAAAAAAGGCACTGAACTGTCTACCATTTTATTGCTGGAACAGTTCGATGTATCAAAACTATTGTAGAGACGTGAATTTTATCTATTGTATGGAGAGATATATTTGGTTTTGTTTGTTATTTAAATTAAATACCTGAGGTTTTTTTAAATATTTAAAGCCCAAGGAAAACAAGGAACACAGTAACAAGGAAAAGATTCCTAGAATTAAGAATAAAATTAGAATAAACAAGTATGTTTGATTCCCGCGAGTACTTGAACTGTCGTCATAAAACACTCCTACTACGGTTTATTTAAAAGTAATGCGAAACATATTAAATATTCAACATTTCTTACTTGTAATTGTTTCTTTCTTCACATTATATATTAAAATACATTATAATGGGCAATTTTAAAATTAAATTATATTGTTTCACATTTATAGTAGGTACTTATACTAAAATATTGAATTATTATCATCATTTATCAATATTATATGAAGCAGCTGGATTTGATGATCAGTTCAAAGAAAGACTATATCCTGAACCACATAGCGGCTTACCCTCACTTTGTTCGGATGCATTAGGTACCTTTTTTAACGTTGAGAAATTAATTCACGCATACCATCTGCATACATACAGATCTTCTTCTTCTTTTCGTGTCGATGGCAAGTTTTAAATCATGTCAGCCCAAAACTCAGCCACGATCGTTGCTTTATCAGTGGCGTCCATAAGCTCCTGTAGCAGGTAACAGGGCAAGCAGGGCATGCCAGTAAGTGCCTCATATATATACAGATGGCTATGGGAGACTCATCTGCTAGAAAAATCAGTATTACCCACTAAAACCCAACGGAACCTCTCCCGTCTTAATGGAGCGTTACAGGATCGCTTACGCAATCAACCATGATGCCCCGACCACAACAACTATGGGGTTACTCCCACAGTACACTCTGCTATCAGAGAAGTACCAGGAGCATCCTAGTACATACTGAAATTGTGTCTGTAACAAGTATATAATGCCTTTGAGACGTCTAAAACCTTAGGCTCTCCCGTGACCATGATTGCTGTAAAGCATTCGAAACGTCGGTAACCAAAAATCAAAACAAATCCGCGAAATAATCAGAAAAGATAGTTTTAGTCCGATTGTTAATTGTGTAATAATACGATCCATAATATTGCCTCTTTTTTATTTTTATAAAATTTTGGTCCGCCAATAAAACAAAAGATGATACACTTTTTTATTCATTTTGTTTTTGTTATTAAATCTAAATATTTAATTTATAAGATGAATAAATTAATATAAAATGTACATTATGGTCTCTGAAAACCAAAACAAACACGTACGTTCAGAAATGGCCGTTTAATAAATAAACTAGACGTAGTTTGTTTAAAAAATCCAGAATAATGTACACATTTATAGAATTGTTCTAAACAATTGTTCATGGCATAAAATATTTGGTTCATTAGAGTTGATGATAAGTTAAAAATACAATTATAATAATAAAATTGGCAGTAACAAGAGAACAATTGTTATAATTTAGTTTGTAAGAACGTGACTACGTATTTCAAGAGAGTTAGAATTTTGCAACGTAACATTCACTAATGATATTTTCTTAGTCATTGCCTTGGTTGTATAATATAAAAACATTTTATGAAGTACTAGTGACTTACCCCCACTTCGCTCGAGTACGTCCCTAAGTACGTTAAATTTTTGAGCGGCACCATAATTCTTTTTCTAAAATAAAAGTTGCCAAAGTTACTCCTTATAACATCAGCTATCTGCCAGTGAAAGTCCCGTCAAAATCAGTCCAGCCGTTTAGGAGATTAGCCGGAACAAACAGACAGACAGAGAGAAAAAAATTTTAAAAGCTTTGTTTTTCTTATAGGTAGCGTATATAATTTCATATTTTCCAAAAAAATGGCAAGGTAATTTAGCTAATCTGTGCGTACCTTCTTTATTATAAGAAATAACTTGTATTTCAAGAACTTAGTAAACCCCTAAGTTCAAAAGATAACATAAGTTTACAAAAAAGAGAAGGCAACAAAAAATCGTGAATTTCTCGTAATTTAAACAGAAGCGATCTGTCATCAACATTAAACCATAGAATCGTACTGAGTAAATCTTATTAAAACGATTGTAATAAAAAAAATCAAAATATAAAACATACTTATCTTCTGATCTTAATATATTAAAAAATATTTTCTTCGGTTTTTTATAAAAAATCAGATTGCTCATTAAAAGCCGGAAAGAAATCTTATGAAACTGAATATGTAAAAAACAAAAAGCTTTGAATTAATACAAAAATAAAATTTCAGAAGTCTTCGATGATTAGACTTATACTAAAACTAGCGACTCACCCTCGATCCGCCCGGGTTCGTCCCTAATATGTATGTTTAGACGGTTAGTATAGATTTCTCAAAAATGAAATATTTTTCCGCAATAAAAAGTATCCTATTTATTGACTCGGATAACCAGCTATCATCATACCAAACTTTATCAAAATCTGTCCAGTGGTTTTTTCATGATATATTTCCGATACAGACAGACAAAAATTCTAAAAACTATCGATTCGGCCTCTGTATCGATAATAATGACTATTTCAATAACATTTTCCAGAAAATATTTAATGTACAGATTCGTCTCAGAATTTTATTATATGTATCGATGTCACTTAAGGTGAAAATTATGATAAAAAAGAACTTCTCTAACTAAATAATATTTAATATAATTTTAAGAAGGGAAATATCAAGTTATACTAGTACGTATATTTTTAGAAAAATATTTTAGCTTATATTTTAGAAATGACTTTTCGAATTAATATTTCCAAGCATTCTTCTTCTTCTTCTTCTTCTCGTGTCGAAAATTGAAAACTGGTCCCAGGAGGTTTGTAAATCGATGTGATTGTACAATTGCCAACATCGATGGTGATAAGTTCGATGCCATTTTGGGTTGAAGATTTGGTGGATAGGATGCTTACGCCGGGAGCAACAAACACTGCGTTACCGTGCTTCGGATGACAGATCTCGGCGATAAGCGTTAGTCCAGGAATGTGCGGCCGACTTTGGGTTTCATCTCGATGGGTCTCTTGGACGCAAAGGACATCGCATTGTGTTTTGCGGTATAGATCAGAAAGAATTTCTGATTTGTTTTCTGAGAACCCTTCGATGTTAATTGAGACTACACACAAAGAAGGTTTTGTGAGTGGACCTTGGATTGCCATCGTGGTGAAAGGATTAGCCAATCAGCGTTAATAATTCCTGATTGCCCAGGGTGCGCCGGACGTATAGATTGTATACGTTGTATACGTCGCTCGGGGAGGCTCCTTTCGTGCACCCCAATTCCAACCATTAAATAACTTTATAAACTCGTTCTAAGATTTTTAAACTAAATTACAAGGTAAAAAGTTTTTTACCAAAATTTTTACATACATTTTGCCTTATTTTCATGTACGAGTATGTAAAGGTAATCTTGACTTATGGACATATATCTTAGCCCTCTAGCTCCACCAGCTGAGCTTTGATACAACAATTAATTAATCAGGACAGATGATATTATATGGTAAGATTGATTAGTCAGTTCTTGCTAAAAAAATATTATCTAAGTGCTGGAGCTATTAAGATATAATATGTATATTTTATTTCATCGCATTCTCCACTTCTCTAACATATCGATTGGAAGAAGACGCCACTACTAAATTGTACGCCTCACTTTGCCTGCAATACAAATATCGGTGAAGTCAAATATTATCTATATATACATATATATATATATATATATATATATATATATATATATATATATATATATATATATATATATATATATATATATATATATATATATAATAAGATTGTAACCAAGCCGAATCTGTACATTAAATATTTTTTTGTAAATTCTTATTGAAATAAACATTATTATCGATACAGAGGCCGAATCTATAGTTTTTAGAATTTTTTGTCTGTCTGTCTGTTACCGCATCACGGAAAAACCACTGGACGGATTTTGATGAAATTTGGTATGATGATAGTTGGTTTTCCGGGTCAATATAGGTATAGGATACTTTTTGTTGCAGGAAACTATCTCATTTCTGAGAAATCTATACTAAACGTTAAAACGTAAGTAAAGACGTACCCGAGCGGAGCGAGGGTGAGTCGCTAGCCTCTATATATATATATATATATATATATATATATATATATATATATATATATATATATATATATATATATATATATATATATATATATATATATAGTTTTTTTTATTTTTAAGTACCCCGTAATCCAATGTATGAACTAAATTTTTATTAGACAGTCATAGAGAAACGATGAAATAGTAATAGATTTAAAGTAAAAGTAGTTAATAATATTAGTCTTGATATTTTTCTTACTAAAGTTCCGAAAGTGTGAAGGTGAATTACATTATTTTTCATTTATTAAAACGGCCTTCTTTGCTGAGTTACAACAGCACGACTTGACCGATATGGAACTATAAATTTTAAGGATTTACCTTTTTGTTTTGGAAACGATTTGAAAATCAACCCATTAAAAGGTGAAATAAAGTAAAGGAATGCAAATATATTTACATTTCGTTTATTAATTTGTTTAAAGTAAAATTTAGTAATAATAAAATAATTTAAAGATGATAAAACGCTTATACAAAAATATATACATATTATCTACAGCAATGAAAATAGCATATTGAGGAAATCAGTAGACTATAAAAGAATTTTTTTCAAAGCGGATTGATGGAGCTAGAATTTAGCGCAAACAGAAAAAACTAACTTTTCAGCTACATTTCAAATACGTATGTATATAGGAACATTACATTAGCATAGATAACGATAGCTGAATTTTAACCAGTCTAAGTCCTTAGGTATATTCTGAATGTATATTATGCAATACGCTTAATTTTTTCTTTACATTTAATTTTAAAATAAACTTTATAAATAAATTTTATAATCCATACTAATATTATAAATGTAAGAGTTTCTGAGGGTGGATAAATGCATAGATGAAAGTTTGTTATTCTTTGACGCCAGAACGGCTGAACGGATCTGGATGAAATTTGGAACAGAGATAGATTATAGTCTGAAGTCCCAGAAAAATGAACGGTTCCCGTAGAATAGATTTATTTTTCTCTAGGGACGAACCCCCTGCGAAACAAGGGTGAGTCGCTAGTATATCAATATGCCACCTGACGTTTTTCTTTTTGGCCGAAATTCCTGGCTAACATCCAAAATATTATCATTTTTATTATTATTTTTTATTACTTACTATCGCTCTGAAAACGAAACAACATCAACAGCTTCAATTTTTTAGTACATGCTTTAGATACGCGAGTGATAGCACCTTTAATTCCGGGTATGTTAGTGATTTTCGTACCAGTAATATATTGGATAAGTCACGCTCCACACTATCAATTTTTATATTTATTATTATATAATTACATTTCAATTTTGAAATTACTAACTTATAGATATTATGCTCAAAGAATATGCCTTTCGTCACGTATTATTTATGTGTAACATTTTTTTTACTAAACAAAATATCTACTTCAGCCAAAAATTACTTCGAATTCAAAATAAATTTAAAAAGTGTATTCCATGTATGGATTTTTACTTGAAATAAAGACTATTTATTGAAAAAAAAAACCACTAAAATCGATCATCATTTTTTAACGTCAGCTAAATATAATAGATTTTTTTGTATTTATTATTTATAAAAGTTATAGAATTTTTGTCCTCACTGTAAAAACAGTCCATAAGGGTTATGTACGTACATATAAATAGCGACTTCACTTAATATAGATTAGTTACCAAAATCACAGAGGTACGAGTACATAATATATTACAATATTGTTTTATATAATATTAACATAATTTATTTTATTTATTTACTAGCGACTCACTCTCGCTTCGCTCGGGTTCGTCCCTAACTTGATTCCCTATAAAAACTTTCATCCCCATTTTCACTCCCTTAAGGGATGATATCCGGGATAAAAAGTATCCTATGTCCTTTCCAGGGTTTGAAACTATCTTCTTACCAAATTTCGACTAAATCGTTTCAGTAGATCCAGATATTACCCCCTAAAACATCACAAACTCACAATCTCACAAACTTTACCTCTTTATAATATTAATATAAATAAGAGACTCTAAATCCATTGAAATTAAATTTATTAATAAACTAGCGACTTACCCTCGCTTCGCTCGAGTGCGTCCCTAGGTAAGCGAACTACAGTCACAATTTCATTTTTTTTTTTAATTTTTTGCGCAGAACCCTAATTCTTTTGTCAAAATAAAAGTAGTCTAAGTTACTCCTTATAACATTAGCTATCTGTCAGTGAAAGTCTTGTCAAAACCGGTCCAGTCGTTTCGGAGATTAACCGGAAGAAACAGACAGACAAAAAAATTGTTGTTGTCTTATATAATATACCGTTTATACGCATTTAGTAAAAAGCTGTTATTTTGACATACAAACAGACATTTCAATTTTATTTATCTGTATAGATTTTCACATTTCTAAATACATATTTGATATTATAATATCAATATTATATATTTATTTTTTTGTAAATATATGAAAAACAAACACGCGCACGTTTTATTTTCACCCATTATCGTCTTTTGGTATTCTATTTTCAATCTTTATAATACAGATTTATAAAGATTCTTACGGATTTATTATCAATTAGCATTGCCCGCGGCTCCGCCCGCGTTCAGATGACCAAAAACCAAATTCTTAGGTTTTACATATTAGTATACTCTTATATTGCAATTTTTGTATTTTTCTCAAAATTGAGATATTTTCCCGCGGTAAAAAGTATTCTGTATGTTGACCCGGATAACCAGCTATCACCATACCAAATTTCATCAAAATCCCTCCAGTGGTTTTTCTGTGATGACATTTTTTAAGCCAAATAAGGGATTAAAACGGTTGACTAAAATATATTAACGAAATGTGAAGCTTAGGATATACATCATTAATAGTGCTTCGTAGTTGCGAGTGTGGTTTGGTCTTATCTAAAAATAGCACGCCTGACCCATTTCTGACCGACATCAAAAAGGAGAAAGTAATTTGATAGTGTATTTGTATTTTCATTTATATTTCAGGAAAAAAATACACATTGAATAGAAAAAACCAAGATGGTAACAATATTATAAATAATCAAAACTTACAAACAAATTACTGATGTACGTACTTAATTATTTTCCAAAAATAAATCACTATTAGAAAGAGATACAAAAAAATGTACGGGAGTGTAGAAAGAAAAGATAGACAATAAATATTTTCCTCTCAAAGAACGCCGCTATAACTAGTTCTAATATTATAGCATCTGGTGGCGACCTCAATATTTTTTGGTTAAATTATGCTCTATTGGAGAACCGATGATGGATTACGGTAAGAACCTTTCATCGAATATGATGCAAGAAAATGACGAAAGATGGCGTTGAATAAAAAATTTAATGGTAAAGTCTATTATGAATAAATAACAAAGTAATAAAATACAAACTAATGTTCATTCGTTATATGACATCAAATAAAACCTTATTGATATGAGTTATTTAATATATGAGTTATTTATTGCATGTATTTATGTGTCTAGTTGTTATTCGTTGTAAAATAGCAAAGTACTTTACACTAACTTTTCATTATCAAAGATCCGTACCCGAAGGATGCCAACGGAACCCTATTACCAAGTCTCCGCTGTCCGTCCGTCTGTCCGTCTGTTAGAGGGCTGTATCTCATGAACCGAAATAAGTAGAGAGTTGAAATTTTCACAGAGTATGTATTACTATTGCCGCTATAACAACATAAAATTAAAAACAACCAACTTTTTTTTACGTTCGTAATCGATCATCGAAATTAATATACTTTACATACATGAGTAAAAGTCATAATAATAAAAAGTACATGTACAATTACGATTCCCATATTTTTATTATATACACTAGTATATAATAAAATTTGGGGATGTCATTTAAAAACCATTTACATTTTTATTTTCATATATCAATCTATGAGTCAAAAGAAGTTCAAATAATATTTTTATCATATAAATTCAACCCATTTCAAAACGTCAGGTACACGCTATCGGCACATCAACTTAGCATAAAAATTATACCCAACTTGCACAAACGCTAGAATAACTTAGTAAAACTATACTTCTTTTCGTATTTTCCTTTATAAATTGATAATAAAAGTACATAATTTTCAATATATAACTATTATTTTAGTTTTTTAGATTTCAAATTAAAATTAACATATTGATGTTATTATTTTTATATACACATACCAAGTAGTATTTTTTGACAAGTAAAATTAAGCAATATGTAGCCCTTTTTAATGCCCCACTAATGGCCACTGGTGGAAAATCCATTCGTTTGGCAATAAAGTTTTAGTTAAAATGAAAAGTGGATAAAGTGTGTGTACTTATATGTACGTACGCACATGAAAAGTTATACTTACTTCTGTGTTTTTTAGAGCATTTAAATAAAAGCAGGTTTTTTGTTTTGTTTTTTTTTTCTAGTTTTTAATATTTATTCTATTCGTATTCTTCTGAGCAAACCCTTTCATTCGATATCTATATATCATGAGGATACATAAAAAAACATAGTCCGCCATCTTTGAGAATCCGCCATATTGGATTTATAATGACGTCACTTTGATTATTGTGTTTCGCTCATCAAGCCCTTTCATTTGATGCCCATATCTTAAAGGTCTATATCTGGTCTATAAAAATAAATACACTTATAATAAATGCCGGAATGAATATCTTGAATATCACACAATATATTAAAGGGAGATTTAAACGACTAACTTCATACTGTAGTCTAAATCTGTCATATCGTAAAAATCTCTCTCATAACTTTTTTACCTAACGCGCCAAAAGAAGTATAACTTCAAAAATAAACAACAAGCGCACAGAGCGAACTAGGGACTCTCGTCATTGAATAGGATAGAAGTGGAAGTCCGATATTTTTTACCGGTACTGCATACTGATTACTGAATGGCCTCTAATGTCAAAAGCATTTAAAGTTATGGGTATTTAAAACAAGATATTAACCTTTTCGTTATATTTGTGAATTAGGTTAAAAATATTTGAATAAAACAGTCTTAATTATTTAACAATGTTGCTATAATTGAAATGAAATACAAGAGTAATTGTAAATGTACCTAATATTTAATTGATGAAACTTGAGTGTTGCCATTGAGCAGTTATTACGTTATTACTATTTTTTTAAGGTTGGGAAATGCATTGACGCATACTACCTACTTACTCATCGGAACGGTATTTCTACGTACTTCGTAAAAAACTTAAATATGTTCTCATCTTATCAAGTAAAAATATTGTCATTTGGTTTTATTTGTTTTTTTTTTATCAATAAAAACTATATATAAATAGGCAAGCACAAAACAGCTCAGTACATTTTTCTCCTCTGTTTGTCAAACGATGTTCTTTCTTTTTTTATGTAGTTTTGTTGTGTAGCTATTGACGAGCTTTAGCATTCAGTGAAAAAAAAAATATTATAATCGACTTTCGACTACTGGGCAACACTAGTGATATTAAAGGTTGTATCCATAAAAAAAATATTCTATACCAGCTATCATTATAGCAAATTTGATTAAAATCTGTCCAGTGGTTTTCTCGTGTTGCGTACCCAGATAGACAGAAAAAAATCTAAAACTATAGATTCGACCGTATGTATTTGAATTTTATATTTTTATATGTGTAATGTATCCCATAACACAAGCCTCGTAGCTTACATAGAACAAGATGGTGTTGTGTGTTAATGTCCCAACATATTTATTTATTTAAATACAAAAGCACCCAGTAACGCATCTGAACAAAGGGAAGGTAAGTAGCTATTTATTTGTAAAAAATACAATAAATAAAAATATTATTATGATAATTTTCTAACTCGTAGTATCTTAACGTAGCGTTCTTTTATTCGTTTATCACAGTGCATGTTGGTGACGCCTTTCATTATGGATGAATAAGTTTGTCAGTGTGCTTGCGTCAATAGCAGCTTTAATAAATAATTAACAGGTTTTGATAAGATTTTATCTTTCTAAATCTTGCTTTGTATGGGCTGGCACCGATTTCGAAAATATTTGATTAGGTATGTATTTAATAGGTAGGCTTTATTTACTTAGCCAAAGCACACCGACTTCGAAAATATTTGATTAGGTATGTATAGTAAATGAAAACTACCAATCAGTTATTTTTTACTTTTTAGTGCTTTTGTTTGAAGTCGGTTTTTATTTTTTTGTTAAAAAGTTTTTATTTTACCCTTTTTAATGTAGAGAGTAGTAGCAAAGTAAGGATACTAACGTGTTAGGCTTGTCAAATCAAACAAAATAAGCCCAAACTCAAAGTATCTACTATTTAGCCGTTGAAGAGTTCCACCTATCCACGTTCTAGCCTTGCCATCAGATCAGGTCAACAACACCGAACCACTGTACTATCAACGGAAATAGAAATACTTGCAAAGTTTCAAGTCAATATGACAATTAGAAGTAGGTTAAATTCATCATTAGTTGTTTTTCCACCCTTAGGGGTGGTACTTTTTTTTGAAATTTAAATAGGACCAATCTGGAAGTATACCCTTTCAAACAAAACAAAAATTGTCCAAATCGGTTAATAAATGACGGAGTTCTGAGGTAACAAACATAAAAAAAAACATACAGTCGAATTGAGAACCTCCTCCTTTTTGAAGTCGGTTGAAAATACATCTCAGAGTTGCCACAACACTTAGCTCTAAAATCTCTCTATGTTAGAAATCGCACTTTTCGACTTATAACATATTAAGTATAAATGGCTTTTGGTAGACATTTTGAGAACCACCTTCTCCAAGAAAAATGAAGAAAGTCGATTGATATACAAGGAAGAAAAATGTACTGAACATTTTTGTCTTTGCCTATTTATATTTATATAGAAATTCTGCTTGAATATATAAATATATAATTCTACGAATAACCTATAAAGGTATGATACAAATAGTTGCAAGCGCCCATTTCGATTTCCTTACCACAGCTGCAAGTGCTTCTAACTAACTTGAACGGGAACAAGGAAATTACGTTCATTGCACACTGACTGCTTGATTCAATATAGCTCTAAATATTCGAGCGGTCACTATACCTGTATAGTAATAGGTAACAATTATTATTGGTCATCAAATACTTAAAATATAAAAAACTAGCATTGCCCGCGGCTTAGGTTTTACATATTAGTATACTCGTTACATTGCAGTTTTTGTATTTTTTCTCAAAAATGAGATATTGTCCCGTGGTAAAAAGTATCCTATATGTTGACACGGATAACCAGCTATCATAATACCAAATTTCATCAAAATCCCTCCGGTGGTTTTTCTGTGATGCGGTAACAGACAGACAGAAAGACAGACAGACAGACAGACAAAAATTCTAAAAGTTATAGATTCGGCTTCTGTATCGATAATATTGTTAATTTCAATAATATTTTCCAAAAAAAAATTAATGTACAGATTCGGATTAGTTACAATTTTATTATATGTATAGTATAAAAAATGAGCAGTAAATTAATTTGCGTCTAAAGCCATGCAAGGGTATTGTAAAGTATGACGTATTTAGTACGATTTTATACTACTTTTATTACATCGCTTTCATTAAAAATTTCGCATAATACGTTTAACATCACAATGCGTGCTAATTTAAGAATTAAAATAGTAATGATAATGCTTGTTAGACGAATAGACGTGTATTGCGTAAAAGTCTAAAATGTTCGAATATATATCCATGGGGAAATCTTTTAGATAAACTCGTAATTCTAACCTCTACAGTCTACGTGACGTAGCCGCCCAAACCCATTACATATATTGAAATAAAAGATAGAGAATGTGGAATGTGGTAAGAGTTTGAACTAATTAATTGGTAAACATTCAAGCTGTACAAAAAAGGTAAATCAATTTTAGCTTTTTTTTTGTATTCTGGCAGTTAAGTGGTTAAATATTATATTTTTCTTGCCTCGGTGGTCACATTGGTATGACATTGGTATATATGCGGCTGCGGATTCCCCAGTCCAGGTTGGGTAAAGTACAGTAATTGATTTTTGTCAAAAAAATCTCAATAATATCTCGAAGATGAGAACTTAGCAGTGTTTTGGGGAGCATGTACAACCGTCGGTCCTGGGCCTAATTTCTCAGCGTTCGTGTTAACATGTCGTGTACTTGTAAAACATACGAGTACACTCTGGTACTACAATATCTCATATGCCTAATCTCAGTGAAATTGGCTGCCATTGTCGAAATGAGAAAAATATTATTTTGTTATCCAGATTTCACATAACTAAAAAGTTTTATACGTCAATAGCACAGAGACTAAAATCAACTTACAGGATTTGGTAACATACATACTCGTATATGTACATTGTACATATATGCATAATGTGTAAGTTATTTATATGTGAAGCGTTTTCAAAACGAATCGATCATATAAATCGACGTGCAGTAATATATAAATAAAATGTGCAAGCCGATTCGCAGGTAAAAGAAAGTCAATTAATTTTGGCTTTCTGCTGTCCTTTTATACATAAACTTTAATTATGCTAAAGCTCATACTACTCCGCTATGCTTAAAAAGGGGTTCAAAGTTTTCTCTTCATATATAGACTTGATAACAAGTTTGATAGCAGCTTCTTACTTTTAAAATACGACACCATCACTGTTGCCATTAGTTTATGACATCGTTTTATAATATTTTATCGTCGTCAGCAGTTATCATAAATTAAGTTAACATTTACTGGCGCTAGCGACCGCTTCAAAACGTTATTACATCATTTAATAATGTTAGTTTCTTATGAACATGTTTATGCTTGCCGTTTAGTCGATCGACTGTAACGTATTACTTGTAAAGTGGATCTTAAATATAGACAGCAAAAGTTAGATATATAATTGAACTCAATTTTCTTTTTAATCTATACATATAATAAAACTGAAGAGGTCGAATGTCTGTACATAGAAAAAAAATGTTAAAAACCTAGTCAGGGGGATGTAAGAAGAGAAATAGAACAAAGCCAGTTTCTTTCTTAATTTTTCTCTGTCTGTTTGTCTGCTTGTACGGGCTAATCTTCGAAACTGTTGGAGTAATTTAAATGAAATTTTGCATGGTGGTTCCTTATATCCCGGGTCAATGTTCTAAATAATTTTCATCCCAGAAAATTTAAGAGTGACTGTGCGATAGTTATAAACTATAGTACCTTATACAGCCTAATACACGAAAACTACTCTTTGGATTTTAATAAAGCTTTACAATAATGTAGTTCTTACATCAGAATAAAAATACTTTTTATCCCGGAGAAATATATGGTTCCCGTGGGATAGATTTGATTCTGTTTGTCTAGATGCGAAACCGAGCGAAGTGAGGGTGAGCCACTATTCTATACATATAATAAAATTCTAACTGTGTCGAACCCTGACATTAAATATTTGTTGGAAAATCTTATTGAAATAGGCATTATTGTCGATACAGAGGACGAATATATAGTTTTTAGAATTTTTGTCTGTCTGGCTATCTGTCTGGGAACGCATCACCGGAAAAACACTGGACAGATTTTGATGAAATTTCGTATGATGATAGCTGGTTAGCATATAGGATACTTTTTACTGCGGGAAAATATTTCATCTTTGAGAAATCTATACTAACCGTTTAAACGTAGGGACGAACACGAGCGGAGCGAGGATGAGTTGCTAGTGGTAATATATAAATATTATCTATATTGATCATTGATCACTGATTTCGAAACCACTTTGAATATCATTATTTCACAATTAGAGTTGAAATTTTTGCTTCCAAGTATGTTGGGATGGTTCTTTTACTTCTTTTTTGAATATAAAAATTCTTGCATCTAAAATTTTTATAACCTTGATTTGTTCTAAAAATTCTATATTGGGCAGCTGGATTAGGTCCTAAAAATTCCTATTTTAGCTCAGTAAGCTATGTCCTTTTTTGCACACAAAACCGCTAGCAATTTTCAACTAAAAATCGTTATAGCTAGATAGGTTGATGTTGTTTTTATTATAACACTAGCATTGCCCGCGGCTCCACCCGCATTCATATGACCAAAACCTAATTCTTAGGTTTTATATATTAGTATACTCGTATTAGTATATTAGTTGACCTGGATAAGCAGCTATTACCATACCAAATTTCATCAAAATCCCTCCAGTGATTTTTCTGTGATGCGGTCACAGACAGACAGACAGACAAAAATTCTTAAGACTATAGGTTCGGCCTCTGTTAGCGATAATAATGTGTATTTCAATAAAATTCTCCAACAAATATTAAAAGCACAGATACTGCTTCATTAAATTTTAATGTATCTATAGATGTAACTAATTTATAAAGCCAAAAAGATTGTTTTTTGATAATTTAAACACGGGCGGGGCCGCGGGTAATTTTGTAGTAATTCTAATAAAATCATAGAAAGGTCGAATTTGTATATTCAATTTTTTGGAATTAAAACTACATATTTTAAAGACACATGGCGACATCTATTGACAAATATCTAAATAATACAAAAATAAATATTCATTAAAATAATTTTTTTAATGAATAAAATAGTGCTATTGATATACTTTTTCAAGATTATCTATTTTTAATAGTTTTTGACATATTTAGTAAGTTAACTTGCTAAAATCTATATAGTATCATCGTTTTTTTATTCTAACCAGTTTTTGTATTTTTTCTCAGAAATGAGACATTTTTGTGCGCTAAAAAGTATCCTATATGTTGACCCGGATAATCAGCTATACCAAATTTCATCAAAATCCGTCCAGTAGTTTTTCTGTGATGCGGTAACAGACAGACAGGCAGACAGACAGACAGACAGACAGACAGACAGACAGACAGACAGACAGACAGACAAAAATTCTAAAAACTATAGTTTCGGCCTCTGTATCGATAATAATGTCTATTTCAATAAGATTTTTTTTAAATATTTAATGTACAGATTTGACTTAGTTAGAATTTTATTATATGTATAGATAGAGAAAGTCGCAATTATCGGGCTAATAATTGTAATATGAAAAAACGTGAAAGTTTGTGTTTTTTTTGCTACACGCTGAAGGGCTTAGAGAGATTTGATGAAATTCCGTACAATTTGATGAAATGGAGTTTGGCATAGGCTACTATCAGTAGGTAATAAAAATTGCCAAAAGGTGACGCTTTTTCTATATCCATACTAATATTATAAATGCCACCAAGCAACAATGCAGCCGCTGAACCAATTTTGATGGATTTTGGTATAAAGTTGAGTGGGGTCTTGGAGAAGGACATAGTCGCTTATTGTCGTAAAAATTAAATTTGAAGGGGGTGAAATCATTTCTCAAGTTAAGGACAAAAAAATCATTATATCCTATAACTTTGGTAAAAAAAAAAAAAATTTGACGTTTACGACCAATCAAGGTAAAATATGGGATGATTTCGATTTTTTTTAAAGTACTTAGCTACTTTGTTATACCGTTTTGTAATTATAATGTATGAAACATTATAATTAGAACAGGAACCCAAAGACGCACCCGTGTAGGTATATAATACGTTAGAACACTATCTCTTGATAACTTATAGCGCCTCTGCAAGTTAAAGTGCAACTCCTAAGGGCAGAAACGCAGTTATAACTGAGCTGTAAGTTGTTCGATACAAAACAATCGCTTCACACTCCGAACTTTTGCTATTTAAAACTTTTGAATTATTCCTTTCCTTTGATATTGCTGAAGTGTTATTTGATTTAATCTCTTATACGTTTTATTACGAGCTTTACAATTAAAAATCTATACAGATAAATAAAATTGAAGTGTCTGTTTGTAATGTCAAAATAACAGCTTTTTACTAAATGCATATTATGGAATTATATACGGTATTTATAAGAAAAACACAATTTTTAAAATTTTTGTCTGTCTGTCTGTGTCTGTCTGTCTGTTTGTTCTGGCTAATCTCCGAAACGGCTGGGCCGATTTTGACGGGACTTTCACTGGCGGGACTTTGACGGGAATTTCAGTTGATATTATAAGGCTACTTTTAAGTAAAAGATATATTTCAGTAACACATTTATTTATTGAAATACAATGAAAGATTAGGGTTAGGTTAGATTAGGATAGGATAATATATTTAAAATGTCAAATATTCGCGTATATTTAAGAAATTGTCTTATACATTTCTATTTGTTTATAACGTATGAATGAATTTAATCATTACTATACTTATTGGGCTAATGGTAGCTGAAAGCTGTGTGAGTTGTGCTCTTTGTCCTTTGTAAACTAAAATTTAAGGGTGTATTAAGTCAGTAGAGCTTACTCAACAATAATTTATAAATCATCATGTCATCATCATATGTGGGAATTGGAGACTATATAACCAAAATAAACAAATAAATATGTTGAGACATTAACACACACAGCACCATCTCGTTTCATAGTATGCTACGAGGCTTGTGTTATTGATACCAGGTACTTGATACACTACACATATATAATTTTAAATACATATATATATATATATATATATATATATATATATATATATATATATATATATATATATTGTAAATACGTATAAACACCCATGATCGGAGTACAAACATTCGTGCTCATCACACAAACGAATGCCAGCGGGATTCGAACCCGTGATCGCTGGTACAGCAAGTAATCACTCACTATAAACTGAGCAAAATAACATAACCAAAATTGTATCTATAATTGTATATGTAGCTTTTCAATTACAAATAGTTCTGCTATTTCACAACCATAGGAAATTATAATATTAAGTGTTCGATTAGTGGTCGAAATTCAACTACAATCGCTATTGAAAATTTGATGAACACATATGTATATGAACAGAATTTACTTATCTATATGTATAAAAAAAACAGTTTTTTTTATTAAAAACACTAAAGCTCGTCATAAAGAAATTCGGTTGGCAAATACAGGAGAAAAAGTACTGAGCTGTTATATCTTTGCTTATTTACATACACAATACACATACCTATAGATTAGATGTCATAACGAGAAAAATTTATACTTGAAATTTTTTGACTATTTTATAATAATCGAGAGCAACTATTCATTATAAATGAATTAATATCGCTGTAAAAAATGTACTATACTAAAAGTAGCATCATTTTCATGGGACAACCCTTAAAAAAATAAACATTAGCGGAAGATTTCAAAAGGTAAACTTTAGATAGATTTTTTGAATTTCTTGTACTAAAAACTAAATTTTTAGTACAAGAAATTCAAAAAATCTAAAATCAGCCAAATCCACTCATTATAGCTGGTTTTCGAGGTATAAACCTAATTGCACTCGCCTATAACTACTTTCACGGTTACTTATTTTATGAATAACTAGCGACTCACCCTCACTCCGCTCGATTTCGTCCCTATTTACGTTTTAACGTTTAGTATAGATTTCTGAGAAATGAGATATTTTCCCGATTGACCCGGATAACTAGCTATCATCATACCAAATATTGTCAAAATTTCTCCAGTGGGTTTTCCGTGATGCGATAACAGACTGACATACAGACAGACAAAAATTCTAAAAACTATAGATTCGGCCTCTGTATCGATAATAATGTGTATTTCAATAAGATTTTCCAAAAAATAATTCATGTACAGATTCTGCTCAGTTAGAATTCTTTTATATAGGTATGTATAGATTACAGTTTTTCAGCAATATTTCTTTATAACTAAAATTATAACCTTAGACAATAAGTTGTTACTGTAAAGGGAAAAAGATGTACATATGTAAGGTAAATACGTAGCGTAGCGAAAATATTTTTGGGAATATTTGAGGCCATTACACGTGATATTTACGAGTATATGAGCACACAAATATTCTACTTTGCTTTTTACAAAGTTTGCAATTTTGTAAGGTGAATGTTATTTTCATCAGTTACGAAGTTTGCACTTAGATAATATATTCTGGAAGTTAACAATTTTATTACGATATATACTCGGTTCTTTACTAGTATCACCAGATGTTGTTTAAAAAACATTTTACTTAATTCTTCCTTGTGTTTCTTTTTTTTTCGCATAATAAATACTAGAAATAGGCGAATCTGATAACGCCAAGCGTTCGTTTTCAAAAAGTGAATAAATCTTTTATGGAGCAAGGTGTACGTATACATACATATATAATAAATTTCCACATGTTGTAATAAGCTTATCGCTTAAACAATTTAAGGCAAAAATTAACAATATATTATTGTGTAACGCATATTAGTCGCGGAATACTTTTTCATATATAAATGTGTGGGATTACTATTATACACTCATATAAATTTGTACTGTAATATTTTGAACTAATGTTATTTTTAAAAAGAGCAACTGTTGAGTTTCTTGCCGGCTCTTTTTAGCAGAACGTCAGCAGAATTGTCTTCCTCACAGACTTACATACTAACATTTATTTTAAATTGAAAATGTAAAATTGACGATTCAAAAGTGCTTGTACAAATCTATTCGAATAAAATATATATTTCGATTTAATTTGATTTTTGTGTACATCTTTTTTTTTACTTAAACAGGTTAGAAATAATGGTCTCCTACAAACACAGATTAAAAAGAATGTCGTATGTTATACGACTATATACATTTCTTTAAAGATGGTAGTTTCATTAGACTCACATAACTTATGTTTGTCACGTACATAGGTGAATGGAAGGCAAAAGTTTTACTGTACACAATAACCTCCCTTTGAATGGCAAATATCCCATGTATTTCTGCTCATCCTTATATTTTTTATATTAAAGAGTACTAGCGACTCACCCTTGCTTCGCTCAGGTTTGTGCCTACTTACGTTTTAAGGTTTGGTATAGATTTTGCAGAAATGAGATATTTTCCCGCAGTAAAAAGTATCCTATATGTTGATCCAGATAATCTAGCTATCATCAT
The DNA here is from genome assembly GCA_951806755.1 of Brenthis hecate. NCBI lineage: Eukaryota > Metazoa > Arthropoda > Insecta > Lepidoptera > Nymphalidae > Brenthis > Brenthis hecate. The sequence goes on from OX638250.1 coordinate 21,740,752, forward strand.
ACCAAATTTCATCAACATCTGTCCAGTGGTTTCATTGTGATGCGTTCCCAGACAGACAGACAGACAAACAAAAAAATCTAAAAAGTATAGATTCAGTTTCTGTATCGATAATAATGATTATTTCAATAAGATTTTCCAAAAAATATTTAATGTACAGATTCGATTCAGTTAGAATTTTATTTTATGTAGGTATAGATGCGGGTATTAATGTCACAAATATTTTCAATTTTTATCAATTTATTTATACTGTCAGTGTCCAATGAGAGCAGTCGAAGATAGATAATAATAAAACCATCTATTACGCTTATTTTTTGTAGATTTTCTTAATTTTCTATATAGTATTCTTGAGGGATTCAAAGTTAGACCGAAGTAATACCTAACTCAATATTTTAGTACTAAGATTCAAAAGATTTAGATTTATCATATATAATAACAAGTTTGAATAAGCTATGTTTGTGTATCCTTTTCTTCTATATTGCTTTTATACTATGTTTGTATAATGCCAAGTCACATCACGAATATAAATACTAGTGACTCGCCCTTACCTACCTCGGGTTCGTGCTTAGGTACGTTTTAACTGTTAGTATGGAATAGATAGAATAAATACGAGTATTATATGAAATATATCCTATAGCCTTCCTCAATAAACGGGCTATCTAATGTAAAAAGAATTTTTCAAATCTGATTAGTAGTTCCCGAGATTAGCGCGTTCAATCATACAAACGAACTCTGCCTCTTTATAATATTATTATAGACTCGCTAAAATACTTGTACCTGATAGGTTTATTGTAATTTGCACATACAGCCTTCAATGCTGCCGAAGTTTTTAAGGTAACGTTGATGACGATGGGATTGTGGGAGCGTAGTGACTTAATTCTTCGCTTTTCAACACTAATTTATATACCAGTACATAGGTTAATTGAATGGATGGTAATCATACGCATTGCTAAAGACAAATGTACCTACATATCCATATTAATATTATAAATGTGAAAGTTTATAAGTATGGATGTTTGTTACTGTTTCACACTGGATGAAGTTTGGCACAGAGATAGATTGTAGTCTGGAATAATACATAGGCTACTTTTATCCCGAAAAATGTACAGTTCCCGTGGGATAGGTTTGTTTTTGTTTTCCAAGAGGCGAATCCGAGCGAAGCAAGCGTGAGCCGCTAGTGATACATATACTCGTATCTATAATGTATATATATCTATGTAATCAATATATTTAGCGAAAATAAGATTTGAACCTATATATTATTTCATTTGTTTTATTAGCAATTTTTTCCATGAATATATTCCAAAAATATTTTAACCCATATAACGTATATTAGAATCGATTTTAGCTGCAAAACTGTCTCGACCTCCTTTTGAAGTAGCGTAGCTATAACATAGTTTGTCACGTAGTCGTATTAATAAAGGGTTGATATTGAGAGCAAGAAAATTATAGGCACGTGCCGAGTAACTCTTGCATTAGAGTGACATGCTCTGGTAGAGGAATCTAACAGGTATAAGCTTTTCTGTGATATGAAGCGACATCTGTAGTTAATGTAACTTTGCAGAGTAATTAACATTTTAATGATTGTCTTCAGTGTGCTATTGCATTTATGACAATATCACAAACTTTTAATTCTAATTACATGTATATAACATATAGAAATCTATACATATAATAAAATTCTGAGTCGAATCTGTGCATTACACGCTTTTTAAAAATTTGATTAAAATAGTAATTATTATTGATGCAGAGGGCGAATCTATAGTTTTTAGAATTTTTGTGTGTCTGACTGTCCGTCTGTATGGGAACGTATCACGAAAAAACCATTGGACCAATATTAATGAAATTCGATATGATGATAGCTGGTTATCCGAGTCAACATATAGTATACTTTTTACTACGGGAAAATATCTCATCTCTGAGAAATCTATACTAAAGGTTAAAACGTAACTAGGGAAGAACCCGAGTGGAGCGAGGGTGAGTGAGTATTGAAATATTTTCTTTTTTTTTATGAGCTTTTAAAGTTGCATGGTTACTGACAATATTATTATGATGTAAAACGGGATATTTACCATGTTTTGCACTTACTTGTGAGAGTTCCCGATATATCTGCTATAACAAGCACTATAGTCACGGGTATACTGTAGACTTTTTTATTTGCAGATATATCTATCTACCCTCTTTCCGGTCCTTTTTCTTTTGTTTTTTGAGATATTATCAATATATTATTTTTGATATAACGGTTATGTTATGAGCAAAATTTTAACATGCTTCGATCAGAAAATTTAAAGAAAATATTGACCGACGATTATTTACTGACCAATCTCCTTCATGTCTTCTCCATTCTACGTGACATTTGCGAAGTAATATATGCTAAGCTGGCACGCTTTGAATCCTTTAACAAGATAATTGAATTGACAGATGATTATATCAAATATATGAAACCTTAAAAATCATGTCAATTTTTGAAGGTGAGTAATTTTTTTGTTTTCCAGAAAAAAAAAAACAGGTATATTCCCCACCATTTGAATTCTAACTTTTCTCAATATTGCCAAAACTGGTGAACTATTATGGGGTCAGTGTGCACAAAGGCGTACCCTTAATTTTTTTTACTACATATATTACAAAATCATGTGCAGATAAAACAAAATATATATAGATTTTATACCTGTTACGAGCGTTAACTTGAAAATAAAATAGCCATAGCCAACTGCTACAGGCACTTATCGTAATATAGGATATGTGGAAATTGCGAAACATTTTTACTGTACATAATCCTTTGTTTATAGTAAAGCCCGATTCACATTATAGTGGCAATCACAGTCAGTTCTTGGTCTGGTATCTGGTAAAGAAATGTTGCAAGAAATGATGCTGGAGTATGATTTGACCGGAACTTGACTCTTACCGGTAGTGTAAATGCACTTATTATATCTTGTTTAAAAATATTTTAACATACCGATATCAGACCGGGAAGGAACCGTGATTGGTACTATAGTGTATATTGGCCCTAAATGTTTTTTCAGGGTTTCGTAGAAATTTAGGGTAGCTATGCTACTGTGTCTACGCTGACTGTCAGTCCGTCTATCTAGTATATTTAGAGAGATGTATCTTATATTTAAAAATATTCGACCAGTTCAATTACGAAACCTATTATAAAATTAAAACTATAAAAATAATAATCTACATTAATCCATACTAATATTACAAATATCAAAATGTGTTTGTTTGTATGTTTGTTTGATGTTTGTTTGTTTGTTTGTTTGTTTGTTTGTTTGTTTGTTTGTTTTTTTGTTTGTTTGTTTGTTTGTTTGTCCTTCTTTCACGTCGAAAAAAAGGACGGATTGACGTGATATTTTGGTTGGAGGGCCGGAGAGTGACATAATCTACTTTTTAGCGCGAGCAAAGCCGTGGATTCTGCTAGTATTTAATATAGAGTTCTCTTTTATTTTTTAAGAAGTAACCCAAAATATATAATCTTGACTGTGCAGAACGCAACCTTCATAATTTGAGTCTGACTAGCGCTTAAACAAGATTTTAAGCCCACTAAAATTATGTCAGTGAGTGCTGAGTTATGGTTCAAGCCCAAGCTTCAATCTGGGATGTGATGGTCAAACCTGCAAGGTTACTTATAGAGAGCCAAGTTTATCAAACACGAAACAATGTATTGAATAACGCCACTATATAATTTTTATATATTACAGTTTACAGTTACGAGTACATATTTTTTGGCTAATAAATACTAAAGAATCACTTTCTTTCTCTTTCCCGCAGCAAAGAAACGACAAATCGACGTAATTTTTAGCAAAGATATAATATAAATATTGAACTATCCAAAATATGTGAAATCACTGATACTTATTTTTTTAAAATGTCACAAATCAGGTATAAAATAAATGAAAAAGCATTGATATTTATGTAACCGTATTAAAAAAATATGTACATATGTACATAGTTATTATAGGTCAAAAACAAGGACTATCTATGCTTAAGAATAATCCGCTTTTGATTACGAGGAAACCTATACAAAGTTTTAAACTAAGCCTCGAAGCGTGTTTGATGGCTCAACGTGTAATAAGAAGAATTTCTACTGGGATAAGTGTTATGAGATCTAAAAAGACCACCCACGAACACCGCTTGATTGCGTATTAAGTTAATCCGCGAATTTTGACCTTATATCCAACCATTATATTAAATATTAAATACTAGCGGCAGATAGATCCCACGGGAACCGTATATTTTTCCATGATAAAAAATAATGTATATGCTATTCCAGCTCTTATTCCATCTCTGTGCCAAATATTCAGATCCGTTCAGCCGTTCTGGCGTGATTGGGTAACAAACATCTATCTATATCTATATATCATATATATAGTAGTATAGGTATATTTATATGTAGGTTCTACGTGCCATCTTCATCTCCCCAGATAAAATCTTTTGCTTTACGGACAGGATTTCTTCGAATTCTTTTCCTTACTGCTTTGATCGCCTTTTTCGTACGAACACTAAGTGGACGGCCAGATCTTTTTCTGTCACAAACAGAGGTTTCATTGTACATATCAATAGCCCGGCACATAAACATTTGACTAATACCAAGCGTATGGAGAGTATTAAAAGTTGTATTTGGCTCCATACCTACTTTGTGTAATGCAATCACAGGCATTCGGTTCTCTTTATCACCCCACTCCATTTTAATATCACTAAATATTTTACAATTTATTGACGCGAAAATAAGAAAACACAATGAACAATCATATAAAAATGACAGATTCCAAATTCAAATGTAATATTTTGTTTATTTTTAATTGTAACAGTATTTATGGCCAGACTATGTATATATATTTATTTATTTACCTATTAGTAATTCATAGGTGTCTTAAAATATTGTGGGCTGGCACCGACTTCGATTGTGTAATATCCAATCGAAGTTTAGTGCCTGGAAGTCGGTTTTTTAAGTTTTTATTTTTCCATTTCTAGTATAGATGTAGTAAGCAGGTAATTTGTAAGAAGAAAGTATTTTAATAACATATTATTAGCGTCTTCGAGTAATCGGTGAACATACATAAAAAAAAGATTCCGACGAATTGAGAACCACCTCCTTTTTGGAAGTCGGTTAAAAAGAAGCAATTTTATAATAAAATTTGATAACTTAGCTAATTTTAATAACACTTTTATCCACCGAGAAATAAAGCTAAAAAATAGTCATCATATTTTCGTTTCTATTTTCATTTCGTCCGTAGTTGTCAGATATAAAAAAAAATAAAAAGATATACATGATCCCTGTGCGCATTTGTACCAAACAAAATCCTCAACCCGGTCTTCATTAAAAGGTTTTAGTTAGTTTAAGCGGGTTAAGAGGTTTTTTTTAGTGGGATTGTTATGGAAGATCTAAGATAATCGATTGAAATGTACCAATGAATAATGTACAGTACAAATCCTTTAAATACACACTTATTCTATGTTTATTTATAAGCTAACAAGCAGACCCATTGCTGTGGCACACATATGAAAATTGTTAATTTTACAATAAAAAAAGGAAATAATCGGGATGAAAACTATCCTATCTTTAAAGTTAAAACAAATCACACATTTTGAAAAAAAATATGTTAAGTTCAGATAAGTAGTTTCAGAGTTCGACACGTACTAACATCGTGACACGGGAATTTTATATATTAAAATTTCATATAATTGAAAAGTGTACGAGGTCTCACTCCGAATCCATCATTGATGATATGATATGAAGAATATATATGCGAAAAAGTTTCATAGCTGCCAGAAAATGTTTGAACAGTCTATTTCAAACGTAACGCCCTCAAGATATAGACGTTAAGTATAACGTACGTACTAGACGTACAACGGTAGTTACATAAAAAGTGGTATTTTTCTTTTAAATTGTTGAGTCTATTTGTTTGAATGCGCTAATCTCTTAAAGTACTAGGTCAAAATAGATTCTTTTTGCATATAATACTAATCCGACTAATATTATAAACGCGAAAAAATATGAGGATGGATAGATAAATGGATGTTTGTTACTCTTTCACGCAAAAACTACTTAATAGATTTTGATAAAACTTTACAGTAATACATAATATTTGTGTCTATATATAAGAGTTTGCTTGTATATAAGAGAAACACATTTTTAAAGATTTAATATAATACACAATTGAACTACGCATGCAGAGGAAATGAAAATGCTCGTAGATAAATAAATTACTTGGGCAGAGCCGAGTCAAACTGTAGTTAAAATAAATGCATTTAAAATGGTAATATTTTAAAAAGAATTTGCATAGTCAACTCAATTCTACAATTCACATCTCAGTAAGTAAGCTACGCGGTGTCCTGTTCATTTTAAATATGACTCGAAAAAATTCGTGAAAAAACGCTGGAAGCAAACACATAGCAATCCATCATCTAAGTTTTACTTTGCCGCTTGTGCCAGTTTTTTCTACTTTATCGTCATATCAACTCTTTAAATAACTCTTTTATTTTAATTCCCTATACAAAGTTTCATCCCCATTTTCACTCCCATAAGGGATTATTTCTGGGATAAAAAGTATCCTATGTCCTACCCAGGGTCTCAAACTATCTTCTTACAAGAGATTACCCCCTACAACGTCACAAACTCACAAACTTTACCTCTTTATAATATTAGTATAGATAGTATTATAGATTATCTTTTATTCGCAGTATTGCACAAAAGCTATTGATCTAAATTAGCCCCGCTTCTAGTCGTAGCATGCTTTTAGATAGCCTTTAACACGTTAGGATAAGTAGGCTATAAAATGCATGAAGAATTTTTCAAATCTGACTAGTAGGTTTAGAGATGAGCACGTTCAAACATAACGATGCAAAAATTTTACGTAATCTAAATAAAACAATAGATTATTTATATGATTGGAATAGATACACATTGTTTATTATAGCAAAACTAAAACGAAATCAAAGTTGTGAATCAAATATATATTTTTTAATTTGTAATTGTTTTTATTTTATGAAATCTGTATTGCTATATTATATACTGCACAGAAGTAGAACGGCACTATGGTATTCAAAAGAATTTTTTGTAATAGTATTCTAAAATTATTTTAAATTTAATTATTCCAATTTAATAAATTTAAGACCCGTTAAAAAAAATGTTACCAATGTTACCAATTAAAAACAAAAAAAAAAGAAAATCGGATGACACACATAGGAAATAAACAGAAAGAACTCAGGAGAAAAGGCACTGAATTGTTTTGTTTATGCCTATTTATATATCGGTAGCATCGGTTCACGGTCGGGAAAGATATACTCTCAATAATCATACATTCCTTCTATTTAAAATTGTTTATTAAAAAGAATCAAAAATACCTATATATATATAATAAAATTGTAACTAAGCCGAATCTGTACATTAAATATTTTTTGGAAAATCTTATTTTAATAGACATTATTATCGATACAGAGGCCGAATCTATAGTTTTTAGAATTTTTGTCTGTCTGTTTGTTATTGCATCACATAAAAACCACTGGAGGCATTGTGATGAAATTTGGTATGGTGATAGCTGGTTATCCGGGTCAACATATAGAATACTTTTTATCGCGGGAAAATATCTCATTTCTGAGAAAAAATACAAAAACTGCATTGTAAGAGTATACTAATATGTAAAACCTAAGAATTTGGTTTTTAGTCATCTGAACGCGGACGGAGCCGCGAGCAATGCTAGTAATTTGAATAAAACTATCTTTTCGGATTTTTATTAATTATAAAGTTAAATATTCGCGTAAATCTAAAACAAAATATTATCAAAATACAACTTAGATAAATTATAAGACAGAGAACATCTTTTGTGATTTAAGATTAAAATAGAAAAAAATACAAGTCTAGTCACGGGGCTGTCCTTTGTATATGTATATAAAATTATGTAACATTCAATATCCTTTAGCGTGTCTATTACTGGCATTCCTTAATTGGCTGATGATTGTGGGTTCGATTTCCGCATTACGTTTATACTCTTATGGATTGAAAATATGTATACCTCTGCTACAATTATCAAATTCCTTAAGCTACAAGTATCTCTGCTATAGTTATAAAATCTCCAAGGTTTTTTTAAATATAATTATTTAAATACTTTTAGAAATCGATAAAAAAACTCAAGTTTTCTCTCTTTCTACATTATAAAATAAAGTCAAACTTATGTACAATGTAAGGTCGACACACATATATTCCATATCAAGTAGGCTGTAAACAAACGAAAATGTAGGCGTCAGGTACATCTGAATACACGCCCATTACAAGACGGATTTACGTCACAAAATAACATTAGTATACAAATAACTCATTATGAGTAAGAAGATGCTACGCGTAATTTAGTCTGTTTATGCATTTTTTTATCATTTTTTCTCTTTTATTTTTACTGTTTATACACGATAGTAATATTTTAAACTGATTTTTAAAACAAGGTAGTATTAAATTCGGATATTTTTATGATATCTTCGTCAATTGTAAGCCCATTCTTATTTTAATTTTATTTTGTGAACGTTGTACGTCACATTGTACTTTTTTTTAAACGGAACCCTAATTCTTTTTTCTAAAATAAAACTTAGCTTAAGTTACTCCTTATAGCATCAACTACCTGCCAATGACGATGAAAGTCCCGTCGAAATCAGTATAGCCGTTTCCGAGATTAGGCGGAACAAACAGATCAAAAAATTAAAAAATGGGTTTTTCTTATAAGTATCGTATATAATTTCATGTGAATTTAGTAAAAAGCTGTTATTTTAAAATTACAAAAAGACACTTCAATTTTATTAGCATTAGCTTATAACGCTTTGCTCAGGTACGTTCCAAGGTTCCTAGTAGTAGCCTATTTGTATCTAGGACATGACATGTACAGTACCTTTTTTTAACATCCCACTGTTGGTCATGGGTCTCCCTTCAATACGAAGGGGATTAGGCCATAGTCCAAGACGCCGATCAAATGCGGGTTGGCGAACTTCACATATCTTTCGATGCTTGGAAGGTTTTCTCAGATTTGCAGTTTTCCTCACGATGCTTTCCGTTTCGGTACGGTAATTAATAAAGAAGTGAAGCCTTAACTACAGCCAGTGGGCACTATAAGTTACGCTAAAATAACTTTTAACATCGTGCTGACAACTTCTACATAATATAAAACTAGTTAAAGACATAGTTCTCTTCTATCCCGATACTTAACACTATTTCCCACGTACATGGGTTGACTGGAAGAGATCTTTTATTTTATTACTTGTTTAGTACAATAAGGAATAAATATATATATACATATATATATATATATATATATATATATATATTATATATATATATATATATATATATATATATATATACTTATTTAGTATTAAAATAATGTACTTTCACTCTATCAAGTATGTATTAGCAAAAAGAAAAGAGTAAATAAGAGCAATTTTGATATTTACAATACATAAAAATCAAAATCTATTCAATCTACGTTGGTTTTTTGGTTCTATGCCAAATCGAAATATTTGATAAATGTAATATTCCACAGTACATCGCCCCCTTTTTCTTTTTGATTAATATCGAACTGATAATTCACGTGTAGCTTCGTTTTGATAAGCTACGAAAATTTTGATAGTGGTAAATAATTACTAACTGGTTGTTTATTTAATTTTGGCGAAATTTCATACAAGGAGTAAATAAATTTTACCTTTTTAGACTTTCTTTGTCACGCTACGTCACATTTTCTGTGAACAATACTATACAGGGGGTTCCCTGTTATTACTTTTAACTATTGTTACTTTTTGTCATAGTAGGCGAATCCCCCTTCCCCTATAAGTACGAACGTATTTAAAATTGTATTCACACACACACACACACACACACACACACACACACTCCACATCTTTGCCTCAGTTTGTAGTGACGCTACTTGTTGTGTCAGCGGTCGCGGGTGCGAGTCCCGCTGGTGGTATTTATTTGTGTGATGGGCACGAATGTTTGTACTCCAGTCATGGGTGTTTATATTTATAATATGTATGTATTTAAAGTTACATATAATGTGTAGTGTATCAATAATCTGGTATCCATAACAAAGGCCACGTAGCTTACCATGGAACTATATGGCGCTGTGTGTTAATGTTCCAACACACATACACATACAATATGCATAATCTATACATATAATAAAATTCTATCTAATTTTGAATCTGTACATTAAGTATTTTTTGGAAAATCTTATTGAAATAGTCATTATTATCGATACGAGACCGACACTACAGTTTTTAGAATTTTTGTCTGTTTGTCTGTCTGTGACCGCATCACGAGAAAACCAGTGGACAGATTTTGATGAAATTTTGTATGATGATAGCTGGTTATCCGGGTCAACATATAGGATACTTTTTACTGCGGGAAAATATCTCATCTCTGAGAAACCTATATTAAACGCTAAAACTGTTGCATTAATAACTACCGAAACCTAGATTCAAACGTTGGTTTTGGCTGGTACAAAACACATTTACTATAGCTGTGCTTATGACCAACTTCTGAGATGAAAAAGTTGTTTCCAAACTAATTTCACGCTAAAATATCGGCAATAACGTTGAATGTCAATAAAAGGAGTTTTTTATTTATGTGTTTACGAGACAGTTGAAAGAAATCTTGGGGCATGCAAATAACAATTTTGTATGACTTATATTTAATGGTAATCTGATTAAAACATTTCTTAATATCAAGTACATTTAGAAAATTACTTAATAATAATCTATTTATTATTATATGTATTATTTATGGTTTATAAAATGTATATTTGTAATTTTAAAAATTAACTAATATAACTGAGAATCAAAGAAAGAGAAAGTGCACTTGTTTTTGCGCACTATAAGATTTCCTTGCGCAATGACTACAATAACATTTAAGTGAAATTTCTATACATATACATGCTTACTTCGACTGCCTCTCATCTGCCAGGAGGAAAATATTAATATTTCTTTGCCCTCAACATAAAACGATAAAGAAAATATTACAAGATTTTTGATCGTATTAATAATCTTCAAAGATTCTGATTCCAAATCTACTATTACATACGTAAGATTCTTTAAAATGTTATACTTTACGCGGCGGTTGTCAATAGATACCTAGTGCTCCCTGTCGGCATGATTTTTTCCAATATCTTCAACAATTATCGTCATATTTCAGTCGATTCACACAAAACCGTAATGAATTATACACCTAAACCTTCGTCATGAATCACAACCACCTATCTACACCATCTGTTAGTGAAAACCATACGAAAATCCGTTTGGTAGTTTTTGAGCTTATCGCGTTCAGACAGACAGACGTGGCAGGGGTTTTTAATTTATAATATGTAGTCATAATGTACATCAATGTGTATTGGGTAGTGAGTAAAGGCAAGAATATATCAATTCACCTAAGGTTAATAAGGCAAGGATATAGCACCTGTATCTGATAAAAACTTTTTAACAAAAAAATAAAAACCGACTTCAAACAAAAGCACTAAAAAGTGAAAAATAACTGATTGGTAGTTTTCATTTACTATACATACCTAATCAAATATTTTCGATTTCGGTGTGCTTTGGCTAAGTAATTAGAGCCTATCTATTAAATACATACCTAATCAAATATTTTTGAAATCGGTCCCAGTCCATACAAAGCAAAGCACACCGACTTCGAAAATATTTGATTAGGTATGTATAGTAAATGAAAACTACCAATCAGTTATTTTTCACTTTTTAGTGCTTTTGTTTGAAGTCGGTTTTTATTTTTTTGTTAAAAAGTTTTTATTTTTCCCTTTTTAGTGTAGACAGTAGTAGCAAAGTAAGAATTCCAACGTGTTAGGCTTGTAAAATCAAACAAAATAAGCCCAAACTCAAAGTATCTACTATTAGCCGTTGAAGAGTTCCACCTATCCACCTTCTGGGCTTACCATCAGATCAGGTCAACAATACCGAACCACTGTACTATCAACGGAAATAAAAACACTTGCAAATTTAAAGTTAATATGACAATTAGAAGTAGGTTAAATTCATCATTAGCTATTTTTCCACCCTTAGGGGTGGTATTTTTTTTTTGAAATTTAAATGGGACCAATCTGGAAGTATACACTTTCAAACAATACAAAAATTGTCGCAATCGGTTAATAAATGACGGAGTTCTGAGGTAACAACATAAAAAAAAAAATACAGTCGAATTGAGAACCTCCTCCTTTTTGAAGTCGGTTGAAAAAGAATTCGGCCGCTGTAGTATCGCTGCTTTAATTTCTTTCATTTGATTGAATTTCAAAATTTAGATATTTTTTGATTCAAATTTTTAAGTTCTTTAGTGAAAGCGGTTTGACAAACAGAGGTTTTTTGAATGATCGTGTACGAGTACTAATTTTTTTGTTAATTTTTGGTTAAATCAATGAGTTCTTCGCTATTACTAGCACTAGAATTGTTTGTATCTTATTTTTACTACTTATAAATAATATTAGAAAATATGCAAAACAAACAGCGAAAATCTAAATAAAATTAGATGGGAGTAAACTATTCATTTAAACATATTAAAAAACTACAAAAGTATTATACTAACATATTTTATTTACAGGAAAAATATTACATCAACTTATGAAATGTCGGAGCAATTCCTATTTTTGACGGTCGAGAGTGGAGCGCTATCAGTTTGTATATAGAGTCCGTGGAGTTAACACGTCCGTACCGTAATAAGACTACGAAATTATTCGAACTTTTTGCAACTTAAGAAACTAAAATAATTTAATTTGTGTGATAAAAAAAACATTTCCTCTTGTGTTCAAACTCATTGAGAATTTAATATTATTCCAGCTGTGGGTTACAGAACTTTTAAGCGACTTTCAAAAGTTTTTGAGTGAATAGACTTAGATAATTAGTAGGTAAAGCTTCAGTTCGTTGGTTTTCAACTTTAGCCCATTTTTCTAAAGGTAAGTAATTTTTAGATTTATGTCCGTTTTTAATTTCGAGGAACCTAATTATTTTTATTGTTTACAATAAAGTTATATATACATATTTATATTGTAATATGTGAAATACAATAATAATAAAAAAAATTACATCTAACAAGTAATTTATAATAAAATTTTTATTCTTACTAGCGACTCACCCTCGCTCCGCTCGGGTTCGTGCCTAGTTACGTTTTGTCGCTTAGTATAGATTTCTCATGAATGAGATATTTTCCCACAGTAAAAAGTATCCTATATGTTGACTCGGATAACCAGCTATTATCATAAATTTCATCAAAATCTGTCCAATGGTTTGCGTGTGATGCGTTCCCAGACAGACAGACAGAAAAAATATTTAATGTACACATTCGACTCCGTTAGAATTTTATTACTTGTATATGTATACATTATTTTAATTAAATAAACCTTAGTTACCATAATTAATTTTACCCATATTCTGTTAAAATAAAAAAGCTATTAATGTTAACACAAAAACATGCAAAGCAATGAAATACGATACCATATGTAAGGTGGTGCTACTATAAGACACGCCTTCCGATTTAAACAAAACAACACTTAGTTATTCTACTTAAAATGAATATAAATATATATATATATATATATATATATATATATATATATATATATATATATATATATATATATATATATATATATATATATATATATATAAAGAGTAATGTATATTATAATAGAAAATAACATTCATATGATAAATGACCGAAACATTATGATACGAAATTCATTTTGCTAGAACAATTTACTTTCCCCTTATTATTATATGCTATAACACATTACGTTGCAATTTCCTCGATAAGGAAAACGTAGTAATAAAGGAAAACGATATCAATTATTTGTATTGAAACAAAGCTCTCTACTAAATGCACTTGATTACTATTGAAAATGAGTGACTGTCCGTGTAGTATATCTGCTGAAAAATATCTGCAAAAAATTGGTTGACAACTAAAATTTTAGACCCACCTTATCTTATATATTCTATGTGACCGGTTTAAGCAAGAAATTGAATTTTTACGTGTTGTGTACAGGTTTTAAGTATTTTTTTATATTCAGCCCTTTTTAAATTCCCACTGCTGAGCACGGGCCTTCCTTCGATACTAGAGAATCTTCCACGGGCCTTCCTTCAATACACGCTGAATGGTTGCGGGTTGGCGGACTTCACAATAATTGTCTTTCAAAAATTGCTAGGTGCTCTCAGACATGCAGGTTTTACGATGTTTTCCTTCGCTATAAGAGAAGTGGTAATCAAGTTGTTCATCGCACATGAAAATAACAGAGGTGCGAGAACCCGGACTTGAACCCGTTTCACTCGGTTTCCCAAGCGAGCGCGTTACAACTGGGCTACCACTACCTTTATAGCATTTAGCAGCCAGTCATCCATCTCCTTGCCTTTCCAAGGTTTTGATTTCCTAATATTAATCTACTTGGTTTAATCTATACATATAATAAAATTGTAACTAACCCGAATCTGTACATTAAATATTTTTTGGAAAATCTTATTTTAATAGACATTATTATCGATACAGAGGCCGAATCTATAGTTTTTAGAATTTTTGTCTGTCTGTCTGTCTGTCTGTCTGTTACCGCATCACAGAAAAACCACTGGAGGGATTTTGATGAAATTTGGTATGGTGATAGTTGATTATCCGGGTCAACATATAGGATACTTTTTACCCAGGGAAAATATCTCATTTCTGTGAAAAAATACAAAAACTGTAATGTAAGAGTATACTGATATGTAAAACCTAAGAATTTGATTTTTGGTCATCTGAACGCGGGCGGAACCGCGTCCAATGCTAGTTTCTAATATATTTAAACACTAGTAATGCCTGTGGCTTCTCCCGCATACAAACTACCATAAAAGAAAATTTTCGACTTTATGCAATAACTAGAAATGATTTTCAAATGAAAATGTTTATTTCATGCTCAGATCTTTAAATATCAATTGTGAATGAATAGAACACCTAGCGCGAGCGTAACTTACAGTTAGATTTATTTTTTATTCATTGCTTAATACTGTTAGCTTTGTTCTATATATTTTCTGCCTCGGTGGGTAGTGGCTAGCATTTACGGCTGCACACTCGGAGGTCCTGGGTTCGAGTCCCGGGTCGGGCCAAGTTTAGTTATTGAGTCTTTCTGTATCGTAAGTCTCAGTAACGGCCCGGAGTTGGGAAGTTGGCGGTGTTTCGCCCCCGTGCCTCGGAGAGCACGTAAAGCCGTCAGTCCTGCGCCTTAACTCTCACTGGTCGTGTCGAGCAGTCATCCCACCGGAGTATGAGAGTCCCAGGAATAGAGAGTGCACTTATGTCTGCGCGTACACTTGTGCACTATAATATCTCCTGCGCAGTTGGCTAGTCTCAATGAGATTGGCCGCCGTGGCCGGAATCGGCTAGGAGAACATCATCATCATCATCATATATTTTCTCAACGCTTCACGATTAAAAGCCTTATAATACTTTATAAGTAATAAAGCCTTATAATACTTAATGTAATACTTTTTATGGCTTTTTTGTTTTTCATATGGAACTTAGTAAACGGTGTCGGTGCCAGCCGACAAATATTTTAAGATATGAATATCTAATAGATAAATATGATTGATTAGGTATGAACTCTAATTATAGTTAAAATATTATACATCAATTTGTGATGTATTTTACGTCTCGAAATATATTTTTTGAAGATTTGCTTTGCATCGGCTGGCACCAAATTCGAAAGTATTTGATTAGGTATCTATTCTAAAAAAAACGCCGTTTAGTTATTTTTTACATTTTAGTGCCTGGATGTCGCGGTTTTTTTTTAAGTTTTTATTAATTTTTGATAAATGCAAAAAATAGTTTTTTTTTTAATTATTCATTTTTTGGAAAATAAAAAAAATCGATAACGTGGTGAATTTTTTTTTATTTATCCTTCGAATTTTGCCGCTCCTGAAAATTTGCCGCCCTGGGCACTAGCCCCGAGATCCCTAGTGTAAATCCAGCGCTGTTGGCCAGCGTGGTGGACTTTCACTGACTGATTCCCCTCGTATTGAAGAGAGGTGCCCAGCAATGGAACTTTAAAAAGGGGTGAACACAAAACAATAGTATAATTTATTTATTAATCTAATTTTTTTTTAAATAAAACCATCTTTTCGGATTTTGTCGCGGATTTATTTGCATTTTTATTTCCCGACGTTTCGAATGCTTTACAGCATTCATGGTCACGGGAGAGACTGAGGTGTTACATGTCTCGAAGGTATAGTTGTTACAGACAGCCTACCCACAATTAACAAAATGAAAATTTCACTAATTACCTTACAATATTTTTTAACTTTAAACATTTTTATAATTTTAATTAGATTTATAATTGAATATGGAATATTATTTATTTAATTTTGCTGTTATTATTATAATTATTACAATTTTAAAAATATTAATTAGTAATCTATATTTAATGTTGCCATTATTATATTTAGAACCATAAAGAAAAAAATAATAAAATATTCATTATTTAAGCTACAATCAAAATAAATTCACGAAAAAAAAAACCGAAAAGATAGTTTTATTTAAAATATCTGAAATTCTTAATTTGTCATGTAAGACATACTTCTAAGGTCAAATTAAACTTATGTATTATAGTAAGTACACTGTATATATACAAAATGTTAGCAAATAATCACGTTGAATATTCTGTAAAAGGGGAACAAAGGCTTTAACTTCAGAAAATCTAATAAGTGTTCAAGACTTTGAATGCGGGCTTGTAATAGATATCCAGAGTTAAGCAACTTAGCTAGGCGGCACACACTTGATGGGTGACGGCTGAGTTGCATTACAAGTACGTGTTTCCGTTTCATGGGATATATTAAGCTGTCAACGGGTAACTAAAATCAACTGATAGCGATTGATAGAAGTCGTTAAAATCACGTCAGGAGCTCTTAGAATGCCCTAGCATTTTCATAAAGGTTTTTATCGTCAAGAACAAAGAAATAACACAAAAATCTATACATCATATGAAAAAAGGCACTATCTGTCTGTCCGTTTCTCCGCTTACTTCTTTTAAGCAACGCGAAGGATTTTGTTACGGTTTTCACTAATAGATATAGCGATAAACGAGAAGGGTTTGTATGTATAATTTGTAAATATTTTGAACAAAATGAATGAGCCTAGAAGGTGTTTTGTCATAAAAACTGTCTTCGTACGATTGATTACATGGTTAATGCTGGCTGAACCTTTAGATTTACATCATAACAATAAAACAATATATTTAAAAATTATAGGTTTAAAAATGGCCTACAGACATCAGTAAACAGTCCGCGTAACATGCACTCTCCTAAGGTACGCTCATAATAATTATTTTTATTCATATAAAACGTACCTAGGAACGCACTTGAGTGAAGCGGGGTTAAGTCGATAGTGTTATAATAAATTAAAAATGTAAAATAGAACTAGGACTTAATCTAAATTTTAAAAAATACTTAAATCTGTTGGGTTTTTCAGCGTAAAGAAGTCAAAAACAATCATACTGACAAATAAAAATTCGTCTTTATATTATTAGTGATATTTGCTTCATTATAAAACTTACATTACTTCCACTAAGAAACTAAGCGTTTAGCGCAAGTAATAAAGAAAGCTGATAGTATCTAAACGGATGTATAGTGCATACATACATGTATGTAATTATCGATCTGACCTTCGCGGTTTAAAATAATCACGTTCAATGTTAAAAATGGTATAAAATAAATGGAATATTGTTCAAAAATCATTTAATATGATGCTAACTTTAAATAAACAATGAGGGAAGCTATTACACAGTCATCAAGTCAGTCATTAGATGGTCCTTGCTTCGTTTAGATTGTCTTAAATTCCATCAATTTAGATTGTACATATTTATTGTACATTGTTCATACATATAAATATAATAAAAAAATAGCAGAGCCTTTTATTCCACGTTATTAAGAATTTTTTAAATAACAATACTCATAAATGTATCTGCTACATGCTGTATATTTTGATTACACTTCATATTATATTCCAGAAAAAAACGTATTCTTATAATTGTTTAGTTAAAGTTCCTACATTATATCCAGCCTTTTTTGACGTCCCACTGCTGGGCACGGGCCTCCCTTCAATACTAGGGGGCTCAGGCCATAGTCCACCACGCTGGCCAAGCGTGGTTTGGCGGACTTCACATGTCTTTCGAAAACTTACTTAGGCAGTGATAGCCCAGTGGTAACGCGCTCGCTTGGGTATCCGAGTGAAGCGGGTTCATATCTCGGATCTCACATCATCACGCATCTCTGATATTTTCATATTCGAATCATTTCCAACATGATTACCACATGTCTTACGGTGAAGGAAAACATCGTGAGGATCGTCATGTCTAAGTTCCTACATATACCTATAGAAATAATAGAGCTCTTCTTAAGCTCTTGGATATGATAAAGTAATTAATAGATACCGGTAATAAATATTATATACTAGCGCCTCACCCTCGCTTCGCTCAAGTTCGGCCCTAGGTACGCTTTGACGGTTAGTATGGATAGCCCACGGAAACTGTACATTTTCCCGAGATAAAAGGTACCTAACCTATTGTGATATGTGCCAAATTTCATCCAGATCCGTTCAGCTGTTCTAGCGTGATTAAGTTACAAACATCCATCCATCCATGCTTTTTATAATATTGATCGGATTATATATTATAACAGAAGTAAAGAATAAAACGCACCAAAACTTGTTTAAGTTCACATTAATTCTATCTAAATCTCTCAAAACTGGATCATAGAAGAAGTCCAAGTAAAATATTTACATTTTTCCCTTAAAGTTGGCTATTGAATTTAATAATATTTCTTAATTTGCTTCTAATTTTCAAGTAAACAATTTTATGATACGATCTTAGAAATAATTATAAATAAATAATTTTTAATTAAAAAAGTACACTGCCTTCAAAATTATTTTTGCCTTTCACTTTAAGAATAGGAATAATACACCAATAGAGATGAAATTTTTCCATGAAATTAACATGGGATAATTGAATAGCATATTTATAAAAAAAAATACTAATCGCGGTTAATTAACTTCTCCTATATTGCCTTTATTATTAAAATGAAAAAAACAATATATTTTTTTTTTTTATTTTAATAATAATTTAATTGTATTTATAACTAGGCACTTTAAATTTTAATAAAAAAGTATAAAGTAAAATATAAAAGAGGCCTCACTGAATGTCATTAACTAGTGTCTACCTAAATACCTCTTTGCCTAGCCTTTTCCCATATCATTTGGGGTATCCACGTCATTTTTGGCAGTAACACCTATTCTGGATTGTCGAGACATCGACTTGGACCTTTTCAGATTACTGTTGATGCCTAATGAAGAATGATTATTTTGTTCTAATGCAGAAAAATTCCGCCAAGCAACAATGATTGCATTGTTGTGTCATTGTTGCTTTCCGGTTTGAAGGATAAGGTAACCAGCGCAATCACAGGCAAGAGGCATATCATCTTAGTCCTCAGAGTGACAACGCACCCACGGTTCTGCATTTTTGTTACATAAAATCTAAGTGCATGAACCGTAAGTGTTATTTATGGGCGACAGGTACTGCTTTCCATCAGGTAGTCTGTCTGCTCATTTGTCACTGAACACCATAAAAAAATTGTGAAAAGGGCGACAAAATGAGCTCTCACATGATTTTACCCATGAACGAATTAACCACTGGACCAGACATGTAAGCGGACGTACTTTTACCGGTCATGTCAGTAACCAGGGTCTACCTAGCCTAGGTCGTTTGTTTTTTGTGTCAGTCTCAAGCACTTACTTGTCAAGAAAACATCTCCCAAAAATGACTAAATGTTCTGTTAAATGGTGTAAAAACTATAACGGCGGAAGCAGCACTATTTCTTTTCACTTGTAAATACATTATTTTATTATATTTGTTGTTATTTATCACAAAATTTAATTAAATGTAAAATAAAATGTCATATTATCCAACTATGTTAAATATAGTCGATATTTCTATGTATTGTTGACATCTGACAACCATCATAAAATGGAAAATATGATGACTATGCTTACAAATGTCTAAAATGTCATTCATTGATTCATCGATATATGTATTTTATCGATTACGTTCAAGCACTAGAAATATTGTATTGTGTATCAGTGTTTATAATAATGTAATAAAATCTTTGTGTGCGTTATGCGTCACTTGGTTGAACTAGTTTTCATACATTTGTATTTTATGTCAGGTCCAGTCTCTAATTCGTCCATGATTTTACCATTTACCTACTATGAAAAAATATGTATTTACCGCAACTTGAATATTGTCATAATCTTACACAATACGTAAATAGGCAAAGAAAAAAAAGTTGAGTACCTTTTTCTCCTCTGTTTGTCAGCTGGTTTTCCTTTTTTTTTTGTTTAGTAGATATTGACGAAAATTAGTGTTATCAGTAAAAGATGGATATGATCCGACCACTGAGTGATTACTAGTTTAAACGTCTTATAGTCGAGTGCAATTAGTGATTATAAATGAGAAATGACGGAACCTAGTTTAAGTGAATAGTTTGAATGATCTTTTTTCTTTGGGTTTTTAATACCATAAACTAAAAAGTTTGCCCGTTAAAAATTACCGTTTTTTTTTAAATCCGTAAATAAAAAAAGAGTTCTAGAAATCTTTTCAAAAAATACTATTAACGGAATTTTTCAGTACCTATTTATTTTTAAGAAAATAATAAATTTCTTTTATTTACTTTTAATTAATTATAAAAAGTTTTATAAAAGATTTCTTTTTATAATTAACAAGGTTCTATCGAGTCGTCCTTGGTAATTTATTTGGCCAACGCCAGCTTAACCTTAAAAATATACCAAAACAATGTACTAGAAAATTGTAGATCTTAAAAAGACCTACAATTTTCTCCTCACTACTGCACTCTCCTATACTCTCTAATCCTCTAGAATGATATTATGGAATGCCTTACCACAGGACATTCGCCAGTCGGAATCGGCGCAAGTATTCAAACGTCGTCTTAAAAACTAATATTTATCGCTATAAGTCTATGTATATTTATGTAAGCCCTGTTTATGTAAGTTTATTGTAGAATATATACGTTTATTGTTTATACTTATATATTATAATATATATTTATGTATGTCCTTATCGTTATTTATGTAAGCTTGTGTGTACTTTATAGTATGTACCGTTTAAGTAAGTTTATTATAGACTAGTTCTTTTTTCTGCACCAACCATGTCACCCTATGAGTTTCTTTATAATATAGGTTGCCTGGAAGAGATCACTTTAGTGATAAGGCCGCCTTTACACTAATATTTGTAAAGTTATAATATTCATTTATACTGTATTTTTATTTTTTGGCGTAATAAAGGATTAAATAAATAAATAAAACAGTAACTTAGCGGTTCGATTTTAACTAAATTTTGTGTAGTGATAACTTATAACTTTCGTTTCCACGGAGAACGCAAGAACGGGTTCTGTCGAGTCGTTCTTAGAAATTTTCATGTTTGACGCTGGCTAAACCGTAAGAGATACTACGAAACAAAGTACTAGTAAATTAGAGGTCTTAAAAAGGCCTACAGAAAAATTTGCAATAGCATAAGTATTTCTACTAAGATACACTTGCAATAACTATTCATATCTATAAAGAACCTAGAAACGTACCCGAACGAAGCCAGGGTAAGTCACCATATTTTATATAGAAACTGAGTTATCCTCGCAAGAAAAAAATAAATATAACTGTAAAAGGAATGTACTATACTAGAAATAGCACCATTTTCATGGGACATCCCTTAAAAAAAATAAACATTAGCGGAAGATTTTAAAAGGTAAACTTTAATTTTTTTGTATGAGAAATTCAAAAAATCCAAAATCAGCCAAATCCATTCACTATAACTGGGTTCCGAGATATAAACCTAATTGCACTCGACTATTAAGCATGTATAGCAAATATCAAATTGTACTGTTTGACAGATTTGACAGATGAAAATATTATATTCTATGCATTTTAAAACATAACTAAACTATATTAACGTAGATATTTAAAAAAAAAACAAAAGTGGACAGTTCCACTGGGTGTTTTACTCTACATAAAAACTTGGTAATTATTTTTCTGAATATAGCTTGCACGTGCTCTTTTAACAACTAGATGGATATTAAAACTGCTTTTCTTTTTTTTCAATTAATTTTGTCATTACGTACTAAATGGAAAGCCGCACATTTCAATAACAGAATATTTTTGCTATAGGTGAAAATGTTTTTTTAATGTGAAGGGTTACAATATTATAATTTTTTTTAAATTGTGAGATTCATGGATTCAAAGCGAAAATCGATGTCTTAATTTTACCTCTGAATAACACCTGCCAGGAAATATAAAGCCATTTTATTACTTTATGCTGTATAGTAGCTCTAATACCGGCATTGTCATAAAGGAAACATAAAATCTATTTACAAGTAGTTTCATACACATAACACGCAAATTGATTTATTATTATAAAATGTATGTAATACAGTCAACATTTTAATAATCTTATAATAATATTCATCATGATTGTCCCGATGGTCTAGTGGCTAGCTTTTGTGGCAGCAAATTCAGAGATCCTAGGTTCGAGTCCCGGTAAGCTAAATATTCTCAATAACAGTCCGGAGTTGGGAACTTGGCTATGTTACACCTCGTGCCTTGGAAAGCAGGTAAAGCCGTCGGTCCTGCGCCTAGTTCTCCTGGTCATGTCAAGTATCGTCCTATCGGAGGTTGATAGTGAAAGGAACAGAGAGTACATTTTTATCTACGCACACATTTATCTAGATACTAATTTTATAAAGAGGTAAAGTTTGTGCATTGCTATGTTTGTGAGGTTTAGGGGGGTAAACTCTGGATCTACTGAACCGATTTAGATGAAATTTGGTAAGAAGATAGTTTGAGACCCTGGGAAGGACATAGTAGCATTTTTATCCTAGAAATTATACCTTAAGGTGGTGAAAATAGGGTTGAAATTTTGTATGGGGAATCAACTTAGGGACGAACCCGAATGAAGCGAGGGTGAGTCGTTAGTTTACTATAAAAAACCTGTGCAGGTGGACTTATCCTACATGAGCATTAAATAAAAATTAGATGGATACAGAACATGGAGATACTTTATGGCCAGGATAGTGATAGAAGGTAGTTTCAGTGGGATACTAGTACATATAAAAAGTATCCTGAGTAAAGCGGGGGCAGACCACTAGTTATCTATAAAATAAGGCTTCAGCAATATTGAAATCACGGCAACAATAACTCCATCCATAAAACAAACTTTACAATGGAATTAAATTTCCTTTGAGATTTCGTAAATGAAAAAGGCTGTAAATAAATGTTTATGAAGTGAATAAAATGTTGATATTGTTGTTAATTTGAATGTTTATAATTAATTTTCATCAAACTGTCAAATTTAGTGTCAAATTAAATGAATATTCTTAATTGACAGTAATTATATTTATTTGTACTGGTCTTTGTCCGCGGTTCTTGTTTGTGTTAATTTAAGATATAAGTTATCTCCACTCTTCAAATTTTATCGAAAATATTAATTTGCTTTCATTATTTTGAATTAATTCTGAATAACTCTCTCTCTCTCTCTCTCTCTCTCTCTCTCTCTCTCTCTCTCTCTCTCTGAATAAACTAATCTTTTATTTGAATACAATTATGTGTGAGTCTGGTCCACATTTTTATTATTTATTATTTTTATTAGTATTTTTTTTACCTAAGCATATCTAAATAACACAGTGAATGTTCGATGTACAATTTGATTCTCATCTAAATTTATTGTACTATTACGACTTACGAGCTATGGTTCGGGCATTAGATATTAATCGGTCGGCACCATAGACGTTAAGTCCCTACCAATGAAATACTTTAAAAAGTTGTTTTGACCGGTGTGGCCTTTTAATAAAGAAAAAATATAGCTTTTTATCCGAGTGCGTTAAGCGAAGGAAGGAAGTGTGTTTATCAATCTATGTGTATGTATGCATAAAAATGGTTAAAAATTAAAATGGTGGATTCAGTCGCCAATTTGTCTCCTTATAATAAAAACTTCGTCGTTTTCGAAACCAATCGAGTGTGGTATCAAAATAAAGGCTTTTAAGTGGTAATCACAAAAATATATATACGATTTATATGTTTAAAAGTAATTTAGGAAAAAAATCGTCTTGCGGCAAGGACGAAACGTGTATGTCTACGTAATACTTTGTTCCCTCGTCAACTTGTTTACATCTTTTTAATTAGCTTTTATGCAATCGGGTTTTTTATTTTTAGAATTTTCTATAGAAAAATTTAATTACTTATCATAACCAAAAAATAAACCATGCAAATTCGCGCGGTATAAATAGTTTATAGACGTGATGTAAGCTCAATCTGTTTCCACAGTAATGTGTTAAGACACAGAATCCGGTGATTAGATAAACGTACGCCTAATGCTCCTTGAGGTAATAATCTGTTATAACGACAGACAAAATTAATGGCCTATAAATATGGCCGTTAGAATAAATAAATGGTGCAGATAAAAATTATAGATTTTTTTCAAGGGTTTTAAGATTCCGTACCTTAAAATGAAAATGGGTTTCTCCCTTATAGGATCACTTCGTTGTCCGTCTGTCTTTCTGTGTGTAAATCGCAAGGAAACAAAACCTATACGACACTTCCCGTTGACGTAGAATCATGAAATTTGGCAAGAAGCAGTCTTATAGCACAAGTAAAAGGTAAATCCGAAAACCGTTTTTTAAGCTTTTTTTTTTAATTTTTCATGCTACGGAACCGTCGATGTGCGAGTCAGACTTGCACTTGCCCGATTCTTTTTTTTTCTAAAAACAGCATTTATCAGAAAAATATAATATATACTCGTATATTATGAAAAAATAGATATAATGTCTTTAAAGTTAACCCTCGCTACTTAAGATTTTTCATACAAATTGAAAAAAAAACCTCAAGTACATATGTCTTAGAAGTTACGTGTTAATTATCCAAAAAGAGGTAAGGGATACCTAATTAAAAATATTTTAACGAGTAAAGCATATTACTCTATCCGAGAGTTTCTTGTTGATGGAAATGTGTGGAATTGAAAAATACTGACTAATACGCGCTCTAAAATCTAAGGTTAATTAATTAAATAAAATTTCACTCTATATCTAAAAGAGCAACTAACTCTTATGTTATTGAGTTTGAGTTAGAAACAGTTAGTTTTTTTATTATAGATATATGTATGTACTATAACATATAATATAAAATACTCTTTATATCTTCTATTCCATTACCACACAGCACCATATAGTTCCATGGTAAGCTACGCAACCTGTGTTATGGATACCAGATAGTTGATAGACTACACGTATAAAACTTTAAATACATACATATTATATATATATATATATATATATATATATATATATATATATATATATATATATATATATTATATATATATATATATATATATATATATATATATATATATATATATATATATATATATATATATAAACACCCATGACTGGAGTACAAACATTCGTGCTCATCACACAAATGAATACCCCCAGCGGGATTCGAACCCGCGACCGTTGTCACAGCAAGTAGGGTCATTACAAATTGAGTCAAGATAGTTCTAAAAAACAATGTTTGTATTTCTTCATAGTGTAATCCATAAATTTTATATCATAAAAAACGATGTATGAAAAACAAAATAAATCCGTCTCAGTGAAAATTTCTTTTAAAATCCGTAACATGTTTATGGCTTCCTTAGTTATTATAATTAATAACATACATACGTTAGATTCTTAAAAACTAAACTAGTATTTCATTTTCTCATATAATATGGTAGAGGTGGAGGAACTTAATTAAAGACATGGAATATGACTTCAATACATAGTTTTACATCTTTTTTTTTTAAATAAACTTCAAGTACTAGATTCGTTTCCATACTTCTAGTGCTTGAAGGCAGTTTTATCTATACTAACATTATAAAGAAGTAAAGTTTGTGGGTATGTGAGTTTGTGACGTTGTAGGGGGTAATCTCTGGATCTACTAAACCGATTTAGATGAAATTTAGTAAGAAAATAGTTTGAAACCCTGGGAAGGACATAGAATACTTTTTATCCCGAAATCATCCCTTTAGGGGGTGAAAATTCGGATGACATAAAATAAATATTTCTTACAATTTAATGAAGACCGTGAATGTTAGTCATATTGTACACTTCAAATACATATAGAAGTATAAACATTATAAATAGTAACCGAAGGGGCTTTACAGTAACCTATATGTTGTAAGGGGTCATAGATAATATCATCCAAATCCGTCAAGCCATTTCAGGGTGAAATAGAAACAAAAACATAAACACACATGCAGCACACACGCACAGACACAGACACACACAAGCAAAGACACATAAATACACGCACACTCACACGATCATTTCATTATGTTACAATGGAAGGTACACTTTAAAATTAGTGTTTGCTAACAAATCAATATTGTGGTGCAATACATATTTGAATATTATATATGAGATTAAGGTTTATTCAACATATTTATATTATAAAGTTTGATGGATTGCTTAAATCATTTTTAATTTTAGTTGCATAATAGATGTACGGACATTTGTTTAAAGCGTTACGTATAGCTTCACTAGCTTATCTGTATATCTGTCCGTCTATTGTAAATTATTCTCCCTAAATATATTTTATGGACTTAGTTTCGTACTTTTAATATATAGAGTTAGGTGACCCATCGGTTGATGAAAAACGTACTATAGAAAATTAACAAAATATACTATACAAAGTTTTGGCTTACAATTCGATCATCACATTCTCAATCACTAGGTATTTCCCATTATATTATTAAATACGCAAAACTGTTTTTATACAAGCTAATCTCAATAAACAAAGTTTTAGCGGGGCGAGCGAACTCGCAGAAACCTACAAAACTTGGATAAAAAACAAATTAAATTGTCCACATTCTTTGATGAAAATACCACGTAGTTTCAAAAGTGGTTTCTTAAAATTAATGAGCAAAGTTTTTGATCAATTCTGAACTAAACTGAATAAAAATTTTCACAGAATAATTATTTCACTTTCATTTGTCAGACCTGAAGATGCTTAAAAAGAGGCCATTAACATTTAACTAAGGCATTGATAACGCATCTAGATTATAAGCATTAACAGATTTGCCACTATCTAGCTTTGTTGACATTTCTTTTTGTGTAATTTGAAGGTCTTATTTTATTCGGGTTTATAATGTAAAATTCATGGCTTTCAATTTTTTTCAAATTCATTCAATTCATTTATTAAAAGCAAGGTCTTACAGCACAAGTAAAGAGAAAATTCCGAAAAATAAAATAGTTGAAAATTAAGATAAATTTTGGTACTTACCAGTTTTCGCGAAAATTACAATAACATGATTTTATCTTTTTATCGTGTTGACTCAGGAACTTGATTTTTTACACCTAATAGGGACTATAAAACTCAGTATCTGGTGTAAATTTAAATTTGCTAGGTCCACCCGTTCCTGAGATAAAGATGGTGATACACGGACAGACAGACGGACAGATTTGCAAGAGAGTGATCTTATAAAGGTTCCTTTCTTTACCCTTTGAGGTACGGAACCTTAAAAATCTAAAATTTTAAAAATAACAAATGAAATTCAGGAGAATATAAATAAATATAATGGATGTATAAATGTCAGACTGCTCTTTTTCACATCAAGGCTAGTTCACAAATTAAAGGTCGCAGGTCGACATTTCTCCGAGAAATAAAATCAGAAATGAAGTTGGCACAGACTGGATGCGTTAAACTCTGGATCGCGCTTCATCAAACACGCTAAGAGAAGTATGGTCAACTATGGACTGAAAAAGGCTAATAATAATAAAATTAAAGATAAGCAAATTCACTGTACTATTATAAATCTGTTGTGTATTTGTTACTTCTTCACGCCAAAACTGCTGGACAGATTTTGATGAAATTTAGTACACATTTTTTATTTTATTTTTTAATGTTGTAAAATTCATTTACACATACCAGCTGTATACAGGTGGTTATATGAGACTCACCGGTTAGAAAAGTCTACGCTAGTACTACCCACTAAAACCCAACTGTACCTCCCGCCATTTTAATGAAGCGTCGCAAGATCGCTAATGCACTCGACCACGACTCCTCGGTCTACCGAAACAGAACACACTACCAACCAGTCCGCTCTGCTAGCAAAGAATCTAAGTACAACCGGTACACCACCGAACATCTAGGGTTAGATTGGCGACCGGCTGGATTTCCACTACACACACTAATGAGCAGATATCCCCAGACGAGAGATAGACTATGACCTGACTATGAATTATCAAAGGCATCCTGTATATTATGTTACAAATTTCATTGCATCTAAGGACGTACTCAAGGGAAGCGAAGGAAAATCGCTAGTGTATGGCCATACAAATAATAAAAGGATATGTAGGTGTAGAAAACAAATAAAGCTCTCCATTTCAGCTATTAGGTAGCACAGCTTGCCGTCTGAAACGTATGATTTTATGAATATTTATGACGAGTCTTCGATCAATCACTGGAAATTCACAAGAGATTTAAACTAAGAAATGCAAGAATTGAATTGAAAGCTATATTTGTTATGGCATGAAGATTGTTATAAAATATATGCCAATTACCAATTACTGACTGATTGATAACGAAATTTGACTGTTACAGATAAGATCAAGAAATTTGGTTATATGATTGCTTATATAATATTGAAAATCTTCATTTGCAAGGGGTAAAAGGAAAGAACCTTCCTTCCCTTTTATAAGGTGGCTGGTTGAGCTAATAAAATATAACATAGGCTATGAAATAGAGGGAATTAGATATGCGAGTAACCGTTTACCTGATAGGGGTTCCATTTTTGTATCGAATGAAATTAACCCTAAAGGTGACTATACTTCCGTGTTTCATTGTTGTTCCGTGTGCTATGTTCGGGAGTGTTGCTTACATTCAATACAATGATACAATTAAAAGTTTGTTGTTTTTTTTAACTTAAACAAACGTACTAAAATATTAAGAATAATAAAAAAATGAATATAATATTGAAAATTGATTGATTGGTCATAATTGGTTTACTCCAAAAAAAATTATATCCTAACATTTATCTCTGAAACATTTAATTTACAAAAATGTTCTTACATTAACATACATATATGTATATGCCTTATAATTAAGAAACAAACGATAAGAGTCAAAAAATCGTTGTAAACAATCAGTAAATATTTCGTCGAAAGTAAGATGAGTATGAATTATATTTTTAATTCCGTATATAATGATGAAAGCTCAATGACTGACAGCTTACGTAGATGTAACTTTACTGTTTTGTAATTTCAATAACAAAATGAAACCTTCGTGGTATGGCAGGTTTGTAACACTCACACGAAAAATCCCATTAGTTGTTTAACATTATTAATAAAGCGTATTTAATTATATATCTTCATTTATGTCTACTATACATATATTTAAATGTGGAATAGCTTCAACCCGCGGCTTATCACGTACGGTGGAAACGTCTATGAAAATATGCTGGTCTTTATCAAGAACATAAGCTTTCTCCACATTGATATACAAAAACTCAAGATGCACAATTAGCGTCTCAAAAGTGTCCTCAAAAGAATGGCACCTTTTAAAATTGAATTGTATTGAGCTTTTTTTAACCGACTCCCAAAAAGGAGGAGGTTCTCAATATTCACCGATTACTCGAAGACGCCTGAACCGATCTGGATTTTTTTTTGTTTCGAAGGGTATCCTTCCCAAGTGGTCCCATTTAAATTTTATCGAAATCGGTCGAGCGGTTTTTATAAAAATCTACAATAAATTGTTTTTTTAAATAAATTGCTTAATCGAATATGTTGTTGAAATACTTTCTTCTTACAAATTACCTGCTTATTACGTTTACACTAAAAATGGAAAAATAAAACTTAAAAAAAATTAAAACCGACTTCCAGGCACTAAAATGTAAATCATTTAACTGCCTCGGTGGTGTAGTGGCTAGCATGTACGGCTGCACACCCGGAGGTCCTTCTGAGGGTGAAAATGGGGATGAAAGTTTGTACGGAGATTCTCCGTATAATATATATATATATATATATATATATATATATATATATATATATATATATATATATATATATATATATATATAATAGATTGATTATTTATTTGTTGTCTTCTATTTGTCGTTGGTTTGTACATTAACTTTGTAATTCTATCTTCACGTCTCTAGTTACTGCGAGTGTTATCCTTTATTATGTTTTGCCCACATTTTTGGTAAATTATGGGTGAATGGAAAATATAAATATTATGACGCAAAATCGACTCTGGTTAAATTTACATAAATTACTAAAACACAATATGAAATACATATGAAAGTTCAGTAAAGCGTGAACTAACTTAAAACAAAACTATAAATTATAAACTTTGAACAAGCATAAACTAAACAATATTAATAAACTTTGTAGGGCTGTTTTCATAGTACTTACATGGCTTTAATCGATAAAATTATATTTATATAATAAATAAATTTTATACCTCTTACTGCGTCACAGTGTGAATATAAATAAGAATGAGTAATAAATATTAAATAAAATTAAAAATTCGGGCCTCCATTCAATATGATCAGGCCATAGTCCACCACGCTAGCCAAGTGCGGGTTGGCAAACTTCACGTCTTTCGAAAACTTGTTAGGTTTTCTCACGATATTTTCCTTCACCATAAGACAAGTGGTAATCATGTTGGAAATGATTCGCACCTGAAAATATCAGAGGTGCGAAACCTGGGATTTGAACCCGCTTCAGTCGGTTTCCCAAGGGAGCGCGTTACCACTGGACTACCACTGACCGTGTAAATATTATATTATATACTCTTATATTTCCATTTACGTGTGATGAAATGACGTATTTTTACTATTGTTATTTTTTATGAAATAAATAAAAAATAATATATTTAAAACAAAAAATGCTATTACGGAATCTGAAACATTTTTTTTTTTACATCAAGTTTTCAACTTCACTAATAATCATTAAAAAGTTTTTTCCGCTTTCAAATTGATAAAGTCAATAAAATTTGTTTTGTTTTCGCATTTTACTATAATCTAGGTACATATTAAGTATAAATTAATAAAATAATTGGCAAGAGTTAAGATGTTTCTATCTGTAGGAGATCGTTAGAAAATGTATAGGCGTCAGGTCAAGTTTGTTATTAAGTTTTTCCTATTAACAAATTCTCAGTCACAGCTCGGAGCTGGAAAGTTGGCAGTTTTACACCATGTAAAGTAGTCGGTTTTGCTTCTGATCTCTTGCTGTTCGTGTCGAATTGTTGATTTGTTGTGTAATCGGAATAAGGGAGTGAAAGGAACAGAAACGTTGTGTCTCCGCATAGACTTGTGCACTAGTAGTAGTGTATATCTCCTGTTTTTGACTAGTCGTAGTTGACTAGTTTCAGTAAGATTGGCCAACGAAGCCGAAATTTATCAGCAACACATCACTGCTATTATAAAGTTTGTAGACTCACTTAAAAATAAATTATACAATTTTTATATACGTATTAATGTAGAAAAAAATAAAGTAAATGCAATATATATATATAATATATATATATATATATATATATATATATATATATATATATATATATATATATATATATATATCCAAAAGAACATTTATACCCTTCGCCACTGAATCATATATAAACACATGTGTGGTAGCTATTAAATAATAGACCTGGTTCAAGTAGATTTATTTTTACTCTTTAGATGTTTATGTACGTAATAAATGCTCTTCCAAAGAAATAAACTTGTAGCAAAGTTCATTAAATCTCTACATTTATTGACAGTTAAGTATAAACTTTTATACTCTAATGGTGTTTCTAAACTTTATAATTGTGTATTTACCGCGTTCGGTACTTCTTCGAAGTGTAAGGGATCAACGGATTTAAATGAAATTGGAAAAAGAAGATACCATATATATATATATATATATATATATATATATATATATATATATATATATATATATATATATATATATATATATATATATATATATATACTCACTGGCTAGAGAAGCCAGTACTACCTTTTTTTAACATTGGGATAAGCATTTAGTATATACCATCTGCATACATACACGTGGTTATGTAGGACTCACTGGCAAAGCCAGTACTACCCATTAATGCCCGACGGAGCCTCCCCCGTCTAAATGGGGGACCCCAGGATTGTTTACGCATTTAACCACGTCGGCGGCAGGTGGCAAGTTCTGCCTAAGCAGAGCACAATAACCAATAGCCCACTCTGCTATCAGAGAAGTACCAGGAGTAACCCACACAGCACACTACCCATCGAGGTGGACCGCCTCCCAGTGCGTTTCTGCTTAGGGCTATAAATTGCTTATTCGAATATGTTATCAACCGACAGCATTTTAAGATATGAATATCTAATAGGTAACTATGTATTTTACGTATCGAAATATATTAGATTTCTTTTGCGTCGGCTGGCACCGACTTCGAAAATATCTGATTAGGTATCTATTCTAAATGAAAACCTCCATTTAGTTATTTTTTACATTTCAGTGCCCGGAAGTTGATTTTTTTTAATAAAGTTTTTATTTATCTACCACTTGAGCAATCTACTATCAAAAATTAGATCTAAAATATATTTTTTTCCACATTTTATTAAGCAAAATGTTTGTATTTGAAACTCACTTTTAACACCCGATCTGCGGCATTCGGGGTTTTTAACAAAAATAAATATAATTTGTTTGAACGAGTTTGTTGTGAACGAGTATTTCTACCCTTTTATTACATTTAATCGGATTACTGAAAGATGAATGTGACGTGTGTTGGTAAAATTTTAATTTTGTGTATAACAAATACATTAGATGTATGTTTTTATTATAAATTTTTAACGCAATTCTACATTTACGTTTACCGAAAACGTTAAAGCGATCGTGAAAATGGTAAGAGATATATTCTCTTATTATGATTGTAGTATAAAGTAATACAACAAAATATATTTTAAATAAAACTTCGAATCCTACATATATTTATTATATAAAGGATTTGGAGGTTTAATGTACAGATAAGAGCACCGTAAACAACTTTCATTATGTAGTAATAATTGGAGCATGCATTATGCCTAACATCTATACTAATATTATAAAGAGGCAGAGTTTGTTTGTTTGTTTGAACGCGCTCATCTCAGGAACTACTCATCCGATTTGAAAAATTCTTCTTGCATTAGATATGACGTTTATTAGAAAGGCTATAGGTTATGTACCTATGTGTCATATAATATATAAGTGAGCCGCTAGTAGGTATATAATATACTAGCGACTCATCCTTGCTTCGCTTTGGGTTTATCCCTAACTTGATTTCCCATACAAACTTTCATCCTCATTTTCACCCCTTTAAGGGTGATTTCCGGGATAAAAAATATCCTATGCCCTTCCCAGGGTCTCAAACTATCGTCTTACCAATTTTCATATAAATCGGTTTTGTAGATCCAGTGATTACCCTCTACAACGTCACAAACACACAAACTTTACCTCTTTATAATATTAGTATAGATTAACTATTGAAATAGCATCAAAGCATCTCATGAAAAAACCTCTGACAAAATCCTAATATCTTTTGAGTGGGATTTGATGTATTCATACATCATAACAAAACTAGACGTAATACGTACTTCTGAGAATAGTTTATAAAATTATATTTTTTGCGTATGTTTATTATTTTAACTGCGCTCAGTTTTGTTCGATTTTGTGAGGAAATTTACCGTATATTATTGAGTCATAAATTTGAAATATTTATTATATTTTCATGCATTTTCTATTGTAGTCTAAGATATGAGGTGAGATCATTTTTTTCTCATCTGCTTACCAAATGAAACTTGGACTTTTTTAAACTCTGGCAACAGATTCATGAGCATTTGAATCAAATCCAACTTCTGCGAATTCTTTATGGTTTGAACTTTCAATTAATGCTAAAACATTTTTTCATATAGCAGATAGGGTTTAGGTCTCAAATCTATGATTTTAAGCGCATTCGACAATATTATTTACGCTTAACATAGCGCGCGGAAAATATATTTTTTTCTTAGAAAAACTCATAAAAGTTAATAATTAATGATCTGAAATTCATCTAAAAATTCTAGAGTAAAGATTTAATAGAAACATGGAAATGTAAGTATAAATTGTTGTTTCATTCACTAAAAGTTCTTTAAACATATTTTTCCGATGAATTTTCAATGTATCTGCTTGACTCCTTTAGCAGCCAACAACTTTATTATACTACTAGAGTTTTACCCTCGCTTCCTTGTCTTTTAGCTTTATAATATTTCTAGCGTCTGGGTCTCTAGGAATCCAACAATAATCTATATATTACTCCAGGTCATAGTCTATCTATGTATGTATTAAATTCCATCCAAATGATCAATCCAAACGATATTTTATTCCATTATTTTTTAATATTTTATATGAATTTAAGCTTTTCATGTAGCGTTCGTAACTCTATAGGGAATACTTACTAAAGAACATAAGCCATATTAATAAGGAACTCTCCTTTTTGTGTAGTGGGTTAGTAGAAAAACTAAAAATATTTACATATCCTGTTCTACACCTAAGATAATGTAGCGGTTTTAAACTTTAGTTAGAGAATATTTCAACACTGCAGTAAATTACAAGTCTATTTGTAAGTGAAAATTGCACAAAGAGTCGGCACTCACTGAAAATGAAACCATTCAGGAACAAAAGGCTGAAGTAGAAATTCTAAAAGTGTAAGGTACGTTTTGATATCTTCAAAGAATTCAATTTCAGCCAGCTTTAGCTAAAACAAGTGGCATTTAATCTTTTATGAAGTTAGGTGCCTTCAAATGTGTATTAAATTGTGTACGTGATTCTCTAGGGGTGGCGATGCGAGAGTTTAACAATATTTATTTTAACCCGTTCACATTTAATACTTTCTTAGACTTACGTGAATATCTATACAGATAAATAAAATTGAAGTGTCTGTTTGTAATGTTAAAATAACAACGTTTTAATATATGCATATGAAATTATATACGGTGCTTATAAAAACACAATTTTTAAATTTTGTCTGTCTGTCTATCTGTCCGTTTGTTCCGGATAGTCTTTAAATTGGCTGGACTGATTTTGACGGGACTTTCACTGGAAGATAGCTAACGTAAGAGGGAGTAACATAGGCTACTTTTATTTTAGAAAATGAAATAGGGTTTTACTCAAAAAAAATGTCCCTAGGGACGAACCCGAGCGAAGCGACGGTGAGTCGCTAGTTTTAAATAACATTATCTTTTTAGATTTTTTCGCGGAATTATTTTATATGTTTGGTTCCCGTCGTTTCGAATGCTTTACAACAACCATGGTCACAGAAGTGACTGTATTTTTAACCGACTTCAAAAAGAAGAAGGTTCTTAATTTGATTGGTATTTTTTTAGTTTTCGTTTTAAGCTGACACTTAAACCCTAGCTAAGTTTGGATGCGACTCTAAGCGCCTTTTGATTTATCAATAATTAAATAAGGCATGTTAGGCGTTTTACAATCATATGTTTATTTCAATTAAGAATATAATCCATACTGTTATTATAAATGTGAAAGTGTGAAAGTGTGTTTGTTTGTTTGTTTGTTTGTTTGTTTGTTTGTTTGTCCTTCTTTCACATGGAAACGGAATGACGGACTAGCCTGATTTTTTGCGTGGAGATAGTTGGAGAGTACATTTTACCACGGCAGATTATGTCATTCCCACGGGAAAATACGTTATAATACAACTCAAATAAATATTTATCATCAAAATTACTTCAAATTTGGCATTAATACTCTTCAATAAAATGAAATAAATACGTGTTTTAGCATTTTTTGGAAATTCATCCTATAAGGGCGTAAAACAGAGAGTGAAAGTTTGT
This sequence comes from Brenthis hecate, assembly GCA_951806755.1. Lineage (NCBI taxonomy): Eukaryota > Metazoa > Arthropoda > Insecta > Lepidoptera > Nymphalidae > Brenthis > Brenthis hecate. The sequence goes on from OX638250.1 coordinate 21,776,676, forward strand.
ATGAAACTTATCCTTAACCCTTCCAGAGATTTTTCTGTAGTTTTAGCGCGAGCGAAGCTGCGGGTTCTGCTAGTAATTTATATTTATTCACACGATAATAATCGAACAAATAGGCAAATTTAATTAGTCTGAATTTTTTTTATGGTATAAACATAATATATTTATACATAAAATATCTATACTCGTGTGTATATTAATTTTTAGTAATTTAATACGGTAAAAATAATATCTTTAATTCAATATCTTTTTTGGGTATACTATTACTTCTGAAGCTAAACTATTAGCTTAATGGTGAAAATTAAAGATACTGGCGAAAGAAAACTGAAAGCAAGAATAATATTTTCATTCTTTTTTATTCTTTTTCAACTTCAAAAAGAGGGAATTCTATTTGAGATATTAATCTATCTATGTATCTTATTGAAATAGTCATTATTATCGATACAGAGGCCGAATCTATAGTTTTCAGAAATTTTGTCTGTCTGTTTGACTGTTTGGGAACACATCAAGAGAAAACCACTGGACATAATATTTTGATGAAATTTAGTATAATGATAGGTTATCCGGGTCAACATTCAGGATACTTTTTACTGCGGAAAAATATCTCATCACTGACAAACCTATACTAAACGTTAAATCTATACTAAACGAATAATTGGTCCGAAAAATCCGAAAAGTTTGGCTGTCGTTATATTTTATTAATACACAGAAACCCTCACTCTTCTTTTTTGCTCAGTGAATTGTTTTTTATAACACTTTTTCATAGCACATACAAACTCTTATTTGTTAAAAGATTAAAAAAAAATCCATAGGTGGGATCGATTGAAAATTATTAAGCCTTGCCAAATAAACATGTCATTAACAGTTTTACAAATTTGGTTATTGGTTATGTTATTTATTATCGTTTTCATCTAATTTTCTATTTTAATAAACATTAAATCACGTTATACGAGGCCGTAATAGCAATTTGCTTACGACTTCATTTTGGTCTCGCGCTCGTCGATAGGTTATTATCGAGAGGGACCGCATATATAAATTGGAAAATTGCTTCTTACACTCGATTCCAATAATAATTACATCACAACGCTATTTGAGATTTTTGGGATTCCATAGGCCAATGAAGAAAACGAAACCTTTACGAATTTTTCGCATATTTTACGGTTGTATAAAAAGGGTTCGGTGTTTTTATTACATGTTGTTCTTTGCTCACGAGTGTGTTTAATATTTAATTATTTCTAAATTAAAATCGATCTACCCATTAACGCGCTATAAGTACGTAGAGAAAGAAAATTTGAAAATTCTGTAAATAAAACCTTGTTTTCCGGGTTTATTTTGTTTTTTGTCACGACGTTTCAATAAAATTTATTAAAATTCGACAAAAATAGTAACGGGAAAGACTAAGGTTTTGATGTTTCAAAAGTTATTTGATATAGTTATTAAAATTTTGTTACCGTACACGTATGAAAATGTCAAATATTCGCATATATATACGATACATATTATGTTACGTATGTATAGATATTTATATCACTTTAACCGAATTTCAATCAGTGATCAATCAAGTGAATTACCGACGCTCTGGCCAACCGACCAAAAGGGCTTGTGATACCCTGACTCCCTAAACACTATTGAGAAATTTTCTTTTATTATTTAGAACTTCTTAGTAGAAAAATATTATTATAAATATTTTTAGCCACAATACAGAATCGAATGCAGAACCTCATAATCAATAAACGTACTTGCAGGTAGAGATTAATGAGGTCGCTATATATAGTCGATTTAATCGTACACGAGGCCCGCTTCTGATTAGCACTGTTTACCGTACCGGACATCACATTTGTGTTTACCAAACTAGTATTGATCCCAAGCTATTAGATAATGCATGTAGATTTAAAACGGAATACGGATTTCCTTAAACGCAAAAGCTAACACATTAATTGTAAAATTATCTATACATATAATAAAATTGTAACTAAGCCGAATCTGTACATTAAATATTTTTTGGAAAATCTTATTGAAATAAACATTATTATATATTACATAGGCCAAATATATAGTTTTTAGAATTTTTGTCTGTCTATCTGTTACTGCATCACAAAAAAACCACTGGAGAGATTTTGATGAAATTTGGTATGGTGAAAGCTGGTTATCCGGGTCAACATATAGGGTACTTTTTACCGCGGGAAAATATCTCATTTCTGAGAAAAAACACAAAACTGCATTGTAAGAGTATACTAATAATATGTAAAACCTAAGAATTTGGTTTGGTCATCTGAACGCGGGCGGAGCCGCGGGCAATGCTAGTATTCTATTATAGTGGCAGAAACCTGCGTTTTATTCGTGTCCACTGACTTTATATGCAAATTATATAAATACATATAATGTTAGTATGTAATGTAATGTTAGTATGGAATAGATAAACTATATATTATATACATACATGGGTATGATGAGTTGTTGTGGATTGTATTATAACGTGTTTTCCCATAGAAATGAGAAAATCTCCCGCGGTAAAAAGTAGCCTATGCCACTCTCCAGCCCCCCAAATATCTTTACACAAAAAATCTCATAATTATCATCAATCAAAACTCATCAAAATCATATGTAGATATATTAAGGATAAGATAATGACACTTTCCTCAACGAATTTTAATTTTATATTTTTTCTATTTAAGGTAAAACGTACGAATTAAAAGCAATAAGACACTACGTAAGAATATAAATCCTTCAACTCTATATTATTAAGACGTGAAACATGAAACCTTTTTACAACTGTCACTTCTAACATTTTATTTTTTTTTCATATATTTCAATCATCATTTCAATTTTGTTATTTTTTTCTTTCGAATAAAACTAGTAGAAAGAAAAAAAAATTGTTTACAAAATGTCAACTTGAGCATATTTCAATCTGCATGTCACTCAGTGTGAAAGGTTCTGACAAATCAAATAAAATACTAAAAATAGAAGGCGTATTCTGTGCATCTGTATAGAGGTTGTAGCGAGATACGTGCATTCTATTTATTGGCTCATTTTGTTGAATGTTGGCTATGAAGAGGACTATATTTTTGTCTTTATTTCATCTTTATATATCACAACATGTGGTAAGAGGCTAGTAGCCAACCAAGCTCAGTAGTAACGCGCTTGTTTGGGAACCAAGTGAAACGGGTTCAAATTCCGGGTCTCGCACTTCTGATATTTTAATATGCGAATCCTTTTGAACATGGTTATCATTTGTCCTACGGTGAAGGAAACCTGCTTTATTAGAGAACTTAGCAAGGTTTCGAAAAACACGTGAAGGCCACCAATCCTCCCCCTTGGCCTATATGGTGAACTACTGCCGGATCCTCCTCGCTTTGAAGGCAGGCCCACTCTCAGCAAGGTACTTATAAGTCAGTATACAAATTTTTATTTCCATACTATTTTAAATCATTAATACCTATATTTTTCTTCTCCATCCATTTCCCAATCACTTGGGGTCGGCGCAGTACATCTTCTGTACTGCTGATAGGATTTGGCAAAAGTTTTACGACCGGCCGCCTGCCTGACGTCAACCCTCCTTGGGAATGCTATTGTCTCTCTTTGTCTGAATGGTATCGCGGGAGTCTTGTAATAATTATGCACTTTCGATTTTGTTGTCTTTTAAAACATTTTTTATACTATTACTTTAATTTTTAATGTTATTTTCGGATATATTTTGAAATAAATTTTGATTGCACAATAAAAAAAATTTTATTACTATTATTAATATTTTTTATTAAAACCTATATTACTATTAACTAATATTACTCTAAATCATTATTGTTTGGCTTTATGTTTAAGTCCGTGAGACCGTCTACAGATATATTTAAAGCTTCAGACTGTACTTAGTATGGTTCTAAATATCTCTTTCATATTATCTCGCGCATACTTCGGTTTAGTCTGTTCACTGTATGTATAGTGAATGAATGAACTAGATTAAGACTTTTAAAATTGATCCAATGTTGACAATATATCCAACGTAGTATTTCTTCCACTAACCAATCACTGAAAAACTTTGAAAGGTTCAAGGCTGAGTGTGGAACAAACAGTGTCATTGAACTACGAAAACAAGCATATTATCTTAGAAATTAAGTTTTATAAAGAAGAGCGAAAGCTCGTTTGTATCAGCAGTTTTAATTTAAAATAATCTTTAAGCCAAAAATCTGAAAATTACATAGGTTTACAATTATTTTGTTATGTCAAAGAATCACTCTTAAGCACTGTTAAGTTAATAATATAGGTTCTAAAATATATAAATAAAATATATTTTTTTTACTGTTTATGTCTATTGTCTATTGATTCATCAAGTTCAGATCAAATTGCTAAACCTAAAAGCCTCAAATTGTATCAACCCATTCCTATAATAAAAGGAGTTACCTAGATATTATTAATTTAACATATTTTTATCGATAACACAAAATATTTATTTCATAACACTAAAGCACATCTGTAATAGCTGCTAAACAAGAAAAAAATTGTTTGACAAACAGTGGATAAAAGGTACTGAACAGTTTTGTCGATGCCTACATATAAATATTTACCATATACCGTTATCGAACGTGTAACTTCCTTAATAATAGCCTTTGCCTTCTGATGGTTATCATAAACTAAATGGATTCTGACGAGTTAAGATCATATAATAAATATAAAAGCATTATAATATAGTGAAAGCTTTATAGCACAGTTTTATGTTAACTTTTTTTACGTTCTATGAAGAGAACCTTTAATGGAAAAGCATTTCTAGTTTTTTCAAAAGGGGGCTCAGATATGACAACAAAACATAAGCGCTTCTTTTAAATAACACTTTCCTTAAAAATATTGTAAATGACATATCTAAGCTTAATAACACGTGGTCTGAATACGCCATTCATATATTTTTAAATTCTGCTCGGTCTTACCTCAATTCCCATAACCTATCTATCTAAAGTTTTCATTACTAGAGATAGAAATTTGACATGTATGTATGTATTTAGCCCTTTTCAACGTCCCACTGCAGGGCACGGGCCTCCCTTCAATACGACGGGGATCAGGCCATAGTCCACCACGCTAGCCAAGTGCGGGTTGGCGGACTTCACATGTCTTTTTGAAATCTTACTAGGTTCTCTCAGACATGCAGGTTTCCTCACGATGTTTTCCTTCACCGTTAAGACAAGTGGTAATCATGTTGGAAATGATTCGCACATGAAAATATCAGAGGTGCGAGACCTGGGATTTGAACTCGCTTCACTCGGTTTCCCAAGCGAGCGCGTCACCACTGGGCTACCACTGCCTTTGACATGTGCTCCATACATAATCATACAATTTGGTCAAATCCCTATCACTTGTAAGGAAAAACACAGAAAGACAGGATTTTGGGAGCGGCCGTAATGTGTCCATGTGAAACTTATAGCACAAGTAAATGGTAGATAAGCTAATATATATATTTTTTATCAATGGTAAAAAAGAACCTTAATTTCATGCCACCGTTGATTGTAACTGATTTTAATCTATGCATATAATAAAATTGTAACTTAGCCGAATCTGTACACTAAATATTTTGTGTAAAATCTTATTGAAATAAACATTATTATCGATACAGAGACCGAATCTATAGTTTTTAGAAATTTTGTCTGTGTGTCTGTGTGTCTGTCTGTCTCTTACCGCATCACAGAAAAACCACTGGAGGGATCTTGATGAAATTTGGTATTGTGATAGGTGGTTATCCGGGTCGACATATAGAATACTTTTTACCGCGGGAAAATATCTAATTTCTGAGAAAAAATATAAAAACTGCATCTAAGAGTATACTAATATGTAAAACCTAAGAATTTGGTTTTTGGTCATCTAAACGCGTGCGGAGCCGCGGGTTATGCTAATATATATTTATATATTTTTTCATTACTACATTTACATTTTACATTAGTTTCATATTATGGTAAAGAAAAATGTTACTAAACAAAATTGGAATAATTTTGTTTAGTAACTTATTGTTAGATTGCTATCTATACTTAATATTATAAAAAGGTAAAGTTTGTGAATTGTGAGTTTGTGAGTTGGTGACGTTGTAGGGAGTAATCTGTGGATCTACTGAACCGATTTAGATGAAATTTGTAAGAAGATAGACTAAGACCCTGGGAAGGACATAGGATACGTAATATCCCAGAAATCGTCCCTTAAAGGGGTGTAAATAGGGATAAAAGTTTGTATTGGGAATCAAGCTAGGGACGAACCTAAGCCAAGCGAGGGTGAGTCGCTAGTGTAATAAAAAATAATATTATGTTAAAACGTGAAACTGAAGTTTTATTTTATTAATTTATTCTACATTTAGTATTGTAAAAATATAAGTTAGATATTGTTTATCAGATACTACTAACTAATTAATCGGCCTAGTTGGAATCCCACGCCTCGTTAAATCTATGAGATATTTGTACGAATAAATTGGATTAAATAACTTATTCAACTATCTTTTCATCTGAATTTTGTTGAATTGCATTTGTTCTTTATAGATTTTTCATTTGTCTTTTATTTCCTAATACAAGATTAATTGAATGGATTGATAATTTTAGTAGAAACACTGTAAAAATTTGGGGACTCGTGATTGAAATACGATCTTTGCTATACAAGTACCATGAGTTCATGAATAGTGCAGACATATCCTCCCATTAACAACGTCAAGTTGATACAAATGAATAATGAGGTGACGTTATAGAATCCTTGATTAAATTAAACACAGAATTACGAATAACTAAATCTATACATATAATAAAATTGTAACTAAGCCGTATCTGTACATTAAATAGTTTTTGGAAAATCTTATTGAAATAGACATTATTATAGATACAGAGGCCGAATCTATAGATTTTAGAATTTATGTCTGTTTGTTACCGCATCACAGAAAAACCACTGGAGGGATCTTGATGAAATTTGGTATGGTGATAGCTGGTTATCCGGGTCAATATGTAGGATACTTTTTACCACGGAAAAATATCTCATTTCTGAGAAAAAATACAAAAACTGCATTGTAAGAGTATACTAATATGTAAAACCTAAGAATTTGCTTTTTGGTCATCAGAACGCGGGTGGAGCCGCAGGCAATGCTAGTGCGTATATAAACGTACTGTACGGTACTGTTTTCAACCGACTTCAAAAAGGAGGAGGTTCTCAATTCGACTGATGATGAATTTAACCTACTTCTAATTGTCATATTGACTTGAAACTTTGCAAGTGTTTATATTTCCGTTGATAGTACAGTGGTTCGGTATTGTTGACCTGATCTGATAGTAAGGCCAGAAGGTGGATATAGGTGGAACTCTTCAACGGTTAATAGTAGATACTTTGAGTTTGGGATTATTTTGTTTGATTTAACAAGCCTAACACATTAGAATTCTTACTTTGTTAATACTGTCTACACTAAAAAGGGAAAAATAAAAACTTTTTAACAAAAAAATAAAAAACGCCTTCAAATAAAAGCACTAAAAAGTAAAATCTAACTGATTGGTAGTTTTCATTTACTATACATACCTAATCAAATATTTTCGAAATCGGTGCCAGCCCATACAAAGCAAAATATAAAAAATATCGATGAATCAATGAATGACATTTTAGACATTTGTAAGCATAGTCATCATATTTTACATCTTTTAATTTAAAATATCTGTATTTATTATAATAAATTAAAATAAATGAATTAAAGAGGCAATAATAATGTGTCAAATAATAATATTTTTTTTAATTTGATTTATATAAATACGATGGCATTGATGGCAACATTCTGTTGGCCTATAATAATGTTAATAAACAAATGAATATCGGGTGTATATTCCATTAATATATAATAAATATTATTTTGTAAAGATTAAAAAAATATTAAGCTAATTTAATTAAATAAAGTGATTTTGTTGATTCTGTTATTGAACTATTTTAATTGGCAATTGATTGTCTCGGGTAGTTATAAAAATGTGACACTGTCCTAATTTTGCTCAGTTCTTAATAAACATTTGTGAAATTAGGAAAAAGAAAAAGTGATTGCAAATTGTGAAAAAGGGAGTGTTGGATCGTGAAAGTAAAATAATTAGTGCAAGTGGTAAAGTGTTTTATTATAAATCGCCAACTCAGAAGTTTAGTGCTAAAACATTATTGTTTGATTTTGTGTAATTTATGTGTTGAAATAAAATGATCTTTATTATTATTACAATGGAATAATATTCCAAAGTATATAAATGTGGTATAAAATAAAATAAAAAATTAAGTACACATACTAATTATAATTTTTGCATTTATATTTTTATTTGATTTAGAAAATATTTTTATAAATTTATTGTCATCAGATTGTAGGATACTGTGATAAAAGTATTTTATGTTATTGTACTGTACAAATAACACAATTCGTTCAGTTATTTCGTCAAATATCGATATATTTTTCGACATTGTCAAGCACTAGTCGATGTCAAATGGACTCACTCGACAGTTTCGTCATTTGTTCTGAATGGTATAATCCAGCCATTTTATGATGGTTGTCAGATGTCAACAATACATAGAAATATCGACTATATTTAACATGACTTGCTAGACGTTTGTTTTGGTTTACACACGTGTTAGTGAGATCGGTGCTTTTTTTCTATATAAATCATTTCTCTTTTAAGTTTTTATTATAATTAAGTGTCAAAGGTGTACTAATTGTATTGAATTTAGGTTTTTATTGGTGATTGGTTTTTATATTTATTTGTGTGTGGTCTAAATAAAGGTAAGTTAGGTGTAAGGATGGATGGTGATCCACCGTCGGAGCCCCCGGACCCCGGAGGCACCATTTTGTTAAGTAGTGTGGGTGTTTCTCGTAAACGTCAAGGGGAGGACTCAACTTCCGATGCAAATTTAACAGCTAAAAAGACTATACATAATCCTGATACTGCCACCCCATCAATCCAAAGTGTATATATTCATCCCTCTATGTCCGAAGGTCCTTCTTCCTATAATGACGATGATAAAGGTCCATTTATAGTCTATGTCTCTAGGGAAACTCCTGACCCTGCAGCTGGAACAACAATAAGAGCCATCAAGTTTGGTCAATTTTTGCATAACCATAAAATTCCCAATATAATTAATGATGGAGTTAAGAATGTCGGTCGCAATAAAATCGCTGTCCAATTCTCCTCTGCTGAGGCTGCTAATAATTTTTTAAAGAACCCAGTTCTCAGTATGTGTAAATATGTAGCAGTTATTCCCACTTTTAATATTACTCGAATGGGTCTTATCAAAGGAGTCCCTGTTGACTGGGCAATGGATGAATTTATCGAGTCATTAGAACTTCCTCCTGGTTGTGGTAAGGTCATGAAAGCAAGACGTTTGAATCGAAAGAATGTTAATGAAGGTATTGTTACCTGGGTACCAACTCAGTCAGTTGCAATGACATTTAGGGGTCAAATGCTGCCTGAGAAAGTGTACTCTTACCACACTTCCCTCCCTGTTGAGACATATAAACTTCCCACCATACAGTGCCTCAATTGCTGTCGCTTTGGTCACATTAAATCTCAATGCAGATCTAAGCCAAGGTGTTACAGGTGTTCCGAATCACATACTGGAGATGCATGTAATATAATTAAAGAGAATTCAACATGTATTCATTGCACTAGCAAACATTTTGCCACAGACAAAGATTGTCCTGAATTTGTTAGGCAACAGTCAATTAAGATGGTAATGTCACAAGAGAATGTTTCCTATATGGAAGCAGCCTCCCGCTTTCCTCCTGTGCAGCGTTCTTATGCAGATGTTGCTAAAGAGATGTTCACCCTTCCGTCTTACACCAATGCTCCCTCTAGCCCAATTCAACCTCAACCTTCTTCCTCTGCTTCATATCGTCAAACAGTTTTCCGTTCACCACGTCCCCGAGCTCCTCTAGCGAAGGGATATGATAGACAAGCTCATCAAGCAATTGTTAGCAATTGCTCTTCTCCTCTTCCTAATGGCTGTGCCCTTAATAGTGTTGATAATCCCCCCAGTCCTAAAAAAGATCTCCTTCTAGCTCTCATTGAAACTCTCATTTCTATTATATCCTTCTGTGATGATGTTCCTTTACCGTCCAACGTTGCCCAAAAATTAATGCAAATTTTCAACATAGTTAAAAATGGCCCCACTGAACTTCCTCCAGTGGAACTGTAAAAGCATCCATCCTAAAAAGCATGAATTAATTCATCTTATTTCCACACACAATCCTGTCATTATTGCCCTCTCGGAGACATGGTTAACTCCGGGTTCTCGTTTCCGGGTGCCAGGTTTTGCCTGTTTAAGGGAGGACAGAAGTGACGGGTATGCTGGCAGTGCCATTCTTATCCGGCACTCCACTCCTTATTCCCTTATCCCTATTCCATCTCACAGTCAACAGTTTAATGCTGTTGCTGTGAGGGTTCTTAATATATCATTTCTCTCTGTATATATTCCTCATCCTTCTCCTACGATTTTTCCTGAGCTTTTGTCTATTATCTCTTCACTTCCAGGTCCTGTACTGATTATGGGAGATTTTAACATCCATCACACATTGTGGGGATGTTATTATTGTGATAGATTCTCTCCTCAGTTAGTAGACATGATTGATGATACTAACCTTTGTATCCTCAATGATGGCTCACCGACTAGAAGGGTTTATCCCAATCAAAATCCTAAATCAGCTGTAGACCTTTGCCTCTCTTCTCCTGCGCTCGCTGCCCAATTATCATGGAATCTCGTACTTTCCTCTTCCTATGGCAGCGATCATTTTCCTATCCTCATCTCTTTATTCACTGGATATATACCTTCCTCTTCAAATTCCAATTCTCTTCTTAAACATAATTTAAATAAAGCTAATTGGTATGATTTCGCTACTTCTGTTGATCGCATGTTGGACTCCCTTCCAGAATCTATTGATAGTGAGAATGTCATTTTTTGTTATGATCGGTTTGTCTCTGCTATTATTTCTTCTGCAGATCTTCATATACCGAAGAAGTGCTCCACGCAGTATCAATTGCCCTCCAATCCCTGGTGGGATCAGGATTGCACTGATTCTGTTAATCGGCGTAAATCTGCCGAGATGTCATATGCAGCCTCTATGACAGTGCAGAATTTTAATGTTTATCAGCGCAATGATGCAAAATTTAGAAGATTGGCTCATAAAAAGAAAAAACTTAGCTGGATAAATTTTTGTGAATCCCTGGATCCTCGGTCGCCCCCATCCCTTGTGTGGACTAATGTTAAGAGATTTCGTCGATCTCTTAACTCTGTACCTAGTCCTAACTCCAATAACCCCTCCGTATGGCTTAATGACTTTGCTGATAAATTAGCCCCTCCATTTGTTCCCCCACATGATTCTTATTCGTATTCTGTTCCATCTTCTGTAATTAATGAAATGGATCGCCCTTTTACATTTGAAGAACTTGAAATCTCCTTAACGGATTTAAAAGATACTAGTCCAGGAGAGGATGGTATTCCTTATTCCTTTATTAGAAGGTTGAACAATAGATCCAAAAAGTATTTCTTAAATTTAATAAATGCTTTATTTGAGTCAGGTATTGTTCCAGAATCATGGAAATCCCAAATAGTAATCCCTATTCTTAAGCCGGGCAAATGTCCATCAGATCCAAATTCCTATAGACCCATTGCGCTAGCATCCACGTTAGCGAAGATAACTGAACGGATTTTGAAAATTCGCCTCGAATGGATAGTGGAAAGCAGAAATATCTTAGCACCCTCTCAGTTTGGCTTTAGAAAGGGGCTGAGTACAATAGATAGTCTCAGTATTTTCACTACAGACATTCGACTAGCCTATGCCCAAGGAGAGTATCTGGTTGGTGTTTTTCTTGATATCGCTTCTGCTTATGATAATGTTCTTCTTCCAATGCTCAGGCAGAAAATGCATCATCTGAACATCCCACCGAGGTTGACACATTTCATAAGTCAGTTGCTGACTGGTAGAACCATATCTGTTAAACATCAATTACTTACTGTGCCTCCCAGACGTGTCTGGAAAGGTCTTCCCCAAGGCTCGGTCCTCAGCCCTCTTCTGTATAATTTATATACTCATGACCTCGAATTGTCTGTAAACAATTTTTGTAATATTCTTCAATATGCTGATGACATCGTCCTCTATTGCAGTTCACAATCTGTAGAGGACATTAATTTCCGGATAAATACTGCTTTGCATTATCTAGGTCAATGGTTTTCTGAAAATGGCTTATCTCTATCAGTGGATAAGTGTCAGGCAGTTGTATTCACTAGAAGGAGGTCAGCTCCAAATTTCCAATTCTTGTATGATAATCATATCATTAGTTTAGTAGAAAAAGCAAAATTTTTAGGCATCGTTCTTGATAAAAGACTGAATGGAATTGCACATACTGAGTACATAACTAAAAAATGTGAAAAGGGCATCAACGCTCTACGCGCGGTGTCCGGTGTGTGGTGGGGTGCACACCCATATACTCAAAAATTGCTGTACAATTCCCTTGTGCGTAGTCATATTGATTACGGTACATTTGTTTTAGACCCCTTTAATAAGGTTCCCACAGAAAAACTTAATCGAATACAACACAAATGTCTGCGAATAGTATTAGGTGCAATGAAGTCTACTCCTACCAATGCCCTTCAAGTTGAATGTGTTGACCCTCCGTTACCATTACGTCGCCAATTCCTATATGATCGATTTGTCGGTAAGTCGTTACAGTTATCGTCCCATCCTCTTTGGCCCAGGCTAAGTCGACTTGCTGACTTTAACTCCCCTCAAAGACCCTTATCCTTCCTCTTAGAAAGTTTCCTCAAGTTCACCAAGCTTCCTCACCCTTTATCCCGTTTTAGTCTTAATCCTCTTTTTGGTACTCCTTATAAGGCACTAACTTTTTCTCCCTCTATTATCTTGGATCTTGGTCTGACCAAGAAAGCCCCTGACACCAACACAAAATTCCAGAGTCTAGTTCATCAAAATTGGTCGAATCACCTCCTTATATTTACTGATGCATCTAAGCTATCGCATGATAGCTGTGTTGGTGCAGCTTGCTGGGTTCCTAAATTCAAAATTATTTTACAATTTAAATGCCCTCCAGAATCATCGGTGTTTACAGGCGAGGCTGTTGCTCTACTAGAAGCAATCCTGTTCACCCTCTCCCATGAGTTCAAACAGACAGTTATACTGACAGACTCTCTCAGTTGTTTAATGGCTATTAAGGAGAATCCGTTTCGTAGCAAATTAAGATCTTCTATTATCTTACGGATTCGTGAAACTTTGTTCTCATGTCATCAGAAGGGCTTGCTGGTCTCCTTGGTCTGGATACCAGGTCATTCTGGTATTCCAGGTAACGAAACTGTGGACTCTTGTGCAAAATCTGCTGTCATCTGTGGGACGCTTGAGTATTTTAATAATTCGGCTCAGGATCTGGTATCTCTTGCTAAGATTCATTTAGAAAAAGCTTGGAATAAGAACTGGAATCTATCAAAATCTTTTAAAGGTAAGCACTATGCAGCCCTTCAGGCCGAGATTCCAAGGCACCCTTGGTATCATCGTTTAAAACTTGCGGAACGTTGGGTCATAACTACCATTTGTCGCTTGCGCCTTGGACATGCATGTACACCTGTGCACCTAGCGAAAATTAGGGTCAGGGACCATTCCTTATGCGAATGTGGTCTTGATGAAGGTACTCCCTCTCATATTCTTTTTAGCTGTCCTAGACTTCTCCATCCTATTTATGATGTTCTTCCCCTCAAAGTCCCCCGTCCCATTGATGTTAATTGTTTGTTAATGTTTGTGTTTAGTCCTTTATGTAAATTTTTATGTAAATATATTAAGAGTAATGGAATTAGATTATAGATTAACAATTTTGTATGATATTTAGAACTTACTTACTAACCACTTATTTTTAATTATGGTTTTTATGTATATAGTAATTGTGTTGTCTTTTGTTGTAGATCCAAGGTTCATAGAGGAGCTGCTAACCTTTTTTACACTTTTTTATTAATATAAACAGTTTAGTAATCTCGTTTAATACCGACCAATCTCCTTCGTGTCTTCTCCATTCTACGTGACATTGGCAAAGTAATCTGTGCTCAACTGGCACGTTTTGAAGCCATTACCAAGAGAATTGAATTGAATTGAATTATATTTAACATAGTTGGATAATATGACATTTTATTTTACATTTAATTAAATTTTGTGATAAATAACAATAAATATAATAAAATAATGTATTTACAAGTGAAAAGAAATAGTGCTGCTTCCGCCGTTATAGTTTTTACACCATTTAACAGAACATTTAGTCATTTTTGGGAGATGTTTTCTTGACAAGTAAGTGCTTGAGACTGACACAAAAAACAAACGACCTAGGCTAGGTAGACCCTGGTTACTGACATGACCGGTAAAGGTACGTCCGCTTACATGTCTGGTCCAGTGGTTAATTCGTTCATGTAGATAAAGTATTAGGTCATACTTCAACTTTGTAGTATAAGATGAAGTAGTTCTGATTCATCCTGCAAATTTAACCTAAACAAACATACCATCTAACAAACATTGGAAGCCAAATAAAAGCTTGTACAAAAAGATGTTTCTTGATAAAAATACTTTTAAAAGGTATTATTTCACTAGCCCTTAGAAGTGAAATGATAGACCTAACTTCTATTTAAAGATAGTTATGAAAATTTGACTCACCATTGCAAATGCATATAGCTCCTGCTCTTTGAAGTATAGTTAGTTCAAGAATTGCATGCTAGAGAAAAAGTATGAAGAATGTCATAATGGCAAGGACTGAAAGAGAAATATAAAAATTAAAATTAAGCAATATAATAATTTTAAATGTGAAGATCTTATCAGTTTGATACTCTCTCAAATTTATTTATCTAGTTTTTGATTATTCAGTTACTTTAATCTTATTTTGACGAGACGTCTGGCTCAGTTTATAGTAAACGTATTTTCTATGCCAGCGGTCGTAGGTTCGAGTCCCGCTGGGATTCGTTTGTGTGATTCGTTTGTGCACGAATTTTGCACTCCGGTCATGGATGTTTATATTTATAATATATATGTATTTAAAGTCATATATGTGTAGTGTATCAACTATCTGGTATCCATAACACAAGCCTCGCAGCTTACCATGGAACTAGATGGTGCTGTGTGTTAATGTCCCAACATATTTATTCATTTTCATTAAAATTTCATAATGAAGTCATTTACCTAAAGCTATAAGCTATAGATGTCGTCCTAGCAACCAAATTAAATTATTTTGCTAGGGACTTTACTAAGACCCATCTCATATCAAACTAAGTAGCATTCTTCCGTATTATAATTAAACTTGGTCCCAAATATCCTTTGTTTGTTACAAATTAATTTCGTTTCTGTGTTTATCTGTTATCTAGTTATTGGTTTAGATATCCTCTGTATCTTCTACCTGTTGTGAAAGGACAATAATTTAGTATATCATTTACATTGTAAGCTTACTGATACCAATAATACTGCCTCTGATTCTCCCCGTGGATAAAGTATGCTTTAGTCAGCGCCATCTATTGATGAGTTGCTTTAAAATATAGTTAAAATAACATTTTTGAAGTGTTATCCCCCGGAAACGCGTCACTGAGATACAAGGTATCGTACGTGTTAATTTAGAATATGGGGTATCCGCGTGTCAAGTTTAATCTAAATCCGTTTAATTATATACATAAGTGTGATACAATGTCTGAAATGCGTGATAAATAATTATAAATTTGATACGGTTTTATGTTTTTATAACCCACTAGAGACTCACCTTCACTTCGCTCGGGCTTGTCCCTAGGTACGTTTTAACGATTAATGATTGTCATACAAAATAAACAATTCTAAACTTTTCAATTTTCTAGCTGTTTTTTTTCTCGTTATTTATATTTTCGTAAATAATTATTCAAACCGGTCCAGTCGTTTTTGAGTTTTAGCAAGACTAACAAATAGCACTTGATTTTATATACGTATATAGAAGAAGATTACGTATTTTTTTCTTAGTGCTTGGCATTATATTAATAGGTATAATATATAAAGGTAATTATAACCTTTGAACACATTTTCAACTTTAAATCTTATAAGTACTTATAAGCATTGAATTAGCAAAAATAACCTAATACCCTTTTCACATTTGACAGGTCATATAAAAAAATATAAATTTAGTTATATTAATTTTAATTTTTTTTTTACCTATACATAGGTTCAAATCCCGAGTCTCGCACCTCTGATATTTTCATGTGCGAATCATTTCCAACCATGATTACCACTTGTCTTAACGGTAAAGGAAAACATCGTGAGGAAACCTGCATGTATGAGAGAACCTAGTAAGTTTTCAAAAGACATGTGAAGTCCGCCAACCCGCACTTGGCCAGCGTGGTGGACTATGGCCTGATCCCCCTCGTACTGAAGGGAGGCCCGTGCCCCGCAGTGGGACCTTAAAAAGGGTTGAATACATACATACATTTGACGACACGTTTGGCTCAGTTTGTAGCGACCCTACTCGCTGTGCCAATGGTAACAGCGGGTTCGAGTCCCGCTGATGAGTTTGATGAGTGTGATGAGCACGAATGTTTGTGTTGTAGTCATGGGTGTTTATATTTATAATATGTATGTATTTAAAGTTATATATGTGTAGTGTATCAACTATCTGGTATCCATAACACAAGCCTCGTAGCTTACCATGGAACTAAATGGTGCTGTGTGTTAATGTCCCAACATATTTATTATTTATTTATTCATACATAGGTCCATATGTATGTATAATATATATATATATATACATATATATATATATATATATATATATATATATATATATATATATATATATATATATATATATATATATATATATATATATATATATATATATATATATATATATATATATATATACATATTACTCTTTAATTAAATACGAATTCATTCGTCGATGCATATGTAACAAGTGACATGTAACAATATGTTGTACTCCGAAAGCCCGACAGCAATGAACCTCTTGATTTCCGGCCCAGTCAAGCTTAATATCTATTGTAGAACAGTCAGATAACAGATTTTATTTTCTCATTTCAAAAGTATGAAATACTATTTCATGTAACATGATACGTTTTCAATTTATCTTCCATTTTTAACGATTGCACTACTGACTTTATTCAATAAGAGATGTATAATATTATATATAACTAGCGGCTCACCCTCGCTTCGCTCGGGTTCGCCTCTAGAAAAACACTAATAGAGATCTATTAGTTCCCACGGGAACCGTTCATTTTTCCGGGATGAAAAGTAACCTGTGATTGACCGGCAATATAAGGTATCAGAATGTTAAATTTTACTAAATTAGGTGCATAAGTTGTTGTGTACTAAGCTGTATAAGATGCTATAGCTTTTTAACTATCCCACGGGAACTCTATAATTTTCTGGGATGAAAAGTATCTAAGATGTTGACTGGGGATATAAGGTACCATCATGCAAAATTTCATTTAAATCGGTCCAACCGTTTCGGAGATTAGCCCGTACAAACATACAAACAGACCAACTGACAAACAGACATACAGGCAAACAGACAAACAGACAAACAGACAAAAATTTTAATAAATATTGTTTTGGGGTCTATATTGTGTACACAATACGTTACAAACGAACAAAAACAGATTTATCCCACGGAAACCATTCATTTTTCGGGATGAAAAATAACCTGTTGTTTGACCGGCAATATAAGGTATCAGCATGCCAAATTTTACTAAATTAACGGCATAAGTTATTGTGTATTAAGCTGTATAAGTTACTATAGTTTTTTAACTATCCCACGGGAACTATTTAATTTTCCGGGATAAAAAATCTAAGATGTCGCCCAGGGATATAAGGTACCAGGTATTAAAATTTCCATTGGTTTTAAAAAAAATTCGTGGGACCCTATTTTTTTCTATAATAAAAGTAGCCTAAGTTACTCCTTATTACATCAGCTATCTGCTAGTGAAAGTCCTGTTAAAGATGGTCCAGCCATTTCAGAGATTAGCCGGAAAAAACAAACAGACAGACAGACATATAGACAGACAAAAATTGTAAAAAATGTTGTTTTGGTATATGTACCGTGTATACATCCATATTCATTTAGTGAAAAGCTGTTATTTTGACATTACAAACAGACACTTCAATTTTATTTATCTGTATAGAAGATACATAACTGCTTCGGTGATGTAGTGGCTAGCATACAGCTGCACATCCGGAGGTCCTGTGTTCGAGTCCTGGGCCAGGCCAAGTCAATCAATTGAGTTTTAAGGAAGATACAGTAACAGCCCGGATTTGGGACGTTGGCGCTGTTTTACTCCTGTGCCTCAGAAAGTACTGGTCGTGTTGAGTAGTCGCCCCACCGGAGCATGAGTGACAGGAATACAGAGTGCACTTGTATTTGCGCTCACATGCGCTGCATTATAATATTTCCTGCGCAAATGGCTAGGTCTCAATGAGATTGACCGCCGTTGCAAAAATGGGCCTGGAGGACATTATTATTTTTATAAAATACGTACATATTATGTTTAATAAAATTCCACAATCTATATTAACATGTCATTTTCAACGAGAATGTTCAGATTGTAATAATAATGATACTGAGGTTTCAGAGTGTAGACGATTTAACAGTTTTAAAATCACTTTCTATAAAATGGTGTCCACGTGGCCTTAAATATAAAGATTGAATGATTGATTTTGCCAAATTTTAGTCGTCTTATTAGCTTGAGCCCACAATTTCTTCAGTTTTTTTGTCTTTTGGAAACAAATGATATCCATTTTTTTTGCATCCTGGCACTACACAATTTGTTATTTAAATTAAATTTTAAATAAAATGGAAAATATCCAACCTCGCTATAGAGCTTTACAATATAATGAGGATCATAGTGACATCTGGCGGGAGAAAATGGAAAAATTCTTCTCTATTATAATATAACTAAATTATGATTTCCATATCCATATAATGTTAATGCTCACTCGAACTTTGACTGTACAATTTTTTGTCTCGATTTTATTTTAAGGTACAATTTATTTTTATGTATTGTTATAAAAACACGTAGCAGTAACAAGACCTGGATGTGTATATTGAGTTTGTTTTGTAAAAGTTTTATAAGGGAATCTACCATATTTTTTGAGCATTGTTAGTAAAATAAATCTATATATAAATAGGCAAAAACAAAATAGTTCAGTACATTTTGCAGTTCAGTTTGTTAAGTGATTTTAGTTTTTTTTTTAGTATAGCTATTGACGAGCTTTGGTGTTTTCAATAAAAAAAAATTGAAACCAGTTACTTTTTTATATAGATAGGTAAATTCTATTGTTTCCCTTAAATTTTCAACAATGATATTTGTAAAATTATGACCACTAGATAACCACTAGGAATTTTAACGTCTATTTGTTACTTTAAGTAAATTTAATATTCATATCAATTAGGATAATCTGAAGTTATAACTCTCTTTTCAATGTGATCTCTGATAAAATCCAAATCAAAAGGTCATGAATATCTTGCAACTTGCAATTACATTGAAATAAGTGCCTTCACAAATCTATTCGTAGATGATCTAATGATAATCAAATATTTGAATTTAAATGAAACACCTCTAATACAACTAGTCTAAGTGGATAAAGTACATAATTGAACTGCATAATTTTATATTATAAACAATTTTTTGTATATAACTGCCTCCTTGGTCTAGTCGCTAAAATGTAAGGCTGCAGATTCGGAGGAGGGTTCGAGTCCCGGGTCGGGCCAAGTTTAATCAATGAATTTTTATTAAGATTTACCTACCACTATCACTGCCTTCTATGTAGGAATCCATTTAAGTCATTTAAAAAATATAAACCATATATTACCAATAATTTTCTATATTAAATGCTAATAACTATTTCCTTAACCAAAGTGACTGCAATGCATAATAATTATTAGTATGCGGTTCGGCGTGCAATTCCGGTCGTTTGATAGGAAAGCCTAATTGGTCTGACGACAGTAACGCATTACATTGTATTAATTATGCATGTGTGACTTATTATTTGATGTGAATCTTCTGAGCAATGGGTCGGAAGAGATATTTTATGAATTTGAACTTCATCTTACTTGTCTTCTACCTGCGACTACACTCATGTGCTAAATATTTCGTTTTTCTTGTCTTTTAATCCCTTTTTAACCCCTGACGCAAAAAGAGGGGTGTTATAAGTTTGACGTGTCTGTCTGTGGATCTATGTGTCTGTGTAACTGTGTTTCTGTCGGTGGCATCGTAGCTCCTAAACGAATAGACCGATTTTGATGCCGTTTTTTTATTTGAAATCCGACGTGATCGAAATAGTTCTTAGCAATATTTTATGAAAATATTTTCCTGCGTTTGATGATCATCAGCTCATTTTCTACATGATTAAAGGATCTTACTAACTTTCACAGATCCGATTGGTTTGAAATTTGGTATACTGTTACTTCAGTGGTATTTCCAAGACATACACTTGAGCTGATGCTGTAGCATCAAATAGTCTGCTTGATTCTCAATTTCTCAGAAACTTACAGCAGATATAGCGTGTTTTGGTTCATAAGAATAGTCTCAATGAGTGTAATGTATTATAATTAATGTCCGCTTGTTATTTAAAAAGAATGAAATAAAAATAAATTAATACTTTAAGTAACATTCGATATAAAAACACTTTAAAAAGTAGAAACAAGTTCCTCTTGGCCTTTTGACTTTATTAAAAATACCTATTAATATTTCGAGCGTCGCCGCGTAGGGGGACCGCTAAGTAAATAAAATAAAAACCAGTATACAAACAAAAAAATGGATATTAGTGTATCATTATTAATCTTTAAAGTACTATAATATATACTATCAATTACTTTATTAAATTTATTTCTAACAACTGCATGTAGCGATTATTTTATAAGTCATGTTTAAAAAAAAAATTTTACTCAATCATATTGTATTCTGTAGTCGATTTAAGTGAATTCAGAGGTTTTTTTTATTTTTATTTTATTTATTTATTTATATACTCGTATATATCACATATAAAGGAGTTATTTTTTTTTAAGTAACTCTACATTTTGAATATACGTCAAGTGATTTTAAAATAACATACAAACTTACTACTAACATAATAATGTGATGGTCTATAAGTATTAGTAAATTTTAATACGAATAATAGTATCAATCCTTTTAAATTGTATAAATATATATATATATATATATATATATATATATATATATATATATATATATATATAATATATATATATATATATATATATATATATATATATATATATATATATTATATAAGCAATATATCGAACGAACGAATTGATGTGGAACGAATGAATGCGGTCAAGTGATGTTGACCGACAGAAAATTGGATGGGTTATATTTCATTAAAAATAAACATTTAAAAAAACGGATTTCCAGGCTCTATAAAGTATTTTTTTTTAATTATAGTAAAAATCTACTTCTAGGCATGGTTTTTCCTGATTTTCATGAAAGCAGTATACTCTATGGAAATAATTTTATGGGACCACCTCGGGAATTACCCTAATAGAATACAATTTCAAATAACAAAATCCATCGAACTCTTCGTGAAATCGGTACACATATAAAAAAATCGACTGACGAACAAAGAACCTCCTCTTTTTTGAATGTCGGTTAAAAGTACGGCTTTAACCCAATTTCTTTTAAGCCCCAAAGTAAAACGTAAAAGGATTGTAGCCAATGTTCTAACCAATCAAAGGACCCATTTTTTATACGGTTTTATGGAGTATTTATATTAAAAATGCCATTTCTTTTTTCAATGGGAAACAGAGAAAAACTTAATAAGGTATCACTATTAATTGAAGTGTTTACCAATATTTTGTTTATTTAAAAACCTCAATTTAGCCGTACGTATTTAGTAATTAATGTCTTATTTTTAATATTTTTAATGTCTTATTTTTAATATTTTAGAGGTCGCTTGTTCCTTGAATTTTGTTTGAAGTACTTTTTAATATAGTCATTATTTATTGATATTGTATACTAGCGACTAAACCCTCGGTTTGTCTGGGAACCCTAATTCTTTTTCTAAAATAAAAGTAGCCTAAGTTACTCCTTATAACATCAGCTGTTTGCCAGTGAAAGCCCCATTAAAAGCAGTTCAGCCGTTTCGGAGATTAGGCCGAAAAAACAGACAAACGAAAATTTTAAAAATAGTTTTTTTTATAAGTACCGTATATAATTTCATATGCTCACCCTCGCTTCGCTCGGGTTATTCTCTAGACAAACAAACACATCTATCCCACGGAAACCGCACATTTTTCCGGGATAAAAAGTAGCTTACTTGTTATTTTGACGTATGAACTATATTATTGTAAAGTTTCATTAAAATCCAATCAGTAGTTTTTGTGTACTAAGCTGTATAATTTGATATAGTTTTTTAACTATCCCACGGGGAATCTTTAATTTTCCGAGATGAAAAATATTTTATATGTTGACGGGGGATATAAGGTACCACCATGCAAAATTTCATTTAAATCGGTCCAACAGTTACGGAGATTAGCCCGTACAAACAGAGAAACAAAAAAAATGAAAACGAAATTAGATTTGTTCTATTTCTCTTCTTATATCCCACGGACTCATTTTTTGGATTTTTTTCTATGTGCAGACATTCAACCTCTACAGTTTTATTATATGTATAGATATGTTATATTAAAAGTAAAATGAAATATTTACCAAACACTACAATATTATTTTTATTGGCAACAGTTAAGTATAATTTCTATGAGAAACTAAATTAATTTTGGGTTAAAAAATAATAACAAAAAAACACAAAGAATTGTTAAGTAATTTGAAAGAACGAAATTGCAGATAAAGACATACGTACAAACGGATATGACGAAAGTATAAGTCTTATATTACTGCATATTTACTGGAAAATCACAATACACTCATTGTTCACGTTTGGCGGAAATCTAATGAATCAAAAGCTTATTTGGTTTGCCGCTATGATTGATTAGAACACTCGAGGTAATTGATTTCAGATTCACATTCTATTAAATGACTGAGTCTGTTTATATTTGCGGACGCATTTTGTCATTTGGTTATGAAAATCAAAATTGGTTGTACAAAGCTTTTTGAATAAAGTGTACGTTTTCGAGACTTATAAGCTCTTGAAAACGTATTATACGTAATTCAGAACTTATGGGATTAATAAGGTTTGTACATATGTATAAAAATATTTAATTCGTCTGGTTTTAGTTTGCTACAAGGTATTTCTTTTAATATTTAGGTAATTTTTACGTAAGAAATGAAGATATTTATAAGGCACATATTTATAGGTAGGTACATACACATGAGGCTTAATCTATTTATTCAAATAACCATTCCCTAGATGCCCATAATTGCATTTTTAATATTACGGAAGCACTCGAAAGGGACAACTTTTCCGATTTAATTCATAAATAACATTATACCCGTAAGTTATGTTTATAAAATATTATTATTTATTTTAAATCTGTACTTTATCAGTCCAGTTTAGATCAACCCGAACATTCACTGCGGTGGGGGAATTTAAAATTCATACTATGTAAAGTCAAGAGAATTGTCTTGAAAATCGTTTTTTGAAGTTAATCAAAATAGAAGAATCCGTAGTAATGAAACATATAAATATCCTCCAATTTTCAAGAACTTATATAATATTTTCGTTTGATACAAAAAAGCATATTTTAGCCAAAAAAGTAATGTTATTACATTTGCGTCGTACTTAATGCTTAACGAAATATATTCATGCCATATATTTCTTTATAAGGTTTTATGTTGTTTTCGTGTTTTGTAAAAGGGTAAAAAGTTGCTTAATAAGAAAAAGCGGCATGAAATTTATATGTAATGTGAGAAGATCTGAAGGAAAATATACATTGAATAATAAAAATAAACATAAAAAAAGCAATTATTGAGGGGTTTTTTTATTAGAAATGGGCTCACTCTTGACCTTCGTCTTAGCTCGAAGGCACAGATAAGGTCTACGATCTAACGAGCCAGGAGAAGCCTGTTAACACGCACCTTAAATAGATTCAGGTTATACGCACTCGGAAAAACAGAAACAGGTTTCGGCAATCTCTAGTATACTGGCATAATAATTATGACCTAATAAGTAGGTACTACCTTACTGGTTATTTTTTTTTTCTAATTTATTTCAGGCTTTGACCCCAAACCCACGTATTTAAGTCTGGAAGCACAGTTTGTTTCTGACCCGAAATCAAATTTTTGGAAATTTATCATGGGATCCATGCTCATGCACATCTCAGCTAGTGAGACTTACAAATATGGACGAAACCCGGTCGTGCCAATTCTTTGACTATATAAATATATTAGAACTAACAGATCATAGTCGTTCTAAAACTCGAAAAGAATATCAGAAACGTATAGATTTTATTTCACTTTTGGGTGAATATTTATGTGTACAAATATGATATTACTGTGAATCTCAGGTTGGACTTGAATAAAAAAAAACACAGAATTGAAATGAAATTTGAAACAAGTTCAATTAAAACGTTCCTATAAATGAATTTCGACGATAAAATATCGATAGCTAGCAAGTCTCCGACAGCCTCACCGCCTCAAAGCAAACCAATCAAATAGAACTCTTGTCAAACAGTCATGTAGCCTTGTATATAAAAACAATATATTTAGTTCGAGTATTGATTGAAAAAATGCACGTAGCTTTTTACTTCGTATGATAAAAATTATACTGAATTTGATAGTTTTTTTATGATTTATCTCTAGAAATTAGAATTTTTAATAAACATAATAATTTAATAGCTTCACCCCTAGTAATGCTACCGTACTTAGATTCCTTTTTACTACGGCTTTGATACTATTTCGCACTACCTCGAGCGGTTTGCCGCACTATGAGTAGTTTCCATATCATTTAACAATTTGTCTCGCGGAAACCACTATAATATAATAGGAAAAAATATAATTTCAGAGTTCACAGTTCACAGTTTCAAAATTCATTAAAGGTTACTATGTAAGCTGTTCTAATATTATAAATGTGAATGTTTGTGAGAACGGATGGATGGATGGATGTTTATTACTCTTACACGCCAGAATGCTTGAACGAATCTGGATGAAATTTGGCACAAAAATAGATTATAATCTAGAATAGCACAGAGGTTACTTTTTATCCTGGAAAAATGTACGGTGTCCGTGGGATAGATTTTTTTGTCTAGAGACGAAGTTGAAGCGAAGCGAAAATGAGTCGCTAGTACTTGATAATAATGAAAATGTTCGCCGAATTTTAATATGACTGAAGTTAACAGAAGGTACGGATGGAGAACAGTAATAGGGATTTTCTCAAACTTAATTCACAAATATCATCATACCGATAGCAGATTATCTTAATATGTTCTTATATAATAACCTGTCTAAGTAATCCTTCTTTCACTCAGTGAAACCCGATGAAAATCCATACAACGATTTGTGAGATTATCCTGAACAAACACAAACTCAGCGCGACAGGGGACTTTTTCAAATAATTAAAATAATATGTTGTTGATATGTTCAGACATTAACACACATCACCATCTAATTCCATGGTAAGCTACGAGGCTTGTGTTATGGATACCAGATAGTTGATACACTACACATATATGTGTCGATTACACGCAAAAACAGTACAATGCCCTGCGTGTTCAGTACAATAATGCATTCAGGATGCTGATGGGACTGCCTCGTTGGTGCAGCGCGTCGGGTATGTTCGCCGAGGCGCACGTAGATTGTTTCTACGCTATCATGCGCAAACGGTGCACATCCCTGGCGCGCAGGGTTCGGGCCAGTTCCAATAGCATCCTGAGGGCATTTGCTGACAGGTTCGATTGTCAGTATTTGAACCATTGCCAAATGGTGCACATGCTGACAAATCGAGTCTGTCTTAGATAAGGTTTAGGATTAAGTAGGTTAAATGTGTACTAACATTAGGTTACAGTGTGTCTTTACTAACAAAATATGATCCTTGAAGGTTGAAATAAATGATATTATTATTATTATTATTATATATAACTTTAAATACATACATAATATTATAAATATAAACATCCATGACTGAAGTAAAAACATCCGTGCTCATCACACAAATGAATGCCCCACGCGGGACTTGAACCCGCGACCGGTGGCACAGCAAGTAGGGTCACTACAGACTGAGCCAATGGTGTTGTCAAAATGATTTTTATATGACACTTTTAAAGTTAGGTTATATTTTTAGAATGATCTCGTTATCCCATAAAGGTGGAATAATTTTTAACGTGATTTTAAAATAAGTACATGGTTTTATTAGATGACATGACATACAGTAACATGACCCCCATTGCCTTGGCGCCAGCTCAAAGTGGCAAGCTAAGTGATATGAATTAGGTCCGTTCAATTCGGAAACGATATGCCATAAAACTTTATCCAAGCATAATCTCCAAGTTTCCCGTAGTTTATATCTGATTATTATCTTCCCAAGAAGATTCTAAAACAATAAATTTTGTCGTAGAAAATTTTGAACGAAAAATATTTTACTTTGCATAAAATTCTCTTGCAAAGGAAATTATAGAAATGAAACCTAAAAATAAGTTTATGATGTCTGCGTTTTATATCAACTAGCTCTAGATTTCCTGTGTAAGGAAGAAATAATTTTTCTCTAGCTATAAAACTTCATATGTTATAAAAAAATAAACAATATATACCTATTTAATCTATAAATATAAAAATCGATGTGTGTATGTATGTTTCTTATGAACTCCAAAACGGCTGGAGCGATTTTGATGTATTTTTCAGGCAATCTTCAGATAAGCCCAGTGACAGCGATAGGAAATTTGAACGCGGGCGAAACCGCGGGTACTGCTAGTTATACTATATTATAGAAATATGAAAGTTTTTGGGTTAATAGTATCTCGGAATCATATATTTTTACTTTCATCGGAACATTATGTATTGTGAACATACATTATTCGCTGAGCATACGTGGGGGCTAAATCGATAGGTATTAGAACCCTCTGCCAGCTTTGATCCATTAGTCATGTTACATTGTATAAGAATGTGAAAATTTGCTTATGCAAAACAACAAATCTAATCTAAGTTATACTTTCTTAGATTAACGCGAATATCTGACATCTATACATATAATAAAATTGTAACGAAGCTGAATCTGTACATTAAATATTTTTTGGAAAATCTTATTGAAATAAACATTATTCGATACAGAGGCTGAAACTATAGTATTTAGAATTTTTGTTAGTCTGTCTGTTACCGCATCACAGTAAAAACTACTGGAGGGATTTTGATGAAATTTGGTATGGTCATAGCTGGTTATCCGGGTCAATATACATGATACTTTTTACTTCGGCAAAATGTCTCATTTCTGAGAAAAAATACAAAAAACTGCAATGTAAGAGTATACTAATATGTAAAACCTAAGAATTTAGTTTTTGGTCATCTGAACGCGGGCGGAGCCGCGGGCAATGCTAGTTTTAAATAAAACTATTTTGTTACCATGATTGTTGTAAATCATTCGAAATGTCGGAAACCCAAAATCAAAATAAATCCGCGAAAAGTCCGAAAATATATGTATCAAATGTAATTAAATTAATAAAATTCCTTGCTGATTGCTTTAAGACATTTTAGGACAGGAGTTTTTATGCTGTAAATCACTTCTAAATAGGGTTGTAACGTATTATCTTTTACACCGTTTAGGTGCATGGATTTAAACGTATGAAGCCGCGTGTAAAGACAGTATAGTAGTATATTTAAGACATACATTTACAGACACATACACACACACACGCACACACAAACAAGGGCGCCTTCACACGCACACACATTTTACATTTGTACTGCAAATATTAGTGTGACGTAACGTATGATCAATGTAATTATTGTCACTATCAGAATTAATGGAGACCAACGCCTAGTTTCCTTCGTCCAGTAGAAAAAAGTGTCTTATTATTAGATCTTATTTGAAAGCTTGATTGCCCGCCACTTTACATCAAAAGCTCACTGTAGAATATCAAGAGATAGCTTTTAGGTTGCAAAATAAAAAAAAATCGAATTGTCTTCAGAAATTATGCATTTTATTTTTCATAAAATACATTTTACTTAGAAAACCTAATTCAGAGTCAAAAGAGCATGAGATATAACACCATGAAAGCTCCTGTAATGTCCTTTATTTCATTTTGCGTCATATAAGTTATAATCAGTGTGAAAATGACTCATTATCTAATAATTAAATAATAATTGATTAGATCTCATAATTCATATCTATCACCTAATATAATAAAAAAATATTAATTTTATTATTAAATCAATATTCTATAATTATATCTCTCTAATATATAAAATTCTCGTGTCACAGTGTTTGTAACAAAACTCCTCCGAAACGGCTTGACCGGTTCTATCAGTAGGTCTGAGAATAGGACGTAAACTATTTTTCATACCCCTAAGTAAGGGAGGTCCTCCCCAAAAATTATATTTTTTTTATTTTTGGAACATTTTTTTATTTTATTTTTTTTATGATTCGGCATTAAAAATATATACAAAACTAAATTTTCACTAGGGACGAACCCAAGCGGAGCAAGGGTGAGTCGCTAGTGCATATTATATAATGATTACTTTTCTTTAAGCAATTATGTTCTTGCTGGATAGAGTTAACATGAAAATGTTTTCTTTAACTTAATCACGTTATAATATTAAGGAGGGTACTTGTTATGAGTCAGCCATACTGTAATTTGTGCGAAAATCAAACGTAATCATCGCTGTATTAAATAAATAATAAATAAAATGTGACAGAAAAGGCTAAAGAAATTTTGATTAAAATTAACAACTAAATCCATTTTTCAACTTAAAACCATTTTCAGAAGTCGAGAAATGAATTTAAGCATACCTGCACACATACAGGTGATTATATGGGACTTACCGGCTAGAATACTTAAATAAATAAATAAATATGTTGGGATATTAACACACAGCACCATCTAATTCCATGGTAAGCACAAAGCTTGTGTTATGGATACCAGATAGTTGAAACACTACATATATACAATTTTAATTACATATATATTATAAATATAAACACCCATGACTGAAGTACAAACATTCGTGCTCATTACACAAATGAATGCCCCCAGCGGGACTCGAACCCACGACCGCTGGCACAGCAAGTAGGGTTACTACAAACTGAGCCAAACGTGTCGTCAAAAGTAATCAATCTTAATCAGTATTAGCCACTAAAATCCAACGGAACCTCCCCCTTCTTAACGGGGGGTCGTAGAATCGCTTACGCACTCAACCATGACACCCCGACGACAGGCCTGCCGAAGCTGAGCAGAACAAAAAGAAGTTGCTTCTGCGGTCCACTCTGCTGCTGCTCTGTTTGTGATAATTCAGAAAAAGTTCTATCTAACACGCCAATAAGTATTAGATGTAAATTTTTCACATCACAAAAAAAATGCGAAAAATAACATTATTATCGAAATTGATAACCTTCAGTAAAATATTCCACTTCAAATTATTTATTTACACTTACTTTTTCTGTAATAATGCATTTCGTCTAAGTCTAAAGCTTCAAACATGAAGAGCGATATGCCTTTAAGGAGGTTTGATGCGATCTAAAAGCTTATTTTACTCAGTAACTGAATACGGATAACGTATTAAGGGTTGATATCTCAAGCCCCTGTCAAACGATCTGATTGAAATGATAGGGTAGTTTCTAAAGGTAACCCTTTTACTGCCCTTTTGTGAAAATATACAATATAATATTATGCATAAAAACTGCGTCAGTGGTCTAGTGGTTAGCATGTACGGCTGCATATCCGGAGGTCCTAGGTTCGAGTCCCGGATCGGGCCAAGATTAATTAAAAGATATTCTGACTAACGGCCTGGAGTTGGGAAGTTGGCCGTGTTTCACCCCCGTGCTCTCCGAAGCATGGGAGCGAAACACCGCCAACTTCCCAACTCTGGGGTGTTAATACTTTCTTACTGAGAATTTCTTAACAAAAAAAATTCATTTCTATAAGACTACTAAAAAGCTTTCAGGATTTAAAAGATATATATATATATATAGGAATTGCTCATTTAATAGAACAAAAACAAACCTATCCCACGGGAACCATACATTTTTCCGGGGTAAAAAGTAGCCTACGTGTTATTCCAGACTATAATCTATCTCTGTGCCAAACATCAAGATCCATTCAGAAGTTCTAGCGTGAAAGAGTAACAAACATCCATTCATTTCACATTAATTATAATATTAATAAGGATAAATACGGATTATGTATATGTATAGAGCTTTTAACGAATATACGAGCAATAATATACATATTTGTATCAAATGTAAATAACAATATGTTCGGATATGAAAAAAGTGTACAAAAGTTTCCGTCATGTTTCATGACGTTATTGATAAGATAACAACAACATAATATGAAAGCCAATACGTAATACTTCTATCATCCGGAAGCTTTACATCAAATAAAGTAAATAAGGTTTAACTATTGTTTTAATAACAACTCGGCAGAAATGTAATATACAAAACATACCGTATGCAAATCGAATATATATATATATATATATATATATATATATATATATATATATATATATATATATATATATATGTATATATATTATTCTAAATGTATAATATGAAATTATATGCGGTAGGTGCTTATAATAAAAAATTAAAAAAATAAACTTTTGTCTGCCTTTCTGTTATGGGTCTAATATTAGGAATAATAAGTATAAAACGGCAAAAGTGCTGTCTGTCCTATTGTCCGTCTATGGTACATTCTCAAATTTTCTATTAGTCTTCTTTATGGTGCATATAGAAGCATTTTTAGTCTAACAATAGGTTTGGTGAAATCTGTTAACTTATCAACGTTATCATATCGTAAATAATGTTCTAACCATGTAGGAAGATATCACAGCTACCGATAAAATAAATGGTAGTATGACATAATCCTAGCTAATATTATAAGTGGGAAATTGTTTTTGTTAGTTCATCGTTGTCCTTTCGAAACTAAGTATTGACATAATGTTTTATGGCTCCGCTACTTAATTAACATCTCGAGGTAAATTTCTAACAAATTAATTAAAATTCTAAGAAATCTATTGTTAACTACCACGCCGGCGTGTCCGCGGTCGTGGAAGGATTAAAAGAAAGTACCTAATAGAACGATACACATATTCGTGCGTATCCATCTGTCAATCATTATAATTAGAGAAATCTGGATATTATTCCAAAAAAAAAGTAGCACACCAAACTACGAGTACTTTGACGACACGTTTGGTTCAGTTTGTAGTGACCGTACTTGCTGTGCTAACGGTCGTGGGTTCGAGATGTTTATATTTATAATATGTATTTTCTTAAAGTTATGTATGTGTAGAGTATCAACTATATGATATCCATAACACAGGCCTCGTAGCTTACCATGGAACTAGATGGTACTGTGCTGTGTGTTAATATCCCAACATAATATTTATTTATTTATATTTACACCCAAATCACATCAAAAGGGAATTAAAAAATGGGGTTTCTAAAAACTCCATTTTTATTTCGTTTATCCTATTTTCTCGAAAAGTAATTTTATTACCGTAACACCTGAAATAACAGATATGTATATTTACATTTCACCAACATAACCAAACTGATTTGAATATACCCCTAATCTTCTTATTACATTCACATAAAGGACATATTTGCTTAGCAGGCTAATACATATATCAAGAACGCAATTACGTTACCATGGTGACGACCCCATTAACTTGGGGACATTAACACAAATAACTCGGATGTCGTAAACTGTTAATCTCAATTGTACATACTATGCGTTTCCTATTACACGTCTGATATTGAGTGATGGTCGCAAAATTGTGTAAATACAGTATAAAAATATTGAAAATACTATATACAAGAATTGTATCCAAACATGGGAGCCGGAAGGCCGGTGTAAGGGGGTGCACTTGCTAGCTTTACGAATCTAGTCAGGATGGGTTGCCCTTTGGTAACGAGGGTGATCCGCCAGTATAAAATAAGCATA
This sequence comes from Brenthis hecate, assembly GCA_951806755.1. Classification (NCBI taxonomy): domain Eukaryota; kingdom Metazoa; phylum Arthropoda; class Insecta; order Lepidoptera; family Nymphalidae; genus Brenthis; species Brenthis hecate. The sequence goes on from OX638250.1 coordinate 21,808,697, forward strand.
CCATAATATTATTTACGCATCTAACTATATTACTATTTTACATGAATTTTACATAATAAATATTTCATTTTATCGACTGCAAAAGCAAGTTTAAACTATTTCTCAAAGACTTGTCAAACGAAGTTAATATGCGGTGGTTCAAGTAACAAAGGGCAAAGCCGAAAATATTGTCTCATATCTGAAAAACTATTTAACGTTATATCTTTATATATTTTATTTTTTGTATACATATATATATATATATATATATATATATATATATATATATATATATATATATATATATATATATATATATATATATATATATATATATATATATATATACATATATATATATATATACACATATATATATATATATATATATATATATATATATATATATATATATATATATATATATATATATATATAAATATATATGTGTGTGTGTGTGTATCTGTGTAAGTATATGTATATGTATCTATTAGTATACTCGTAAACATATATACTTATGCATTTTTATAGTCTACTTTTTTATATATTGTGATATATTTAACTCCATTATTTACACCCCTTCCCTCCTGCAATTTGCTATCTCCTACACCTAAAGGTTGCCTAGAAGAGATCGCTGTTTTAGCGATAAGACCGCCTCTTGTACATTTCTATTCTATGTTTATTTATTTTCTTTTGTTCTTGGTGTACAATAAAGAGTTTATTATTATTATTTCTTTATATTCATAAACCTCAGTACTCGGTACCGGAGTATCAACAATCACGGGCCTAAACCAAGTGAGTGCCGATGTATTACGGATTATTATTTAAAAATTTTCTCACTAAACGACATGTATTAAGTATAGCTGCTTTTTGTAGTTGTACGTAAGTAAATGGAGGAAGCCCAAGCAATTTAATAGATTGATGAAGATTCTTGGGTACAACACCTGTGGTGGATATAACAATTGGTACTATTGTAACTGTCTTTATTTTCCACATTCTCATTATTTCATCTTTAAGATCCTGATATTTAGCAAGTTTTTCTGTAAAAGTATTATGTAAGTTATGTGAGTTAGGTATAGCAATGTCTATAATCGTGGCTGTGTCGTTTAATTTATCTACCAATGTAATATCTGGTCTATTGTATGGTACAGTTTTATCTGTCAGTATGGCGCGGTCAAAGTCAAATATTATTATTATCTTTAAACAATAAACAGTTTTAAAATATACTTTGGAAAAATATTATAACCCATTTTTTATAAAATTTCATTAAATTACATTAAATTATTAAATAAAATGATATCCCGTTATAAAAGCTATACATGTTTGGTATATGAATTAATATAAACAGAATTGAAAATGTTAATGTTTTATTAAATTAAATTGCAATAAAGTTTGATGAAAAAGATGATTGAACAGAAGGTCCGTAATGGTTTTTTAAGAACAAATCAATTGAAAAGCTTTTAAAAATTGTTTTTTCCTACTCTTCCACGTTAGCATTTAATTTCAAACAAAATATGAAGTCTCGTAACTCGTATTTTATTCCTTAAGGGTAAAAATAGTATATACGCATTGCATTTTCGTATATATTTTTTTTTTAAATAAGTCAGATGATTCAAAGCGAACTCATTATTATAGTTGCTGAGTTATATGCTTCTGATATTATTATTTTTTATATAAATTTTAAAGAAAACTACCTAAAAACCCGAGAGTTTAAATAAAACTATAATTATCGGATTTTTTCGCGGATTTATTTTGATCGTCACCATGATTGTTATATACAGCATTCGAAACGTCGGGAACCAATTCAACAAGAACAAATTCACGAAAAAATCCGAAAAGACAGTTTTATTTAGTTTAAACCTAACAAATTACTTTAGTGGTACTGAAAATTCGGTCAGCGAGTCAGACTTGTGCTTGTCATACAATTAGGAACGATTTTTTTTATTACTTTATACAATTTTTTTTACTTTTTTATTACTTTATTTTATTTATTACAAAAAATTGAAAAAAAAAACAGTTGCCATTGCTTATTTGCAAAATCAAACATATTTGCCGATAGAGTCACTTAAATTGCACTTATATTAAATTAGGTACTAGGATTTATACCCACAGTAAGATTATAATAAATCAAAATCTCCACAGTTAATAACAATTAAGCTACCAAATAAAATAATTGAAAGCCATTACGAGTATGATGGACAAACATTAAGTGATCAGCTGAGTCTTAAGCCTTTTACTCAGGAAATTTATTGTGAACATAAAACAGTACATTTTCAGACAGGTGTCTGTTTCGTCGTTTGTTATTAGGAGTAAGCGATTGTTAAAAATATTTTTCGAATCTGAAATTGACATTTTGCTTCAATCAATGTTTATGGGCTTAAAAAAAACCAAGTTAAGCTTTTTAACGTTTTTCAGATATTATATTACTCTAGTTTGTGGTATTTTTGTATTAAAGTGTGAAGCACGTGCGATTGCTTTACTCACTTCCCCTGACCTCCACTAGTATATTTAAGTAATTTTTAATCTGTGCTCATCTGGCACATTTTGAATTCATTAACAAGAGAAATAAATTGAATTAAGTAATTGTCTACGTTTATCAAAAATTCCTTGAAATATGTTAGAAAATTTTCTAAGATATTTAATGTAACATGTTGGCATTCTTATTACGTCCAAATTTCTGATTTCTGTTTAGGCATGTTCACTCACATAGTGTGTATTCAGCTCTTTTTAACGTCTCACTGCTGGGCAAGGGCCTCCCTTCAATACGATTGCATCGGCCCCTAAGGCTATCCTTTTTCCATTTAACATGTAACGTCGCACTTGGCCAGCGTGGGGCGAAAAGGGGCGTAGGCGAAAACTTGTTAAGTTCTATCAGAGACAAGCAGGTTTCATCACGATGTTATCCTTCCCCATCAGCCATATAGTGGATTGTCGATAATAAGTAGTCTATGTGACTTATCCATAATATAAATTATCTCTGTTTTGAATGTTACCTAAGTCCTTTAAGCCATTATCGTGCAATAAAATAATATACGCGATCTCAAAATTTCGCATTTATAACATTAGTTTTATATAGCAGCTGTCGTCTTGTACATAATAAAACCATTTACGCTGCCTGGAAAACTTAAACTGGAGAATAAAATGACAAGTCACTTTCATGTCTTTGTCAACATTGTAATACAGATGCTAATAATTTATATAAAGAAATACAATTTGCTGTTGTAAGAAAGTAATGAAAATCGTCTACCGTTTGTAACTTAACACGTTATATTAAAACCTTAGGTAATAGCAACACAAAAACATTTGGAGTCGTAAAAAGTAAATTAATGTTGTCACAAATTAATGGAGAGCTTACGGTTCTTACGCACAATTCAATTTAGGTGATTACTTCTAATATGAATTGTATGTACATATGTATTAAATAAAATGAAATTAAAAAAAATATTATAGAACCATTTTGAAGAGTTAATACATGGAATGGAAAATAGTATAAATTAATGCATACTAATCCATACTAATATTATAAAATGTGAAAGTAACTCTATTACCTTTTCACACTTAAACTGCTGAACAGATTTCGGTAGAATTTGGCAAGGATATATATCGCATCCTGGGATCTGACGTAGGACCCTTGATCTTCACCTCGGTTACCACACAAGAAAACCCATGGGTAAAAGCTAGTATTAAATTAAATCGAAATATTTTATATTCATCTAGAACTAATTACAAGCCATACCACTACTTTTATACCTGCTAATACAATACAAAATTACGTTTGATTTACGGATTACTAAAGGCCTACATTGATATTTTAACTGGTAGTACAAAAATCCCTATATTAAAAAAAACAATGCTTTTTCACAACCACATTATCTGTCTCATTGTCATATTCTAAAAAGGTATTTTACCTAGTCGGCTTAAGCCTCCGCACTAGGGGACCGCAATAGCAACCATTTTCGCTAATTACTATTCACATTATACTTTGCGTTACCTTACAATACCGTATATTACGCGTCGGTAACCATCATATAAATAGGTACCACCTATCCAAACTATCAAAAAGGTAACCATCGAATAAATATGTTATATATGTATGTGTTCAGCCCTTTTTAACGTCCCACTGCTGGGCACGGGTCTCCCGTCATTACGAGCGGAATCAGGCCATAGTCCACCACGCTGGCCGAGTTCGGACTTCACATGTCTTTTGAAAACTTGCTAGATTCTCTCAGACATGCCGGTTTCCTCACGATGTTTCTCTTCACCATTAAGACAAGTGGCAATCATGTTGGAAATGATTCGCACATGAAAATACCAGAGGTGCGAGACCCGGGATTTTTAGCCCGCTTTACTCGGTTTCTCAAGCGAGCGCGTTACCACTGGGCTACCACTGCCTCTAATATATATACAAATAAATAGGTGAGTAGTACTTATTTATTTGATGGTCACTGATCATGTGGTGGACCGTAGTCTCGGTTGCGAATGTTTAATACTTATGATTCTTAAGTTTCAAAACGTAGCCATTACCTATAAAAAATAAGACTTATAACTAAATAAAACACTACTCAATATTAAGACTTGAGCAGTTTGTTAAAAAGGAATCTCCTTATTTGAAATTCTTGAGTGATTTCACGAACCAATTGTTTATATTTTCGTTTTCATCCTCGAAGAAAGCTTCAATTTTCTGAAATTTACATAATATTTGACGATTATTAAATAAAAATATTAAGTATTTCTTCAAATTTTACTGTTGCTTCGTACGATGTCAGTTATTTTTTATCTAAAGAATGTATATTTATCAATATTTATTTGATACAGTCCCTATGTATTATGTATTCTAATATTATTTCATGGTAATTATAATATGATAATATATTTGAACAGACTTACATTAACTTATCAAAGTTTTAGAAACACAAACACTAAGAAACAAACAGACATCGTTCAAGTTTGTATAATTAGATTGTTTTACTCATACACCTTATTTCCATTTCAGATGGATTGGCGAGTGACTCTAGAAGCAACCAGCCAATGTTATAAATAAGATGCTGTCGGCATACAATGGCAGCTCCGATTATATTTCGACAAACAGTGAACATGATTCAGCTACTATGAATTTTAACGGCACGTCTTTTGTAGGGGGAGTCTTGATCTTAACAAAAACACTAACTGGTGAATCAGTTGAAGTGATAGATGAGCCCAAATCAAATCGAACTACTGACATTATTGATGTGAAAGTTGTACAAATAGCTTTTTGTATTCTATATGCAATAATATTTGTTCTTGGCGTGTTTGGTAACGTCTTAGTTTGCTATGTGGTGTTCCGAAACCGAGCGATGCAAACTGTTACAAATCTCTTCATAACGAATTTGGCTCTATCTGACATATTACTCTGTGTTTTTGCTGTACCTTTAACGCCGATGTACACATTTATTGGACGATGGGTCTTTGGAAGACTGCTGTGCCATCTCATGCCATACGCTCAAGGAACCAGCGTCTACATATCCACTCTTACACTCACATCAATAGCTATAGACAGATTCTTTGTGATTATATACCCTTTTCATCCAAGAATGAAACTTAATACTTGTATATTCATAATAGTATTTATATGGGTATTCTCTTTAGTTGTCACATGCCCTTATGGGCTCTTTATGGGGATACAAATTACGAATAATAAAACCTACTGCGAAGAAAGCTGGCCTTCAGATAAGTCAAGGAAGATTTTTGGCGTATTTACAACGGTATTACAATTCCTAATACCATTTTTAGTAATAGCAATTTGTTATACATGCGTTAGTATAAGACTAAACGACCGAGCAAGAACGAAGCCAGGTGCTAAGAATACAAGAAGAGAAGAAGCAGATAGAGATAGGAAGAGAAGGACAAACAGAATGCTAATATCTATGGTCGGAATATTTGGTATATCATGGCTACCATTAAACTTAATTAATATATTTAACGACTTCTACGCTCAAATGACGGAGTGGAATTACTATTACGTTTCTTTCTTTCTCGCACATTCCATGGCAATGGCTTCCACATGCTACAACCCATTTTTATATGCATGGCTGAATGAAAACTTTAGAAAAGAATTCAAACAGGTGTTGCCATTCTTTGAAAATACAGGGGGAGTACGAACTAGCTACCACTCAGGTCGAATGCCAACACACAAAGCTGATAAAATATGTAATGGGAATGAAACTATACAAGAAACGTTACTTGCCTCATCTTTTAATAGAGGCCCGTCTATAAAGCAACGAATTCTAGAAAGTAATGGAAGGAAAGAAAATGGTATTGAAATCGAAAATATTTTGTTAGAAGAGAAAACTATTCCTACGACATTTCAAACAAAGAATGAGAACATTAATTTACAATTGATTGATGAAGAATCGCATTTTTCAGAACCAAAAGATTTGAAGCCTGGAATATAGTGAGTATGAATTTTATTATCTTTACTAGCGACTCACTCTCGCTTCGCTCGAATTCATCCCTAAGTATGTTTTAAAGATTAGTATAGATATTTCGGAGATGAGATATTTTCTCGCGGTAAAAAGCTCCTATATGTTGACCCGGATAACCAGCTATCATAATACCTCATAAAAAACTGTCCAGTGGTTTTCTCTTGATGCGTTTCCAGACAGACAGATAGACAGACAGACAGACAAAAATTCTAAAAGGATAGATTCGGCCTCTGTATCGATAATATAACTATTTCAATAAGATTTTCCAAAAAATATGTGCAGATTCGACTCAGTTAGGATTTGATTATATGTATAGATTAGTATATTTATTATATTTATAATGTAAAGATAATCATAAAGTAGTTGTAGCTAGAAATACTTTCTCCGTTATAAAACATGTCTCATTTTAATTAAGAAATGAATTGCAATTATTAAGAGGTAATTTAGATAAAATTTTATTCTTCTCCGTCAACATTTTTTGTATATAAATACTTGCAACCTCTTTTGCTTATATGTATACATATACATACCTACTGACATACCTACTCATATACATAAATTACCTATCTATATAGGTCCTTGGTTGTACAAATTTCTTATTACAAAAAAAAAACAGACAAAAATTCTAAAAACTATAGATTCGGCCTCTGTATCGATAATAATGCCAATTTTAATTAGATTTTCCTAAAAATATTTAATGTACAGATTCGGCTTAGTTACAATTTTATTATAAATATAGATTAACCATTCATATCATATAGTCAGTCTACTATCACATGACGTTTGATAGAATAGATATAGAAGCTGGTTCCAGTTAAAATGGTTACTTTAGCCAGTAATGAGAAAATGAGATAGAAATAGACACTTCTATGCTGCAGAAATCAAACCCACAAGTACCAGCATACATAACGTAAACCGACACATATTTTATTCGCTAAGACGATAATAATGTAAATATACAATTAATAACAAAGAAATTCAAATGAGAATTTGCTTTGTTAGAACATCGAATGAAATATAGATTGTTGAAAGATACAAAAAGGTATACTAACATCTGGCACTGTAGATGGGCGGGCTACAAATAAATATTTTATCAACCGACTTCAAAAAGGAGGAGGTTCTCAATTCGACTGTGTTTTTTTTTATGTTTGTTACCTCAGAACTCCGTCATTTATTAACCGATTTGGACAATTTTTGTTTTGTTTGAAAGGGTATACTTCCAGATTGGTCCCATTTAAATTTCAAAAAAAAATACCACCCCTAAGGGTGGAAAAACAACTAATGAAGAATTTAACCTACTTCTAATTGTCATATTGACTTGAAACGTTGCAAGTATTTCTATTTCCGTTGATAGTACAGTGGTTCGGTGTTGTTGACCTGATCTGATGGCAAGGCCAGAAGGTGGATAGGTGGAACTCTTCAACGGCTAATAGTAGATACTTTGAGTTTGGGCTTATTTTGTTTGATTTGACAAGCCTAACACGTTAGAATCCTTACTTTGCTACTACTGTCTACACTAAAAAGGGAAAAATAAAAACTTTTTAACAAAAAAATTAAAACCGACTTCAAACAAAAGCACTAAAAAGTAAAAAATAACTGATTGGTAGTTTTCATTTACTATATATACCTAATCAAATATTTTCGAAGTCAGTGTGCTTTGGCTATGTAATTAAAGCCTACCTATTAAATACATACCTAATCAAATATTTTCGAAATCGGTGTCAGCCCATACAAAGCAAAGCACACCGACTTCGAAAATATTTGATTAGGTATGTATAGTAAATGAAAACTACCAATCAGTTATTTTTTACTTTTTAGTGCTTTCGTTTGAAGTAGGTTTTTATTTTTTTGTTAAAAAGTTTTTTTTGGACGTTAAATTGAATTTAGAAAAAATATATTCTTTAGCACCTACACTTCAGCTTCGATATAAATGTATATATATTTGTGAATAGTTTCTATTTTGACTAGTTTCTGACTATGACTTACCCTCGTTTCGTTCGGATGCGTCCCTAGGAACGCGGATTTTGTACACAATTTCATGCGTTTTATTTTTTGCGCGGAACTTTAATTCTTTTGCTAAAATCAAAGTAGACAGAATTACTTCTTATAACATCAGCTATCAGCCAGCGGAAATCCCGTCAAAATCAATTCAGCTGTTTCGGAGATTAGGCGGAACAAATAGACAGGCAGACAAAAAATTCTAACTGTTTTGTTATTATAGGTACCGTATATACTTTAATATGTACTTAGTAAAATTATTTTGACATTACAAACAGACATTTCAATTTTATTTATTTGTATAGACAACAATATTACACAGAATATAAGTAAAAACAACGATATAGTTCTTTTCTTATCTAAATGCAACGTTTTGAAATATTTACGAAAGTGGTGGCATTACCCATTTCTCTAAAGAATATTCTCATCACCGCGTAATCATCTTCACTAACCTAAAAAACTTATAAAATTAAAGTAGTCATAGCAATCGATAACTAATTTTCTAGTAATATAAATATACACAATAATGAATGTAGTGGCAAAACTTTTAATAGCATATTCAAATTCAAAGTCTTAAATAAACAAAACTTTCATTGTAAGATAAACTACCTTTTGATTGAAATCGAAAACAAAATTTCCTGATTTAAGACAACAAAATATACTTGATAGCAGAGCTAATAATCTTTACATATAATCAAATTCTGAGTCGAATCTGTACATTAAATATTTTTGGAAAATCATATCGAAGTCATTATTGTCGATACAGAGGATGAATCTATGATATAGGTGTATGATAATAGCTGGTTATCAGGGTTAACATATAGGATACTTTTTACCGCGGGAAATATATAATTTCTGAGAAATCTATACTAACCGTAAAAATGTACCTAGGGACGAATCCGAGCGGAGCAAGGATGAGTCGCTAGTATACTATATATATAAAACTAAAAAATGATTTCCATATAAAGCTAGCTAATTAAGTTTACTTTCCATTTTTCACTCTCTTTGTTTTTAGAAGGTTTAGACAAAATACTACGATCGTTGAAGAATAGAATTAAAAAAAATGATATTAAAATGGCAAATAAACAGCAAAACGATTTTTTTTAATCTATATAGATAAAAATATAATTGTTGTTTACCAATTACTTTACAATATTAAATAAGTGCTTAACATGGAAAAGGTCTTTATGCTATCAAAGTTGCTATAACACGCCACTATATATTGCATTGTAGTGAATCAAACATTTGCGTTATTCAAATGATTGTCATGAAAACTGATAGGTACATATAGGTTGCCTGCCTCGGTGGTGTAGTGGCTAGCATGTATGGCTGCACACCCGGAGGTCCTGGGTTCGAGTCCGGGGTCGGGCCAAGTTTAGTTATTGAGTCTTCCTGTATAGTAAGTCTCAGTAGCAGCCCGGAGTTGGGAAGTTGGCGGTGTTTCACCCCCTTGCCTTGGAGAGCACGTAAAGCCGTCGGTCCTGCGCCTTGACTCTCACCGGTCGTATCGAGTGGTCGTCCCACCGGAATATGAGAGTGATAGGAATAGAGAGTGCACTTGTGTCTGCGTGTATACTTGAGCACTATAATATCTCCTGCGCAGTTGGCTAATGTCAATAAGATTGGCCGCCGTAGCCGGAATCGGCTAGGAGAACATCATCATCATCATCACATATAGGTATTCTAGTATGGACAGTATTTTAGCTTTATACGAAATGTCTATATGTGATATAGCGAGCAAGCATTCCATAAAAGCTTAATCCGCTCAACCGTGAGGTCCAATATCAAAATTTGTTGTTTGACAAAAAAAAAATCTGTCAAGAGCGAGTCCGGTTCCCGTAGCATGGAACATTAAAATAAGTTTATAATCGCAAAAAAAAATATGATGTGACTATTTATATTTTCGGATTTTTTTCCTTTATTTGTGCTAGACATTGCTTCTTCTCAAATTTCATGATTCTAAATCAACCGGAAGTACCTTATAAGTTTTGATTCCCTTGCTGCTGTCAATCTGTGCAGCATAAACGGACGTATCTTTTGATTGACAATATCGTTGACTTAGAAATTATATTTTTTCACACCTCCAAAGGACTACAGATTTGAGTGTTTGATATTAATTTCAACTTGATACCTCCAGGCTCCACTCGTTTCTGAGAAAAAGGGTCTTAATAAACAATCATAGACACAGATAGATGAATACAGGTAACTTTTTCCTTTTGAGGTATTAACCCTAAAAAGACACAAATTCACATTTCAACTAATTTCATTTTTTAGATTACATTTTACTACGAGTAATATATACTTTTTAAATCACATTAAAAAATATCCCTTATAAGAATAATAATAATATTTATATTCCTTAAATGGTCCAAGTCGGGATGTTATGAAAGTAGACATACACTTAGTGCTGACTTTATCTATACATCTAATCAAATTGTAACTATGCCGAATCTGTACGTTAAATATTTTTTGGAAAATCTTATTGAAATAAACATTATTATCGATACAGAGGCCGAATCTATAGTTTTTAGAATTTTAGTCTGTCTGTCTGTTACCGCATCACAGAAAAACCACTGGAGGGATTTTCATGAAATTTGGTATAGTGAAAGCTGGTTATCCGGGTCAAAAAATAAGATACTTTTCTTATTTCTTGATTTCTTGTCTTATTTCTGAGAAAAAATACAAAAACTTTAATGTAAGAGTATACTAATATGTAAAACCTAAGAATTTGATTCTTGGTCATCTGAACGCAGGCGGAGCCGCGGGCAATGCTAGTTTATTTATATAAATAAAATCTATAAACTTTATAGTTGTTTTATAAAATATCAACATTGTATTGAAAACTCCAATGCTTGCTGCTATTTCTTTCATATTCAACTGTCGGTCGTTCAAAATATATTTCCTTCATACAGTCTGCTCTGAATGCCTCAGCAGGTCGATTGAATTCGCTCGACGTCAATAGAATCGTTTCTTGAACGAAATTGTTTATACTATTATTGATTTAATAGAAAATGGAGAATAATCTGTGAACACTTTATTGATAATGTTTTAGTTTTCGCTATAATTCAGGTTAACGTTATACAAATATATCCATACAAAAGTTATTTATTAATAATATTATTACAAAATATTTAAACTCTGTCGGTCTGACTTCTCGAAATTACTTAGCCATACAAAGATAACTTAACTAGTTTTAGAAAGACATGTGAAATTCGTCAATCCACATTTGACTCATTAGAGAGGAGGCTAAAATCCAGCTATGGGATTGTTACTATACAGAGAGAATCATTATTATTAGAAAACTCTAGCTAGATATATATATCTATACTATAATCATTTCTAATGATCCGATCGTACCAAACTTTACAGGGCCTGCTGAGCTAATCTGAAGATTGCCTGAAAATTTCATCAAAATCACTTTAGCCCTTTTAAAGTCCAGATAAAACATACGTACATCAATTTTTATGTATATAGAAGAAAATAGATAGATTAGATTTAACCATTAAATCAGTATGACCAAGTTTAAACTGTAAACTCAAAAATTACGCTTACATGACAAATTAGTTACGTATCAGCCTTTGTACGATCATAAGCGTCCCGTACCGCAATTCGGCTCTAAAGTTATATTACTTTAAAACAATATCAAGTTAAAGGGGACTTAATGACTTGAGCAAGTTAAAGGTTGTCCCAAAATCATCCCAATTATACGGGATGTTGGTTACAATATGGTACATTTTATGTAGTGTTTCAACACTTTATTCACCATTATCAACCAAATCTTACGAACAAGACTGCGATTTAATCTATATGTGTATTATATATGAACTAGTATTCATATGTAACTTTTGTAGTATTTATATGTAAGTGAAAACAGGGCTCAATTATTAGTCATTTTATAGTTTACTACTTACCTACTATCCCACGGGAATCGTACATTTTTGCGGGATAAAAAGTAGTCTATGTGTTATTCTGATGTATAAGCTATATTATTGTAAAGTTTCATTAAAATTCATTAAAAAAAACAGCTTTTGCGTGAAAGAGTAACAAACATCCATACATCTATACATCCAGATATCTATAAATCTTCACAAGCTTTCGCATTCATAATTATTAATATTAGTATAGCTGTTAACTAAATAAATCAATATTATAATATTAGTATAGATGTACATAAATAAATATATCCATATGTAATAAACATTTTTTTACAAAACTGGTTCTTTAAGTAAGACTTATAATGCACTTTTCTACGAACGTTGAGCGTATTTACATCATGTACCGAAAGTTCAAGTTTCTTAAGTAGTTTCAAACATCTCACAACTAAAGGCACCATATGTTAAATGTTCACGATGCAACAAGATATTTACATAATGTTGTACACAGTAAAATATATTTTATATTATTCCCATATAATCCCCAATCTTATATATTTTCGTAAATACATTTCATTTTTTTTTTACTAATGACTAAGGTCATTACAAATTGGGGTAAAAAATAACTTATGCAGCTCTACATGCAAAATAACGCCTCAATTTCATACAAACTAATCCATATCCATACTAATGTTATAAATATGAAAGTATGTTTGTTTCTGTGTTTGTTTTTCCTGCTTTCGTGTCGAAACGGAGTGCCGGATTGGCGTGATTTTTTGTGTAAAGATAGTTGGAAGGCCGGAGAGTGACATAGGTCACGTTTTATTGCGGGAGATTATCTAATTCCCACTGAAAAACACGTTATAATACAATCCAAAAAATACTTATGATCAGAATCACTTGAAACTTGGTATTAATGCTCTTCAATAAAATTAAATAAATACGTGTTCTATCATTTTTTCAAAATTCATCCTATAAGGGGGTAAAAGAAGGGATGAAAGTTTGTATAAAACCTACTTTTTTAGAGATTTTTTGCAGTTTTAGCGCGAGCGAAGCCGCGGGTTCTGCTAATATATAATATAATGTTAAAAAATCCATCACGCATATTTTTTATATTTTTCTACGTGTAGTTAAATGTAGCGAGGTTGATAAAATGTTCGCTATTCGCTTTTTGGCTAAAATGTTAGAAGCTTAAAAAAAACCTATATTCGTTGTACACGGAATTGTACCTGGGAAATATCTTGTTCCATTATGTAATCAGTACCATCCAGAATTCAAATTAAATAATATTATAAATTTTAGAGTTATCTAACCTCTTCGTCACATTTTCATCCTAAAGATGCTGAACAGATTTAAATGTTAGGCAAGGACACAGGTTTACCTTGCGAGTGAAGCCGCAGGCAAAAACTAGTATTATATTTAATACCAGTCGATGATACATCTGTAAGATAAATGGATAATTGAAATTATCTCTACACAGATAAATAAAATTGAAGTGTCTGTTTGTAGTGTCAAAATAACAGCTTTTGACTAAATGCATATGATATTATTTACGGTACTTATACGAAAAACATAATTTTTTAATTTTTTGTTTGTATGTCTGTCTGTTTGTTCCGACTATCTATCTATTCGAAACGGCTGGACCGATTTTAACGGGACTTTCACTAGCAGATAGCTGATGCTATAAGGAGTAATTTAGGCTACTTTTAAATCAACGTAACTAATATAGATAAAGTATATAATATAATTAAAAACATCTATTGTTTTACTAAGTTTGTTATTTTGTTTCAGATTCACATGCGGTAAAGACTTATACGTATACATATGGATGGGTTATACCATAAAAATAACATATTGCCTAATTATTAAAAATATATAACGAAATGTTATGATGCCGCTTTAATAGAGCTCCTCTGTATGCTTAGGGTAGAGTTTTTTTTTTATGTCAAACGATTTTCATGTTGGATCATCGTCTAAATAAATAGTAGGGCTGTTGAAATTGTTAATAAATTATCTATTGGCTATGAATTTAGCAATATGGCAATTTTTATCTTATACGAAAAATATGAAAATAAAAAATTGAAACAAGGCCACCTGATATACTTTTATTTCATTTTTTAAACAATAAAATTACTTTGCCTATAATGCAAATTAGTTGAGATATATATGTAGAATATATTAATAAATAATTAATTATTTTTGTAAATATTCAATGAAAATTATACTTTAAGCAAGTAAGTATCCAAGAGGCCTATGTAACGTAGATTAAATTTCTAAAGTAATAACCTTGTTTATAGTTATACCTAACAAATTTTAGAATAGTCAATTAGTCTAAGCAGTTTGTGTTTCTTATATAAACTGTTGAGCCCAATTTTAAACTTGACTGCAAAATTATGAAAATAATAAGTTCAAAAGAGCTCTATTTAAAACAGTGCAGTTTAAAATTCGAGTTTATTAAGAAACATGAAAAAGTTTTAATATAATGTATGTACAATAAAATTTTAAAACTAGTAGTGTATATATACGTTGAAATTGATAAAATGGTCATTTAAAAATTTGCTTAATACTATGTTGTATTGTAGTAATTGCAAGTTAGATTTGTTAGAATATACGTTACAAAATTAATGAATAAATGGCATTGTTTTATATTATGGCTATTTATTGAAGACCTTTATTCTATTTTTTTAAACTACTATTTAAAAAAAAAACTCTAAAATGAAAAAAAGGCCAACGTCACGCGGTGTTCCCAGGCGGTCACCCATCCAAGTACTGACCGTGCCCGACATTGCTTAACTTCGGTGATCGGAAGAGAACCGGTGTATTCAACGTGGTATGGACGTTGGCGATAGAAGACAGCAAACGATCGCGCGCTTAGAGTCACTGTTGGCTTTAGTGGAAGAAACAGACACAACGATAAATATATTTATAGGTAGGTACATTTTAACGGTTAGTATAGATTTCTCAGAGATAAGATATTTTCCCGCAATAAAAATATCCTAAATGTTGACCTGGATAACCAGCCATCATCATACCAAATATTATCAAAATTTGCCCAATGGTTTTCTCGTGATGTGTTCCCAGACAGACAAGACAGACAAAAATTCTAAAAACTATAGATTCGGCCTCTATATCGATAATAATGACTATTTCAATTAGATTTTCCAGAAAATATTTAATGTACAGATTCGACTAAAGGTAGCCACGCGCAGTGCATATTGGCTATCTTGTTGACCTTGTTTAGTGTCTTGAAGATCAATAAGGATCAGAGAATAAAACTTCCGCTCGAACTTTTACGAACTGTTTTAATTAACTTCTATTATAAGACCTACCTCTGCTTTAAATTTAGCCGACTTAGAATGAATTTGCATATAATAGGCAATTTTGCTTCTAATATAATTATTTTATAGCATTATCGCAGTTTAAGAGGATTAAGTTTACAGTTTCTCTAATCGTTAAAAAACTTAATGACTTTGAACTCAACGATTAATTCTAATTCAGCTATTGTGAATTCTATTGAGGAAGATTTTCTCGTGATGAAAGGAGGGTTAAAAGATGATTTATTACTAACATTGCTTATTCAGGCCTATCTAATTCAATTGTATATTAACTTTCTTTGATCTTTGGCACTTTTGGAATAATTAAATTCTTGATAATAATTAAATTTTAATATTTTTTTTAAATAATTAACTAAAATAGAAACAATAAAATAAAATGTATGTATTGTATTCAGACTTTTTTTTATAGTACCACTGCTTAGCACGAGCCTCTCTTCAATACGAGGGGGAGCAGGCCATAGTCCATCACGCTGGCCAAGTGCGGGCTGGCGGACTTCGTATGCCTTTCGAGAACGTGCTAGGTTCTCTCAGATATGCAGGTTTCCTCACAATGTTGTCCTTCACCGTAAGGCAAATAGTAATCATGTTAGAAAAAATAAAATAGAGAATTAAAATTATAATAGATCCCTAAATTTTTAGCTGAATATAAACAATGACCAATGACTTACGAAATTAGTGCGTGGGCGACAGATAAAAGAACGAAGGCAGATGGCAACATTTCGACGAAGTAAGGACATGCGAAATCTTGCAAATAGTCGGCACTCGGACAATTGTGTGTGATTCTTGATTTCAGGTTGTCTACACTTTATATAGATAATAGATAATTAATTATTATAAAGTTCAAAGTCCAGTGGTTGTCTTGTGATGCGTTCTCAGACAGATAGATAGACAGAAAAAAATTCTAAAAACTATAGATTTGGCCTCTGTTTCAATAATATTGACAATTTCAATAAGATTTTCCAAGAAATATTTAATGTACAGTTTCGACTAAGAATTTTATTATTTGTATAGATAAGGCTTAAGCTAAATCCTAATTTAAGAATTGTAAGTACATATCTCTAAGCATCAAGTAATTGATAATTACTGCTCTCTCTGCAACAACTGGAAGACATGATCTACTTTACCGATCGAAAATAACTCCTTCCCACGAAAAAATGCGTTAAAACATACAACTGCTTATCTATATCTATACTAATATTATAAAGAGGTAAAGTTTATCAGTTTGTTAGATTGTGAGTTTGTGATGTTGTAGGGGGTAATCTCTGGATCTACTGAACCGATTTAGATAAAATTTGGTAATCTACACTAATATTATAAAGAGGTAAAGTTTGTGAGTTTGTATGATTGTGAGTTTGTGATGTTGTAGGGGGGTAATCTCTGGATCTACAGAACCGATTTAGATGAAATTTGGTAAAAAGATAGTTTGAAACCTTGGAAAGGACACAGAATACTTTTTATCCCGGAAATCATCCCTTAAAGGGGTGAAAATGTGGATGAACGTTTATATTAGGAAGCAAGCTAGGGACGAACCCGAGTGAAGCGAGGGTGAGTCGCTAGTGGTATTATAAACTAGTCACTATGCTACATTGGTTAATAGGTAAACACGAATTAATTCCTAGAATACTAGCATATTGGATGTTGGTATTTCAATTATGGCGCCCAACAGCAATCAGTACGCAATTTCGTCGATAAAGCAAACTTCAGGCTATTTATTATAGATAAAGTTCTAATAACATTAATGATACAAATATAATTTCTTACTAATATTTACAAAAGAATATTTAAACATAATTAAAATACACATACTCGTATATAATAAGGTAATGCCGAAATATATTTATTTTAACTTTCCAAATAGAAGGCTTACACAAAATGTCGTTCATATCTTTAATGAATGGACATTAAACATCTTAAAAAAATATATGAAAATGTTTTTTTTTCATTTATAATTGATTAGGGTTTTATTCGTAGCACTACTGGCTATTTTTAGCACTAGTTGCACTTTATATATAGTTCTTAACCTATATAACAAACTGTATTCAAAGTCTTTGAGAGAGGGCAAAGTCTTTGATATAGAACTCAAACGTCAAACGTCATGGGAGCTGCTCAACCTGAAATTCTTTGAGGTCGTCTAAGAGACATTAAAATACACTCTTAGGAGTCACTAAAAAGTAGAATTGAATTGAATTGAACATTAAAACAAATTAAAGTACCAATAAGTATGTGCTATCCCGCCTTCACTCTCTCAGTCTCTATTAAACCATTATTTCTCCCAGGCAAAATTGACGACACGTTTGGCTCAGTTTGTAGTGACTTGCTGTTCAAGCGTTCCCGGGTTCGTGTCCCGTTGAGGGCATTAATTTGAGTGATGAGCACTAATGCTTATAATCCAGTCATGGGTGTTTATATTTATAATATGTACGTATGTATTTGAAGTTACATATGTGTAGTGTATCGTATCGTAGCTTACTATGGAACTAGATGGTGCTGTGTGTTAATGTCCCAGAAAAAAATAACTGCATTATGCAATAGTGCACTATAATAGTAGTCTCAATAGGATTGGCCACCGCAGAAATTGGGGGGAAAATATTATTATTATTACGCAAACACTTTAACTCTTAAGGACAAGACGTATAGCTTCTTAAACAAAATCACTTCAAAAGTAGTATTTTTAAATTTATTTTAGAATACACGTCTCGTATGACCTACTCATTAATAACTAAAGTCTAAAAACCGTTTTACAATTGGTGAAGTTACAGTGTGACACACAACGATTTGAGAGGAGGTACTCAATACGATTTGTACGTTACAAGTTTTCTACTTTTTTGAATTAAGTCTCAAAAACAGGATGGAATGACAATGGATGGAATGAAATTCGAATTGAAAATCAGATGTTCCGACAAACAAACGAGTACCTACAAGGTATATATTATATAACTATATAATAAAATAGAAAATGGATAGGGCAATAAATATTCGCGTTGCCGGATATAAATGGTTGCCATAAAAGACCATAAAAGGTCAGAAATCATTTCAAGTTCGAGTCAAAATTATAACCTCGATTAAACGTCACAAATCACAAAAATTATTATCTATGTTTGTGGAATAAAGCGTCTAACAAAACTTTCTACTCCAAAACAAATTTCATGTTTAGATTCAGACATGGTTCCTTTGCGGTATTATTATGTAAATCAATTTGGGCCTTTATCGTAGTTATCTAAAGGAAATTTACGTTTCGACACGAGAGGCGCCGTACTGACTACAGACTATCAAAGATCAATCTTTAATCAACCCATTTATTCTGTTCTTTTACTTTTATTATTTATCTATACTCACTACAATAAAATTGTACAGTCAGAGTTGGAGTTAATATTTGTTGAGTTCCTAGGGAACGTTTGAAATTGATAAAAACCAATAAATTGCTTAGTTTTTTTGTTATGTGAGTTTATTTGAAAGTTTATAACTGGAAAATGGCTGGATACTAGGTGTATCCAGCATTTATATTATACTAGCGATATATCACCCTCGCTTCGCTTAGTTTCGTCCGTAGGTACGAGTAAGTTTTGACGCTTAGATATTATTACTATGGCATAGATATTTTTCAAATATTTTTTTCGTGGATTTTTGCTATGTTTTATAATTTTTCTGCTATTTAGGGTGAAGACAAATCCAACAAAACAAAGATCATAAAAATTGTTCCAGCAGATCTCAAGTTATACCTAAGTGTAACAAAATCCGACTTTGTTTTATATAGGTAATATATATATATATATATTTGTATATTGAACAAGATTTTGTTATTCAAATAAGATAAAAATGGCCTACACAAAACTATTATTAACAGCAAACATGTATTGGCGATGCTATTAAGACGATTAGTGTCCCCATTGCCTTGAGTGTTTGAACGGGTCTTAGCGCGTTGCACTCGCGCACCCCGCAAGAAAGCATCAAACAATCCACGCACTATTATACCAGAACACCGATCAAAGAATACGCCACATAGACGCGCGGCATAGTTTACTGCCTATGAGCGATACAATGCGAAAGGAGTCAAAGAGATGCAATGCTAGAATTATCGTACTATATAATATAATTAATTATAATCATACTAATAGTCTAAAATACGTGAATGATTGTAAGTTTGTTTGTTGATCACGCGTAAAATAAACGACTAAACCGATTTTCTAAAAATTTGGCAAATCTATACATATAATAAAATTCTAACTGAGTCGAATCTGTACATTAAACATTTATTGGAAAATCTTATTGAAATAGACATTATTATCGATACAGAGGCCGAATCTATCGTTTTTAGAATTTTTGTCTGTCTGTCTGTCTGTTACCGCATCACGAAAAAACCACTGGACGGATTTTGATGAAATTTAGTATGATGATAGCTGGTTATCCGGGTCAAGACATAGAATCGGTTACTATCTATTTTCCATACCCCTAAGTGATAAGGATAAGGGTGGTCCTCCCAGACCCCACCCTAGGGACGAACCCGAGCGGAACGAGGGTGAGTCGCTAGTATATATATATATATGTGTGTGTGTGTGTGTGTGTGTGTGTGTGTGTGTATGTATGTATGTATATGTGCATTGAAGCCCCAATAGATTATGGGTGAATATTTTGCAGTATTTTTTTATTTTTTTTAAAGAATTAAATATAATTTGCTACATAAAATCGGTTGAAAATATATAGAGCTAAACGCTATACAAAAATAAAAAGACACAGTGAGTTTAACGTATATTCTCTTCCACGAGATCTCAGCAAAAAATATTTCTGACATTATCAAATTCACTTTTCATTTTTAGACCTAATAACATAAAGAACAGTTCATTTTTCTGCGATATAACTTACATAAAAATCTTGTAAGTAAATGGTTACCATATATTAATATATGAAAGAGTAATGAGAACACACTGAAAGCTTCTAAAAGGGTTTCATCTTTGTCAAAAAAAGAAAGGGATTTGTCTCTGTCAAAAAAAGAAATTTGTTTTTTATTATTGAACCTATTTGTTGCGATTGTATAAATCTACATGATTTATCATTAATTTTAAACGGAAACGAACCGTCAATGTAATGTTATACCTACAAATTATCTCATTTTGTGACTTCGCTTATATTATCATCTTTTTACTTATGACTTCTTTGTGTTTATATATATTTTCACTTAGATAAACCATCGTTTAGTAAGCACTCCGTCGTAAATAATAAGTTCAATTATCACACATTTAATTATCACTACATATCTATACTAATATTATAAAGAGATATAGTTTGTGAGTTTGTGACGTTGTAGGGGGTAATCTCTGGATCTACTAAACTGATTTAGATGAAATTTGGTAAGAAGATAGTTTGAGATCTTGGGAAGGATATATATATAGAATACTTTTTATCCCGGAAATTATATTTTAAGGGGATGAAAATGGGGAAGGAAGTTTGTATGGGGAAGCAAGCTAGGGACGAACCCGAGCGAAGCGAGGGTGAGTCTCTATCTCTAGTATATAATAAAGTCTCTCATTGCACTAAGTTTGTTTTTGATTTTCATCAGTGAAAAGGGGAATCATCTAAGAAATTTACAGACTATATAACTCATGGGTATTTTATGAAAATGAGCTCTGGAAGCTTATTATCACATGATGATAATTATGAATTAAGTGGTAAAACAGCGTCCCTTTGGAGAGCTTCCGTAATGTTATAAATAAGAAGGGCTTCAAATCATATTGTAATGACACTTCCAACCCAAACCATTCTCAAAATCTACATATAGTTTTCAACTTTATAATAGGGTAATACAACGAGTGAGTTAATAGAGGCACTACACAAAATTATGAGAATCAAGCTTAATTGTCACAAAACTCCTAGCGGGCCTTAAATTTTATGCGGAAAATAAAAGGTTTTTTATTGCTCATAAATTTATTTTTATAACGGTCGCAACGAACCTGTTTAGTATAAGCGAATAACCCATCAATGTCTTAGTAAACTTTCACTAAAAACATTTTTTTTATAATAAATTTTCAGTACAACACTACTGACTTACCATAAAAGACTAAGTAAAAGTAATTACTAATCAAAAGTATGTTGCCAGTAATATGTTACAGAAGTGAAACGTGACCGCTTACAATGGACATAAGAAAGGTCAGGGTCACCCAACAAATAAGGGGTAAGGTCGGAGTTTCCCCGCGTGATCGAATTAGACATGATGGCATAGATAGGCAGAAAAACGAAGAATATCGATATAGCCCGCCAAATCCCCAAGCTAAATGGGCCGAATATATCGCTTGTGGAACGGGTGATCGGTAGGACAAAGTTCTCAAAGGTGGACAAAGATGAAGAGTAACAATAAGTAAACTGATGACCTGTTGAAAGAGACTGGATCTTTAGTCCGCACATAGACCTTTAATACGCACCAGTGACTTTTCGTAAAACGCCTTATATTGGATATCTGTCGTGGTGTCCACTGTCTACCAGTATATGTATCTTTGGGCTAAGACTACAAAGTTAAAAGAAGGAAATAATAAAACTTCTCACGCGGGTGAACTGAGAACGAAACTTATTATTAATTTAAGATAATCGCTACATTTTTTTATATATGTAGATTTTCATTCATTTTAATGCCTTTGTGGGTAGGAAAATTGAGTTCAGGGGGTGATTGGCCCCTCGGATTGGTCTGTCTTCTTGTAAAAGGTTTTAAAATAGTTGTCTGGCGAACATATTTAAAAATGGAGTATCAGAATTTACGTGAAGTTAAGTAATTATATTGGGACCTTTAAAGCGTCTGCAAAGCAATACGGCCGACGAAAAGTTTCTGGGAGCTGTATTGACGACTTATTTTTAACGATATTGTCTAAAATATACGTGAAAATAAGCTTGGAAAATATACGTGAGGTAAGTAATCTTTTGGTACCTTGATTACCTGTTTCCTGGAATTTGGCCGTCTAACCAAGTTTGCAGGTAGGCATGCGATCTTAGTACATACTAACACTGCCCAATCGCCCACATTTCGTTCGTCAGAAAATACGACACGTCTGGCGGCCCTGGGATCTTGCTCTAATACTAATATTATAGTTTGTGAGCTTGTGACGTTGTAGGGGGTAATCTCTGGATCTACTGAACGGATTTAGATGAAATTCAATAAGAAGTTATTTGGAGACCCTGGAAAGGACATAGAATATTTTTTATCCCGGAAATCATCCCTCGAGGGGGTGTAAATGAAAGTTTGTATGGAGAATCAACCTAGGGACGAATCCGAGCGAAGCGAGGGTGAGTCGCTTGTTAGAAATATTTTTACGAAAACAAATAAAATGAGATATCTGCACACGTCACGCAACACTTTTTGGAAACCACTAAATTCAACACAAAATCAACAGACTATAAATAGAAAAGAAAATAGAAAGTCGTATCAGACAAAAAATGTCCACTTGTGGACATACCTGGTAGTGACTTTGACCAAGTCAACGATCAACCTGCCTGCCCACGCTGCGCCTACCGGTGCGTGGCCGCCACTCAAAAACTCGATGTCCATCCGTACCGCGAGCGATGTATCCCGCCCACCACTGATAAAAGGTATGAATTTGTAATTTATAGAAGAATATGAGTATAAATATAACTTTTAATATGCACGCTTATTGTAATTTCGAAAAGAGATTTTCGTTTACATTACACATTATACTGTCTCATTTCTGTATTCGAGCGTATATTTTTATAAATGTATTTACCGATTTCTTCGTAACGGTTTTAAATCGTATTATATTAAGGTAGATCACGAGGTCGTCCCATATAATTTTCTTATACAACGATTTCGAGAAATCAGGTTAAAATTCATTTATTAGATTTGTTTACATATTATTAATAATTTTACGACGTTTTTTTTTTTACTTTTTCTAAACTAAGCTCATGCTGAGAACAAAACTCATATCTATTTAGAAGCTTCTATTTCACTAATAACTTGCAATGTTTATTTGTTGGAGTCAAATCTTGCAACTGAATTTTAAAGTAGCTATCCTCAACCTTTCTGAGCAGAAAAAATTGCATACACGTTTAATTTGGAGGACAATGCATGGTTAGCTAAGTGACGTCATTCTAAATCGAATATGGCGGACACCCAATGATGGCGGACTATGTTTTTTTATGCAATCCCATGATATGGATAATAATGAAAGGGCTTGCTGAGAAGAATATGAATAAAATAAAAAAACAAAGAATAAATTAATAGTACATTTTTTTAAACAGGCTTTTATTTAAATGCTCTAAAAGGAAGAAAATAAACTTTAAATTAAACCCATCTATTTATATATTATATTACACAATTATATAATGTAAAAGCTTGTCGCGAGATTTACTTGTGCAGATAAACAAGAATACAATATGTAACTTGATATTGACAAGTAACTCTAAGAAAAAAATAATGTTTTTTTTTTATAAAATTATAAATCTGGCGACAAGCTATATAACAATAAATTGTGTTATTTAATAAATTCATGGGTTAGGTTATTTTCTTCTTTTTAGAACATTTAAATAGAATCGTGTTTTTTAAAATGTTTTTTTACTATTAATTAAAGTTTTTCAAAACAAACTATATTCATATATATATATATATATATATATATATATATATATATATATATATATATATATATATATATATATATATATATATATATATTGAATAATTTATTTATATAATATTCTTTATGGTTACACCAACTTTAGTTTTAGATTAGCTTTACTTAAATATATTATGTAGGAATGGAAGGAAACATGGAAGAAAATTAATAAAGACAGGATGAAGAAGCACGTGAACATTGTAATGTAACATAACATAAATTAGGCAAGATAAATATTATTATTATTATCGTTAACTTTGTGGTAGCCCAGTGGTAACGCGCTCGCTTGGTAAACCGCGTAAAGCTGGTTTAAATCCTGGGTCTCGCACCTCTGATATTTTCATGTGCGAATCATTTCCAACATGATTGCTTGCACCGCACCCGCACCCGCACTTGGCCAGCGTCTATGGCCTGATCGCCCTCGTACCTACTGAAGGGAGGGTCATGCCCAGCAATGGGACGTTAAAAAGGGCTGCATACAATACATAACATTGATATTTGTGGATCGGCTGGCACCAACTCCGAAAATATTTGATCAGGTATGTATAGTAAATGAAAACTACCAATCAGTTATTTTTCACTTTTTAGTGCTTTTTTTGAAATCGTTTTTTTTTGTTTTTTACATCCTTTTTAGTGTAGATATAGTAGAAGCAAAGTAAGAAAAAAGTACTTTAATAAAATATTCGCTTAAGCCGTTTAAGTTAGTTTGATGCCAATTTTTATATGAAGACTGATAAACTAAAAATCGCTTTTATTACTAATACTAAATATTCTGGCTCTAAAATCCAATTCTAACGTATTGGGCTTGTTGTTATTGTAAATCAAACAAAAATAAGCCCAAACTCAACGTATGTACTATTAGCCGTTGAAGAGTTCCACCTATCCACCTTCTGGCATTACCATCAGATCAGGTCGATGATATCGAACCACTGCATTATGAACGAAAATAGGAAGAGTTACAAAATTTCAAGTCAATATGATAATTAAAAGTACCTAGGTTAAAATCATCATTAGCTCTTTTTCCACCACTAGGAGTAGTATTTTTTTTTTGAAATTTAAATGGAACCAATCTGGAAGTATACACTTTAAAAAATTGTCCAAATCAGTTAATAAATGACGGAGTTCTAAGGTAACACGTAAGGTAACAAATATAAAAAAACACAGCCGAATTGAGAACCTACTCCTTTTTGAAGCGCGGTTGAAATAAAACTTCTCTGGCAAATATCGCAATCAAATTAAAACAAATGAATAATTAAATAAGGCATATTACAATCATATACTTATTTATAGAATATCATATACGGTAAGAATATAATATTATACAACACAACACTTATAATTCAAGAACGGCTGGACCAATTTTTATGATCTTTAATTTGTTGGATTTGTCTCCGCCCCGAATAGCAGAAAGACTATTAAAGCATCGGAAAATTCACGAAAAAAATTTATAATTGAAATTAACATGGCTAAGACTGGATAATAACTATTTATATCTGTTTAAAACGCAGCGACGCGTCTGAGCGAAGCGGGGTTAATTCGCTAGTATTATATAATAATGAAAATCTTCCTGTTTTAAATTTACCGAAAACTTAGAAAATCTTAAACTTTGAAGACAATGGTTTGATTAAATTTACTCAAACAAATTAAAACTTCTCACATTACGAGTATTTAAGTACCATGATACAGAACTTTTCTGAGAACATGAAAGTACTTTTCATCAAAAACAATATTTCGCAAAAGGTTAAATAATTCTAATAATAATATTTTAAATAATTTCAGGGTATTTCTCAGCGCCTTAAATTTTAGATTTCTGGAGGTTTATCTCCGTAACTAGCTTATAAAACGGTCTAAAATATTTTTTCTAATGCACCTTAGACTATTATATAACTTGGACGAATTCCGTTTGTGTAATAATTGCATTCTAAATATATAAAAAAATCGTTTGAAACTCGTTCTTCTGATTCATATGACGTGTCCGTTCCCCATTTTTCTGAACAAAATTATAAATAACGCGTTATCTTATTGAAAAAACAATATAAATTATAATCACATCGAAAGAAGATTAGTTATCTTTTATATAAAATAAAATTTAGTTATATCTACGTTAGTTTACTTATTATAAATTAAGATATAAAAGATGTCCGGCATAAAATTCTGATTAATATGGCGCGCGCTTCGCTCGATCATACTCGGCGAAATACAAAAAGTGAGACCATCACTACCCGCATGGGGGGTAGTCTGTTGTGCTACGAACGGGCCCAAAGGTAGACGTTCGGCCAGGTCAGCGTCGATCAGGAGATACAAGAGTAAGTATTTGATTCATATGTTCTTGATTGAGGTGCGTTTCTGATTCAGGTGGGTTTCTGATGCATATGTCCAGTTTACAAATTATGTTATAGAGTTTTAAAACTTGAATCTATGCCCAAAAATATGTTTGAATTATAGATTTTTGTGGTTAAAAGCGAATACCGATGTAAATATATGTCTCGGATAATCGAAGATTTTAGGCAAAATTCTGATTTATCTGGGTCTGATTCATGTGTTCAAAAACCCGTATGAATCATAAAGTGGTACATTTTGTTTAAGTTATTTATCATACAATCATCATTAAGATCAGTTCCCAAGCATCACGACATCGCGACTGCGACACAGCGAAAGAAAAATGATATAATATATAGTATAGGATGTCACATAGACGAATGCAGTGCAAATAGCCATAGCTATGCTGATGATATGGTGCTGCTCAATCCATCAATAAGATGTTTGCAGAGGCTCCTTTCTATTTGTGAAAAATATATTAAAAGTCATGGTTTAATTTACAATAGCAAAAAATTGGTTACGATGGTATTTCAATATAAAAATGGATCTGGCTATGTACCTGACGTTGTTCTAAATAATGTTAAACTTGATCGTCGGGTTATAAAATTTAAATACCTTGGACGTGTAGTAAATGAAATGCTAACAGATGAGGACGACATGGAGAGGGAACGTAGAGCATTGCTGATGCGTGGAAACATATTGAACAGGTTAAAATTACACTTTTTAAGGCCTATTGTCACGTACACGTTTTCAATGTTTCTTCTGTTTTTTTTTTTTCAAATTTTTAGACTGCCTAGATATTGTTGTACGTCGTGGATGTTCCACGAGGCAAATACTGATGGTTTTATTGCTATCATAAGAAAGAGGATCGCATGTCTGAGACAGAGGATAAATGAGAGCACAAATTCTATCATGAAAACTGTAGAAGATTTTGGGCCAAATTTCTCCAGACATAGATTAAAGGATTTTTCATATTATGTTTTAGTTTAAATATTTAATTTTATTTATTGTTCTTAATGTAGGGTACCTTTGTATTTATTTTATTTAGTTTATAATTTAATTTTAGTTTGATTTACCTACTTTTCAAATGGTATGGAAAAGTGTTCCGAAATAAAGATTTCTTATTATTATAAAATTAATAATCAATAAAAAAAGTTATAATTAATAAAAAAGAATAATATTATATTATACAGACTTAGATTTTTATGTTTTTATTCCTGTTTCTGATTCATCTGTCACGAATTTTGATTCATATGGGCCCTAAAAATTCAAGTAAAATATCTCAAAAATTATTTGATTAAAATGAGCACGTAATTCAAATATGTGTTATTTAGCATGTCTTTAATCATAACAGTATGTTGAATAGAGCCAAAAGTGAAAATAATTTTTGGCCAGATAAATCAGGCGAAGAACGCAATCTCGGAGAAATACCCTTTAGCTAAATTATTTTTATTTGAATTTCTATTTCCTTTACAATAATGAGAATTGGCAGATTTCGAACCACATGAAATATTCTGCGTCATTCGATAGGTATTACAAAATTTTCGCTTCATATAAATAATTGTACACATGGTTAAATGACGAATTTTTTTTCGTAAATTATAATATGATAAGTGTAATGGAAAAGCAAAATAAGTTCTAAAAAAAAAAAGCGATATGTAAAAAAAATCTACTTGTTTGTTAAATAATTATCTCACAATATACACTGAATTGACGATCATAATCTATATATAATGTATCTTATATTTGTTATATATATACAATAATAAAGACGCAGTACCAGCCCAGAATCCTTTGTGCTGGTATCTCATCTTTATCAGTTCCACCTATTTTAATTATTAAATGGTTATTAACTACAAGCGGCTCAGCCATAACTATAGAAAAACGAAAATTCTTAAAACGTCAGCAGCTATCGTTAAGATTTACGATTCATTATTACTTTCATATTATGTCTATTTTTACTTCAATCCGTCGAAAGACCGCGGGCACACCAGTTTGTTAGTTAACAATTAATTTCTTAAAAATTAACCTGGCCTTATTTATCTATAAATCAGTGTGGATTCGTATCTAGATCAATCATTATAAAGTCGAATTCAGCGTTCCAGCTAAGCACATTGGTCTTAGAAAGCAAACTGAAGTTGTATGCATACTTCACTAAAGCATTTGATTTAATTCCACGTGAGTAACTACTGAGAAAATTGGGAAAAAACGAATTTGATGAAAAGTATAAGATATGGTTACAAACTTACTTACTCAAAGATTAAAGAACATCATCATATCCTGATTCAAAAAAATGATTCAATGAAATATTAGCACGACTAACTCACGCAGAGTTTTTTTTTTATATGGATCCCTTTTTTTTATATACTTTTTTTATATATTGATACAACAACTCAACCTCGTTTCGTTCGGGTTCGCCCCTAGTTACTTAAAAAATGGGGGGGTGGGGGTAGGACACTGGAAAATACTTTATGACCTATTCTCACGCCTACCAAATATACAAAAAAATTTATTAAAATCGGTCGAGCCGTTTCGGAGGAGAGCGAACACAAACACCGTGACACGAGATATTTATATATTAGAAGATAACCTATATATTACAAGAAGATATGACCTCAAATTTATATTTTTATTAAATTCATAACAGTCTACTCGAATTTATTGTAATTTTAATAGAATTGTCTGCTTGATTCATATTGAAATTAAAAAAGGTGCCAGGAGAAGGATACTTGTAAATTATAAACACAGAAATGTGTAATTTTCGTAATTGAGACGCCCTGTTTCTCTGTGTAACTGCAAAGTTTTTACTTCCCCTAAAGCATAAATCTCATTATTCAATGTTAATTACGGATTGTTTTGACCTCACAACTCTTTACCCACTGCAGGTTTTTTACATGACTTAAATTATACTCGTATCCGCAAAAATTGGCTGTCATGATATGTAAATTGGCAAAAAGCTATACACATATCTTCAAGATCAACAGCTGTTTTATTTTTATTTTGTGGGTAACTTAAAAATTAAAACACATCAAGCTATTACTATTTCTCTCCTATAAAATTATATATCCTATTATGTGTATTTAGATTTAAAGACACATTAAATTATAAGTACAAAATTAAGAAATGAATTATTGTACTTCATATTGTACTGCAAAAAATTAAAATGGAATAGCATCGCTGAGATGCAGGGCCGCGCGGAACGTTCTGAAGTTGGAAACGCTTTGAACCGGGAGCCAAGGTACTAAGAAAAATCCTGAATATCGAGGACGTTGAAAAGAAGTGAAAGAATGTGCATGTGAGGTATATATTTTTGGTGAAGGTTGGATTTCAGTTAAGTGCGAAAGTTGGAAATGTGGTCATACTTGTTTAAATAAATGTTATTGTTAATCTTTTAAAACATGCAGCCGTACACGCTGGCAACTACACCCCGAGACTTAAAATTATAACAGATGCTTTAGAGTGAAGCAGTTAATAAACTACGCGAGTGTTGCCGCAGACGAAACCGAGTTCATTACACAGCACAGTAGACCATGCTCAGTTATAAATAGAAAAAGATTTTAAAAAAATAAAAGAGATAAATGTGTTGAAACTCATTACATTCATGAAATTGAAATTTATTTTTCGTCTTAATTTATAGTCTCATATACGTTGTGGTTATGAAGTATTGTCTTTCTTTTCAAGTCACAAAAGCTTTGTAAAGAAATTTTACTTTACATTTTGTTTTAATAATGGAAATGTTGGTTTTATTTCTTACTAGCGGCTCACCCTCGCTTCGCTCGCGTTCGTCCCTAGTAAAAAACAAACACAAATCTATCCCACGGAAACCGTACATTTTATGAGATAAAAATTGGCCTATGTGCTATTTTAGACTATAATCTATCTCTGTGACAAATTTCATCCAGATCCGTACTGCCGTTCTGGCGTGATTGAGTAACAAATATCCATCCATCCAAACTTTCGCATTTATATTGTAGTAAAATAAGATATTCGATATAATATCGAATATACTTTTCGATGTGTAATTTAATCGATTCTATTACATAATAAAAGATAATTAAATATTTAGACGTCGCAATAGAATTAATAAGATAATTGAAGATCAGATGTTCCTTTTCTAGTTAGTGAAAAACCATAAAGATACTTTATCAAATATTTCGTCACGCAAGAAATTTTTAAAATATATACTAATATTAAAACTATGTTTGTATGCATCTGTCTGTCTGTCACCTTTTCACGCTGAAACCACTGAACAGATTTAAACATATTGCAAAGATTGCATAATGGGTACGGATATTGGCTACCTTTTATGCGAGAAAAGCCGCGGGATAAAACTAATAGAAAATTTAGAAAAAATCTGATACAAAAAATATGAAATAGCCAACACAAATGCAGCAATGTTTCGAAAGAATATTAAATAAAAGTTAATTTGATGTTTTTATAATATATTGAACTTTATACAATAGTGCTCGCCTAGTGGATGATATTCGACTATAATCATTATTAAAAAAAAAATGAAATTATATGAATAGATTTTTTTAATTGATTTAGTGTTACTAAAGCTCGTCAATAGCTACTAAACAAAAAAAGAAAATCTGAAAAACAAAAGAGGTTTAAAAATTAAACTTGGCGCGACCGCAGCCGCCTGAAAAAGCTAGAAATGAATATATTCTCAGTTATAACAAGGATCGTAAAATATTACAATATACTTACACCAAACACTAATGCAACACTATAACAAAATTATTCCATTGTAATCTATTTCATGGTCTACAAAGCATCTAGGTTGTAGTCTCTGTTTAACCGTTTCCAGAATTAATTTGCTTAGTAATAAATTCAGTTTAGTGTTGCCTGTAACTTGAGAATTGAGTTCGACAACTAAATACATCAAACTTATATGTGTTTAGTAGTACAGTATATTTTGGTAAGAACCCATAAAAGTATAAAATGTTTACATGAAATTATATAATACATACATGTACGATATACCATACGTGGTTTATTTTGTACTGTCCGTACACATTTTTTATAGTTTCTTGTCTTCTTTATTCTCTATATTAAGTGGATGTTAAATATCAAACATGAACATTGGTACAATCTTTACTAGCTATGCATTATCAAAGAGAACTAAACGTCTACACATATTACATAATATAAAGCACAGGAGTATGTGAAGAAACAGACTCATTCCTTACACCCTTACTCTCTCTCATCATTCGATGAGTAATCCCTCCGACACGATAGTTGAGAAATCAGGCGCAGGATTGATAGCCTTTCGGTAAGACGTGGGATTATATCACATACATATCTAAAGAGTACCTTTACTTCTAAGTTTTTTTTTATTAGAAAATTGAATTTGTCTTATAGCTCAACCCAAGACTGGAATCCAGGACTTTATGGTCAGCATCGGCATCGGCTTTATGTTAGATCAAACAAATACATTTTTATTAACACAATAGTATTAAAATTGAAAAGCACTCAATTTTTTTTTCACATATTTTGAACTGTACATGCACACAAAGAACAAACATCTATACTAATATAAGCAAGCTAGGGACGAACCCAAGCGAAGCGAGGGTGAGTCGCTAGTAAATAATATTTATAAACTTTACCTTTAAATTAAACTCAATTTCACTTAATATGTGAGAACATTGAAGATAAAGGGTTAGCTTCACCTAACGTAACATCTGATGCTAAAGTTGATTCAAATTTAACTTAACTGAAAGCTTTATAAATAATATTTATGCAAGAGTACTTCAGTAATAACCCTACTAATATTATAAATACGAATGTTTGTGAGGATATAAATTCTTCTAAAGATAAAAGTAAATAAGGATGTATGGATCTTTGTTACTCTGTCACGCAAAAGCTACTGAATGGGTTTTAATGAAACTTTACAATAATATAGCTCATATATCAGAATAATACATAGGCTACTTTTATCCCGGAAAAATGTACAGTTCCCGTGGGATAGATTTGTTTCCGTTTTTCTAGAAGCGAATTCGAGCGAAGCGAGGCTGAGTTGTTAGTAAAGATGAAAGTATCATGAACCTTTTAACCGATAATAAGCACATTATACCGTAAGGTTGAAATAATTACATTATAGGTTGTTTTAAGGTTTTATTTCTGTTAAAAAAATACTTTTTGAACAAAAGCATTGCTGGCATGAATTCAAAGTATCAACTAGATCTGAAAAGTCGATGCTCTTTCTGATTATATACAGTATCATGCGTTTACTTTCATTCGGAGAACCAGATTTCTAGAGGCTCAATCGTCTTTCTACACTACATCTCATTTCTATTATTTCTTTATTATTCTTTTCGTTTTTCTTCGTTATATTTCCTCTTTTTTTTTTTTTTTTTCTAGGTAACAGTACTAAAATATTGTAACCTAATATTATTACGATCTAGCCAACAAGGCTAATGAGTAATTTAACTTTAACTTAGTTTTATAAAATAATATATCTAAGAATGTGTCCAATGGCACTTTTCTTAAAGTCTCTAGTTAAGGCGAAGACACTTTGTTCTTGTGTTCTATATTGGTAGCACTATAATATTATTACTTTCACTACATTACACTAATTTTTTTAACACTACACTAACTCAAAAGGTTTAGTTCTTTTGAGCCTTCTCACTATGTTCGTGTTGTCGAGGAGCTGGATTGCCTCGATATTCACATGTTTATGAAGTCTTTGCTCGTGAGCTTCTGCGTATTTTTTTATCACTTTATCGACAATCTCTACGTTGAGGTCCCGATGGAGATCGTCATTTCTTACGTGCCAGGGTGCATTAACTATTCCCCTGAGAACTTTATTTTGGAATCGTTGGATGATAAGAATATTGCTCTTTTTGGTACAGCCCCACAGCTGTATACCATAGGTCCACACTGGCATCAGGACTTGTTTATATATAATAATATTTTGTTGTGCACGGACAGAGAGGAATGTCTTCCCAACAGCCAATACATCTTTTTGTACCGGAAATCCAATTCTTCTTTTTTCTTCTTAACGTGAGCTTTCCAGCGTAGCTTCGCGTCAAGCGTCATTCCTAAATACTTTGCTGTATTTTCATATGGTATGACGTTATTGTTAATAAATATCGGATGGTAATCTTCTTTTTTGTTGGTGAAGTTTATATGAATCGATTTTGATTCATTTAACTTTATTCTCCATTGTAATGTCCAGTCATGGATTTTATTAACCGCTATTTGAACCTTTTCAGCTGCTTCTGCGTGAGAATTTCCAACCGCCATTATGGCAGTGTCATCAGCAAAGGTCGCGATAGTATTATTTTCTAATTCGGGGATATCACTGGTGTATAAAAGGTACAGGACCGGACCCAATACGCTACCTTGTGGCACCCCAGCTCTTATACTTTTAATTTCAGAGTAGGCATCTTCGTGCCTTATTCTAAATACTCTGTCTGATATATACGATTCTAGTATATCCGAATATGACTTAGGTAGCATCTTTCTTAGTTTTAGTACAAGGCCATCATGCCACACTTTATCAAATGCCTGTGCGACGTCTAGAAAGACAGTAGAGCAGACTTGTTTTTCCTCTAGAGTTTTCTCGATGATATGTGTAATTCTATGGATTTGGTCTATTGTGGAGTGTTTTTCCCTGAATCCGAATATTTCCTCTAGCAGCAACGAATAATGCTGTCGTTTTTGTTATTGCTGTCGAAAAACAAATGTTAACAAATACTTGTAGTCATTATCACGCATTGTCTCGGTTAACAACCTAAAAAGATAAGTAGTAGATTGCAAAATATATCATTTTTCTACCGACTGAAGAAAAAATAATAAAATATGAAACTATACAAAATAAACTCATTTTTTAATGTAATTTAAATACTGTGATACCTCTTAAATCTAAAATACAAATCTAAATTAAATAACATTTTACACAAGAATCCTCCAATGTTTTAGTCGTAGCAAATGTCATGTCATGTTGTATAATATTTAGATAATGAACATTACTTCCGTGTCACGACCCAGTTTCAATTACATGAAGGCAACTGTAAGGCGACTTCATTAAAAATACTTAAATATCACAAAGATTAAGATTAGTTTGCTAATTGTAATATATGGGACTCGTCAAAACGAGCCAAATGAACCCCAACTCGAACTCGAACTCGTTTTTACTCGTAACATAGATGAGTTCCACTCCTGGTTCACTCATTTAAACTTTATACGGAAAGCAATTTGAAATTTTCATGTTAATATAGTGGTTAAATCAACAATATTAAAATATTACTTATTAAAAATAATAAGATATGGATTTTACATTTATGTAAAACTTCAATCGCAGTAGCTTTATTTACATCTTGATATCTTTGTTAAACGATAAAATTGTCGCATTTGGAATACCGAATAACTATTAGTTTATTATTTAAAAAAATGCATCCACAATATAGCTGGCAACTTAATTAGTTAAATATATAAACTTGATATCACAATATATTAATGAAGCAATAGAATCACTGCATATGATTTCTTGGTCGTGTAATTTCTCGTTTTAGTGATCAAAATTGCTCGCTCAGATCTTAGTACTTAAGACAATTTTTCTTTAAGCTGTCTTGAAATACAATAACCATCAAGGCCTTGATGGAGCAAATTGTGGCAAAAATATTAAAGAAAAAATGTCAAGGAAAATTGTAATAGCAATACCTATGGTTAAGCTATATAGTATATTTTAAAGTTAAGGCACGCATTTCATTAACCCTTAACTTCATCCTAACTGTATAACTCAATAAAAAAAAACAATTTTTATACCACATAAACCTGCAGAAGATGTAATGGAAACAGATGATACACGACTTCATCTTCTTGAACTTGACCTCTTACGCACAAACACAGTAATAATGTCCTCCTGACCGATTTCAGCCACGACAGGCAATCTTATTGAGACTAGCCAACTGTGCAGAAGATATTATAGTGCACAAGTGTACGCGCAGACACAACGTGCACTCTCTATTCCTGTCACTTTCAACTCCGGTGGGACGAGTACTCGACACGACCGGTGAGAGTCCGACAGCTTTACGTGCTCTCCGAGAACGTAACGTATATCTAAGAAGACTTTTGATGATAGATTACGATAGAAATATTCTGCTACCGCAGAAATAGTACATATTAAACTATAACTCGTAAATTCATGATAATGAGACCACGTCGCGGAACAATAATGCATACAAAAGGGTGGTAACATTTTTCTTTTCATTATACAATATACATCTGTATCATCAAGCCTTTATGTATTTAATAACAGGTAATTAATAAAAAAGTCCTATAAATCTGCAAAAAAATTCAGAATTATGTCGACTACAGACAGGGTGATAATTTATTTTTCGAAAAATAGGTCATTACTCTCTCCACACCTCTCCTCTTCTTTAACTGAATAGGTATATTAAAATTTATTTCAATGTGTCAAAACTTAATAATTTAAAAATGTATTTAACTGATTCTTGTGAACAAATAATTCAATAAGTATAATAGAATATAACAAACTAGCGGCTCACCCTCGCTACGCTAGGATCCGTCCCTAGCTACGTTTTAACGGTTAGTGTGGTATAGATAGACTATACATTATTATAACGAGTTTTGAGAATGATTTTTCGCGCGGTAAAAATATAGCCTATATCTCTCTCCAGCTTTTCAACTATCTTTACACAAAAAACACGCGAATCTGTCGTCACCCTGTTTCGATGTGAAAGAAGAACAAACAAACACACTTTCACATTTTTAAAATATATATGGACATATGTATATAATATGTATAATATGGAAATGAGTTCCTTTTTGGCATCAGTTAATAAAAAAACCCAAAGAAAGCAGGAAGAAAGCAGTAAAGAAAGTCGAAAAATATGTTTATACAACAAATATGTAACTATGTATGTATGTATGTAAAAAAGATGTGTAAAAATTACTATCCACTATCTCTAACAATCACATAAGTTTTAGATCAAACAATCAAGCAACTTCAAAATAGAAACGTGAGAATTCAAATTCTAACTTAATTAGATAATCGGAAGTTGACTAGTTCGAAGACAAATTTCAAATTGGATAGACAAATTGGAGTTGAAAATTATTTAATTGTATTGTGTATATTATACACTGTACAATTTATGATAATTACAATATTATATTATTCAACTCCCTCGTTAGTCTTGTGGCTAGCATGATCGGTTGCAGATACAGAGGCCCTGGTTCCGAGTTCTATAACGGGCCAAGTATAGTTATTGGGTTTTTCTGATAATAGTTTCATAGATTTACGCGAATATTTGATACTTTAAATCTTTTTTGATTTTTTCGCGAATATATTTTTATTTTTGGGTCCCAGCGTTTCGTATGCTTTACAATAATCATGGTTACGGGAGGGATTAAGGTTTTTAACGTCTCAAAATTTATTATCTAAATATTACGGACTGCACTTAGCCACAAAATTTATTTGCGTCTCATTAGGGCATTACGTTTTTTTCTTTCAATAAGATAGATGTAGCCTCGCAATAAACTTAGATTCCCTGTTGGTCTAATAACTTTATTATTTTTACTTTCTGACAGAAGAAATTTAAAGAACTTTCAAGACTTTCAGACCAATCGATAGAATGAACAACCAGGAAAACATAATACAGCAGGCGATGGCAATATTTACATTTCACACCCCATACCCCTCTGTTCACTCACGCAAATGCACTGGCTAAGACAGATATAAAACCAATAACCATCCTGCTCTTATTGAAAGTGAAAGCTTTAGACTACGTCCTACTGCGCATGCACTAAAATTGCTTTACTAATCCTGAACTAAGGAAATATTTTTAAAATAATAACGTCAACACAAACTTTATAGTTTTTTTTTTAATATCATAAATAATTCGATATTTATTAACAAACAAATCATTCAATTTTAATAAGCTACCAATAAAAATACAACTAGGTGTCAACATTCTTACTTTCTCAAGCTCCGACAGATGGCGTTGAACGTTTTTAAAACACGCAAGAGTTTTGTTCAGCCATAAAATATAAGGTATTTTTACTTTATCGCGCAAATGTAAAAATTGAACATTAATATTCTAATTTTTGTAGGTGGGGGCTTCGTGCAACCATCATTATATAGTGTGTTCACAAAATCAAAGATTTAATATACAAAGTTTATTACGAGTATTTAACATGATTATTTTATTTGTTTATTTTTTTTAGAAAAAAATCGACAACCTCAAAACAAAATTCATAGTGTGATCAAAATTTATTTTAAAATATATCCGAAAATAACATTTAAACTTTAAGTCTATTACTTTATTATACTATTTATAAAAAATTTTTTAAAAGACAACAAAATCGAAAGTGCATATTACAAGACTTCCGTGATAAACAATAGCTATCAGCAGTACGGATGAAGACTGCGCCGACCCCAAGTGATTGGGAAATGAGCAGGGAGAAGAAGAAGATATTTAACATGAACAAATATTGATGTATAAAATTACAAATTATCAAATGGGCAAAGGCAATAAATTTAATATCACCATCATCATGTATGTATGTAGTATAACTTTGTGAGTAAATATGATCAAATTCAACTATATTATAATAACTCTTGAGGTGACTAAAATTTTAATCCTTTCCGTGACATTTACTGTAAAGCAAAAATACAAAATAAATCTGCAACAAAATCTGAAAAGATAATTTCATTTAATATACACTTTAAAGTAGAAATATTATTTATGAACCGACTGAAATAAAATACCAAATCCCAAAAATCCCAAATCGGTTAAGCCGTTTCTGAGATTGAGATTGAGACAAACGCACAGACAAACAAACAAAAATTCTAAAAATCGTTGTTTTGAGTTCTAATTCGTTAATAAAGACCCCCAAAAATAGTTTTTTTCAAATATCTTCCATGTACAGACAACGATCAGTTACAATTTTTTTTATATGTATAGAATATCTTTTAATTTTAAGAAAGATATAAATTATTTACCACAATTTTATTTATTGTGAAACGTATGATAAAATAAACTAATAAACGTGCACAGAAGGACAGTCCCTACTGGGACTTCATCATAATTTAATATTACTTCAGTGTAAAGGATGTGGCGTAACATTATTTTACTTTGACGTATTATTCATTCCAGCTATACTTTTCTTTTATATTATGTAGCAACATTTGTTAAGCCATTTCTACACTACTATTATTTTAATAAGATTTGTATTTTTATATGTTTGTAACGAATAAACTCAAAAACTACTAAATCGATTTCGATGAAATTTGGTAATAAGATCGTTTGAGACCCTGGAAAGGACATAGGATATTTTTTATTCCGGAAATCATACCTTAAGGTGGAGAAATTTTGTATGGGGAATCAACCTAGATAGTGCAATAAAGTATAATAATAATATTTTTGTCTTAAGCTCATTTGACAACTTATGTTAGTTTATATAAATACTAGCGACTCACCCTCGCTCTGCTCGGGTTCGTCCCTAGGACCATTTTTAACCGACTTCTAAAAAGGAGGATGTTCTTAATTCGTCGGTTTTTTATCTATGTATGTTCATCGATTACTCGAAGACCACTGAACCGATTTGGAAATTATTATTTTTTTTGTTTTGAAGGATAGGTATACTTCCCAGGTCCCATTTAAATTTTATCGAAATCGGCCGAGCGATTTTAAAAAAAATCAATAATAAAGTTTTTTTTTTTCAAATAAATTGCTTAGTCGAATATGTTATTAAAAACTTTCTTCTAACTAAAAACTTAAAAAAAACGACTTCCAGGCACTAAAATGTAAAAAATAACTAAACGGGGGTTAAATTTAGAATACATACCTAAACAGATATTTTCTATATTATAGTTTCTGGAAGTCGGTTTTTTTGTTTTAAGTTTTTATTTTTCCACTTTTAGTGTAGACGTAATAAGCAGGTAATTTCTAACAAGAAAGTTTTTTAATAACATATTAGATTAAGAAATTTATTAAAAAGATGATGTCTTATTGATTTTTTTTTAAATCCACTACTGTTACAATACACTCTTACCTGCCGTACTAGATAACTTGATTTAAAAATACATCTGAGTACGCTAATATCAGAAAGGAGCACACGTTTCAAGTATTATATACAGAAAGCAAACTCTGGTTCTATTGGTACAATTCTGAAAATTGTTTTATGACGCAGAAGGAGCTTCCGCTTCATGCACTAATATTATCGCTTCAGTAAATAATGTGTTAGATAAAAATATATTTATTATACTATATTACTAGCGCCTTCCCTTGCTTTGCTCAGGTGCGTCCTGTGCGGTGCTTTTTATATAGATAAAAATAGTTATTGTGAGCGTACTTTAAGAGTCAGATATGACATGCTATTAGGGACTTTCCTGTAGGCCTTTATCATCTACGATTTTCTAGTTCATGGTTTTTATGCACCTTTGGTTTAGCCAACGTTAGCCATGTAATTTTCTTAGGAAGACTGGATAGAACCAGTTAGTTATTGTGTTTTCCCGTCAAAATGAAAGATATCCCTGTAGTAAAAGGTATCCTTAATATTGGACCCGAGCAATAAGTTATAACTACAGAAATTTTAGTTGAAATCTGTTCAGTACTTTATGCGTAAAACACGTACACACAAATAGACATACAAACAAATAGTTTCTTTTTAATAAATAATGTTTTCGGGTCTATATTCTGTACACAATATGTTAAAGTCCTTGTTTTTAAAATGTTTCACGTACAGATTTCGCTAAGTTAATATTTCTTTATATGTATTAAGGTGACAGGCTACCTTATAATATTTGATTCCTTTGAAATATATTATATAGATTATAGATACCATACAAGTAGCTATTTAATGACGCAAATCTATACACATAATAAAATTGTAACTAAGCCGAACCTGTACAATAAATATTTTTACAAATCTTATTGAAATAAACATAATTATCTGTCTGTTACCGCATCACAGAAAAACCCCGAGGGATTTTGATGAAATTTGGTATTATAGATAGTATATGATAGCTGGTTATCCGGGTCAACATATAGGATACTTTTTACTGCGGGAAAATGTCTCATTTCTGAGAGAAAAATCTAAAACTGCATTGTAAGAGTATACTAATATGTAAAACCTAAGAATTTGGTATTTGGTCATCTGAACGCGGGCGGAGCCGCGGGCAATGCTAGTGTCATATAAGCCTAAGAGTTTTTACTAATAAACGCTAAAATGAAAGAGAATTTTAAATTCCACTCGAATCAATCATTTACATAGATTCTCCACATGCAGGACAATCCTAATATTTATATAAAAATAGTCGATGTCCGCAGTTTTTGAATGATCGTCAAATGCACTATACTTATTATTCATACAATTATCATATTTTATTAGGTATGGCAAGTTTTTAAAAAAAATATACGAATGTATTTATATTAGAATTTTTATTATAAAGTTTTATTACAGTTTAATGTAATATGGCAAAAGTTTTATTATTAAGCACAGGAACATGAAGACTTTAAAAACATCTACAAAACATGATCAAAGATGAAGTTGACATTTACAAAGTAATTTACGAAGTGTAATTTGTTCTTATATATGTAGTAAGTTTTCTGAACTACTATAATAATGACCTATGAAACTTAAACAAGTGACAATCGCACAAATATATGTATATATAACTAGTTTTTGTCTTGGTAGTTTCAAGTTTTTGACAAAAAAATGTTTTAGTACATACAGAATTCTTAAAAATATTCTTGAATATCTGTAATACTCTTTCTTGAGTTATAAAAAGCATATGAAAAGCGGTTTTTTGAAAAAATTAACATATTTTTAATTTTATGATTTTATTTACTTGTTAGATATAATAATGGTCTACTAGCCTATGTGTTACTCCAGATTATATAATTAAATCCGGCCCTTTCACTTCACTGTCACTTCAAATTCATTACCTTCTTTCCTTCCTTCCTTCGTTAAAGTTCCTTTCCACAGACTCGCTCACACACTTGCACATGCATACGCATGCACACACCTATGCACTCACTTACAGACACACACATACAAACCTTCGCAATTTTAATAGTCGTCAGATAATAACTATATAATCTAATATATAAAATTCTCGTGTCAGAGTGTATGTAACAAAACTCCTCCGGCTTGACCGATTCTTATGAAATTTTGTGTGTATATCCAGTAGGTCTGAGAATAGGACGTAAACTATTTTTCATACCCCTAAGTGATAAAGGTGATCCACCCCAAAAAAAAAAATTTGAATATTTTGGACAATTTTTTATTTTATTTTTTTTATGATTCGGCATTAAAAAATAAATACAAACCTAAATTTTTACTAGGGACGAACCCAACGAGGGTGAGTCGCTAGTAATATATAATTTCTAATAATAAAATTTGTTTTTTTAAGCTAAGATTGGTTCATGAGTTAAGCTTTCGGTTCCTGGAAATTGCTTAATGTTTATGCTTATATATTGGCTAAACAATATTTACTTATATGATCTTACTAACAAACTGTATTGGATAGCATAAAGTTGATAGTGAGAATGATGCATACATGCTTTATATCTTGCCCCTTCAGGGAATATAATTTTCTTCAATCGATACTCTTAAAAGAAAACTAGTTAAAAATTTACTTTAACAATATATGATTCGATCGTCATCAATAACACATAAAATTTAAATATGAAATGTTTTATCTAAATTGTGTTATATTCTATTAGGTATTTACTAGTCTAATTATTATCTTGTCTAACATCTCTACAAAGACTACAAAGAAACTTCAGTAATTTCTGGTCCACTGCTAGACATAAGCCTCCAAAGCAATGGTGAATAGGGCTAAAGTCTATCACGTTAGCCAAATCTGATTTGACGGACTTCATGTGTCTTTTGGTAATTATTTATGTCTTCCAGATGTGTAAGTTTTTAACGTAAGATAAAAATTCGTGAAAAAACATTAGTAATAATAATAAAATTCGCAAAAAAATCCGAAAAGATAGTTTTATTTAAAACATTAGTAAGTAATTCGTAAGTAATCTTGCTACAATGGAATTCAGACATAAGATCGCAGGTACAAAACCCAACGTTCGAATTGGCTCACTTTCTTTTCTAACTTGCTTGGAAATTCCACCCAAATTAAATATTCGTTTTGTAGTTTCAAGATGTAATAGCATTTAAATCAACACATATTTTGTATATCTATCTATATATTTTTTTCATTTGCATCACTCAAGAACGGTTTGATGAATTTCAATGGGATTTTTTTATTCAGCCAAGTTTCTTTCTTTCTTCAAAGATACTGTTTTAGCTCCTCTTTTTACGCACTCTCTAAAAGCGGGGAAAATATTACCTCTTGTGACAGAATAAAACTTCAGGCAGTATATATGAATATAAATGTGATAAAAACTTAAAAATAAAATAATAACCGACTTCAGGCACTAAAATGTAAAAAATAACTAAACGAAGGTTTTCATTTAGAATAGATACCTAATCAGATATTTTCGAAGACGGTTTTTGGAAGTCGGTTAAATAAGAAGATTTCCACTTCAGTCTACAATGGTTGAAGAATATCGATTCAAAAAAATATATTTATAGTAATTAACAAATTGAATATTTGTCATCGAATCATACTGTACATGTCATTCTCATATACGAGTGTATTTTTAATTTCTATTTTTCAATGGTTGAGAATGACATGTTGTCTACGCCCCAAGGTATATTTGAACTTTATTCAAACGTTCAAATCCATCGTAATTGTGGCGTTCTGCTATTAACAGCATAATCTAAAGTACGTAAGACCATTGTCTTGTTATAGACTTGTCAAGAGCAGAATGGCATCAACCTTGTTTTAATTAAACTACTAACAGCTAATATACTTTGAAAGCCTTGTATAGCTATTAAAATATTTTTATTACAAATAGAATTTAGTATAATTAAAAATTCCGTCGGAAAATTGTTCAAATTATTTGTTTCTTTATTTTTTTTTATATTGACCAATAAAATTTTTGAAGAGACCTACTGCGATAAGTCTATATATAAAATCAAAATCTAAATTTCGTTTGATATATTTTTTTTAATATCATCATCAAATATATTTTTCCAATCAATCAATCAATTCTCTAGTTAATTGCTTCAAAACTAAAAAAAAAGCTGAGCGGAGATTACTTCGCTAATGTCACGTAGAAATATTTTTCTTATAGCAATCCAAAGTACTGATTTGATTAGTCTATGGGGGTTGATCAAGGTCTTAAAAATCATAAATTTGTTGGCCATATCATTACAGATACGTATTTACAACATTTTAAATCCTCTTGCTTGATATTCAATATTTTTAATAGTAGGTATCGTAACGTATTCTCCGTAATATGAAAAGACTTCAAGTAATTTTTTAACTAAATAGGTCTAACACATCTTATAATTTGTTTATGTATTGGTAATCTATACATATAATAAAATTGTAACTAAGCCGAATCTGTACGTACATTAAATATTTTTTGGAAAATCTTATTGAAATAAACATTATTATAGAAACAGAGGCCGAATCTATCGTTTTTAGAATTTTTGTCTGTCTGTCTGTCTGTCTGTTACCGCATCACAGAAAAACCACTGGAGGGATTTTGATGAAATTTGGTATGGTGATAGCTGGTTATTCGGGTCAACATATAGAATAGTTTTTACCGCGGAAAAATATTTCATTTCTGAGAAAAAATACAAAAACTACATTGTAAGAGTATACTAATATGTAAAACCTAAGAATTTGGTTTTAGGTCATCTGAACGCGGGCGGAGCTGCGGGCAATGCTAGTATCAAATATGTGGTACTCTTGAGGATCGCAGTCTATTTTCGTGTTCATTTATCTTATTCTTTGTTTTTAGCTCATTTTATTCATTCATTCTTACTAAATAAAATAAAACCTAATTTGCCGCTCCAATAGGACTATAGATGTTTGACTCACTTTGAAAGTGCAACATATGATATTGGAAGTAACTCAGTAAAATGTCGTATTTGTTATTTACTTATTGGATATGTCGTTGGTGCAAAGCAGCGCAGATGCATATTTTGATCCTTAATTTGAAGCCCGGAAATTCAGATTGTAAAAGCTGTTTATTGTCCTAATAAAAGAGTCTTATATCAGAATATTGTATCATTTATTAGTATATAATAAGTAGGTATTCTG
This sequence comes from Brenthis hecate, assembly GCA_951806755.1. Classification (NCBI taxonomy): domain Eukaryota; kingdom Metazoa; phylum Arthropoda; class Insecta; order Lepidoptera; family Nymphalidae; genus Brenthis; species Brenthis hecate. The sequence continues at coordinate 21,853,421 of OX638250.1, forward strand.
TATAAAACTTAAAAGATACAACCGTCTAAATGTACATATGTATAACCAACAAACGCAAGACATGATGATGAGATGCAAGCCTTGATAATAGTCAAGCATTAGCCCTTGTTCAATAAGGTTAATTAATAAAAGAGCTAACCCAAATTTTTCAGTGGGGAACCCTAAAAAGATTGTAGATCTACAAAGCAAAAGCAATTTATTTTTTGCTTATTTTTATACCTTAATTTTATTTTACTGAAATTACTGAAATATTCATTTTTTTCCTGATTTACATCTATACAGATAAATAAAATTGAAGGTTCTGTTTGTAATGTCAAAATAACAGCTTTTTACTTAACGCATATGAAAGTATATACGGTACTAATAAGAAAAAACAATTAATTTTTTTTTGTCTGTCTGTTTGTTCCGGCTAATCTCCTAAACGGCTGGACCGATTTTGACGAGATTTTCATTGGCAGATAGCTGATGTTATAAGTACTAACTAGTAACTAAGGCTAGTTTTATTTTAGCAAAAGAATCATGGTTCCGCGCAAAATAATTAATACCCATAAAATTATATGACAACACACAAAAATAACACACAATCTCATATTTATGTACGTATATGTAGTAAAATTATACGTGTCAATCCAATTATACTAATAACTTGATTTTGCCTGCAGCTCGACTCGCCTACTTTATTTAATATATATATTATGTACTAGCAGAACCCGCGGCTTCGCTCGCGTTAAAACTACAAGAAAATCTAAAATGGTAGTTTTTATACAAACTTTTATCCCACATTTTACCCCCTTAAGGGATGAATTTCGAAAAATGCTAAAACATGTATTTATTAATTTGTATTGAAGAGCATTAACACCAAGTTTCAAGTAATTCTGATCATAAATATTTTTTTGGGTTGTATTATAATTTGTTTTCCCGTGGAAATAAGATAGTCTCCCGAGCTAAAAAGTAACCTATGTCACTCTCCATCCCTCCAACTATCATCCGTCACTCCGTTTTGACATAAAAGAAGGACAAACAAAAAAAACACAATTTCCCATTTATAATATTATTTAGGGTGTATATTGTAATATATATACCGACATTAATAACAGACTAATGTTTATCATACATTTTAATATACTTTATTACTTTTAGCTAGTGTCCAGTAAAGTAGAAAATCTTCAAAGAGCGCCTAATATTTAGTTTGTTCCATCTCCTTTATGGGGATTTGTTATTAACAGATTATCCCCTTAATATTCCTTTTTTATGCAAAGCTTTTTATATTTAATATAAAAGTATTAACTAATATTATAATACTAAAACAAGTATGTTTATTTGTATGGTTGTCTAGCTACTAATAACCCCTTGTGTGGCTTGTCATGGCTGGGGGTTCATTAGTGTTGGCAAGCCAGCCGGATGCTAAACCAAAAAAACACACTAGGAGGCAGCCAAACTCGGCAGCCAACAGCTGGTGTACCATGACGGTTGCTCTTAGTTGGGTGCAAGACCACAGCCCATGGTTATTGTGGTCTACCTCGGCAGGCCAGTCATCTAAAAAAACAAAGAGAAGGTTTTTTTTGGACATTAATACACATCACCATCTAGTTCCATGGTAAGCTACGAGGCTTGTGTTATGGATACCAGATAGTTGAAACATTGCATATATACATATATGTACTCCCATGATTGGATTACAAACATTCGTGCTTTTCACACAAATATATTGTAAAAAAATGTGACTTTAAGGCACTGAAAAGAAATAAAGAACTAAATATTGTTCTATTTACTATAGGTAAAGGGTAGATAATTTACTAAGCAGATATTTTTACGGTCGGTGCCCGGGCGACGCAAAAAAATGTAAGTCTATTTAAATGAAAACATCACCAATTAATGAATAATAGTTTACCTATAATTAAAATTAACACCTCCAGGTAAATTTCTAAGAAATTAATTAAACTTCTAATAAATCTATTGTTAACTGTAACGCCGGCGTGTCCGCGGTCGTGGAGGGATTAAAGCCTTGCACACACTACAAATTCATTTTTTGTATCATTTTTCAACCAGTAGAATAATAAAGCAATCTCCAAGAAATTGGAAAGCATAATTATATTAAAAATGTACCTCCTACTTTTTCAAATTGGTTTAGTTACATAGAAAAGTTTATGAACACAGAATAAAATAATTTAATTATTTAATAAAAATATTTTTTTTTTGTGTAAAATTTAAGAAATATTATATTTTTTTCTTACAGATGCTGTTGTTATTATGTAAACAGTATATTCCCAAAAGGTTTTCAGTAAATTAAAAATGACCCTGTATACCTGAAGGTTATGTTAATTGTTACATTATAATAGTTTATAACAAGTTCCTTTTATCCACCAATTCTAAAATAGCGAAGAGTGATATTTCAAACAGACAAATTAGGAAATAACCACAGTTCTAACGTACAATTTCATGTTAGACTACCAAAGCAATTTACGAGCGAGATTTATGTGTGGATAACGTTCGTGTGGTGGATAACGGGCATTTTACTTATATTTATACCAACAATCAGCATTGCTCTGCCTTTGCAGGTCAAATGACTGAAGTTTTGATTGAAATTTGCTTAAGTTTGTTATACTGAACCACAAGAAATATGTTTTAATTATATGTATAATGGTATATGCATAGTTTTTAGTAGATACTCTATAGTAATATACTCGTATAATATTATAATAAATCTGAAGAGTTATGTCTTTTTTGGTTTGAGCGCGATTATCTCTATATTAATACTATTTGTCTTCAAATTTCTTCTCACTGCCACTTATATGCAGACGATTTGCAAATTTATGCCGTGACATCTGTGGCTGATTTACCACAAACAATAGAAAATGTTAACAAAGACCTCTCCTCTATAGCCACATGGTGTAAATCGTACGGCCTTAACTTAAATGCTGCGAAATCGCAAGCTATTATTATTGGCAGTCAAAGGTGTTGTCAAAAATTAAGACTATACAAATACCAGAAATATATTTCGATGGTGTTAAGATCCCTTTTCAGGAAAAAGTAAAAAAATCTAGGATTACTAATTGATGGGATTTGCAAGTGAGTGAACTGAGCCGGAAGATGCTTGGAGCGATAGCTTCTCTTCGCAGATTGCGAAATTTTCTTCCGATTCCTATCAAAATTGCGCTAGCAAATTCACTCCTACTACCAGTGCTTGATTATGCTGACATTTGTTATCTCGACATCAAACAGGAGCACTTGAATAAACTAGAGTGACTCCAAAATCTTTGTATACGGTTTATTTTTGACCTTAGAAAACATGACCACATTTCTCAATTTCGTAAAAAGCTCCCAATCCAATTCCGCAGGAATGCTCATATTCTTCATATTCTCTACTGCGTGCTGTTCAATCCTTCAACTCCTACCTATCTGAAATAGCGTTTTGAGTTTCTGGATGATTCCCATGCCCGTTCACTTCGCTCTGCTCAGAACTTCCTTCTTAAAATTCCTACTCACTCTTCCTGTTTCTGCACAAATTCTTTTACAGTTAAAGCTGGTCGAATATGGAATTCTATTCCTCTAAGCATTAGATGTGCTAAAAGCGCAGATAAATTTAAAAAGTTATTAAAAGATTATCTATCTTTTTAAGTCTTTCTCCTTAGTCCTTTCCCTTAATATAATCGTTATTATTATTATTATTTCTTCTATTATGTTCTAGTATCTAATCCTATTTATTATTTGGTCGATGTTTTCTTTTTTTTTATGTATGTATTTGTTAATTTTCGTATGCAAGTATGTGTGAATGTATGTATGTATGTATGTATTTATGTGTGTATGTATGTATCTATATATGCATTTATATGTATATGTATCTATTTATCTATAAGTATTTATATATGTAAACGTGTCAAAGTAAGTACACCGCCTACCCTTTTTATGAACACTTACTCCTCCACCTCAAGGTTGCCTGGAAGAGATCGCTTCTAGCGATAAGGCTGCCTGCTGTGCAACTTTTCTCTGTGTTGTTTTTTTATATTAATTCTTTTTGGTGTACAATAAAGAATACTAGTATTATTATTATTATCTCTAGAATTATAAGTCGAATTTAAAAAAAATAAAAAATTGCATTTGATAGGCCAAGTCTTGAAAAGGCTTATAAAAAGTTCAGTGGGCAGACAATTCGATACGGCTGGTGGATAGATCTGGCGCAGGAACGATTTTTTAAGAATGCCCAAGCCCCGGGGAGGTAACTCATAAAAAAAATCATTATAGACCAACCCAGGAGTCGAATCTAGGATCTAGGTCTATAGGTCTAGCGTGTACATGCTAACCAGCAAGTCAGAAGTAGTATCAGAGGAACAAAACACGTTAAAAATAGTATAGTGGTAGGCAGTAAATTAATATAAATATACATATATCATCTAATTATAAATAGGTAGTGCTAATACTTTCTTAGATATACCCGAATATTTTACATTTTAAATAAAACTAAAAATAAAATTGTTTGTATTAAATAATTGTATATAAAAATAAATCCCCGAAAAAATCCGAAAAGATAGTTTTATTTAATCAACATCAACAACTTTAACATTTTTAAAACCCATTTGCTTGCTACAAGTGTAGAGTATGACAACGTCGATTTACATGTAACCAAATAATTTTAGTAACCATGAAAGCCTAAAAACATAAATACATATAAGTACGTAATACAAGTATTTTTGTAGCCCTTTAAAAACATAACATATTTAATACCAAATTCAGTACAAAAATATGGCCTTTACAATAATCAAATGAGATTGTTTAATAAACGTCCATAAATCTATACATATAATAAAATTGGAACTAAGTCGAATCTGTACATTGAATATTTTTTGGAAAATCTAATTGAAATAGACATTATTCGATACAGAGTTCGAATCTATAGTTTTTAGAATTTTTGTCTGTCTGTCTGTGACTGCATCACGAGAAAACCACTGGACAGATTTTAATGAAATTTGGTATGATGATAGCTGGTTATCCGAGTCAACATATAGGATACTTTTTACCGCGGGAAAATATCTCATTTCTGAGAAAAAGTACAAAAACTGCACTGTAAGTGTATACTAATATGTAAAACCTAAGAATTTGGTTTTTGGTCATCTAAACGCGAGCGGAGCCGCGGGTAATGCTAGTTCATTAATATAATAAAGAAAGCACATGAAAGCAAAAAGCTGTTAACATAAAACGGTCCAGATCATTGAAAGTTTCGTTTTCGTGACAATTATTATGATTTTAATAAGTGAAGGTTCTCTAATTAAGAAAATTCAAACTTAAATATCACCAGAAAGCCGGTAATTGTGGTATAATTATTACAAGGCGACACAAATCCTTTAAGGTCTTGAGGGGATGTAATCTTTCTAGGTCGTCCATTTTGGTGTTTATAAAGTTATAAAATTGTACATAAAATAATTTCCTAAATGTGTTCCGTTTCAAACACAAAGTAAAATCAAATAAACAAATATTTAATGGATACGTTAAATTATATAATTACTCGTACATTGTTTTTGCTACTAGAATGGGATGCTGTAAAGATTTTTTGTGTTCTCAAAAATGTGAGAGATTCCTCTATTTGACGTTCATTTGAGAGCTGTCTTAAGGGCAGCGAACTATAACTAAGAAGAGCTTTTCAATTTTTAAACAAAATAAAACAGAATAATTATGTACTTACATAATTCATTTATGTACTTACATAGTTACTTAACTACGTAGAAAAACAATAACAAATCCCACTATGTAGAAAAACAATAACAAATCCCACGGGAACCGTACATTTTTCCAGGATAAGACGAAGCTCATGTGCTATTCCAGACTATAATCTATTTTTGTGCCAAATTTCATCCAAATCCGTTCAGCCGTTCTAGCGTGATTGAGAAACAAACGTCCAGACATCTAAATATCTAAACCTTCACATTTATAATATTAGTAAGATTCCAACTTTTTATAGCACAAATAACCATTCATTCACTTGGCATCTGCTTTTGATGTTTATTAAAATATGTCATCAGCCAAAGCGTTCCATAATACCGGTCTAGTTGTTGATGAAATTAAAAATCGTTTCGAGTCCTGAACTCAATTAAACCAGTAATTTATTCAGTGGAGCCAATAAAGCCGTGATCGATTTTAAAGTTTGTGTTTTGCATTTTATTAAGGAATTACTTCGAGTGATCAAGTTAACTTTGGTTTATGCCATTTTAGTTTTACTTAGACCAGGGTTTCCAAAAGTTAGATACTGAGGGAGCATTTGTTGGATCTATCCTTCTATACATATTATACACGAAAAATGAATTGTTGTTCGATAGTAAACGCGTCACTTGAGAAAAACAGGGCCGATTGAGCATTTTTTTAAATGTAGTAATCTGAGTAACATATTTGGAGGAAGTAAAATTAGGAAAACTCGTCCCCTAGTCACCCTCGGATATTCGAGAGAAATTGTATGAACTCAAAGAAAGAAATTATATATTTTAAGCGAGTCAGTAGAACATAATTTATCTTGCTTTTGTTAATAAAATATAATGGACAAGAATGATGGACATTAAAATAATACTATTATACTGGAATATTTCTGTGAATTCTACTGAATGATTCTCATTTTTTATACGATAAAAGTTATATTTTAAAAAAGTTACCATGGTAATCCTTATGAAGACGATTAATTAGAGGTTATCGCCTTAGAGATGGGGATATTACTGTGTAACAGAATTAGACATAGAACACATCCTTCTTCTATGATTTATTCCGCGAAAACCTTTTTTATTTCATGATATTATTCTACAATGATACAGTCCTAGTCCTTCAGCAGTACAGAAGATGTACCGCGCTGACCCCAAGTGATTGGGAAATGGGCAGGGAGAAGGAGAAGACAGTCCTGCCCACTATGATACTATCATAATTTCCTAAATCTTCTATCTACCATCGACGGTCCTTCTGAAATCAATTCAGAAATTAAAAAAATATGAGCTTAAAATGGGGTCGCCAGTATTGATATGGAAGTATTTTAATTTTAAAAGCAATAAAGTTGGCTTTTATATAGTTATCTGTAATATATTTATTTTGTGTTTTATGGAAAAAATATTAATTATTTTTTAAAAAAAACGATGTTATGTGTACGATGTTGTAAAAACAACTTTCATCTAACAAATATATTTGTTCTGAATATCTTTTCATTCTACCACTCGAGCAAAGAGCTCTTCATATAGACCGAAACCAAGGCCTGAATGCATTGTTCTTTTGCCTTTTATGTCAATACCTGAACTAGACCCACTTGAGTATTATCTGGACAAAAAATTAATAGAATGATAAGATATACACGATTGGCTCAGTTTATAGTTACAGTATTTGCTGTGCCAGCGGTCGCGGATTCTAGTCCCACTGGGGGCATTCATTTGTGTGATGAACATCAATGTTTGTACTCCAGTCATGGGTGTTTATATTTATAATATGTATGTAACTGTCTGGTGTCCATAATACAAACCTCGTAGCTTAGCTGATAGAACTAGATGGTGCTGTGTGTTAATGTCCCAATATATTTACATATTTATTTTATACATATATTTATTACGTATCGATTATTTTCTATTAATATTATAATTACGTACTTATTAATATCATAAATGTAAAGTTTTGTAAAGATTCTTTGAATGTTTGTGTCTCTATGGTGCGTACGCCGATGTTTTTTTTTTTAGATAAAACTGAGTACACTGGTAGATAGTGTTTTAGACTAATATTTTAATAATTTATACTCTTGTAATATATTTTTGAAGTATAATAATATTTTGGCAACTCTCAATCCGAAAAATATCAGTCGATGGTAACACTATTTATTAATATTTTGGAAAGAAAACTTTTTGCGCAAGTGAAGTAATACGACTGTCATGGTGTAATACAAACGTACCTAAAATGTCCCAAAAATGAAAGATCAATTCTATGAAAAAACTTCTGACAGCAGAGGCTGTATCTTAAAATGGGAGTTACGAGAGTCATTAGTAACTTTGTTTTTTATTTAGTTACATATTATATGTTTTTGTAAAATCCCATATATTGGTAAATCTAAAGTTTATAGTAAATCTCAGGAATTACCAACATGAGTTGGTAAATGTAAGAATTTTATAAAAAGTGAACGATTTTTCGGCCTTTTACCTATCCTAGTTTGGTACATGATAGGTTTTAGCTAATATGGTTGGTAAAGCACATATGATATTGGGAGTTCTGGGTTTAAAATATACATTATACATACATATATGTTCTAATTATTATGAATTAGAAAATTAAGTGATATGAAAGTATCAAAAAACTCATTGGTATTAGTTTAAGAGCTATTAATAGTACAGAAGTATTATTAAAACCACTATTGTTATAGCATAGTAAAGATTTACGTCTTTTCTGCCTGACGTTCTTTATTAAATTTAATTACTAAGTCATTTTGTTATTTGAATATAAAAAATATTTCTTCCTCGCACAAAATTACTTAATTTTATGAAAAAATATTCAATGTAAAAAGCATGATCTTAAATACCGTCATGATATTGTATTTTCTTCAAAATAGGTTCCCGCCGGTAAATCTAAAAATTATAAAGATTACCTAGAACACGTTTCTAAAAAATTATTTTGTAGAATTTCATTAAATCTTTTTTAATGAAATTCTACAAAATAAAGGAATACCTAACGTAGTATCTTTTATTTTTAATCTTCTTACCCGACTTCTTACATTCTATGATCAGTGAAAAACAAATTGTCCTGCAGGTGTCATAATAAATGGTACTTCTGTCGCATTTATTTAGAGTAATAATAATAAATTTCTAAGAGATTTGGTTACGATGGCTAATCTTACTGAGATTAATCAACTGAATGTGATATATTATAATGTACAAGCGTGTCAAAACCTATTTACTCCTTTAACTCTCCCTTTCCGATGGGAGGACAACTCGACACGACAGGTGAGAGTTCTCACGCTCGGAGATTTAAGCACCGTCAACTTCCCAGCTCTGGTCTGCTACTGAATATTTTGTGGCAGAAAAACCCAGTAACTGTTTAAGCCCGACCCGTGACTCAAACTCAGAATCTCTTGAAAGTTCGCTTCAACCGTACATGCTAGCCACTGAACCAATGAGGGGTTTTAAATAGTAATTAGAAATTTAAGACGTCAGCGAGTCTATTATTAACTGGACTTTCATCTTGGTTTATCTCTCGGGCAACTGTTTTATATCCATTGTACAACTACTATTATAGACGCATTTTTTATATATTTCTTTTAACGTTTTCTACATGACTAGAGTTTTTTACCAATCAGCCTCGCTGCTTTTCTGGAAGCTGATGTTTCTCTTCTCGGTCAGTCATCCTACCATATTCCTAATAGGAATTGTAAAACGTGACCTGACCGTAAAACCACACTGTAACTTGTATCATGACAGCTATAAATAAAACGATAGGTATATTTCAAGAACTTACATCATGCAACCCTCTAAGCAAAATAATTGAACAATCAACAGCTCTGCTTCCTTCAAACACTTAACAATAGTCAATAAACTCAAACTTAGTTTGAGTTTAATAACTAATATTAGCTATATATGTATGTATTAGGTAATAGGAAACCTGTCTCGGTGTTCTAGCAGCTAGCATATACGGCTACAGATCCGGAGGTCCTAGGTTCGAGTCCCGGACCAAGTTTAATTACTGATTTTTTTTTTTCAACTCTGGGCTTAAGAACTTCTCAGTAGTACTGAGATGCGGATGGCACAAGACTGGTAATAGTAGAAATCTTTGAAAGAGGCTTATGTCCTGAAATAATGATAATGGGGACTAGATTCTAATAATAATAATAAACTAAATTCTATTATAGACTTTAAGATTTTATTTTAAGGTTAAAACGTATAAGAGTCAAACTTCAAAAGATAATTTTTTTTTTGGGCCAAGAACTTTCGCAGATGTATACAGAATAACCCACCAGAGTTTCATCATAATCATGTCAGCGGCCTAGGAACGCATAGAGGACAAACATATGAACATTCATTTTTTATATATAGATTTTTTAATCTCTGAGCAATAAGTTTCAAATTACGCTACCACGAGTTACGGTACTATTTATCTTCTCATTGAATTTGTGACATTATCTAGTATCAGTGTTAATAAACATGTCGTCAGTAATCTAGAATTATAAAAATGTATATCACGAGTATAATTAGTATAATAGTATTTAACAACAGTAAAAGGAAGAAAAGCTTAAACTTTTGAAGCTTAAAGGAACCAATTCTATTAAAAATTAAATGTAAAATATATTGTAAGTAATATTTATTTTTATATCTACTTACTTTTGCGGTGTTCTTTTTTCTTTTTAAATTAACTTTATTAAAACACTCTTAAATATAATTAAAAAAAATGTGCTTTTAGTAGGTAAGTACAGAAGTTATTTTCTAAACTCAATTATAATTATTATATAGTAAGTTAAGTGAATTTTCTTTTTAATTTTAAAAATATTACATTCAGTAAATTAAGATTCAGAAGAACCAATATAATTAGTTTTACAAAGAATTTTTATTAAATAGACTGATAATTTTAGTTCTAATTGTTGTCAACTGTCGGCAAAGGCCTTAAAATCCATAAAAAATGCTCACAGAGTTATTTTGATTGAGTATAAAAATATTTCACCTGCAAATTGTAAGTTATCACTTTCATCGATAAAAAAGTTTCGTAAAAGTAGATTATTGTTTTAATACGTAGTGTTCGACAGAATTTTCTGCAAGTTCGGATCTAAAAGTTTCGGTTAGTTTTGATTTTGGCAGAATGTTCGTGAGCTTTCATGTGGCCTTCGGGAGGGATAAGTTTAATCACAATTATTATATCTGTATAAATATTATAAATGTGAAAGTTTGTGTGTATGGATGTTTGTTACTCTTTCACGCCAGAACGGCTGAACGGATCCGGATGAAATTTGGCACAGAGATATATTATAGTTTGGAATAGCACATAGGTTACTTTTTATCCCGGAAAAATATATAGTTCCCGTGGGATAGGTTTGCTTTTGTTTTGCGAGTGAAAAAGTGAGGGTGAGCCGCTAGATACAAAAACGCTTCATCAAGAACCTCCTTCTTTCAAATCGATAAAATTATTTCATAAACTTAAAATTTTAGTCCGTTATTCCAGTATGACACAATAAAAAAAACATAAATTTGCACCATCATATATATGTTGCAACATACTTTTCCTCTTTGAAGTCAGTTAAAAATAATGTAAATGCCTTATGATACTCGTAGTTATGATATGAAACAGTATCGCAATTCGTGGTAAATATCATGTGATATCAAAAGCATTTTCTTATAATGAAGTTCGTCCGGAAATCCTTCCGACGTTACTATTTTAATTGAGAGCTAAAATACCGCTAAATGTTAGTACTAACATATTAATTCTATTGTATAATAAAATTAAGTTAAGGTTAGTAACTAGTGATGTAGAGATTAGAAATATTCACATCTCTAATTGTAAAGATTAGTAGTGATGTAAAGATTGAAAAATTATAATTTTTCAATAATCTTTACATCACTAGTTACTACTAATTAGTAATATTTATAATAATACCAGTTAAAATTAAATAAATAATATAGCTGTATTTAATTGTAATATTCATTAAAAAAATTAATGTATAGAATTAAAATCAACAAATATTGTAAGGTACTTTGGCGGCATTTTCTAATTTTTGAAATCATTTTTGTAAAACTCTCTGTAACCAAAAATCAAAATAAATCCGCGAAACAATCCGAAAAGATAGTTTTATTTAAAACTAGCGGCTCACCCTCGCTTCGCTCGGGTTTGTCGCTAGGTACGTTTTAAATAGATATAAATAGTTATTAGCCAGCGTAGGCCATATATTTTTTTTTGATAATATTATTGACAAATATTGACATTAATATTTATACGATTCTAACGTCACTCAATTGCCATCGATGTTTTGAATTCCCGGAACCTCTCCACTAACACTTAAACTTTGTGTTATGGTATTGAAGTTCAAATTGTTTTTTAAGTATTATTACGAATCTTTTGTATGGGAGTATAGAAAAGTATTGTTTTTAGACTTTTTTAGGCATTTTTTTTTTAATCTTTCTAAATTTGTAAGAAATGGCTCTTACGGAGAGAAAAATTAAAAACCTCGTACTTCAAGGAATATTCTAAAAAATAATTAGCGAAATCGGTTCAGATGCTCTCGAGATTTGCGCTTACCAACACATTCAGCGATTCAATTTTATATAATAGATGTCCAATAGTCGCGTAAATCTGAGGAAGTAATATTGTTTATCAACTGAAACGGTATACAGAACTTCTTCCATCAAACCAGATTGATGGTATCAAATTATTTATAATGATAACGGAGCATTTTATTAATATGAAAATTTCATCGCCTAAAGTAAATTACATTTTATTCATAAAACACTTTAACAGATAATAAATAGTTCTCGCAGCGTTGTTTTAAGAGTCAATAACTAACACAATTTAGCGCTGGCCGTGTAACTCGATAATACTCCCAATCTAGCCAGTAATAAGTTCGAGAACCTTAACTTATTCAAAGAATCCACTCATTATGTTTTATTTAAAAATGTTCAGATGGAAACCTTATTTACATAGATTTTACAAATTCCTTTATTATAGTGGGGGATCAAAGTTGTATGATTTTATTTACGTGTATCAATCCCGTATCATTATATATTTTTTATAATTTATTGTATTACCTATACGATATTTACAGTGACTGTTGTGAATTACTCTGTGTGCCTGAGAACTAAATAGTATTGATTTCTACTCTAAAAGAAAGAAAACGGAAATGGAGAACCATTGGAAAGACTACCCATCCACTTAATTGGACGATACGTCTGGCTCTACTTGTTATGCCAGCGGTCGCGGGTTCGAGTCCCGCTGGGGGGTTGTACTCCAGTTATGGGTGTTTATATTTATAATATGTATGTATTTAAAGTTATATATGTGTAGTGTATCAACTGTCTGGTATCCATAACACAAGCCTCGTGGCTTACCATGGAATTAGATGGTGCTGTGTGTTAATGTACCAATATATTTATATTATATTTTATACATAGTAACGATACGAAAATATATTTCAACTCTCATATTTATGATTCTTATAAAAAGTTGCAAAGAAGTTTCATTTAATATAACTGAACTTAACATATTTTAATGTGAGAAGCGTCACAAAATATAAAAAAGATATCATCACGCAACTTAATTCAATAGCGCGTTTCATATACGAAGGCAAATTCAATAAATTGGATATAAAATCATGAAGAATATCCAAAATTGTCATAAATTGTATAATATTATCGTAGTAAAATTCAATTTGTGGGCACTCCAGTAAATGTGTCTGGTGAATTTTCAGCGATTTGAGCTCTCGCTTTTAAGAAAATCGAACTCATGTAACTATTTCTTCCATATTCTGTATTCCATATCTGTATTTTAATTTGATAAATGAAGAATTTATTTGAAGAACTTTTCTTCTTCTCAATCTATTTCCCGTTTTTTAGGGTTCCGTACCTGAAGGGTGCCAATGGAACCCTATAACTATGCTTCCTCTGTCCGTCCATCCGTCCACATACCAGATGGTTGTAACTCATGAACCGTAATAGGTAAAAAGTTAATTTTTTTACAGAGTATGTATTTCTATTGTCGCTATAGCAACAAATAATAAAAATAAGCAAAAAATGAAAAATAAAAAACCTTACGTTTATGTTTTTTAACGTTCGTAATTGATGATCTAATTAATATACTAAAAAATATATGGAGTAAATGTTAGATTAATAAAAAGTACATGTACGAATCCTTCGTCTGCGAATTCATGATATATTTAATTATCATACCAGCAGCAGGATATTCTCGAGCATTTCTCATCCATCCTCTATCTACCTACCTTTTTTAAGCCGTAACTTCACCGTGCTGCAAAGCTTCCTACAGTACATTTGCCTGAATTCAATCTTCATTCTGACCGGTAACGACTTCATAGATCATAAATACATAGGGAGACATGACCGACCCTTTTCCACGGCATCATGCTAATTCCGCGCACGGTGCAAGAGACAAATCAAATTCCATACAAATATAATGTCATATATAAAAACACAAAGATGCATTGTTCTTTAAGTGACCATTGGTGGACTGCCTACGTTTATTATCCACGTTTCGATATTAAGATCCTAATATAAGGGGATTGTGTAATTAGCACCTCAAAAACATGACGCAAATTCTTAAATGCCGCAAAATCTAAGAGTATTCTTCAGTTATCCTGTTCAATGTCTCAGTGAAGTTGTACAGCTTGAAATATTCAAAACACCAAAATTTATCATTTCGAATTACACAAACGGTCGCTGTAAAAGTGACACTAGGCACTTTTCTATACAACATATGAGTATAATAAAATTCTTATTGAGTCGAATCTGTACATTATATATTTTTTGGAAAATCTTATTGAAATAGTCATTATTATCGATACAGAAGCCGAATCTATAGTTTCTAGAATTTTTGTCTGTCTGTTGGTCTATGACTGCTTCACGGAAAAAACACTGAAGGGATTTTAATGAAATTTGGTATGGTGATAGCGGATTATCAGGATCAATATATAGGATACATTTTACTGCGGGAAAATATCTCATTTTTAAGAACCTTAAAACGTACGAGCCCGAGCAGAGCGAGAGTAAGTCGCTAGTAAATAATAAAATTAAATATACCGGGATTTATCACTCATGCGATATTTTTTTCCGATTAACATGCCTTACTGGGCTAATTACTACAAAACAAACTAATTTGTAAGTAAATAGTGCCCTCTATTTAAGTGTTAAAATGAGAAAATTTAAATTACTTGGCAAGTCTAATAACAGGGAAGGTCGAACTACATACTCGTATATAAAGAAAGGATTAAGCCATAAAAGCTTGAACATTTTACAATCAAAGTTCTATTATTATAGTTCGAAATGGCAATTTAATATGGAAGATAAAATCATATATAGTCATAAAATATTTTAATACTATTATATTATTTTACTTATAGTTCCTGAGCGACCAAGCTTGGCTCGGTGTTTCGGGAGGCGTATATAAATTGTTTTTACACATCCTATTTACAAGCTTTCACATTTATACTAGTGTATGTATTATATATCTAATCTAATATATTTAAACGAGCAATTCTTGTATAGATTATTCGCACACCCTAAACTACATAAAACCCTAAAAAGCTCGGTTTCATACAAACTTACTTCCCATATTTTACCCCCTTTATGGGATGTATTTCGAAAAATTCTAAAACACTTATTTATTTAATTGTATAATTGAAGAGCAATAATACCAAGTTTCAAGTAATTCTGATCATAAATATTTTTTTGGGTTGTATTATAATGTATTTTCCCGTGGGAATGAGATGATCTCCCGTAGCAAAAAGTCAACCTATGTCACTCTCCAGCCTTCCAACTATCTCCATACAAAAAATCACGCCAATCCGTCACTCGACAAAGACGAACAAACAAGTAAAGCTATTAAAACACGGGCATGGTAGCAATGATAGGATTTGTTAAATGGCTTGTTCAAGATTGATGGCAGAATTTCATTTCAGAGGCTCCACTGATGACTTATAATTCAAGCCATTGTCATATAAACGACGAAGAAGGAAATAATTCGGTCGTCTTTTGTAAAGACTTAAATTGACAATTTCCTGACTATTAAAATATGTGTTTAGCACTTTTAACCATCTTTAAATGTCATAATCATCTTACTTGATATGACATGAAATAAAATCCTCTGTTATAATGTCTATTATTTCGATAAAATCAATAATAATAGCCTCAAATTTTATGTCTTATATCAATCTCCTCAAAAGAAAAAGTGTATCTATTAAAATATTTGCAATGTAAAATACGTACGTACATACATACCTTTTGTGTTACGTAGGAGATAAGTTGCAAATAATTTATACGTTGCGGTGCGGTCCATTAAGGCATAATGTGTGCAAATCTTAAGGGACATTTACAAATAGCTAAAATTCACGCCTTTAGCATACTTCGTTGTGTATAACAATAGTTGATAAATGATAATCCTGTAAATTTTCATGTTACGGCCATTTTTTTTTATTTTTTTTTGTAAAGCAGTAAAACCTTACATGCTGGGAAATAAACAGATCCTTAAAGTATTTTCGCTCCGTATTCTAAAATAATCACTTAATATTCTTAACATTATACTTTAGTCCTAACTTCATGCACCTGCATACATACAGGTGGTTATGAGGGACTCACTGACCAGAAAATCCAGTACTATTCGCTAAAACCTAAACGAACCTTTTCGTTATAATGGTACGTTACAGAAACGCTTACACACTCAACAACCCTGACGGCTGGCCGGCTGAGGCAGGCTACAACAACCAAAAGGTTGTTCCTACGATTCTCTCTGCTATCAGAGAAGTCCCAAGAGTTACCCGCATGGTACAACACCCACTGAGGTGAGTCGTCCTGTGCGTTTCTTGGCTTTACACCCGGCTGAATTGCCGGATCCTAATGAGCCCCTCCACCACGACAGGATGAACATACATCGGGAGAGACATAATATCGAGATTTATATTTAAAAATATGCTTAGGGGTTTATGTGTTGTAATTGGAACCACATTCATAATAATACTAGCATTGCCCGCGGCTCCGCCCGCGTTCAGATGACCAAAAACTTAAATTCTTAGGTTTTACATATTAGTATACTCTTACATTGCAGTTTTTGTATTTTTCTCAGAAATGAGATTTTTCCGCGGTAAAAAGTATCCTATATGTTGACCCGGATAACCAGCTATTATCATACCAAATTTCATCAAAATCCCTCTAGTGATTTTTCTGTGATGCGGTAACAGACCGACAGACAGACAGACAAAAATACTAAAAAGTATAGATTCGGCCTCTGTATCGATAATAATGTTTATTTCAATAAGTTTTTTCTAAAAATATTTAATGTACAGATTCGGCTTAGTTAGAATTTTATTATATGTATAGATTAATCCAGAAGTAATTAAATACTGTATTTTCTAAAGCCTGCAATACATTAATTAAAAGTAATGTAAATATTTCCATTAATAATGGAAACCGTTCAAATTATCATGAGTACTAATTCCACCAATTAATTCATAATATGTTAACGAGCCAACAAATGAATAAGCAAATAAATAATAATATTATAGAAAGATTATAGGACTTAAAAATGCATGATTTATCATGTTATTTATAAGCTGATAATAATATTTTCGTCTATTTACTCCAAATTTTGATATTTTAAATAAAAATATCTTTTCGGATTTTTTCGCTGTTTTATTTTGATTTTTGGACCCGACGTTTCGAATGTTTTACAGCAATCATGGTCACTGGAGAGACTAAGGTTTTAGACGTCTCAAAGGTCGTTAAATAGTTGGAACATCTGTCAAGTGATAAAAATTAAAATAGGTTATAGAATCAACACAACAGGATATTGCTAAATAAAACACTTGACATTTTAATAAATTTAAATAAAAGTGAAACAAATTGCTCCAATTTAAAGTTTTTCTTTGATTCCCTCTCTACTAAGCTGTAAGTATCATTTTGCAAATAAACTATAAATGGAAAATTTGTGTATGATTCGCCTATTTTTTTTTTAATGTAAAATAATAAATATAATGAAATGATATTTTTATTTTATGTACAGCAATATTTAAGAATAAGTCTACCTTCCGACTCCATCTAAAATTAACGATGAATATTGTCATCTCAGCATTAGCTTTTGCTATTTACATTAAAGCCAGTTATCATTATTTAGTTTCATTTTATAGCAATACTAGCGACTCACCCTTGCTTCGCTCAGGTTCGTCTCGAAGTACGTTTTGACTCTTAGTACGGAATTGTTTTCTTTTTTAAAATTTCGTGAATTTTGCCGATATTTTAATAGTTATTCTGCTATTCGGGGTAAAAACAAATCCAACAAATCAAAAACCATGAAAATCGGTCAAGCAGTTCTTGAGTTATAAGTGTTGTAACAAACCCGACTTTGTTTTATCTAATATATAGCTGATGAAGATTAGATACTAAAACATCTTTTAAGTTATAAAAAGTAGGTAATTTGTCATCTTTTGTAATATATCGATATAAATGATCGATCGACCTTAATAATGAAGTTTAGGTTTGCCAGCCACCTCTGCACTCAATATAAGCATATATCCGGAACTAGCAAGTTTCGCCGTTGACGAATACGTCAAGGAGAATATCATCACATCATCATCATCATCATCATATTCCTTACCTTCTTAAATGATACTCGCAGTTTCTGTTCATTTCATTAATAGAATCTTTACATTTTGATTAATGTATTGCTTTTCTTTAGCTGAAAAATTCCTAGAAAAACATTAGTAAAAATATATAGTTCTTTACATTACATTTTTTATAGATTTACCATAGTATTATTATAAGTAGAGGTCTCAGATATCACATTCAATATGTTTCAAAAGATTAAGCGTGTGATTCGACTTTTAGGAGAAATTATTTCAAAATTAGCTCTTGATAACGTTAGGCAAACCAAAAAAGGTGAGGCACTTTTATCGCCCTCCCCTTTTCCCTGTTTTTCCGCTGTTCTCCTGCCACAAAAGATATTATTTACTTTGTAATAATGGAGGGTTCAGTAATGTTGAGCAATCCAGCCGAGTGTAAAGTCACGCAAGTGTGTAGTAACCACCGACCCCAGGATAAGGACATTGAAAATCTTGTTTAACAATTATTGGGAGACCTCCCTCAGTAAACGTTAGAAGGGATGAACTTGATTGAGATAATTGATAATATTTAAAGGAATTTCATCAATTTGCTTTATCCAGTTTATATACACATTTTCGTTATGAGACATTTATAGTTTTGTTCGCCAAGTACAATGTAAGTTTGAACGCCAAAAGAACCATTTTTTCTTCTAAAACATTATCTAAACTGTACTGAATTTTGCATAAATCACTTTACAAACTCCCTATAATGCTTTTGTCCAAAGATTTGATTGCCTTGGGATAATTTGAATAACAAATAGGTTCCTAATTAATTGTTTACGTGACATTTCGAGAGGTGGCAGGTATCCTACGTTATTTAATTAAAACTAAGTTTGGTCGACCTTTTGTTTTATGTGACATATTAGCAGACTTTATTGTAATAAACATAGCGGTTAGATGAGGTATTTGCTTCGCAAGGTTTACAAATACTACTAGCTTTGTTACTTAAATATGCTTAAATATCATTCATTTAATTACTTACCCTCGTTTCGCTCGGGTGCGTTCCTAGGTGCCTAACAATTATAGCTTTGACGTGCTACTCTTGGTCACAGTCTATCTGTCTACAAATTTTCATCCAAACAGCAGTTCGTTTCAGCAGTTCTAGAGTAAAGGAGTAACAAGCAATCTAACCATTATAATGAATAATGTTCTAATAACTTATTTTTTCTGTCTTCAACAAAAAAAAAGCAACGATAGAAGGAAGCGGAACAGAGCACAATCTTCTCACCATAGTTATAATTTACTCCACAGTGTGTAAAATATTATTACAGAAAATTTTGTTATTACAGAAAATAACATTTTCAATAAAAAAAAAAACACATTAATAGGTTAATCATTCTACGTTTCATAAATTAGCACAACAAAAACAGAAAGCTAAGCCAAAAATTTGACAATGCCGTACTGAGCATAAAGTCCATCAGTGTCAACCATTGTTTACGGTTTGTTTTAATTTTCTTGATCTTTTACAGTTACTTTTACTTCTGCTTGGTACAGTAAAATTCTATGTTGACGAAACATTAGCTTTTCAAATTTAGTATGTTTATTATTTCATTTTAAGGCTTTAAGGTCGTATTGCTATAAATTTTATTAATAACATAACTTACAGCTTTAACTAGAGACGGACTTGTTTTACGCTGAGGAAGAAGATACCACTATTAAAAGGATTGTCCTTCAATTATGGTCTATCCCTCGGGAACCGTTTATTTTTCCGGGATAAAAAGTAGCCTATGTATTATTCCAATAATATTAGTATAGATATATAAAATATATATTGCATTTACTAGTTAATTGATAATCTTCCTAAATTATTATTTCATGCTACCATAATATTGTAATAACAACTCATAAAAAGACTTTTTCTTTCATTTCCATTGCAAATAGAACCGTATTTTATTTAAATAGATGATTATATTATATTCATTCATTGGCTTCCATCCAAACTGTGGCGGGCTCAATTGATTCACTCATACATAATAAACCGACCGGTTCGGGCCTAGATTGCTGTAACAAATTAGAATACTCATTATTACAATTATTTTTTTTATTTCAGTGCAATCTTGTTCGACTTCATTTCTATTCATGAATGGAGATGATGTACATTTATATTATTTCTGTAAATGACTAAAATGTGTGCAAATTGCAAATAATCTATGAATTAATGTACTTTGCTTAGTGATATTTTATAGAAAACAATATGCATTTATTTAAAGTTTAAAGTGACTCGACAGTGGAAGGCCGCCTTAACAAATAAACAGTTATAATTCTTTTATTTATTGGATAAATTAAACAAACAAATTATTAAGTAACACTTTGCTCTATTGTGTAACTTATAAAACATTTTATTTTATTGCTGTATAAGTTTCTATATGATAAGTTAGTATTGGCATAGTAGAAAGCACATTCTATGTTCAAAATTTAAATATATTGGGGTTGTACATATATTTGTAATAGATGGCATTTGGAGTCTTCTAAAACGCGCTATCGTTTGGTTTAGATGATTTGTACAAAAGGTGTTGAACAAAATAATTTTTAATCACAATCCAATCACTGGTGTTTTATTACAAACCCAGAGGGAACAATACTCCCAAGGACAACATTGGATTGTACAATGGCAGAGTTAGTTTGTCTGAGTAGAAGGAATTTGTCATCGCATGACAATAACGGTGACTTTTTAATAATCGGCTTTACAAACAGCGTGGTCTTTCATGGTCTACCCACCTTATATGTGTAGTGTATCAACTTTCTGGTATCCATAACACAGGCCTCGTAGCTTACCATGGAACTAGATTGTCCTATTTGTTAATGTCCCAACATATTTATTTACTAGCATTGCCCGCGGCTTCGTCCGCGTTAATCTGACCAAAAACCAAATTCTTAGGTTTTACAATTATTATACACCTACATTGCAGATTTTGTACTTTTTCTCAGAAATGAGACATTTTTCCACGGTAAAAGATATCCTATATGTTGACCCGGATAACCGGCTATTACCATACCAAATTTCATCAAAATCCCTTCAGTGGTTTTTCTGTGATGCGGTAACACAGACAAAAATTCTTAAAACTATAGGTTCGGCCTCTGTTAGTGATAATAATGTGTATTTCAATTAAAATTTCCCAAAAAATATTTAAAGCACAGACACTACTTCATTAAGTTTTAATGTATCTATAGACGTAACTAATTTATAAAGCCAAAAAGATTGTTTTTTGATAATTTAAAAACGGGCGGGGCCGCGGGTAATTTAGTAGTAATTCTAATAAAATCATAGAAAGGTCGAAGTTGTACATTAAATTTTTTGGAACTAAAACTACGTATTTTAAAGACACATGGCGACATCTATTGACAAATATCTAAATAGTACAAAAATAAATATTCATTAACATATTTTTTTAATGATTAAAATAGGGTTATTGGTATACTTTTTCAAGATTAGCTATTTTTAATAGTTTTTGACATATTTAGTAAGTTAACTTGCTAAAATCTATATAGTATCATCGTTTTTTTATTCTAACCAGTTTTTGTATTTTTTCTCAGAAATGAGATATTTTTCTGCGGTAAAAAGTATCCTACATATTGACCCGGATAATCAGCTATGACCATACCAAATTTCATCAAAATCCGTGCAGTAGTTTTTCTGTGACGCGGTAACATACAGACAGACAGACAAAAATTCTAAAAACTATAGATTCGGCCTCTGTATCGATAATAATGTCTATTTCAATAAGATTTTCTAAAAAATATTTAATGTACAGATTTGACTTAGAATTTTATTATATGTAATGATTTAGTTTTATCAAAAAAAAATTGAAGAAATTAAAATGAAATTGAAAAATTTACAATTTAATTGAAAATGAAAATAATTATAAATTTACTTTCAATTGTACATATTTAATTAGAAAAGATTTATTAATTTTATTTCAAAAGGTTGTAATAAACAGCTTCAATGTAATTCGATCTTACTTCAAATCTTTTATGTATTTAATAAAATATTACAAGTTTAAATGAACGATTAAAACAATCTTATGTAAATAAATACCATTAAATGTTGCCATAATTAAATTTGAAATTATATAGTTTTCGAATTTAATGATATTTATCATTTCATCAGATTTCATTTCATAAGATTGCTTTAATTTGTTTATCGCTGTTTATTGAATGTATTTAATGTAGTTTTTTCCTGTGATTCCACTCGCGGTGGTTATTTTTGTATAACGAGCGACGTACCCTGCTTCGCTCACGTGCGTGAGTGTGTAGGACGCTTTATTGGATAAAATAGATTATGTGAGTGTACCTTAGGATTTAGACACTACATCCGCAACAAAGAAATAAAAACAAAGAAGGGGATAGAAATGATGGTGTTGCAAATTTTTATGTAGACCTTTTTAAGATCTACAAATTTTAGTAGGTACATTGTTTTAAAGTATCTCTTAAAGTTTAGTTAGTTCGTCGTGTAAGCGTAGGAAAAGCGTTTAGATGAATTTTACATATTTAGATGAATTTTACATATATATATTTATACACAAAAAAAAGAGTAGGTACATGAAACCTTTACGCACGGTTGAAATAAAACTTCTTTGGCGCTATGGCAAATACCGCAATTAAATTAAAACAAATCAAAATATATAATAATGTTTATAAAATTTATAAGTTATAATTATAATAAAATTATTTTTTATTAACCACCTACTTTTTCTACTTGTTGTATTCAGCCCTTTTTAACGTCCCACTGCTGGGCACGGGCCTCCCAATACGAGAGGGATCAGGCCATAGTCCACCACACTCGCCAAGTGCGGATTGGCGGACTTCACATGTCTGTCCAAAACTTGCTAGGTTCTCTCAGACATGCAGGTTTCCATCGAAATATTATTTTGCATACAAAAAATTTAATACCCTTTAGGGAGGTCAATTGAAAAAAAATATTTACTAGTTGTTAAACTTCAACCCTCCAGATTATAATTTTGACAGCTTTTTAGAGCAAAAGTGCTCTCGGGGTTTAACTAACAAGTGTAACCATCTGTATGTATTAAAAAAATACAATTTTTAATAGTTTTTCTGCATTTTAAAAGACAATATTATAAGGTTTTTCTACAACAAGTATGCCTTAGATCTTATTGCTAAAACTTTCTTATATACCGCTTATGAGCAAGTATATTAAGGTTAGGTAAACGTATATGAAATATGGTTAAAGTTAAAATAAGGGTTATACTGGCTTTTCCTGCTAACACTAACGTGGCTAAGATAACCTACAGATATAGGTATATTTTTTTATATTCTAGAAGGTAAAATTAAATAGAACGTAGAAATCTTTTACCTTTTTTATATTAAACTAGTGACTCATCCTCGCTTCACTCGGATTCGTAGCCTATGTTACTCCCTTAACAAAAGCTATCTTCCAGTGAAAGTCCCGTCAAAATCAGTCCAGCCGTTTCAGAGATTATTCGGAACAAACAGACAGATAGACAGAGAGACAAAAATTTTTAAAACTGTGTTTTTCTTATAAGTTACGGTACTATATATACGGTACTTATATATAATTTTATATGCATTAAGTAAAACGCTGTTATTTTAACATTACAAACAGACACTTTAATTTTATTTATCTGTATAGATTACATAATATTATAACATAAAAATTAAGTTAAATAAAAATTTCTAAAAAATTATATGATATTTTTTTCTTTGAATATTTAAAAAAACGACGAAATGAAACAGATTTACTAAGTCTAAGTTGCTATCACGTAATAGTTAATACCCTATTGGAAAATCGGACGAAAATAGTTCATGAAATACCTATTGATATAAACTACGAGCTACGAGCTACGAGTGCTACAGACTTGTGTTACGTGCCACCGCTACGATGCCGTTTATTAAAATAAAAATAAAAAATCGATTAACTAGCGACTCACCCTCGTTCTGCTCGGGTTCGTCCCCTTTGTATGTTTTAACGGTTAGTAAATATTTCTCAGAAATGAGATATTTTCCTTTATGTTGACCCGGATGACCAGCTACAATCATACCAAATTTCATCAAAATCTGTCCAGTAGTTTTCTCGTGATGCGTTCTCAGACAGACAAAAATTCTAAAAACTATAGATTCGGCCTCTATATCGATAATAATGACTATTTCAATAAGATTTTCAAGAGGTACAGATTCAACTCAGAATTTTAATATATATAATGTGTAGATCGCTTTCAATAATAATTGATTTTATATTAATTTATTTATAGGTATTAAAAACAATACTGACATTCTAGGTTTCTAGGACTTTTTCTCCACTATTTGTCAACCGATTTTATTTTTTTCGATTTTTTTGTTTAGTAGCAATTGATGAGCTTTAGTGTTATCAATAAGAAAATATTTAATACAAATAGGTAAATTCTATTCATATAATATATTTTCCTTAACTGTTTATTATTGGAAAAAAATGATTATGGTCAAATTTTTACCACTGTAAGAACACTACATGTTATTAATATGACAAATGCAATCGTTATATCATAGTAGGTATTACATTACGTCAATCCCATATATTATATTTTTTAATTTCTATTTATCAACGATTGGATTGATTTGGATTTTTAAGTCTCCTTATTATTCTAGATTTAATTCTTTCCAACGATAGCTATGATGGTCTATATCTTCTATACAGTGATGAGATATTTTCTATTGCTAATTCCTTTCAGGACTGAGGTGTTGTCTACTAAACCATTTTTTTTTTTGTAATTATTAATTAATCTAAAACTTCATTCATTTTATTCATTTATTCATTCAACATTGCACTTACTAAATACAAAAGTTAGTTTTATACCTATAAGGTTAGGTTAGGTAGGGTATTTATACAAATAAGGTATACACTATACAGTAACTTATGTCAATACGCTTATTACCAATACGTCGTTTAGGCAAAGCTTGAGTTGCTTGAGAAATTGATTAGTCGTTCTACTTTATCGATTTTCCTCACACTATCGACAGTAGTACTTGTAAAATAAATATATTATGTCTCAATAATAAAAAAAAAAACCTTGAAATAAACATTTTTTACTAGCTTTTGCACGTTACTTTATATTTTCTCAATTTGTTTTTTCACTTTCAATTCAATAAAATAAACCAATTGACATATTCAATATAAGTAATGTTATTTATTTAATTAATATAGCGCCCAAGTCTATATACTCAGTTCTAAAACTGTGCATCTCTGTGACTCTCTTTTGGGAAATCTGTTGGAAATTTCTCATTTGCATGTTATTTGTAAAACAATCACTATAGACTAGAGCCCTAACAATGTTACATTCACTATACTACAAATACACGATTGTAGTTTTATAGATATTTATACATATAATGTACCTGTACATAAAATATATTTTGGAAATTCTCTTTGAAATAATTGTTATTATCAATACAGAGGCAGCATCTATAGTTTTTAGAATTTTTGTCTGTCTGAGAACGCATCACGAGAAAACCACTGGACAGATTTTGAAGATGATAAGCTGGTTATCCGGGTTATAATTATATAATTTGTTTTTTTTTTTGCAATCAGCTCGAATAGTCTTCGAGTGAAATGACTGTGACATATGGACACACAGACAGACGGACAAATGAACATGGTGAAATTATAAGGGTTCCGTATTAGCCGTTTGGTTACGGATTCCTAAAAAACTGTAACGTATTAAAGAGTCTAAGTAGTCCTCTCAAAAATTTTCCGAGAAATATTTTTTGTAAATCATAATGTAATATCTAGAACTACAAGTAAAACAGAAATAACATCGAGCCCTTTGTTGATGTTAATGAAACTCTATCTACATGGTTGTTTGATCACGCGCCTATTTGCTATCGCTAATGATCGTGGCTGAGTATAAAGCTGTATTCATACTATTATAACTAGCATTTTCTCGCGGCTTTACCCATGTTGTTTAATTTTGTTAAACTGCTCCGCTCTCGTAGATCGAGGGGTGATGTAAGATAGCCTACAGGTAACCAACCTTCCACAAAGAAAGCTAAAAAATATTTTTTCAAATCGGACTAGTAGATCCAGAGATTAGTGCTTTCAAACAAACAAACTTTTCAGCTTTATATTATAGATAGCCTTTTTGTATAAAAATGATGCTATAAACCAACTACATTGGCATAACATTGCCAAAACTAAAAAAAACATAAATCAATATTAATTGATGAGATTTCACATATTTATTCCGCAAACACATAGTATGCAGAAAATTCATTTTCACTTTTTATTTTTCTTCTAATTGCACAATATGCAACCGATGCGGATAGAGAACACTGCACGCCAGCACTACAACAGAATGGTATTAAAACAGCTAATTTATAATACCATTTCAGTCTCTCTTAAAATAAATACAAAGAGAAAATACAACTTGAAATGTAACAAGAAATATTTTTCCATGTAATCTATATGAAAATGTAGATGTAGAGTTAATATTATGCAAACATTCGAATGTTATGCAAAACTAGCGACCTTTATCTTATACCATATGTAAAGTGACATATATACATAAATATATATATTATGACTTAGATATATGCACATACGTAATTATGTTCGTAAAAAATCTACAAAGTTGCTTACCATATATGGTCAAATTATCCGGAAATACCTGTAAGTCTTGATGTTACGCGTCATCTATCGTATTGTGATATCATTATGCAAGTCATTGCCTAAGCAAGCGTACAACATCTTGGCAAAGTTTCATCACAATCTGATCAACAGTCTGAATTGTGGATATTGTAAAAAAAATAAAATACTAACAAACAAGCTACACTTTTTTTATAATAGAATATGTAGTATATATATTACTAGCGACTCACCCTCACTTCGTTCGGGTTCGTCCCTAGAGTCGAAAACTTTTATCCCCATTTTAAAGTGTAATGTTCGGTGGTCAGAAGGGGCCTTGAAAATAACAACCACGCAGTGTCACGAATTATTTAATAATATTTATTATTATAGACACTTAAAACGAAAAGAGCTTAACTAGACTGTCGATCAGGACTGTCGATCAGGACTGTCGATCAGGACTGTCGATCAGGACTGCCTGTTACAATCGGGTGGAGGAGTATTTAAGTTATTCTTAATTATTATACAAACATCGTTAATGCATTGTTAGAACAAATGCTAAACTTTGGGAAAAGTAAACAATTAATGATCACAACAATATCTTTAGATAGCTGTTAGTGTAAACAAACCATTGGACTCTATTCTGGTAATTAGTTATCTCTATGAATAATAATTTAATTTCGAAAAACAACGTGTACTTACAAATACAATATAAAAATCTACTTGAAATATTATGAAATATTACAATCCTCCCCCTTTAAGAAAATAAACAAAGTTTATTTTAAACATTTCTCAACAATTTCTTAAATAAAACTTAAACATAGAAAGATATGCCTTGCAAAATATTCAGTACATAAAATTTGAATTAAATAGGAATGAAAATGAATTCAGAGGATAAATTCTCAGGTGGATTTATAGATATTAGTCTTGCAGAAAGAATGATAAACAAATATGATGGCGATAAATCAAATTTACACGTATTTATAGATAATTGTAATAATGCATTTGCACTCCTAAACCCCGTTTATAAAATTGCATTTATATCAGTAGTACTTTCAAAAATAGAAGGTAATATTCGGTCAACGTTATTAAATAGATCTTTTACTTCGTGGGAAAATTTAAAACAGCATTTATTAGAAAATTATAGTGAGAAAAGAACGTTTGCACAGTGGCAGTTAGAGTTAAATTCATGTAGACAAGGTAATAATGAATCAATTACTAAATATTCAAGTAGAGTAGAAAACTGTTACATTAAATTAATTAAATCATTAGACCCAAAATTAACAAAAGAAGCTCGAGAAGCCAATGTAGAGTTATTAAAAAATCAAGCATTAAATATCTTTATAAGTGGTCTTCTACCACAACTTCACATTTTACTGAAGTCTCAAAAACCTTTAACTTTTGAAGATGCAGTTTCAATTGCGATTTCTGAAGAACAAGAAATTAAATCCAGACAAGAAATGAACGTTAGACAAAATTATAATCCAGGAATAAAAAGGTGTACAAACTGTAATAAGTTAGGCCATTTAGCTCACCACTGTAGAAATCAACCTATGATTAGACAAATGCATACTAATCACACAAATAATCACACGAATAATCACATACCTTCTTGTTTTAATTGTAAAAAAAAGGGCATATCGCCAAAGACTGCTGGAATAATCAGAATAATCGTTATAATCGTCCAAGCAATAGTTGGAACCATAATAATCATAATAATAGGCAAACGAATAATAGAAGCAACGAAAATAAGCCTTTAAACACCAACGGTCCAAGGCCAGCGGCCAACCCGAGGACCACAAATTAGATTCAGGCCGAATAAGATTGATTGATACGCGTATTTCGTCATATGTAAAATTAGATTCCTTAAGTATATTAGAAAACGAAAATAAATTCCTAATTGATACAGGGGCAGAAGTCACGTTGATAAAATTAAAGTCATTAGTAGAGCGAACATTGATATACGAAGATAGAAAAATTAAATTAAAGGGAATTGACAAAGACGCTAGTCCAACTGATACAATCGGATGTGTCCATTTGACATTTGATATAGGAGAAAAAAGAGTTAATCATACACTTCACGTGGTTCCCGATAACTTTCCTATTCAATGCAATGGAGTTATAGGTAGCGATTTTTTGTCAAAGACAGGCTCGATAATTGATTATAAAGATAATAAAATCAGAATATGTGATATAGAAATGGATACTGAGCATGAAGAAATTAAATATGTAAATGAAGATTTAGAAAGTAATGTTTTCGGAAGCGATTGTGAAGTATATCCACAAATATTAAAAAATGAAAGAAATATAGGAAATAAAGTATGTAAGGAAAATTGTGAAGTTCAGCCACAAGTATTAAAAAATGATATGTGTTATGAAAATAATAGACGTGAAAGTATTAGTGAAGTTCATCCACAAGACTTTAGTAATGAAAAGAATCATGAAAATAATTTATTTGTCATAGAACCAAGATGTGAAAAAGTGATTTCTATTTCAATAGAGAACCCTAATTTGAAAGAGGGACTAATACTAGATAAAATTAAGATATCAGATGGTGTGTATTTATGTCCAAGCATTGTAAAAGTTGAGAATAATAAGAGGCATTAACAGTATGTTTGAATACGACAGATAAGGAAGTGAAAATAAATAAATTGTTTGTTAAATTAGAACCGTTAGCTAATGAGTTAATTAGTATAAACAAAGTTAATGATAATGAAGATAATAAACAAGGGACGAATGAGATAATTAATATAAATAAAATTAAGAATGATGAAGCATACGAAGGAAGTCGTTTAGATAAGTTAAAAAAAACTTTACGTACGGATCACTTGAATAAGGAGGAAAAAGAATCTTTAATAGAATTATGTCAAGAGTATAATCACATATTTTATTTAGAAGGAGATAGGTTAACGTCAACAAATACAGTTATGCATGAAATACCTACTAATAGTAACATTCCTGTCAATACAAAGTCATATAGGTATCCAGAAGCACTTAAAGAAGAAGTTAATGAACAAATAAGTAAATTGTTAAAAGATGGAATTATTCATCCATCGAATAGTCCTTGGAATTCACCTGTATGGGTGGTCCCAAAAAAAATGGACGCATCGGGAAAAAAGAAGTGGCGGCTTGTCATAGATTTTAGAAAGTTGAATGAAATAAGTATTGGAGATGTGTATCCCACTTCTGACACCAAAAATGTAATGTTCGGTGGTCAGAAGGGGCCTTGAAAATAACAACCACGCAGTGTCACGAATTATTTAATAATATTTATTATTATAGACACTTAAAACGAAAAGAGCTTAACTAGACTGTCGATCAGGACTGTCGATCAGGACTGTCGATCAGGACTGTCGATCAGGACTGCCTGTTACAATCGGGTGGAGGAGTATTTAAGTTATTCTTAATTATTATACAAACATCGTTAATGCATTGTTAGAACAAATGCTAAACTTTGGGAAAAGTAAACAATTAATGATCACAACAATATCTTTAGATAGCTGTTAGTGTAAACAAACCATTGGACTCTATTCTGGTAATTAGTTATCTCTATGAATAATAATTTAATTTCGAAAAACAACGTGTACTTACAAATACAATATAAAAATCTACTTGAAATATTATGAAATATTACAAAAGTATGCCATGTCCTTCCCAGGGTCTCAAACTATATTCTTATCAAATTTCATCTAAATCGGTTCAGTAGATCCAGAGATTACCCCTACAACCTCATAAATTCACAAATTTTACCTTACAAGACATTTTTTCACTTACTCCATTTGAAAAACATCTATGCAATAGATACAATTATTTGTTCTTATACCTTCATCTTATAAAACAAGATCAGACACATACATATGTATATAAATACGCTTCTACCACGAACCTAATTATACAAGGTAAAAGAACAAATATTTTATCATTTCTTCCCTAAAAGCATGAAAAAAGGATATAAAAATGTAATATTACGAATGTTCTAGAGCAAAAAGTAAACGACACTTCAGGAGTCAAGTACATGTGAAGACACTCGCAATAATTCAAAAAGATTTAAAGCAAGCGTTTAAATTAAAACGGCACTTTTTACTATTATGTTTGTGTGGAAAAAAAACAACAGAATTCATGTACTTAGATTTTTTTAATTAAAAAACAACAAAATCATATAGTTTTTTTTTTAGTTAAGTAAATCTAAAAAAAAAACTTTATTCGAGAAATCGTAGTTACAATATTTTACGCTGGACCTTCAAGTAATCGAAGATACCAGTTTTGGGAATGCCTCGCAGAATTATTATAAAAAGATTAAAGTAGTCAAAATTAAAGTATTTGCTTATGGAATTCAGTAAAAACTGATTACCTTGTAAGAGTTCCTAGATTTTAGGATCCATTTTAATGAGCCAGCACGGTTCGTCCATCAATCTGTTAGTCTTTTTTGACGTTAATTTTAACGAGTATTTAAAACAGATGATAAATAACAAAAATAAGAAAAAAGGTCTTTCGTCTCCAAAAGATGAAAATAATGAAAAATTCTTCATTAATTAATCTTAGTCGGACCTTTCCAACATTTCAAAGTAAAATTAAAAATATATTACTAAGTAAAACACATAGAGGCAGAGCATGGACTGAGCAATGCTGTCATGAAATTGGCAAAGAAAGACAGCGAACGTGCGGCCAATACCCGTCTTTTATTCCAATTAAAATTTATAAATGGAATGTAAATAATCATAATGATTGAAATTTATGATATTATAATGAATGTAAAAAGGTTATAAATATTTGTCTTCATTAATCGTATTTCAATTAATACAAGAAGACTTCTGGCCGTATATTCGTTTTGACTCTGTCGCGCCTTTCCGCTATTTTCAACTAACGGCTTACAAAGAAACACTCAGTTCACTCTCTATGTCTAAGTTAAAACATAACTGTGTTTAAAAAAAATATTGATGAAAATGTACGGAATTAAATTATCTCGTATCTATAGTTATTAGTGTTCGATATCTGTTTCCAATTTATTTTTATTAATAAATCAAAATCAATAAAACAATAAAACAGAAAATCGATTGACAAATGGTCATGGACAGAGGAGAAAAAGGTACTGAATTGTTTTTTATATATTCTCGTAACTTGATACTTAAAGGAGCAACTGTTGAATTTCTCACGGGTTCTTCTCGGCGAAACTGCTTTCTGAGCCGATGGTAGCTTCCAGGGCAGTCACGAAGTCTAGCCACACTGACTTTGTTATATCAAGTTTACAATTCAAAATTAGTATCAAAAAGTGTATTTGAAGTATGTTAAATTTTAGTATATTTCAGAATAACATGATAATAATATGTAAAATCCATAAAGTTAAACAACAGATAATAAAATATGGTAAGCGATCCTACGATACCCAATTAAGGCGGAAAAGTTTCCGTTGGGTTTTAATTGATAGAGAAACCAGTAGGCTTCTCCACATATCTAAATGAAACTGTATGTATAGAGATAGTATACGAAAATATATTTTACAATGTTAAAAAAACGTTAAAAATGGTAAAAAAGACGTATACACGAGGATAGAAATTGGTATGTTATAAAACTACTATAAAATTGCTATGTTTTACGAGTACTTTGATTTACTGGTGCACAATTGTGAGTAAAATATTGTGCTAACATGTGCTTAATATTTCAAATAGCTCTTGATACTTCGCGCTTTTCCAATCAAAAGTTTATTTGTAGCTTTGCTGTTGCGAATGTTAAATATTTAGAGTGAACCCATTTTTATAGGTTTTATTTATTTAACTGAATGTAGTGTCGCTTGAATTCACGTTATTACTGCTCAGTTTTGACATTTTATATTTATATGATTAAAATTGTGTACATTATGTAAGCATCTAATGATTATGATATCTATTCTGATATTGTACATTCTAAAACGATATATATATATATATATATATATATATATATATATATATATATATATACTCACCTTAATCTTATCGTTATATGTTATGCACCTTTGTATACACTTCGTTGGTATGGTGGCTAGCAAGTACGGCTACATATTATCAGCAGGGGCTGAGTCCGGGTCAAGCCAATAAAAGCAAATAAAGTCGGTAATAGTAACGAAGAAAATCGAAAATTTAAGAAAAGAGCTCGCAAACAAAGAAGAAAAGTTTCGCAAACTAAAGAAATTTTCAAACTCAGTGATAGTAAAGAAGTTCGTGTTAGTAAACCTCCGTGCCTGAGTAAAGATGTAAGGACGTGAGATTTACGCCTAATTCTTGGTCTCCACTGGTCTTGAGGAATGGTCGTCCCATCGGAGTATGAAATGTAAAAAAATAGAGAGTACACACATTATCTGCGTACATAGGCACTATAGTGCCTAAACAGCTATCAGTGAGATTGGCCACCCTCGCTCCGCTTGGGTTCGTCTCTACCTACGTTTTTACGTTTAGTATAGATTTCTTAGAGATGAGATTTTACTGCAGTAAAATGTATCCTATATGTTGAACCGGATAAACAGCTATCATCATATCAAATTTCATCAAAATCGCTCCAGTGGTTTTTCCAATGTGGTCACAGATAGACAGACAAAATTCTAAAAACTATAGATTCGGCTTCTGTATCGATAATAATGTCTATTTCAATAAGATTTTTCAAAAAATATTTGATGTACAGATTCGGCTTAGTTACAACTTTAATATATGTATAGATGAGATAATTTTTGCATAATATTTACATTTATAAACAAGAATGAATAATCAAGGGACTAAGCTGCTTCACTAAAAACAAAAAGTGTCATATACAAAGATCTAGATTAATTGAACTAAGAGAGCTCTACAGATGCACTAGAATTATAATATGTTAGTATTATTTATATCTTCCAATTCATTAATCATTATTATAAATGTTAGTTGCGAGCTTACAAGCCATTGCCAAACACTTTTTGATTACTTACCATGTTACATCTATGATCATAGAAACATAAATTCATAGAAAACGATTCTGAAATACAGGAAAGATTTTTTGATCAAAGATAAAATATATTAAGCATTGTTTTTTTTCCTAAAAATCCATTATTTTATACAAAATTATAGTCTCGTCCTGACCTAGTTTAATTTATTTGCTTTCTTTATATTATTACTAGCAACCCCAGCCACGCATTGCTGTGGCACACATATGAAAATCTTTAATTTTGCAACAAAAAAAAGAAATAATCCGGATGAAAACTATCATATAATCTAAGTTAGAACAAATCACATATTTTGAAAAAAAATTGAAATCGTATAAGTAATTTCGGAGTTCATCCCGGACCAACATCCTGACACGGGATTTTTTATATATTAAGATTACTTTTATAAAGACATATTCAAATATTCCTAGTTCTTCAGATTGTGAAAAAAACCAGCTTCTGAGTAATTCATGGATATAAACTTCGCTTTGAGGCATTACAATCGATTCAAATTAGTGCTGACAGAAGAAAATTATTCAAAGGCATGCAACGTAAGGAGTAATAAAGTTATAGATATTCTCAAAATTTTGTCACAGTTTGTCACAGTTTTTATCCCAGAAATCATCCCTTAAGGGGTTGAAAATGCGGATGAAAGTTTAATTTATGGGGAATCTACATACAGACGAACCCGAGCAAACCGAAGGCGAGTCGCTAGTTACCATAAAATTTTCTTTACATTTAGGCGAATATTTGTCATATTAAAAAAAAACTTTTCGGTTTTTTTCCGGGATTAATTTTTTTTTAAAAACGATTCCCGTCACCGTAACTGCTGTATAATATTCGAAACGTGGGGAACCAAAAAAAATCCGCGAAAAAATCCGAAAAGGTAGTTTTATTTAATATGACTATCATCATGATGTTAAGGCAATTTATCAATGGAAAAGCCATTTCTTTTTTTACACATTCATAAAACAATGGGACTTGTTACGTCCAGTCCAATGCAAAATCCAGTTTCCACGTGGTCGCTCAAAAACAGTCGTTGTTTTATTTTAATTTTCACTGAACAATATAACCGATGAACCACAGAACGAACCATTGTACGGTTTTTATAGTCATGACATTGTTTTGGACGCTTCCTCTCTATATTCATAAAATATTTTGTTAAAATTGATATACTAAGAATGAAAAATTTTTTAATTACAATCTACGAAAATGGAAAAAATAAAATACCTAAGCAATTTATTTAATATGAATTTCGTTATAAGTTTTTTGAGCTTTGATATAAAGAAACACTGCCAGGTTGTTTTGGCTATTATTTCTATTTTATTTGTTTATTTGTTAAATTTGTACTATATGCATTTGACTTATACGCATTTATAATATTTTCTTAGATTTATGCGAATATTTGACATTTTAAATAAAACTATCTTTTCGGATTATTTCGCGGATTTATTTTGATTTTTGGTTCCCTACCAAGAACTTGGAACCAAAAAGATAGTTTTATTTATACGTATTTATGTTTTACGATAATGTAATAACAAAAACAACAATAACACGTCTCATAGAGGGTGGAGGGAGGGAGGGGGGGTTGGGTGAGTCCTCTATTTATCTTTTAATAAAACTATTTTTTTACTACCACACACGTCTTAAATTCAATTTCTATGAAAATTTCTATGTTTATTTATTATACATATATTTTCCTTGACTTACTTAAGTGCCTTAATACAGCCGCTGTTGGAAGCCACCGGTCGGAAAACGAATTGTTTTGCCAGCGTGAAGAATGTGGAGCTACTCATGCTTGGATACAAAATATATCAACTCTATATGCGCAGTATTAAGTTGAGTAAGAGATGGAGCGAAGACTTTAAACAAGCTTTATTTCTTAAGTTCTTAACTTATTAAGTGGGTAACTTTTCTAACTGTAAATGCTAAATTTCGTGTATGGGTGGGTCTGTATGATTGTTTCTCCTTTTCTTTGAAATAGCTGGACAAATATCATGACGTTCGTGACGAATGAAAAATTATTAGATTTTCAACACTTAATTGTAGCAGTGATCATAAGAAACGTAATAAGATTTGTACACGTCTTACAAACACCTTTACACACTTAACACCTATTATAGCATTTTTACATTCATAATGTAACTCTCGTTAAAATATAAGGAACTGAAGGAAACATGAAATTCTAAACATGAAATTGTATGTCGTAAGCTATAATGTGTTTCCCAAAACATAAACATGTGCTGATAGCCTAACAACCATTGCCGAAAATTGGATTTCTCTTACAACCAAAACGAGCTGCGAAAGATTGACGGCCGCCGTACGTTCAATTTATTCGAAATATATTCGATTGCGATAAGTAATGGGTCGCTGATGAATCGTGTGATAGATTCTAAGCCTACATACAATTTGTTATTGTTTCGTCTATCACTTGCAAATGTCTAAGCTAGTGACGCTCACTTGTTTGTTGTTGTTGTTCTCAGGTCCTAACTAGATGTTTCTCGTGATTCATCAATTTTTCTCCAATAGTAATCTATCTTATTCTATATCCCACTGGTGTCGGAAATATAATTAAAAAACGAAAAAAAAATTACTTTTGTATTTATATTATTTTTTTTAAAAATCATGAGATATAGGTTTATTTGGTCTTGAGAGCCATGATTGTTAAATAATAGATCGAAATAATTAAAAAAATCTAGTGTATCTACAAAAAAATGGTGCTCCATGCTATAGCAATTATGATTCATTGATCTTACAGACCCTTCAAACTAGAGTATTTTTAAACCAGGAAGAAACAAACGTAGGACTAGTACAAATTGAAGGTATCGAATAGATAAAATACGCATTGCTTAGATTTCTGTGGCAGGTATAATTGAATCCGAAAGGAAGTCATTTGTTTAGGAACAAATAGTAAGAAGAGTAGGTTCAAAGTTCCACTGTAAATGAACCGAAAATTTTCTGTAAACAATATTTACCTGCTTCGTTAGTTCCGCTGACTTATATGGCTTCAGTTCAAGATTCCTGCTTTAAATATAATTGATTTAAAAGAAACGTAGCAACCATGCTTTTTCAATAAAATTATAAAAATTCTTCACCACTTGCCTTCTTTCTAATCCCCTTTTTTTTTAAGTTACCTGGCGATGATAAAAATGATACTGCTTGTGCGTTTTTTTTTGACCAACAAATAGTACTTTATCATTAAAGATAACATTTAAAAGTAGTTTAGAGAGCAATAAAGTTCAGATTTAGATACTAAATGTTTTGGATAATTGGACTATACAAAACCGATAAAAACACCGATTACTAGGGATAGGACCTTAGGTTGAAGCACTTCCTCAGTATAACTGCGGTGAGCGGTTTTAGCCAGTAAGTGTACAGTGTACAACCCTTTGCATCCGGCTCTCAATCAAACAGTCAATAAAATTATTATTATTATGTACCCAAACTAATATCGAGAGATATACATACATATATGCTTCTTATCATAAGAAAAGAACTAATAATTAAGTATATTTATAATTTCCTTTATCTATGTACATATAATAAAATTCTAACTGAGTCGAATCTGTACATTTTTTTTAAATCTTACTGAAATAGTCATTATTATCGATATAGAGGCCGAATCTTTTTAGAGATTTTTTCTTTCCGTCTGTGTGTGTGTGTGTCTGAGAACGCATCACGAGAAAACCACTGAACAGATTTTGATTAAATTTAGTATGATGATGATAAGCTGGTTATCCGGGTCATACACTTTTTACTCCGAGAAAATATCTCATTTCTGAGAAATCTATACTAACCGTTAAAACGTACCTAGGAACGAACCCGAGTGGAGCGAGAGAGTTGCTAGTTGTAAATAAATACCTACATATATAAAAAAGACCTCAAAAAGAAAAGTAAACTAAATTACCTCTTTATTATTCGTTTAAATCCTTTCCTCCCAGGTAGCCTGTTGGGTACTGATAACAATGAGATCGTCTTTTTTGTCATTATATTATTTTATTTTTCTATATTTTATTATTTTACGCCTGCCTTAGTCAAAATTATGTATTTATTCCATTTGCTGTAGAAACCCTTGGCCCATGGAGTCAAAGTGCTTAGCACTTCCTAAAAGGCATAACACCTCGTCTTATCGCCTCTACTGGTGACAGGAGGGCTGGCGCATTTTTCACCTAAAGAATCGACATTGCCATTCAACGGGGGAATGCGGCTAGCATTCTTGCCACTATTCCACGCGGACACTTGTACAGTAATAACTAAGTGTACATTTGTTTTGTATATATAATTAAGTATATTTGTATTGTTCTTTATTGTAAATAAAAAAAATATTTCTATTTGAGAAACAAAAAGTACAACATCACTAAAGAATTCAATTACTAGTATTTTGCAGACCAATCAGGTTCCTATTTTGATATCTAAGGTATTACAATAATAGAGTTGATAGCAATTTATAAATTTTTTAATCCGTTCGTCTCTTTATCAAGTAAAATATAAAGATTTATTGAACTTTTAGATTATAAATAGCAAAAACAGATAAAAACAATAATTATTGCAGAAGTTACTGTGTCGCAATTACATATTTAATTAAATACCTTCACCAACATAATTACAAAAAAAATACAACTTTCATTCAAAAATTAATAGAAATAACATTTAAAAAAAAATAACCCTTTTTAGAAAATTAAATTATTTGCTTAAATTTTAATTGTTTTAAATAAAACAAAAACGGCAAAATTGACACAAATAACAAAGTATTACATCTAATAAGTAAGAAGATAATTGTTATGTAGTGAGTCGATATGTGTGAGTTGTGTGTGTAGGAGTGTGGAGGTAAGTGCACGTTTGTGTATGTATTTGTGTGTGTGTGTGTGTGTGTGTGTGTGTGTGTGTGTGTGTGTGTGTGTGTGCGTGTATTTCATTAAACTTTCTGTCTCATCTTAAGTTAAATTGAGGAGCCAATTTGTTAGTTTTATTAATATATAACATTGCTATTTTAATGAACTATATGGGACAAACCTATGAATTTCAGGATTTTTTTTGTTTCAATGGAATAATTACAACATGAAATAATATAGTGTACCTGGGTGACCGAGCTTCGATCCAAGTTTCTTTTTATAAAGTCATGTTTTTTCGGAAAAATGTTATAAAAATTGCCTAATTAAAAACCACTATATAGATAAACTAGCATTGCCCGCGCTCCGCCCGCGTTCATATGACCAAAACCAAATTCTTAGGTTTTATATATTAGTATACTCGTATTAGTAGGTATATTAGTTTACCTGGATAACCAGCTATTACCATACTAAATTTCTTCAAAATCTCTCCAGTGATTTTTCTGTGATGCGGTCACAGACAGACAGACAAAAATTCTTAAAACTATAGGTTCGGCCTCTGTTAGCGATAATAATGTGTATTTCAATAAGATTTTCTAAAAAATATTTAATGTGCAGATTTGACTTAGTTAGAATTTTATTATATGTATAAACTTAAAAATCAAAATCTTATTTAAATACAAAATTTGTTCGGAATCGTTAGAGCCGTATCCGAGATACACGTAATGAATATACATATATCCAATTTTTATATATAATTTTTTAGTCGTTCCAATAAAGAAATCAAGATATACATACAAGAATTGCCCATTCAATATTATAAGATATATTAATAAGTTTAACGGTCAATAAATTAAATAAAAAAGCTTATAAAATATCCCTCGAGCCCAATTTATATGCGCGGAACCCTAAAACCGAAGCTTTTGACACACATCTTTAAAAATACACGAATAAGAAAATAAAGTTATATTTATGAAAATAGACAGTAAATTTTTATTAGGTACCACTTTCATATGATAAAAGCTTCTGGAATTTTCACACGCGTTTGTCATATCAACATAGTAGCATACAGATTTTTACGTTAAACGTTTTAGGGTTTATAACTTTTAGGGCATTATAATCAATATAGACAACAAACACCTAATAATCTATATAGTAAAATTCTGAGTCGATTCTGTACATTAAATATTTCTTTGTAAAATCATATTGAAATTGTCATTATTATCGATACAGAGGCCGAATCTATAGTTTTTAGATTTTTTGTCTGTCTGTGACCTGACCGCATTACGAGAAACCACTGGACAGATTTTGATGGGTATGATGATACCTGGTTATCTGGATCAACATATAGGATACTTTTTGCTGCGATAAAATATCTCATCTCTAAGAAATCTATACTAAAAGTTAAAAGTTCAGTCACTAGTAAATTCATAATATTGTCATTTTCTATAATGATACGTATTCACCTACTTCTTATTTGAGTAAATCACACTATAAAAAGTATGAATATTTGTTTGTACGTTTGTTACATTTTACGCTCCTTTTAGAATGGATTGGCATCAAACTTGGTACATATTACACAAATCATGGATATACACCTGGTAAAAATATTTGTAAATATTACTTGTAATACTCATCAATGAATTATGCCAACAAAAAAACTTTTTAACAAAAAAATTAAAACCGACTTCAAACAAAAGCACTAAAAAGTAAAAAATAACTGATTGGTAGTTTTCATTTACTATACATACCTAATCAAATATTTTCGAAGTCGGTGTGCTTTGCTTTGTATGGGCTAGCACCGATTTCGAAAATATTTGATTAGGTATGTATTTAATAGGTAGGCTTTAATTACTCAGCCACCTACTGGCCTTACCATCAGAACAGGTCAACAATACCGAACCATTGTACTATCAACGGAAATAGAAACACTTGCAAAGTTTCAAGTCAATATGACAATTAGAAGTAGGTTAAATTCATCATTAGTTATTTTTCCACCCTTAGGGGTGATATTTTTTTTTTTGAAATTTAAAGGGACCAATCTGGAAGTATACACTTTCAAACAACACAAAAATTGTCCAAATCGGTTAATAAATGACGAAGTTCTGAGGTAACAAATATACAAAAAAATACAGTCGAATTGAGAACCTCCTCCTTTTTGGAGTCGGTTGAAAATCTGACCAAACAGCAAAAATATAATTATGTGAATGAGTCACACCATTAATTTTCGCGGTTATTTCTTAATATTTGCACTGTTGTTTTCAGACGTTGTATTTCATAACATATAATGCCTAAAAATTATTCCAAAAATTATAGTGTAACACTTCAAATAGAGGTTTTGACCTTGATTG
This sequence comes from Brenthis hecate, assembly GCA_951806755.1. NCBI lineage: Eukaryota > Metazoa > Arthropoda > Insecta > Lepidoptera > Nymphalidae > Brenthis > Brenthis hecate. Next base: position 21,894,393 of record OX638250.1, read on the forward strand.
ATAAACTCTTACCAGAACACGTAAGTCCAAAAAAATTAATTGAAAAAACAAATTACACAAACTTTTGCTTTAAGTATAATAAAGAAACAAAATAGAACAAATAAGCATTCGTATTTGTATCAGAAGTTTATATGCGAGTAACTCGGCCTTTCATTCCGTACGTCTGCGTTTTAACGCGCTGTTGCCTCCAAAAACATTTATATTTTAGTATTGTTAGTTATTCCCGTAGTTATCTACGCCTATATAGTTTATTAAGAATCTGATTCTTTTTTTAAAGCGTTTTGTATTTGTATTTTCTCGCAGTAAAAAGTATCCTATATATTGATCCGGATATCTAGATGTCATCATACTATCATCAAAATCTCTTTAGTGGTTTTCTCGCTATGCATTCCCAGACAGACAGACAATAATACTAAAAACTATAGATTCGGCCTCTGTGTCGATAAAAATGACTATTTCAATAAGATTTTTCAAAAAAACTAAGTTTCTTCACGTTGGCGACTGGATTCACTGAGATTAGCCTCTACGCAATAAATATTATAGTGCACAAGGGTTCATATTATCACAAATGGGCGCTCTATTACCTACATTCTTACAGTTTAGTGTTACCCTATCTTTTTTCTTTTTTTTTTCTTTTTACACCCATAATTCTGTACGTATATATCAAACACTGAATATTATATGATACAATTAGTTATTATTAGCTTATCACTCGCAATTTCTCTGTGTTATAGCTATTTGCTCTATGTGCTACATTATAAGGTGTACAAAAAAAATTATTGTATTTTTTTTTAAATCTGCTCAAAAGAATAATATAGAGTAGTAAGCCATGATTCACGACCTATAATATTATTTATGTATATAAATATAAACTTAGCTAAAATCTGCATTAAGTTTGCTTCATTTTTATTTAAATAACATAGAACTGCTCTTCTAGTGGGACAGCAACAAATACATTTGGAATGAGAATTTGACAAAATTTTAAAGAAATTCACACTCGATTCCAATTACGAAGGTTAAGCACGCTTAACTAAGTTTTACACATCATGTGATATTTATAAAAGCTTACTTTAACTTAGGAATTAAAATGTGAACTGAGCCTTATAAAATTAGCCAAAAAGTAACTTTTAAGCGTAATAAAAATTGTTTCCGCCCGGGATCGAACCGGGGACCTTCTGCGTGTTAGGCGGATGTGATAACCGCTACACCACGGAAACTATGACAAATTTTTACGTAAATATCCCTTTTTTTATTACCTAATTTTTTTTTCAAACAATTCTTATTGAAAACCAAGTAATTGCATACATATATTATGTAATATAGTGAAATAAAAACTTACAGCTTTATAAGTCAAATATCTTCATTTATACATATACGTTTAATTTTCAATAGCTTTGATATATATATATATATATATATATATATATATATATATATATATATATAGATCAAACTTAATTTTATAACGAACCAGTAACCTACAAATAGAGATACCTTAATTACGTTCAGGCGAGTAAATTTCTTGAGTTTTTACACGCTTCTCGTTATTATCACAGCATTATTTATTTATTCATTAATAAGCACACTGCCAAGACACATGTAAAAAACAGAAAACAAAATAATATTAATAATTACAATAACATATTATTTAAACAGTATATAAAAAAAGACTCAAATCCAGTCTAATGTGATCAAATTAGTGTTAGTCTTACTTTAGTGTTTTCTTAAATTTCTCATAGAAACTTTGTAGAAAATTCGGAAAATACTATTATTTGGTGACATCAAGCTTAGCTGATGTAGTCTGGTTAATGGAACTCGTCAATACCAGCCCTTTGAGATGAAAGAACAAATGTGAGAGTGTGTTTGTTTGTTTGTCCTTCTTTGACAGCAAAACAGAGTGACGGAGTATCGTGATTTTTTGTGTGGAGATAGTTGAAGAACTGGAGAGTGACATAATAGGCTACTTTTTACTTCGGGAGATTAATTCCTTCCCACGGGAAACCCAACAAAATATTTATGATCACAATTACTTGAAACTTGGTATTAACACTCTTCAATAGAATAAAATAAATACGTGTTTTACCATCTTTCGAAATTCATAAAGGGGTAAAATAGGGGATGGAAGTTTGTATGAGACCTACCTTTTTAGAGGTTTTTTTTTGTATTTTTAACGCGAGCGAAGCCGCGGGTTCTGCTAGTATTATATACAAGAATTTCTCATTTAATATTATAAATTTAGAACAACATCGGTTTACAACGAACTATAAATCAAAGGCAAGCGTCCCGTACTTTGATTTAAATAAAATATACTCTTTCCTGAAAAAATCTCTTTTAAAAGTAAATTATTGACTCCTCACTCGTTTTTCCGTTGACGTCTTTTTTTTTAGTCATGAGCAGTATTTGATCGTGAACTGAATAATATATACTATTCAAGCTCGGTCTTACTGTCTATCTTCTAGGTAATTTATGTGGGCAGACTCACAGAGGTTAGTTAAATTGTTTTATTGAAATCGTTAGGGATGTCGGTTTCAACGGATTGTAACGAATAAAATATATATAATATTTTATATTTCTGCATTAGAAAGGATTTATTGAGAAAAGTCTATTATTTTAAAAAAGAAATAGAGTAATATGCAAAGACTAAATAACTCAGTATCTTTTTCTCCTTTGTGACGACACATTTGGCTCAGTTTGTAGTGCCTTCTTGCTGTGCCAACGGCCGCGGGTTCGAGTCCCGCTGGGTGCATACATTTGTGTGATGAGCACAAATATTTGTACTCTAGTCATGAGTAGTTATATTTATAATATGTATGTATTTAAATTTATATAAGTGTAGTGTATCAACTATCTGCCATCTCACATATCTGTATCCATAACACAAGCCTCGTAGCTTACCATGGAACTAGATGATGCTGTGTTAATGTCCCAACATATTTATATTTATTTGTTTGTCAATTTTTTTTTTCTTTAGTAGCTATTACGAGCTATAGTTAAATCAATCAAAAATAATAAAGAAACACTTAGTTTTCTTATATAAATAGGTAGGTATCTATTCAATAAATGAGTATTCATATTATAATATATTTTCCTCAAATTTTCAATAACGATTATTGTTGAATTTCGGCCACTAGGAGAACTCTATTAATATGTAAACCGACTGGCTAACGTTGTTTAGCGTGGTCCACTTCGAAGGTGGCGAATTTAGGTAAGTGCTTAAATTTTGCTTACTTGTTTTACGGTTGTTTTACGGTAAAAGTGAAATTAAAAGACATAATACATATATAATATAATATATAAGATAATTTGATATGATGTCTGCTTGATATAGTTCTTATGGGTTATCACATATTATTAAATATGTTATGGTTTTAATAAAAAAATACTCTTGAATATAGAAATGTGACTTAAAGTGAGAAAATTCTCTGTAAAGATTTTCTATACAGAGTCGTATTTCCTTAAATCTATACATACAATAACATTCTGAGTCGAATTTGAACATTAAATATTTTTTCTTCTTGAAATAGTCATTATTATCGATACAGAGGCCGAATCTATAGTTTTTAGAATTTTTGACTATCTATCTGTCTGTCTAGGAACGCATAACGAGAAATGCACTTGACAGATTTTGATGAAATTTGGTATGATGGTAGCTGGTTATCCGGATCCAACATATAGGATACTTTTTACTGCGAGAAAATATCTCATCTCTGAGAAATCTATATTAAACGAGAACGAATCGCTATTTTTATATAATTTCTTAAAATGTACATCAATAGTTACTTAGCAACAGCAATCGTAAACAACTAGATTCTTAGAAATAGCAATTTAGTTGGTCTTTGTAAGAGAACAAATTCATCATTAAATATACGTTATTTCAAACCTGTTTAATTCTAACGAAATTCTTGAGATTTATAGGTTTTCATCAATTTTCGAATCCTTGTCAATGCTTTCGAAATATCTAAAAATATAAAATTAATTATTTTTTAATTTATAATTGTTATATACTATGTATATATATATATATATATATATATATATATATATATATATATATATATATATATATATATATATATACGTTATGTGTAACTGTACATTAACACACTATAACTAATTCTCTTTTTTTAGAATACCTGTATAATAGTGACTATTGTATGACTAATCTCTATAATATAAAAATGAATCGCTAAATGTGTTAGTAAGCGCAAATCTCGAGAGCAGCTGAACCGATTTCGCTAAAAAATTTTTATAATATTCCTTGAAGTACGAGGATGGTTCTCACGGAGAGAAAAATTCTAAAAAAATGCCTGAAAAAGCGAGGGTGAGCCGCTAGTGTATAATAATAATAATAATGACTACTTCAATACAATTTTGAAAAATATATTTAATATACAGATTCGACTCCGTTACAATTTTATTATATGTAGATTATTTTAGTCAGAAACCTGTGTGGGTACGCCAAACAACTCACTAAAGTTTCATCACAATTGAGGCAATAGTTTAAGAAAGAAAAGGGTACAAACAAACAAAGAAAGGATTATTTTTATTTACATAAGAGATAATAGATGAGAAAATTGTGAAAAATAAAAAAAAACCAGCCATCTAAAAATTTTACATTCATGATATTAACCTCCTTATTGGCATTGCTGCCGTCCTTAAAGACACAGAGTTGGCTAGATTTTAATGAACCCATTATACAAAATTAACACTAAATTATATGGTTCTTGTAATAAATCAAACAGTTTGTATGAGACAATTTTGTATATTATATTACTTTGTCAAGGAATGCTAACGAGCGGATCCACTTTCGGTAATGACAGTCTTTCGAATAACAAATTAGGTTTTTTTTTTTTTTTTTTTTTATGGGACTAAGGGGGCAAACGGGCAGGAGGCTCACCTGATGGAAAGTGATCACCGCCGCCCATGGACATCTGCAACACCGCAGGGCTTGCAGATGCGTTGCCGGCCTTTAAGGAAGGAATACGCTCTCTTCTTGAAGGTGGCCAGGTCGTAGCGGTTCGGAAAGACCGCCGGCGATAGCTGGTTCCACAGAGTGGTTGTGCGGGGCAGAAAATGCCTCAAAAATCGCACTGTTGTGGAACGCTGGACATCGAGGTGGTGTGGATGGAATTTACTGTTTTGGCGCGATGTCCGATGATGAAATTCAGCAGCCGGGATCAGTCCGAACAATTCCTCGGAACACTCCCCGTGATAAATGCGGTAGAAGATGCAGAGTGATCCAACATCTCTACGCAGGGCTAAAGGATCAAGCCGATCAGAGAGAGCTTGATCGTCGATAACTCGAGCCGCCCTACGTTGAATGCGGTCAAATGGAAGTAGCTGGTACTGGGGAGCTCCCGCCCAAAGATGAGAAACAGTACTCCATGTGGGGCCGAATTTGCGCCTTATAAAGAATAAGACGCTGACGCGACGTGAAGTACTGTCTCGCTCGCCTTGCTGAGCACACCAAGCTTCTTTGAGGCCAGTTTGGCCTTACCTTCCAATTGACCACGGAACTGGACGTTGCTCGAGATATCGACGCCAAGTATTCCGATACTGGCTGTGGCAGACAGAGGAGTGCCCTCAAATTGAGGAGCTACGATAAATGGCGATTTTTTTAGCGGTTAACGCGCAAACTTGTGTCTTTTTTTGGGGTTGAATTGGACTAAGTTTAGACGACCCCAATCCGAGACTTTTGGTTAACAAAGATTCGACTTCAGACACAAGTTTGTTCCGGCTCTCGTCGACGTATTCCCGAGAAATATTAGCGCGGCCAGTGTACAGGGCATCCACAGTGCTATCGTCTGCATAGCAATGAATGTTGCTAATTTGCAACATGTCATTGATATGCAGAAGGAACAGGTAGTAGGAGACAGTACGCAGCCTTGTGGAACACCAGCATTGACATATTTAGGATCAGAGCAAGCACCGTCGACAACGACCTTGATGCTCCGATCTGCCAAAAAGCTGGTGATCCAGTTGCAAAATTTCTCGGGGAGCCCATAGGAAGGTAGCTTCGAAAGAAGCGCTTTATGCCATACCCGATCAAAGGCCTTCGCTATGTCCAGACTGGCTGCAAGCGCCTCCCCCTTGGTCTCAACTGCTTCTGCCCATCTATGTGTTAGGTAAACTAGAAGATCACCGGCTGAGCGACCTCGACGGAAGCCGTACTGGCGGTCGCTGATCAGCCGGTGCTCTTCTAGGTACCGCAGGAGCTGGCAGTTGATAATGGACTCCATTATCTTAGAGAACAAGGAGGTAATTGCTATAGGCCTGTAATTGGACGGATCCGAGCGGTTGCCCTTTTTTGGGATCGGGTGCACTAAAGCGGCCTTCCAGGATTTCGGGACTACGCCTAATGAATAGGAGTACCGGAAGAGACGCGTTAAGACCCGGTGCCAACTCCGGAGCACATGTCTTCAACACGATCGGAGGGATGCCATCGGGCCCACTCGACTTATGAATGTCCAAGGAAAGAAGTGCTTTCCGAACTGCACTTTGTCGGAACTGAACTTCCAGCATGGTAGTGTCACACCGCGGAATTGTCGGCGGTGAGTTTCCTTGGTCATTCAGAGTCGAATTTGACGCGAAGAGAGTGGCCAGTAGTTCGGCTTTCTCCTTCGCGGTATGAGCCAGCGAGTCATTCTCCGTGTGCAGAGGTGGAAAGGAAGGCTTACAGAAATTCCCTAAAACAGCTTTGGAGAGAGACCAAAACGCACGCGTTCCTGATGGGAGACGCCCCAATCTCTCGCCAATTCTGCCGATGTGCTTCGACTTCGCATTAGCAATACTATTTTTGAAGGACCTGGAGGCAAAGTTATACTCCTTTTTAAAGGCGCTGGTATTTACATCACTAGACGCCGACGCGACAGCCCAGGCTTGGTAGCATTCCAGCTTTCGGCGAGATGCCGTCTTGCAGGAGTGACCAAACCAAGGCTGGGATTTGCCTCCGATGGGCACTGCAGAGAACGGAATAAATAATTCCATACCCTGAAGTACCACATCGGTGACAGAGTCAGCAACGACGTCTGGATCATCTGGCGAGAAGCAAATCTGCCCCCATGGGTAGGACGCAAAGAATGACCGCATCCCGTCCCAATCCGCTGACCTGTAATGCCATACACGGCGACAGCCCGCAAAGCGAGGCCGCGTTGAGCGCGTAACTGGCACTGTACTCCGAACAAGACAGTGGTCCGACGAACCAAGAGGAGGATCGACGGAGACCAGGTAGCCGTCCGGATGAGAGGTCAACAGAAGGTCCAACAGGGAAGGTGTATGATCTTCCACATCAGGGATTCGCGTTGGCGAGGTAACCAGTTGTGTCAGATCATATGCCAATGCGAAATCGTGAACAGATCTCCCCGCATGATCGGTAGTACGTGATCTAAGCCATTCAGCATGATGGGCGTTAAAGTCGCCGAGAATCACGATCTCTGCGGATGGGATCTGCTGGAGCACGGAATCTGTAGCCATTTGCATATGCTCAACGAGTCGGTCAGTTTCGGTATTGCCGCTATGAGACCTATACAGGCATGCGTAGATTCGCGGATGGTCATCGCAGTTCTACACGTAGCCAGAGGATGGATAGGTCCCGCCTTCAAGGCTGCCGAGGCGACGAGAGCAGATGTCCTCTCTGACGTACACGCACACTCCAGCCCGCGGTACAAAGGAGTGCTCCAGATTATACCCTGGGTAAGAAAGGAAAGACGTGTCAGCCGGGGATGATATCTGCGTCTCAGTTAGGAAGAGCAAGGCCGGCTTCGCCGTCTCAAGGTGGAAGTGGACGGCGTTCAAGTTGGAATTTAGCCCCCTTATGTTGCAGAAGTCCACAGCAAGCGTGAAAGGGGTAGCCTCATGTTGCCTGCTTCGTTTGCCCCGAACAGAAGACGAGAGCGCAAAATTGCCCCCCCCCAGAATTCGGAGGGCAGCCTGGGCACCCACGCTCAGGTAGTGTATGAGCTGAACATGGATGCCCAGAGAGGGATTCTCCACCGCGGTGTGCGCTGGTGGTACCCTCCTGGGGTAGACTTACCGAATTTCGCACTATCATGGTATTTAGTGGTGTGGGGGAGGGGTGGAGAGTGGGCCACCCGGGACTCTCACTTACCTGGACGAAACGCGACAGCATAGCTGCCACTTTACGCCGGACTTCTGTGAGAGAGTGGTACTTTACGGGACGTGCCGGCCCATTCGGCTGCTACCCGAAGGTAACTAGCATGGCACTACCACTGGTTTGGTTGACTGATTGCACTGGTGGAATAATCTCTGTCACTAGATTATCCCACCAGCGGGCGGTGGGGTCGTCACGTCCCGACGCCTATACCCGTTCGTGGTCGTAGCCTAATTTTATTTTGATGCTGTTGTTTTACTAACATTTGAAGGAAAAAAGCCATAAATCTACATATAAATAGGCAAAGACAAACAGTTCAGTGCCTTTTTCTAATCTGTTTGACAATCGATTTTCTTTTCTTTTTTTTTTGTTTAGTACCTATTGATCACACGTTTAGGTTAGTTTGTAGTGTACAGTACTTGCTGTGCCAGCGGTCGCGCGTTCGATTCCCGCTGAGGGCATTCATTTATGTCATGAGCACGGATGTTTGTACTGGTCAACGTCATACTGGCGTGTACAGAGCCTAGGCGGGAAGGGAAAAATTATAAAAGTAGTGATCAAATTAAAATTGAGTAGTTAATTTTGTTTCCTGATTTAGTAAAAGTCAGTGATAAACTTAGGAACTGTGCTGTGTATCGTGCGGGTTGTATTGTAAGTAATTTCTAAATAAAGTACTTGTGATTGTGAACGAAAATAGAATCATGTCATCTATGAATTGTGTATTATAGTGTTGTAATCATAAATCAACAAAGTTAATTACTGTGCGTTGAAGTTTAAATAAAATCCCTTGTACAGTACAATGAGTGAAACAGAAAATAATAAGGATTCGAGATAAAAATAGTCAATACTAGCTACAAATATATTAGCACGTTATATAAACACCTGTAAAATATGACGTACATAAATATTATACTATAACAATTACGAGTAGTATATGTACAAATACAAAAATTAAAAAATAAATATAGTGATACATTTTACTTTTATTGCACATCTATTTATCTATACTGATACTAACAGCTTTTTACTAAATGCATATGAAAGTATATATTATGGTACTAATAAGAAAAAACAATTATTAAAATTTTTGCCTGTCTGTATGTCTGTCTGTTTGTTCCGACTAGTCTCCGAAACGGCTAGACCAATTTTGATGGGACTTTCATTGGCATATAGCTGATGTTATAATGAGTAACTTAGGCTACTTTTAATTCAGAAAAAGAATCGGGGTTCCGCGCAAACAAAATAAAACACATTTAATTGTGAACAAAATCCGCGTACTAATCGACGCACCCGAGTGTAGTAGTAGTGTAGGGTAAATCACTAGCTAGTTTCTAATAAAGAAGAGATACAACATTACAATGTCCTTAAAAGTTATTGTATTAAACGCTTCAGTAAAATCGGTTCAGTAGAATTCAAATTAACAAAATTCCGCCCGACAACGGTCCGCACCGCGGGCACTGTACATTGTACAATCGTTAGCTCATTCCTTTAATAGTTTAACACTTTGAAATCAACTTTAGCGATATTAGAAAGCAGAATTACATTTAAAATTGTATATATAGGGATACGATATATATAGATAGCCTTTCTTATTGACTTCAAAGAGGAAAAGGTATTTAGTTTTGTGTTATTTAGTGTTGTGTACAACTATCTATATAGATATATAAAAATCGATGTGTGTATGTATGTTCCCTATGGACTTCAAAACAGATGGAGCGATTTTAATGAAATTTTCAGGCAATCTTCTCGCCCAGCGGGTGATCCTGTGAAGTTTGGTAGCGATCGGAAGTTTGGACGTGGTCGAAGCTGCGGGTACTGCTAATAATATTATACATATGTATATTATTAGGTATACATAACATACATATATTATATACATTTAATCAAATAAAAGCCGCTTCTCCGAGGTTATTATACATATGCATATATATCCATACTTAATATTATAAATGTGAAAGTGTGTTTGTTTTGTTTGATTGTCCTTCTTTCACGTCATAGTCCACCACGCTGGCCTAGTGCGAGTTAACGGACTTTACATGTCTTTGAAAACTTGTTAGGTTCTCTCAGACATGCAGGTTTTCTCACGATATGGGTTCGTTAAAGGTATTCCAACATTTAGGCAGAATCTAAAACCAAACAAATATACACTCATACAAATTTGCGCATATGTACCTATATAATAAATTTATAGTCAGATTTATTAAAAAAAATATACCTATATAAAATCGATTCATCGATTTATAATTCACAAAAATATTGCGTAGCAAAAAACAAAATAAAAATAAATACTGCTCCATTTTGAAAATTGTCAAAAACGTTAAAAGCCGTGAGATTTGATAATCATGATCTTCATCATTCATCATGCATCATTTGACAATCATGAAGCATTACACAAATAATTTGTAGTATGGCATGGCAGCAGTAACGAAAGGAAGCTACGAAAGTGTTCAAAGCTCGAGCATAGTGACATTACCACAGTCAACTTGTTAACTTGCTAGGAACACGTGTACTAATTAGTTTACATCGACGTTATTTGTGTCGCCTTCACTAACAGAATTTACTCCCGAACTTCTCCGAAACAATTAAATACTTAAACTTCTTTAACAATCTATACTATGCGGCTAGCGTGCCTTTCTGCTAACCGTGGAAAATATATCATAATAATAATATCATAATGGAGGTAGTGGTAACGCGCTAACAGGACTGTCTTAAGCCACGCAGGGGCCCTGAGGCATACATCAATTTTGGGGCCCTTTCGAAACTTAAAAAATGTGAATGATGAAACCTAATTAACTTTATTGCATTAGATTTATACAAGCACTTTTGAATTGTCAATTTAATTTAACAATAGTTAGTGAGTCGACCCTTGAGGAAGCTACCTTGGCTCGGAAAGCGGTTCTGCTGAGTACAGCATCACCAGGATAAACTCAACAAGTGCTCTTTTTACAAATCAAATTACAGTATTTAACACATTATAGCTATACCGCAAATAATTTAATTTTTCTTAATTCTACACAATTCAAAAATGTTAAAGACAGATTCATTCGAGTTAATTGTACACGTGCCTCAAGGGAGTATTGAGGAGTCCATTCTAAAATTACGTTATTATTGCGTTTAATTATAATAAACGTAAAAATGCTTTTAAAACTAGCTTTTTTAATATTAGCGATTTCAAAAAAAACACTAAGGAGTAAAAAATTAAGTGATTGGTAGTTTTCATCTAGACATATATTTTTTGGAATTTGATTGTTTTTTTTTTTTAATTTAAATGGGACCAAATTGGAAGCATACACTTTCAAACAAAAAAAAATTGTTCAAATCGGTTAATAAATGATGAAGTTCTGAGGTAACAAACATAAAAAAAATATAGACGAACTGAGTATCTCCTCCTTTCTCAAGAAGTCGGTTGAAAACTGATCAACGGCCATTTTTTCTCGACTTCAATTAAAAAAGTATAATTTTTTACAATTAATACATTTTTATCGGAATAAAAAATAGCCTATAGCACATAGGGGTAAAGTAGCTTCCTATTGATGAAGGAAGTTTTAGAATCGGATCAGTAGTTTCAAAGATTACCGCCTACATACAAACTTACAAATCTTCTGTCTATATATTGTTGCTACCGATGTTACGTAGGTATGCGAAGTCTAAGGTACAAACGAAAAAAGCATAGTTACGATGCTGTTTGTAGCTTCAGAAATATTTTTTGGTAATCATTCAAATATTACGTTTAGATTTTGTTAGACTTTGTCAAGGTTTTCTTTATTTTATGTAATTTTTGAGAGCTCAAAATGTATTTTCAACTGACTTCGAAATTTTTTTAAGTATTTCTATTACTTTTTTTCATTTAATCACAGGGAATGAAATTAGCAAGCTAAATATGTCTAATGTCTATTGATAATTGTTGTGATAATTATCAAGAGAATTATCAGATGAATATCCGATAATTATCAAACAGATATAAACTTAGCAATCCTTATGTAGGTATTGGTATTTGACTACTTGCCTATCATAATTTACGTTAGAATACAATCAAGGTAATTTTTTTTTTTCATATTTTTGACAAAAAAAAATTGTAAATAAAAACAGAATAAATTTAACCAACTTCATAGGCACTATTTAATTAAATTATAGGTCTCTGCCTACTACACCGTCACATACCATGACCGTGCTAGGATCGTGTCAGGCAAAAAAATATTCTTTGTATTGAAAACGTTGCCGAAACGGTAAGCATACGGGTTATAACCGCGTATGATGACCATTCCTAAGCCCCTTATGAACGTGTTGCCGCTTCTCTTCTAGTGATAATATTTTCTTTTAAATTATATATTATTTTTAAAGCCGTGTCGTGATGGACTGATGTTATTCTTTTAATTAATCCTAGTGACATGGTTTCAAATCCCATTCGCTTTTCTTCACACCTGATATTATTTTCACGTGCGAACCAGTTCCAACATGATTACCACTTGTTTTATATTGAACTAGCACTGCCCGCGGCTCCGCCCGCGTTCAGGTGACCAAAAACCTAATTCTTAGGTTTTACATATTAGTATACTCTTACAATGCAGTTTTTCTGTTTTTGTATTTTTTCTCAGAAATGAGATATTTTCCCGCGGTAAAAAGTAGCCTATATATTGACCCGGATAACCAGCTATCATCATACCAAATTTCATCAAAATCTGTCCAGTGGTTTTCTCGTGATGCGGTAACAGACAGACAGGCAGACAGAAAGACAGACAGAGAGACAGACAGACAGACAAAAATTCTAAAAACTATAAATTCGGACTCTGTATCGATAATAATGTCTATTTCAATTAGATTTCCCAAAAAATATTTAATGTACAGATTTGACTTAGTTAGAATTTTATTATATGTATAGGATGAAAACATCGTGAGGAAAAAAACTAGCAAGTTTTCAAAAGATATGGGAATAAAATAAACATGAATCTGGGGGATGATTTATTTAATAAACGATCTACTTACACTTATTATAAATAAAATTATTATACAAATCATAACTTGTACATTAAAATTCATGATAAAACGAACCTGTCTTATAAAATTGCTAACATTGTATTGCTCTATGTTAAATCACATTTACGTTTGTACTTTATACATCTACTGTGCATTTTTTATACTGTGCAAAATTATGAGATCAAGTCAGAGTTGAAAATCATGACGAAGATATACCAAGGGTTTTTATTAAAGTTTTAAAGGTAGATAATTGTATGCAGTAAGTAATATACACAAACAACTTTTACAAAATTATTCTTATTTCTTTATTCTATTTACATTTAAAATATTAATTTAAATATTTTAATGATTTAATTTATATATTATACATGTAATCAGCCCTTATTTAACGTCCCACTGCTGGGCACGGGCCTCCTTTCAATACGAGAGGGATCAGGTCATAGTCCACCACGCTGGCCAAGTGCGGGTTCGCAGACTTCACATGTCTTTAGAAAACTTGCTAGGTTCTCTCAGACATGCAGGTTTCCTCACGATGTTTTCCTTCACCGTAGGGCAAGTGGTAATCATGTTGGAAATGATTCGCACATGAAAATATCAGAGGTGCGAGACCCGAGATTCGAACGCGCTTTATTCGGTTTCCCAAGCGAGCGCGCTACCACTGGGCTACCACTGCCTTATTACACATAACACATAATATTTTAATTTTTTTCAAGTGCATTAATTAGTATATAAATAAAATATAATTGATTTTAAAGAACACTATCATTATTAGTTTACATTTCTATACAATATTATTTATAAAATATTCGTCATATAATTAATTATGATAATATCTGCATTGAATAAAATAATTTTATTTAGTTTTCAGCTTTATTTTCTTACTGCAATACTAAAAAGCTATAAATATAATTATTTAGCTTTTCAATATAGATACTAAGTAACGATTTGGTCAATTGTTTTCTCTCAAAGTAGTAACTTTTATTGGTTCACTAAGCAGTATTTAATTTTGGCATGTAGTATGTCATTCTAAGAAATTTGAAAAAACATCTAATACCGAGAGGAAAAATTTGCCTTTAGATAAAAGTAGATAAAAGGTTATCTATACATATAATAAAATTCAAACTAAGTCGAATCTGTACATAAAATATTTTTTGGAAAATGTAATTGAAATAGACATTATTATCGATACAGAGTCCGAATCTACAGTTTTTAGAATTTTTGTCTGTCTGTCTGTCTGTCTGTTACCGCAACACGAGAAAACCACTGGACAGATTTTGATGAAATTTGGTATGATGATAGCTGGTTATCCGGATCAACATATAGGATACTTTTTACCGCGAGAAAATATCTCATTTTTGAGAAAAAATACAAAAACTGCAATGTAAGAGGATACTAATACGTAAAACCTAAGGATTTGGTTTTTGGTCATCTGAACGCGGGCGGAGCCGCGGGAAATGCTAGTAATATATAAAATAAATAGATAGATATGATATATGAAAAATAGATAAATAAAAATTATATAAAATATATCTTAAGGGTTGTATAGTAATTACCTAAAAAAAATAAAAGTGGTGACACACCAGTCCAACCATCAAGATGATCTGATCCGCTCGAAACAAACATCGATTACCGACATAAATTATTATTAGACATTATATTTTGACGTCCGCTGATCTTCGCACAGAAGCAAATGCGGCCATTTATTAAAAGACTTATAAAGTTTTGTTTACGGAGTATGGGTAGCAATTAATAAACCACATACTAAATTACATTTACAAATTAGTTAAATATATTATTGTACGTAATGTTAAGCAATATACAATGCTTACTTTATAAAGATTGACTTCACTTCCTGTTTTAATTGTTAAAAAAATAAATTATGAAAAAAACGTGTATTTACATATATGAATCCATTATTTACATATTACATACAAGCTAGCCAGTATCTGATTTATGGTCAAATCCAATAGTCTGTAGCAGCCTTTACGACTAAAACATGATCTTTATAGAAAAAGACAGCTACACATTTTATCTCTCTTATTTTTTCGTTCATATCGCACTTTACAATAGAATACGGAACGATCAGTCTATATTTATGGGCCAAAATATAATTATATATTTATATGGTATAAGAAATATCTCCTAAGCTAGGAATGTTTTATATGTTCATTTTTCAATCTTTACACTATATGTAGGTATATAATAGGTGCATTTAAAAATACATACATACATACATACATACATACATACATACATACATACATACATACATACATACATACATAAAAATAAATTATGTACATAGTAGTTACAATAATATCTTCATACTTACTAATAAATTTAGTAATTTTTTAATTTTATTAAATACAATCAGCAGAGTCTCGTTTTTGGCCCAAACATGACTTGTACAGTAATAATTAAATGTACATTTGTTTTGTATATATAATTAAGTATATTTGTAATTTCCTTTATCCCAATAACCTCATTTAATTTTTTTATAAATGCGATTTTTATAAATTTTCTTCTTAGAATAATACTTTCTTAGATTTACGCGAATATTTGACATTTTAAATAAAACTATCTTTTGGGATTATTTTGCGAATTTCTTTTGATTTTTGGTTTCCGACGTTTCGAATACCTTACAGCAATCATGGTCACGGGAGGGATTAAGGTTATAGACGTCTTAAACACATATACTTGTTATAGACAGTGCCACTATTTTACAAAAATGTATGTAATGTAATATGGATCAATTTCCAGCGAGGGTCCGAAAAATCTAATCTAATCTAACTATCTAAAATATACTTTCAAACTAAGTCGTTAATATAGGAATGACACTAAATATTAATACATATATTATGGGAAAGTTATGCTCTTTTTATATGAGCTGTAATTATCCTCTAATATCTAAATACCTTATGTAAAAAATTGTTTGTTGATGTTTTACGCTGCAATGAATCAACTTGATTTTTTTATCCCGTGGGATACATTTGCATGAAGCTAGTGAAAGGCACGTGATATAGTCAGGGTTTTAGTTTAGTCTGATCGTTAGTATTTTGGCCCTTTTAACTCCTGGGCATGTATCTTCCTTTACCAAAAAGGAGATTAGCCAAAATTAACCATGCTGTTGGTAGGACTTGTCCTGTATGTATGTAGGTAGATTGTCTTAAACATGCAGGTTTCCTACTATGTTTTCCTTAACCGACCATGCAAGTGTTGACCATATTGTAATAATACACACTAGAAAATCTCAGAGGTGAGAGAAATCTCTAAGGTTTAAACCCGCGTCACTTAGTCTTATTTCCATATTTTATTTACTTTACCATTTTCAGCACCAAACTCATAAGAAACCATGGTACCATAAGAAAATTTCAAATTGTCAGATTGCAGATTTACCTTTCTGAAAACTAGACAATTGAAGAAGACTTCCAACAAAAATTCAGTAATTTTGGACCTATTTTACTCCTGCTATATAGAAACATGGATATATACATTATATTATTATATATACCTTTTATTTTAGTTACTATCTACATAAATTGTGCTTTAGTATTAAATATTTACTTCTAACTTATGACACAAAAAATGCTATTTTTAAAATGTGCAATACTAACATTAATTTGCTATTGCTACTTTTTCATAAGGTAATTCGATTTTATTTTAAAAATTATTTAATTAACACTATAGTATTATATTAATACAGTAGGTACTGTCCCCAAAACTCGGATAAAATTTTAAAATCACGATATTTAAAGATTGATATAGATACATAATATATATTTGATCATATTATTAGAATGCTTTTGCACAATTGTAGAATCTGTGCGTTTAACTATAATTTGCAAAAACAAATAAGAAGATCTATAAGTTTTACATACCACTTCTTTATAATGCATACTTCTCCATTAGATCTTTTATTTGTTTACAATAAATGTTACACCCACAATTTTTGAATATAATTATAATATTTATTTTATCAATTTTACATATACCTACTAACTTAACTAAATATAAATTGATAAATTACGATTTCACAGCAAATTTTAGTAAATCTAGATGATAATTCATAAGATCTAAAAGTTGTTATTTAATTTTAAGTTTTTTTAATGCTTTATGTTCTCATCCATTCGAATTTCTTATAAAATTTGATAATAGAATTTTTATTTTTTTTTCATTTGATAATATATAATACATATTATGTATAAAATTTTAAAGTAAGCTTGTTCAAACATATATATGTGCATATAATATACCTGAGTACTCCAAATGGACTCAGTTTACAAAATTTAATTTCATTTTTATTATTTACAGAAAGAAATTCTCCAATATAAAAAAATATTCTATCTCAAGTCTCTAAGATATAAAGAGCACAAAACATAAATCTGTTTAAAATATTGTATTTTTACTGCGTACTAGAAAAAATCTTTTCATATTCCGTAGTCTGTACTATTAAAAATATAAAACAAATAGCTGAGTCCAAAATTCTAATATAGTGAAAGTTATACAATGCAAATATATTTTTTATATCAAGATTATAAGGTTATAATTATAATAATCGTTATTTACCAAATCTACAAGACGTGGTGGGGACGAGTGGCAGTGCTGCTAATCAAGGATCTAACCAACGTGCTTAAATCTATTTGTATAGGAATCTACTTTCCACGATAAGATGTCATCAAAATTCATAAGCGTATTGAAGTTTCAAAGTCATCAAAATTACGATAGCAAAGACGTTCGGTACAAAAAATATATTCCAAAAATATTGGGATCTCTTATTCTCATTTTTTATACGTGGGAACGTCGCCATGGCCGTACCTGAAAATAAAAAATGATATTAAAATCTAAAAACTAATTTTATACATCATTCACACAGAAGCTTGCTAAATGAACGCCTTTTTTACTTGAAACCGAGGCATTTTATTCGAAGTGATAAAAGAGTCTTAACTTTAAATAAATAAACGTAATATAGAATAAAATTTTTGACTAATCCCTCTACGACTGCGGACACGCCGGCGTGTCAGTTAACAATAGATTTCTTAGAATTTTAATTTATTTCTTAGAAATTTACCTGGAGGTGTTAACCTTTAGAACTCGTATCGAACTACGATAAAATCTAAAGATTTACTGTACATTGAAATCACAGTTAACCTATACTCGTAAATGCCGACAACACATCAGCATTGCTTCTGGATATGGTCATTTGACCTATAGTTTAGTTAAAACAAGCCCAGCTGGAAGCGATGCCTTTGAATATGTTACTTAAAGACTTTTTTTAATGCTAGCTTGGGGCACTCTAACTCATAAGACCCCTACTGTGTCTAAGAAGATGCATCTCCGAGTCATAAGAAACTGTCCAATACCACTACTATTGCATACATAGAAAACAAAAAAGATATACTCCTTTATGTACTGACTGACGTAGGAATTATAAAACAATTTGAAAACTAAATCATATGGAGTCCGAATAGACTAAAAAACAAGGCTATATTGATGTTCTCCTAACCGATTCCGGCCACGGCGGCCAATCTCATTGAAACTAGCCAACTGCGCAGGAGATATTATAGTGCACAAGTGTACGCGCAGACACAAGAGCACTCTCTATTCCTGTCACTCTCATACTCCGGTGGGACGACTGCTCGACACGACCAGTGAAAGTTAAGGCGCAGGACCGACGGCTTTACGTGCTCTCCGAGGCACGGGGGTGAAACACCGCCAACTTCCCAACTCCGGGCTATTACTGAGGCTTACTATAACAGAAAGACTCAATAACTAAACATGGCCCGACCCGGGACTCGAACCCAGGACCTCTGGGTTTGCAGCCGTACATGCTAGCCACTACACCACCGAGGTAGTATATAAGGCTATATTAACGATACGTACGTACACGTAAAGTAACATTAATATCGTCACTTAGCAAAATAAATAAAAGTCATACCATTCCTATGCAAATAAAAATTGTAACATAAACCTAAAACGTACGCTCGATAGCCCCGAAACTTGTAGCCCACCCACGATTCCGCCTCTACAGTCTACACCCTATGTGACTGCTTTGTCAAAACTAGTTCATTGAACTACTGTACAGAGTTTTATACTGGAATTTGTACTGATTCTAAAATAACACTCAGTTCAGTAGGTCTATTCTGTAAAAAGTTTTTACGTAAGGCATGAATCCACTATTACATTTCATACAAATGTGTGAAGAAAAATCACGGATTCAGCAGCCTACTTACAAAAAAGTCTTACCGAATTGCACTACAACAATAAATGTCAACAAAGTTCTTTATGAATAGTTATAAAATTTATTTATTAGGTATATTAGAATTAATTAGTTCTCATTTTTCTGATAAATAAAAATCTTACCCATGAAATCAACCGTTAGAACTGACTCTGCGTCGGCGACCCATCGAAGGACTCCTCATTAATCAACCTCAGCTTAACAGATTCTCGTCTCAGATTATAACTTGTAGAAATGTGGCAATGCTTCACATCCACCATCAATAAATCTTCGTTTAATTCTACTCCACTCTTTTCGACGTCTGCCGCAGCACTAGGTTTCCTTTTATGCCTAAACGAAGTTGACCTCTGTGAACTTGAGCCGAGATAGCTATCCGTTGTAGTGTTCCCATTGAAAGTCTTCTCAGACTGGCCTACACCTAATTGCTCTAATGGAATATTGCTTCGAAGTTGCCCAGCTGTGTCTATACAAGGAATTAATTGTTTGAACTCCTTTCTAAAATTCTCGTTCATCCAAGCGTAAATGAAAGGGTTGTAACAAGTAGACGACATTGCGACCACATGGCACATGAAAAATATAAGGAAATAGTATTTCGAATGGATAGCGTATATGTAGTAATCGTTATAGAGGTTTGTAGCGTTCAAAGGCAGCCACGATAAACCGAAAATAGTGACCATTGCAATAAGCATTTGGTTTGTTCGACGCTTTCTATTCTTATCGAACTCCTCTTTTCTAGCATTCTTACTGGCCGCTTTGGCTTTTGCGCGATCGTTCAATTTGAAGCTGACACATGTATAACAAAAGGCAATTACTGTAAATGGGAAGACGAACTGAAGGGTTGAAGTGACTGAGCCAAATATTCTCCGCAACTTTTCACTAGGCCATGTTTCTTCGCAAAATTTGCCGAGTTTTATATCGTAATAAGTCATAAACACGGCGTAAGGTAATGTAACTGTGACGGAGAAAGTCCATATCATGACTATAACAGAGATGCACGTCTCTATTTTCATTCTCGGTCTGAATGGATAAATTATTACAAAAAATCTGTCGATAGCAATAGACATGAGAGTTAATGTTGATATGTATACGCTGCAGCCCTGCGCGAAAGGCATCATGTGACATAAAATAGAACCCCAACTCCATGAGCCATGAAATGAATACAAAGGAGTGAAGGGAACTGCAAATACACAAAGCAAAATATCCGATAAGGCTAAATTAGTTATAAATAAGTTCGTTACAGTTTGCATGGCCTTATTTCTTATGACAACAAAACATACTAAAATATTTCCAAGCAATCCCAAAACAAAGATAATCGTGTAAATGACGCAGAAAATTGCCTGAACCCATTTGTTGTCAATTATGTTTTCATAACCAGGTATATGGGGTGATGGTGAAAGATAGCCTGAAACATTCCTTAACTTTTCAGTATCGTTCAACATAGACGCATAGTTTACATTTGACTCGTTCATCTTTCTTTAGTACAAACAAGTAATATTTTCTTCACCAGTCTGTTGAACGGGTTTGAACAAAGAATTATCTTCAGACCTGTAACAAAATATAATGTTATTTAACGTTTCTACGAATTCAAGGATTTCGTTTATATTTCAATTTTCAAACACGAAAAATTTATTGTTCACCTTCGGTTTAACGTACCATAAAAAATAAAAGTTACTACGGATAGATCAGTTAATAAATATTTTTCCATATAATTTTTACCATCTTACTTTTCCTGTATGTATAACAAAAATATTAATTTGGAAGATTATCTCCTTAATAATTTGAGGAAAGAGGAGAAGTGAGGAGTTAGAACAAAGTAGTATTACCAGAATTATTAAAATATCAATTTTCTGTCACCATTCAAACCTTTCAGCTTAAAATTACCTAAATCGTCAACAGCACTGAATTCGTTGCACATTCATAAGTTACTTTACGGTCTACAGATATTCATATTTCTTTGAAATCATCATAAACCGTAAACAACAAACAATTTTACCTTGAAGCCTTTTCAAACGCTCATACGAAAGCCTTTTTAAGTTAAAGGTGCTCCATATTATAATAATAAGGGAAATAATTGTTTGAATTATTTATTACTTATTGGCTGTTGCTATTCGTACTTAAAATAAGGACGAATGAAAAATAATTATTCATATTTTAATAGAACACATGAATAATTATGCCTGTTGTTGTTTGTACTTAAAATAAGGACGAATAAAAAATAATTATTCGTTATTTAATAGGACGAATAATAAATAAAGGAGGCTGTTGCTATTCGTCCTATAATCGGATGAATAAAAAATATATTATTCGTCCATTGTCATTCCACTATTGTCGGTTTGTATGAATATTTACCACATTTTTGTTTCCTAATGTAAAATAAGTGATTTTTAGGTGCAGGAGTTTCTAGATGCAAAAAAAATAACCTTAACCTACCGAGCTAAAAACTTTTTCTTTTAAATTCCAATAATTTTTAAGTTCTAGATTTTTTTGTGTAAAAAGTGATTTTTACGTGCAGGAGATTCTATATGCAAAAGAAAAAAATAACCTTATCCTACCGAACTTAAAAAATATTCTTTTAAATCCCAACGATTTTTAAGTTCAAGAATTTTTAAGGTTCAAAATTGATTTTAAGTGTAGAAGTTTCTGTATGCAATAAAAATAACCTCAGTTATCCAAGCTGAGCCGAGCTACTAATTCTACTTACTTATTTATTAGTGTATTCGTCGTTCCTTATCATTTATATATTTTGTAAAGGACGATAATTACTTTTTATTCATCCTATTAAAGAACAGATAGATACTCCGTATATTATTACTCGCGACAACTTTAAATTGAACATTATGCATACATAATTTTTCTAATTATAATTCTAAATTATTAATTTCGTTATTGTATGAAATAATTGATGATGTTAGTCTTGCAGAATACTGCATTTGACTTGAACTATGTACGTAGCTCAGTTCAAAATATGCGACGAGAATCTCGACATATTGCTCTAATTAATTTTAAAATTTACTATATGCTAACTTATTTGCTTTATATATCAAATTACCTTTTTTACACATTTTTATCCATAATAAATTCTAGTGAGAAATAAGCTTTATTTTTATTAGTCTATGTATTCTAGCTAATGTATTTTTTATATTAGCTTTTTAGTGACACTCAATCTTCCACTTTCCCATTTCCAAAGTTCTTGAAACTTGGGAATTTTGCGGGTCACAATAGATTTACATAACTAAAACGATATATCATTGCAAAAAGAAAAAGTTGTAGGAAAATCCTCCGTTAACTTGAAATATGAAAGTTCTATCATGCCCTATTGACATGATTGAAATATGAAATTTCTTTTGCTTTAAAATTATTAGATATACTCTGCTTTTGTTGCGCTTTGGCTCAATCTGTGTCTCACCCTCGCTTCGCTCGGATTCATTGCTAGGTACATTTTAAATAGATATAAATAGTTATTAGCCAGCGTTAGCCATATAAATTTTAAATTTAATTTTCGTTAATTTTTCATTTTTTGTCTTTATTAAAACCTTCCGTGGATCTTAAGGAATATACGAAAAAAAAATAGCCGAATTGGTCCAGCCATCTTAAGTTATGCGCTTACCAACATTCATTTTTATTTATATAAGAATAGATTATTATTTTCCAATTTTCTTAAAATTAAATAATTTAAACAGTCCTCTAAAAATTATTTAATCTTAAATATAAAACAATATCTTTCCATACGCAGTAAAATACAATATTGAAAAGAGTATTTGTGTTTCGAGAGCGAGTAATATACGATATTAAAATGAGGTTTTCTTTGAAGCTTTGTATAACAATAGTAAAATTATTTGTGGTAAACAAAAACATAAAATAGCAAGTGGGTTCAAAATATTTATGTCATAAATATCAAAAAGAACGTATTTTTCATACATACGTTCTGTCACGTATTTTGGTATCTATTATGAAGGAACTAACTACTCTTTTCTATTTCGTAGGTCGTAATCGAAAAATATTATATTTTAGAACTAAAAATATAGTTTTGTTTTTCTGGTACGTCGCTTTCCGCTGAAGCTCAAACTACATCGTTGAAGCTGTTTAACTTTTTTAAATGAATCAATCTGTACTAAAATTATTCATGTAATTCTATCTGTTATCGTCTCACGCTTTAACTGATGAACACATTTCAATGAAATTTAGCAAGAAGCGTAGATTTAAACTTAACCATGGAAACAGATATAAGTTACATTATTATGTACCTTTCATCCCCACTTACCATATTGTTACGGCATATGGAACTGGTCTAGATATTTTTTATTTTAACATCAAACTAATTTTTGATTACAAATCTATAACAACCCTTTGTATGGTTTAGACCGTTTTCAATTTATAAGCCTTTTTCATAAGTAATAGACGAAGATACCTAAGCAATTTAAAAAATATATTACTGTCAAGTTGAATTCTCACCCTCCTTCTCGTCATTTCGACTAAAGATGCTAGAAGATATTACCAGGTTATTTTTTACAATCTCTAAATTAATGTTGGCTTAATTAGGGCCGATCCACGCTATATAGCCGACACAGTACGTTCTCAGTCCGATATCGGTCTGGAAAAGTACGAGAAATATTGATTGAGTGTGATTCGACCGGATATTGACTCTTACTGATAGCGTAAATGCACTAATTGTTTCTTGTATAAAAACACATTATCACCGATATCGAACCGAGAACTGTGATTGGCAATATAGTGTGCATGGGGCCTTAAAGGGCTAAAAGGTCCTACAAACTCAATGAAATGTTTTTCGTTCCTACGCCTAAAAATTTTCAATTTCACTTTATTATTATTAAAGGACAAACATAATACCATGTTAAAATTAATCTATTTTCACATAATTCTTTTTTATATTATACTAGCAGAACCCGCGGCTTCGCTCGCACTAAAACTACAAAAAAATCTCTAAAAAGGTAGTTTCATATCCCTTATTTTACCCCCTTATATGATGAATTTCAAAAATTGCTAAAACACGTATTTATTTAATTTTATTTAAGAGCATTAATACCAAGTTTTAAGTAATTCTGATCATAAATATTTTTTTGGATTGTATTATTTTTCGTTCGTGTTTTCTCGTGGGAAAGAGATCCCGCGGTAAAAAGTACCCTATGTCACTCTCCAGCCCTTCAACTATCTCCACACAAAAAATCACGCCAATCCGACATGTCGTTTCGATGTGAAAGGAAGAGAAAAAAACAAACAAACAAACACATTTTCATATTTATAATATTAAGTATGGATGTACTTGTTATATCAACAGCTAGCGAATTATCTAAAGCTTCGCTCAGGTGGGCCCGTAGGTTCGTTTTCACTATATATAATTATAAATAGTTATTGCTGGTGTACCTTAGGATACATATTATGCTCTTGCCGATTTTTCTGTAGGCATTTTTCAACCTATAATTTTCTAGTACATTGTTTTGATGTATCTTTTTGTTTAGCCAGCGTTAGTAATATATTGTAAATGTGTATTGTATATTTCTAAGGACGACTCAATAAAACCAGTTAAGTATTATGTTTTCCTGTGGGAATGAAACATTGTCCTGTAGTAAAAGGTATCCTAAATATAGACTCGTTAAGTTATCACTACACAAAATTTAGTTAAAATCGGTTCAGTACTTTTTGTGTGAAATGCACACAGACATACAGAAAAACAAACAAAATTTAATAGCTATTGTTTTGTTTATATTCTGTACACAATATGTAACCGTCTAAAAATATTTTATATTGAGTTTTGGTTTTTGTTAAAAATATCAAATATTCGAGTAAATCTAAGAAAGTATTACCGAATTAAAGGCCGTGTAGAAGCCCTGAATGTAAAACGTACATGATATATGTATGGATATGTACGTATATTTTATAGTGTACACGTGTGTTAAGTTTATTAATATACAAGTTGCCAACGTGTACTAACAACGTCGTTGAAGTTCACCAGCAGCTAAGTATAGATTATATTTAATTAGTTTTAGTTTTCTTTCAGCGCTAATAAAAGTAGTTTGATATAATAATAGCTTAATGATTCTCATACTCGTATATACATTTTTTTTCTATAGGTTATCAAGAATAAATTATAGAAAAAAAATTGGAATCGTGCAAATAGGTTTAACTTTAAAATAAAAAAACGAATACTTTATTAGATTTAGACGAATATTCGACATTTTATTTAAAATTATTTTTTTATTCAACATTTAAATAATACAACCTCGGTCCTGTGAAGAAATGGCAAAAACTCACTACATTATTCTATTTTTCTGTTAAATAATATTATAAATCCACATTATAAAAATATGATACTTTATTTTATAATAAATGGGCCTTTATTTTATAATAACTCTAGATAAAAGCTTATCTCGAAAATAAATCTCGACACACAACTTTTAAATATAATGCTATCTACCTACCTATCCATACTAATATTATAAATGTGAAAGTGTGTTTGTTTGTTTGTCCTTCTTTCACGTTGAAACAGAGTGACGGATTACCGTGATTTTTTGTGTAAAGATAGTTGGAAGGCTAAAGAGTGACATAGGCTACTTTTTACCACGGGAGGTTATTTTATTCCCACGGAAAAACAGGTTATAATACAAATCAAAAAATATTTTGATCAGAATTACTCGAAACTTGGTATTACTACTCTTTAGTACAAATTAATAAATACGTGTTTTAGGATTTTTCGAAATTCATCCTATGAGGGGGTAAAATAGAGGATAAATGTTTGTATGAAACCTACCTTGTAGAGATATTTTTTAGTTTTAGCGCGAGCGAAACCGCAGCGTGTGCTAGTTTCTTATAAATTTTTACTTAAGAAAACCTCGTGAGAAGCTTTTATACCATATAAATTTGTATAATGTAACCAAATGATGGGTTTAATTTATTTCAAGGCGTATTTTCTTCTTTTTAGCGCATTAAAATAAAACCTTGTTTTTAAAAATACGAGTATACTATTAATTTACTCCTGTTTTTTTTTTTAAATAGAATGCTATGCGTTAAAGAAAATGATAGTTGTGACCATCTCGGGATCTACCTTAAACCCAGGCACCTCATTTTGAATGTATTTTCATTTAAAAAAAAAGAAGAGAGTTTTCTGAATTTTGAAGTCGGTTAACAAAGGAAAATAATCAACCTCAAAAACCAAAAAATCGTCAATCTTTTAGAACAAAAGATCGACCATTTTTGGTTTTTAAGGAATTGAATTCACTCATGCTTCACTTGTGGTCCGGTCAATTAAGTTAATTTCGGACCCACTAGTACCAACATGGCAAATGGAAAGATTAGTAACGTAGAATAAAACAATAATATTAAAATTACTATGGACAAACGAAACTTATTAAATTTAAAAATAATACAAAAAAAATACTTATACCTAGTTTCTTATTTTATGATGAAATACATAAATGTAATTAATCATTACTATAAAAAAGTAAAATAATATCCGTAGCTTTCAATAACGTTATAAACCAAAGATATAGGGTACATCCATATTATGTAATATTATAATAAGACTACACAAAATAAAATAATAATAAATATATATATGTTCATATTGAAACTGTATTAGTAATATTCATAAAAATATACTTCTAATAAAATTCAAACAATACACTGATTTAACTATCCAAAAACAAACACTAATAACACATTTAGAATTATTCATCATAAATAAATTATTTTCATATGAAAATAAAACATTTTCATATATATTTTGTTTGTTAGTACCAGATTGTGAAAATTAATTATTCATGCAGGCACATTTCATTCATATTGATTATTTTAATTAATAAATACGACGAAATACGTACGAAGCTCTTAAAATTAATATAACGTTTTCCATTCACACAGACGTTAAAAAATAAACTGTATATACATAATTTTATATGAAAATTATATAAGAGAATATCATAATGTGTATAACAATGGGAAATCTATACCATTCTGTTATATCTTTGATTAATCAATCCATCAAATGGAGTCTTAACTAAGCTAATCAGAACGTCTAAAATTTAAGGTTAGAATCGAAACGTGACTTACTTGGTGTCGATTTGATTTCGTACTTCGATGCCACATAAAACATTTATTCAAAACACATCCATTTACACATAAATTGGTTAAAAAAACATAAGTAGCACGTAAAAAAGTATTATTATTTACTAAGACGTCGCCGTGCGCTGCCATGCGCGGATAGGGCTGGCACATGCGCACTAGCTACAGTGGATATACCCAGGTAATTATTGCTGTCAAATTTCCGCCTCGACAACCCTGCCTGGGATTTAGGGTTTGGTAATTTTTGATTTATCGAGAGATTCCAGATTTTTCTGTGAATTCATATTTTTTATTGTACTCTAAGAATTAAACTTGTCTTCACACGAATATTTTACAAATTAGATTATTCTTAAAGTTGAATCACACAAACAGACTGAGTAAGAGACTTCGGACTCATGGTTACACTGTTTTGTCACACTGGTATAACTACTGAGCATAACTATGACCGA
Source organism: Brenthis hecate (assembly GCA_951806755.1). Taxonomy (NCBI): domain Eukaryota; kingdom Metazoa; phylum Arthropoda; class Insecta; order Lepidoptera; family Nymphalidae; genus Brenthis; species Brenthis hecate. The sequence goes on from OX638250.1 coordinate 21,922,237, forward strand.
TGGTTACACTACGAATAGGATTGATATAAAAAATGTCTACACTGGTGTTATATCTAACCAATTTTTACACTAAGAAATCGATAGTCTTTAATTATTTATTAGGTTCGTCATTGAAATTAAGTTCATTTATAAATTTTTCATTTAATATTTGGATTCTTCTAAAGCATTTTTGCTTCTAAAAGTTCTAGTTGTTTATTGCCGTTATGGTCACTGTTCTAACCTAATCTAACCAACCTAGAAAAAAAGAAAGGGTGCTTCCAAGTAAAGCATAGCTCCCGCCTTAGCCTTCTCAACCAACGTTATCCAAGTCGGACCTGTCACCATGAAAAAATAAAACTTACCTAACCTAACCGTATATGACCGTCTGTTTGCTTCAAACATATACCTAATATAAAGTATTCGATGTAATAATGTGAAAACTGGCCATAGATATGCTCGGCTGTTACATCAGTGTAACAAAACATTGTAACCATGGGTCCGAAACCGAATAAGATAGAAATTGTCAAATTATTAATAATATTTCAGCCAAAGCAGTGGGGCGGTAATAAAAACGGCGTATCAAAGCTTACGTGCGATATGAGGAGATATAGGGGATCAGCTAATAGTCCCCCAAGCAAGGCAAGTGCAGGTTGGCAAATTGTCTTTCGAAAATTATTTAGGTTCCCTTAGACATGCAAGTTTCCTCCTGATGTTCTCCTACTCGTAATATAAGGAAAGCAGTAGTTTTTTTTTAATAGATATCATCATCATAAAAGAGCGATAGTTAAAGGCAAAAATCTGTTAAATTATTACATTAATCATTTTAAAAAAATGCTGTAAAATTACAAAAAGTAACGAAAATTCTTTTTTTTAAACAATACTCAATTATTTTTAAAGAGAAAATTCCATTAGATATAATGTCAAAAGGAGTACAGCTCTAATATCCATTGTAAATCTAATACTTCATCCGATCAGCTCTGTGCCATATAAAATTGTTTCAGAACTGAAACAAATAAATGGCAAGTTTCAAGTGGATACTATATTAAAGAGTCATATTCGTTTCATACTATGAAAAGCTTGTGAAGAATATAGTTGCATAAAATTGTCTTATCGTCGTTTTTAACCAAACTCAATATTATTGATTATTTTTCTAGAAAATATAGCTAAAACAAAATTACAGCTAGAAGAAAACCCTTAAGACTAATATTGAAAACTAATCGTTATGTACGAAATCGCCAGTAAAATTTGTCTTGTACGAAAAGGATTAAACATCTGCAAGCCCTGCGGTGTTGCAGATGTCCATGGGCGGCGGTGATCACTTTCCATCAGGTGAGCCTCCTGCCCGTTTGCCCCCTTAGTCCCATAAAAAAAAAACACTAAAATCTGTCTACGTAGTTATATTATTCTCAGAAAACCTGAGAACTTTTTAATCTATATATAAATAGGCAAAGACAAAACAGTTACCCTTTTTCTCCTCTGTTTGTCAAAAGATTTTCTTTTTTACCGTTTAGTAGCTAGTGACTAGCTTTAGTATGATAAAAAAATTGGAAACATTTTTTTCTATATAAATAGGTAAATTCTATTCATATGTGTTTTCCTCAAATTTTCAATAATGATTATCGTTAAATTTTGACCACTGGGCTAACATTAGTTAAATCTACCATATTAATTTTTGGCCTGTAGGTACGAGTGTTTATTTGTGCTTGTTATTGCACAGTATCTCCACCACTTATGAAACAATTTAAATGATTATTTTTTTAACAATAAGTTTTTAACGTTATTAACGTTACTCAATATAAAATCGAAAAAAGTTATCTGAAAATATTTAGTTTTTTTGAATAGTAACTATTATCGACAGTTGCATTCCCTTACATTTCTATTGTTTGGCCTCATTGTATAGCGGACGTGGCGCGGAAGTTGGGACAAATGTATGCACACTGCACAGGCTACGTATATTGCTTTACGGCTTTGTTTTATGTCTTTTTACTTTTACTTAAAATTCATTTAAATTTATTTTTTACTGGCAACTTATCCTTGCATCTCTCAGGTGCCTAATAGCCTCCAAAAAACGCACATAGAGACAGCCCACCTAGGTGGGTGGTGTATTATACGGGTGTCTCCTGGTACTTCTCTGATAGCAGAGTGGACTTTTGGGGCAACCCCATGGTTATTGTGGTCTGCTTCGTGAGACCTGCTGTCGGGGCATCGTGGTTGAGTGCGTAAGCAATCCTGCGACTCCCCATTAAGACGGGGAAGGTTCTCTCAGACATGCAGATTTCCTCATGATGTTTTTCCTTCGCCGTTAAGACAAGTGGTAATTATGTTGGAAATGATTCGCACGTGAAAATATCATAAGTGCGAGGTCCGGGATTTGAACTCGCTTCACTCTGTTTCTCAAGCTAGCGTGTTACCACTGGGCTACCACTGCCTTACGAACTATATATAATATATGATAACTAGAACGTCAAAAATCTGTCTCTCCCATGACCATGTTTGCTGGTAAACATTCAAAACATTGGGAGCAAAAAATCAAAATGAAACCGTGAAAAATCCAAAACAATAGTTTTATTCAACATCCCTAAACCTTCTTCAGCTTTATAGTAATCATTTTCTTAAATTCCTTTAGATTTCTCACTATTAAAATAACATTGTATATAAGACCTACATTTAATTTTCAAAATGTAATCAGAGATATATTTTATCTTTATGTATACTAATATTATAAAGAGGTAAAGTTTGTGAGATTGTATGTGACGTTGTAGGGGGTAATCTCTGGATCTACAGAACCGATTTATAAGAAATTTAGTAAAAAGATAGTTTGAGACCCTGGAAAGGACATAGGAAACCTTTTATCCCGGAAATCATCCCTTAAGATAATGAAAATGGGTATGAAAGTATGTACGGGGAATCAAGCTAGGGACGAACCCGAGCGAAGCAAGGGTGAGTCGCTAATCTTGTATATTTCTTTTTTTTTCTTCTTATGCGCTCTTCTTTTAAATGTGCAATAAAGTATTTATCTATCTATTTATCTATAATTAAGTTAGCTATCTCAACTTATTATATCTGACTAAATTCAAAAATACATTGCAAAACGCTGAGAAAAAGTTGAAAACTAAATATTAATAAATGACATGAAAATAGTTAACTCATGGCTAGTGGGGAAATTTTAATCTTTAACACGATACGATTAAAAGTTATAAAACTGTCCTTTACTGTAAAGCAATATGTGCCGTACAGCGAAATCTGATTACTCCGAGCTTTTGTTTTTCATGCAAATTACGTTGTAATAATGTTTTAAACACATTTTGTGTTATGTAAGCTACTTGTTGCAAAATTGGTTCGCAAACAACATTAATATTGTGAAAATTGCTCTACAAACTAGATGTTTTTACCTATACTTAATATAATTAAAAGAATTGCTCTACATTCTACAAACTAAATGTTTTACCTATCAATACTAATATTATAAAGAGGTAAAGTTTGTGAATTGTGAGTTTGTGAGGTTGTAGCGGGCAATCTCTGAATCTACTAAACTGATTTAGATGGAATTTGGTAAGAAGATAATTTAAGACCCTGGGAAGGACATAGAATACTTTTTATCCCGGAAATCATCCCTTAAGGGGGTGATCTACATGAAAATGGGGATGAAAGTTTGTAGAGCAACTTACGTAGGACGAACCCGAGCGAAGCGAGGGCGAGTCGCTAGTACTTAATATAATAAAAAGAATAAAAAGATAAACGTTGTATATATGTATAGAGTAATCTCTGGAACTACTGAACCGATTTCAAACATTCTTTCACTAATAGAAAGCTACACTATCCTTGACGGATACAGGCCATTTAATTTCGAATAAAAAAAAGTTTTTAATCTTAATATTTGCAAATAAAGTCAGAGTAAAATGCACTAAACAGCCGCTTTACAAGCCAGTGCTGGTCAAATCGTTGCCTGTATATGAAAATAATGTTTATAATTAGGGACGAACCGGAGTGAAGCGAAGGGTGAATTGCTAGTCCTAGTAATATTATAAACGCGAAAGTTTGTAAGAATCTACGTATGGATGTATGTTTGTTACTCTTTCACGCAAAAACTACTGAATGGATTTTGATGAAACTTTATAATAATATAGCTCATACATCATAATAACACACAGACATCTCTATCCCAGAAAAATGTACGTTTCCCGTGGGATAGATGTGTTTTTGTTTTTCTAAAGGCGTACCTGAGCGAAGCGAGGGTGAGCCACTAGTATTTAATAAGCATGAATATCCATAGTCTCTTAGTAATCAAATTTTTAATATTTATTTAAAGTACTTAGTAATTATTTTAACACCTGGCTTGTTTCACAACTTTGCAAATAAGGCCTTGGTTTAGATATATAAAATTTTCCGGGTCTATTCAATTCCACGAATTGGCGGAGTTATAAAAGAAGATGTAAAAAAAATAACCAGTAAAAAATATTTAAGGCTCTGAAAGTTGAAAATCTACAAGTATCTACGACAGAGTTCTTCTGGCAGATTTCGAGCTAGTCTAACTGAAACTAGCCTGACGCGCAGGAAATATTATAGTGCACAAGTGGAAGTGCAGACACAAGTGCACTCTCTATTCCTTTTACTCTCAAAGTCCGATGGGACGATACTTCGACACGACCGGTGGGAGCTAAGGCGCAGAACCGACGGCTTTCCTAACTTCCCAACTCCGGGCTGTTACTGAGAATATCTTAACAAAAAAAATCAGTAATTAAACTTGTCCTGAGCCGGGACTCGAACTCAGGGCCTCTGGATCTGCTGCCAAACATGTATATTATTAGTGTACTTATTAAATAAATAAATGTCATAAACATCAAGTGGAATTTTGGTTGTTTAGTCCATGTCTAACCTTTGGGTTCGTATCCCCCACTCAATTATATATCTATTGAACTTAAAATGAATTCAATTGAGAACCAAAAGAAACTTTTTCTATAGATTTCTTTCTACTGACTCACAAAGTCACGTAGTTCCGAAGCAATAGTATAAAAAATACGAACTGTATAAAAATGTGTCTAAAATATCAGAGTCACCCAATTCTGAATACATGTGGTCAATGTTAAAAGAATTTCTATATTTTTCAATTTGTGAACCTGTACGTCATATTTTTTTCGTTTAAAACGAGAAGATACTCAGTTCCTAATATTTTTGTCTGTTAGTCGATCGAGGCATTCATTCAACGGATTTTAATTAATACATCCATATATACATACGAGTATAATAACATTCTAACTAAGCCGAATCTGTACATGAAAATCTTATTGAAATAGACATCATTAGCGATACTGAGGCCTAATCTATAGTTTTCAGAATTATTGTCTGTCTGTCTGTTACCGCATCACGGTAAAACCACCGGACGGGTTTTGATGAAATTTGGTATGATGATAGCTGATTATCTGGATCAACACATAGGATACTTTTTACCGCAGGAAAATATCTCATTTCTGCGAAAAAATGCAAAAACTGCAATAGAGTAGTTTTAGTAGTAGTAAGAGTATACTAATCCGTAAAATCTAAGAATTTGGTTTTTGGTCATCTGAACGTGGGCAGAGCCGCGGGCAATGCTAGTTCATAAATAACAATTTTAAACTTATAAATGTCAAAAAAACTCAAATGGAAATTTTAGCTTACTATTTGAGCAATAAATGTTTTATTTTTAATTCGATATTGTTCATTTTTATATATTAACTGAGTAGCAAATAATGGATTTTAAATCAACGAAATGAAGCATTATATTTTTTACTTATACTCCCACGTCAAACTATTTATTGAACTTTTAAGTACGATTAAGGGAAAGCCTGAAAAAGTAAACTTTTATGACAACCATTCCAGTCCCCATGTGCATCGTTCAAAAACGAAATTTATATTTTTTTATGTCTGTTGAAAACATTTTATCTATATACAAGAACAAACAAAATCATAACAATTTCATACATTTATTATTATTTTTTATAATAAACCCAAAAATTGAAGTCACCCTCGCCCCGAGGCGGTACCCAAAACGGCTGAGCTATTTGTCCATATGAATGTTTGTCTGTTTACTTAATGGCAAATCACATGCGAGCGAGTTTTTTTACACATAATAGTAAGAATTAAAATAATAGCTATTTTCACATTCATGTGCAGGTTATTTAGGTTAAATAAAAGTAACGATGAATATTATTTTTAGTATGCTATGAATTATGTACCAGATTTAAAATTCAACACATCTATATCTGGTTGGTTGGGGAAAGTTCTAAAGGGATACGAGAGCTGTATCCTTACACAAAAATTACCCGTCAATCTCATAACTTCCTCCTTCTTGGACGTTGGTTAATTTATCGGCTTTTGCTACACAGTCGTAAATAAATTAAAACGATGTATATCTGTATAAATTTCTTTAAGTTTTACAAAATAGTACGATACTTTAATATATCTAATTCTTATACTTTACAAATATATGTAGATGCATTTATATTTTGTACTAGCGACTCACCCTCGCTCTGCTCGGGTTCGTTCCTACTTACGTTTTAACATTTAGTATAAATTTCTCAGAGATGATATATTTTCCCGCAGTAAAAAGTATCCTATATGTTGACCTGGATAACCAGCTTCATGCCAAATTTCATCAAAATCCCTCCAGTGGTTTTTTCGTGATGCGAACACAGACAAACAGACAAAAATTCTAAAATGTATAGATTCGGCCTCTGTATCGATAATAATGTCTATTTCAATAAGATTTTCGAATAAATATTTAATGTACAGATTCGGCTTAGTTACAATTTTATTATATGTATAGATAATTTTTTTGATTAAACATGTTTTTATAAATTTATAGGTTCTACGAATCTCAATGTGTGAAATAATCTATAGGCAGAGCGAGTAAAATCTGGAGTTTTATTATGTTGTAGTATATTATGACACATTATATTTAGTATGAGTTTAGTGTCACATTGAAATGGGGTGCCGTACAACTTTGCCATTAGCATCAAGTTTCACGACTTCTGCGAATCAAAGTCAATAGTGAAGTTTATATTTCCTTCACGTCGCTAAAAGTGTTTCGTAACAAGAAGTAAAATACGCTCAATACAACAAAAAAAATCATTTTTCAAGATTTCCAACCATTTCAATCACTACAAACAAGCTATATTCACAGTAAGAATATAAATTAAAAATTTAAAAACCTCCTATGCAAATTAATTAATTTATTTTTATTATGTTGTTATAGCGGCAATAGAATAAAAACTTTTTAACAAAAAAATAAAAACCAACTTCAAACAAAAGCACTAAAAAGTGAAAAATAACTGATTGGTAGTTTTCATTTACTATACATACCAAATCAAATATTTTCGAAGTCGGTGTGCTTTGGCTAAGTAATTAAAGCCTACCTATTAAATACATACCTAATCAAATATTTTTGAAATCGGTCCCAGCCCATACGAAGCAAAGCACACCGACTTCGAAAATATTTGATTTGGTATGTATAGTAAATGAAAACTACCAATCAGTTATTTTTCACTTTTTAGTGCTTTTGTTTGAAGTCGGTTTTTATTTTTTTGTTAAAAAGTTTTTATTTTTCCCTTTTTAGTGTAGACAATAGTAGCAAAGTAAGGATTCTTACGTGTTAGGCTTCTCAAATCAAACAAAATAAGCCCCAACTTAAAGTATCTACTATTAGCCGTCGAAGAGTTCCACCTATCCACCTTCTGGCCTTGCCATCAGATCAGGTCAACAACACCGAACCACTGTACTATCAACGGAAATAGAAATACTTGCAAAGTTTCAAGTCAATATGACAATTAGAAGTAGGTTAAATTCATCATTAGTGGTTTTTCCACCCTTAGGGGTGGTATTTTTTTTTGAAATTTAAATGGGACCAATCTGGAAGTATACCCTTTCAAACAAAACAAAAATTGTCCAAATCGGTTAATAAATGACGGAGTTCTGAGGTAACAAACATAAAAAAAAAAACATACAGTCGAATTGAGAACCTCCTCCTTTTTGAAGTCGGTTGAAAAATACTCTATGAAAATTTGAACTCTCTACCTATTACGGGTCATGAGTTACAGCCACAGAACACCTGAGTAAAAGTGTTCTGTGGCCCTCTGACACACGGACGACGGACAGCGGAGGTATAGTAATAGGGTTCCCTTGCCACGCTCCGAGTACGGAACCATAAAAAATAATCTAACATTGTCTATGAATTTATCTAAACTTCTCCTAGTGAACAGAAATGAGGTCTAGAAAAAAAAGAAAAGCCGCGTGTAAAAGAAGAACACCGTGACCGATTTCAATGACTTCTAATAGCAGGTAAAGAGTAATAATATGCTATTTAGACGACTTCTTCTTCTTACGAGCAGCGTTCCCTAGGGGTAGGGGGGTTTTGAGCGTATTTTAACATGAGACTGTGTTGCTAGTTTTCATCAAAATAAATACATAAGACGTTTTACATTTAAATTCAACTAAATACCTCTTTCTTTTAGTTAATTTTCAATTTAAATTCTTTCTAATTTAAATTCACCATTAACTGCGACAGGAACTAACGCTACAGCGCTATTATGTCAAGATAACGGCGTGTCGTTCAGAATTGAATGTTCCTACAGCTTAAGAAGCACATTAAACTAAATAACATCCAAAGCTTTAAAGACTTTTTATACTTAAATATAAAATTAATGTGCGAGCTAGAATTTTATTTCATTGCATAACCTAAGTATACTCTTAGGTTATATATTCTAACTCGCCTGGTCTCCGTAGGTATCCATTTATGACATATTTTTATTAGTATCTCGACCACAGTCACATCTATTGAGTTTGAATTTTGTGATTTTATATATTACGTATAGTTTGACAATTGTATGTAAATTATGTAACTCTATAATGAGTAATATCAGTATTAAAAAGTTTAAATCCACTATTTTTGACGTTTCATAAACTCCCGTTTAATAACTGTTTGTGTGATAAATAATTACTTCTGTATTAACTTGTCAAATTCATCTGCACACCTGACAGCTTAATGCTATCATTTGTTTTGTTTTATTTAATGTATTAAATTATGATTGGCTGTGGTTTTGCGATATAATGAAAATCTATACATATAATAAAATTCTGAGTGAAATCTGTACATTAAATATTTTTTGGAAAATCTTATTGAAATAAACGTTATTATCGATACAGAGGCCGAATCTATAGTTTTTAGAATTTTTGTCTGTCTGTCTGTTTGTTTGTCTGTCTGTTACCGCATCACAGAAAAACTACTGGACGGATTTTGATGTAATTTGGTATGGTCATAGCTGATTATCCAGGTCAACATATAGGATACTTTTTACCGCGGAAAAATATCTCATTTCTAAGAAAAAATACAAAAACTGCAATGTAAGAGTATACTAATATGTAAAACCTAAGAATTTGGTTTTTGGTCATCTGAACGCGGGCGGAGCCGCGGGCAATGCTAGTTATTAATATGCTGTAGAATTATAACGTAAAAAAATATCCTATAACTTTAACTTGTAATAGCTTTAGAGAAAAATCGAAAATTTTAGTGATTATTTCCTATAAATAAACGAATAAATTTAGATACAAAATTATCATCATTCTATCCTTTCATTCCAATCTATCACACTATCACACCACATATCACGACATTACTAATTAGTTATTAGTCAGTAAGTGAGTTGTTCATATTTATATATAGAGATTTGAAATATTAGCATTCATTAAGTTTAGTTAATAACTTTAATTATAATATCTTGAAATCAGGTCACATTTAGACAATGTCCAGTGCGTGAACATTATAAACTCTTTGTACTAGCTCACGTTCGTGATCGCCTTTGTAGGATTATACATCATCTATATATTGTTCGATATTTCGCACAAAATATGATACTTAATCCTCATAAAAATTGGTCAAGTGCGAGTTGAAATTGTGCGGATAATTCATATATTCAGGGAATATATTATAGGAATCAGAAAAGTTAGAGTTTACCATGTGTTTTCTTGTATTTGTTATTTATTTACAATGTTAATCTAAAATAATATCTTTTAAAATAATACGTATTTAAATCTCTAAGATATTTGGGTATAAATTATATATTTTGAATAAAAATTACAAGGTTATTAAAGGTAAAGACTGTTTTCTCATTTGGTGTTTAGTCTGTTTGGTATAAACTTTGTAAGTTTGAACGGTTAGAAATTAGTATGGAATAGATAGACTGATGATGTTCTCCTGACCGATTCCGGCCACGGCGGCCAATCTCATTGAGACTAGCCAACTGTGCAGGAGATATTATAGTGCACAAGTGTACGCGCAGACACAACGTGCACTCTCTATTCCTGTCACTCTCATACTCCGGTGGGAGGACCACTCGACACGACCAGTGAGAGTTAGGGCGCAGGACCGACGGCTTTACGTGCTCTCCGAGGCACGGGGGTGAAACACCGCCAACTTCCCAACTCTGGGCTGTTACTCAGACTTAATATCCAGAAAGACTCAATAACTAAACTTGGCCCGACCCGGGACTCGAACCCAGGACCTCCGGTGTGCAGTACTTAAATCCCCCTGACACACACCCATGATCCAACAAAACAAAAAAGAATTATTCAAATCGGTCCAGCCATTTTTGAGTTCTAACGAGACTAACGAACGGCAATTGAGTTTTATATAAATAGCTTTCAGGACCCGATTGATTTGAATTATATTCAGAATGAAAATTACTTATTATAACTAATAAACTATTTCTTATCGACGATGTACATCGAAAATAAAATTATAAAAATAAAAAAACAGGCTACGTAAAAAACTAAACCGCGAACTAAAAAGATCAGACATACATACATACAGATCAAATACATAACCCTCCTTTGGGTTGCAGTCGGGTAAAAAGTTGCATGCACGCGACGCCGCCAAACTATTAACATATACATACAAACTGCACACATTGCATGCAAAAAGGGAATTTCAGATTTTTTACCTATTTCAATTTTCGGACAAATTAGGTAAAAGTACGTAAAAACTGAAACATTTTAGTAGAAAGAGTTCTTTTATTTAAAATTTTGTGTCATTTCCATTGAAATTTTACTCTAATAATACTCGAAGGAAAATTATTTCAAGATACAAAATAGGTCAAGCATTATATGAACATAACTTAAAAATATCTAAGCATTAAAATGTTAAAATAATTATTTATTTAAATGTCCTGTCGAGCCAAAGGTAAAATCATAAGATAAACCTCCCACTAATATTATAAATGCGAAAGTTTGTGAGGATGTATGGATGTCTGGATGTATAGATGTATGGATGTTTGTTACTCTTTTACGCATAAACTACTAATTAGATTTTAATAAAACTACAATAATATAGCTCACACATTAGAATAACACATAGGTTACTTTTTATCTCGGAAAAATATACGGTTCCCGTGGGATAGATTTGTTTTTGTTTTATATTAAACTGTAAATAACTAATAATGAGGTCCTTTTTTTACTTATATTGTAAATATAATGTGTCTTAGTTTGTTGTCTTTTCAAGCAGTAATCAACAGATTTTTATATAAATAGAATTTATAGGTCTGAATATGACATAAACTTTTCATCTCGGGTGTTCCTTTGAGATTGTAAATGAATATGTTCAAAATTCTACTTAAGGACATCAGGATATTAACTAATTAGTAGTTAAAACCTAAGGCATATTCGTATTATACCCATTTGATTTATATGCCAATGGATGGTGAAGAATCTAGTTTACAACTTCCCATCCTTCTTAACTGTTCACAGTCACAACTTTTTTAACAAAGGTCTCGACGTTCAATGTTTATGAACTACATTAAAACTTACCATGTCAGTTTTAGATAGAAGCTTTAAGCAATATCTATAGGTAAAGGTTTACTTATTTGTAGAGATGTGTTCCGTAAATATTCTTTTAGGACTGGACTAACTTGATGTGAATAAATATGACATTACGTGAGTAAAGTAAAAATATATATAAATATAATAAAATACTAATTTGTATATTCACTCAATAAATATTATTAGTGTTCGCGTTACAGTTTCGCTACTGGAAGATATCGCGTAACATATTATACACAAAAAACATACACGTGGATTTAGTACCTCCTTTTCTATAAAGTCGGTCAAAAATAGACAATTGACTCTAAAACAATATTAATAGCTTGAGTTGATCTAGTCTGAACTTAAGCTCGGTTGCACAGCATGAGTAATCCAATTTCAGCGAGAAATCCCACAATGTTACGGATGGGAAAATATGAAATATAAGCATACGTAGTGCGCTCGGCCACGCAAATAGCGTATTTTTATTAATAATATTTTTATAACACAATTATAGAAAACTAGTATTGCCCACGGCTCCGCCCGCGTTCAGATGAGCAAAAACCAAATTCTTAGGTTTTACATATTAGTATAGTCTTACATTGCAGTTATTGTATTTTTTCTCAAAAATTAGATATTTTCCCGCTGAAAAAGTATTCTATATGTTGACCTGGATAACCAGCTATCACCATACCAAATTTCATCAAAATCCCTCCAGTGGTTTTTCTGTGATGCGGTAACAGACAAACAGACAAAAATTCTAAAAACTATACATTCGACCTCTGTATCGATAACAATGTTTATTTCAATAAGATTTTCCAAAAAATAATTAATGTATAGATTCGGCTTAGTTACAATTTTATTATATGTATAGATATATGGCGTATGTATAACTTAATATGTTACCAAAGAGATTAAGTATACGAGCTGCAGAAAAAACAACAATTTCATTCTTTACTAAACTATAACTGAAGTGAAAATTTGCATTTGTGCGTTATGCCTTCCCTCTAAAAAAGCTGAATTGATTTAGAGTCCATACATAGATTATATATGTCATATTTTACCGACTAATCTCCTTTGTGTCTTCTCCATTTTACGTGACATTGGCGAAATAATCTGTGCTCAACTTGAACTTGTTTTGAAGCCATTAACAATAAAATTGAATTGAATAGATTATAATCTGGAGAAACATATTACATATAGGCACTCTAAGGGATTCAGGGAGGCACCCAAATCAAGAGTAGGTAAGGTAGGTAAGGTAAATCGCTAGTTGAAAAAAACCGTAAAAAGGTGTATTTAAATGGAATGTGCGAATGACAAGCATACTCTTACAATAGCAAACTTACATGTGCTTTAGTGTCGATATGTGTCTAATTACTTAAGTATAACTAATTTTCTTTCTCATGTCTTATGATATAGATATAGTTTATCATTTTAACTTGACCGGCCGCAGACTTCTTTTTTGAACATTTCTTCTACACCACTTAATATTATCAGATTTTAGTATTACGAAAATCTCTAGTCTATTTTATATAGTATTATTTTGTTTTCGTGAGAGTCGCACTTAACTAGAAAATTAAATTATTCATTGGAATAAGAAACCGCTTTTCTAATGGCCTTGATATCAGAAAACGCAAATTGAAAGGTACCACTTAGGTCAACAGGAGAGACTTTGATTTCCAAATATAGTTTCCACTCGATCACATATTTGTATTTTGCCAAGGCTCAAGTATTGGCGTCTAAATAACTCAACAAATTATATTATTCACGAGTGATTGGGTAGTAAATATATGATATATGTACAATAACTACATATATGTTCAATTAATGTATTAGTTTTTTTTGCGAATACAACTTATTTTTGTCCGAGGCTCATAAAACAAGATAGTAGATAACTCCCGTCCCCAGGATTTAACCTATATCCATGTCAAATTGCATAGAAATCTGTTTAGCGGTTTAAACGTTTAAAGTTAACAAGCGACGAACAATTATGAATGTATAACTCACTACTGCCTGCAGTATATGTACGAAAAAATCCTAAAACATTATTTAAAATGTCAAATATTCGCGTAAATCTAAGAAAGAAATTACTGCCTGTAGTTATACTCGTATATTTAATTCTCATTTTCACCGAAAACTAGTCAATTTATCTGACTATATCAGCCCAAAAATTGCTACGTCTCCAAACTACGCTAACTCGTTTTCACTTACAAAGAAGTAGGTTAACAATGTGCAAACGTACATGAAATCGATGTGAAGGATCGGGCAATGACAAATGGGCTATCTGTACGAGATAGGCTCTGAGATTTGCGATCACTCACGAGGGGCAAATTGAGCGAAGACGAAATCATTTCACGCCATCAACCGACATCGTAGTAAACTGGTGACGGTACAAAAAATGCTTGTTTGTAACACTTGTCTTGTTCCGTGACATTTTTGTTTAAAGTTATGTTCTTTTATTTACACCCGAAGATACCTTACGTGTATATATATTATATATATATATATATATATATATATATATATATATGTGTGTGTACTATGTTTTTTACTAGTGTTCAACAATGGTCGAAATCGTCAAATTCGAGCACAATCATAATTGAAAATTTAAGGAAAATATATACATAGGAATAGAATTTACCTATTCATATAAAAAAACAGATTCCAATTTTTTTTATTGATAACACTAAAGCTCGTCAAAAGCTACTAAGCAAAAAAAAATAAAACCGATTTACAAAGAGGTTAAAAAAGTACTGAACTGTTTTTGTAGTTGCCAGTTTATATATAGTACCTGGGCTACCGAGCTTCGCCCGGAGATTTTGGCCTAAAGTACAATTTTCTTTTTTTTTTAACTAAAAACTTGAATAAATATTTAAAAAAAAACAAAAGTAAAAACTTTGTATGCTACCGAGAATTGAACCTGGACACCACTGTGATTGTTGATCTTGCACCTTGGTCCCTTGACCACGATGCTCACACCAGGGCGTGCAAATTACCGAGCAGATTTTGCGTGAAATAATGCAAAAGAAAACTGCATGAAAACTCAAAAACACGCGTTTTCCCAGACATAAGACTAATCTAGATCGATTTATCGCCCCCGAAATCCACTGTGTACCAAGTTCCGTGAAAATCGTTGTAACCGTTTCCGAGATTCAGATAACTGACTAATCCTATATATATATATATATATATATATATATATATATATATATATATATATATATATATATATATATATATATATATATATATATATATATATATATATATATATATATATATATTGGGATTAGTCAGTTTATAGATAATATTATATTTTATTTTATAGTGTATACAATACCTAAATAAGAATATACTTGTGTTTAGTGCTACTAAGTGCGGTAAGTTCAAACGGTTATCTCAAACTTACTCAATATCGTTCATATTGAAATAAAACTATTCAATAATATTAGAAGATTAAGATAAAAATATGTAGAAATTAAAAACGCAAACATAATATTTATAAATATTTAGTTATATTAGAACTCCCAATTCCCTAGAATTACTAATTAAAAACCAAAACTGTTACGCATATAAATTTTGTCCATCTGTTTTTCAGCAGAAACTATTGATATTAAGTACTGGCGGGCTGAAACTAAGTGGGGGTATAATTGGAATTAACTGCCTCGGTGGTGTAGTGGCTAGCATGTACGGCTGCACACTCGGAGGTCCTGTGTTCGAGTCCCGGGTCGGGCCAAGATTAGTTATTGAGTCTTTCTGTATAGTAAGTCTCAGTGACAGCCCGAAGTTGGGAAGTTGGCGGTGTTTCACCCCCGTGCCTCGGAGAACACGTAAAGCCGTCGGTCCTGCGCCTTAACTCTCACTGGTCATGTCGAGCAGTCGTCCCACCGGAGTATGAGAGTGACAGGAATAGAGAGTGCACGATGTGTCTGCGCGTACACTTGTGCACTATAATATCTCCTGCGCAGTTGGCTAGTCTCAATGAGATTGGCCGCCGTGGCCGGAATCGGCCAGGAGAACATCATCGTCAATTGGAATTTTTCATTTCACCTATCTACATATCTATAGCTTTACATATATATAATAAAATTCTAACTAAGACGAATCTATACATTAACTATTTTTTTTGGGAGAAATCTAATTCAAATAGACATTATTATCAATACGGAGGCCGAATCTATAGTTTTTAGAATATTTGTCTGTCTGTCTGTCCGTCTGTCTGGAAGCTCATAACGAAAAACCCCAGAACAGATTTTGATGAAATTTGGCATGATGATAGCTGGTTATCCGGGTCAACATATAGGATACGTTTTAAATAAAACTATCTTTTCGGATTTTTTCGCGAATTAAGAAAGTATTATATAGGATACGTTTTTCTGCGGGAAAATATCTCGTCTCTGAACAATCTATACTAAACGCTAAATATAATAAATATAAATTATACTTTCTAAGGGACTTTAAAACAAAAAAATAATTATTAAAAATATTTTATCTTTAAATAATAACAATCTAAATTAATATTTTAACTTCTTTTAAATTACAAATATAAAACAATAATATCGCTTAGATAAATAATTAATATTTTTAATTTTTAATATTCTTTATGGTTATACATAATATAATAATAGCAACACTAAATAATATTAGTAATTAATAAAGTTTTTAAAAATTGTAATATTTATAATAATAACAGCTAAAATTAAATAAATAATATTGCTATATTTAATTATAATACTTATTAAAAAAAAATGTTTAGAAATAAAAATCAACAAATATTGTAAGGTACTTTAGTGCCATTTTTGAATTTTTTGATATCATTTTTGTAAAATAGTAAGTAGGCACTGTCTGTAACAAGTATGTGTTTGAGACGTGTATAACCTTAGTTTCGCCCGTGACCATGATTGCTGTAAAGCATTCAAAACGTCGGGAACCAAAAATCAAAATATATCCGCGAAATAATCTGAAAAGATAGTTATATTTAAAATGTCAAATATTCGAGTAAATCTAAGAAAGTATTATAAAAAAAAAATATTATTAGTTAGCACACAGTTATCCTCATAACACACACAACTCGCAGTCTAAAAAATAACCTCTTCCTAACATATGTACATCGAAATGTAGTCCTTCAACAAATAACATATTAGGTGAGAAAATTCGTATTTATCGACGGTTAAACAACAAAAAGTACCCTTAGCTTGTCCATCTTGATATTAACTTACGGGTGAATGCTTAAACGTATAGAAAATATCTTTATGTTTACTGTAAAATAGACTTTAATGTATCTGAATAAGATTGATTATCGAACAGCTATATGTACAGAAAATAGTCGTCCATTTTTCGTTCAAACCAATTTAGTTACGCCCCTGTGGTTAAATAAGGTTCTGTTACACTAAATAAGTAATTATCTCAATAAATACATTACACATACGAATGTTAAAAGAGAAGAGAGGTGTGATCGAATTATTAGCAATATTGAGCTTTCTAGAATTAACTAAAAACAAACTCGGGTTATTTACTATAACACAGTTATCCAATTATAACTCAAGAACGGCTGGACCGATTTATATGATCTTTGATTTGCTGGATCTGTCTTCACCCGGAATAGCAGAATAACTATTAAAACATTGGAAAAATTCACGAAAAAAATAAATAATTATATATCTACCGCTGCCTAATAACTGTTTATATCTATTTAAAACGTACCTAGGGCCGCACCCGAGCGAAACGAGGTTAAGTCTCTAGTTAAGTACATTATGAAAACATATATTTAGAAGAAGCATATAGTCTAACTTAACTTACCTATATAACACAAACAAACGTATGAAAAATAAGTTAGTTTTAAATGCAAATATTGACTCTACAACGATTTCGATATAAAAATCCATTAAAATTTCACAGGTCGTTCCTGAAATTCATTTTCCAAAACTCAATTTTAACGTTTCCAAAATAAATTTGTCCACTGCGCTTAAGCTAAAAGCATTTTTGTGAAAAATTCAAAATTAAAATAAGTTTTTATGATATTTTGGAACATCGCCAGAATAAGTTTGGCACTAATATCCTAAAAGGGAATGAAAAGCTCGCTTCCTTAAAACAAGTTAGAAAACATTGAAGTGGAATTTATACACAACGAATATTCTCTCATTATATTGAAGCTTATGAAACAATTTCTAAGTCAAAATACAGCCAATAGGCGCTGTATTGGAAATAAGCCAAGCACAACCCACTGAATCATTACCAAATCTCCTGAACCGAGCCTAAGGTAAAGATGAGACTTTAAATTTGGCATCTGTTCTCCTGACTTCACTTTCAATTTTAGTCTCTAAAGAAAAGAGTAAGAATTGTAAATACAAAAGCGTTTGTTCATTTTTCTTTCTATGCTGCAGCAACAGAGTATCGGATTATTTACATAGAATGGTTTTTTACTATCAATTTTAACAACACAACCAACAAAATTGATAGTAAAAAAAAAAAATTACATAGAGATAGACGTGACGGAAAGTGACAAAGGCATTTTTTTACTCCAATACATCGAGTCACTATAAGATATTACTTTTAAGCAATATATTTATTTAAAAAGAACTATATATATATATATATATATATATATATATATATATATATATATATATATATATATATATATATAATATATATATCGGTGTTATGATTGACTCAAAACTTACTTTCTTAGACCATCAAAATCAAATAATTTCCAGGGCCTGGAGAATGCTTGGTTTCATCAAGCGTAACACTCTTAAATTTAAAGGGACTGATTGCATTATTACAATATTTAATGCAATGTCAAGAAGTATCTTGGAATATGCTTCACCGGCATGGAACCCCCATTATAAAAGTCATATCGCTAGAATAGAGAGTGTCCAGCGTTCTTTTACAAGATACTTGTCCTACAAAAATCACTCCTGTCCCTACAGAGCCGACTACGCGACACGGTTGAAACATTTTAGAATAAGAACTCTGGAAAAACGGAGGCTCGTGAGTGATCTAGTTACTCTGCACAAAATAATCCACAATGTTCTGGATACTCCCGAAATTCTTTGTCAAATAAATGTGAATGTCCCGCACTGTACCCCTAGATTTCCTATAAAAAATATATTTTCACCTAGCACTTCCAGGACTAACCTTGGCAAATATTCCCCAATAAACCGTTTAATTAATGCGTACAATAGTTTACTAAATACCGACAATGGCATTGAAATTGATATTTTTCACGACACTTTAAATAACTTCAAAAAAAATATATATTTGTATGACTGAACTAATATAATAATATAATTTTATAAGTAATTTTATAAGTATAGTTGTTTCAAATTATAAATACTAATAATTATTTTTATTGTACATATTATTCTAATTATTACATTAATTTATATTATGATTATTTAATTATAGTAGTTATATGTGTAATTCCTTAATTTAATTTCATCTATTATAAATATTTATTAGAAATTGTACTTAACATTTTATATATTCTTGTTTTAAAACCGGAAATGTAATTAATGATGTATATGCCTATAATTAATGCTTGTACTAGAATAAGTAATCTTATAATATAATAATTTAGAATGTAGGTACAATGTATTGTTGGCATATCTTGCAAATAAATAAATAAATAAATAAATAAATAAATAAATAAATAAATAAATATATAGATATAAAATAAACATGACGAAGTATATTCATTGCTAAAGCTATGGCCTGGAGAAAAGAAAGACAATATTTGACTAAGCCACTTTAACCCAATGTATTATATAAAATACTTTTTTTGAAACGAACATTTTTTTCAATTTAAAATTATAACAGCTTCTTGTAAGAGCTTAAATATATAAAGAACCAGAAAATAAAATTCATAGATAAATTCATTTCTCCTCCTCTCATACTTATTTATACGTCAGTAGAGAAGCTGGTTTAATTCGTATACGTTTTTCCACTTACGATCTGCTCATAAATCTTTTCTTAGTAATATTTAAAATTATAATACTTTATTAACCAATATTATACGCACGAAAATAAGTTTGTTTATTTATCCTTTGTTTTAACATAAATAAATGAACTATTCAGCGTAATTTCTCATAGAATTCATGGAATATGAATGAAGAAAACAATCATCAATCAATCAAGTATGTAATTCTCGTAGCGAAACGCTTTTTAACATGCTAAAATCTATACATATAATAAAACTGTGGAGGTGAAATGTCAGTACATAGAAAAAAATGCTAAACACCAAGTCAGGGGGGTGTAAGAAGAGAAATAGAACAAATCCAGATTTTTTTATTTGTTTCTGTTTCTCTGTCTGTTTGTCTGTTTGGCTAATTTCCGAAACTGCTGGACCGATTTAAATGAAATTTTGCATGGTGGTACCTTATATCCTCGGTCAACATTTTAGATACTTTTAAACCCGGAAAATTAAAGAATTCCCGTGGAATAGTTAAAAACTATGGTAACTTATACAGCTTAGTACACAAAAACTACTGATTGGATTTTAACGAAACTACAATAATATAAGTTCATATCAGAATAACAAATAGCTTACTTTTTACCCTGGAAAAATGTACGTTTCCCGTGGGATAGATTTAATTTTGTTTGTCTAGAGGCGAACCCGAGCGAAGCGAGGGTGAACCGCTAGTAACCAATATGCAAGGTAAGAAAATCGAATCGAAAATAGGTATCGAAGTTATGAATACTGATGAACTAGCAAGAGGGAGCAAAATAACATTCACTAAGAATACTAAGTGTTTCTTACCTTAAACTTTAATAGGTTCCACTTGCGGTACTCTAGAGACTGGCTTATCTTCGATACATATTAAATTATTTTATACTCTGACATATTTACAGAATGTTTTTAGCTTATAGGTCAAAAACATAGTTTACTCAACTTAACAGGTAATTCTGGTGGAATATTATTCCGCTCAATACAGTTACGAAACCTAATTTAAGAATTTGTTATAAAAATACTTTTTAGCTGAAAAGGAGTTCAAAAGCACTACTAAATATTCAAAATTATTCTTTCAAAATTATACGTATGTTTTTTGATCTCCGTCAATATTTTTATTTAATAAAATTTTCTTTTGTTAGTTTCTTGGACTCTTCTTAGAAGACGATTCATTTCAATTTTTAATTTAAAACAACTATTGGTTTTTAAAGTACATTTTAAATAATTAATTGTGTTAAAAGCTGATATTTGCCACAATTTTCTTCCATAACAACTCCCCCATTTAACTTCTAACTTAATTGAACATTACATTGAAATGTTTTAATATTCCTTAATGGTTTAGTATTCTTTAAAATTATTTTAATACAAAAAATAGTAAGATACAAAAGTTATTATGAATGACAAGCGAGTTATTCTCGCTTTGCTCGGGTTTCTAATGTGTATCTTAATTCTTAAGACTAAGAAATATTTTTAAAGCTCAGTCCACAAAGTTCTTAATCTCAAGCATTCAAACCGAGTATTTCTTTACAAAATATTGAATTTCAAATTGATCGAACAGACAGGAAAAATATTTGCACAGTGCAATACTCGCAAAGATATGGCACGTGTTTGGTTTTAACATATAAAATCATAGAGAACGTGACTATTTGTGGTACGTATTTCGCTGCATATTGAATCCAAATAATAAATCATTTTTCTCATCCTTCCTAGTCTTGAAATTTTAGTATTCCTTATTATATTCTTTGTTATTTCGCATGATTTTTAAAGTGTAAAATGGGTTAACCGATTTTGAATTGATTTCACAGACACAGATAGATAACTTTTTAAATAAAAATTTGCATCAATACCTAAAAAAACTAAAAAACCTCTTGAACTTTATAAAGAAGTCTATGCTATTAAATTAAAAAATAAAGATAATTAAAATACACAAAAAGCAACCGATTAGAGTATCTCCTTTTGGAAATCGATCAATAATAATGAAAATGTCATATTTTAAGTAATTTACTTAGAAAATAAAAGGGCCTAGCGCTGGAAAAAGTACGAAACAATAACTTGATCATAAATTCACTGCAGTCAACTGCAATGCATTGTGTACCACAATAGCATTATTATGAAATATTCAATATATATAACAAAGCCAGTTACGGTTTCATTTAATTTAAAAAACAAATTAGTTCATATTGTATACAATATAAATAAACAAGCTAAGTTACTATGGTTATTTATGACATTTATCACATAATAGATCTTCAATACTCTCGTCCCAGAACAAATTACTTATAAATAATTACACTGGACAAAATGGGGCAACGGCGAGATATTATCAAAAATCGAGGGTTTGTCTCATATAAGTTATGTTGGTTTACTTCTAGAGGTTAGTATGAATCCGGAGGTCCTGGGTTCGAGTCCCAGGTCGAAATTTATTGCGTCTTTCTATTTCCAATTATCGTCCCATCGGAATTTGGGAGTGAAAGGAATTGAGCATGTTTGCATGTATACTTGTGCAATAATATCTCCTGCGCAGTTGGCTAATCATTGGAAATCGATTAGGAGGACATCATGTTGGCTTAGAACTTCAAAACCTAACAAAATAATAATCTATAAAGAAACGCGTTAGTTACTCAGTATTCATTATTATAGAAAAAAAAAACTTGAATAAAATAGTTTAAGTCTGAAACAGAATACGTTTCGGACTGACTCTGTTACATTTTACTATACACATATAGGTTCGAATGGTACTAAACTTAAGTTGAGGAAAAAACAACGACTATCTAATCTATTCTTATATTATA
Source organism: Brenthis hecate (assembly GCA_951806755.1). Classification (NCBI taxonomy): domain Eukaryota; kingdom Metazoa; phylum Arthropoda; class Insecta; order Lepidoptera; family Nymphalidae; genus Brenthis; species Brenthis hecate. Next base: position 21,944,782 of record OX638250.1, read on the forward strand.
AAGAGGCAGAGTTTGTTTGTTTGTTTGTTTCAACGCACTAATCTCAGGAACTACTAGATAAGAGATACAATAGAAAATGATTTAAAAAAATTAAGAGACGTACATGTTACACAGTTTTCACTTTAGAGTACGCCGATACGAAGTTTTGACTTTCAAACAAACTGGGCAGACTAATAACTTTACACGTTGCAGAAATCGAACTCTGTCACTTATCTGTAAAAGGTAAACTAATGTTACCTTAAAAAATAAAATCATAGCTAACGCTTCTTTCTATAGATACATTTTATTAATATTTTTAATAATTTTATCGCATACCTATAGAAAATATTAGTTTAATGAATAACATATTTGTTGATAAAAGCTCGTCCATCAGCTTTTAAGATTAATGATGATGTCCTACAACACTAATCAATCAATAAATTGTCACCCCAAATTATCCCTAATCCTGACAACTCATTTGTCAGCTCCTGTATAACAGAAATACAAAGTTATTTAAATTCAAATTCACTTTACTAATATACATATATTTATTATGGAAAAGAGCACAAAATAAACAATAGGTATTATTTATAAAACTGCTTAAACATTATATAGGATTTTCAAAATATTTTGCTTAAAAGCTTTATGGGGCCCATACTCAATGAGACCATGTATGTAGCTACCTAATTTTGTGTTTTCCATATTCCTAGGAATATACTTATATGGTGGTGATTATGACCTATATGATACCTTTAAATTAAATCTATATATTGACGATACTAAGCTCATAACATTAAAGGCACAGAAAACAGTAGGTACTGGACAAGTCAACAGGTAGAACATGATTGAATAAATAAAGATATACGTAAAGTAAATTTTGTTACCTTTTGAAAATTGCTGGAATAAGTGTTTTGTTTGTTAGGTTAGGCCAGCGCTAAATTAAATTGAAAGGTACACGTGTATCTAGACCGTAATAAATAGTTATATGATCAAAATAAATATACATACGTCCAAATCTCAAACTTGTAAATAGAGAAAGAAGTAAAAGGAATTATTTATTAATAAAAAGCTTTTTTAGTTTACTATATGTAATTATTGATGTCTGAATCATTCAATTATACTTTCTTAGAACAATAAATCCACGACAAAATCGGAAAAGATAGTTTTATTTAATGGTAGATATGTTATGCTATTCGTCCGATAGTCGGATAAATAAAAAATACATAATATATTATTGGTCCGACTATGATTAGTGTGTGATAAATTGCTACTGCGACTTTTGTTATGTTTCTGTTTAAAACAATTCTAACTTATCTATACATATAATAAAATTGTAACTAAGTCGAACCTGTACATTAAATATTTTTTTGGGAAATCTTATTGAAATAGTCAATATTATCGATACAGAGGCCGAATCTATAGTATTTAAAAAAACTTCTGTCTGTCTGTCTGTGACCACATCATTTGGATTTTGGAGGCATTTTGATAAAATTTGGTATGATAATAGCTGGTTATCCGGGGCAACATATAGGATACTTATTACTGCGGGAAAATATCTCACCTCTGAGAAATCTATACTAAACGTTAAAACTTAAGTAGGGGCGAACCCGAACGTAGCGAGGTTGAGTCGCTAGTCAAGTTATAAAGATTTTTAAGAATCGATAGTTAAAATTTTAAGTTTCTAATAAGATCGAATGAACTTAAACTAAAAAAAATTATCGTCCGATAGGTTAGAATTATCTTGTTTTATTATGACGCAGTAATATTCTCCTAATAAAATCCATTTTTAGCTGCGTAGGTTTAGGGCGCTTTTCTTATATTTAGACATAAAAATTCTTGATCTTAAAGAATAACTTTTCAGCTCAATAGGTGAAGTTTTTTTGCATATAGAAACTCCTGCATTTATTAAACTTGATTAAACATTTAAAATCACTTATTTTACATTAGAAAACAAAAAAGTGGTAGATATTCGTACGAACCGACAATAGTCGGAAGAATAATAATTTCTTAATCATCCGATCATCGAACGAAAAGCAACAGCCTTTATTTCAAATGTCATTTAATTGTAATAAAAATAAAGTGTGCTGTACTTCCAATTAACCATCTACATATCTATACTATAATAAAACAGTAGAGGTCGAATGTCTGTACATAGCAAAAAAATGCTAAAAACCGAGTCAGGGGGATGTAAGAAGACAAATAGAACAAATCCAAATTTTTTTTCAATTTTTTTGTTTCTCTGTCTGTTTGTCTGTTTGTACGGGCTAATCTCCGAATCTATTGGACCGATTTAAATTAAATTTTGCATAATGGTTCCTTATAACCCCGGGCAACATCTTATATACTTTATATCCCGGAAAATTAAATAGTTCCCCAGGGATAGTTAAAAAACTATAATTACTTTTTATCCCAGAAAAATGAACGGTTCCCGTGGGAACTAATAGATCTCTATTAGTGTTTTTCTAAGGGCGAACTCGAGCGAAGCGAGAGTGAGCCGCTAATACATATATATAAAACAAAGTCGTGTTAGTTATACCCTTTATAACTCAAGAACGGCTGGACCAATTTTTATGGTATTTGATTTTTTGGATTTCTCTTAGTCCGGAATAGGATAATAAATATTTAAACATCAGAAAAATTAACGAAAAAAATAATTATATGGCTAACGTTGGCTAATAATAAACTATTTATACCTATTTAAAACGTACCTAGCGACGAACCCGAGCAAAGTGAGGGTGAACCGCTAGTTTCATATAAAACTCCAAAATTTCCACTACAACTGAGCAATATTGCTGTGCTGCATAACTACACGTACATGTAATTTTCATTGTAGCGAAATTGAATGTGAAAATAAGATTTTCACGGACAATTTTCCGCCTAATATTGCAAGAGAAATACAACTTTGAAATAGTTTCTGTGAAACATTTTCAATGGACCGATATCGGGTTAGTTGTGTTATAGAATTTAAAAATAATAAATAACGTTTACCGCAAAAACAAAAGGTATTCACAATATACATAAAGTTTGTCAAATTTTAATAATAATTGTAAGTGCATAATCCGACTTTGCAATGTGAAATGATATTTAGGAAAAAAGAAATCATTAGACTTAAATAGTACCAATGGACAGCATCTCTCCATGAAATTCAGTTCAGAGTTGGTACAGATCTGTAAGTAGCTACAGAAATATATACCGAAATAAGAAATGACCTAAAGTTGTAAGAACAGTAGCAAATAGGCTTTCCCGCTACTTTTTCGTTTTATGACCGGATGACCTCCATAACATCACGCTGCGCATAAGTAAAGACCATGGAAATATTTCGTTTTGATCACCCATTTAGCTCGTAACTCTGCTAGAAACGTCACACTAAGCGTTTTACTCGCTTTTGATTACGCCCAAGGGGTTTTTATAAACGCCTATAATGTTTTAGATAAATTTAAAGTCATCAAAATACATTGCCCAAACATTTTTTCAGATGACTATTTAAACTGTATAAATGGCTTGCTCTTGAGGTTGTGTAAGCGAAAAATATAATGTAAAAAAGGTATAATGTAAAATTGATATATATATACCTTGCATTTGATCGCAATTCCGTTCTCGTGGTACCTAACGTACACCAAACAGAACTATTGTAGCTCAAATAAATCAAGCAAATGAAACAAAATTTCAGTTTTTTAATATAAGTATGATAATAATTCTGATGACCAAAATATAAGCCTGAGAATAGCCTAATATCATTATCATATAAAGTCATAAAGTAACTATATGAAATCTCTAAGTAAGCAGAAAGGGAGGATCTAAAACTGGGTTCACATGGAATTTTAATGCACATTTTTGCAGTATATATGTCATATCGAATAAGTAATGGAGCATATATTATACATAGAACTATTTAAATTTAAAATCCTGAATAAAGAATTAGGAATTTTAATTTTGGAATTTCAGAAATACATTTATTGCTTGTTAAAAACTAAAAGCAGTTCGTAACAAATGCCTCAGTCCTAAGTAGGGCTGCTGAAAAAAACTCAACAGAACATACTTCTTTTTTTAAATTAAAAAAAATCATAAAATGTACAAGTTTTAGTTACCAATATGGAAAGAGGTCTAGAGGTGATTACCTCTTTTTCAAGATGGTGTACCGCTTCCGAAAGCAAACCGAAAGAACATCAACGCAACAATAGCTGTAAAAAAAGTTGCTTGCACGTAGATAAGTTCTTTAGGTGAATGAAAATATCGAATATCTCGCTATTTCTAGGGTTATGAATACTGAAAAAAACATGCGAGACATTATCGTGTAAACCCAGTCTAAGGTATATTTACGCGATATGTATCAGCTAATCTTTATATATATAATTCTTCTGTGAGTGTGTATGTCACTGAACTTCTCTCAAACGACTGGACCGATTTTGATGAAATTTTTTGTGTGTGTTCAAGGGGATCTGGGAATGGTTTAGATTCACAATTTTGTCCAAAAAGTTTGAAATTTTCAAATTAAAGACGTGTAGACAGGACAACGTCTGTCGGGTCCGCTAGTATTATTCTAAAAACGTGTTTATCACTCCTCACTCTGCACAAAGAGGATTTTAAGCAATCTATCTACTTTTAACTTAAATAGATTATAGTAGCATTTTACTTCGACCACCATCTGGTACTATCATAAAAGTTTTCAACATGTATCCGAGTAAGTCAGAACTGAAGAAATATCTTATAATATTAAATGAGCAATTCTTGTATATAAAATTCTGTGTATCTCGGAAACGGCTCTAACGATTTGGATAAAATTTTGTATTTAGATAAGGTTTTTTTAAGTTTATGTACTGTATAAAGGAACTTCTTCTGAATAAACACGTTTTTTTTTAATCTTTTATCTTTCTTTCTAACAACATGATTTAAAAAAAAATAGCCCAGCGAAGCTTGGTCGCCCAGGTAGTACTTTCTATAAATGTCACTAGTAATTAACATAATGTATGTTTTTTTATTTACGGAAATGTTATACATTTCATACATCCACATAACTAACCATGATATTGCACAATAGCTCAAAAATGGAAAAAAAAATCTATGATAGAATTCCACTGCCTAGAAACCGCTTATAAAGGCAGTGACCCGTAAACCGCATTCGTGTGACGGATTCACTTCAAAAGCTGATTGAAAGGTTTTTGCTACAAAAGAACTTTAGAATTACTAGAAAGCTGTGTAATTATGAAACCTCGCTAATAATGAAATATTAAGTAAAAGATAGATATGGGACTTTTATTTTCACATATTTTTACATGTCTATATCTATATTGGTGAAGATGAATATAATTATAGTATTGTATTTAGCCCTTTTTAGCGTCCCACTGCTGGGCACGGGCCTCCCTTCAATATGAGGGGAATCAGGTCATAGTACACCACGCTGGCCAAGTGCCGGTTGGGGGACTTCACATGCTTTCATAAACTTTCGAAAAGGTTCATTATGTTAGAAATGATTCGTACATATAAATATCAGAAGTGCGAGATTTGAACCCGCTTCACGCGGTTTCCCAAGCGATCGCGTTACCACTGGGCTACCACTGCCTATATATAAATATAGAAATGGTTAAAAATACTTTGTATTGAGAATGGTCTTATTAATATAATTATGTTAAAATGAGAGACTTAGCTTTTACTCTCCGTACTAACTTTAGATATAACTATAATTCTTATAGGTATTACAAGAAAAAACAAAAACATGTTAGTTACACTTTAATATCTATAAAGATGTTTTTTAGATGTTCTATTAAAAATCTATAACACAAATGTTAACTAAGAGGGTTCAAACATTTTTCTACAGAAAAAAAAAACAACTTTTACTTAGTGCATGTTAAGAAAAATCAAAATTATATCATTTGACAATGCAGCAGAGGTTTTCTTCTATAAAATTTTGAGTTTAATACAATTTTTTTGATATACGTTCAGTTCAATGCTTATGAGTGTAAGCTTAATCAAAAGAATTGCCAGTACGCTTTCTATTTGTATGCAAATCCCTAGTCTCAAATATCCGGCACAGTACAAAAAAAGTTACAATTTTGCACGTGGCGCATGTTCTTTGAACTCTAAAGTCGAACGTCTTAGAAAACTTTTTCTTTTTCCTAAAAAAATCTGTTCGACTTACATCTCTATCATTTAAATCTATTATTAACTACTAGCAGAACCCGCGGCTTCGCTTGCGCTAAAACTACAAAAAATATCTAAAAAGGTAGTTTCATACTAAATTTCATCCCTTATTTTACCCCCTTATAGAAAAATGCTAAAACACGTATTTATTTAATTTTATTGAAGAGCATTAATACCAAGTTTCAAGTAATTCTGATCACAAATATTTTTTTTGGATTGTATTATAAGTTATAACGTGATTTAGATAATGCGACGCGATTTAGATAATCTCTCGCGGTAAAAGTAACCTATCTCAACTCTCCAGCAATCCAACTATCTCCACACAAAAATTCACGCCAATCCATCGATCCGTTTCGACGGAAAAGGACAAACAAACAAACAAACAAACAAACAAACAAACAAACAAACAAACAAACAAACAAACAAACAAAAAAAACAAACAAACAAACAAACAAACAAACAAACAAACAAACAAACAAACAAACAAACAAACAAACAAACAAAACAGACTTTCACATTTATAATATTAAGAATGGACTATACAACAAAGGAGATAAGTTTTCAAGGGTGGAATAGTTACATTGAATTCATTGCACATAAGACGAAAATTAGATTATTAAGTGCCAATTTATAGTTATCCATATCGATATAAATAAAAATGAATGATCTTTTGTATGTTTGTACTCTATGCATTCTTTAACTCACCCTATATACCCAAGTATATTGTACATAGCATGTAGTACACACTAGTAGCTACAATATTGATTTTCATACTGTGTTTAAAATTATAATTATACAAATTGTAGAACCCGCTTTATACCAATAGTTCAGAAAAAGAAATGACGTAAATCTAAGAACATATAAGAAGAACTAGCTCAATGGTGTTAAAGTATTACACTGCCATTCGGATTTCACATAATAACAAAGTTCCAAATCGACACGACAAAGTTTCCGAAGAAGCGAACAAAGGATACAGCTTGATTAAGGCACTCTGCGGTCCTATATACGAGTAGGTTTTAGTTTAGAATAGATGTTGCGAAAATTAAAATTACTTTAGTTATTTATAAAAGAATTTTGTTTATTTACTATTCGATTGTGTATTTTAAAATAAGTCCCCTTTTACAACCAAGTCTAAAAACAATTTCATAGAAAATGTAGCGCACGCTCGAGTCAAACAAATACTTGAATAAAAGTTAAGAATTTATCTTTTTAATTAATTTCTCTTAGAGTTAAGTAACTTAGAGTGAATCTTATAATAAAAAATATTTACAAAAATAAAAAATTCAGACTGCATCAAAAGCGAACTAAAAAGAAGAGAACAAGTTCACGAAGGAACATTACAAGTATTATGCAGTCGGAGACTACTTTCACAACGAACGACACGCAGCTACTTTCACAACGAACTACCTTCCTATATCAGACGTACATATTCAATGCTCCCGGGGTGGTGCATTTTTCGCCCAAAGAATCGGCATTGCCATTCAACGGGGGAATTCGGCTAGCATTCTTGCCACTATTCCACGCGGACATGACTTGTACAGTACACTAAGTGTACATTTGTTTTGTATATATAATTAAGTATATTTGTAATTTTCTTTATTGTAAATAAATTATATTATATATATCCTCATATATATCTACATGAAATTACACGTTATAATAAGGTAAGTTAATGAAAACAAAAAAAGAAGAATTAACTTATCAAATTAAAAAGGTTCTTATTTTAATCTATTTCTTATGGGCTTGTAGCATCTTTTAAATTAAGTACATAACACATGCTTTTCTTATATTATAAATATAAAAGTAACTCTGTCTGGTCTGTTACCTTTTCACAGTAAAACCACTTAACAGATTTCGATGACATTTAGAAAGGACATAGAATGCATCATAAGGAGTCCTATCCTGCTTAATATGCGGTGGAACTGCGGGCAAAGACCAGTGTACTGTGTAACATAATAATAACTTTTATGGAAAACTTGCTTTAGAAATACTTACTGATATTATAAAGCCAATAGGCTTAAGAAAAAACATTCTAGCTGTATGTCACATGTTCACGATCTGTGATTCTCTGTCTCTCTCTCTCTCTCTCTCTCTCGCTCTCTGTTTTTTTATCTCTAAATTAATTTCGATATTCTTATTGGAAAAAAGATTGCCTTCTAGAAATAAGCAAACTACATTTTTATCCCGAATTCCCACGGGATTTCAGCTTTTAACTTCGTATGAAATATGCGTTATTATACCGAAATAAACTCAGCTAACTAGACATTTTACTTGATTATTTCTTAATAATGGCAATATTGATGATACCATCTATTCCCGAAGGATATTTTGGAAATAATTGTATCAGTTCATACTAAAAGAAAATTGGCATGATTAGATGTAACTATAATACTATTGTTTGTTTTATGATTTAAAACTGATAATTAAAGGAGCTTAGCACGAAAATAAGATATTTTTATTAAAGTACGTAAAGTAAGTATTCTTACATAAGAAAACAAAATTACGAAGTACACAGAAGCTTTAAATACCTTATTTTGCGAGGAGAATTCTACAAGAATTTCAATCACTTTTATATACAGGAGGAGATACCAAGTATCGTCAGGAAACCAAATTCAATTTTTTTTTTTGAATTTATTGATTGGAATGATGGAATAATTATATTTAAAGTATTTTAAGTATTTTTTGTAAATTTTAAAAATATGTAATATACAAAAATGGCCTAACCCACACTTATTTTTGAAAAATAGTTACAGAACGTCTATAACTTTAGTTCCAAAGAAAATAAGCTAAAAATGCAAAAAAACCACAGAAACTCAATCTCTAAACAAAAACTATAAATAAGTTTTAAATTATACGAAAATATTTGACAGTTATTTTTCTTCAAGTAGCATACTAGGAAGTTCTATGTAACTAATTAGGAATATTTAAACAATTTTTTTTACATATTTCTTTATTTCATCATGGCAACCTGTACTTAGATGTAAATGGCTGACATTTGATTTGCTTAACTAACTAATATCTATATCAACAATATCTATCCATATTACAAAAATTGAGAACAATAAAAACACCTGAAGAAAATGAACGGACTATTTTTAGTTAACATAATATTGTTCAATGATTTTATCTGATAAATAATACGCTTAACATTTCATTGAGAGACTAATATGTATTATATACGTATTAATAAATGATAAACAAAATTGCTCCTCTTGATATTACTTGAATTCTACGAAGACTTGAGTGAATGAATGATTGAGTTAAAGCAATAAAGCTGTTATTAAATTATTATTTGACGACAATTTTGGCTTTGTTTATTAGTACCCTACTTGCGGTGCCAGCGGTCGCGGGTTCGAGTCCCGCTGGGGGAATTCATTTGTGTGATGAGCACTAATGTTTGTACTCCAGTCAAGGGTTTTATATTTATAATATGTATGTATTTAAAGTTATATATGTGTGGTGTACCAACAATCTGGTATCCATAACACAAGCCTCGTAGCTTACCATGGAACTAGATAGTACTTACTTTGTGTTAATGTGATATGTCTTTATATAATGTTAATTTTATTTTAATGTGAAGTCAACTTGTAACCCAACTTAACTTTAAATCAATACAACAAACTTTTAAATTTTAATAAGTACTCTATAAGCTTTACATACATTAAATTCATATTATATATTTTATTTTAAAAAATATTATGAACACATATATTCATGATTTTCCGTGAATCGGTACGTCTGCTGTCATATTAGATAAATGAATGTATTTCCTCATAATAACATTTCTTTTTGCATCGTTAACAAAATTACGTTCATTAGCAAAAATACTGAATAAAACCGAACAAAATTGTGACAACTAACTCTAATTTTCTCCAACAAACATGACAAAAGCTATATTTCTATCTAATTCAGGAATGAATAAAATTAATGAGTTTTATGCTAATATTAATATGTATTTCTTAAAAAGAAATTATCATTAATTTACGACGACACTGTTATAGTACATGTCAACAATAAAACAACAACAATCAGTGTTCCAAACATTCTTCAGCTTGTCTCACTTGCTGGTAGAGAACTTCGCTATTGCTCCTACACTCTTTCTTCGATTCCGCCGCGTCACCAAACTGATATCTCTTAGACATGAAGTGAAATATTGCGACCGATACAAACATCATGCCAGTGTATATAAATGATTGAGTTTCCTAAAAATGTTATTTGTTTATACTCATTTAACGTTTAGTATATATTTCTCAGATATGAGATATTTTCCCGCAGTAAAAAGTATCCTATACGTTGACCCGGATAACTAAGTAGCTATCATCAAAATCTGTCCAGTGGTTTTCTCGTGATGCGTTCCCAGACAGCCAAATAGACAGACAAAAATTCTAAAAACTATAGATTCGGCCTCTGAATCGATAATAATGACTATTTCAATAAGATTTTCCAAAAATATTATGTAAAAAATCGAATTATTTGAAGATTTTTATTATATGTATAGATAGATATACAGCAGAACCTTTTGGTAAATTTTAGTACCGAGATGTAATGTTATTCCAGATTGTACAATATCTGTGTACCAAATTTCATCCAAATTCGTCTAGCCATTTCTCAGTGAAAGAGTAACAAACATACACATTACACATACCAATTCATAAATATAGTCTAAGTTTGATACCTAAGACACATCGCAGACAGAATCAGTAGTTAGAATAAAATATATTGAAATAATAACAAAGAAGTTTTAACTCACTTGTTTATAATTAATGAAGATTCTAGTGACAACGATTATGATAACGTTTCCGACCGCTTCTGTCATGAGCCATACAGCTGACATAACAGCTTTCATACTCTCCGGCGCTTCTTTAAACGCGAACTCGTTACCCGTTACCGCAAATAACACCTGTACAAATTGTTAATTAAACTGTTAATTTTAATTAAAATCGCGAAATACATATATGTTCAATTTTTTTTATTACTAGCGACTCACTCTTGCTCTGCTCAAGTTCGTCCCTATTGTACGTTTTAACGGGTAGTATAGATTTCTCAGAAATAAAATATTTTTCTGCAGTAACAAATATCCTATATGTTTAACTCAGATAACCAACAATCATTATACCAAATTTCTTCAAAATTCTCAGAGTCTGTCTAGTGGTTTTCTCGTGATGCATTCCCAGACAGACAGACAAAAATTCTGAAAACTATAAATTAATGTACAGATTCGATTCAGTTAGAATTTTATTATATGTATAGATGAAATGATATCATTAATAATAAATTATTGGCATTTTTTACTAAATTTCGTGATTCTACCATCAATTCAAAAAACGTATCTCAATCTTGAGAACTGATAAATGGATCTCAGAAGAACTAAAATCTTGTTTAGCTTCACTACACGGTATAAATTAAAGGTGACTTTGTGATTATTCGGGCTAATCTCAATAACTACTGCACGGATTTTCATATGATTTCACTAATACAAAGAGGGATTATCTTGGAAGGTAAGTATAACCTGAAAAATAATTTGCCGGTATGATGATATCTGTAAATTAAGTTAGAAAAAATCTCTTCTAGGGGTGCATCCGAACGAAGCGAGCCAATACTAGCGACTCACCCTCTCTTCGGCCGGGTTCTTCCCTATGTTCGTTTTAACGCTTCGTAAGGAATAGATAGACTATGTACGAGTATATATTATACTAGCATTGCCCACGGCTCCACCCGCGTTCAGACGACCAAAAACTAAATTCTTAGGTTTTACATATTAGTATACTCTTACATTGCAGTTTTTGTATTTTTTCTCCAAAATGAGATATTTTCCAGCAGTAAAAAGTATCCTATATGTTGACCCGGATAACTAGCTACCACCATACAAAATTTCATCAAAATCCCTCCAGTGGTTTTTCTATGATGCGGTAACAGACAGACAGACAGACGGACGGACGGACAGACAGACAGACAGAGACAAAAATTCTAAAAACTACAGATTTAGTCTCTGTATCGATAATAAGGTCTATTTCAATAAGATTTACCAAAAAATATCTAATGTACAGATTCGGCTTAGTTACAATTTTATTATATGTATAGATTATTAGTAGTATATTATTTTAAAGTTCCGTTCATAATTATAAAGTAGTAGTAAGGGAAAAGAAAAATGTGATTTTACGTTTTTCCGTAAAATATTTCCAATTTTTCTATTCATAAAAATCTTCCCCGAAGTCTTCAACGAATAAAAAAAATGGCGAATTAGTCCAGCCGTGCTTGATTTTTTTCCTTTTTATTTATAAGAAAATTATAAATTACAATATTCATCTAACATGAAATAATACAAGAGCTAGAGACAATAAAATCGATCTTCGAGCTTGCACATTAATACTAGCACAATAGTAGATGCTTAATACGATTGTTCCCATTCAGGGATCGAATCCTCAACAGTATACACTACGTAGTAACGATCGGATATATCGCATCATTTCACGTCCTTTATTTTGTGCTACTGGTCTCTTTATAAATGACCTAAATTAAAATTCGTAAAAATTCCCTGTTGAAATACTGTTAAAATGCCCAAAAATCATATAAACATTTTATTATTATAGTACAAAATATTGAGAAGTGTGTAGAAACCTAACGAAATCATACAGCTGAGTAAGTCATGTAAATCTTATGGGTTTAATGCAAATGAATGTTTACCCAACTTGTTTTTCTTTGTAAACATGATTATAATATACATACCTATATACTTCTGAAGTCGGTAAAATAATTAAAATATATTAGATACCTATTTTTAACAGAGTGCGACAAAGACCAACGGTGGCCTATGTATGTTCAAATTTATGTTCCCACATAATTACTAAACGGCTAAACCGATATTGATGATACATCATAACATTAGCCTTGATAACACATTTACAGATTATTAATCATAGAATAGGTATACAAAACTTATAAAAAATCAAAATAGCGGATGTTAAGCGCGGGAGTCTTGAAAAACACATACATATTCTCTTTTGTAATGTATAGAATTCATTTATAAATATGTTTTAATGTACCAACATAAGGCGAACTCATAAACGGAACAACATAAAAGGTTCTATAATCACAGAAAATATATATTGTCATACAAAAGTACTTATGAGTAAATTCAAACGCTCCTTTTATTTATAAGGAAATATTTAATAAACTATATGTAGGTATATGTACATTATTTTTCGGACAAAGGCTTGGCATAGCACTATAGTGAGGAATGCAACTAGCATTCTTGCCGTAGTTAAATATACGCTACATTACTTTTATCTACATAGTAGGCTATAAAGTGTGCCAGTATTAAGTAGTTTTAAACTAGAAACTAGAAAACCACTCAACTTTCACAGTTTTAACGACATGTTTCCTGAAAACAAAAGACAATATTAAGGAATATTCCTAATAATATTTTAACGAACTAAAACAAGACAAAGCTTAAATGAAGCTTGTCGTCTAAAGATACGCCTAAAGCTCCTTATTGTATATTCTTTAGGCTCGATATAAAGCGGCTTTTAAATTAATTGATTGTATTGAAAAAGCATCTTAATCCGTCCCGATGACATTTTCATGCTCTCTTACTTAGTCATTTATAGAAATGGTAATCTTTGATCATAGAATGCGATTAAATCCTGAGAAATAACTGAAGTGAAAATAAAATAATTAATAGTTCAATTCAATTCAATTGAGCACAAAAATTAATTGTTATTGCATGATTACAGACATATGTAAATAACGATGCAAATAAAAACTAGCAGCACTATAAAAATTTTGCAACTTATACTAATTTTATAAATGAGAAAGTACCTCTATCTGTCTGTCTGTTACGACTTAGACAAAACAAGCATAGACCATCTTTAAACCCACCCCATGAAAACGGATCAGCAGGCAGTCACTAGTTTCATATTAAATTACAAAGACAAATATATATTGTAAGTTTAGTTCAGAAATCCCAATTTATAAGACTTTACATGTTCAACTTCATTTAATTCACAGTAACACCCTATCATCTGTCTCGTTCCTACATACGGGAACATTTCAAACAAGGCATATACGACATATCTCTTGATAGGCGCTTTAGCGAAGCATTAAGTCGGGTAATGTCTGCCCCGGATTATGTTAACTTGGTTCTCTTAGTATACCATATTTTGCTCTAAACTCCCTTGTTTATGGTGTGTTGTAGATTTTTATTTGGACGATAATTGGCTTGTTAAATGTAATGTAAATATCTATACATATAAGAACACAGAGATGGAGACGCTAACTGTTAAGAGCAACCCATTTCCCAGGATCGTACCCTGTCTCCAGTAGTGAATCAAACCCAAAGGAAAACTACATCCACAGGGCAAATAGTTGCGACTGGAAGATGGCCAACATCATTTTTAGGCCTAACCAGATTAGATGGGCTTTGAAAAAATTCAAACCATTTAAATCAGCAGGGGAAGACGGAATTTTTCCAGCCCTACTTCAACAGGGCATGGAACTCCTTATCCCGCATCTGGTAAAACTATTTAGAGCAAGCTTTGCTTGGGGCATTATACCAGAACAATGGACTAAGGTCAAGGTGACCTTTATACCGAAGATCGGTAAAAACGACTACTCTCAGCCCAAATCCTTTAGACCTATTAGTCTTACTTCTTTCCTACTAAAAACAATGGAAAAAGTAATCGATCAGCACATTAGAACAAGGTATCTTGTGGCTAGACCACTCTCCTGCAATCAACATGCTTACCAAAAGGGTAAATCCACAGAATCTGCCTTAGTAGCTCTGATCGACAAGGCAGAAAGGTCCCTAGAGGATAAGCAGACAGCTCTATGTGCGTTTTTGGACATTGAGGGGGCCTTTGACAACACACCTACGGCAACCATCCTGAAAGGATTAAATGCAAAAGGTGTTGATGTCACAACCACCAGATGGGTGGAATATATGCTCTCCAACCGGTGTGCGAAAGTTACGCTAAACGAATACTCGCACAACTTTTACACTACCAGAGGCTGTCCGCAAGGAGGAGTACTTTCACCCCTATTATGGACACTAGCTGTAGACCTACTACTTGTAATCATGGCGGATCTCGACTACGATACACAAGGCTATGCAGATGACCTTGTTGTAGTAGTAAGAGGTCCCTGCCTTAACACAATTTCCACCAGGTTACAAGGGGCTCTCAACACCATCACAAGATGGTGTAGAGAAAATGAATTATCAATAAACCCGGATAAAACAGTTATTGTACCATTCACCAGGAAAAGGAAGCTTGAAAGGCTGACTGAACTCAGACTCAATGGCAAAACCCTTAACCTATCAAATGAGGTAAAGTACCTTGGAGTCACTATTGATCAAAAGTTGACCTGGAACTCTCACCTCAACAACATTATTAAAAAAGCCAAAATGGCCCTTTGGATATGTTGTCGAATGGCTGGAGCCAAGTGGGGCCTCAAACCCAAAATGGCTCTCTGGATGTACACCGCCGTGGTAAGGCCGATTATAACATACGCCTCAGTCGTATGGTGTAACAAAACCAAACAAAAGACAACTATGAGTAAACTAGACAGCATACAACGGATGGCATGTCTAATCATCACGGGAGCCTTCCATTCGGCACCAGGCGACGCTCTAAATGCTTTGTTGGACATAGCTCCGCTATATCTCCACGTGCAAAAAGAAGCTAAATCTTGCCTCTACAGGCTCTGTACACAATCGAATGTAAAATTGCAATCGCAATATATGAACAAACTCAAAGAGTTGACATTCGAACACAAAACTCTGAAAATGCCAGTCGATGGCATGAATACAGAGTTTAACTTCGCAAAACAGTACCAAATAGATCTTCCCAACCGGGACATGTGGCTAAAAAACCAAGAGTCTCACAAAAAGGGCAGTCATGTTTGGTTTACAGATGGATCCAAGAAAGGATCTGATGTAGGGTGCGGTATCTATGGCCTTAAGCCTAGATTTGACATGAGTGTCAATCTGGGCAAGGAAGCCACCATCTTCCAAGCCGAGGTCTTCGCCATTAACAAATGTGCTGAAGTAATCCTGGAGAGAAAGCTTAGAAACCAAAATATCTACATCAACTCAGATAGCCAAGCAGCACTTCTGGCTATAGATTCTCTTGAGACCAACTCTAAGTTGGTCAAAGACTGTATGGATAATCTGAATGTCCTGGGCACATCCAACAGAGTTACCCTCAGATGGGTCCCGGGTCACTCAGGCATAGATGGGAACGAAAAGGCTGATGCATTGGCAAGAAGGGGCGCTGAAACCCCAGAATGTGGCCCAGAACCATTTTGTGGTATTGCAAAACAACATGCCTATTCAATTCTCAAAATTCACTGCAATCGCCAAGCACTTCAAGAGTGGCAATCCACTTCTGGACAAATACACTCTAAAGCGCTAATTAAGGGATATCGCAAAAAGTTTACAAAAGAGTTGCTTCAACTCAACAAGTATAAAACCAGTGCAGTAACCAGAATACTTACTGGTCACTGCAAACTCAATAAACATATGTTTACCCTCGGCCTCAGTCGGACCGCAATGTGCAGACTATGCCATGAGACAGAGGAAACTGCTATGCACATCCTCTGCTCGTGCGGTCCACTCATGCACCGCAGAAGTATCTATCTAGGGCAGCATACTATGCAACCGGAAGAGATACAGATGCTCCCCGCTCAGAAAATCTGGAAGTTCCTGGAGTCAACAGGACTAAACGGAGAACTTTGAATTCACTATAAAGGGAGCTACAATGGACCTAAACTGGTCGACGTAGCTAGGGCCGACCTCGGCACCAAACCCAAAAATAATAATAATAATAAATAATACATATAAGAAAATCCTGAGTCAAATCTGTACATTAAATATTTTTTTGGAAAATCTTATTGAAACAGTCATTATTATCAAATATCATACAGAGGCCGAATCTCTGGTTTTTAGAATTTTGTGTTATTTCCGTCTGTATGGGAACGCATCACGAGAAAACTACTGGACAGATTTTGATGAAATTTGGTATGATGATAGCTGGTTATCTGGATCAACATATAGAATACTTTTTTCTAATCTATCTCATCTCTGAGAAAAAAACGTTAAAACGTAATATACGTCGCTAGTATTCTATAATACTTAATGTTATGAAATATATTTATTTAAAGTTAATATGTTTAAAATTAACTTTGTTAAAAGTAAATGCACGATTAGTCTATAGAATTAAATTTGGCCATCTAAATATTATAGTAGCAATGCATTTTAATTGAATAGCGCTACAAACACAAATCATCCTATATATTACGCTGGCTTGTATAATATATGTATATAGTACAAAATATGTACAATTGTACATATACATACATATACACAGATGAACTTACAGAGAATTTCAGTCGAAAGACCATGTGTATATATCATAATGCAACATATATACATACTAGCAGAACCCGCGGCTTCACTCGCGCGAAAACTACAAAAAATCCCTAATAAGATAGTTTCATACAAATATTTATTTAATTTTATTGAAGAGCATTAATACTCAATTAATACTTTCAAGTAATTCTGATCATAAATATTTTTTTGAATTATATTATAACGTGTTTTACCTTGGGAACAAGATAATCACCCGCGGTAAAAAGTACCCTATGTCACTCTCTAGCCGTCCAACTATCTCCATACAAAATCACGCTAATCTGTCACTCCGTTTCGACGTGAAAGAAGGACAAACAAACAAACATAACAAGATCTGCGCTTTTTCCAGACCAGTTCCGTAAATCTCTTGCAACTCGATTTATGGGAAGCTTTTTTAATAACATCTATGCTTATACAACGTTGGTTTTTTATAGTTTTTCACTTTGAGATTGAGAACAAAAAATATGAATTTAGACGTCACGAGACATAGAGTGCAACATCATTAGTGTGATTTTGGCCCCAAAACTAACAAAAAAATACGCAACTCACGAAATATGTTTCTGTTTCGCAAAACTGAGTTCTACAATGGATTGCTAATTACAAGTAACTAATGTAAAAAAATATAATATCATTTATTTTACATTATTTTATTTTACATTACATTCTATTACTTTTTTTAACCGACTTCCAAAAAGAAGGAGGTTCTCAATTAGCCTACAATATTTTAGGATATGAATATTTAATAGGTAAATATGTATTTTACATATCGAAATTTATTAGATTTGCTTTGCATCGGCTGGCACCGACTTCGAAAATATCTGATTAGGTATCTTTTCATTTTAGTGCCTGGAAGTCGGTTTTTATTTATTTTTTTTAAGTTTTTATAGCAAATACGTAGATGTATATATTATAATGCATAACATAATAAAATAAGCTATTTGAAGAAAGTGTAAAGCTATTAGCTAAAAGCTTTTTAATTAATGAAAGCTCTATTTTAATAGACCACTAATTATAACGATGTAACCATTTTGTAGAATACATTTTATAAATTAGACTTTCTGTTCCTTGTATTTAATACCTATTTTAACAATAAAATTATATAATTATATTTACTGAGTTATATTACTACAATATGTAGACTAATTAATTATTACTAATTAATTATTGCTAAAGGCATGGCACGCGATAACCTTTAGTGTTAAAATCTACGCAGAATCAAGGACAAACAGACTGACAGACGAAAAACATTGTGGTTTTACAATTATAGCCCACAGGCAGATATTTATTTCAATTTCATTTTACGTAGAGATCCATTAGTTTCTTTAGAAATATAAACTCTGGGATATTACCTTTCAACTCTTTGTAAATATTATTACGGACTCGGTGCATCCGCTCGCAGTGCATTATGATCAAATGCATACGTATCTCAGAAAGATCTTTTTACATGAACAAATTTAGCCTAAACTGCATTTGATGTATAGCAAAATAATTATAATATTTTTTCATATAAAAGGTTACATTGTCTTCTACGACCTTAGGATAGTGATTTTACAAAAAAAAAGAAAATGCTTATTTTATCGACTACGATATAGACAACAATACCAAAAAGTTCTTACGTGATTAAAGATAATGCTAAGGATATTTTTGTTCTAACAATTTTATCTATAAAGAATGATAGGAAATATTTTTTTAGACTTTACAATCTAACCTATTAAGTATGTTTTAAAAAAAGAATTAACCGCTTTTTTTAAAAGAAAAGTGCGTATATTTTATTATATTTACAATTTTTTTCAGTATATGAATCCTACAGGAGCTTGGTTTTACCGGGGTAAAAGATATCTTATAACACTTCGACCCTTAAGGAAATATTTCTATAAAAATTGATATTCCAGCATTTCGTTATAACGTTCCATTACGCTCATGTAAGACGGCAATGGTTCTACAAAATACAAACCTACATAGGCAATAAGCATCTAGGTACCTATTGCCTGCGGCTATACCTAGGTATTAACAAAGAAAAAGGGTCGAGCTATTGCGGTAACCGAATTGACAACTTAGCTTGTAAGGAAGCACTACTAACTACGATTCTAGAATCTAAATGTGAATAGCCACCTTTAGTTGTCTCTAAGTACCAAAAACCATTAAGTTAGATAATCTAGACCAAACATTATCCGCCTTAATGTATACTTTCAGGTGCTATTCACGCGGTAACTTAGAAGATTAAATCCACAGTATAATTTTGTTTTATTGTAAATTAAATGTGTATGGCGTAATTATATGCATATATAAATAAAAAAATATTTATAATTGACATCGTGAATATTTAGAAAGACAAAAACTTTTCTATACTATATGTTAAATATTTTTCTACTAATTAACTAAAATGATTACTTGGCCAAGTTTAAATATTGATATACTAGCAGAACCCGCAGCTTTGCTCGCGCTAAAATTACAAAAAACACTAAAAAGGTAGGTTTCATATAAACTTTCATCCCCTATTTTACCCCCTTATGGGATGAATTTCGAAAAATGCTAAAACACGTATTTATTTAATTGTATTGAAGAGTATTAATACCAAGTTTCAAGTAATTCTGATCGTAAATATTTTTTGGATTGTATTATAACGTTTTTTCCCATGGGAATGAGATAAACTCCCGCCATAAAAAGTAGCCTATGTCACTCTCCAGCCCTCCAACTATCTCCAGACAAAAAATCACGTCAATCCGTCACTCTGTTTTGACGTGAAAAAAAGGATAGACAAACAAACAAACAAACAAACAAACAAACAAACAAACAAACAAACAAACAAACAAACAGACAGACAGACAGATAGACAGACAAACACACTTTCACATTAATAATATTAGTAAGTAATATGGATGATGTGGATAAAAATAACACAAATAAAAAAATATATAAAAAATGCACACCCACTTCAAAATCACATAAAATGAAATAAGGTTGAATATATTTTTAAAATTTATTCGATTGAACCTTGAAGTATAACGTATTCATTAAAAAAGGTTTTGAAAATAACTTTACAATTGAGGATGATATCGAGTAACATAGACACAGAAGAATACAAAAAAAATACCTTCTATCTAAAATGCTTTATCCAATATATTCTAAGATCTCGATTTATATGGTGGACCACTCACTCTTTAGCAGGTGAAATATATTTTTTAAACCATAAAATATATTAAAAAAAACGACTCAACGGGGTTGTCACCAAAAAATTTGCTCCGTTCTATTTTCTACTAAAAAACCTCTAGTCTAGAGATGTTTTGATATGACAATCCTATATCATTTTTATCATAAAATCTACATTATGATGGTTGGTTCCAGAAAATACGATCCAATACGAGCAATTATGTACTTCAATTTACTTGTTTATACCTGGATATCAGGAAATGTGGAGTCTAAAAAACCGCCAATCGTATGATGGCACTTTCTACAAAACTTTTACTTTTGTTTGATAATAAAAAGAGTTCTTTTAATTTAAAAAAAAAATTAATCAAAAATTGCCTGAAGCAAATTTTTGATGACACCTCCCTAGGTCGTCTTTGTTAATGTTTTATTGTTTAAAAAATATATTTCTTCTGAAAAAAGAATAAAAGGTCCACCACATAGATCGTGATCTCCCACTAATATACTTTATGGGCAATCTCAAGTCAAGAGTACTCAAAAAATATTTTCATAAAAGTTATGAAATATAAGATAAATATTAAATACATTATATCCAAATACGACAAAAAATTTTTGCTCATCATAAATTCAGATTGACTAATACGCAAAGATATCAAAATAAACTTTTTAAGTATAAAAACGTGTAATCGCGATAATTTTGCCACTTTATAATACGCTTTCCAACTATCTAACTCGAGCCAATATTTTTACACGTGCCACAAAACAGCTAGAGGCAATATGCCTAAACCAAACACAAAATTGTTTTCTTTATATTCAGTATATCGTGACTAGAAACTTTATTAAAAGTTAAACCGGATGGATGAATGGATGGATGGATGTTTGTTACTCTTTGACGTCAAAACAGTTGAATGGATCTGGATGAAATTTGGCACAAAGATAAATATGTAATAGTTTGGAATAGGCATTTATCCCGGAAATTATTAGTTGTTATCCCGGAATAATTTGTTGAAATGTACGATTCTCGTGGTATAGATTTGTTTTTGTCTATGTATATACAGAAAATTAATAGAATAAATAATACATGTTCAAAAAATATTAACTTAGATATGCCAACATTGTAGTGAATTCGATTTCCATATGATCTAAAAAAAATTAAAAACTTTGATTTGCCTAAATTACCTTATTAAGATATTATAATTATTATTATCGATTTTAAAAAACTAAGAATTATTGTATTATTATAAAACTTTGCATAGTTGTTATTTAGAAGACAACATCGAATGTGAAAATGGAACCAGGTGATGAGTAGGGAGAAACTTTTTAATGGCTTCTTGTCGACCCCTTGAGTTTTGAGCTCATTTAGTTTATTTTAATCAATAAGGAAATCTGAAGATGAAACCGATTTAAATAGTAGCATCATTTCATGCGTTAATGTTTTTATAAGTAGTTTTTACCATAATTTACTATTCTTACTTATATCTAAGTAAACAAAAGAATTGTGTATTAACGTTTACTTTTGCACAGCTTTATAATTTTATTTTTTTTTATTTTTTAAATATGTATGGACATTAACACACAGCACCATCTAGTTCCATGGTAAGCTACGAGGCTTGTGTTATGGATACCAGATAGTTGATACACTACACATATATAACTTTAAATACATACATATTATTAATATAAACACCCATGACTGAAGTACAAACATTCGTGCTCATCACACAAATGAATGCCCCCAGTGGAACTCGAACCAACGACAACTAGCACAGCAAGTAGACTCACTACAAACTCAGCCAAACGTGTCGTCAGGTATTATGATGGTATATACGTATTTGTACGTAATTATCATTAAATTATTGATTAAATTAAAACTAACCTATTGAAAAATATTATTCAAAACTACCCGCAAATAAAATACATTAGAAGACTAAATAATTCAAAGGAATAATATAGCTTAATCATCAACATTTATGTATGTATATAGGTAATTACTACGATATTACTACGACATACGAGCACAATTTGTAGAAATATTTTTACATTTTATAGTCAAACAAAAGAGGCTTAATGTAGCATTTTAATGAATTATGGCCGATCTAATCACTGAATATATAACTTACCTCAGCTGTTGAAATGATCAAAAACTGCGGCAACAATAACGCCATTGTTATTGAATTCGGTTCTGTTATCGTTATAACTTTTGTCCGCTGAAAGGAAAAGGTTGATAAATCACTAGCTATTTATATAAAATTTTGTAATTTGTAATATTATTAGGTATACGACATTTTTCACCTATTATTATCATAAGAAATGTGGGTATTTTATGAAATAAATATCCAACAGGTACACGTTATTGGAACTTAGAGGACTAATATTATAAATGCGAAAGGTTGTACGTGTATATATATCTTAATCCTTCACGTTTAAACCTTTCCAGCGGCAGGATTTCGATAAAACTTCATATAGGTGACCTTTGCTTTTTTTAACGTTGGGAAATGCATTTACGTATACCACCTATGACCTGCATACACACAGGTGTACTAAGTGTACCGTGCGGGTTGCTCCTGGTACTTCTCTGATTGCAGAGTAGACTTTGGAGCAACCCCATGGTCGTTGTGGTCTGCTTCGGCAGGTCGGGGCCGAGTGGTTGAAAGCTTAAGCAAATCTGCGACGTCAGATCAAACTTTGGTCTTTAGTATATAGTACTTGGCTTTTCTAGCCGGTAAGTCCCACATAACCTGTACGTATGCTAATGGTACTCATAAATGTATTTCCCAACATTAATTCGTCCACGACCGCGGACATGCCGGCGTTACAGTTAACAATAGATTTCTTAGAAATTTAATTAATTTCTTAGAAATTTACCTGGAGATGTTAAAAAAAACAAGACGGGTTAACATTAAAATATTTCAAAAGGTGACATTAACTGTATAATATTATAATTAACTTACATAATCATCATCAGTACTATCAATCACTACAGTATAGACGCCGCCATTATTCATCTCAATATCACTCGCTATCACAGAATCGTTAACACGTATAGAATAAACAGACATAAACACTTCCGTTTGTTGATATTTATCATTTATATATAATTCTGCTTCCTTACGTTTCTCGTTAAATAGATAAATCTCAGGTGTGTTTACGCGATGCGATGGGAGAAATCTAGAAAATATTTTAAATTATCATCAAATGTAAGCATAGTTCTGAAAAGTATATAAATAAACAATTTTCTATAGTAAAATTATAAACAGGAAAGATTTTTTGTTTGTTTGTTTGTACCGAATAATCTCCGAAACTACTGAACCTATTTAGATGAAATTTGGTTAGAAGATAGTTTGAGACCCTGCAAACGACATAGGATAGTTAAGTAAAAGTTAAGTAGGGACAAATCCTAGAAATTATTCCTTAAGGGGGTGACAATGGGGATGAAAGTTTGTATGTGGAAGTAATCTAGGGATAAACTAGGGATAGGGTGAGTCGCTAGTGTCTTAAAAAACTTCATGTTTCATTTTACCTTTAATAAAATTTCATAAACGGCGAAAAGGATATCGGCTAGTTTTTTTTTACATCAGCCTTTATTCGTCTTTTTTATAGAAAGCTATGAAAACTGTTTTTGGAATTTTCACAAAAAGAACCAATAATTCAAATAATTACAATAACTGTTGTTGAATATCGTGATTACGTCAAACTTAAAAAAACATCACCTCACATAACATTTTCATAATCCTTTTTATAACACAACAGTCATCACAGAAAAATTAAAAATCCACATCAACAAAAGGATGGATTTATTACTTTTAAGTAAATTTAATATGTAAATCTCGTAATTGTTCTAGTATTTACTTCAAAAACATTAAGAAAATTAATTAATTAATCTATACATATAATATAATTCTAACTAAGTTGAATCTGTACATTAAAATTTTTGTGGAAAATCTTATTGAAATAAACAATATTATCGATACAGAGGCCGAATCTATAGTTCTTACAATTTTTGTTTGTCTATCTGTTACCGCATCACAGAAAAACCACTGGAGGGATTTTAATGGTGTGGTGATGGCTAGTTATCCGGATCAATATAAAGGATACTTTTTACCGCGGGAAAATATCTAATTTCTGAGAAAAAATACAAAAACTGCAATGTAAGAGTATACTAATATGTAAAACCTAAGGATTTGGTTTTTGGTCATCTGAACGCGGACGGAGCCGCGGGTAATGTTAGTTTAATATAAAAAAACTAATTAATTAATTATCTATAAAAAAGAAATAGTAATATTTCTCCCGAATGCATATATTTTAATGAAAAATAGTGATATTAATTAAACAAGAACTCACCTCACAACCGGTAGTCCAGATTTACTTTTGTCTACATTTTCTTCAAATCTGAACACATTATTGCCATTAATATAAAAAGACATAGCCTTATTCTCTTTTAAAGTAAAAACTTCGTTAGTAGGCTCAATACAATTACCGCCTATGGAAAATTGTAATTCTTCCATCTCTTTCACGCGTATATGCTTATTAGTATAATGTGAAAGAGAGGGAATAGTGTATATAATGTTTTGTTGATCATTATGTATGGATATTGAACATGGATTTCCATTGAATATGCGTAACTGTGAAAATCCCGACTGTGGCAGTTCTGGGTAAGTTGTCTGCAAAAAAAATAATATTTAGACAATAAATTAAAGTATAAAAACGGTAAATAATACAAATGTAGGTACTACTGTTATTGATACAAACGCTTAGATGGATTTGGATGAAAATTAGTGCAAAAATACTTAGTAAAAAGAAGTCACTGGACCTGGAATAGACCTAGAGTATCACATAGCCTACTGTTAGAGCCAAAAAGGTGGCGCTACCTTACTACTAGTGTATAAAATTGTAAATTTAAAAGTTACTTAGGGATGTTCCCGGAGTGAAGCACATGTAAGCCGCTAGTCCAAGTAATATTATAAACGAGAAAATTTGTGAGGATATATGTATATATGTTTGTTACTCTTTCACGCAAAAATTAGTAAACAGATTTCGATAAAACTTTACCGTAATATAGCTTATATATCAGAGTAGCACATAGGCTATAATTTGTGAAGACATAGTAATAACTACGGGGACGGATCCACGCGAAATTACTATTATACAATAATGGTACACAACGCAGTACTAACACTCAGTTTTATACGGCAGCGAAACGTGGATGTGGCAGAAGTATGTAAGTAAGATGAATGAAGTAGAAATGCGATCTCGCGGGATGCTGTACGGTGTCAGTCTATTTAACAGAATCCGCAATGAATTATGAACAGTTACATACAATGGCAGGTTGAGATGAAAATAAATAAAAACGATATCAAATTGCCTGAGAACTTCAAATGAGTGAAGAAATAAGGATGACAATAATATATGAAAAGAGTGGAAGATAAAGATGAGATCTTTTATAAAATACAGGAAAAAAGTAAGTCAATTTTTGGAAAACAAAGAAAGGATTGCAATTAAAGGGAAAGGTGGTCACTCTAATTATAACACTCGTTACTAGTAATAGCTACTCTATATCTATTTTGACATGGAGATAGATGGATGATTGGAGAACAATCGGGAAACTTCTTCATTTCGGGAAAACATGTTATAATAAAAAACAGATTAAGCAACTATGAGAGTGGGATATAACAAATCCGAAAGTCTAGTAATGCTCGATCACTTGTACATTATTCATTCGATTGCTAATGAATTGTTGTGCGAACACCTGCAAAGATTTCTGATGTAGTACCATCAATGTAAGATTAGATTCGCGCGAGCTGTATCAGATAATTTTTCATTCATTCGTCTGAATTAAAAAGGTTATAATATATAATTTATAAGTGATCTATTTCATAGTATTATTTTTGTCGTTTCTTCTATGTCATATTTTTGCTGACAGCGCAAGATTAGATTATTGCATAAATTGCACAAAACATTATTGCCGAACTGTTCATCTATATCTATACATATAAAATTCTGAGTCGAATCTGTACATTAAATATTTTTGGAAAATCTTATTTAAATAGTCATTATTATTGATACATAGGCCGAATCTGTAGTTTTTAGATTTTTTGTCTGCCTGTCTGTATGTATGGAACTCATCACGAGAAGACAGGTTATGGACAGATTTTGATGAAATTCGGTATGATGATAGCTGGGTATCCGGGTCAACATATAAGATACTTTTTACTGCGGGAAAATATCTCATCTCTGAGCAATCTATACTAAATGTCATATAATTTTACTCTAGACTGTACAGTGTAAACGTCAATATTATCGCAATGCCTGGATAAATAAATAACAAACTATGTATAAAATATTTATAAGTAAATACTTACCTTTATATAAATCTCAACTAACGCTGAAGCTATAAATGCCACTCCCGCTAGAACACCTCCTAATGTTAATTTGTGAAGAGGATTTATCAGAATATTCCTACGTCCTAAATATGGATATATGTACTAAAAATAAAAAATAAAAAAACAATTTCATCAATTCAATTTTTCAATCAATTTCAATTTTTTTTTAACTTAAAATATTTTTTTCATTACACATACGTGCTTTTAGTGGAAAGATCAGATGACGTTTTCTTTTTCCTTGAAATTAATTAAGTCATACTTTTCATATAAAATTTGCTAGTATAAAATTAATATAATATTTCAATGTATGATTACAGAGGTTAAATTTTATTATTAATTACAAAGATAATTTAAAGTCCATGCGTTTATCTTTTAATCAATTCATCTTTCGGTACTTTTATTACAATTAAAGAAGCCTGAAATCAGTGGCATCGCTATGCCATTGCAACCAATGCAGTCGCATGGGGCCCCTGATTCAAGGGGCCCCAGCCGGCCAGAAACGATTTTTTATTTCCAAAATTTTTTTCGAGCACAGCTCTCATAAAAGTTTAAAAAAACTGCAAGAAAAAATTGTCCTAAATTTTCGCATATTATTTTTTACGGGAACCACGAGGAATGTGATCGTACCTATGTTCTATAAAACAATGAATGGCTTTTACTAAATTTTACGGTTTTAAAAATTGTCTGTGGACCATATTCGTTTTCATAATAGGAAAAGGGGGACACTTCTATTATTATTTGTTTGCATTGGGGCCCAAAAAGGCTAGTTACGCTACTGCCTGGAACGATGGCATTCTACAACATTGAAGAAGAATAAATTTAGAAAATGTAATGAAATTAAATCTTTACACTTTAACCGTTATGTGATAGAATCATAATATATTCTTGCCATATATAATTTTAGATCTATATTCTTCAACGATTGTAGAATTACATTTTATCTAATGTAATTATATATTTTTCTAAATTATTTCTTTCATCTAAATTTTTCTATTAAACATTGCGTATCGTCAAGAGCTTTGTTTTGAGACTCACCTTTTGGGAGAGCGGTATAAGAATAAGAATACAAATCGGCGCGAACACTTGTAACTGATCTGGCTTGATCGTTATAAATCCTAACCGACCGTCCATTTTCGTGGCTTGCAATGTCCATCTGGAACCCTATAGGTAAAAAACCCATTGATATATAATCCTTTATTTTATTATTTTGTTCTTCATCTCCTCACTCTATCATTCGCATCAATAAAAAGAGCTTGGTGAGAGTCAATAGCAGTGCTTTATCTTTCCACAATTTCGGGCAGTATATCAGACTTTACTCTGACCTATTGCCGGACTTATTATCAAATTTTGAGAACATTTTTAATTCAAAATTGTATTTGAACAGTAATAAAACTTTTCTTCCCGACATTATATTTTACTAGTACGAGTAGCATTTACTATTATTTTAGAAGCATATCAAGTAAAACCTCAATAACAATTCATATTAAATGGCAGTTCTCAAAGCCACAATTGTACGGCACTAATTGGAACTGCTACCGACTGACGACGTAGACCGAGGGTGTATTAGACAGTGCCAGATAGATACATGCCACACTGCACATTCTTAAGGTTAAATTCTATTAGTATGACATACAGCATCGACTCTACATACGTTGGCTTACTATTACAAGGTTCCATGTTAATTTTAATGAAGTTTAGTAATTTTTACATAGAACTTCGTTATTTTGTAATTTTAAAAAACACAACATAGAACTATGTAAAATTGAATATTTTGTAGGTATAGTGCTGCTATCTAGTGGTTTGTTTTTGCAAAACTGTAGCTAATAACACATAGAACCTTGTAGCATTCATAACTAAATAAGTGCTAAAATTGTAACATAGAACCTTGTAATAGTGAGCCAACGAATTATATCGCTTAGTAGGTGATGTGAATTTGATATAGCACTCTGATTCATTTTCTAACGTGTGCTGTTTTCTATTCTGTGTGTTATGAATTGATTTTAAATATATATATATATATATATATATATATATATATATATATATATATATATATATATATATATTGCTCGTTTAAATATTTTAGACTATAATAGTTGAATAAAAATTTTCTGTCCAAACATACCGTAAAACCGTTAAACTTTAGCAATAAAGGAACTGTTAGCGAACTGTTATACTCATAGATAGTAAATTTTATGAATATGATATAAAATCGAGGAAAATAGTTCTATTAAGAGGTTTAAGTGTATTTAATATTTTAAATTACCCAAAATAAACTCTACGCCCCCCTGTTTGGGAACTCTTTCTCTATAGCATACTTTATAAGGTTAATGGACAATTGATTTATTACAATACAATTTAAATGATTATGATTTAACTAAGTAGTTATTTGTAAGCAGTGGTAGCCCAGTGGTAACGCGCTCACTTGGGAGACCGAGTAAAGCAGTTTCGAATCCCGGTCTCGAACCTCTGATATTC
Source organism: Brenthis hecate (assembly GCA_951806755.1). Taxonomy (NCBI): domain Eukaryota; kingdom Metazoa; phylum Arthropoda; class Insecta; order Lepidoptera; family Nymphalidae; genus Brenthis; species Brenthis hecate. The sequence goes on from OX638250.1 coordinate 21,974,308, forward strand.
TCATATGCGAATCATTTCCAACATGTTTAAGTGCTCGATTAAGACACCTTCATGTCTGAAAGAATCTTTTTAGAGAGCAAGTTTTCGAAAGACATGTGAAGTCCGCAAACCCAGACTTAGCCAGCGTGGTGGACTATGGCCTGATCCCCCTTGTATTGAAGCCCATTCCGTCCGAAGGCCCGTGCCCAGCAATAGGACGTTAAAAATGGCTGCATACATTGCTTTAATTTATGTTTATAAGCAATAGATAAGTATAGATATCAGCTGGTGAGGGTTTGACTATCTAATAGAAATTATAAATAATTAAGAAAATTACGTATATTTACATTAAATGTACACTATGTATACTTGTTTCGTTAAAACAATGTTATATGGCCATACTATTCGATCTATTAGGAGGTATATGACATCTAAAATATTCTCAGGAATTTTTAAAACTAGTTTATTGCTTACCAATTGATCAAGGAGTGCCCAAAACACTGGCAACACAGTGAATAGCATCAAAATCGACAAAGTTTTCTTCACATCCTTTATGAATCGCTTGTCATATTTGGGTTGCGTACTGTCCAACCAGTGAGATTGCTCTTCATTTCTCTTTTTTGTCGCTAAGTTTTTAATTCCTAACTGAAATAAACGTAATAGCCATTTCGTCATTGATATATAAAAACATAGATACACTTTATCTAACAAATATCTTTCAAAAAAGTGGCGTCGACATGTGACGTTAAATCAAATCAAAGATTAAAAGTTAAAAAATCGAAAGGTTTAATTATCTGATCACAAATTCGAACTTATGCACACCACATAAAGTAACTGTTTTTCCTAGTAGATGTCGGTATTGCAATGTCATAATTTCACTTTTCCCTATTAGGGGTCGAGCATATATACATATATATTTCATTTTGTATCTTTAACGTTTATCATCTTTTTTTGTAAGCAATGATGAGGGTGACATTTTCGCTTTGTGAACAAACCCTCTATAAAAATAAAGATTAAAAAAAAAAGACGTTTATCATCTTTCGGAGGAAACAGAAAAAATATACTCTCGGACTTCCATCATACTAATATTCTTTATAAAAAGCATCTAGTTCGTTTGTAGGAAGTAATCTCTGGAACTACTTGAACCGATTTAGATGGAATTTGGTAAGAAGATAGTTTGAGACCCTGGAAAGGTAGTTTTTATCCCGAAAATCATCCTTAAAGGGTTAAGGCAGTAAAAATAGGGCTGAAAGTTTGACGAACCCAATCGAAGCCAGGGTGAGTCGATGGTAATCAATATGCACTGTATGTTAGTTAATGATAGATACCCTTTCGCTTAATAAAATCTTAATGTATATAGTAAATATAAATATTGATACCGACATTTGCTTTACAGAGCAAGGGTAAATAAATTGGGTAAATCAAACAATATATAAGTTAAGTTTTTTTAGTGGGCGTGAATAAGGAAATGTGATATTTTAAGGGACAGCTAAAATGCTTAGATGTTACGGAGTCTATTTCGATAAAAATTGGGTAGAGTTTAAAAAAAATAATAGAATGTTTTAAAAGATACGTGATGTTAAATTTTCTGTAAAAATTATAAAATAAAGTATAAAAGTAAAGTAAATTTTGATATCTATATTCATTTAATAATCTACAGATACAGATAAATAAAATGGAAGTGTCTGTTTGTGATGTCAAAATAACAACTTTTTAGTAAATACATATGAAAGTATATGACGGTACCTACTTAATACTTATAATAAAAAATGTCTGTCTGTTTGTTCCAACTAATCTCCGAAACAGCTGGACAAATTTCGATAGGACTTTCGCTGGCAGATAGCTGATATCATAAGAAATAACTTAGGCTACTTTTATTTTAAAAAAACACCCAAGAGAAGCGAGGGTAAGTCGCTAGTAATTTATATGAATAAACATCATTCTAACATAAAACAAAACATGAACAAAAGCATAAAAATTTCTATATCAAATATATTTTCAAGTTAGTATATTCCTATTAAATATTTACACCAAATATCATAACTACAAATATTTACCAACTCTGTCAATTCTAACTCTAATTTTATATAAGGAAACTAAAAAAGTTTTATCTATGATGAAACTACGTCTATGCAAGATGAAATTAATTTCATCACCTATAACATAGTAAAATTGCCATAAATAGATAAGAGTTTTTTAATTATCCTAAAATATAAAATCATGAACATATTGTGACATTACAAAAAACAACATAAAAGACATAATAATGTATACCTTTTACCGGCATAAAATATGACGTTAGAGGGCTTCCATTAATTATGTGAGCTCAAAATGGGGGATCAATAAAATCTCATCAAATCTCATTTAAACATAACTGAAAATCTCACGTCAACTGTAAAATAATATATGTATATTCTACAGATAATAAAAAAATATGTTTTCTTCCATTTCTTTTAAAGTGTCACATTTTGCCCGCTGAATAAATGTCATGGCAATCTGATGTAGCGTAAATCTCACGTGACGGGGACGGGGGAGTGGGACAACAAAATCTCACTTAATCTCACCAAAGGGGTGAGGAGTCCAAATGAAAAGAAAAACAGCTTACGTAATTAATGAATGCCCTTAACGACAATAAAGGTACTAATCACAAAGCGACTTTAAACAAAACAATATTTTTAACATAACAAACAAATACATATATGTCTCTCACAAGATAACTTACAGAAACGCATTTAACGAAATCAAATAACGTATTCCCTTCCGGTTTCTTCATTACGTAACTATTCTTCGCACTGACGAAAATTACTACAAAATAAAATATTTAGATTATTATAAACAACATACAAACAATTTATTTCGTTATTAGTTTCTAAATGAAACAATAATTAAACAGTAGATTGAAAATACATTGGTCTAAATAAACTATACTATACCAATTAATTATTCATGTTATAAAGCAAAAAAATTTTTTTGTTTAAATTTACTATCTGGATATATCAGCAAGATTTAAATAATAATTTATATTAGCACTTTATAACCTACTAGCGACTCACCCTCTCTCCGCTCGAGTTCGTCCCTAGTTACGTTTTAAAGTTTTGAATAATTTACTCAGAGATGAGTTAATTTCCCGCAGTAAAAAATATTCTATATATTGACCCGGATAACCAGCTAACATCATACCAAATTTCGTCATAATCTGTCCAGTGGTTTTCTCGTCATGCGTTCCTAGATAGACGGACGGACAAACGGACGAACAGACAGACAGACAGAAAGATAGACAGACAGAAAAAAATATAAAAACTATAGCTTAGGCTTCTGTATATATAATAATGACTATTTCAATAAGATTTTCCAAAAAACATTTAATGTAGAGATTCGACTCAGAATTGTATTATATGTGTAGATGTATTTAAAAATGTTTTAGATCCTACTAAACTGCATAAATAAATTACTCGATCGAAACCGCAGGCAGTAAAATTAATAAATATTCTATAAGTTGTGGTTCTAAAATTACCATAATGTAAAATCGAATATTTATTTAGAAGGCTTTCATGCCTTACACTACCAAACCGCCAACGGAGCCACTTATAAGATAATCTTCTATGTATGAAAAGGATGTCAGACCCTTTGCACTTAACTTCACTGTTAATCTAAAGATATGAGAATGAATATTATAATTTTGACCTATTTGAAAAAAATACTTTACTTTTTTGGGTTTATTGTATATGTTACGGGTAATGCTAGAAGATTAAGTAAACCTAGGTTTACCCGGATTTACTTAGAATCACCCAAGGTTCTTGGGTTAAGTTCGAATAATAAATTAAATAAGTTTTATTCGGGATTTACCCATGTACACCTAGGTCTACCCAACACTGGTTGGGTAATGTTGCTTCATGTTTAATCACGAGGCACAAAGGACGTGGGCTCATGATGTTCCCCCGCGCCGCTCACTCAGCTTTTATTTTTTGGTAGAAACCTTTTTTTCTTTCTAGGTTGGTTAGGTTAGGTTTGAATATTTTTATTTTCACTAATTATTCTAACATTACCTAGCCTGTGTTGGATAAACCTAGGTGTGTTTGGTTAAATCCCGAATAAAATATTATTTCAATTATTATTCTAACTTAAACCTAGGTTTACTTAATATTCTAGCATTACCCGTAACATATACATAATACTCGTATGTTACACGATATCTTCTCCTATCTTGGACCTCTTTACATAATACTTTCTTAGAAACGTCGGGAACCAAATATCAAAATAAATCCGCGAAATAATCCGAAAAGATTTTTTTATTTAAAACCTCTTTACATATCTTTTTATGAATTGGAATATAGACAATGGAAAAGAAGTCCACTAGTTTAAGGATGAAAATATGAATTTCAAAATGATTAAGAAGCTCGTTTAAAAAATAAATTAAAGTAAAGATATTTATTAACATTGAGTTATACAATGTAAATGATGAGTACTAGCTTTCCTTGACTTAGGTTTCAAGATCAGATTATAAAGCAAATAACTATAAATAATAATCTATATTTAGCATGTCTTTCAATAAATGACGACGCGTTTGGCTCAGTTTCTAGTGACACTACTTGCTGTACCAGCGGTCGCGGGTTCGAGTCCCGATGGGAGCATTCATTCGTGTGATGAGCACGAATGTTTGTACTTCAGTCATGGGTGTTTATATTTATAATATGTATATATTTAAAGTTATATATGTGTAATGTATCAACTGTCTGGTATCAATAACACAGGCCTCGTAGCTTACCATGGAACTAGATGGTGCTGTGTGTTAATGTCCCAACATATTTATTTATTAAGTGACAGGTAACATACATTCTAAAACATGAATTACAAAATAGTACAAACATATCATGTATGTATTGTGTAGTGCTCATTAAAAATTCCTAATCATAGTTTTATTTAATAATTCCTAATCTTATACCAAAATATTTGGCTTCGAAAATATTATCTTACAAAGGCGAGACTAAAATGCACTGCATTCTAAATAGAGCCAGTGAAAATATTTAAAGGAAAGTTTAGAAGATTTTGCCGTAGCTTATCTCGTGGAAAACATTAACTTCATGGCATTAAGGCCATATTACACAGATAACACTTGAAGATATTTCAAGAGAAAGTTTTTTTTTATATTAAGTACTTTTGAAATATCTACTTAATTTTATAGATCGTTAGCGTAGATTCTAGCTTTTCAGAGAGAGAGCTACGCCGGCTCAGAAAGCAGTTCTGCTGAGAAAAGCAGGCGAAAAACTCAACAGTTGCTTTTTAAAAAAAAACTTGTTACAGTATTACAATCAAATATCAATTCAACACAAGTTACTACAAGGTTATACCAAAAATTTCCTATTTTCACCAACATTACGGAAAAGATAACAAAAATACTTTGCTGTTTTTATATTTGTTTAGTACCTCCCTATCAGACGAAGTTGTGTAAACAATTAATATTTTATATAAATTAGTTAAACACATTATTTATATAAAAATAAACTTTACGAACGCTATACCTAATTCCGCATATCTCCTTGAAAGGTAACCTGGCAAATATAGAATTTATATCTGACACTGACCCTGATAAAATGAGGCGGAAAAATAGTTAAAGTAAACGAAAACCTCTTTATATTTAACAAATAAACACAAAAAAATAATAGTTTGCACTACCGAAATAGACGCCCTCTTAGATAACGGTGAGGCTTGACTTGTTTACTATATTGCGATAAACACGACAAAGTAAATAAACGTAACTGGAGTCTTTATCATTCATTAATATAAAATTCAATAATAGTGTTATGCGTAGTTATAAATTAATTTATAATATAACAAGCGACTCACCCTCGCTCCGCTCGGGTTCGTCCCTACTTACGTTTTAAAGTTTAGTATAGATTTCTCAAAGATGAGATATTTTCCCGCTATAAAAAGTATCCTATATATTGAACCAGATAACCAGTTATCATCATACCAAATCTCATCAAAATCCTTTCAGTGGTTTTTCCGTGATGCGGTAACAGACAGACAGACAGACAAACAGGCAGGCAGACAGACAAAAGTTCTATAGATTCGGCCTCTATATCGATAATAATGTTTATTTCAATAAGATTTTCCAAAAAATATTTAATGTACAGATTCCGCTTGGTTAGAATTTTATTATATGTATAGATATAATAATTTTTGACGACACGTTTGGCTCAGTTTGTATTGACCCTACTTGCTGTGCCAGCGGTCGCGGATTTGAGTCCCGCTGGGGGCATTCATTTGTGTGATAAGCACGAATGTTTGTACTCTAGACACTACTCATGGGTGTTTATATTTACAATATTATTATATTATTATTTATATTATATTATTATTATATTATATATATTATTATATTATATTATTATTTAAAGTCATTTTTTATTTTCGTTGTATATCAGTAAATGAATTTAAGATATTTATAAAGTAGCTTATATTGTTCGCAAATTGCATATATTATATAATAAGTATTGAGCACCTATACCTATAATAAAAACTATTTAGTTCTCCAAATAGTTGACTGTTGATATATAATATTTAAGAGTAAAAATTCTCTACAGAAAATAGAGGATGTGTCTCTATAACATATGTACTCATATACATATGCATGTATAAAATAAATATAAACTAGGTTTTTATTATTCTTATACCAGCTTTCTTAACCAGAGCTGGTTGAAAACTAAATTAACACTAACTAAAATGGTAAAAAAAATTACTCACCTATGGACATCAACACGACCAGTCCCGGAGCGCCGAAAGCCAGCGAGTAACAGTCTTTATCCCCAAAGCAATGCACTTCAGATCTCAATATTGGGGATATCGTCTTCGCAATGAGACTTCCCGTACATATATTGAAGTACAATATGCTAAAATATAGAGCTAATTGCTTCTCTTGCCGCGGAAGAATGAATTGGTCCCCACCAAAAGATGTAACGCAAGGTTTTATACCACCAGTACCCACAGTTATTAGAAATAGACCTATTATTGTCCATAATCTAAAGGAAAAGAGAAAAATTGTAATTATTAAACAACACATTTGGCTCAGTTTGTAGTGACCCTACTTTCTGTGCCAGCGGTCGCGGGTTCGAGCTCCGCTGGGGGCGTTCATTTGTGTGATGAGCATGAATGTTTGTACTTCAATCATGGGTGTTTATATTTATAATATGAATGTATTTAAAATTATATATGTGTAGTGTATCAACTATCTGGTATCCATAACACAAGCCTCGTAGCTTACCATGGAACTAGATGGTGCTGTGTGTTAATGTCCAAACATATAAATTATAAAAAAATATTAAATTATAAATAACATATAAAAATTAACATATGAAAGAAGATTAAATTTAATACGATTATAAAACCTCCGAACATAATATATTAATTATTTTTATTATAGAATTTACAATTTAATAATGTGCTTAACATTATAATTAATGGCTTGTAAACAAAATTGCCTACAAGCGATATAATTTCAAGAACCAAATATACCGTAACAAAGACTTAAACATGAACTAAATATTAGTTATAATATATTATTATAATGGTAGTGGTGACGCGCTTACTTGGGTAGCCGAGTGAAGCAGGTTCAAATCCCGAGTGTTGCACTCTGATATTTTCATATGCGAATCATTTCCAAAATGATTACCACTTGCCTTACGGTGAAGAAAAACATCATGAGGAAACCTACAGGTCCTAGAGAACCTAGCAAGTTTTCGGAGACATGTGAAGTCCGCCAACACGCACTTGGCCATCGTGGTGGACTAGGGCCTGATCTCCCTCGTAGTGAAGGGAGGCCCGTGGTCGGCACAGGGGCATTAAAAAGAGCTGATTGCGTTATTATCAAAATTTAGTTTTTCTCTCCTAGGCACACTTCCCAACGCCGTCTTGTACAGGAATTTTCTTAACAGAAAGACTTAATAACTAAACTTGACCCGACCCGAGATCAGAACCTCCATACAAGCAGCCGTACTTGTTAGCCACTACACCACCGAGTAGAAAACAATACAATAAGCCTACCATAATGATATTTATAACTAACTTTTAGGTACGTACATTTTAAACCGTTTTGACCGTAATTAATCATGTCATAATTACTTCAAACCGAAATGTTGCAATTTGCCCAAACTAATTAGTAACTTTTGTACAACTTCATTTAGAAATATAATCTGATTTAACTCTGACATGTTTATTAACTTCTAAATAATAACTGGTATAATTTGGTGATTATACTGAATATGAGGTTTCAAGTGCATACGTACGTATATACATAGGTACATGGCAGAATTCGAAATGAAAAATTATAAATACAAGTGTGTAAGCCATTTTTTATCAACATCAAGATAACATTGATGTATTTAATTAATGAATATCTTTAGTCTGGAATCAAACTCACTGACTTTATTTATTTTTAAGCGACAGGCCTCTGGTACACTCACTCGCCGAATGAATATTGTTACTTTACATGGAAAATCAATGAGATAAGAATAGATAGTCCTTCTCCGGTCGAGCTGATCCGTTTATGCTAATACTAGAAAAGCTCTCCTATACAAGTCATATATACATCAATAATCTAGTGGCTAGCATGTACGACTGTAAATCCGAGAGCCCTGGGTTCGAGTCCCAGTTTGGGCCAAGTACAATTATTTGAAGTTGGGAAGTTGGCGGTGCTATAAGTCCGTATCTTGGAGGACCATAAGTTCTGCGCATGGTCTCTTACCGCAATTGTTGTATGAACGTCCTACCGGAGTTGGAGAGAGGGAATGGAATACGTATTGGACTATATGAAGTAATATCTCTTGCGTAAATATCTAGTCTCATTAATTCGGCCGCCGTGGCCGAAAACGAACAGGGGGAGAAAATAAAATATTTTCTTTAATAATAAATACGTATTCTACTCACCGCTTAGGCATATCAAGAACAGGTATCGCTGTTACAGCAACAAGCATATTTCCAACCGCGTATATAAACATTAGGTATAAAATTGTCCTGAAATAACGAAATAAGACAAATTAACAATCTATACATATAATAAAATTGCAACTAAGTCGAATTAGTACATTAAATATTTTTTGTAAAATCTTATTGAAATAAACATTATCATCGATACAGAGGCCGAATCTATAGGTTTTAGAATTTTTGTCTGTTTGTCTGTTACACACACAGAAAAACCACTGGAGGGATTTTGATGAAATTTCGTATGGTGATAGCTGGTTATCCGGGTCAACATATAGGATACTTTTTACCGCGGAAAAATGTGTCATTTCTGAGAAAAAATACAAAAACTGCAATGTAAGAGTATACGAGTACTACTCTATGTAAAACCTAAGAATTTGGTTTTTGGTCATCTTAACGCGGGCGGAGCCGCGGGCAATGCTAGTTCAATCAATAAGACATTGCATAATTTTTCTGTCTCTATCCGGTGAGTTAAAAGAACGTTAAAAAAAGTTTGTTTTAATTTTTTTATCGCGTAGGAAACTTAAGGAAATCCCTACTATCAGACAAATCAAATTATACACATATATGTATATTTACTCTAAAGCTTAACCTCTTTGTCTCCTCATTAGTCAATCTATTGAAATAAATAACTCATTAAGCGATATGTTCTAAAGATATATGCTTTAAATTGACAAAACTTTTTTTTGAACTTTTTTTTTGAAATAAAACAAATACTAAATGCTAAATGAAGCTTACCACAATACATTTGTGAAAATCGCACCCAAATCGGTTAAGCCGTTTCTGAGATCAGCGCGCACAAACGCACAGACAAACGGACAAAAAATCTAAAAACCTAGATAGAACCTAAAGCAATGATTGCTTTAGGTTCTATTGCGTTAATAAAGAAGTTAAGAAAGAAAAAATAATAGTTTTTCTCAAAAATCTTCCTTGTACCTATAGACAGCGGTTAGTTACAATTTTATTAGATACACATATATTTTCAAAATTATTATATTGCTTTATTGCAGTTGTTCTTAAAATATGCTTAATGAATAAAACATATTTCAAGAACAAAATAAAATAAATACTTACCTAAATTTGCCAAGATAATTGTCAGCAAGGATTCCACCCAAGATTGGGAAAAAGTAACAAAATGTACTGAACACATGATATATTTCTGTCGCTTCTTCGTCAGTAAAGTTTAACTTACTTCGCAGATAGAGCGTTAGAAATGCTAAAAAATATTAGGTTCATTATTAAAAAGTTAATTAACTGACGATATTACAAGCCTTTAATTTACTTTTACAATTCATTTAAACTTTTAAAGTGATATCTCCTATTAAGTATGAATGGATGGGGAATTTTATGTAAGTCGTCATCAACATGGTCACGTGACGTGTTAACGATAACACTAGGAGTGCCGATAGATGTCAAATTTTAATTCTAGATCAAGCAATTAATTTGAATATCCAAAAATAACAACTGTTTGTTTATAATTTTAAGTTTTCAGTTCTGTCGGCAGTCCTCATGACTGCTTATTTTTCTGTCAATGGCTTTATAGCGTACCAGTTAAGCATTGGGTACTTCGATAATAAATGTCACGTACAATGGAAAAGATACAAGAGAAATTGGATTTACACAACACGTGCTAGATAGATACATAATTTGAAGTTATAAGTGATGATTTTTATCTCAGAAAAATCTGGCAAAAATATTTGAGATTTAAAACATGATCGAATGAAGGCTGAAGTATACATCCGAATCTTAGGCATATATTTTTTTTTACTCAATTTCAAAATGTCTATTACTAGAAAACTATTTATTTTATAATATTTTCACATTACCTATAATTTTATGTGATTTCCACTTAAACTATTACGGAAACAAAATAATGAATTATAATAACATTACGTTTAATTATATTCACATGAACGATACGATTCGAATAAAACAGATTAACAAATGAAAACGATGCAAATAAATAGCTATTTTAAATCGAATTTAAATTAAAACGCGGGCAGAAAATGCTTAATTAAACGTTTACCGTTTTGCACACTTCAACAAACAGACAAGTGAGCCGAGAGGGACTAAATTTTGAATGTTTGAGTTCTGATTAAATCTTTCTCACTCTTAAAATTTAAACAAAAATAGTTTTTATAACAGAATTGTAAGATGTAAATTCATCGATTAACCCTTTCGTACTTATAGAGCTTGAAAATTGTCCACAAACAGCTCTCACTTACTAAAAAGCATGTGTGGCACTTGTTATTTTTTTGTAAAACGAACTACAGTCCACACATAAGCGATAATACTTTCTCGTATGCCTTTCTATGTAAGTGATTAACATAAAGATGATATTAACGATTTAAGCAATATTTTCAAATTAACTACTTAGTAAAAATAGAATTGTCCCTTTTAAAAGAGGGAAGAGTGTACTGTGTATCATATTTAGTATGAATAAACAAATTGAACTAAGTACCTACATATTTGGGTGCCATGTGTTATCATAGTAACGCATACACAAACGAATGAAGAAGATATCTAAGTCATATTAATTAAAACGGCAGGGCAGCTCTAGAGATATAGATCTTTGTTAACAGTTAGTTTACTTTAAAACACAGAATAGCAGGATATAAAATACCAAATTATGAGTACCCGAACATATATAAAATAAAAAATACATAAAATAAAAATTAGCTCACCTCTCATACCAGAATAAGAAAATCTCTCGCAAAACTCCGCAAGGATTATTATTATTACAATCCTTGGGAAACGCTCTTTTACCTAGAAAAATATTGGAATATGGAAAATGAAAATCTTAAATTTAATTTTTTAATAGTTTCAAAAAGGTATTCAGCCTAATCACAATTATTCTTGAAAAAAATTATTATTAAAAAATATTATATTACAAAATTAAAAACATGCGAACTTTTTTTTTCTAGTTAGCTTTTTAATATTATACTTGTATGTAAGTCGAAAAGTATAGTGTACAAAATTAAAACTATTTTCACAACTGAGAATTTCTTGAAAACTTTTCTTAACTTCACTCTTTGTATTTGCTTTGTGCATTAATATTTTTCCTTGTGTAGTTTAATGCCGGTTTTTAGAAAATGACAAGAGTTAAAAAAAATACACTTAAGTTTACATATGTAGTTTTTTATAATATCAATATTAGCATTCAGAATTATAGGATATCAGCAAACAATAGCTAAGAATTAACTAGATAATAAACACAAATAAACAATTGTAATTCTAATAAAAAACTCAAAAACTTTTTAATATAAGATTTGCACTTTTAAGATCACTTAAAACACACTGAAATATATAAAAATAATAAAACCTATTATAGTATTATATGATCTGTGATAAAACCAACCGAACTTGACGTCTCCCCATTAAAACTTTTAAGATCCTTACTAACTGTCATCTTACTCGTAAGTACAAAATATATTTAATAATGACTTACTTGTGAATTTATATCTTTTGCTAAACAAATAAGACGACATGACACATTATATCTTATTTATAATTTAACGCAAAAGTGAAATTAGTCAAGTTCGAGTCCGACTCATTTACCGAGGGTTTCCAACATTAAATGTTTTTGTAAGTTTTTAGAAGCGTACCTAATATTTCGGAACCCAGTATTGCTTTAAATTAAAAAAAAACATTTTAACACAAGAAGATCAAGTAAACACATTTCACTTATTGTAACGAACTACATTGTATGCACCTTTTTTTTTAAAATAACAATAATTGCATACTTGTAATTATTACATTATGAAGTGCCATTTCTATCTTTTTATTAATCGTAATTCGACTATAGTATAATGTAAAATTAAACCCCATCGTTCCTCATACATATAACAAAATTCTAACTAAGCCAAATCTGTACATTAAATATTTTTTGGAAAATCTTATTGAAATTGACATTATTATCGATACAGAGGCCAAATCTAGTTTTTAGAATTTTTGTCTGTCTGTTTTTATTTGACCGCATCACGAAAAACCCACTGAACAGATTTCGATGAAATTTGTTATGATGATAGCTGGTTATCTGGGTCAACACCTAGGATACTTTTTACAGTGAGAAAATATCTCATCTCTGAGCTAAACGTTAGGACGTAACGAAGAACGAACCCGAGCGGAGCGAGGGTGAGTCGCTAGTTTAAGATATAAATAAAGTATGTACCAATAGTCTGAGTAAATCGGCTAAATATATGAACATTACGAAGATATATTAAGTATTCCGGGTTTACCACCGAAACCCTAATGAATCAATTAAACTAGCATCCGCCCCCTTCTTTATCTGATTTATGTTCATTATAAAGTGCATTGTGTAAAAAATGCAAACAATTTGAACCCAATTTCTATTAAAGATATATAGTTACATATAGGTAGGTGTATCTAATCATTATACAAGGCTTTATATTTTTTTAAATAATTAATCAGTTTTTATAAAATTTACAAACAAAGTTTAAAACATACTATTATATTTATTATATACTTAACATTGAAATATTTAGTATTACGCTACACGTTATACAAATTTGCTAAACAAAACACCTTAGTGTTTAATTAGTCTGAGATCGTCAACATTAGCGTAACCTTAACTCATGGTTATTGTTCGTGTGTCATGCTTTCAGTACGCTACTGCTTCAGACTAAAAGAAATAGGGCGCATTTACACGAAGAGAATTTCTCGATTCGAAAACACGAATATTAAAAGAGTATAAAAAAATATAAAAATAAAAATACATGACTGCGTAAAAAGCGAACTCGAAAGTTTAACACCTCCAGGTAAATTTCTAAGAAATTAATTAAATTTCTAAGAAATCTATTGTTAACTGTAACGTCGGCGTGTCCGCGGTCGTGGAGGCATTAATGCAATCGGGGACATTTATCTTTCATCCTCCATAATGCTAATAGGTATAGCTACGACCACCGATGTCATAAAACTATACTCTAGGTCTAGGTCTTGGAGTAAGTGTGTCTCCGAGGAAATGCGCGTAATCTACCTATACATAAGCTTAATATGTAAATTCTAAACGAGTCGAATCTGTACATTAAATATTATTTGGAAAACCTTATTGAAATAGTATCTGTAGTATATCTTATTGAAATAGTTATCGATACAGAGGCCGAATCTATAGGAAATTTGGTATGATGATAGCTGGTTATCCGCGTCCACGTATAGGTTACTTTTAACTGGGGGAAATATTTCATCTCTGAGAAATCTATAATAAACGTTAATTTACGAAATCTATACTACACATTAACTTATATAATATAACTAGCATTCTCGCTACACTCGGGAAACTACGGGAATATAATCTTCAATGGGCTTTGGGGGGGGTCATAACCCCATAACCCCCCCCCCCCCCTGGATCCGCGCTTGCACTCGGGTTCGTTTTAACGTTTAGTATAGATTTTTCAGAGATGATATACTTTCCCGCAGTAAAAGTATCCTATCCAGACAGACTGACAGATAGACAAAAATCATAGATTCGGCCTCTGTATCGATAATAACTGGCTGCAGTTTAGTATATGGGACGCGGCCCCTGGAAGAGAGGGTGGTATTTTTGGATATGGGAGGCAATAGGGAGTCCGAATTTATATAATTTATTTTGAGGAAACAAAAGAGTCAAAAGTTATTGAGACTTATAATTTCAACATTTCTATACCTTATTATGACATTACTGCCATTTTGACACTTGAAAATGTGCCAAAATGATCTTCAAATAATGAGTCAGATCTATCTCCGAATTTTGAATTAACATAAAGCACTTAAAATAGCAGGGGTTCTGGGTTTGGAATAAAAGAAAGACCTAACGAGAAGGCTAAGGCGGGAGCTAAGCTACGCTTCGCTCCCGCCTAGGCCTTCTCAACCTAAATTATCCAAGTCGGACTGTCACTTAATCGAAAATAAAATATAATACACTTATATTAAAAAAATTGTCTACTTACGTTTATAAATTACATGAGTACACGTAAAACTATAGTAATACTATTAAAAGAAAAACTAGAAACGAGCGTATTATACGAAAATTAACAAAAACTAATAACTACTAGAAAACAATATGAGAAAAATAACTATGAAAAGGAGAAAAAAATATGAAAACCTGAACGCGTTTAATCAATACAGATCGTTTTCACATAAACTATCGAACTTCGCGGTATTTATGACTACCCGCCAAAAATACTGAAAAGTATTCACAGATAATAAAATCAAATAATGGTTTAAAATTTTTTGCTAAATAAATGTAAATTTATTATATTTTTCATAAATCAAATAAAAACTCGTAAATGTATGCATGAATTCAAAATAACATATTTCTATTTTAAAATCTTAGTAATCTCATGACAATTTTCACTTTTAATAATATGTAAAACTCTTAACTAATTACGAGTATTACGCGGTAATCTGTTGTCCTGAAAACGGTATAGGTAAAACAAAAATTGACAGTTTTGTTTTATTGTGTTTAGATTATTGTTTTTAGTAAAATGAAAATATGGATTTTACAAAAAAAAAGATTTTTATACAAAAAAAAAATTTAATAATCGTTAAAGTTATGCTTATCTTTTGTAATGACTTATTTATGTATAGAAATGTATGGAAATGTTCTAACTTTAAGTTTCAATAACTTTTGCTCAAAATAATTTTTATATATTTGGACTCCCTATCACCTCCCCTATCCAAAAATATCACACTTCTCCAGGGACCGCGTCCCATATAATAAACTTGTGCCTTTTTTACTTTCGTATAATAAAATCTATTGAAATATAAATATTCAAGTTATTCTTCTTTTGGCACTTTTAGAAAAAAATATGAAAGTAAAATTTTTACGATGCGCGCGCACACCGACAGTCAAAAAAATGACAGGATGAAGTTAGCTGCATTCCATTTACAAACAGAGAGTGTGACATAACATACGGGATGAATTCTTTAGTAGTTATACCAAAGAAGTATATTATTATTAAATTCTTACGTGCATAGTGCATACATACTTGTACATATAACACACACACCCACACACACGTTGTTTTTTTTTGTTATTATAACGCACCAATAATAAAGCGTTTCATTTCAGCCTATTTTCTAAATAACAAAATCTATACATATAATAAAATTGTAACTAAGCCAAATCTGTACATTAAATATTTTTTGGAAAATCTAATTGAAATAGACATTATTATCGATACAGAGGCCGAATCTATAGTTTTTAGAATTTTTGTCTGTCTGTCTGTTACTGCATCACGGAAAAACCACTGGAGGGATTTTGATGAAATTTGGTATGATGGTAGCTGGTTATCCGGGTCAACATATAGGATACTTTTTATCGCGGGAAAATATCTCATTTCTGAGAAAAAATACAAAAACTGCATTGTAAGAGTATACTAATACGTAAAACGTAAGAATTTAATTTTTGGTCATCTAAACGCGGGCGGAGCCGCGGGCAATGCTAGTATTAAATATTTTGACGACTAGTGAAACCGTCTAAGCAATATTTACATGCATAAAAATATTTGTTTTTCTAATAAGTCACATATAAATGAACACAGCATAAATAGTAACAAATTTATAAGTTCATACATTTTTATTAATCACTATAATAGTATTATCGCTTTACATATGCATGAAATGGAACATATCTAATATCAGTGTCACTGTCAATTTTAAAATATAAGCAACGGTTACGTCAAGCTCAAATAACAAGTTCCATCCAAGTTTGTTTGGTTTCTTATCGTTCAATTTTATAATTTACAGCGTAATTAGTATTAAAAATTATGTTAAATCAAATAATATAATGACATACTATATATTTCAAATTATAATTATTAAAAGTTTTATGTTTTAAATCGGTAAATATTTGTTTTAGTGATTTTTTTTGTGGCATACGAAATCAGGAATAAATAATTATTATAATTACAAAAGTATTATATTGTTGTGTGGTACTTGTTATAGATTTTCAAGATGCCAAGTTCAAGAATACCTTCGCCTGCTAGATCCCAGGGTGTAATATCGACGCCTCGTCGAGATAAGTTGCGACGACGAACACGCAGTGTTTGTTCACCAGCACAATCTAATGTCTCAGTTCGTCTATCTACTCTTGTATCTTACTCTTATAAAATCTCACCTATGCCCAACAGACAATCAGTACTTGCTGATGAAACTGATATTGAAATAGTACCTGGCCGTAAGTACATTATTGTTTTGATTATATGGTAACGCGTTATAACTACTTTCAATAAGCAACTAAAAAAAATGTATATAACATCTTGCAATAAGAGAACTTTGATATAATTATATTGTTATTAAAATAACAATACTCTCTGTAATATAGTATAATATATAATATTAATAGAAAAATAATTATATCCCTAAACAAATATAATAGCTTTAAACTAAAGTATAAAATAAATTCAGGTTTATGAATATAATAATAAAATTAATAAAACACTTTATTTAATACTTTCTTAGATTTATAGGACTATTCTATTTTTATTAATATATCATATGCGGATAATAACTCACTACCTTTTTTGAGTTTTTCTGCAGATTTTTGACACTGATAAAATCTAAAAATATAGTTTATTTTCGAACACTATTGATAACTCAAATTTTACATTTGTAAATATAATGTATTTGAAGATAGTTTACCAGTTTTATGAAGATAGTTACCCATTGAATTTTAAAACTTTATACATTATATTTTATTTAGTGATAGAGCTAACTCATAGGATAGTAGTACTTGGTACTATCTAAGGTTTGAACTTGATACATTAGTATATTATACTGTTTAAAATCTTTTCTTTTTTCTACAATAATATCATGTTCTCATGTTTGCTCATCAATTATTTCTCTAAGTTTGTTTTTTAATATAATCATAATAACAAACTTATGACATATTTTAGTTACATCCCTACTGAAATAGTAATGGAGTGGTTTTATAGAACTATTATCTGGCTTATTATATGTTTATTTTATTTATTCACAGAAACAGAAAACAAATTAAAAAATTACAACTAACTTATTAATTGCTAACATATCATTTTAAATTTTCTATCCAGTAATATCCATCTTCAATATAAATTTAACACAATATTATAATTATATTTCTATCTTTTATCTACTTTGTATTTTAAACTTATTGATACTTATACTCTTTGGTTTAACTATATGAAAACTGTAATAACAAAGAGTATAATCACTTAATAATTTCCTTTAACAAAACAGACTTACTTCACTTTAATATTTATTTTGAAATACTTGATGAAATTTGCAAGCAACCATGTGTTCATCTTCAACAAGATATAAAAATAATTTAAAATGTACATTTGCTTGTACAATTTATAATATTATATAATATTAATTATTAAGCATACTTTCTAACTCCATTGGGGTTTTTGTTTAATATGAGTTTCTAAATACAAAATATTATGCCACTTGACACAGTCATGGCCTCACTGTTTTGTTCCGATTTCATTAGTAACTGGAATATCATCAATCCATTGTCTCATTTTAGGTCAAAGTTGGTGGAAAAAATTGGGTGATAATTCTAGAGATGTAATGGACGTTCTGGAAACCAAAGATATGGCGGAGATAAAAAATGTGGCAGATGAATTTGATGTAGAAGTTTTAAGGTATCATTTGAAATATTTTATACTTATTTATTTACAAATATTGAAAAGATAGTCTTGATTATTTTTATAAAGTAGCAACTTACTCTTGCTTGGCTCGGGTGCATCCCTAGATATGTTTTAGTTTTCCGACTTCAAAAAGGAGGAGGTTCTCAATTCGACTGTATGTTTTTTTTTTTTTTTTATGTTTGTTACCTCAGAACTCCGTCATTTATTAACCGATTTGGACAATTTTTGTTTTGTTTGAAAGGGTATACTTCCAGATTGGTCCCATTTAAATTTCAAAAAATACCACCCCTAAGGGTGGAAAAACAACTAATGATGAATTTAACCTACTTCTAATTGTCATATTGACTTGAAACTTTGCAAGTATTTCTATTTCCGTTGATAGTACAGTGGTTCGGTATTGTTGACCTGATCTGATGGCAAGGCCAGAAGGTGGATAGGTGGAACTCTTCAACATCTAATAGTAGATACTTTGAGTTTGGGCTTATTTTGTTTGATTTGACAAGCCTAACACGTTAGAATCCTTACTTTGCTACTACTGTCTACACTAAAAAGGGAAAAATAAAAACTTTTTAACAAAAAAATAAAAACCGACTTCAAACAAAAGCACTAAAAAGTGAAAAATAACTGATTGGTAGTTTTCATTTACTATACATACCTAATCAAATATTTTCGAAGTCGGTGTGCTTTGGCTAAGTAATTAAAGCCTACCTATTAAATACATACCTAATCAAATATTTTTGAAATCGGTCCCAGCCCATACAAAGCAAAGCACACCGACTTCGAAAATATTTGATTAGGTATGTATAGTAAATGAAAACTACCAATCAGTTATTTTTCACTTTTTAGTGCTTTTGTTTGAAGTCGGTTTTTATTTTTTTGTTAAAAACTTTTTATTTTGAGCAGGATCCTAATTATTTTTCTAAAATAAAAGTATCCTAAGTTACTCTTTGTAACATCCGCTATCGCATGTGAAAGTCCCATCTAAATCATTCCAGCTGTATCAGACATTAGCTGAAACAAACAGACAGACAAAAAAATTAAAAATTGTGTTTTTCTTATAAGTACCATAATATATATGTTATAACTTATAATAAGTTCAAATGCATTAGGTGAAAAGCTGTTATGTTAACATTACAAACATACACTTTAATTTTATTTATTTATATAAATTTTAATTAATTGTACCCACATAACTCACTCCTATTTAAAGAATAGTGTGGCTATATTAATATATTCAAGTTTTAAGATTCACTTCAACTTCAATCAATTTCTTACTCACATTAAATTTAATTCAATGTTCACTGTAAGAAAAAAATATAAGCATTATTTTTATGTCCCTTGAATAAAGACTAATACAAACCCCCATACATACTTCCACCACCTTTTCATACCCTTAAGGGATGGTTTCCGGGATAAAACGTCCTTCCCAGGGTTTCAAACTATCTCTATACCAAATTTCATCTAAATCAGTTCAGCTAAAAAGGTAACAGACGGACAGAATTTCGCTTTTATAATATTAGTATGGATAGCACATCAAGTGTATAAAATAGATTTTATGCTTATTTTGAATTCTCTAGATAAAATTTATATACCAACATTTTAATAAATCATACCTTAAAAAAAAATTCTTATTAATATTGCAGCCAAGAGAAACAAAACTACACACTAGACTTACCTGAAAGCAGTGATGGAGAATCCATTAGCAGCATAGTAATTCCACAACGAAAACTCTTCACCCAAAAAGAGCATAATCCTGAAAAGAAATTTTCTCTAATCCAAAATAATAGAGACAGTCAATCTAAACATAAGAGTCACATTGATCATGACAAAGATATAGAAATAGCTCCCAAAAATTTATTCAGTCAACCGTCTAAACCAAGAAATAAGCCTATGTTTCCGGCTGCTTTACTTAACATATCAGCTAATAAAACGATGAATAAAACTAAAGAAATGCCTGTAGCTGAAGTTAAAGGTCAAGTTCGTAATCTCTTTGGTAACAAACCTGGTACAAAACGTAAAAACATGTTTGCTGATTTCATTGTATCAGAGAGTGAAGATGACATCCCAGATATACAGCCTAAAGTATTTGGATTTCAAAAGAATGTAGAAAAGAAACGTCGAGAAAGTTCCATTTCTCAAGTGTTGCACCATTCACCCACATCGAGTATAGATTTGGAATTGGATGACTGGAAACTTTTACCTTCCTCAACTATGGTTGGGAATCAACTTGAAGAAACAACACCTGTAAAACGAGCGAGACTCAGTAAACTATCAGAAGTCAAAGAAACTGAAACTTTATCAGATAAAAATAAAACCTTGAACAAAACTAAACAATCTAACAAATCAAATATTGCCCAAAATAAATCGAAAGTATCCTCAAATTCCAAATTAGACATTGAAAATTCAAAATTGCAAAATGATAAAATAAATATAAATGGTCAGTCAGACGATCAAGCAATAAATAATTCGAACAATCGCCTAACTAGAAACAAAAGCAAATCAATTCGCGAAACTTCTTTGTTAGAAGCTAATCTATCTAAAACTATAAATAAATCTAAAAATATTACGAGTAAGGATCAAAGTATAGTAAATAAAGTTAATGATAATCAAGAAAACATAAATTTGTTACAAGATGAAGGAAGTATACAAAATGAACTACTTCAAGATGACGGCGAAGATAATGAAAATTTTACTTTAGAATATGAAAATGATGATGAACAAAATAATGAATGTCTTGATACTAATGCTAACGGCGGGAGACAATCAAAAGATAAAAATGATACAATGAAACAAACAAGCATTAAGAAGACTGTAGATGAAGAAAAACAAAGTGTTCATAAACCTATAAATAAAAGTTCTTATAATAAGCGAGAAAATATAAACAAAAGTGGACAAAATAATGTCAATATGGACATTGATATGCTCGATAGTAATGCCATTGAAAAACCAGTTCAACTGAACAATAAACAAGAAATCCAAAATATTATTAGTGAAAAACTGAGCGAGAGTGAAAATGTTAAAAATAAAACAAATGTATCAACACATAACACAAGTAAGAAGCAAAATAAAAGTAAGAATAAGCAAGATGAAATAGTGGAAGCTGAAAATAAAGTTAATCAAGAAAATCATAATAACACAAGACAAAATAAAAATTCTCAAATTGAATCTAACAGTGTAAGTCAAGAGATGGAACATGAAGATGATAATCAAAATGAAAGTAAACCCATAAGCGAAGAAAATGAAGAAAAAAATGAGAATAATAAACAAAATAATACAGAGGAAAATGAAGAAGAAAATGAGAGTAATGAACAAAGTAATACAGAGGAAAATGAAGAAATTGCAACTAATATTGAAGACCAAAATGAAAGTCATGAAATTCAAAAAGAATCCCAAGAAGATGAAATAGAACAAATCGATTCGGAACAAGAGCAAAATGAAAGTGATATGGAAAATGAAACTGAAAAAATGGAAGAGAACCAAGAATTAAATCAAAATGATAAAGATGAAGAAGATGATTCCGACAATGTTAAACAAGATGATGAGAGTGTCACTTCTAATCATGAAGAAGAAGAAAATGTATCGACCATAAATAAAACCGATGAACAACAAAACGAAAGTGTTGAAATTGACGAAAATGAAGAAGAAGATGAAGAAAATGAAGAACAAGATATGGAAAATGAAGACCAGGATTTGGAAAATGAAGAACAAGATATGGAAAATGAAGACCAGAATATGGAAAATGACGAAGAAGAGGTAGAAAATGAAGAAGATATGGAAAATGAATACCAGGATGTGGAAATTGACGAACAAGAGATGGAAAATGAAGATCAAGATGTGGAAAATGAAGAAGAAGATGAAGAACAAGAAATAGTAAATGATGATCAAGAATCAAACGAAAGTGAAGTTGAAGAAAATGAAGATGAGAATGAACAAGGTGATCACGATGATACAAGTGAAGAAGAAAATGACAATGAAGATGAAGAAGTAACTGGAAATAAAAATGATGAATCACCGAATATCACCCACGATACAACCGGAAAGCATCGAGATATACAAAAAGTGACATCACCTGAAGCCATTCTTCACGACAAAACGAACCAAATTGATTCATTCGTGGCGGAAGGACGAAACACAAGTGTAAGAAAAACTAAAAGCATTTTGGCCAAAACGCTAAACATTCGTCCGAGCTTGGCCCCAGTGAGAGAGAGTACGGGGTTTTCAGACGGAACAAGGAATTCAAGTGCCGATAACTCTGGCTGGGATTCCCATAGAACGACAAGAAAAACTATACGAGAAACTTTCGGCAAAGAATTCACAACTCGAAAGTCCCTTCGAGCTTTAGTTATGGAGAAATCGGCCAAACGGCATACAAATTTTATGGAAAAACGAGCAGATTTAACAGAAAACGTGGATAATACTAAAATACCGCAAGCTAATTCGACGGAATTGCCTCATTTTGATTCGTATGAAGATCCTGAACCGGTGCATGTCGATGAAACTACTGAATCTGATCCCGACCAACATGAGATGTCGAAGAGAACGCGACAGACAACACTAGAAATATACTTGCAAAAGATTAAACAAGACAATTTGGAACGAAAACGTAAAATTGTAAGTTTTATTTCATTATCAATCAATTAATATTATTACATAGTAGTGTTGTTTAATAATTAATTGATTCATTTCTATTTATTTACACGGATATTTTAAAAAATTTGATACTACATTTAGCAAAAAACAAAGCAGTCTCTCTCATGTTTATCGTATAGGATTCGAAACACTGGGTATTCTAAAAATCGAAGATCAATTGAAACTTAACTTATATTTCATGTAGAATGTTATATATTTCTTTAGATTTTCTTATTCCTCTTACTAATATTAATGTCTTCTGTTCTTTATTTATTATTTTATGTTCTGTATTTCTTTTTCTTATTTTAAATACTATTTATTTATTTTTAAAAATACAACCCATTTTAAATTTTTAAAAGTTGAGGAAACCATCGAATTGAAACTGCGACAAAATCCGAAAAGATAGCTTCGAATTACGCATTATTTTACAATTACTAAATATTTTTGATAAATATTTACTTCCACAGGAAGAGCAAGTGAGAAACTCACTAAAAACGACAACGCAAACCTACAATCTGTTCAAAGTTCCACGAAAACCAGTTCACCGTGTGAAACCAGCGGAGAGCAAGCCCAGGCCCAAACAAAATAGACCCCTCGTGTTTATGGACATGTTGCCCGCTGAAGTTATAGAGGACATGAAATACAAACCTCCGAAGAGATTCAAACCGAATAATGCGTCGTGGATTACTAAACGCCTGTACAAGTTCTTGGAAACTAAGTTAGAGCCTAAGTAAGTTGTCGTTAACTGTTAAAAAAATCTATGAAATATTATTTAAATAATTCCACTTTTTACACATTTTCCAAAAAAAAACAAAATTAATCCGAGAAGAAATCCGAAAAGATAGTTTTATTTAAAATACTTTACCATAACAAAACAAAATTCCAGTTACAACTACAAAGCAAGGGTGCGGGCAGAGAAACTGGTGGAAACAATTTACAACTTCACAAAAGACGTGAGAAAGCAGCACGTAGCGCCATTGCAAATGGTGGATGCCCTCAAACAAGAAATGGCGCGTTTGAATATTGTCAAAACACACTTTGATTTCTACGAGTTCTTCCAGGAGTACATGCCGAGGGAGATTAGGATTAAGGTATACTTTAACCCCTGACGCAAAAATAGTGTTATAAATTGCTGTGTGTGTGTGTCTGTCTTTGGCATTGTAGCTCCCAAATGGATGAACTGAACCGATTTTGTTTTTGTTTGAAAGGTGAATTAGTCGGGAATGTTCTTAGCTATGTTTGATGAAAATCGGTCCATGATGATCAGGGGTATTTTAAATTTTTAATTTATGTTAACTTATTGTTTATTTTTGAGTAATGGGATATTGATGCTTTATTTTAAAAAAAATAAAAATGTACCTATATTCAAAGTAAAATTATTTTAATTATTTTATTAAAACACCAAAAGGCAGAGACTTGAAAGACTTGAGGGTGAGA
This sequence comes from Brenthis hecate, assembly GCA_951806755.1. Taxonomy (NCBI): domain Eukaryota; kingdom Metazoa; phylum Arthropoda; class Insecta; order Lepidoptera; family Nymphalidae; genus Brenthis; species Brenthis hecate. The sequence continues at coordinate 21,998,958 of OX638250.1, forward strand.
CTTACTAAAATCACCAACAAAACTATTTCTAACTTAGCTTTTAATTTAAATTTATATTTCTAACTTTCTAACCTTAATTCATAGAGTATGTACTATGTAGTAGGATACAAGGTTTTTTGTGGAAATGTTTGCATTTGGAGAGTGACGGGCTGATTTTTACCGGGAGATTATCTCTTTCCCACGGGAAAATACGTTATAATAAAACCCGCAACAACTCATTATACCTATTTATATATGTATATAGTCTATCTATTCAACACTAACCGTTAAAACGCACCTAGGTGAAAACCCTAGCGAAGCGAGGGTGAGTCGCTAGTTCTGCATTATACATACATATGTATTGTGTATTATGCAATCACACTCTTTTGTTGGAATATTTCATAGCTGATGATAGAGTGAGTAATTTGTTCCTTTAGAGGAGAACGAAGCAACACATATTATTTAGTATATTTATAATATGTATGTGTTTAAAGTTATATATGTGTAGTGTATCAACTATCTGGTATCCATAACACAGGCCTCGTAGCTTACCATGGAACTATATGATGCTGTATGTTGATGTACCAATATATTTATTTTAATTTACAAAGAATCTTGTTGAAAATAATATTTTCCTTTCAGGTGATTCCAGACGTCGTGAACAACATATCTCTGCCAAAGCACGGCGTGTTTGCGGATATCATAAGATAGCTTTCAAGTAATTTGTCTTTTAACTTCTGGTATAAGTTTTCATTTAAATGTCTGTTAATTTGTATTAAATAATGTATTTTTATATGAAGATTCATTTTTCATACACACAAAAACTTAAAGAAAACTACCAAGTGATTGGTAGTTTTCTTTATTTTTTAATTTTTTTTTGAAGTCGGTTTTTGAAACGGCTGAACCGATTTTGACGGGACATTTACTCGCAAATAGCTAATGTTGTTAGGTGTAACTTGGGCAACTATTATTTAAAAAAAAGTGTTCCACTCAAAAAGAAGTACCTAGGGTAAGTTGCTAGTAATAAATAAAAGTCAGCTAATGCTAGAATTTGTTTATTTGAAAATAGGATACGAATGTATACCAGTTACATATAACGGAGCACCCAACACGAACTGCTACATAATACAATACTTCATGATGATTTTATTAAAAAAAATCTCTTTAAATAATTCCAAAGCTATATAAATATTAAAGTTTAACTTTCGAATAATAGAGCAAAAAGCTTATTCTATACTTTGATTTAACCAGAACTTAATATTGGAATATAATTCACAAATGTTTTGAATGTATTATTTAATAATCATACTTAATAATAACGCCATATTCAATGAACTAAGTGATTTTCACATACACAATAACATTCTATACATGCATAAGTACCTATTACAATTAATTTAAATGTGTCAAATTTAATACAAATAATTATAGCCTGTTTATCGAATCCACTTCGTTTTTTATTATTGCCAGAATCATACTTATTGAAAGTCTCATTTTGAACGAAAATCCCAGTTGTCTGTTTGTTCGTTGTTAATTGTATCAATAAGGCCTCATTTTCGCCCTTTGAAATTTTTTTCAGTTCTAGAACACTAGTAATAGAAAATTAGCTAATTATTTGAACAATTGTCAACCTCGAAAAGATCATAGACCATTAATAATTATACAACTGCGAAAGTAGTCAATATTTACCTCTAAACAAAAAGATCTCACCATCCCTTGTAAGTACAAGGCCTATTCAAACTAGCCCATAAGTCATGTTTTCAAATTATAAATTTTGACAAACTTCTAAAAGAACAAGTTGTATATTACATATAATAAACAAACAAACAAAAAAATATCGACAAAATAATATTTTCGCGTATTATACATAATTCGATTTTGACCATTATTTTTTTAATGCAACATTACACAATAATTGTAAAAATCGATTATATAGATAAAAGTAATTAAATTGCTTTAATATTTCAAGATGGTAGACGTCAGAAAACTATAGGAACATAGACAAACAGAAGATCGAGTTATAGTGTGAAATAAATTTGAAACTACATCAAAATCTGCTCAGTAGATTTATTAATATCAATATTCAATATACATACATATAATATGACGAAGTATATACCAAGCGGAATCTATAGTTGAATACGCGTTCAATGAATATTCCATACAAAATACATTTGAATATCACAAATTGTAAGTAAAAATAAACAATCTGTACTACGATTAGGGAGTGTAATAAAATCCTTTCAAATACTATACATTCAGAATTGCTATTTCAGTTAAAGCTACGTTTTATTTAAGCGAAATATCAACTATTAAGATTCAAAGCGAATATATTTGTGATCCCGAACAGTGTATGAGGGCTATCGTTTTTGTTGTCACCAGTTGGCGCCACTGGGGGAGTAAGGTCCTAAAAGTGTTTAAAAAATATTTGTTAGTGCATTTATAGTAAATTAATTCAATATAATAATAATAATTGTTAGCGCGGAACCAGTTTACCAGAATTTTATTTTAAATCTATACATATAATAAAACTCTGAATCGAAACTGTACATTAAATATTGTTATGGAAAATTATATAGTCATTATTATCGATACAGAGGCTGAATTTATAACAGTTTTTAGATTTTTTGTCTGTCTGGGAACGCATCACGAGAAAATTACTGGACAAATTTTAATAAAATTTGGTACGATGATAGCTGGTTATCCGGGTCAACATATAGGATACTATTTACCGCGGGAAAATATCTCATTTCTGAGAAAAATATACAAAACCTTCATAATAACAAGTTGAATTAAATATTGACGGCACAATAATTATGAATATAATTAATAAAACTTCGCGATGAAAAACTTACAAACAGTAAACATTCAATATAGCATTTGACATTACTAGAGACCTCACTCTACACTAGCGCCTCTTGCGGCGAATTCAAACGCGGTAGCCCTCATTTCACAAAATTATTTCTTATACAATATATGTATATAGAAAAGATAAAAACCCTATTAACTCTATACATTGAACGACATGGAAAATCATCACAAAATGTAAATCCAACTTATATAATAAAATTAAGCTTCATTAGGATTCTTACCAATGAGAATATATTTGTATCTCACGATGCATATTAATTATTTTCACTCCAGACCGACTTCAAAATGGAGAAAGTACTGCATTTAGTTGTATATATATATATATATATATATATATATATATATATATATATATATATATATATATATATATATATATATTCTCGATATTTTTTGATTTGATTATCATCCATCCGCGTTAAATACCCATACAAATTTCAACATAAACAAATACTGTGTCACTTTGGAGTCGGTATGCCTTTATAGTTGAAATAATTAACGATACATACGATTAAACAAAGCAATAGGTATTTTAAAATGAGTATTAAATAAAAAAATATATAATTCTAACAAACGAAAACTAATTAAAAATGAAAGCGCAGTAAAAATTGCGACAGCGGTGGAGTTCTTAATATTAAAATTTATTAAAGTTTGATTTTGACTTGATTACAATTCCTACATTATAATCGCGGATATAAAATGCCTACAAAACGCTATCCTAATAATCGTAGGGATGCGCCAATAATACACGATTACATACATTTTTATACAAAACGGTACAAAATTGGGTAAAAATGACTTGGCACTACTAAGACACAATTTCCGAGGGTAAGTTGGTTAAATGGCCTAAATATTTTAATATGAATACTTCGGTTGTTAATTGAGACAACCAAAGTTTCTAAATATTCTCAGAGCAATCGAATATTTGGTTATCGAAGTCAACCGAACTAAAATATTTAGCGCCAGCACTAAAATTATTTAGAATAAAATGCGAATGTTATTCATTATATTATACATACATATCAACTTTATAAAATAATTCGGTTAATTCGGACAACCGAAATAGCATCAATTCGGTTAATCGAATAACTGACACTAAATACGAGAGTGCAATAATAAAACGGGATTTTAATCAAACAAATAAGATCACGCAATACTCATACTATAAATAAATTGTATTAAAAAATAATAGATGTAATATTTTAAAAGCTACATTTGACTAAAGCAAAAGCCTTGATATAACTCAACAAGTCCAGTTTAGATACAATTATTAGGCGATAGCATTAAAAAAACTAGAAAAATCTCTTAAAAAAATGTCTAGAAACCAAATTATTTCTTCTTAATAATCGGTTAATGTATATATATATATATATCTCGCCTAATAACTACATCTCTAAAGGGACAATAAAGTAAGGCAGTATATTATTAAACTTAAATAAATGTTTATTCTAACACTAAGTAGTTACAATATAACACTAATTATGCACATTTTAACTAAAAACCTAACTATATTATTTATCAGTCAAATAAATTTTTAAGCCAAATATTCTTCATACATCAATTACAGTATAATTATAGTTCATTTACACATTCATTATTAGAATAATGTTGATCTAAAAAAATAAATAATTAATATATGCTTTAAAGTTGAATAAAAATAAGGACGTTTAAAAAATTCACAATTCATTCTTAAAATAACATATATATATATAACATTATAAAGTGAAGAAAAAATAAAATTTTCTTAATAATGTTGTCTCTATGATGAGAATATTATTTTAAAATGTGACATTTTTGAAAATCCTGCAACTATATATTTTAATTTTTAAGGATTTTAAAGTAAATTAAAGATATATTTGCAAATGAGTGCAAATAATTCATAAATAAAAATGCATTCAGACTTTTTGCACATTCGATACACATATACCGTATATGTTGATATACTATAAAATAAAACTAAAATGATTATATAAATTTAACGCAATATACGCAATATAAAATGTGCACAAACCTTATTAAGTATGCTATAGCAGATTATAAACGCATAATTGGGATGAAAAATTAAATTAAAATCGCTTAGAAAGAGATCATTCATTGTTTAGAAAATATAATAAAGGTGAAATATTTTTTTATAATCGTTAGTGCTTCTGAATTAAGCTTATATCAATATTTTTTGTAGTAATTTCTATTTGATTAAAAAAAAATATTAAAAAGTGCAAATATAGGTGGCTAATTCAAAGTAGTTGAAACGGAACGCCATTGGTCCGACCGAATGTGACGTCAAAGTCTATTATAATAGTGCGCTGTTGTTTGGTTCTTGCCATTGAAACTAACAATCTAGATCTGTTTATTTTGATTGCACTGTTGTCATAGACATATAACGTCACGCCAAACGCGAAAAAATGGTGGGCGTTTTAAGTATCCGTAACAGTATATTATATATATTTTTACTTTATACTACATTTTAGTTTTTTGGAGCGGGATATTTTTTTACAATTATGTATATAACGATGTATGCTAACTATATAAAAAAAATCACGCATACTTCATATTGATTAAATGTTTTTTGATAATCATTTTTATAAAACTGTTAACTTCTGGAAATTGTAATCCTTAAGAAATTAGATGGCATAAGTTAATTATTTTATAATAATTATACGATATTAAATATCCGTCAAAATAAATATGTCTCGAAGCTCGTACTGTCTACTTAAAACTAAAATAAATCCCAATATTATGACGACCTTCGTTTTTTATAAAAGAATTATGATTTGCCTAAAGCTAATTTTTGTGAAACATGTCAAAGTCAAAAATGTTTTTTGTTTTTTTTTTTTATTACATTAAACTTAAAAAGTATTAAAAAATTATACGATATAATTGTAACATAATACATATAAAATTGTTCTCTCGATTATTCATTTACTTATATATATAACATGAAAAAAAATTGCAGGATAATTAAAATATATAACATGAGTTTAAAATCTTGATACAATTTTGTAAAATATTATTATTGTAAGAATATTAAAAAAGTATAATTAACTAAAAACAAGAATATATCGCAGCAAAATAACGATAACTTCTAAAAATATTATTAAGCTCTATTCATAGACTTAAAATAACATCAAGGTTGCAAGTAATTTTTTTTTTTAATGAACCTTCACTTTTTAATTATAATTTTGTGCACAATACAAATAGCTATAAAGCCAAGTGCATTTTATTTTATGATGAAAATAATCTGATACGAAAATGTAATGATATTGGAATGTTATTTCTATTTATTTAGTTAAGTGTAAAATGTACATTTTTAAATATAGTATTTGTCCAAGTTTAAAATTTAAATATATATTATTTAATTCAGTTATATTGGATAACATTAAATTAAATTGTAACGTGATTGAATATTTTTAAGTTCATTGAATCGTTAAAATATTTTTAAATCACTTTTTATTATTATATGTATATCTTAAATTAAATATTTTGAAAGTTTAAAACAAACCGGTCAAAATTATCCAAGTCTAAAATAAAATTCAGATAACTCAAACCAATATAGCGTCAGTATCTTTTACAAGTAAAAAAATAACAATCCCTCATTATCTTGGACAAGGCAGACAATAGCAAAAAACACTGCCATTTGTTTCAAATTATACGACAAATATACATTGACACCTGCATGGAACAACATTGCAATTGGAAAATGAGACAAATTTAAAAATAGAATTCACTTCCCATACATAAAATGAACTTAAAAATAGCATTGAGTTACAATGTTGTTCTTTGCAAGTTTGGATAGTGTAAATACACATTCAACGGGGGTGACAAGGCAGTAGCTCCACATAGTTGGCCGGGAACAGTCCAAAGACTCCATGCGGTCCGAGTCCCTGCCACCAGCCGGCGTCGATCTGCTCTATGTGAGTTATTATATCGCCCGGATCGAATGTTATTTCTGATTCGTCAGCTGGAATTAAAATGGAGATTTAATTATTATTAGAGTTCGTCGAGTGGTCGAACTTCGGCCATGATTATTATTAAAAAAAATTATTTATAAAACTAAAACTCGTCAATAGCTATTAAACTATACATAATTCTCAATTTGACCACAGACTTTAACAATAAACAAAAGAATATATATGCGTGTGTATGTCAAATACATGGTAGTGTGTGTCAAATACATGGTAGTTTGTGTAATATATTTTTTATTGATTTAATGTAATTTTTATGCACAATTTTAAAAAATTATTAGCATTCTGCACTCCTTCTATATGTCTATATAAACTATAAGTGTAGGAAATTTCATACTCCTCCGTCCACGCAATTTTCGTAAAAAAGGATACAAAGTTTTTGCTTCACATATTAATATATAGATAATTGTATAAGAAATAAAACTATAGATATTAAAAATTAACTTTTATGGTGGATTTCGTGGAGTATTCTGTTCATCAAGGAATATTCAAATTAAATATTGACAAAATGATATATGTATTAAACAAAGAAATTGGACAGCGCTAGTTCGGGCTATTCTTTGGGCTAATTATTTTTGTTTGCTTGAATAGGCAATAGATATTTGATCCGCAAATAGTTGCAGTGTTTCATTTTATAAATATCTGTAAACTAACATATGGTAAATATGGTTAAATTCATCCTGCATTCGAATAAGAAGTAAAAGCGTCATCTGTAAATGTGCATTACATTGCTGATTTTTTAATAATAAAAAAAAATTACGCAAATTTAATATACGAATTACGAGCACATTATTTTGTTTTCCTTTACTTTGATTTTTTTTTAAACCATGATATTAATACGTTTTTGAGATCCATTTTTTATCTTTTGTTAATTTTACACAAACTTCAATAACAAATCATAACATAATATGTAGTAACAATATTAGTTTGAGTACATAATAATATCATTACCAGCTTGATAGTCATAGAGCGCCCTGGCTGCGAGGCCAGGATCATCGTCCAGGTCCTCATATATCGTGCCTTCCTCCTCTAAACCCTCCGGAGACACGTCTGAAATACAGAAACGAATTCTTAATTTTAAACAAATTAGTCTTTTATCTTAATAATAGATGGCGTTGTACTGAAATATATCATTACATTAAGCAAAAGTGTATATATTATAGCTTATATTTTGCTTAAAACATAATAATAGATGGATTAAATCATGATATTTTAAATCAAACATTTCACCAACTCTAAATTAATTTTAACTTTTGTTTCTAATAATCTACAAATAGACTATTTAAAAAAAAGATTCATGTAAAAAAGGGGGAAGCGTCAACGAAAGTCAACAAAATGGTAGAACTATTATTAGTTTTAATGTTAACGTAATTATTCCACCTATTATATACTTAAATTAAATATGTAAATTAGTTACTTGTTATTTATAGTGGTCGACATCCGACCATAATTTTTGTGGAAAATTTGGTAAAATATTAATGAATAGAATTCGCCTATCTACCTATATATAAAAAAAAAACAAATGTTCCCAATTTTTTACACTAATAACATTAAAAATGAAAAAAAAAGTTGACAAACACACAAGAAATAGACACTGAAATGTTTTGTTTTTACCTATTTGTATATATGTCAGAGCCAACTAGCTAAATCAGGGGTTTAATTAGCTGCCTAGCCTTTTCATTGAACGCCGCCGTTTAGTTAGCGGTTAAATGACATCCCGGCATTTAATTTAATAGCCAATGACTTGGTTCAATATCTTTCAATGACTTGCCTAGCCAAGTCATTGAAACTAAGTTGATTTGATTAGAAAGCATTTTTTTTAAATTCTAGTCGTTTTTGGCATTCGCCGGCCGCTGCTGCGGCACGCTCGCTTCGTTCGCTAGACTCATGCGTTGTGTTCACTGTTCTAACCTAACCTTTTTTGCGAGTAAGCCGTGCTGTAAACTTAAATAAGGTGCAAAAAACTGAATAAAATAATTATTATACTATTCTAAATAAATAAAGAATTCTCAATATTAATTTATTTCATATACATATTTTCGTCACGCGATTACCCTATTCTATGAAGAACCTAATCATCTGCCAACTAGTTCATTAAATGGTGTATTAGACGCATTGCCTAGATATTATATCGGCCTTTTAATTAAACGGCGCCTTTCAATTAAAAAGCTAGGCCGCTAATGAAACGACTGAATAAGCTATTTGGCTGCGACATAAAGATAACGTCGAACTCACCTTCAAGTGTGGTAGTACCATTTTCCTTCTTATAATTAACATTCTCGATGACCGTGTTCTGTCTACTGAGCTCCTCGTTGTTCTTACTGTAGGGCGACCGCTTGATTGTACTGAACTTATTATCGCTGTCGTCATCATCATTCTCATTCGAACTCGAATACGATGCATCGAACATATCATTTTCCAGAATATTCTGTTTGATCATCGGCTCACTTTGCTTCAAATCGATATCTCGATAGTTGTCGTATTCGGTGAAGGGCACCGGCTCGGTTTCAGTACTGGGACTGAGATCCGATGGATCTATTATAGGCTCGTATTGTATTTGGGAAGGACTTTCTAAACTCATCTTTATTTTGTCTATGTTTTTGAGGGGACTTGTTTTTGTTTGTTCTTCAGTTGGTGGTTCGACTGATGTGGTTAGAGTGTTTGGAGTTGTGGGGGTGTTTGTGGTCGTGGGGATGTTTGTGGTCGTGGGGGTGTTTGTGGTATTGGAGGTATTTGTCGGGGACGTGGGTGTGACGTTTGTGGGGGATTTGAGATGGCTAGGCGAGTTCGGTTGTGAGGTGTTTTGTGAGAACGTGTTTATTCTTTGAGCGATCACTGAACTGCGAACTGGTTTTTCTGGTATAGAGTTTGACCTGTAATAATAAATAATAAAACAAATAAAACTTTATGTGAATTTGTATATTTGTATAATCAATGCTACTTACTTCTACAAAATGTACTTCTGTTAGTATAATTGATTAACGTAAGAATTATAATCAAAAAGTAATAAAATAAAAAAAATAAGTCATTTACATTTTTAAATAATTTTAAACAAACAACGCAAAAAATCCATTTTAATTTAGTCTAGTAGTTAACATATAGGGATCAGGATCCGGAGGTCCTAGGTTCAAATCTAGCTAGTTAGTTATCTGTCCCGGACGATAATTTTAGGGGACACCAAAACGCATCGTAGGTTCTATTTATTATTTATTTGATTTCGAAACACGTCCTATTTGGTTTTTAAGGATATCTTAAGTTGAATTTTGAGTTTTTAAATAATTTATCTAAGGTGCTGGAGATGAGAGGGTGTCACCCACCACTATCAAGTTTTTGTCCAGTCGTAGGTAGAATAAGGGGTCAATCAAGTATTACGTCTTAACGGTGAAGGAAAACCTCATGAGGAAACCTGCACGTCTGAGAGAACCGAGCAAGTTTTCAAAAGACATGCTCAGTCCGCCCGCACTTGGCCAGCGTGGTGGACTATGGACTCTGATCCCCCTCGTACTGAAGGGAGGCCCCCTCAGCAGTGGGACGTTAAAAAGGGCTGAATACAAGTATTACGTAAGTACCAAAGAGGCGGATGGGTCTTTGCTTTGCTTACGTTTGATGACATAAAGGGTGATACGTCAGCAATATTTATTTATTTAGCGGATACATCGGGGCATCACTCGACACATGTGTCACCCGCACGAGTTAGTAAGTATGAGTGAGTGAGCGAGAGCGGAGATCTTTTTATCCTGGAAAAATGTACGATTCCGTGAGATAGATTTGTTTTTGTTCCCCACTAGGGACAGTTGGTAGCTAGTACATATAGTAACATAAAGCAGTGCACACACAGTACCTGTCGGCCAGCTGCCCCTGCGCCAGGTTGCGCTGGAACATCTGCCGCGCGGCGCTGGTGCGCGCGCCGATCAGCTCGCGCGCCTCCGCCGACCGCTGCCGCCGCAGCTCCTCCGCGCCCGCGCCCACCGCACCCCTAGAAGGAAAGGAGGCATACGCTATTATAGTCATTTTCCGGGATAAAAAGTACCCTATGTCCTTCCCAGGATCTCAAACTATCGTCTTACCAAATTTCATCTATATCGGTTCAGTAGATCCAGAGATAATATTAGTATAGACTAGCGACTTACCCTCGCTTCATACATACAGTGCGTTCATAGGTACGTTTTAATTTTTTTGAGCGAGCCCAAGTTATTCCTTATAACACCAACTATTTGTCAACGATTTTTTTAACATTACAAACATACACTACAATTTTATTTTTCTGTATAGAGAGTATTATCGTAAAAAAATCGAGATATGTCGCGGGACACCCGATAGAAACGAAAATCATTTCGCCGTCCGCTCTTAGCTCATACATTAGCTCATGCACATTGCCACGAGTACCAGGGCAGCATAAACATCGTGCAACGTACGTTGCATACAAATAGAAGAAAAAAGCTCGCTACCATAAAATACAACAGGTATTGATCGTTTGAACAAAAAAACACTAATGTTTTGATCTCATTTAAATATTTTAACAACACACAGCACAGGCTTGTGTCATGGATACCAGATAGTTAATACACTACACATATATAACTTTAAATACATACATATTATAAATAATATGACACACCCATCACTGAAGTACAAATATTCGTGCTCATCACACAAATGAATGCCCCCGGCGGGACTTGAACCCACAAACGTTGGTACAGTAAATGATTATAATCAATTGTAAAGTAAATGGTAATAACGTAGTAATTACTTTGGTTGTTCAACACTCGCTCTCTTCGCCGCCTCCAACGCGTCTCTTCTTCTAACTTCTTCTTCTGCTTTTTTCTTCTCCTGGAAATAATATTCTTAATTAAAAACTAGCAGAACCCGCGGCTTCGCTCGCGCTGAAACTGCAAAAAAAACTCTAAAAAAGTAGGTTTCATACAAACTTTCATCCTGTTTTACCCCCTTATGGGATGAATTTCGAAAAATGCTAAAACACGTATTTAATTAATTGTATCGAAGAACATTAATACTAAGTTTCGAGTAACTCTGATCACAAATATTTTTTGAGTTGTATTATAACGTGTTTTCCCGCGGGATGAGATAATCTCCTCCTCCTCCTATCTCTTGATTAACTCTGTTTTATTTAATCATTTCATATTATCTCTACATTTTAACTTATATCAGGAGAAAATCTAAAAAAAATCTTTTCTACGACACAAACCTCTTCTCTCCGTTTTCTTTCAGCTTCCACTCGTTTCTTCTCTTCTTGTTCTTCTTTCAACCAAAATTGGTCCCGTTCTTTAGAATTTATTTCTTGAACTAAAAAGAAAAATATTTATTAGAACAATAATTTGTAACTAATCATTTTTTAACATAAAGCACAATATATTTCTTTTTTATTTAGAAGAGAAAAATGGTATTATGATATATCATCATACAAAAACCTACCCTTCTACGTCAAATACATGTGTATTTCCCATACAAACTAAAATTAAAAAAAAGATTTTACTATAAATTCACACCTACGCACTAAAATTTTTCCCCTTCTTATTTACACGTATAGAGTCAACTTTAATTTGCTTATTCCGTTATATGATTACACCATTGTTTTTTTAGCATTTCACATGAGATACATACCTTCCAAACACCTGAACGGTACCAACACTAGACAGAATAAAAAAGGCTGTGACGTATATATATATATATATATATATATATATATATATATATATATATATATATATATATATATATATATATATATATATATATATAAAAGAAAGTCGTGTTAGTTACACTATTTATAACTCAACAACGGCTGAACCGATTTGGCTGAAAATTGGTGGGGAAGTAGCTTAGACCCAGGAGACGGACATGGGATACTTTTTATCCCGTTCGATTGCGTTCCCGTGTGACGTGACATAAAACTCAAGAACGGCTGGACCAATTTTTATGATATTTGAATTTTTGGATTTCTCTTAGTCCGGAATAGGATAATAAGTATTAAAACATCAGAAAAATTAACGAAAAACAATTATATGGCTAGCGCTGGCTAATAACTATTTATCTCTATTTAAAACGTACCTAGCGACGAACCCGAGCGAAGCGAGGGTGAGCCGCTAGTATATATATATATATATATATATATGGGTGATTCTTCAAAATTTGGTTAACTTGGTGTTAGCAGCAATTTTCACATATTTATATCTATTTTATTGAATATTTGCAACTACTAAGCAATATTATAAAGTTCATGTAATTTGGTCACTCACTTTGATTTATATCACAATATTTTTTATTTCCGAAAATCGCTTCTTTCTACTCCAAATATCAGGCCCTAGCCATGTAAGATCTCCCAAATTTAGCAAGCATTTCATTGTTATTGTAATTGTCTAAATCATACTTTGATTTAACTCGACTTAAACACGTTTACTATTACATTATTAACCTAGTCATTGCGATTTAATTTTTAATAACAATAACTTTTATCATATTATTTCAAGTTAAAAAGTGTAAGCGTTAAAAAATATCAGTCCCTAGCTATTTGCGAAATTCGAAAATACGCGGCATCTAAGCTTATGGCGTTTTTCAAAACTTACTCAAGCGAAAGCATCGATGTGAAGTTAAATGTAAACACGACCAATGCCGCATCAGCTATTTCGTTTTTACTGCAGTCGCCGACTTTGTTACGGAAACACGTGCTGTGCCAGTCAAACTCTCAGTCCCTAGGTAAGTCGTTTCAAAGATAGTTAACTAATAATTGATCTCATTACTTATTGTAAATTTGAGCTTTGTCTGCCTTGTTATTTTGATCACCTGCTGGTTGTTATGTTTATTTTAAATAATAGGTTATTTTTGATTTTGCTTTGATTCGTCAGTCCCTAGACCGTCGTAAAAGTGATTAGGGCCTGATGGCACACCTAGGGACTGACGTTCATACTGCGTGATCCATGGTTTTAATAATAAAATATATGTATTTGTTGTAAAATATGGCACCTAAAAAGAAAACATTACTTTCCAAAGGGGAACTCGCCAAAAAAAAAGTGTAAACAGGCAAAGAGACGTTTGGAAAAAATTAAAAAGACCCTATTTTGCTAGAAGAGTACAAAGAAAAAGAACGACATAAATATCCAAAGAAAAAAGAAAAAGGACAAAGGAAATGTATCAAGGACATGACACCGTGTGAGCATAGAAGAACCACGAAACAGAAAACTGAAACGTAAAATGACCAAAAATAAGAAAGCACTTACACCAAAAAGTAAAATTGAAGCCATGGCTAACGAGCCTAATCAAAAAGCTGAATTGATAAATGGCACAGAATTTCAAATAAATGAGAATGATATCGCTGACGTGCCTTACGAAAAATGTTTTAGAATAACTGCCAGTTCCTAACCTAATAGGATGGAACCGTGTTTCACAAATTTAAGAAACATGTTGTCGCTTACGAAAAATAGAACAAATAAATAGTGATGTGATAGTATTTGTGATTAATTAAAGAAAGAGTGATTAATACGTTCAAATTATAATTTTGTTACTTAGAAAGCTAATTTTTAAAGTATTGTACAGTTAATAAAAGAAAGCCTATGATTGTAACTTTTCAGTTTACTCAGATTTTATAAATTTTGTTTACTGAAGAGATAAGTAGGTAATAATAAGTTTCACTGATATAAAAAATTGCTTGTCAAGGTAACATAAAATTGATTGTCTACTTGAGTACATTGAATATTTTTGAGTATGATACTAAATTTAAGATTGTAGGAAGACAATTCTACTTGTTATATAAAATATCTTATATTTTGACTGTTTGTTACAATAATTAATAATAATATGTAAGTTATTTTATTTTGTTAAAGTTAATTTTGCTATAAAAATGTGATTAAACACATTAACCCTCTTTGGCGTCAGTCCTTATCATGTCTCGTCAGTCCCTAGATAACTGATTTCAAAAAAACTTGAATTTCTCTTAAAATACATTGTAAAGTGACTGGCCCTTTTAGATGCAACAAAGTAAACATCATATCCACGGTATAGAATCAGAAATTTACTGATAACCATCTAAAAAGATCTTTGTCAAAATTAGGCCATAAGTTAACCAAATTTTGAAGAACCACCCATATATATATATATATATATATATATATATATATATATATATATATATATATATATATATATATATATATATATATATATATAACAGAATCGGGCTAGTTACACCATTTATAATTCAAGAACGGCTGGACCAATTTTTATGATCTTTGATTTGTTACATTTGCCTCCGCCCCGAATAGCAGAATAAGTATTCCAACATCGGAAAAAAAACATCACGAAAATTAAAACTAACGCTGGCTAATAACTATTCATATCTATTTAAAACGTACCTAGAGACGATCCCAAGCGAAGCGTGGGTTAGCCGCTAGTATTACATATATATAAATTAGAAGACACCCTACAAAACACGGAAAAAAAAGAAATTAATTAGAAGTACACAATATGTTAAACACTGTTTTATATATACGAGCTACAATTTTAGCACAACAAAATATCATAAAGTGTAAGAGCCCACCTCTCCTTAGGCTTTCCTTCCTCTGTTTTATCTCGTCACTGCCTACCCCCTGCACTATACACGGACGCAACACGTTGGTCATTTCAATGGACAAATGAACAAAATATAAACCGTATCAAGTCTGGTTCACAAATGTTGTAGGAACGGAGAAATGTTTACATTCTCGATTAGCACACAATGCATTTTACGTTTAACACTTGTGTGGTCATTGCATTGTTATTCTAGGAATGGTAAACAATGGTACTATATTAGCTAATCTTAATTTTACTTTAAAATATTATGGGACTATGGTTTGGTGTTTCAGAAATACTAATACAAGTCTAAGGCTTTAGATGGTCAGACTGAAATATCGATTAAATGCAACAGACTGATTATATCGTAAAATTCTGCATTTACATAGTAATTTAATAGGCCAAATTTATAAAAAAATATATATACACAAAATTATTTGTCCTAAAATATCTATCAAATACGTATATGCTGTATTTGACGTATCATGCGCATCATATACTTTGCGTATATACGCAGAATTTTATCAATTGATACATTAAAGCAAAGTTTAATTACATTATATGAAATATCTATTTTATTTACCTTTACAAGGCAGTCGAAACTCTTAGATACAACGAGAGACATTTTTATATTTTTGGAAAATATAAAAAAATCAACGGGTTACCAGAAAAATCTTCTAATATTGTATGTACTCGTAAATATACATAGGTATAATATGATGACGTTCTATGATTTTTCTTGTAGATTAATTTTTGTCTGTTGATACCAGACAGCCTCATATTTATGCTACAAAATAAGCTACTAAGAAAGCTCTATTGTTTAACTAGTAGCTAAAAATCTGTTTCAAATGAAGAACATTTGTTTATAACACATTCATATTATATGATCTATGTAAACACTAAATATGTAGGTTAAGTATCCAGATATATTTATTTTCTTTATGCCCTTTTATCCGGCGATTTACGAAACAGCTGTGCGTTATAAATATTTATAAGCACGCCCTTGTTTTAGTTATTTCCACAAGTTTTAAAATAATAAGTTGGTATAAACTAAATACAAGAATTAAAAAATCTCGTAAGCTATCTACTGAGTCTAAAGATTATAAACTCTACATGATTTCTACTGTAGAAATGGTGAAGTGAAAAATAATGTTGAAAATACGACCACATTGTTTATTACGATTATGGAAGCATATAACTGGCTAAGTCACTAAGAAACACCTACCTAAATTTTAAAGACTTTTCCAGACCTTGGTACAAATCGAACTCCAAAAATTTAAAGATCCTTCAGTATTATAAATAAAACAATCTTTTCGGATTATTTCGCGGATTTATTTGGATTTTTAGTTCCCGACGTTTCGAATGCTTTACAGCAATCATGGTCACAGGAGAGATTGATCTTTCAGTACATAATTAGCTTGGAAACTATAAGGGTTCCTCTTTTCCTTTGTGACTACGGAACCCAAAAGAAACGTAATCCATTCTAATATTATGAATGTGAAACAATTGGCTTTCAATGAAAAGCAAGATCATCGATTGCATCATAGAGCAGAACATGGACTACTTGTCATTCTAGTCTCTTTTATCATGCGAGCGAAACAGCAGGCAACGATTGTCGTTCGCTATCGTTATCGAATCGTTGCGCGATCTTTGAAAGACAAGTAATATAAAAGCTTCGCCCTACACTATATATAATATACAGCTTATAGCCCGTTTTCTTGGTCAATATTTACCTCCACAAACGGCAGTTCCAAAAAGCGAGCTAAGATTTTATAGAAACCCAAAGATTCGCACCGGAACAATGAAATCATTTAAAACAAAATTTATTTAAAAAAGTCAAATAATAATAATGCTGAGAATAATCGTCGTATAAACGATTGAAACAAATTCATAGTAAAACTTAAGTTAAAAATAAGCACGATGTTTGATAAAATTAGAACTCAACACAATTTAATTCATAGTAATTTTAAAGCAATAATCAATTAACTGCGAGAAACGATAAATACACAACGATATCAAACAGGGTCAAATTAGAAAGTTTCTAATTGAAAACTACAATATTTGATTCGAGTGTAAATCTACAATGGATACGTGTCATAGATACCGTGTTCAATATTTCATATCTATAGGTACATATAAAAATAATAACAAAGCGAAATCTGTTCATACTTATTTTTTAAAAACAATAACCTATTGTGTACAGAATATGGACCCCAAAACAATAGTTATTGAAATTTTTCTGTTTGTTTATCTGTATATCTGTGCGCATTTCACGCAAGAAGTACTAAAAAAACCTGTAATAAAAGGTACCCTAAATGTTGACCCGAGTAATAAGTTATCACTACACAAAATTTATTAATTTAAAATTCGTTCAGTACTCTTTGCGTGAAACGCTCACATTGATTTCGCTAAGTTAGTTTCTTTCTTTTATTACATATATGTACCTATAGACTAACGACTCATCCTCGCTTCGCTCGGGTTCATCCCTGGGTGATTCTTTAAATTGATATAACTTTTTTATTTATGAATCAATTTAAATAAAACAAATACTAAATATCAAGTGAAGCTTACCACAATACATTAGTGAAAGCCGCACCCAAATCGGTTAAACCGTTTCTGAGATTACCGTACACAAACGCTCAGACAAAGAGACAAAAATCCTAAAAATCATTGTTTTGCTTAATAAAGACCTCCAATAATAGTTTTTCTCAAATATCTTCCATGAACAGACAGCGATCAGCTACAATTTTATTTATAAGTACAGATATCAATACCAACCAATACAGAGATCTCATAATGGGACAAATAGTATATATGCGAAATTTTGTGTATATATGTTCGTCACTACTTCATGCAGAAACGGCTGGACTGGATTTAGATGAAAAGTACATAAGTATAATAACACATAGGCTACTATTTGGACACCTACGACACGTTTGGCTCAGTTTGTAGTGACCCTACTTGCTGTGTCAGCGGTCTAGGGTTCAAGTCCTGCTGGGGGCATTCATTTGTGTGATGAGAATGAATGTTTGTACTCCAGTCATGGGTGTTTATATTTATAATATATATGTATTTAAAGTTATATATGTGTAGTGTATCAACTATCTGGTATCCATAACACAAGCCTTGTAGCTTACCATGGAACTAGATGGTGCTGTGTGTACTAACAACAACCTAGGGATACAAGAGAAACAATGGTAAGTCACTAGTATTAAATAGTACATAATTACCTGGATTAACTTTCTTATACGACGTGCCTACTGGTCCACTTGGTGGGAGTTCCTCGTGTCTACTCGACTTAAAGTTGAATGCTGAACCAGTTGTAGCCAATTTATCCAAAAGAAGTCTCTCATCTAAATCATCCTCGGTCCTCGCGTGCATCGTCATGTGGAAACCGGTGAAGAAATGTGACACTTGCTTGATGTGGTTCGCACATGTGCCTTTGCGCACTGTTGGGGCACCCTCACCCTGTGTAATATAACATAATGTAAAGTGGACTCGTTTTCGCACTTAGTGTACTTTAAAGAAGATGTGTTGATATATATGTACCTTACTAATGTAATGTTATAATTGTAATAAAATGTGCTGTTCTATATTATGACTGACTGCAAAAAGGAGGATGCTTAGCTTGTAATTTTTTTTCTAGGTAAGTTAATGCACATCTCCTTCAATTGTTCATGGGTAAAATGTGAAGTTTTTCGGAGATGGAATTTTTCCACCCATTAAGAGTTTTTTTTTTTCGAAACTTAGTATTGCTACAGTAGTAATTATATTAAAGTACTATTATTATTCTTGGACATATTGTTAATAACAATCCAGCAACAATCACTGTTAGCTAAACAATATATAAAAAAACTGCTCCATTTTTATAAGAATCAAACCTACTATTAGTAAATATAACAACAAAATACTTAATGATTTTCACAGACATTATATTTAAATACAAAATAATTAAATATTTACAATAGCTTAGAAATAAACATAATGTCATAGAAACATTATTTTATCACTTACTTGCCAGTTAATAAGCACATATTTAGATATACTGCCATCTGGTAAGTCAACCTTTATAAAGGCATATTGAATTTTACCACTGTTGAATTCATCTATAAGCTCGATAAGTCCTCCATCACCCTTACTGATGTACTTCAGATCATTTGTCAGCCCGTCATAACCAAATAAAGCCCTTAAAAAATTAAAGGTTTACAGCAATAGATAGGTACTTACAATATTCTTTTTTTTTTATTTTATTGATTCTATTTCATGTTATTTAATATTTTAATTATCTCGAAATATAAATCTTTCTATTATATTTCGTATATTTTACTTTGATGTCAAAATAATGTGTTATGATTAAACATTGAAAATACTTTTAAGCTAAGTATGTGCATTAATTGTTCAATTAAATGGAATATAAATATTAATTTTTATATCAATAATTGTAGTACATATTTCATTTTAGCTATTTTCCTAAATAACAAGCTTATCAAAGTGTACAAGAAAATTAATGAATGATTTTTTTTCTTTCAATTAAGCTCACATCAACTTTTCACTATTATAGTATTATTATAGAAGTTAATAACAACCAAGTCATTTATGATATGATAAATACTTCATAAATTACACAATAATTGATATGTATAAACAATAAGTGAGATTATTATACCAAAAATAGCTATGTTATAAGCAATTTATAATGATATCTGTTAAAGTTCAAGTGAAAGTAATTGTTTTAACATGAAAAGTGCTTTGCATTTATTTTAAAATACCTTACACTTGAATAGTTTCAATTGGTATTAAGCACAATTTATTATAATATATAATTACGCTGTTTTGATATTTTTGTATAGAAACTAAATTATTGCGGCATTAATTATGTCACATGCAAATTTTTTTTTTATTAATATGTACTTACTAACTATAATTATCTTTTGATTGAAAGGCATGAAATACGCGTGACTATCGCAATGATAAATATTTGACATGCACACAGGAGAAATCTAGTTGTACCTTAGAGCCATTACTACGCAAGAAATATTAATTATGCCACGTAATACATCATATCCATAACTATATTAAGGGATGTTTATTTAATTTTACTATTATGTAGGCCGAAATAGTGGAACATCACTTACCAATTAGTCTCCGATTTTTCATCTAAAACATCTTTCCACGCGGCTACAAGGTCTTGTTTATGTTTTTCTAAATTTATAGCCATTTTTCATGCTTTGTACCAATCTGC
This sequence comes from Brenthis hecate, assembly GCA_951806755.1. Classification (NCBI taxonomy): domain Eukaryota; kingdom Metazoa; phylum Arthropoda; class Insecta; order Lepidoptera; family Nymphalidae; genus Brenthis; species Brenthis hecate. The sequence goes on from OX638250.1 coordinate 22,019,574, forward strand.
AAAGTACTTAAACGGCGGAATTCCCAGTAAAATGTAAAACGCCGATGGGCAAACTGACTCACAACAATCCTTTACACAGATAATAATTATGAAGTTCATTCAACTGTCAAAGAAAGAGACAACTTGAACTTGTAGAGTATTTGTAATGATAGACAATAGAATTTTTATGTGAAAGAAGTTTATTGATATTCATTTAAAAAAATGTTAACAATTTTAAAAAATCAGTTTGTAGCTTGTCTTAAATGTTACCTTTCAAAAGCTGATCATATTAAAATACCAAAACGAGGAGTTAGAAAGTTAGAAGCGCCTGTCAATATAGCAGAGCAACAATAATCACAGCGCATAAAAAATATTGCTCTACTATTTTTACTAATATTTATAAATATAATATTATTGATGTTGCGCCAATATTTTAAAGAGTATAATATAAGGTAATAATTTAATATAATTAATAATGAAAAATATTTATTTTTAACTTAGTTTCTTATATCTTTTTCATGCGTGCGCAAACTTTTTAACGCATGCCCTAAGCCTTCTGCCTTAGGCGCTATTTGTCCACGCTCTAGTCACGACAAACATCTCCTAGCGGATTAACGCCGCGAACTCCGCTATGTACCTATTGTTTACGATCATAAATTAATATAAACAAAGTTTTTAAAATATGTGGGTGGACGTTACAGCACGAGAGAGACAAAATTATACTTCACAAGCAAACGGCTGTTTTATCCCTGGGTAAGTGGGTAGCTAAATAGTAAAACTATCTTGAAAACCCGGAAAACACATAGCGTGCATGAATTTATTATAGCCTTTACAAGATAAATATTTATGATAAGTAATTTGAATAATTTTTCAGAGTTTATTACTTAATTTCCATTTAATTTCGATTGTAAACAAAATAGATCGTTGTTTACATTATGAATGAGTTTGTTGCTTAAAAGTAATTTTTTTTTTAAATAATTATGTTTTATTTTAAAACATAAATAATATTAAAATTATAAAACATTGAATGAATTTAACAAAAAAAAAGTATTTTATACTTTACTTTCCTCTGTCAGTTTGTTGGTACTCCTTTACAAGCAGTAGGTATTTTACAACCAATCTGGACAAAACGTCGCCGAGTCGCGATTTTTGATTGTAGGTATAGGTACTTCTTGCAAAATGGGGGCTACTCGATATCTCCGCCATAAAGAGATCCGATTTGATAGATACGAAAGGTAGTAACTTTAAATTCTTCTTCTCTCATTCATCCTTCTGATGAGGATCTTCAGCATAATGACCAGATTAGCTCCTATAAATGCAGTAAATTGCTCACAGAACTTTAGTGGTATATTTATTGTTCCAAAAAAGTTTGTACGAGATCTACTGTTCGCAGAACTAAGTACTATTTATATTATAGTGGATGACTAAAAACTTCTTTATTTTGACGTGTAGAGAAGCCCTTGTAGGCTTTAAAGTAGGCCAGTAATTTTAAAATCACCATTAGTTCAAGGTTTGTGTTGAAAAGTATACTTTGAAGTTGCCCTTTTGTCAGCTATCTAATAGATTAAACTTATCAATTCAATGTTTTAATATTTTTTTACTGTAATATCCTCTAATTTATACCTACCTAATTAATAGACTGGAATAATTGAGTTCTTTTTCGTAAGTAATGATATTATATGTACATAGACGATAACAATGAGTAAAATATTTTCTTAATTTTACAGACAGCTATTAAATTGATATAAATCGACATTAAAATACTTTAGTTTTTAATTTGATTCGTTTATTCATATTTATTACTCACTAGCGACTCACCCTGGCAACGCTTGGATTCGTCCCAAGGTTGCTTCCCCATGCAAACTTTCATCCACATTTTCACCCCCTTAAGGGATGTTTTTCGGGATAAAAACTATCCTATGTCGTTCCCATAGTCTCAATCTATGTTCTTCTTGCCAAATTTCATCTAAATCGGTTCAGTAATTTCGGTATTCGGTATACTATTCGGTACACACAAACAAACAAACAAACCAAACAAACAAACAAACAAATCTTTTCTCTTTATAATATTAAGTACCTATAGATTAAAATAACTACAATATGACATTGAATTCAATGATTGATCTAATTAATACCTTACTACAGTTAGTTTGTCATAGTCTTCGATTAAAGACCCTGACTTTTACCTATTTTTTCTTAAGTCTTCTTCAAATTTTATAATTGTAATGAAACTTTTTTCTATTTTATGATAAGCTAATAAGAAAAATGTAATATTTTTCGTCAAAATATTGCTCTTAAAATTGCTTTTATAAAATTTTACTTCAAAATACTAAAGAACACACCTTTATAACTAACTGTAAAATGAATCCAATATGATCAACAAGTCACGTAAAAACAAATTAAAAAAGCAAAAATTCGACTACTAACAATAGTTTAATCCCAAACCTGAATTAACTTCTCCATAAGATAAGCTCAATGTCACCATAATAATTATATTCTCATCCCGATTATGTAAATATGTTACTATTTTTAGAAGTTGAGAGTTGCATCGATTTTACCGCTACGATATCTAACAAAAGGAACTTAAAATATCTTTTTAGATTTATTCTCATTTACACTAAGTTTGTTTGTATGTATCTACAAAATAATCTAAAACCATTTTAAAGGACTACCTTTAATATTGGTTTTATAACAAAAGCAGATATTCATATACGAGCTATACGCTTAAAATCTCAGAACTTGCTAATTAAAAATTAACTATGACTTTTCACTTTCTTGATCGTTCATTGTTTATCTCACTGTATTCAGTCCTTTTTAACGTCACACTGCTTAGTACGTGCCTCCTTTCAATACGAGGGGGATCAGGCTACCACGCTAGCCAAGTGCGAGTTGGCGAACTTCACATATCTCGATAACTTGCAAGGTTTTCTCAGACATATACACAGATTTCCTCACGGTGTTTTCCTTCGCCTTAAGATAAGTGGTAATCTTGTTGAAAATGATTCGCATATGAAAATATCAAAGACTATCAAGACGCTTTACTCGGTTTCCCAAACGAGCACGTTACCAACTAGGCTAAAACTGCCTAAGAAACTCATCTCACTGATCCTTCATATAAGTATATTACAATATCTTATATTAATTATAACTCTAACAATACTTCGTTCCATGCTCCTATAAATAAACAAAAGTTGTACCATTACAGTATATTGGTATCTATTCCATTGGGTCATTTTGTAGAGATAAAATATTACAAGAGAATATAAATTTATGATTTTTATGACCCAAGCTGAAGTCATGGCCAAAGCGTAGCAAGAGGGATTGCATGCTTCAAAATATCCATACTAATATTATAAATGTGAAAGTTTGTTTGTCTTTCTTTCACGTCGAAACGGCTTGGCGGATTGGCGTGATTTTTTGTGTGGAAATATTTGGATGGCTGGAGAGTGACATAGGCTACTTTTACCCCGGGAGATTATCTCTTTCCCACGGGAAAACACGTTATAATACAATCCAAAAAAATATCAGAGATCAGAATTACTTGAAACTTGGTGTTAATGCTCTTCAATACAATTAATTAAATACGTGTTTTATCATTTTTCGAAATTCATCCCGTGAGGGGTAAAATAGCGGATGGAAGTTTGTATGAAACCTACCATTTTAGAGTTTTTTTTTTGTAGTTTTAGCGCAAGCGAAGCCGCGGGTTCTGCTAGTATATAATATCGATAGATTTTCCATCCATTAGATTTCCGTTACACCTAGCTATGCTCGTAACCACACCGGATAACATTAGGCATACGATTTTCACGAAATAACATTGTAATCATGACTATATCGATTCTCTAACAATGTTTGCTTACTCAGCGAGAATAAATACCTACTTATATAAGAAATTTGTATCAGAGGCGTTGTTGTTAATGGTTTTTCTAACTTATTTACAATTTTCTATAACGTATTTTATCTAACTATAAAACATTTTCTCTATGATACCTACAGCAATATTTTTTCTTAAAATTTCGAATTATATTCAGTAGAAGTACATACTGATTTTTATTAGAAAGTGGCAGGGTTCTTAGTTCTTACAACATTCTCAAAACATGAATTTATAAGTTGTATTTACTTTATATAGAGGTATTACTAATTCCTAAACTTCCTAATGTTTTGAGCTTTACATGATATGAAAACACGTAGAACCCAAGAAGTAGGGGGTTCTAGTACCAACGCGCGTGTTCTACGCGTTCTAATATAAGGCGACCAGATTTGAGAATGCCTAGTGCCTACTACTTTCTATTGTGACGATAAAGTACGAAGAACCATCAATGTTAATTTTTAGAAGTACGCGTACTCCTAGGTAGTACCTATTGTAGCTACTAAGGAAATGTAATCACTGCAAACATCTTTGGATATGATCTATACAGATAATGTAAAATGAAGTGTCTGATTAGTAAATCCATATGTATACGGTACTAATAAGGAAGAACAATTTTTAAAAATGTTGTCTGTCTATCTGTCTGTTTGTTCCGGCTAATCTCGAAACGGCTGGACTGATTTTGACGGGACTTTCACTGGCAGATACCTGATGCTATGAGGAGTAACTTAGGCTACTTTACTTAGGAGTACTTTTATTTTAAAAAGAGAATCCGGGTTCCGCGCAAAAAAATTAAAACCCATGAATTTGGAACAAAACCCGCGCACCCGAGCGAAGCGAGGGTAAGTCTCTAGTTATCCAATAAAACTTCTGTAATTGTATATTGCACCATGTAAACATTTAATTTAAAAATAAAAACTTTTTAACAAAAAAATAAAAACCGACTTCAAACAAAAGAACTAAAAAGTAAAAAATAACTGATTGGTAGTTTTCATTTACTATACATACCTAATCAAATATTTTCGAAGTCGGTGTGCTATAAGTATCAAATTGCACACTCATAAAAATGTATGTAGTAAGAATTAAGATTGTTATTATAAACTCATATAGAATGATGTATTATATTAACTTCTGTAAAACATTAAATAATAAAACTTAAAAAGTAGTTTTAATTACACGGACGTACGTACAATGTCATTTACCTGTTACTTTATAGGTTACATAATGAAAATGATTTGAAATTAAGACATGATCAAAAGATTTATCAAAAATACATTTGAAAGGAGAAAGTGCCTACAGATAGACAAACAAAGGCGGTTCTATAACTATTCTTATAGGTAGTGAAACTGAGTTGTGTTTTATTCCCACGATCTCGATTCGCTTCGATTATTGTCCAGGTAAAGAAATACATTAGATTTGATTTCAAGTTATATAAGCGTGACCAATTGATATAAAGCATTCTTACATTTCTTAGCTAAAAGATAATATTTTTATACATATTTGACGATGTTTCTTACTTATAAGAAAAAACAAATACTTAGTACAATTAACAGGTAAAGTCCTTTTAATTGAATGTCGGTCATGGCAGCCAATATCACTGAGAGTAGCCATTAACGCGGGAGATATTATAGTGTACGAATGTGGTCGCAAACTTTCAAATGATTCAAATTTCATGCGACATATCAAATTAAAAATATAGTTTGTTAAACAGACTTACGAGAAATTTGAATCTGTGAATTAAAATCGGAAGTTTTATATCGGACTGATACACCAAAGGTTCCGTACCACTCACAATATTTTTGTTACGTGTTTACCAATCTAAATAGTGATTTAAGTACTAATATGATGCAATAGTATAGTGTATACAGCAGATGTGCAGACCGCGCAGTATTAATGAAGACTCCCTAGTCGCCCCTAGAAAGGTAGGAAAACGTTTAATTTTATTTACAACTTCTAGTTTGAACTAACTTAGTATTTTAAATTAGAACATGTGTAATAAGATAATAAACATACATATAGTTAATTTTGTATCGATCATAATATGGATATTTCTTCAATCACCTCAATTTTTTGACCTTTGACGACACGTTTGGCTCAGTTTGTAGTGACCCTACTTGGGGTGCCAGCGGTCGCGGTTTCGAGTCCCGCTGGGGGCATTCATTTGTGTGTTGAGCACGAATGTTTGTACTCCAGTCATGGGTGTTTATATTTATAATATGTGTGCATTTTAAATTATACCTATATGTAGTATATCAACTATCTGGTATCCATAATACAGGCCTCGTAGCTTACCATGGAACTAGATGGTGCTGTGTGCTAATGTCCCAACATATAAAAAAAACCCGTGCGAATGTGTAGTGGCAGGAGATAAGATGAGGAGATACAATGAAAACCTTTTCGCGGAAGGAAGAATTTCGTTATTTTTTTTATTTTACAAATAATAATTTTGATTAAAAATATACGTTCTCACTAATAGATAAAGGGTTTAGCTAGGACGGTTTATAAGGTGTAATTTATAAGCAATATGCAAAAATAATCTAAGTCTCTTACGGGGCCTGCACCTGTATGGAGTGAGCATAAGTCATCTAAAATTAAATAAAAAAAATAGGGTTCGTCACAATTACATATATTCACTCTCTATGTACCTATAACGAGTTAGCTAAATCTGCAGGCAAAGACGTAGGCAGTTGTTAGTACAAAAGTATTTTTATTAGTCCAAGTATGTGACATGATTAGTACCTAAATGTATTTTCATTTGTTACGTATCATTGTTCATGAGCTAAAAGGTACTCGCTGACCGTGACATTTGCAATAAAGACCTAAGTAAGTTAATGCAATGTTTGTAATACTTATCTATTAATTATATCGTAGTGACATTGTCCTATTTATCTATACTAATATTACAAAGAGGTAAAGTTTGTGAGTTTGTGAATTGTGAGTTTTTGATGTTGTAAGGGGTAATCTCTGGATCTACTGAACCGATTTAGGTGAAATTTGGTAAAAAGATAGTTTGAGACCCTGGGAAGGACATAGGATACTTTTTATCCCAGAAATTATCCCTTAAGGAGGTGAAAATGGGGACGAAAGTTTGTATGGGGAATCAACCTAGGGACGAACCCAAGCGAAGCGAGGGTGAGTCGCTAATACTTTCTTTATAACTTTTTAAAGATGCATGCAAAAAACTTTAGTACGATTTTTTTTATAATATCTATATCTGAATAATATATTTATGAATTTACTAATGACCCATTTTGCCCAGATTCAAAAGTTACCGGGAATGTATAGTAAAATTTCATATTTACTTACATATTTGCTTGCGAATTTAAAAATTAATTGTTTTAAAATTACATTTTGTAAACATAGTAATGAATGTTTATATTAAAAAAATCATAACTTATACATATTTCTATACAAGATATGTATGTAAGATATTCTTTCTTAAAACACAAATGAAAAATTTCTTTTAACAACTTTCTTAACTTTGCCATTGAATTAATTAACAATTTGGCAAGCTGCGAGATTCTAAATGGAGTTTAATTTATACCTTTGATGTTCTGAAGATTTTCGTTTGTAAGATGAAAAATACAGGTGAGATCACTTAAAACATTTTGAGCATAATAATTTCTTATCCGACTGCGGCGAAGCCGAAAGGAGGGCTGTGTATTTGATCTGTATGTCTGTATTTATTGTATATAATATGTATGTCCGAACCTATCTTCCCTCGTAATTAATAAAAGGCTCAACCGATTTTTGCCATAGGGTATATATATATATATATATATATATATATATATATATATATATATATATATATATATATCATTAAAAATTAATATAGCGGTCTCAAAAAAAAATATTATCGTCCGAGTCAATCGAATGGGGTATCAAAATATGGTTTTTTTAAATTTATTTTGAAGTTGCCGTCACCATAGAGACAAGTCACTGAGTGGTGGTAGCTGCCACATAAGCCAACCAACCCCTTAACTAAGTTGACAACTACAATCGATGTAGCAATTAAGAACTAATAAATACATACATGGAAGTGACCTATTTTGACCCCGTGGTATGGATGGTATATATGCCATTTCCATTTTTAGCTTCCTATTAAGTATTAGTATAGCCCTTATAAAATGTCATATTTCTCACGCACGCAGTAAAAACAAAATAATTCAGGCCGTCAATGCAAGAACTTTTTTTTTTTTATCGTCGGGAAATGCATTTACGCATACCACCTGATCCCTCAGGTGGTGATGTTGGGCTCACCGGCTAGAAGAGCCGGTACTACCCACTAAAACCCGACATCCCTTCCCCCCGCCTTAGTGGGACGCCGCAGGATCGCTTGCGCATAACTACTACGGCGCCCCGGCGGCAGGTCTGCCTAAACGCTAGGCAGACCACCAAACCAATGGGGCTACTCCACAGTCAACTCTGCTACGCCAGAGAGGTACCCGGAGCAACCCCATTAAACCAAACGCCGCCCACCGAAGTGGGCCATCTCCAATAGGCTGCAGAGGACAGGGAGAGCGGCAACGAAACACCGACACTCCTCTTCCCCGCAGCCCCACCGCGTCTGCCATCAAACGGTGGCGGCCCCGTCTAGGCCGCGGAAGGTAGGGAGAACGGCGCACCGAAATACCGGCACTCCTCTCCCGCCGCGGCCTACTCCTCCGCCGGATGCGGGCCTGCGAACACAGTCCCGCAACCGGCACCCATCATCCGGTTGTGGGACAAAGCGGTCCCACCACCGGTGGCCGCAACGTCTTCGGCTCGAGGCCTAGACGAGCGGCCCCACCCAAGCCATTTGGTCCGCGCCAGATTTCTCCGGTACCACCCGCCGCCCTAAGAGGGTGGCATTCCCCTATCCGCCACCTGGGGACGCGCCCGGTAGGAGTTGGCTTCTCCCCCGGGGTCAATGCAAGAACTGCCTTACCCACATTTTTTGTTTTCGACTTAAATTCTACAAATTATTCTAAATACGTTTTAATTTAATTTACAAAAGACCTAGGTTCAGTTTTACTTATAAATAGAAAATGCCACAAAAAAATTGTCTTTGCATTTAAATTTTTTCAACTTTTTAGAAATGCAAAAATAGCTTAAGGCCACTCAGTGTACTTGCATTGCATTTCTATCGTATGACTTAGGCTGAATGAGATGCGATCGTAGACATTAATGTATCGTGAATAAAATTTAAAATCATAATAACAATGGGAGAAAAGTTACATACGATTTGGCCTAACACTCACATGTATTTCAAAAAATTTGAAAATTTTAATATACAAAAATGGCCTAACCCACATTTATTTTTGAAAAGTAGTTATTAGATGTCTATAACAAATTTAGTTCAAAAGAAAATATGCTAAAAACGAGAAAAACCCTTTGAAACTCAAGTTAACGCTAAATGAAAAACTATAAATAAGTTTTAAAATACATATATGAAAATAAACAGCCATTTTCTCCAAAGTAGCTGTCAGTGGTTAGGCTACTTTTGCGCTGACGGCCTTATGTACAGTGCTGGATTTAACCTTAGAGCCGCCCCTGGACATAGTAAAAAAGGTCACCCTATTATCACTCTGTGGAACCAGCTATCGCCGGCGGTCTTTCCGAACCGCTACGACTTGGCCACTTTCAAGAAGAGAGCGTATTCTTTCCTTAAAGGCCGGCAACGCATCTGCAAGCCCTGCGGTGTTGCAGATGCCCATGGGCGGCGGTGATCACTTTCCATCAGGTGAGCCTCCTGCCCATTTGCCCCCTTAGTTCCATAAAAAAAAATTATCAAAATTTATTTATATATTTTATTCAACAAAATGTTGAAAGTTTATTTTTTTTAATTATAATTTTTTTGAACAATGCAATGAAATAATTCGTAAATGATATCAATTTTTCGAAATATATACCTACTAGTTAATCCTTTTTTATTTTTCATTTTTTATAAAATAAAAAAAGCATTTTCGATGACGCGAAGATTTTTTCCCCCATGGTCCGAACGTTGCCACTCCCTAAAAATTTGCCGGCTTGGGCACTAGCCCCGAGTGCCCCAAGTGTATATCCAGCGCTGCTTATGTAGCATATAAAAACGTGAACAGAACAACATATTCGTGCGAAAGTCAAACCAGTGACCTCCAGCGGAAAACTAATTTATTTGATAACCGAACAACCTTTATAGTACAAGGTTGAGCCTACTAGTAAGTTAAAAATAATCTATGTCAGGAAGCCTCATACTTCCACAACAAATATTAATATAATAATATGGTTAAAGTACAATATATTATGAGTTGAGTTGCGTCAGTAAATCTAAAAAAACATGTACATTCAAACTTTATATTGTATTCAGCCCTTTTTAACGTCCCACTGCTGGGCACGGGCCTCCCTTCAATACGAAAGGGATCAGGCCATAGTCGACCACGCTGGCCAAGTGCGGGTTGGCGGACTTCACATGTCTTTCGAAAACTTGCTAGGTTTTTTCAGACATGCAGGTTTCCTCACGATGTTTTCCTTCACCGTAAGGCAAGTGGTAATCATGTTGGAAATGATTCGCACATGAAAATATCACAGGTGCGAGACCTGGGATTTGAACCCGCTTCACTCGGTTTCCTAAGCAAGCGCATTACCACTGGGCTACCACTGCCCTCCTTATAACTTTATATATCTATCGAAATTCCCGCAAAACATAAAACCTCCATTCTTTGAACGTTGATTCAAATCCTTGTAATATTTTTAACATTACCTTGAAAGAGTAGCAATCGATTAAACTGTGGCTACGCATTTATTATCAAAGAATGTGAAATTCCGCTATTTCGAAACTGTATACATAATGAATGCTTGCATCTAACTAGTTAATTAAAATGTTCTTACTACTTATATGATTATTCAATCTATCTAAATATCTGCAACAAGCAGACTGCAGAACCCCTTTTCCCTTGAAAACTTGTAGTACTTCGTCACGTTATGATTGTTTATATTAAAATAATTCTGAAATATAGCTTTATAATAATAACTAGCAGCTCACACTCGCTTCGTTCAGGTTCGCCTATATAAGGACAAAAATAAATCTATCCCACGGGAACCGTACATTCTTTCCGGGATAAGAAGTAGCCTATGTGCTATTCCAGACTATAATCTATCTCTGTGCCGAATTTCATAAAGAAATCAGCCGTTCTAGCGTGATTGAGTAACAAACATCCAATCAAACATCCAAACATCTAATCTTTCACAATTATAATAATGCAAATATTTATTTTGAAATAAGAAGATAAAGCACTGAGTCACGAATTTAATCCTCATAATATACATAAATATATATCTGCATATCTTTACATAGTAATATAAAATGAAGTCGCTTCCGCTGTCTGTTCGCTTAGATCTTTTAAACTACTCGACATATTTTAATGCAGTTTTCAGCAAGAGAGTGATTCAAGAGGAAGGTTTATATGTATAATACACGCATATTATAATACAGAAAACCCGAGAAATTCAAAGATTTGTATTTAATACTAACCGTTAAAACGTACCTAGGGACGAACCCGGGATGGAGAGTTGCTAGTATCTATATATAAAATTAAGTTATTAATAATAATAATTATTATTTTTATCATCTATGATATATTTACTATTATAAAACTAGCGTTTGGTTTTGATGAAATTTACAGGAATTCTTGAGGCGATCAAGGATGCCATTCTGTAAAGTTTGGTAGCGATTGAATGATAGTGCATACTAAATATAATACATAAAATGTTAGAGGAACTGGTAGTTCCAGACAGTAGAACGTTCCTCGCGCAGTTTATCCCTTCCCCTAAGAGTCATAGCATGATGTTGCATAGCCATTAATTTTGCTCAATAAATGGGCTATTACATGAAAAAATATTTTTTTGAAATCATACGCGGAATTCTATAGATTATCGCATTCAGACAAACAAAGTCTTCAGGCTATGAAATATTTCAATTCACATTACACATATTAAAATAATTATACATTTACCCCTAACAATGGTTTCCGTGTAAGTAATCTCGTATCGTACCTAGCTGTTATCACACGTTCGACGCAGCAAGGCCGCTCTATTCGTTCCTGGCACCAAATACCATAGTATGTCTATTCACAGCTGTGACTATTTTATATATATATATATATATATATATATATATATATATATATATTGTATGTTAGTTTGCTAAATAATACATATAACTATTCTTTATTGCACTTAAAAAATCAATACAGTAATTTAAAAATATGTAGTTATTGTTTACAAAGGTGGACTTATCTCTAGAAGAGATCTCTTCCAGCCAACCTATGGTAGTGAGAAATAGTGTTACAAAGCGGACTAAATTCGTGCAATCGTACTTATATGAATAATATATAGATACTCAAAAATAAATAGCTAATTAAATAATATATATAATATACACTACTTACTATACCATACATAATTATGTACATATATACATACACACTACTACTCGCATAAATACATATCTATATCTAATTAGTAATTAGGCAATTTTCACACGAATAAAATAAATCAGGTAGAGTCTATTAATAAATTCTTATTTAACCATAGTTAACTTAGTTAACTTATATTTTCAAATCCATAATCTACATAACGGATTAAATTTCATTAAAATAGTGACTTTCTAACGAACAATAAATAATAGGGAAGGCAGAACCGTGCTTTCCGTTCCTGGCACATTCGTCCCACTGTCGTGTACACTCTGGAATATTCAAAAAATTTTAAATATATTTTTACTCAGGTTTAGACCGTGATTCTACTTGCATCTTTACTACAATAGTAAAAAGCCTATGTCGTCTACCCACCATAGAAAGTCCCGTTTAAGCCATGATCATTATTTTCTCTATACACCCTAAAAAAACCAAGATCCTTTTTCCTATCTCGCGATAAAAAGAAGCTCTCGCAAATACTTTATCCGCCAGCAAAAAATTCATGAAATCAGATAGCGATTTTTTATTGTTATTTGAATTTAAAAATCATTTGAATTTAAAAATTAAATAATTACAATTCTTATGTTTCTTGTTTTTTATAATGGATCGCTTAACTATATACAGGGTAAGAAAAAAAATTCAAAATTTTTATTGTCATACAAATATAAAAATATTTTTTTGCACCTTCTAAACTTTAAAGTTCTAGCATCTGGCCAAGTTTAAATGAGTAAGCGCGGCTTCCTACACCCCTCCATCTCTCCCCCTCCACCGGACACGCGCTTTCTTTTGCTAATGCTGGACTACGAGTATTACCGTTTAGAAGGTGCAATAAAAATATTTTTGTTTTAGTTAAATATATATTTTTTTTCTTACAGATGTTGTTGTTATGTTGTAAATAGTGTATTCCCAAAAGGTTTTCAGTAAAATAAAATGACCCTGTATTGTGATGTATGTGCCACATCTTCCGTCCTACATTCGAAAAAAATAAATAAAATCAAAATTTTTAAATTACCTCCAACACAAAAAAAACTTTAAAAAGTAAAAAAAATATGTTGCTCTTTTGAGTTTTGACCTTTTAACTTCATTAAAACTACCTATTATTAAGATTTTGATGATGAACTACGCCGCGTTGGGGGACCGTGAATACTTTACCATTATCAATCTTCTTTTCAACTTAGCTAAATTAAAAAATTAAACAAAATAAATTAGAAAATTAAACAAAATAAATTAAATAAAAAAAAACTTTTGCAAAAAATCCAAAACGCTTACCTTTACATTTCGTAGGTAAGGTTATTATGAAAGATATTCGTGATATAAGTCCATTTCTCAGCTTTCGCGAGCAAGCTATTACGGAGTAAAGTTTTATATAAGCTCAATAACTTTGAAAGTTAAAATTAGTAGGTCTAGTTTGTAATCAAAACTTTTATACACATAAAAGTAAAATAACACAAACTATGTTAACGAGTAAAGGAAACTAGGTGTTGATTAATTAGAGGTATTTTATTGAATGCCAAAACCAAGTTAAAAAGTTAAACACTTTTGTAAAAGTAGAAATTCTTTTACAATGAATTTAATTTTTTTTACTTGTATTTATAATTTTCGTCGATTTTACACTCTTATCCTTAATAACACATCTAAAAGATTGTGTATTATTACTGATATTTTGTTGCACGTAGTAATAAACATGACCACTTCACGTACCGCTGGGAAAATAGGATCACTTGAAGAATAAAATCCGCGTATGTAACAAGAGTGCCCCGCCCACTGCCACTTGATCGCTCGCAGAACGGAATACGGATGATTGTTGGGGACGCAAAGTTCTCGAATGACGGCCACGTACCGGTAGGTGAAGCGTGAGCATGCCTCCCACAAGGTGGACCGACGACATTGGCTGCGGATGGCACAAGACCGGTTGTTGTGGAAATCTTTGGGGGAGGCCTATATCCAGCAGTGGACGTGTTTGGGCTGAGACGACGATTTAACAAGAGTTACAGTTCTAGGCAATCAAAAAAAAATTTTCATGAGTGATACCTAGTGAAAACCTTATAATTCTACGTCGTATACTCAAGAAAAAAATTCATAGACAAACAGATAGGGATGGTGAGTTTCTTTTGTGCCAACTAATATTAATAATATACTTGAAAATAATTCGACAAGCGCCCATGTGAATACTATAGATAGTATTTATAAATATAAATATGTTGGGACATTAACACACAGCACCATCTAGTTCCATGGTAAACTCCGAGGCTTGTGTTATGGATACCAGATAGTTGATACACTACACATATATAAATTTAAATACATACATATTGTAAATATAAACACAAATGACTGGAGTACAAACATCATCATTCATCACACAAATGAATGCCCCCAGCGGGACTCGAACTCGCGACCTGTAATACAGCAAGTAGGGTCACTACAAACTGAGCCAAACGTATCGTCATCGTTACAGTTTGACTTAATCTAACATTGTTTGTGCTACAAAGTATCTACTCACGAGCATACAATTAGTAATAGGTATCTAGCTCGTTGAAATAGGTCACCTATATAAAATAAAAAAGAATACTGGTAAGTATTGTTTATTATCAAAAACTATCTTTAAAAAACAACAAAGAAAGATCGGAAGGTAAAATTAACAAGTGTGTCAATCAATTGCGAGACCTTGACCAAACTCGCGTGATATTTGCCCCTATGTAGATACAATTGTACAGAGATTTCAATGTCATCGTTACAGTATAATAGCTCCCAGCAATAAGCCAAGCTTAATGCTTCACCACAATGGATAAGGTTTCCTATTAAGGATCCGATTTCAAATTGTGTAGCTTAGCATTTTTTAAGTCTCTATTATAATAATCTACAGTCTAGATTTAATGTACGGAAATAAGATGTTGAATATTTTTTATTAAACATTAACCTAAACAAAATGATATAGACATGACATATCCAGACAATGATATATCCAGAATTGACAGACAAAAAGACAGAGTATCAAAAAAATTGAAAAAATCTGGATTTGTTCTATTTTTCTTCTTAGATCCCCCTGACTCGGTTTTTAGCATTTTTTTTCTATGTACAGACATTCGGCCTCTACAGTTTTATTATAGTATAGATTAGCGATACCTATTGTACAGTGCCATATTGTCTAGAGCTTAGATCTTCCATAGAGATAATTAAAGGTGACATTTTAACAATAGTTTGGGCTTTGGTATCGTTCAAATACACACATACATTTGAATTTAAAAAAAACACACAGATACATAATTTTTATTTATTATAATTAAAGGCTTATAAAAGATCTTATATAATTTAATATATTTTTCGATACTATGATTCCGGTATTGATACAAAAGCTAAAGCCTCGAGTGTTTTGCCGTAATCTTTAAGTAAACAATAACATAATGGACATTTTCTACCGTGAGACACGGCCCATTTCCGCATTTCATTCGCGAAAGAACAATGCTCTGTTTCGTAATATTACTTTCTTTGCTTTCCTCATTTTATGCGTTCGATAGACGATGTCTCCTACATAAAGGTGCATGTAAGTATGAAATATTAAAAGATTAATTATGTTATAATCTAAGTTATCTATTAGACTTTTTAGTTATTTAACACCTCCAGGTTAATTTGTAAGAAATTTATTAAATTTCTAAGAAATCTATTGTTAACTATAACACCGGCGTGTCCGCGGTCGTGGAGGGATTATCAATAGCTTTATACAATAATTCTTGTAGTGTACATATTTAGAAGGTAGTTTTAAATATTTTTCTCTTCACGATATTGCAGATTCAACTGCCTTAAGTGGTATTTTTTAATCCTATACCTTTGCTATCACGCCCTACCTACATTCGTTTGACAAAAATAGGTAATGATACCACCTCCAATATTTTTCTTTTTACTGTAGTTCATTGTAAATCTATATATAAAATATATATATATATATATATATATATAAAAGAATCCCTATTTCCCTTGGTCACGCCATCACGCGTGAACGGCTGGACCGATTTAACTATTTTTTTTTGTGTTTGTTATTGTCAGGAGAAGGTTCTTATGAAAGAAAAAATTGAAAAATTAACGAAAAAAATATTAAAATGTATATGGCTAACGCTGGCTAATAACTATTTATATCTATATTTAAAACGTACCTAGCGATGAAGCCGAGCGAAGCGAGGTTGAGCCGCTAGTATTACATAAATAATAAATAACATTAAAAAAAATCCTTACTTATTTTAAGAAACTGCTTTTAATTTGCTGTGCTATTTCCCAATGCCCCAGGTGTACCATACTGTCCGCGCAACATGCACGCTTACCACACGCGATGTGATGGTCAAACAATGTCGCAAAGAACGTGTGAGTCGCCATTTCTTTACGTCATAGGTACGAAATGTGATACTTAACGATTTTAAAGTTACATAAGTTATGTGCCTTCATTAAAGTCTAATATGTGATCAAATATTTAACTTAAGAACTGCGTTCCTCCAAATAGGGAAGGTGAACTCATGTTTTCCACTTACACGGAAAGACGTGCAACCAGATTTATATTTAAATTAAAAGTAAAGATTAAATTTTATATTGATTCCGTAAAACTCGAAATACTAATAGTCAGGTACTAATAGGTAGGTTTTTGATAATAAGCTAAAAACGCAATTTTAAAAAGACCTTTAAAACACATAGCTGATACATTTTTTTAGCTATATCAAAGTGATACCATCATAATGTACTATTTGATTGTTTCTAGGATATACTTGTGGCTGGTCTCGATGCGACTGTAACGGAGACCTGCTTTATGATGAACAGAGTGGATACTGCGTAAAAGAGACGGACTGTCTATTGTTCCCGACTAGGAAACCTAAACCGAGAAGACCCTCGGGTCGCAGGAAAGGTGGTAAACAAAAATATCATTCGTCTAAGAGGATAAGGATAAAAGAAGAAGAATTACCCGAGTCACAATGATATGTACTATACTATGTAAATGTATGTATGTATGTGTATATATAATGTATATTGCGAATAATTATGATTATCCATTATTATAGATATTTTTATTGAGCTTAATTGCTACTAGTTAATAAAGGAATATTTCTTGAAAATAATTAAGTCTTTTATTTACTTTATAAGCAAATTATCATATTATCGCTAGACAACTTTTCCAAGAAAACTTCTACATTAAACTATGTTAGCCGTCTAATTTTAACTCATAGATAGATGTTACATCAAACATAAGCCAAAATAGTAACTAAATTTGTAAGTGTATCTTCTGCACAGTTTTTTTAGTGTGTAATATTTTGTATGGATATAAAAGATACCCCAAAGATACCCATCTCATACGTTTAGGGGTTGAATTTCAAAAAGTTCTTCAGCGTATATCTATATAATTATAAAAATAGCCATTTATGTCATACGGTTAAACGATTTCGCCTAAGCGTTTGAACAGTCATGCAAGAAGCATTAATTATTATTATACTAGCAGAACCCGGTCTAGGTCTTAAGTGCGGCAAAGCCTCTGGAGTGGATGAAATATCAGTTGAGCAGATCAAACATTTTGGCCCAGTTGCTATGTCGTGGTTGCTGCAACTTATAACAACTGTCTGAAATCCACTTTAATACCACGGCTCTGGAGAAAATCTAGGGTCATAGCTATTCTGAAACCAGGCAAGGCAGCAGATGACCCTAAGAACTATCGACCAACATCTCTTCTATGTCACACATATAAGCTTTTCGAGAGACTGCGGCTGAACCGACTTACGACTGCTATTGACCCTAAACTAATCCCGGAGCAAGCCGGTTTCAGGCCTATTAAGTCTTGCTGCAACCAGACCCTCAAACTCGTGCAACAACGTCTGTTGTGGAAGGTTTTTTGTCAAAATACTCCGAGAACTTCTTCACAACCGGCGTTTCCAAGTCCATCTCCTCTCAGAGAAAAGTCGTTGGAGATCACAAAAGAACGACTACCCCAAGGTAGCGTTCTGGCTCCGCTTCTTTTTAATGTATACACCAACGACCAACCATCTAGTCCAAATACGTCCCGCTTCCTCTATGCAGATGATCTTGCACTCACCTCCCAGGCCACCACTTTCGAGGAGGTTAAGACGAACCTATCAAATGCTCTTTCTAACTTAGATCAATATTACTCCGCAAACTCGCTAAAACCGAATCCAAGCAAAACTCAATCCTGCGCATTTCACCTTCTCAATAGAGAGGCAGGTCGAAATCTAAGCATTGTCTGGGGCGAGGTGTCTATTGAACACAGTAACTTCCCCAAAAAGCTCGGCATCACTTTGGACAGGTCACTCACCTTTCGTAAAAACTGCGAGAACATCAAGCAGAAAATCCATAGCTGGACTCAAATTCTGCGTCGCCTAGTCACTTCTAAGTGGGGTGCCTCGCCTGATGTTTTGCAAACTACTGGGTTGGCCGTTTTCCTTTGCTGCTGGTGAATATGCACGCCCCGTGTGGTGCCGCTCTTCCCACGCAAAACTAGTGGATACAGCACTAAACGAAACGTGTCGTATTATTACTGGCTGTTTGAAACCGACTCCGACACCAATGCTGTACCCACTGGTAGGAAATGCTCCTCCAAAAGTACGTAGAGCAGTGGCGAGCTCCAGTGAAAGGACCAAAATGGAACAAGACACGCGACACCCCATGCACGACAACATCCTGGTGCCACAAAGGCTAAAAAGCCGTAAAAGTTTTATGAAGTGTGTCTTACCACTTGGAGATAAACGACCACAGGCAAGATGCAGGATGTGGCGGGACAGTTATGGTTCTTTGCCAACCCCATTCGTTCCACCGTCTGAGAATCTTGCGCCTGGACATAGTTTGCCTTGGCAGACCTGGAAGTCTCTAAACAGACTCCGGACTCAGGTTGGCCGAAGCAAGGAAAACTTATCCAGGTGGGGATTTTCAGCGGGCGGCCTGGAGTGTAGATGTGGTACTGTTCCACAAACGATGAGGCACTTACTAGCATGCCCTGCTTGCCCTATTACTTGCAACTTACAGGAGCTTATGGACGCCACTGACAAAGCAACGATCGTGGCTGAGTTTTGAGCTGACTCCATTTAAAACTTGCCATCGATACGAGAAGAAGAAGAAGAAGAAGAAGCAGAACCCGCGGCTTCACTCGCGCTTAAATTACAAAAAAAAATATCTAAAAAGGTAGGTACCTGTAGAATAAAATGTGATTTGATTGATGAGATGTCAAATAAATGGTCTGTCAACGGATCTTGTTGTTTCACTACATGGTGACAGCGGTGCGCATTTAAAATTAAAATTATTAAGTTTAAACATACAAAAAGTATTAAACAATATTTGTATTGTGTGTATAGACGTATAAAATTCATTTATTTGTGTAAAAATGGAACATGCGCGGCCGCCGAGTGAATTATCATTTGAAGGAGGTCCGGCAAGTCGAGCAGATTCATGGCGGCGGTGGTTAAAGCAATTTCAAGTGTTTTTAAAAGCGTCTGGCGTAAACAAAGAGCCCGGTGACGTACAAGCGAGTTTACTGATCAACTTAATAGGCCCGGAGGGATACGATATTTATTCCACTTTTAGATTTAATGCTGAAAAAGATCGCGATGACATCAACATATTGATCGAAAAATTTAACTGTCACTTTGGAACAAAGGCCAACACGACTATGGTCCGTTTTAAATTTTTTACTCGCAATCAACAGGTCGGCGAAAATGTAGATGAGTACGTTACGGCGTTAAAATTATTGAGTCAGCAGTGTGAGTTTGAGCACTTGGAGGATGGGCTAGTACGTGACCGCATAGTGTGCGGAATTATAGACTGCGCCGTCCGGGACAGATTATTGAGGACAGACGAGTTGACGTTAGATAAAGCAATTCGTATATGTCAGAGTAACGAAATATCTAACGAGGAAAATAAGCAAATCGCGATAGCCAAAAACGAGCCTAAGGAGTCGGTGGACGCCGTGTGGAGTCATCGCGGAGGTGCGCGCGGGCGCTGGGACAGCGCGGGCGCGGCGCGCGGTGCTAGGCGTGGCGCGGTGCGTGGTGCAAGCTCGAGCTGGGTTGCACGGCGCAGAGCGGCCGGCGCGAGCGGCAATGGCGCCGCACGTGCGGCCTTAAGCGGAGTGTGCAGCGCATACGGTGAGCTGTATTGTGCTAATGACGAGCGATGTGTCGCTAGAAAAGTTAAATGTTATTTGTGCGGTGATGTCCTCTACATTATAGAAAAATGTGCCCGAATAAAAAGGTAAACAGAGTGTACGAACTGCGGGAGAATAGTGATAGTGATGATAATGATAATGGGTTGTTTTATGTTTACAATATTGATTTAGAGGACACGCTTATGTATTCTAAATGGTATGAAAAGTTATATTTATAGAAAGATCGTTCAACATTTATTTTATTCAAGTTGGATACTGATTCTGATAACTGTTCACCGCTGAGCTTTAGTAAAAATAACGACGGGCGACAAACCAGGATAGCTGCAAATAAAGCTAGGGATAGAATTAAAAGATGTTTCTAAAAAAAAAAAGTAATAATTAGTAATTAGCAGATAATGCATGTTGCTTAAATTTAAGTCTATAATAGTATTATTTATTAGTTATAATTGTTTGTATTTGCATGTTACTTTCATTATTTAAGGGAAAGATGTAGAATAAAATGTGATTTGATTGATGAGATGTCAAATAAATGGTCTGTCAACGGATCTTGTTGTTTCACTACAGTACCTAGGTTTCATACAAACTTTCATCCGCTATGGGATGAATTTCGAAAAGTGCTAAAACACGTATTTATTTAATTGTATTCAAGAGCATTTATACCAAGTTTCAAGTAATTCTGATCAGAAATATTTTTTTGGATTGTATTATAACGTGTTTTCCCGTGGGAATTAGATGATTTCCCGCGATAAAAAATGCCTATGTCCAGCTCTCCAACTATCTTCACACCAAAAATCACGCCAACCCGTCACTCCGTTTTGACGTGAAAGAAAGACAAACAAATAACAAACAAACACACACATTATAATATTAGTATGGATAAATAACATATTAGGGGATTTATGTAACAAATACAAATTCTTCAATGTAATATGGGCATCTATATATATTTTCTCCGATAGGCAAATAACAAAACCTGATTTAGGTTGAATTAGGAAGTTACATATAGAGCTTTCAACTTATAGTCATCTTCCTTTTGTGGAGAAACTCACATAAGTTTGCCTATTAAACAAAAATAGACGTAAATAAAATGTATTGCCCAATTCAAATGACTCGAACTAGAACCGAATCGATGGACTACCATTACTACGAGTACTACTCTACACGATGTCTCGTACACGTAAAGATATTTTTTCCTGTTTATTTTGTCGCATCCGTTCATGAATGGTCAACAGCATTAGCATTGTGGAGAAAAAGCCAATAAAAATCAGACATGAGTCAAGTCTTTCTATTTCTAGTGGGGTGTTTTACATTTAATGATGCAATGTATTATGCAAAGATTGGAATTCCAGGATGCTTGATGTATAACAATACTTGTAAGTATTTTGAATTTATAGTATAGCTATATATACTATTTTATAAGTTTTCAGATGAAAATGACTAAATTGATTCTTATGTGGGGTATGTTGCATTTAAACTACCTACCGTAACTCAACCTTTGAAAGAGCAACTGTTGAAATTCTCAAAGGCTTCTCACAGCGGAACCTCTCTCCAAAGGTTCTCTCGGACTGATTTTGATTTTTAACACATTTAAGTTTTTGCACTGAAGATGGTCTTACTACCTGGTTTAACTTTTAGCTATTTTATAACCGTACTTACTTAAGTAAGGGCCGGAAAATAATACTAATTAATAGAAATAGTATAAAATAACAAGTGTTATTAATCATTTTAGGCGTGGAATCATGCCCTGAGCACATGCATAGAGTGAACAGTGAATGTAGACCGATGCCTTCACAGAGGACGTGCGACGAACCTGTCGCAATCTCAATCGGTGTCGTGTGCGACTGGTCCCGCTGTGACTGCGACTTTCCCTTCGTACTGCATCCCGCCTCTGGATACTGCTTTGCTTACGAGGATTGCCCATAATATTTCTCTATTAGTATTATTAGATGCCTCTTATAATATAAATTAATAAATATATGGAAATTCAGATTGTTTTGTATTATTTATTAATTATTGCTTTTCCTCGGCAATTTCTATCTTAGGAGTATAATTATAACTTTTATAGATAAATATAATTATAATTTTACTTACGACTGACGCTCTAATTTTTTGCTCTACTTATTTGTTTATAATGCTATTTAAGATGTATTTTTACATTGTAGTACTTATAGTATTTACAAGTACATATACAATAAACAGGTCTTTTGAGTTATTCTTAACTTATTCTCAGTTTTAAATACTTAACAATTAATTTAAAAAAATGTATTAAAAATGCGCATTGAATTAACTTACCGTTTGGTGATTTTTCCCCAAAAGGTTATTTCTTTTGTATTACAGATACAACTTAATTTTATTTACTGAAATTACTGTTCTTAAGCACATTCCTATAGGAAATACAATTTTTTTGCCTCTAATGTAACAGCAATCTTTAAAATTCAATTTGTGCCGTTCCTGGCAAAATTGCGAACGTGTCATATTTTATGGTTTAATGGTAAACTTTATTGGATTTTACCATTTTCTCGCGACATAACATTTCACGAGGAGGTAAATATATATGATATTTTTTTAATCAATATCAAACTGTTACAGCTTATATTCTTATTTTGTTTTGTATATCTGTTTTTCTGTCTTGTATGCTTTTGTATTATTTGGTTTATGGTAATAAATAAAGAACTCTTTTTTTTATTTACGTATTTCGTATGCCTGTCACTATAGAAAAAGCCGTTAAAAATGTATATAATATTTATACGAGGTATTCTATGGTATGGCTAAAGCATTTATGAAATACTCAGTCGGAAAATTCCATTTGAATATGTAGGTAATAGGTTTATTTACATAAAATTCTAACTTTGTTGATTGTTCTAGGTACACCGGTCACTGCCCCCTGCTGAAGTTTCGCTACGGAAAGTGCTACGGCGACAACACCCGTCAGATTCTTAAAGAGATACGCTCAAAAGGATTGTTTAAGTAAGATTGCATCAATCTATGTATTAAAAACATTTATTAAAAAGTTTGCTACACAATACCTTTGTTCTTATAAAAAGTATTTTATTAAGACTAGATATGTTCTTATTAAAAATACTAATTACTAGCGACTTGCCAGTCACGCTCGCTTCGCTAAGGTATGTTACTAGATGCCTAACAATACAGCCATTTTGTCCGACTTCAATCATATTTATTATGACTTCTGATATTAACATTTTTTATAAGTAAAAAATTAGCAATACTTCAGGTAAAATCATCAAAATGAGACTTTATTGAAATTTCTGCATTCTTTTAATTGGGCAAAGTTTAAAATGATAATCCATAGTAATATTATAAATGTGAAAGTGGATTTGTTTGTTACTTTGTTTGTTTGTCTTTCTTTCACGTCGAAACGGAGCGATGGATTGGCATTATTTTTTGCGTGTAGATAGTTGGAAGGCTGGAGTGTGATATAAGATACAATAGAAATAAAAGTATATTGCATTTAAAATAATAAAATAAAACATCACAATACAATTAAAGTAGGTCACGAATGCTATTATTTGTAAAACAATAAGCTACGATTTGCAACTATGCTACGGTTCGTAGAGCTACGACTACGGTTTTCTCGCTTTGTCTGTTAATATGCTATTTTGCCCTGATTTCACCGAGTTTTTTTTTAAATTTATACATAAATTAGAAGAACACGTATTAGCATCCAAATATTCCGGTAACATATATAGTTTTATAACATTTTTTATTTGTTCAACTAAGATAAGATGGAAAAAACGGATAAGCTTCCGAATAGCTCCATAGAGTCCATACCTCCGATTAATCTAAAATTTGGTACACATATTTATTTCGAAGTGCTGATTACGAATATGTTATTCAAAATAAGCGCATATTTCATTTTCATGAAAATGATTGCAATGTTTTTCACGTTTATCATAACAAATATTGATTCTAGAGGAAAATATTTATTACGAAAGTTGTAGGCCATGATAAAATTGATATTTTTTGTTCAATTTACCTACTTCTCAAATTATATGGAAAAGTGTTCCCAAAACAAAGATTTATTATTATTATTATATAATTAATTCATTTTAAAGGCTTTAGAATAATCGTTATAATACTCATGTGGCGCTCTTTACCTCCAAATATTTAGGAAGCATGAAATTTTAGGGCAAAATATTGCTTTTGCATTACGAGTAATTTGCTTTATTTTTTAAGTTACATATTCTATATTACACCAGTTTTATTGTACACCACATATTAAAAAAAACGAACAGTCGTTATTGCCACAAACTTTCTATACCATTTCATATTTTTTTAGTAAGCCACTTAAATATCGTCCTGGTGACAACTACGAACTCGACAACATGCCCCGGCGAGTCGTGCCTGCGCGGGAGATTTACGACGGCTCCCATCGACAGCCGGCGTACATGACTGGTTACACTGGATATGTACCAGGCATGAATTTCACGTATGTATTTAACAAAGGTTCAATTTATTGGCGACTTAAAGTTTGTATGAAACTACGTTTGTAAAGATTTTTATTAGTTTTAACGCAAGCGAAGCCGCAGGTTCTGCTAGTTCATTTATAAATTATAATATTATTGGCGTTCATCTATAATCTATATTTACCGAATACCTAGTAGTAAGTACCTACCTGAAATAAATGTTGGAGCAGCTTGAAAATTCTACGAATTTCTGAAATGTTTACATTACCTATTAAGTATTTATATGTACTTAGGAAGGTGACCTTATGATATAAATATATAAACTATTTATATGAACCCTATTAGGTACTTGCTAACTATAACTAACCCATTGGTCAAGTAGCTACTACTAGCTTAATACAACAAAGCCTTGGTTCAAGTCCAGGTCGTGCCAAATATGATTTTCAGTATTTCTGTCTAAAATAGTTGAAAAATTGTAGGTGGTACCTACACCATCTTGCCTCGGAGAGTATGTAAGTCCGTCTTCCCGTTGAATCTTACCTAATAACCTTTAGACGTGTAAAATAAAAAAAATCTTTCAAAATCTATCGAGCATAATCGAATGATGTGCGATCAAACATTACAAATTTGCCTTATTCTTACCTATCTATATATTAGGTTAGACGTAGCATTTCTATATAGTTTGTGAGTAATGTATACATATAATAAAATTGTAACTAAGCCGAATCTGTACATTAAATATTTTTTTGAAGATCTTATTAAATCTGTCTGTTACTGCATCACAGAAAAACCTCTGGAGGGATTTCGATAAAATTTGGTATGGTGATAACTGGTTATTCGGGTCAACATATAGGATACTTTTTACCGTGGGCAAAGGTCTCATTTCTGAGAAAAAATACAAAAACTGCAATTTAAGAGAATACTAGAATGAAAAACCTAAGAATTTGGTTTTTGGTCATCTGAATGCGGGCGGAGCTGCGGGCAATACTAGTACTATAATAATAATTATAAGTAGCCACTAGCTATATATATTTATTTAATTTTCTAGGTATGGAAAGTCCTATGGCCGCACTGCTGATGATTGCATGGCGGATTTCACAGCGAACCAAAGAGATTTACGACGTAAAGCCGACTTGAACCGAAGTTATGTAAGGTCAAGGAGCGCACCGAAAATGGAAACCGTACACTCTAGAGATGAGATCCGACGAGATCTGCACAGATTTAGAGAAATAAACAAATATAAGGGTGAGTGAAATATCTAAGTTATTATTGTATTGCAAGCGACCCTCGTTTCACTTAAACTAATTGCAACATCTCTCACGGTCTTCCGTAACGGCAATATTCTGCTATCCCTTGGGAACTCGTTGTAAGTAGTCACATCGATCCATTGCTTCGTAAAAGAAGGACAAATTAACAAAGATAATTTAATTTATAATATTTAATGTGGAGATAGGTATCTATAATCTAGTGATCTAAATTTCAAGATATGCTTATAAAGGCGTATTTGTACGCCTTTTGATTGATTTTTGATTTAACACATTTGTACTTATAATTAGACATGTATAATAATTATTTATTAATAGTAATATTATGACTATAACTATCTATAATACTTTTTTGATCGAGGTTACCTACCTCGATCAAAAAAGTATTAGATACACAATCAGCGACAAAAAATATCCTCACCGAATAGCGCTCATTTGAACACTTGAGCGCGTTTTTAATTTTTTTTTTTGTGAAATCAACTTTAAGCATTGCGTTTAAGGTTCAATTTACAGTGATGTATATTTATTTCAACTATAATAATTACCTAAATACAATTCATGACAGTTTTAGAACTTTTACTTGGGATTGTGTATCTAGTACTTTTTTGATCGATACTAGGTAATAACTATAATCATATATAAATAAATGATCACATAATTGTGATCCATTGCAGTAAATCGTGATAAACATTCACTTCAGAAAACGTGGGGAAGATTTAAGGGATATAAATAAATCATAGATGAGTTTCTTGAGAAACCATTAAGGTAATGGAAGTCGGGATTTTCTGTAGAATCTTCGCACAAGTTTTATTTTACTTATTCACATCTAGATCACATTAACCCTCAAATCAATAAATTGCATTAAACCTAATTACTTCGTCAAGGCATCGAACCTGCGACTTTTAATTTTAATACTGTATAAGGTACTACTTATTAGATTAGATAATATTAGAAAATATCTGAGATGCGAGACCCGAAGTTTGGACTCGCTTCATTTGATTTTCAGCAAGCGCGTTAATATTATGCCACCATTTTTAAATTAACTGATTAGCTCATTTAAAATACAAATAAAATACAAAAACTATATTTCAGAGAACACAATATCGCCGGAATTCCCACCAATAGCTGGTTATACGGGTCATATACCGAGGATAAAGGGTTCAGAAGCTTCCCTCAGCCAACGATACCACTGCGCTGCAAAACGAGGCTTGGAACTGATCAAAATGGAAAGAGATAAACGGAAGGAGATACAAAATGCCGATGTAAATATACGAGCTATTTTAAAAAACCACGATAAAACGTCTTATTGGAATTGGGGATAGCATACAGGAAGAAGAATGTTCTTCACAAAGTGTCGATGAACATTCTTCTTCATTTTACAAGAGTATTATTGAAGTATTATTTTGTGATAGCGTACTGAATAAAATGTTGCCTAGATGAAAAAATGATATTTTTTATGAAGTTAATTATTTGTATGTTGAAATAATTTTGGAAATTTTTATCTGTGTACAGATTAAAAAAATATTTTTGTAACCGTTAAAAATCGAAAAGACGATAAATGTAAAACCTTTTTTCACGCCTAGCCAGTCATAGCAAAACTAGATTTTTCCCTAGATCGTCCTGCCCTTAGCAATAAATTAATTATTCTAGGGGTGGTCAAGTTTATAAAAACTAACTTGTCATTACTAACGACAAAATGTGATGTATCAATTTTTTCAATTGAATAGAATACTGTTAACATAATATGTTACGTTCAGCACAATTTACATCGCTAATGTACATAGACTTAGGAAGACATAAATAATGTTCGGTAAAATAATATTGTTATGCTAAGTATATTACAAAAAATTACATATTTGAGAAAGTTTGCTTTTGATATGTAATTTTATGATGATGTAGTTTTTAATTATGAAAATTTTTGGGAAACACTGGAATGATGGTATTCATTCATGAGTCATTAAGTAACAAACGACTCATATTAACAATTAAAGTATATCATCAGTCAATAAACAAAAAATCATTAAAATCGGTTTATGAAAGGTAAAAATAACAGTAGGTACCATACAGAAGAGCACAAAAAGTAACAAAATAGATATACTATTATTAATGTGAAAGGATGGGTGTCTGTGTGTATGTTTGTTACTCTTTGACTCTGAAACAGGCTGCATGGATTTAGATAAAATTTAGTGTAGGTATAAGTAGACTTGACCTAGAGTCACACATAAGATAATGTTAGGCATTTAGGGACGCTTCCGAGCGGAGCGAAGGTAAGTTAACAATATCCAAAAACCGGTCGAGTGCGAGTCGGACTCGCACACGAAACGTTCCGTACTGCGTACAAAATATAACACTATGTACTAATCGTTTTTTTTTTGAAGACGGCCATTTTGAAATTCGCCATCTTGGTTTTTTATTATTTGTTGTTATAGCGGCAATAGAAATACACACACTGAAAATATGAACTCTCTACTTATTACCGTTCATGAGATACAGCCCATTGACAGACGGATGGACGGACAGCGGAGGTTTAGGGTACCGTTGGCACCCTTCGGGTACGGAACCCTAAAAATGATTAGAACGTTACTTTTAAGATAAAAAGCATTCAAAGAGTATATAAATATACTTCGAATTTGTTAATGCCTTATATTTATTTAAATTAGTCATGATATTTACAAATGGTAAATACATGCACTTTCGAAGATTCATACTCTACATAAAAAACGAGGAATTTATAAATTTTAGTTATTATTTTTTGAGATTAATATTTTAAATATAACCGAGCCATTAGTATATAATGTTTGTTTATAAATTTAATATTAATAATATTTAATAATTTATTTTAATTTAAAAATTTAATAATTTATAAATAAAATTTTATCTTTTTATTTATAATTTTATCTCTTTAAATATTACAAATTTTAAAATGTAAAATTATGCACATAAATAGGCATATTAAATTTTAAATATGGGAATAAAATATGTAAATAAAAATAAAACTAAATATTGCCATGGTAAAATAGTTTTTATTAATATTTTAATATAGTTAAAAAAAATTTGTAGCTTTTTGTAGCTAACATTAATTCTATGAGGACATATTGACATACAAAAATAGAGAATATATTTGTCAATTTAAAATTTAGAAATAGTTAAAAATTATCATTTTTGGTCGAATTGAAAATTTAAAAAATAATTTCTTTTTAATTTTGTAATACTAAAGAAACTATCCTGCCCAATACCTTATAGTAACCAACCTATTTTACTTAAATTATAACGTAATTGTTAATTAATATTAAATTAATTAATTAGTCTTCTAAAATGTCACGTTCCACATGACAGTAGAATTATACCATAGACATAGAGAGTGGACTGAATGTTTCTTTAGCAACCGTCAGCTAAAAATGGCGGAAAGGCGCGACAAAAACAAAACGAATGTGCGGCCAGAAGTCTTCTGTATTCATCGATCAAAAAATTACTAAGTAAACAATCAGCGACAAAAAATGTCCTCACCGAATGAGCGCTCATTTGAACATTTGAGCGCGCTTTTAAATATTTTTTTGTGAAAACAACTTTAAGCATTGAATTTAAGGCTCAATTTACATTATTGTATATTTATTTCAACTAGAATAATTACCAAAACACAATTGGCGAGTTTTAACAGAACTTTTGCATGGGATTGTGTATCTAGTACTTTTTTGATCTATGTATGTATTAAAATACGGTTAATGAAGATAGATATTTATAACCATATTATATTCCTTTATAATATTATAATTATTTCACATTCCATTCAATAAATTCAAATTGTAATAAAAGACAGGTATTGGCCGCACGTTCTCTTCCTCTCTTTCTAGAGAGTGGTCAATTTCATGAGTATTACTCAGTCCATCCTCTACGTCTTGAGTTATACAAATATAAAATTAAGACTTATGTATATAACATAACATGACATGGCTTATGTAAATTGCACCATAAGATTTTGGAATAAGTTAATTCGTTGTTAAATTTATAATATATTTGATATAATCCAATTTGCACAATACATAAAAAAACTCATCACAATCATAGAAGTAAAAGGTTATCGTTGGTTCCGAAAACGAGGGAATTATTTTTTAAAAACAATATCAAGTGTCCATGAAAAACACTGTGTAAATGTTATTCAATATTAAAGTTCACATTCCTAATATAAAGACGGTTTAGAAATTGAGTAAATAAATAAAAGTTATTATATTTTTATACATACAAGTCAAAATTTCTATTTCCTTCATACAAAACATTTAAACAAGTAAACAGACATTTACAAGAGGTTATGTACATACATATAAATTATTATTATGCAAATTGTATTGTAACAAATAATACAATCTTATCTAACTGGGAATTTATACTTATAGTATTTTTTAATTTTAATTCATGTTTTCAACATAATAGCACCATGAAAACTACAGATATTACCAACTATTCTAACACATATTTTTAAAATAACTGAAAAATAATAAATTCGATCTGTCAAAACACCGCCATTTTCGCACGCTTTCGTTGTTACGTCACAAGCTATGTAACTACCTTTTTTTATCATCAAACGCTATGTATAAATCATAGACATAAAGAGTAAACTGAGTGTTTCTTTGACAATCGTCAGCTAAAAATGGCGGAAAGGGGCGGCAGAGACAAAACGAGTGTGCGGCCAGATGTCGTCTGTATTCATTGAAATACGATTAATAAAGATATACATTATATGTACAAGTATATTACATATCGTTCAATAATTTTATATTTTTTTCATATTCCATTTATAAATTCAAATTGGAATAAAAGACGGGTATTGGCCGCACGTTCGCTTTTTCTCTTAGTCAATTTTATGACAGTATTGCTCAGTCCAATCTCTACGTCTATGGTATAAATTCTGGCACATTATTATTGTCAAAAACGCCTTAACTTCTGACGTCACAATTTGTTCCAATCAATAGCGAAGAGTATAGCAAATTTTAATATACCACGCATATTTTACACAAATTATTAAGGAAATAATCAGACTGTATGGTTTAAAAGGGTTTTTGAAAAAAAAATATTTTAAACCAAACAAACAACATGCCTATTTCCCATTAAAATGTCATATCCATAGTATTATGGGTTCAAAATGCCAAAGCACCTGACATCTAGAATCAACTCTGCGGTACAATCTCCATGATTTTCCCCGTCCTTTCATCAACACCATGTATTACGATGGGTTCTTCATCATCTATTGGCACATTAGGTATATCCTTCTTTTTATCGCTAGCTAATTCCAACATAAGAGTTTCTAATTTCTGAGCCTTCCTAGTTTCATTGTGAGTGATTAAGGCACAAAGATGTTCAGTCAACAGTTCTTTTTTCTCTTTCTCCTTTTGCAGGCTTATTTTTGCTTGTAGAAACTCCTTTTCTATTTTTAAGTAATGTTTTCTGTAAATAATTGTTATAGAGCAATAAATTATTATGTTACATAGTGTTGTTGTTTTATTAAAATTATAAGAATGGTGTATTTAGTAATACTGATAACTATATTTATATGAATGATGTATTTAACAATGCTGATTATCGCACTAATGTTTTTACTTTTCAGTACCTAACCCCTAAAAGAAAGTAAACACTCCTACATTTTCTCACTGATTGTAAAAACTATACCTCAAGTTTGGATAAAAGAATGCATTATCCAAAAAGGACTGAGAGAGACTGAGTGGGAATATACACTTTGTCATGATCAAAATTGAATAAACATCTATCTTACTAATATTATAAATGTGAAAGTTTCGATGGTTTGGATATGTTTGGATGGATGTTTGTTACTCAATCACGCCAGAACGGCTAAACGGATCTGGACGAAATTTGGCTCAGAGATAAATTATAGTCTGGAATAGCATATAGGCTACTTTTTATCCCGAAAAAATGTACGGTTCCCGTGGGATAGATTTGTTTTTGTTTTTCTAGAGACAAACCGGAGCGAAGCGAGTGTGAGCCGCTAGTAGTAATATAAGATAATATACAATTATACAGACAAATATTTTAATTAGTTAGAGCCAGCCATGCATATATAATATGTTAGAAAGTAGAGGGGAAAGGTCGAAACATTATTTTTTTATTTAAAGTTAGTATGATAAAACTTATTCATTAATTTTATTTCAAACAGACATAATTTTGTGTGATTATACCTTCTTCAATATTTACGTGAATATTTGATTTGCTATTCACGGATTTATTTATATAATAATATAAAGAAAGAAAGAAAATTAAATAATAATATAAAAAAAGAAATAAAATTAATGAATTAGTTCCATACGTTTCGAATAAGCCTCTACCGATTCACGACTCTCCCGTGACCATGATTGCTATAAAGCATTCGAAACGTCGGAAACGAAAAATCAAAAGAAGTCCGCGAAAAAATCCGAAAAGATAGTTTTGTTTAAAATTTCTGTGTCAATATTTTCAATTTTCAATTTAATAAAGAGCAAAAAGTACAATCTATATTTTAATATAAACTTGTAATCTTAAAAAGAAGTGACTTACTCTGCCTCAGCATAACTAGAGCACGCCTGATCTATTTTCTTCCTCAGAACAGACACGTCCTGTGAGAACTGTCCGTCCATTATTTGTAATTCTTTCTTTATCTTCTCTAACTTTTGAACTTCCTCTTCTGTTTGTTTTGTCCTATGAAGTAAGTATTTTTTTTAAATTAATTAATATAATAATAAATAATAATGTAAAATAATTAAACATTATATTTATATTAGGGTTATTTTATTTAATAACCTTATTAAAAACTAATATTTTATTTTGACTATTAAAAATATATAAATACTTATAAAAACTACTACACAGAATGGAATAAACAGCCTGTTTTCATCTTATGTGGAGAGAAAGTGCGTGTCAAATAGCATTATAATTGAACTGCTAGAATTAAAAAATAACAAAATGCTAATAACGTTTTATATTTGTATACACGACTACACACTACATTTATGTATACGAATCACGCTCGCTTCGCTCGGGTTCGTCCCTAGGTCCGTTTTAAAAGTTAGTATGAATATAATATGCATGTATTATACATATAAACCTTCCTCTTTAGCGATAGTGATTCACTCTATTGCTGAAAGTAGAATTAAAATCCGTTGCGTAGTTTAAAAGACCAAAGCACACAAACAGCGGAAGCGACTGTTTTATACTATGTATAGGTTAGTAAATTGTATTCGTAAATATTAATTGTATAGAACAACCACACAAATAAGTTAGCAAGTATACATTGGTATGGTATTGTATGTTCGGGCTGTTTTCCGCAACTCGACGACTATGCGCCTATTTTGCGTGTAGCAAGTATACATTTTCTATAACCCCAATCTCTGTGGACTTCCTAAGTAACCTATGTATATATTATATAGTCATTGTAATTTTGTTAGTTTAAAACAAATTACTCATATAATACATGTATAGATTCATATATGACCATCCTTTTAACAATGTTAAATATTAAGTTAATTAGTTAGTTCACATAAAATGTGGATGATGATGAAGAAAACTAATACTGGACACTACATCGATTTTTGCAAAAGCTATAATGACTACCATTTAAGAAAAGAATGTAAAGATAATATTATGTATTCAGCTTTTTTACGTCCCACTGCTGGGGGTGGACCTCTCTTCAGTACGAGGGGGATCAGACTATAGTCCACCACACTGACCAAGTACGGTCGGACTGAGCACGTCTTTCAAAATCGTGCTAGGTTCTCTCATTAGGCACACAAACATGCAGGTTTCCTCGCGATATTTTCGTTCACCGTAAGACAAGTGGTAATCATGTTGGAAAAGATTCGCACATGAAACACAACAAAAATGCTTTTTTTAATGAACTCACTAAATCGTAAAATAAAGTCTAAATCTATTATATATAGTCATATTTTCAACTTTCAAATATGAGGACACAATGAAATATTTATTACCATATTGGTTTTGTTACAAGATAGAAAAAGTTTTTCACCATTTTTTAATATTTAAATGTAACTTATATTGGCAGCAAATTTAGGAAACATTTGAAAGTATGAGATATAATCAAATGTAAGATAGTCAGAGATAAGGATACTTGCCAGATGATCCAAACAAATATGAGATAAATGATAACAGATTATGATACACAAAATGTTAAAATAAATCTTATGAAAAACATGACTTATTGAGTCGTATTTAAAATATAATATTATAAATGTGAAAGTTTGTGAAGATGGATGGATGGATGTTTGTTACTCTTTCACACCAGAACGACTGAACATATCTGGATGAAATTTGGCACACAGATAGATTATAGTCTGAAATAGCACATAGGTTACTTTTTATTCCGGAAAAATGTATGGTTCCCGTGGGATAGATTTGTTTTTGTCTAGTGAGACACTAGTTTAAAGTATAAATACATTACAATAATATAGTTCTTACTACTATTTGAAACAGGATAACATGATTTTGTCTCTCATTTTATCTTCTGTAGGTATCTACCTGCAGTAGACAAAATAATGTAAGTACTAACACTAAAGGAAACAACTAAAAATATATTTACCTGTCAGCCAATGCCTTGGCAAGCATTTCTTTCCTTTTCTTATTTTGTTCTTCCATCAACTTTTGTTGTAGCTGCAATTGTTCTAACTTAATTCGATGAGTCGCTAATTCATCTTCTGTATAATTATCTACGCACTTCACCACATCCGGAGTAACACTTGCACTGTTCTTTCTACTTGCAATGTTCAAATTACTATCTGTTAAAGTAGACTCCAAAACATTTTCATTTGTAGATATGACATTACTATTTTTTTCATACGTTTTTGCATTGAGTACTGCCACTTCGTTATTATCTACTTGCTCATTAACATTTTCAGATGTAATAACATTATCAATTTCAGGCTGCAATGTTGGAGATTTCAAACTGAGTTTGCATTTATCAAAAGCCTTATGAAAAGAGTCTTCGGAGCCTTGCTTATTAAACAATTGATTTTTTTGTTGTAACTGTCTATTTAAAACAGGTGCAGATCTTGAATTACCAAATAGGGTATTATATTTTTTAGGTGCTAATACCTTTTGAGGACCTGAAAATACAATTTTTAAATTGTTAATACTTATAATAATTTTTTAATAGTTAATATTTTACTGAGCCTAAATAATGCAATATACAACTGTACACAAAGATTAATGACACTAAAATAATGGGTTCAATATTTTTATCTTGAAATATGAAATATATTGTGCATAAATAAATGTTATCATTATTCAGCATCCTGTTAAACAAAATCTGTACTATTAGGCTTCAATTTTAGTTTTAAATAAGAGAATCATCATATATTTTAATTAAAAAAAATTTCCATATGTGTACTTATGTACATATGCACTTAAGAAGTTATACTTCTTTGACGTAATAGAACAAAAATTGCTAAAGATTTCATCCCGTATGTCACAACTCTGTTTGTAAACGGAATGCAGCTAACTTCATCATGTCGCTTTCAGCTAACTTCAACATGTCGCTTTCTGGCTGTCGGTGAGAGCACGCATTGTAAAATTTTTATTATTATAATATTATAAACCTGTATTGTTCCCTAATTTTTTCCAAACATGCCAAAAGAAGCATAACTTCAAAAATGTTATATAGTAATAATTAATGTACATACATAGTATTTTATATGACACCATAGGTCTTTAAGATATTGTATAAATAAATACCATGCCATGATGTCATAGCATAAACTATGAAAATTGAAATGCAATTGTATATTCATACAGCCACATTTAGAACTAAATGCAGCATATGAAATATTTTTTATATACATATACTGTAGAAGTCAATAGAAACTGTTATACCCCGGTATTATGGGTATCCTCATTTATAACTCAGTATGAATGTATTTTTAACAGTAATTAAAATATCATGAAAATAAATATCGCAATTTTATCAGTTTTTGCATAATCATAGCATAATAAGAGGCTTAGAATTTAAATGGTAATAAATTTCGTTAATGTACCATTCACACTATGAGAAAATGTAATAAAAGACAATAAGTGGGAATTAAATGTACCGGTATTCGGAGTTGATTCCGATGACTTAATCCGCCTCAAATCTTCTTCACTAAATCCGGTAAACGACATGATAACTTCTCAATATTTAGAACGACTTTAAATTTTAACATTCATGTAAAAATAATTTTTAACATTAAAACACAAATAAATACTTATTTCAAACACTATTAATTGTATACGTGTTCAGAATATCGCAAGCACCATTTGTTTTGACAATTGCATTTGTCGCTGACAAGTGACAAATGACAGTTGACTTAAACCATTTGATTTCACAACTTCGTTCGTAAATCGTAACTTGACACAGATAAATTTTCACTTAGCATAATGCGGCATAATACTAACTTCTATTTGTCATCCATGATGCTAACTTCAAATGTTTCGAGCGTTTTGAAAAGAACTGCTTTGGAGTTTGGCGTGATGCACGCAAGGATACCAACTAAATATATAAGAAAATATAAGACGTATCTTTTCTTCAAGGTGGCATTGATCAAAATTTTATTTACATTATTATATATTTATATATTGTCATATATTTATTATATTATTTATATTATAATTTATATTAACTGCCTCGGTGGTGTTGTGGCTAGCATGTACGGCTGCATACCCGGAGGTCCTGGGTTCGAGTCCCGGGTCGGGCCAAGATTAGTTATTGAGTCTTTCTGTATAGTAAGCCTCAGTAACAGCCCGGAGTTGGGAAGTTGGCGGTGTTTCACCTCCGTGCCTCGGAGAGCAACTTAAGCCGTCGGTGCTGCGCCCTAACTCTCACTAGTCGTGTCGAGTGGTCGTCCGACCATTTTTTTTTTTTTTTTTTTTTTTTTTTTTTTTTTTTTTTTTTTTTTTTTTTTTTTTTTTTTTTTTTTTGTTGACGCTGGGGAAACCCATCATGGGGACCCTACCGGCCGTCAATGGGTAGGGTACTG
Source organism: Brenthis hecate (assembly GCA_951806755.1). Classification (NCBI taxonomy): domain Eukaryota; kingdom Metazoa; phylum Arthropoda; class Insecta; order Lepidoptera; family Nymphalidae; genus Brenthis; species Brenthis hecate. The sequence goes on from OX638250.1 coordinate 22,056,691, forward strand.
TGAGACTCCTACTCACTAAAACCCACAGCGGAACCCGTCGCCGCAGTGCAATGGGGTGCGCAGGATCGCTTTCACTACAACACCCCTGCGGACAGCCCGTACCCCGCGGGCCTGCCTCGCCTAAACCGGGATGCTCTCGATTCACAGAGCATCCCGACCGCCCCGATGACGTGCAGGGGAGTCAACGAGAGACCCCCCCCGCAGTAGCTCCTCTAGGGTGGCGGGAGAAGATGCGCATACCGGCGCCTCCTCTCCCCCAGCCGACGGCGACGAAGAGGGTCTGCTAAGGCGTTAGCCTCGCGTTCCCTCTCCGCCGTCTCCTTCAGTGAGATGACGGTCTCGCTGAAGGAGACCATCGCCGACCAGGACCTCTCGTCGCGTAGCATGGCCCCCACCACGCTTCGCAACGAGAGGTCTCCACCCACTACCGCCATAAGGGCATGACGCTGGGGAGCCCAAGCGGCGCATACCGCGAGAGTGTGGTGCGAGGTGTCCACGGACGCACCACACTCGTGGCATACGGGCAACGGTTCCCGACGCGCAATCTGACACAGATACTTACCAAAGCACCCGTGCCCGGTAAGCATCTGCGTCAGCCTGAACGTCAGGACCCCGTGTGGCCTCCTGACCCAGCGAGACAGGTACGGACGAACCGCACCCACCGTCGCCAGGCCAGCCGCTGGAGTCCCCAGTTCTTCCCACCAGCGCCGGATCAGGGCCTCGTCAGCTAGGCGCCTGATCCGTGCGACTCCCTCCCGCGCTGGACGTTCCCCTCGCGCGCGCTCACTCGCCCGAAACCGATACACTTCGGCGAGCACCTCCGCCTGGAGTTCCCAGGGCGGATCGCCCGCCAGAAGTGTCGCCGCCGTGAAGGACACCGTACGGTATCCCCGTATCGCCCTCACCGCCAGGACCCGTTGCGCCTTGCGCAGTTGGGCCCTGTTCGGTGTGGAGAGGGCGTCCATCCAAACGGGGGCACCGTACAGTGCCATGGACCTCACGATGCCGGCATATAGCCGCCGGCAAGGAGATCCAGGGCCCCCGACGTTCGGCAGGAGTCTGCCGAGGGCCGAGGCGGCGCCGATCAGTCTCGGGGTGAGCTGGGCGAAATGGACACGGAACGTCCAGCGTCCGTCCAGGGTCAGGCCCAAATAACGCATGTGGGCCCGAACCTCCAGCATCCTACCCTGGACACGCAGACAGGCGTTGCGGGGGGCACCCCTGCGTGGGCCATGAAAAAGGAGGGCCTCCGTTTTGGGGACGGAGACCCTCAGGCCCAGCATCCCTATACGGTCGGCGACCAAGTTGGTGCTGACTGTGGCCAAGCGTGCCGCCTCCTCGTAGGAACGACCCCGGGCTGTGACGAGGGTGTCATCGGCATAGGCGATGACACCGAGCCCGGGGAGGAGCGGACAACGCAGGAGCCAGTCATACCCAAGGTTCCACAGTACCGGGCCCAAAACGGCCCCTTGTGGAACCCCGCAGTCGACACGTCGCCGACCGACCACCCCATCTGCCCCCATCCACACGACCTGTCTGTCGCGGAGGTACGCGTCCAACACCCGCCGGAGATAGAGAGGCACCTCATGGAACCGAAGTGCCTCTCGTAGCGTCTCAAACGGCAGGGTGTTGAAGGCGTTGGCCACATCCAGCGAGACGGCTAGCATCCCGCCTCCCTCCTCCACTGCGGCCAAGCACCGGACCTTCAAGGCGTTCAGGGCGTCCACGGTCGACCGACCCGCCCTGAACCCGAACTGAGCCTCCGAAAGGCCCGGCCCCACCTCCTCGAGATGCTGAGTAAGACGGGCAACGAGAATTCTCTCGAAGAGCTTGCCCATCTCACTCAGCATCACAATCGGCCTGTATGCCGAAGGGGAGTCCAGAGGACGACCCTCCTTGGGCAACAAGCACAAAAGCCCCTCCTTCCAGATCTTCGGGAACTGCCCAACACGAAGGCACGCGTTGAATAGGTCTCGAAGATCCCCTCCCAGGTATTCCAGAGCGATGCATAGGACTCTCCCCGGAATACCGTCCGGTCCCGGAGCCGTCCTCCTGGCCCGCAACTTGTCTCGGGCCAGGTCCATCTCCCCCTCGGTGATTGGGGGGAAATCCTCCACTCCCACAGAGCGTGTGGGAGGAGCCATCACCGGGGGGACGTGCCCAGACGACTCCGGGAACAGCCCTCCGATCAGTCGCAGGAGGACCTCGGGCGGCGTGGTCTCCGTGACCGGGGCGCCATGCGCGCGGAGCTTGTTCCGCGCGCTGACGTAAGGGCGCCCCCACGGATCCCGATCCAGGCCCGCCAGCATTTCCTGGCGGGCCGCCACCTTGGCCTGGCTGATAGCGAGCTGCAGGGCCTTTTTCGCTGATGGTCGTCCGACCATAGTATGAGAGTGACAGGAATACAGAGTGCACTTGTGTCTGCGCGTACACTTGTGCACTATAATATATCCTGCGCAGTTGGCTAGTCTCAATGAGATTGGCCGCCGTAGCCGGAATCGGTCAGGAGAACATCATCATTATACATTATTATATATTTATTAGTTAATTATATTTTTTCTTTCAAGACTGAACCTAGTGCCCTCTGCTGGTGCACTTCAAAACTAAGTCACGTTTCCATTAAGCATTAGTATATTTCGGCATTTTACGCCAAAGTGCGGCACTATGCTATGTAATTGGAAAACAGAGCGTAACGTCAATTTTTGACAGTACACTCGCTAGTCGCTAGTGACACTAGATATCTGTCAACAAAAGTAAATAAAAGTTAAGTTGTTGAAACACGTGTGATTGCAATTGTAAATATTTTAAATTGCAATATAATTAGATGCTCGTAAAGATTTTTTAATTAAATATCATAAAATGGGTATGTGTTTTTTTATTAATGTAGTATTTCAGCCATAACTTTATACTTACTACATATTTTCTCTTTTTACTTTTTCAGATCAAATATTGAATAAAGTGCGTACTCTGGATCCTAACAACAGTGATTCAATAAAAGAAGCATTAACATTATTTTTCCAAAAATTACCTAAATATAATGATCCAATTTGCAATAAATGGCTGAGGGAGATGCGTAATATTATCGACCGGTATGTATAATAACCTTAGTTGTTTGAAATTATACCTTAAAACTGCTTAGTGAGTTAATTTACAATAATAGAAAAAATACTTTTAACACCTCCAGGTAAATTTCTAAGAAATTAATTAAATTTCTAAGAAATCTATTGTTAACTGTAACAATTGATTTCTGTGGATGAATAGATTTCAGCGAAAATACTCATTCAAATGTTATATTTACAAATATTTTTTGTTATTTAAAAAATAACTTTATAGGTTTCCAAAGTATTGCATGTCACACCGAATAAATGTAGAAAATTACTTCGTGGGCTTTCTCAGTTCTAACAATTACTACAGTGTTATTGAAGTAGCAAAATGTGTTAATGCATTGCAGCAGGTAAGTAAAAACTATATAAATATTTTATAATACTAGAATGATATAAAGTAAATTCAATATATTGATAAAATGTTTTAAATAAAAAAATAAACATACCTATCATAAAATAATCAATAATTTGTTATATCTTTGTTGTATCAGTTGTTAATAACACCATAAAAATAGAATGATTTAACACCTGGTGGTTAAATTCGAAGAAATTAAGTGTTAACTAAGCCACCTGTGGCTCGGCGGTTGTTGACAAGTTAATGGTTTTGAGTGTTTTTCACATAATATTATTATTTCAAAAAATACAGCTTTTGTATTACATGTATTTTACCTTTATATAAAATTATAGGTACGTCCAACCAAAGAAAAAACTGCTACACCCAAATCAAGTTGGAGAGATCAGATGAGTGTCCTGTGTAACGCTGCACATGCACTCATTACTGCTATTTTTCCCAATGCTGTGGATATCTATAAAGATAATGCTACAGTAAGTAGTACTGAATCTTATTTTAAGATATTATAATATTAAATGAGCAATTCTTTTATTTTATTTTCTTGTATTTGTATAAACTAGAGACTCATCTTCGTTTCTTTCGGGTTTGTCCCTAGAACAAATGTTGTTGCTTCCCCCTACAAAGTTTCATCCCTATTTTCACCACCTTAAGGGATGATTTCTGGGATAAAAACTTTCCTATGTCCGTCCCAAGGTCTCCAAATTATCTTCTTACAAAATTTCATCTAAATGGGTTCAGCAGTTTCGGAGCCTATTTGGTACAAAGAAAACAAAAAAATAAACCTTTCCTCTTTATAATATTAATATAGATCATTATTACGGCTTTTTTCTATCTGCTCTAATGCTAACAATGTAATATAAAGCCATCTCATAAATTTTTATGGTACTTGCATTATTGCCAATGGATGATAACCTACTGAACGAGCCCCTACACCGTACAAATCTCTGTAGCCCATATACTATTATAATAAAAGTAGTAATATTTTTTACTATTTATCAACAATTTCTGTATGGTTTTTTTATAAATAAAAAAGATATCACTGATATTGAATTATTCAACAAAAAATGCGTTGGTTTACTTGAAATAGATTTAAATAAAATTAATGATTAATATTGAAGTACAAAGTAGAAAAAAGCTACAAGTAATTTGATTTTTCTTTACAGCCTAAAACAATGCCTGCTAAATCACCTATAACTGATTTTCTAGTAGATATAACAAAAGTGGTAAAAAATACAAAAGATAAGCAACTTGTACAGCAGATAAGGCTGAAAAATATATTTATTTTTATTCAGGCTATGTTGGTGTAAGTAAAAGATTTATTTTAATTAGTAGTAAATATATATATATATATATATATATTACATTTGAGTATATATTTAAAAAATCTTTTTGCTTTGTTTCAATTTGTTGTCATATTTTAATGCAAATATTAAACCTTCTTGAAGACACTCTTCAAATATAATACTTCTGACAAATCATATTGACTCACAAGCAATATTAAAATGGTCAAAAATAATCAACAATTAAACAATATTTTATGTTATTATAATCTAGTTATTATTTTCTAGTGAAACATATCCAGTAGCTAAACCAATACAACCCAGGAGTATCTTAGATGTTATAGTGAGAGCATTAAGTGTTACCAGTGGCTCAAATCAGGATGATAATATTGCCGCAGTTAAAATACAAGCATTGAGAACCTTAGATGCACTTATCATGTGGTAAGTTTTGAATCACATCATATTGTTTTATTGATATATACAACATATTGCTATATATATAATACTCATCCCTAGGTTAACTCCCCATACAAACTTTCACCACCTAAAGTGATGATTTCCACAATAAAATATATCCTATCCTTCCCGGGTTCTCAAACTACCTTTTTACCAAATTATGAAATTGTAAATTGGTCCAATAGTTTTTGAGTTTATTCATTACAAAAATACAAATCTTTCCTCTATAATATTAATAAATATGTTGGTACATTAACACTCAGCACCATCTAATTCCGTGGTAAGCTATGAGGCTTTTGTTATGAATACTGGATAGTTGATACACTATACATTTTTAGTTTTAAATACATACATATTATAAATATATTATTTTAGATACTGTAGATTATACAAAAAATAATACATAATTTAATTTTGTTAAATATAAGTTTTATTTTCATTGACATAAAAAAAAGTATATTTATGTGTTTTTATATAATTGACAACAGGCATAGAGAAGATTTTTTTTTCTTACAAATATGCTGTACTTATTAATTACACAATTTGACTTAAGAGTTAAACAAATTTTTAATTAAAAAAAAATTGCACCCCAAGTCATTTTTATTTCTTAATCTATCAGTGATATTCATGTGGCAGTTACATATTTTCTTCTTAATTTCCAGCCTAGGATCAAATCTAATACCATTCTCACCGTTAATAATCAGATTGGTAATGCAAACATTAAGGTGGAGTACTGATAACCCAAGCGAAGGTAACAGGTAAAAAAGATATGAAATCTTGCTTTTCCACTGTATATTTTTTTTTACATGATATGCACATATTATGTATTGATATAATACATTAATTATAAATGCAATATTTTGTAAGTGTGTGTTTGTAAGCTCACCCTCGCTTAGCTCGGGTTCGCCTCTAAAAATAGAAAAACAAATCTATCCCACGCGAACCGTACATTTTTCCGGGATAAAAAGTATCCTATGTGTTATTCTGATCTATGAGCAGTTTTATTGTAAAGTTTCATTAAAATCCATTTAGTACTTTTACTTGAAAGACAAACATCCATACATCCAGACATCCATACATCCTCATAAACTTTCGCATTTATAATATTATTATAGATTTAATGTTTTTTATAGAAAAGTCCGCACCACAGCATATAATACCCTCACAGGCTGGCTCACTATGTTACATACTCACAGAATATCTGACAATAACTCGTGGGAGGACGAACTCTCATCACATATAATATATGACATCACACCACAGAAGAAAATAGTCCAATTTACTGTAAGTACCAAGTATATTTTGTAACATTTTTATTTATCTATCTAGAGACACCTAACAATATAAATAAGTCGGTCGGTGTTTTGGGATACCTAGATTGAAGTTACTGTTGCTGTCCATCCTTGACTCACATTGATAGAGTTCGGTGTCTATGGCTCACATAAACATAGAGCAACATACATTATACATGTTGAAGCTTATGGAAGAAAGGCCTACACAGAGTTCACACAAATTTTTTGTAAGTCGCACTATTTCAGTAGCCACCTATTCACTCTTGCCTTGAAGACACCCATATTGTAATCGGACGGAAACACTGACGCAGGCAGGTTGTTCCAATCCTTAGCCGTACGTAATTTTTTACAACATACACTCCTCAACACTTATGATTGCCTGGTACTTGTGTTGTCACATGTTGGCTGCTCTTGGCTCAAAATATCTTGTGAGAATAATTTTCACGAGTATTCCGAAACTTCGAGGAAGGAGGCTCAGTTTATAGAGACTCTACTTGCTGTATCAGCGGTCGCGGGTTCGAGTCCCGCTGGGGGCATTCATTTGTGTGATAAGCACGAATGTTTGTACTCCAGTCATAGATATTTATAATATGAATGTTATTAAATTTAGGCCTGAGTTGTGGATACCAGATAGCTGATACACTACATATATCATGAATGTATCAACTATCTGGTATCTATAACACACGCCTCATAGCATTCCACGGAACTAGAAGGTGCAGTAAGTTAATGTCCGAACACATATATATATATATATATATATATATATATATATATATATATATATATATATATATATATATATATATATATATACATATATACATACATACATACATATAGTATTTATCGCCCCGTCATAATAGTGCATACGAACTACACTTTAACCCTTATGCTCGTCTGGCACTTGTGATGACGTCACAAGGGCTGCTTCTAGTAAACAATAAAAAGTGTCGTGACGATCGAAATATTACATTTGTTTCTTTCTAGCTCTCATTCGCCAAGTGTCTCGACTATAATGTGCGATAAAGAACTTCGTTTCTATAATAATACAAGCGTCTTACCCTCGTTTACAAAACATATTTAAGATGTCAAGAATTTAGTGGAACTGCGTTAAATATATATTTTATTTTACAGATGGGTCCACAACCAACAAAAAATTTAAGCAAGAAAGCTAAGAGGAAACTTGCTAACACACAACTTCAAGAAAGTACTATATCAGCTCATATGCCGGGGGAGAAGAATAAAATTGCTTTGTAAGACAATAATTTTATTATATCTTACAATTACAATAATTACTTTGTTAGATTTACGCGAATATTTGATATTTTAAATAGAAGTATAATTTCAGATTTTTTCGGATTTATTTTGATTTTTGGTTCCGGACGTTTTCCGCGGTAATCTTTCTTAGAAAAATTCTTAGAAACCTATACATAAAATATTATACAGCTGAACAGGCTGTTTTCTTTTTTGTTTGAACACAGTAATCTCTAATACATCCGGCATGATTTGAACATTTAATAATATAGATGTTATAGACTATTTATTGGGAATGTTATTAGGCTATTAGTCATCTTCAGGCTACGACCCTTAAGGCCGCGTTGACACGATCAAAGTCTACTCTTTCCGAACTGGTAGTAGACTCATGACGTTCAGTAAAAAATTATAATAATTTAATGCTGAATAAAATATTTTTAATTAGAACTTAACTACTACTAACTTAAACTTACTACGACTACTTACTAGTCGTTAAGACGTTAGTCAAAGTGGCTACTTTGATCGTGTAAACGAGCAATTAAAGCGCATTTTGACATCGGCGTCAAAAGGCGTCGAAGCAGACATTGAGCGTGTCAACGCGGCTTTAGGAACGTATTCGTATTAGTGATAAACATATATTTGCTTAGCCGGATACCGGATATCCGGCGAGCTGCAAGGCCGGATAGCGGGTTATCCGGCACAGGATATTTAGCCTGTTGTCACGTGATGTGTTGCGACAAGCGCATACGTCAACGGAAAATTTTGGTAGTATTCGGGTGTCATCGTGACTAGTGATTAGCGAAAGTCAATTGCTTACTTGCTCATTCACTTTGCGACCTATATAGTTAATGTACTGTTAACTCGAAGCAGTACCCACATTTGTTAAAGTGTGTCAGAGGGCAACTTTCAGCATTTTACAAAACATTTTTGTATTATTTTTCTCCCAGATAATTTTTACCCATTGTTTATTATATCACTACATATTATAAAACAAAGTCCTCCGCCGCGTCTGTCTGTCCGTTCGCGATAAACTTAAAAACTACTGCACCGATTTTCATTCTGTTTTCACTAATGGATAGAATTGTTCTCGAGGAAGGTTGTGGTATATAATTTGTTAAGTTTTTGTATACATGTCATGTCACATGATGCGATGGCATAAGTCTATCTCTTAAGGATAACATACTATATCCAATTTAATACCTAGGGACGAAGCCGAGCGAAGCAAGGGTGAGTCGCTAGTATTATTAAAAATAGTAGTTTTTAAATATCCGGTATCCGGTCAGGTATTGCGTTACTATCCGTTATCCGGCTGAATACTGCGTTACTATCCGATAACCGGGCTTACAAAATAAAGGCCGGATAGACCAGATAGTTACCGGATATCCGTTTCATCTTGTTTAAAATTGTTATTTCTTTTAGTTCTGAAGAAGTGAACAACGAAGTTGCAATGGCGGCGTTAGAATGCGCTGAAGCGTTCCTCACTGTTTGTGGTAGATTTTTGAAACCCGCTACACATAAGGTACACTATATTATGTTAGGGTGGAGCGCAAAATTTTTTTTTCTTAGCTTGGGTTATAAATTTGTAGGTTATAAAAAAATATTTTTTACTCAACATTTTGAGGTGGTCTACTAATTCTTAAAATAAATAATTAATTTAAATTTTTGTTTCGAATAATTATTTTTCGCGTAATCATCTTTGAAAACATTCAAAATTTGACGAATATAGTCATTATCTACTAAACTTTCACTGCAAAAAAAATTTTTTTCGCTTCACCCTATTATATGTATTAAATTGATAAGTATATAGTTAGTATGTCTACTACATAATATAATAATAACATAATACATAATATAATAGGTAAAAATAGAAAGTAATAAATTCGAATGTATTTTTTGACTTTTTTTTGTCCATAGATTTTAGTGAACAATCTCATGTACATTACTAGAAAAGACTAACTCTCTTAATGGTGAAATATTTTTCTACTACATTTTACTTTTACATTGTTTTAAGCATATATTAGATTGAATGAAATATTTGAAAAAAAAGTGAATATATTGCCATTATTTTAGTACATTATTTGAGTATAAATATAGACAAGTTTCAATACATTCAGTTGTATAGCAGTAGTTGCCACAATACAGGTCATCAGAAATGTCTGCATTCTATTAAGGTTGTTTGTATGATTGTTACTAAATAACTTATAAACCATACACAAATAGATCATTTTTTTGTTAATCCTATACCCTAAGACCAAAAACTAAAAAAATAAAGTAAAAATCGCTGAACGGGGATTTTCATTCACTATAAGATAGCTAATGAGATATTTTCGAAGTCGGTGCCAGACGATGCAAAGCAAAACAAATCTATTTCGATACGTATAAACTATAAATACATTACAAATGTATAATATTTTAACTATAATTAAATTTACCTATTAGATATCTTAAAGCATTATCGGCAACCTCCCTTTTGGAAATGGGTTAAAAATGACATAAACAAGTGTTTCATACATGTTTATTATTTCAGCTTTTCCAAGAACACGTAATTCGTGAATGTTTCAAACACGCGTCATATGAAGAAGACTACGTTATATGTTTATTACATGTGTTGGAAGCTTCCAGAAAATCTACACCGAATTCCACTCCTGCGCCCACACAATACTGCCTTCAATTATATAGTATGTTAGTGAATATGCAGAATAGTGAGGTAAGAATGATTGAATGTTTTAATTAACCCCCGACGCAAAAACCACGGTGTGTTATAAGTTGGATAAATCGAACGTGTCTGTGTGTGTGTCTGTTTGTGGCATCGTAGCTCCCGAATGGATGAACCGTTTTTCATTTTGTTTTTTTTTTTTTGTTTGTTTGTTTGAAAGGTAAATTAGTCGGAAGTGTTCTTAGCTATGTTTGATGAAAATCGGTCCATGATGGTCGGGGGATTTTTAAATTTTTAATGTATTTATTAAACTATTAAAGTTTGTTGTAATATTCGGTAACCCGTCCATCTTGACTGTTTTCCCGCCACTTTATGTGACGTTATTTTAAACTAGCGATTCACTTAGCTTCGCTCGGGTTCGTCCCTAATAGAATAGATAGACTATATATTATAAAGACATAGGTATGATGACTTGTTGTGGGTTGTATTATAACGTGTTTTCCCGTGGGGATGAGATAATCTATTGCGGTAAAAAGTAGCCTATGTCACTCTCCAGCAATCCAACATCGCCACACAAAATCTCGCCAATCCGTCACTCTGTTTCGACATGAAAGAAGAACGTTTAATCTTCTTTTCACATTTCACACATTTTCACATTTATAATATTAAAGTAGGGATATTAAAGTAGGGATATAATATTAAAGTACTAGAAAATCTGAGAAAGTATTAAGAAAATTATGATGAACGATGTTTATCAAAAGCTATCTAAAGACAAATCCCTAGATAATGAAGAAGTTTCCAATTTTTTTATGCTTTAGTTAGAAAAAATTATGTAAATTATAACAAAAATATTAAAGAATTATTAAAACATCTTAACAAATGACAAAATATTGAAAATTTTGAGTTGCGCTTGCAAGAATAATTTCGTGACGTCACACGACCTAAACTACCGAAATTTAAATTATTTTTTCAGTAATTTATTGATATATTTAAAAAAAATCATTGATTTATTAGTTTTAATCTATATTATAATTCTATAGCGTTAAATATGATATTAACAGCTTCATGAAACTTCTCCATTGTATAATATTTATATCATAACTTTCAGATATCAAAATTCTGTTCTCAAGCTCTGTTAAATATTCGACTTCACCTGCATTGTTCGCCTCCGTCCATTAATTTTGCTATGGAATTACCTCAAGAAGTTGAAAAACCGGCAAATAAAAGGAAAAAAGTGTCCGAAAAGAATAGAGCTGTTCTAGAATCTTTACTGGGAAAAGAGAAGTAAGTTGAAGCGCATACATTTAAAATTAATAAATTATTATTCATATTTTTTTGATGTAAAACTTCTTTAGAATCATTGTTATTTGAAACTCAATGAAACGGAAATGCGACACTAAAAAGAAACAAACAAATCAATATATAGGATTAAGCCGGCGAGAGAATGAGATAGAATACATTGCCATGTTGCCACGCTAACCATTGTTATTGTCTGACAAATATTATATAATATTAAATTCTTTCCGTATGTATATATATTCTATAAATGTATGATTGTAATATGCCTAATATGTCTTATTTAATTACTTATTTGTTTTATTTTAATTGCGATATTTGCTAAAGAAGTTTTACTTCAACAGCGCGTAAAAGTTACACGCACCCATTTTTTTTTGTATTCATTGAAAATTTAAGACAATTCTAAATTAGTTTTATATTAGTTCATACGGTAGGTGATTGCATTTGATCTTTAAGGACATGCTGCTAGAATCTTTAAATATGTTTTTATGGTGAACACTTTAAAAATTAAATCGATGGTGATACAGTCATTTCGTGAATACAGCAAAATGAATAAAAACTATTTAATATTTTTATTATACAAAAATATTCAAACATTTTCAAAACTTTTACATTTATTGTGTCTTCATCTTGTAATAAGTTGTACGAATTTTCACTATATGTTTTTTTCAAATATCTAATAGAACAAAATCTTTTCACAGAGTGCCTTCAGAAGAGATTGTAGAAGAAATAATAACTATAGCAGACGAACCATCAAATAAAAAACCACGTATAGAAGACGATAAAATTAGCGTCAGCAGTGATGAAGTCGAAGATTCTGTAGAAATAAGTGATGATTCGCAAGACAATATGGTCATTGAGGAAGTTATTGAACTCGTAGAAACCAATAAAGAAAATGAACATGAACTCGTAGAAGCCACTAAAGAAAACGAACCGACACTACAAAATAACGAATCACAAATGCATACCCAAAACGAAGTCAATAGTGAAAAGCTTTTAACTCAAGTTGAAGATAACAAAGAACAAACAGATAATTTAAGTCAGGACAGTAACGCAGATACTATATTAACACAGACTGAAAATATAACTGAAGTTGATATAGAAATAAATAAAATCTCCATTCACGAAGCGCAAACTCAATTTCTATTAAACGCTTCGAGTGGAATAGAAGACAATGCATTTGTTTATTCAGTAGAAGTCGGTTGCGATTTAGATACTTCAAATTTAGGAACGGAAAACGTTATTTTAGAGAAAAGTGACACCGAAAATCTACCTAGCACAAACGAAAGTGACGATGTTCAAATCAGTTGTGGACAAATATTGCAAAACTCCCAAGATATAGATGAAAAGAAATCTGATACTAGTGATAAAGTTTCTGAAACTGAGGATGTACCTAAAACTAACGGCAATGTGCAAGAAGAAAATGTACAAAATGGCGATATTACTAAAGACGATGTGGATTCGGGAAATGTTGGAAGTAAAATTGTGAAAAATAACATTTCTGTGGAAGATATGCTCGCTGATTTTGTAGATGAAGTCAATGAAGAGGTTGCGGAAACTTAATTTAGTTTGCATTTCAAGCAGTATTTCATTGTGTCAATATATACATTTCAATTATTATAATGAACAAAGGCGGCTACACACGTTACTGCTCATATTTCTTTATCTGTATAGACATTTCCTAAATGTGAGAGCCTGCACTTGCACATAATTCTTATTTCTCTTTAATATGTTTAGAAAATGTTAAATTTTACTGGCATATTTTAAAATGTACATTTTAAAATTAGAAATTTACGTTCTTATGGGCCTTAGCTCTGCCCATTGAAACGAAATGAATTGTTACGTGTGGTAGTCACCATATTACGTAAAACAGGTCTTTCTTTGTTTAATATGATAAACAATTATTTCTAAATAATCAGCTTTTTTAAATGGAACTTTATGTAATTGATTGAACTTGCAATAAAAGCATTTATAACAATATTTGTTTTTCTTATACCCAAAAGTTAAATCGTGTTTTATTGCTTTGTATAGTTTGTGATGAAGAGATCATAGTAATGGTGTGGCCACCAATTTTTTTAATATTATAGTATTAAATGATCTGCGATAATATGAAGTGCCACTCTCACTTTTTTTATTTTTCGTAATTTGAATTTCAGCCATGTAGCCCCAATAGTTTATAAAAATGGCTGTAAAATTCTAACAGCTTATGTTCGAACATGACAAAATTGAAATGCGTTTAAGTAGAGATGTGCCGACTATGACTTTTGCCGACTAGCCGTCTAGTCGGTTGGAAAAAGGCCGTCTAATCGGCCGACCAATCGGCCTAGCCGATCATTGCTTTCCGCGATGTTTGTCGCGCTTCGCATCTCTTACACGCGTCGCGCGTGCGGTCATGCACGAACTTGTGTTTACTTTGCTTATGATATTTGTGTTTTATTTAAGTAAAACAGTCAGTGAGTTGTATAGCTAAGACAGTTTGTATTAGTAAAAGTACATAATTGAAATATTTTACATCTAATATAGAGGTAAATGAAATTGAAACGTCTGTTCTTAATGTCAAAATAACAGCTTTTTACTAAATGCATATGAAATTATATACGGTACTAATAAAAATAAAACAATTTTTAAATTTCTTGTCTGTCGTTCTGTAAGGTAGTTTGTTCCGGCTAATCTCTAAAAATTTGCTGGACTGATTTTAAGAGGACTATCTCTGGCAGATAGCTGATTTTATACTTAAAAAATAACTTGGCTACTTTTACTTTAGAAAAAGAATCAGGGTTCCGCACAAAAAAAATAAAAAACCTGAAAAACTATGAACTCGAGCGAAGCGAGAGTAAATCGCTAGTTTTTAATAAAAGTATCTTTTAGGATTTTTTCGCGGATTTATTTTAGTTTTTGGTTCCCGACGTTACAAATGCTTTACAGCAATTATGGTCACGGAATATACTAAGATTTTAGACGTCTCAAAGGCATTATATAGTTGTTGCAGACAGTGCCTACCTACAAAAATACATAATGAAACTTATTGAAAATAATATTTTTCATTAATAATAATAATAATCATTCCCCTTTTTTAAGAATAGTAATATGTATAAAGTAATGGGCCGACTAGTCGGTGTTTCTGGCCGACTATAAATATTGCAAGATAGTCGCCTTTACTGACTAGTCGGCCACTAGTCGGTACATCTCTACATTTAAGCAAAAACTATTTAAGTTTTGTAAGCGAAAAAAAAACGGTGAAACTTTAAAAAAAAAAAAATATTTTAAGTCTACTTATGTAACACAGGTCATCTCAGAACTTCCTTTAAAAAAAAATGTTTAAGACATCCCAGGTGTACGAATGAATACTTGAATATTATCATATTATGGCATTATAGAAAATAATTTTAAGAAAGCCTGTACGTGAAATTGTGGTTGGAATATCAATGTTATATTGAGGTATGATTTTTTTATTTCCTTGCACTTTGGATTTTTCAGTCAATTTCAAATTCAGTCTTTGTCTTTTTATAGCAACTGGCCGACACATGTCACTATGTACGTTGCTTTAAGTCGACAAGCAAATGTTAGTAAACAATCAGGGTCTCATACGAATTTTAGGCACTGTACCTATTATATGGTATAGCATTTAGTTTTCCATGTCATTTGGAAGCTAAAATTTCTTTATAAATTAATCGATAAGTAATAATAAAGTTATTATTATAATAACCTGTTTACTGTCTTATTTATGTAGTGGCTAGCATGTACGGCTGCACATCCGGAGGTCCTGGGTTCGAATCCCGGGTCGGGCCAAGTTTAGTTATTCAATATCTAATCTTAATATAGTCCCAGTAACATCTCGAAGTTGGGAAGTTGATTATGTTTTTTCCCGTGGTTGGGTAGTTTCAAAGATTACCTCCTACATCCAATCTTACAAACTCTACCTCCTTATAATGTTAGTATAGATAAACACAATGTTGTTAAATGTAAGGTGGGAAAAGTGCTAGTGATCTGACTAGTGACTGGTGAGTTGTTCTGGATCTGCTTCTGTTTTAGGCATTCCCCTACAGTTTTATAAATTACAAGCATTTCCCGCGGCTCCGCCCGCGTTCGGATGACCAAAAACCATATTCTCAGGTATAATAGTAAGTATACTCTTACATTGCAGTTTTTGTATTTTTCTCAGAAATGAGACATTTTCCCGCGGTAAAAAGTATCCTATATGTTGACCCGGATAACCAGCTATCACCATACCAAATTTCACCAAAATCCCTCCAGTGGTTTTTCTGTGATGCGGTAACATACAAACAGACAAAAATTCTAAAAACTATAGATTAGCCTCTGTATCGATAATAATTTTTATTTCAATAAGATTTCCAAAAAAAATTTAATGTACAGATTCGGCTTAGTTACAATTTTATTATATGTATAGATAGGTTTATCGAGAAGTGACGTCACGTACATTTGAATGACAGCTTCATTAGTATTTAATCAAAAAGTTTAAAATTCTTTTAAAAACGCATTTCCACGAAAAATTCTATTATTTTTGTCGTCAATATATGTTTTTTGTAATAATTCCGCTATTTACGTTTGTTTATGAATTAACAACACTTCTAAATGTTTGTTAACATCCCTGTTAATAAACTGATAATCATGGATGACAAATAAAACTGATAACAATAACACAAGTTGACATTTCAATTGACATTTAAAATTGTACTTGTAAAAAAGTTTGTAAACATAGCGTGCATGCAAATAATATATTTTTATTAAAAATGGTAATTTCCATAGGTTTCGAAGGAAGTGCGAATAAGCTCGGAGTAGGTATAGTAAAAGACGGAGAAATACTTGCAAATTGCAGAAGAACTTATATTACTCCACCGGGTGAAGGTTAGGTTCATATAAATACATGCTTTTATATAATTTTAAAAATAGATAACATATTGAGAAATTATGCGTGATACGTGGGAAAAACGTAAATTAATTTGAGATTTTATTGTAAATTATAGGATTTCTACCAAGAGAAACGGCAGAACATCATCAACAAAATATCCATGAAGTGCTTCAAGAAGCACTTGAACAATCTGGAATAAAACCTCAAGACATAGACGTGGTCTGCTACACTAAAGGTCCAGGAATGGGGGCTCCTTTAATGGTGTGCGCTATTGTAGCAAGAACTTGTGCTAAAATATGGAAGAAACCTATACTAGGAGTCAATCACTGTATCGGCCGTATCCTTTTCACATATGCATCCAAATGTTTAATTTCAGAATATTGTGAGTAAATTATAAGTGCTTATAAAAAGTATACAAATCAATGGACATTGTCAATCTAAAACTCACAATATATATTTCCTTATAAATTAAAACAGATATAGAAATGGGTAGATTGATCACTAAAGCAAATAATCCCACAGTTTTATATGTGAGTGGAGGGAATACCCAAATCATTGCTTATTCCAGACAAAGGTACAGGATATTTGGAGAAACTATTGATATTGCTGTTGGCAACTGTTTAGACAGGTAAACATTAAAGTAATTATAACTATTAACATATTTTATTTAAGATTGTTAATCCACAGTAATATTATAAATGTGAAAGTGTGTTTGTTTGTTTGTCTTTCTTTCACATCGAAACCGAGTGACAGATTGGTGTGATTTTTCTATGGAGATAGTTAGAAGATTGGAGAGTGACATAGGCTTCTTTATACCGCAGGAGATTACCTCAATCCTATAGAGAAACATGCTATAATACCACCCACAACAACTCATTATACCTATGTATGTATAGCTTATTTACTCTATTCCATACTGTTAAAATGTACCTAGAGATGAACCTGATCGAAGCAAGGGTGAGTTGCTAGTATTATATTTTTCTTACATTGTATGTGTTACCTTTATCAATATTCACTAAAAATAATAAAAATGTTGGTATTAATAATAAATACATGTAATTATTTTATAAAAGAATGATCACTTTTTTAGATTTGCAAGGGTATTAAAATTATCAAATGCACCCAGTCCAGGATATAACATTGAGCAGATGGCTAAAAAAGGAAAAAAATATGTACACTTACCATATGCTGTTAAAGGTATTGTTAATATCTGTTTTAAAATAATGTATTTTTATTATTAATATATTAAAATAATAAGTATAAAAATGTGCTAAAATACATATTATCTATACATATATAATAAAATTCTAACTAAGTCGAATCTGTACATTAAATGTTTTTTGGAAAATCTTATTGAAATAGTCATTATTATCAATACAGAGGCCAAATCTATAGTTTTTAGAATTTTTGTCTGTCTGTCTGTCTGATACCGCATCTCGGAAAAACCACTGGAGGAATTTTGATGAAAATAGGTATGATGATAGCTGGTTATCCGGGTCAACATATAGAATACTTTTTATCACGGAAAAATATCTCATTTCTGAGAAAAAATACAAAAACTGCATTGTAAGAGTATACTAATATGTAAAACCTAAGAATTCGGTTTTTGGACATCTGAACGCGGACGGAATACTACACACATTTTACAAAACAAAATAATTATATTATAACCATGTCATAATAATGTATGTATAATATTGTTTTGTGTAAATGTTAACACTATTTTTCTAGGAATGGATGTCAGTTTTTCTGGGATCCTGTCATTTATGGAAGACAGAATAGATGCGCTATTAAAGGATTACACACCAGAAGACCTTTGTTATTCTCTACAAGAAACAGTGTTTGCTATGCTCGTGGAAATTACTGAGAGGGCCATGGCTCACTGCGAGTCAGATGAGGTATATCCTAAATACTTATTTAAAATGTTAGATAATTAATATTTTTACCTTGCCTTTAGATTTTTTAAAAATCCCTTAAAAATGTTTTAAGTAAAGTTTGTCTCAGCCCCTTACTATGTTATATGCAAACTTCTGCTCCGGATCCTGTTAAGGAAACTTTTTACTTTTCAATGGTGCCATCTACTTGTTAATTCTATTAAAATAATTTAGCTGTGCTTCCTCTATCTTTGGTTTTCTCCTTTCTTAGATAAAAAGTAGGATAATAATACATTTCCCTAAACCCTCTATTTACCAATAAAAGTCCCATTAAAATCAGTCTAACTTTACCCAAGTTAAAAATATTTTTAACAAAACAAAAACATTTTTTTTTTCAAAAGTTTATGGGGTTCAGTATAGTGTACTTTATTGCTTTGTCTTCCTTTGGTGGATGATTTATTTTATTTTAGGTTTAACTTTATATATTCTGACTTAAATAAAATAATATCTTGATTTTTACTAATTTAACACCTTATCCATTCTTAGGTGTTAATAGTGGGTGGAGTTGGATGCAATGAACGCCTACAAGAAATGATGGGAGTGATGTGTTCAGAGCGGGGAGCTAAAATATTTGCAACAGATGAGCGGTTTTGTATAGATAATGGAGTTATGATAGCTTATGCCGGTGCTTTGGCATATGCAGCGGGTACTCGCATGGATTTCAATGATTCCACTATCACACAGCGATACAGAACTGATGATGTTTTAGTTACTTGGAGAGATGATTAAATAAATTATTTTGAATTCATTTTTTTATTATTTTTTTTCTAGTACCGGTAACCTGAGTGTATTTCTGATATATGTATGATATGTGTATGAGATTTACAACCTCCACATGTATCTCTTCTTTGGTCTAGTGGTTAGCATAGATGACGACATATCGAGAGATCCTGAGTTCAAATTGTGGGTCAGACCAAAATCATTAATAGAATTTTCTGTCAAAAAAACTCAGTAGCAAACCGAAAGTTGATATATTTACACCCCCGTGCCTCAGAGTTAAGCTATCGGTCCTGCTACTGAACTCTCACCCGTCGTGTCGAATTGTCACTGTAATATGAAATTTATAAGGAATAGAAAGTGCACTTGTGTCTTTGCACAAACTTATGCACTATAATACGTACCACACGCTTGGTAAAATCGAAATCGGTTATGAGGGTAATATATGACCCTAACTTTGTATAGATGAGAGATTTAACTGCCTCGGTGGTGTAGTAGTTAGCATGTCCAGCTGCACACCCGGAGGTCCTGGGTTCGAGTCCCGGGTTGGGCCAAGTCTAGTTATTGAGTCTTTCTGTATAGTAAGCCTCAGTAACAGCCGGAGTGTGGAAGTTGGCTGTGTTTCACCCCCGTGCCTCGGAGAGCACGTAAAGCCGTCGGTCCTGCGCCTTAACTCTCACCGGTCGTGTCGAGCAGTCGTCCCACCGGAGTATGAGAGTGACGGGAATAGAGTGCACTTGTTTCTGCGCATACACTTGTGCACTATAATATCTCCTGCGCAGTTGGCTAGTCTCAATGAGATTGGCCGCCGTGGCCAGAATCGGTTACGAGAACATCAACATAGATGAGCAATGAATAAAATCAAACTGTGTTAACCAATTAACAAGAAACTACGTCCCAAATAAGTCCAAATTGAAATTCTACAACAGTCTTAAACAAAGTTTAGTATTAATAACTAACTGGCTTTGAGAATAGGGTGTAAACTATTTTTCATACCCCTGAGTGATAAGGGCGGATTTTCTTTTTTTTTTAGACAATTTTTTTTATTTTAATTTTTTTATGATTTGGCATTAAAAATACATATAAACCTAAACTTTCACTAGATACGAACCCGAGGGGAGCGAGGGTGAGTCGCTAGTAAATGTATAAAAAAAGGACAATTCATACTAAATCAACCAATAAATTTATTTGTTCAAAACAAAAACTCACTTTAAACACAGGGATCATACATGCAACAAATAACATATACAAAAATAATAAAACATTATTGCTGTTTCTGTGAATAAAATTAAATATTTTTATTACATGGAATTAATTATGTCAAACTTAACAATTAATTACTTACAATAAACGCATATTATATTAAAATAAATTTATATATTCTGTAATCAGTTATTCACATTTTAAAAATTACTGAGTAATAATGAGTTTATTATTTTCGAAATGAATAAAAATGTTGTATCAACAAATAAACAGTCTATACACTATGTAATAAAGAAAGCTATGTTTTACCACATTTAGCATTTATATAAGTGCATTGTATCAGTACAACCTACAAAACCACAAGTTGATGATATATCTTGTTTTAAGGAAGTTTTTAAAAGTATATAATGTTTGGCACTAAAATTAGTGTTAGGTTTTGTTAAAGATAACAATTTGCTTGATCTTACAAGAAAGTTATATAAGTATATTTACAATATAGTATTGCCAAATTTCATAGATATTGCAAATTATTTGCCACTTTTAAATTATACAGAATAATCATTTTTCCAAACATTATTAAATATTTAAAGAGGATTAATTTTATATTTTAACACCAAAGAATTATAAATCATATTATTATGTCAGTTTTGTACACAACTACAAATTAAAAACTGGTTTAGTATTTTTTGCAGTATTACAAAATTTAAAACTAAACTGAGTTCAATATACCATCAAACTTCACCATTATAAACCTTTGTACTACACTTGAATATTAAGTTCTCTCACAAACAAAACAGTCCATTTAATTTCATAAACTATTATTACCATGTAACCCTGTGTACATGATTATCCAAGTTACCTGCAATTAATAAATATTTGTTTTAAATATTAGAAATAAACAAAATAAAAATGGGACTAATCCTTATTTTTTTTACATTTAAATCATTTAATGAAATTGAAATAATACATAGAAGTTCTAAATGTTATTAACTTGGTTAGAGAAGCTATGTTAATGATAATTATTACTTAAATAGTCCAAGACTTATTACCAAAAAACCAGCAAAGGATGTCATAAAGCCTTCTTTAGTAATTTCCCACATGCCACCATATTCTTCTTCATCCACGTTTTGGAAATTGCTCACATAGAAATAAATCACTGCTGCATTCACAATCACAAAGCTGAAAATTAAATGGAATTTAATAGGAATTATAACTTAATAAGTCATTTTAGTAATTAAAAAAGGCTCAATGTAACTTAATAATACAACATTTTATATACATACACCTATGCCAGAGAGAAAATATTGAAATCTTACAGGAATAGTCCCAAAAATCCTTTTAATGGCAATACACCCCAACAAAGCCCCAAAACAATACCGATCGCTTGCCGCATCCAATAAATTACATCCAGAAACTCTTCCTACAAACAAAAATTGTATTAATTATGCTTTTATTTGAATACATTTACAAGTCTCGTGATAATTTTAACTAACCTTGTCAGGCCATTCAGTGTTTGCACAAAATGCTTTTTTCCAAACACTTTCTGATACTTTAGCCTTATTAACGCTATCTGAGGATTTGTTTTTACTCGACATGTTAATAAATTGTGTTTTATCTTATTATTTCTTAAAATTTCATTTATAAAAGTAATCAATAAATAATGAATTCGATACCATGAAAACTTACACGTCACGTCACTGTCACTTAAAATAATAATGTCAATGTCAAGTATATTTCCGGAAATAATGTTGCCAAAAGCAATTAAATATATATAATTTTATATATAATATAAAAAACCCGACTGCGTAAAAGGCGAACTAAAGAAATGAAAACGAAAAAGTTGACGAAGGAACATAGGATTATGCAGTCGGAGACGTATATATGTATATGTTTTATAATAGCTAGTCTATGTATGAATCCGACTGCATAATACTAATTACTATGTTCCTTCGTAAAATCCTTTATTTTGATAACCCACTCGATATGTATTGAGGTAAAAAGTTTTTAAAATATAATGTAGCGCCAAAAATCGGTCATTTTAATTTTTTTAATTTTTTTATACCCATTATCACTCACACAATTAATTAAGACGAATCTAACGACACCTCTCAGGTAAAATCAATCACGCCGTTTAGGCTACAGAGCGTGCCAAATAAATATACATACATACTTGAAAAACATAACCCCCCTTTTGGCGCAGTGGGGTAAAAACTAAACGTTGTACAATATTCTTGCTACGATAATTATAATTATCAAAGATCAAAAATTCTGCCTAAAAATATAATTGGAGGTCACCATTTCCTAAAATACGCAGTTTCTATAAACTCCTACAATTAATACTACTTAATAGCAACAGTACTAATTAATCATGTATACTTTCTTCTATAAGTTAAATTATCTATATATTATAGAGCTGCATATTTACGTATCCTGGTATAACTTTTTACTAGGAACTCCGCTAACATGGTAGATACGTCGATAAAATATTATAATGTCCCATTATATGTGCTCCGCCTCCATTTAGAATAACACTCAAATTCGTTGATTCGTCATCACGTCAAAAAATACATTAATATATTACATTCATATATTATTCACGATTTTTTTGCATTTCTAAATATTATGTATTAATTTGCTACACAAATGGTGGTGATAGAAAATAGGAAAATAAAATATCCACAAGTTATTAAATAATGAAATATATTCAATAAAAAAATCTTATACTTCAAAAATAACTTTTAGAAATTAATTAAAAATACTAGAAGACCTAATACACAATAATCACATCAACGTTTCAAGCATTCTTGTACAATTAGAAAAACAGTAACAAATAATACAGTAGTAAAAAAAACGGTTAAAAATTATTGTAAAAAAATGCAGTATTAATCATTAAATTAAAATCATTTAAATTACAAGGTGGGTGCAACTCTATTTCTAAGTCTTTGTAATCTCTCATTTTCCATATCCTTAGTGATGTCCCAGCACTCCTTGTCCAAGGTGGCGTGTCCGCGGGACAGGCTGACGAGGCGCGCCAGTACCAACAACCGGTGCAGGTCGTCCGCCGTCACGGGACTGTCGTTGTCCGAATTGTTTCGCATTTCTATAAAATCGTCTTCTACAAACTGAAAAATTAGAACATCACTACTATTAGAATGTATGAAATATAAGTAGGTTTTTGTTACTAGTAAAATTTTGTCAAAAGGCGGCGCTGATCGTCCGCGAAACGATGAATACATATTATATTATTACATATAAATAAAAGTCGAAGTTTTGTATCACAACTATTATTATATACATAATTTGACAACTTTAAACAAAATAATTTCGATATTCCTATATGGTAAATACCTGCAAATCTTCACTTATAGTATATTTAACCAGCTTCAAGTTTGTCAGATAAGTTCTTATTGCGGTCATTATTTCTTCCTTTAAATAATATGTAGCCGCTTCAACTATGGCATCAAATATTTCCAGCGATGATTCTTCAGGCCTTAAGGAAATGTGGTAGTCACTCTGAAAATTACACCGTTAATATACTGGTAGTGGTTATAGAAACCCTCATATAGGATGATATTTTCTTTCTTTTCGACAACACATTTGGCTCAGTTTGTACCCCTAGCTTGTTTGACCCTACTTGCTGTGCCAGCGGTCGCGGATTCAAGTCCCGCTGGGGGCATTCATTTGTGTGATGAGCATGAATGTTTGTACTCAAGTCATGGGGTGTTTATACATATATTTTATAATATGTATTTAAAGTTAAGTACATTTAGTGTATCAACTATCCAAAAGTCAAAAGACAAGCCTCATAGCTCATCATGGAACTAACAGGTTGGTTTAAATAAGTAAATGATAGTCTTATGTATTTATTGCCAATCACTAGTCATGATCAACATACAGACACATCTGACATTAGGAATGTATTTTTTCTGCAGCTGAAGTGTAAGCTGCAAGCTTTTAGCTTCGATAATTTTACAAAGAATATTCAATCCTTAAAACCAGTTAAAGTTCCTGCAGGCTAATCACATATACTATAATACTCACGGGCAACAAAGACTTTCCTTCCGACAGTATCAGAACAGATATATCCGTATCAAACTCCATTTTGTAATATTTGAAATCATATTCCACTCGCTGTGTATTAATCAAATGGCCCAATGCTGATATATTATTGACTCCAGTCGCATCCAGTCGTCCTTGTTCCATTTTAGTCTCGTCTAAAACCAGGTGAGTGTGTTTGGTTAGTTGAAGAATGCCACTTGTTAGTCGATTACAATCATAGTCTTTCCTGAAATAAAAAGAAAAATATGTGTACATTAAACTTTGATTTATTTTTGTAATTACTAAAAATATGTTTGATTTTTTTCCCTTTTAAATTACAAATTCTTTTTTAAATTATTTTTTTTACTTCTTACTACATTGTTTTGTAGCTAATATATAATAAGCATAAATATAAAAATATATAGCCTATTTTAATTCAACAAAGGTTTCTTATAGAATACTAGCATTGTCCGCGGCTCCGCCCGCATTCAGATTATAAAAAAACAAATTCTTAGGTTTTACATATTATAGTAGGGGAGCCCAAGCGGGGATTTCGGGATTTACTAAACCGCGGCAGATTAATATACAGGGGGATACCTTGTACCCGGTTAAGGACCTCCACAAAACATGAGGCCCATATATAAGGCCGCCCGTGAAGGATACAGGATCAGATTAGTAAAAATTGACCATCAGAAATTCTCGAGCGCGTCAGATTAAGGTAGGGTGAGTTAATTACATCCTAAAAAGTGTATATTCCACTAATCTGACAATTTGAGAGTGACGTAAAAAAAGGGGAGGGCAACAAAGTTGTAAAAAAAAACGTCATCTCGACATTCTCGAGCGTAGCTAAATTTTTTTTTATTTTGAAGGAAATAATTCAAGAATAATGAAAAATATATAATCTGACGATTTCCGCAAGCCGAAATAACAAAAATTCGTCGATAAAGTTAAATGCGTACAGCTGCGTGATGCCTACATTTCCTTCTCGCCTTTCTATTCCTCTCTCACTCTTTCTCTACCTATTACTCTCTCACTCCCTCCCCACTCTGGTTTCTGCCGCCATGACGCCATCACAGCTGATCATAAAGACTAGGGGTGTGCGAATATCGTTCGAATCGAATCGAATATCAATATTCGATTCGAAATTCGAATCGAATAATTCGAATTTTCGAATTATTCGAAATTCTTCGAATAATTCGAAAAATTTCGAATAATTCGAAAAATTTCGAATAATTCGAAAGTTTTCGAATAATTCGCGAATTAATGAAATATCTCTGGATCTTCAATTGTATCCGTTTAAATTCCTTCAAATCGTGTGTCAAAATAGTCTACTTACGAATAATATACTTTTCGTTTAAAAACCAATTACCCAGAGAAAACAATTGCTCATTTTTAAAATTTGCAATATATGATTGAATTATTCGAAATTTTTCGAACTATTCGGGAACTTTCGAATAATTCGAATTTTCGAATTATTCGATTCGAGTTTCGAATCGAATATTAATATTCGTTTCGGAACGAATAATTCGTAAGTTCGAATTATTCGCACACCCCTAATAAAGACCACGCCGATCGTCGCTAATCCGATTTCGATTCGATTCTCTAAAAATTTATTACCAAAATGTAAGGGGTCTTAGGTCGAGCACTATAGATGTATCCTTAAACATTTTAAACACTGATTACGATATACTCGTCTTCACGGAGACCTGGTTAAACAACACCATATTTGACAACGAAATATTCGACGCTAGATATACCATCCATAGGACAGATAGATTAGGTACTAGGCTCGGAGGGGGCGTGCTAATAGCAGTCTCATCACAGTTGCCCTCATATAAGATCGCAGGACGTAGTAGGGAATTTGAGGACTTATGGATTATGGTTCAAGTTAATTCAGGCAAGTATAAAGAATTCTTAAAAATTTGTGCGGTATATTTACCCCCACCGATAAATCAGAGATCTCTTAATGATTTTCTTGGTTACGCCAACGAGGTATTTGAGGAAAAACCTTCTAAATATACTTTAATGTTAGGTGACTTCAATATTAACGATATTGTTTGGAATTCTAATGAGTTTAATTGTTCTATGGTTCCGAATATCAATTCTAATTGCGGCATCCATAGCGCTTTATCGGACTTCATGGAGTTGAATGACATTCGTCAATTCAATTGCATCACTAATGAAAATAACAGAATACTAGATCTAATTTTTTCTGATTCGAACTCTCTTCAGGTTAAACGTTGTGACTTACCAATACGAAAAGTCGATACTCATCACCCTCCTTTAGAGATATTGGTTTTGTTTTCTTCAACTAAAAAGAAAGCTGATATCAGAACTAAGAGGCCTAACTTCCATAAAGCGGATTATAATAAAATCATATCTGCTTTAGATGAAATACCTTGGTCAGAGGAGCTCCTTATTTGCGACCACGTCGATGCTATGATAGATAAGTTCTATAAAATACTGGAGAATGTAATCCAACTGCATATTCCTAAAAATAGTCGCTGTAGTAGGAAATATCCAATTTGGTTTAGCTCTCATTTAATATATCTTATTAAACAGAAACATAAATATCATGCGCGTTATAAAGTATACAAAAATCCTCTCGATTATCTTGAATTCCAATACCTTCGTGACGATTGTGAGAAACTTATACACCATTGTTATGACGATTACATTATATCAATAGAGTCCGCTATAGGTAATAACCCGAAGTACTTTTGGACACACGTAAAAAATAAGCACAGAAACACTTCTAACTATCCATCCACTATGTCACTTAATGAACACAAATCTACAGACAAAAAAGGCATATGCGATCTTTTTGCTCGTTACTTTTCTAGCGTATTTGAAGCAAATGTCAGTTATTCGCATGGTACTCTCATCAAACCGATACCAAATAATGAAATGGGGCATATACTTATTTCTCAAGAAAGTATTGTAACTAAATTAAAAAGACTTGATGTACACCAAACTGCGGGACCTGATAATATACCACCTATATTCTTGATGAACTGCGCAGATTCTTTGTCACTACCATTGGCGATTATCTATAATGCCTCTTTACATAAAGGAGTATTTCCAGATAAATGGAAAGAAGCGAGAATAGTGCCAATATTTAAAGATGGAGATAAGGAATGTGTGCGTAATTATAGGCCAATATCAATCTTGTCAGCAATGTCGAAGGTGTTTGAATCTCTTATATATACGTTTATATTTCACCACGTCAAGCCATTTCTATCAACTGATCAGCATGGTTTCATTTCGAAACGATCTACAAACACGAATCTTTTAAGTTACATCTCAGATTTAATAGTGGCAGTTGACAGTAACCTTCAAGTTGACGCTATTTATACGGATTTCTCAAAAGCCTTCGACAAAGTTGACCATAGTTTATTGCTCCTTAAACTTACACATTACGGAATTTCCAATCCGTTATTAATGTGGTGTCAATCTTATCTCAGTAATAGGTCGGCAAAAGTCGTTATCGATAGTTATGAGTCTCACCCCTATATTGCCACCTCAGGGGTCCCCCAAGGCTCAAATTTGGGTCCACTCTTCTTCATAATATTTATTAATGATCTTGTAGCTGAAATAAAGTACTCGCACGTCTACATGTTTGCAGATGACCTTAAAATTACGAAGGTTATTAAGCGAAGGACCGATGTCTTGCAACTGCAAGAGGACCTAAATAGTCTGGTTCTTTGGTGCCGAATCAATAAAATGCATTTAAACCCATTGAAGTGCTGCTTTATAAAATTTACCAGGAAGAAAAAACCAATAATGAGCTCGTATTCAGTTTCCAATGAAGCTTTAAAAGAAACCAATACGGTTCGTGATTTAGGTGTTTTATTTGATAGTAATTTGCGTTTTGATGCTCATATTGATGCCATTGTCACTTCGGCGTTAAAGTCACTAGGTTTTATCATCAGGCAATCTAGAGACTTTAAAAAAATATCAACCTTGATTAGACTTTATAATTGTTATGTAAGGAGTAAGCTTGAATATTGTTGTCAAGTATGGTCCCCATTATATAAAGTGTATATCGATCGCATTGAAAAGGTCCAAAAAAGATTTGTTAGACACTTATCTTATCGTATGAGAGTACCTCTAAGAAGCTATGGTGATCGACTTAAGCACTTCGAATTGCAACCTCTTCACGTACGAAGAAATATATTGGACATAATATTTCTGTATAGGCTTCTCCATAACGAGGTCGATAGTAGCGGCTTGCTTGAAAAAATTAAAATAAATGTACCATGGAAACCACCTCGAAATCCATGTCCATTTTTCAAAACGAGTAGAAGCAAAACTAATTTAGGAAAGTGTCACCCATTAGGCCGAATGTCGCGATTATTTAATGCAATACCATCAGCAGACATGGGTTTCGACACACTTAATACATTGAAAAAGAAATGTTACGCTTTCTATTCGTGATGTGAACATTTGTCATAACATTTTTTTTCCTCTCTCTTTCATTTTATTTTTAGAATTTTTTTTGTTTTGTTAATTGATTGTTCAGTTTTAGTTGCACCTATTAACTTTAAGTAATGCATGTTATCAACACTGTTTTTAGTGCATGTTGTGTTCTCCAGTAATTGGGGGTACATGCTAAACATTATCCAAAGAGCCTGTATTTTTTTTTGTATATTTATGTACTTCTGTTGGAGATCCTTAATAAATAAATAAATAAATAAATCCGGTCAAAATCGGTTGATTCGTTCGAGAGATATCGTGAACGAAAGAAAACCGAAAAAAGTGTTTTTTCGGGATTACTCCGAAATTTTTGGTTCGATCAATTAAAACCTGAAAATAACTTATGAGGATGATAAAACTGCGTCGAATTGCGTCAACCGCGTGAAAATTGCTTGATCTATTCAAAAGTTATTGCGGTTTGAAAATTCCAATAATAGTGTTCTATGAAACTTCTATCAGACTTTCGAGCTGGGAAAGCTCAAATGCATAGAAATATTATTTCTTTGAACTCAGCGAGCTCAAAATATCACATAAATTATACTTTGAGCTCAAAAATGTCATAAGTACAATTTTAAGCGCCCAGGAATGGAATTAGCGGGAAGTTGCAGGTATGGCCTTTAAGGTGAACCGTTTTTCTAATTTTTTTTTGTCAGATCAGGCGAATCCCTCTAGATAATCGTCAGATTATGAGACAGTACGTTTAGAACATAAAGATGAACCATATATATCTTAATCTGACGCGCTTGAGTATTTCAAAATGGCGATTTTTTTTTGCACATTATGAAAATGGCCGCGAGTTTGCGTCCCATCGAAATCGTCAGATTAGTGAATGAGAGCTTTTTTTGGTGCACTTAACACTCCCTTAGAAAATCTGACGCGCTCGATTAATTTTTTTTTTTTCATTTTCAACCCTTAAATACAACCACCCGCATCATGCAAACGATCAGATTAACATACGTACATTATTAAAAATACGTAGGGCATTGATGCTATCAATATCTGACGCGCTCGAGGATGTCTATGCAACAGTTTTTTTTTACATATTTAAAAATCTATAGCCGCTTCCCCCACCGATGTAAAGGTATATATCATATAAGATTTTTTTCTTCTTATCATCTAAGCTTTGCATCCCAATAGGTCTCTACGACGCTCGAGTAAATTTCCATTTAGCATCGTGGGCTCCCCTACTATTAGTATACTCTGACATTAGAGTTTTTGTATTTTTTCTCAGAAAATAGATATTTTCCCGCGGTAAAAAGGTATCCTATATGTTGACCCGGATACTATCACCAAACTAAATTTCATCAAAATCCCTCCAGTGGTTTTTCTGTGATACGGTAACATACAGACAGACAAAAATTCTAAAAACGATACATTCGGCTTCTTTATCGATAATAATGTTCTATTTCAGTGAGATTTTCCAAAAAATATTTAATGTACAGATTCGGCTTGCTACAATTTTATTATATGTATAAATTACGTATCAGTGTATTGCAAAATTAGTTGAAATGTAGTTCAGGGTTGCCAGTAAAAAATAAAAACAATAACTTACTTAGGCAATAGTGTCATGGTATTCATGTTTTCAATGGTTAGTGGCAAATAATAACTCTTCGTCACAAATTGCTTGATGATGTCATACAATTGCTTTGCATAGTTGGGATACTTCTTTGTGGGTAGATTTGAAATGTTCAAACAGAATTGACCTAGAGTGATTGTTTCTTGGCGTAGATAGCTGAAAATATACTTGATTAGTAAATTTTTTCTTGCAGAGATAAAAATTATATATAGTAGGCCTTGCAGTTATTAGCTTGGATGCGACACTAACACAGAATATAAACATTATGTATTCTTTCCCTAATAGGTGGTTACACTACCTTCGGTTCTATAGGCTATATTTTATTCTAACAAAAATCTGTCTACTATCAGAAATAACAACATTAATTGAAGTCAAAAAGAAGGTGATAAGTGGTATGAAATAAAGCAAAAAAAAATGTATCGAAAAAGACATTTAGGAACACAGTTGAGTCAAGTAAAAAGAGAATAAGAACGAATGAATATATTTGAATACTTACACACAAGCTATAAGGTGACATATCAAATATTCAGCAGCTAATTTGTCTCCCAATAACAATTCACTTAAAGCTTTAAGCAAGTGCTCTCTTGCTATTTTGGCGTCTTTAAGTGCAGCCTCTGAAACCAAACATTTTGTTGATATATATATATATATATATATATATATATATATATATATGTATATATATATTCCATACTAAATATTATTATAAATGTGAAAGTGTGTTTGTTTGTCCTTTTTTCACGTCAAAACAGAGTGACCGATTGGCGTGATTTTTTGTGTGGAGTTAGTTGGAGGGCTAAAGAGTGACATAGTACTTTTTACCGCGGGAGCTTATCTAATTCCCACGAGAAAACATGTTATAATAGAATCCAAAAAAATATTAATGATCAGAATTAATTGAAACTTGGTATTAATACTCTTCAATACAATTAATTAAATACGTGTTTTAGCGTTTTTCAAATTTCATCTCATAAGGGGGTAAAATAGCGGATGAAAGTTTGTATGAAACCTACCTTTTTAGTTTTTTATGTAGTTTTAGAGAAAGCGAAGCCGCGGGTTCTGCTAGTACATACATAATATAACATAGTCCATTTCCAAGGATTGAACTTAGGATAACTATGTGCTACTTAATGTAACTATAAACCAATGCAGTAATAAAATTAAGATTGTAGTATAAGTGAACCTTAAGATCCCGAATCTATAATTTTTAGAATCTGTCTGGGAACACATCATGAGAAAACCACTAGACAGATTTAGATGAAATTTGGTATGATGATAGCTGGTTATCCGGGTCAACATATAGGATACTTTTTACTGCAGGAAAGTACCTTATTTCTGAGTGCCGTCAAAACATACCTAGGGACAATCCCGCGCAGAGCGAGTGAGTCTCTAGTTTTAAATAAATTTTCCTAAAGTTTAAGCTATTTATTTATATCTCAGAATGTTTTAGCATTTTTTATGTGACATAAAAAAAGCTGTAATAGTCTGATTAAAATTTAGTGATATAAAATACCTTGATCAAAATTTTCTTTCACTAAAGGGTTACAATGATTTAACTTTTTCACATATACTGCATGTAATCTTGGGACTAAACTTGGTGGTGGATTATGTGTTAAGATTTCAGCTTCGGTTTCACTTAAAGGCTCTAAAAGAGCATCCGTTTCCGGCTGGAATTCTCCAGACAATGCGGGATCAACAGATAAAAATCCTACAACTTCAATCATATCATTGAGTTTAAGATTTTCATCTTCTTCATATAGCTGTGAAAAAAATGTTTTTTTTTTTACACATAATATATTTATATTTTAATATAAGTATTGTTTATAAGATATAGGTCTATTGATATTTAAATTGTATAACTTTAATATATTTTTTTTGTTATTTGACTTATTATTAATACAGCTATCTACATATTTTAAATATACATAAACAGAATTTATTTTAGTAAATTTTGTACTTTTTAAACTATTTTTTTAAATTACCTTCATAATACATGACATGCTTGGTACATCAGGAAGTGGAAAGTTCAACAAATGCTCTCTAGACACAACACTTGATGATTCATTCACTACTTCTGCAGTTCTTCTTTCTTTATTCCCCGCATCACTTTCAATATCCATAGCCTCTGTGTCTTCTTCACTCTCTTCATAACTCCTTTTTAACTTTGTACTATTTAAATTTAACCGCTTTGAAGTGTTAGGATGTTGCTCTAAATGTTTTAAATGGTTTATATCATCTTCAATTTTTTGAGCCCAATTGTTAAATCCTGGCATAGATACAACAACTATAGTTTGACGTTGGGCACTCTTTAAGTTCTCTGTATAATTTATTTTTTCATTTTCCTGAAGAAAAAAAAAAGAAATATTTGGTTAAATTTCTTTCAAAAGAAATTAACCTGATTATAACATATGTTATTCATTTACATACCAGTACATTAGCAGTGTCGGTATATTTCCCCGACTTCATTTTTACTTCATTTGTTCCTGAATTGTAGACTTCAAATTGTTCAAAATAAAATTCCGGATTGTGCATATCTTGAACCATTCCACGAAATCGAACGAGAGATCCATCAGGTAAGTTATGTGAAGCATTTGAATTTAACAAAGGAATCTAAAAGGTTATACAGAGGTCATATTTAAAGCAAAATAAATTGAATAAATAACTAGTTATTATTAAAGTGACTTACTTTATTCCAGTTTGGCAACTTCAAAAGCTTTTCTTTCCATTCTTTTTCATTTAACATCCAAATGTTTGGTGATATGGAATCAAAATCATGTACTAAATCATGCATTTTTTTAAAAGATGTTACTTAAACAATATTTCACTGTAATCCTTTTAAAACTTTTTAACTTTTATACACAAAAAATGTAAGTTAATTAAAAATGAAATAATACGTTAATTCATTAAAATACACATAAATTTATAATATTTAGCGGCTAGCGCGCGAATTTTTTGCGTTAGGGAATAGCCGAATCGAATAGGAAGTAGGAACCCGAATAGGTGTGTATTTCACAGACTAAGTAGAGACATGTAATATTTTTTTCAATATCTACTTCAAAGATTAAAGAGATGTCTCAAATTATTATAGCACCTACTAAAAAAAGGAGTTAAAACCTCGGAAACGTTTGAGACAAAGGAAGCAAGACCTTGAATAGTGAATAATATGACCATAAGAGGCTTTTAAGACAACATTTAGAACGCCAAAATAAATGGTACAAGATACACAAAAATTAACTTATTAATTTTATTCTATTTCCTTCCGATATTCCGAGGTGAAAACTGAATTCTGAAACCTTAAAATGTGACTCTGGTCAGGTATAGGGATAGCGATGGACGATATATACATCGATATTTGATCATCAGACATCATCACATCAGATATAAGTATAACTGACTATATTATCTACCTTTGACAAAAAAGCAAATTGTTTTTTTTTTAATCTGTAAGGGAAACATCAAACAAGTCCTTTATAAACTGTACTTTATGAGTTATGACCAAATTTAGTGTTCTGTGTTCCTAGTGTATACCAATCAAAGAGAATGTAAAGGAGTTATACCAATGTACTCTGTGGTTCTGTGGTTATGACAGCGACGCTAAATAGTTTTCTGATTTCTAAGTTCTAACGCGTTTGAAAATTGAAATGTTTCAAATTAGTTGAAAAGTGCGGTAATATAAATATAATACTGCAATCTATCTTGTATTCTCTAGAGGTCATAACTGACAACCTACTCTTAAAATACATATCGAATATCTACATAATTACAGTAAGCAATTTGATAATCCCGCTACAAAATGAGTAAGTATAAGTTATTACAAATTGATTTCACATGGTAGTACTTTTCTAAAATTAGTCATTGAATTACCTTAATCATGATTAATTGTATAAAATGCGATATTTGTACGCATTTCTAATGTTTTCGGTGTATAACCTCAAAATGTACCTATTATTTTTAGCTATGGATATTCGCCCTAATCACACTATATATATAAACAATTTAAATGAGAAAATAAAGAAAGAGGAACTAAAAAAATCTCTTTATGCTATTTTCTCACAATTTGGACAGATTTTGGATATAGTTGCATTAAAGACACTTAAAATGAGGGGACAAGCATTTGTTATATTCAAAGAAATATCAAGTGCCACTGTTGCTTTAAGAAGCATGCAAGGATTCCCATTTTATGATAAACCTATGGTAATAAAATACTTTTCACTTCATATAAATAAAAATATAAATAAGAAATTCTTAATTTGTTAAAGTATTAAGTCACTACTACTCTACAGATGAGTTTTCAGTTGTGTTCTGAAATTAAAATTTTATTGAATATTTATTTTACAGAGGATCCAATATTCTAAAGGTGATAGTGATGTCATTGCCAAAATTAAGGGCACCTTCCAAGAACGGCCCAAACGCCCTAAATTGCCAAAAAGTACAGATGATGGAAAGAAGAAGAAAAGCAAAGATGCAAATAGGCCAGCTATACCTGGTTTTGGTCAACCAAGCCTTCTTAACAATGTCAATGTGGAGCAACCACCAAACCAGATTCTCTTCCTTACAAATCTTCCTGATGAGACATCTGAAATGATGTTGTCTATGCTTTTCAATCAGTAAGTATCTTCATTCTATTTGTTTAAATAATCTATCTATAATATAAAATGGCATTTTTCTTTTTAATGAAATGATACTGATTGTTATGATTATTTTTTTGCTTTTTCCTATAGATTCCCTGGCTTTAAGGAGGTTAGATTGGTACCAAACAGACATGATATTGCTTTCGTTGAATTTGCCAATGAAATGCAATCAGCAGCAGCAAAGGAAGCACTCCAAGGCTTTAAAATCACTCCTACCCATGCAATGAAAATATCATTTGCCAAAAAATAGTATATTTTTTAAAAGTACTAATAAAGATTTTAAATATAATGAGAACTGTTTTGAGCATTGCACTGAGCCTTAACAGCTCTCTGGCTGTGACTAGTCAATTAAGTTCCTAAATTGTTTTTTATTGACACCTCATCTTTATAAATTGTCATTGTTTAAAGAGAGATATTATAACCGAGAGTATATATGTTAATATAAGATAGAATATCCAGAATTATTTAGTTTTTAAAAGAAACAAAATTATAAATTCATTACTAAACATAAACCAGACTCTATATTTTTAACAGATTAAGTTGTACGATTTTTATTAGAAATTTAATTGCCAGTATTATCTAGAAAATTATCCCATTTTACAGATTTATATTTTATAGATGATTTTACATATATATGAATATTCAAATTCATCTGTACTAATATTATACAGAGGTAAAGTTTATGAGTTTGTGATGTTGTAGGGGGTTTTCTCTGGACTGATTTAAATGAAATTTGGGAAGAAGATAGTTTGAGAGTTTGCCTAAAGGCAGTGGTAGCCCAGTGGTAACGCGCTCGCTTGGGAAACCGATTGAAGTGGGTTCAAATCCCGGGTCTTGCACCTCTGATATTTTCATGTGCGAATCATTTCCAATATGATTACCATTTGTCTTAATGGTGAAGGAAAACATCGTGAGGAAACCTGCATGTCTGAGAAAACCTAGTAAGTTTTCAAAAGACGTGTGAAGTCTGCCAACCCGCACTTGGCCAGCGTGGTGGACTATGGCCTGATTCCCCTCGTACAGAAGGGAAGCTCGTGCCCGGCAGTGGAACGTTAAAAAGGGCTGAATACATAGTTAGACCCTGGGAAAGGACATAGGATACTTTTTATTCCGGAAATCATCCCTTAAGGGAGTGAAAATGGGGATGAAAGTTTGTATGGGGAAACAACCCAGGAACGAACCCGAGCGAAGCGAGGGTGAGTCCCTAATAATTAATAAAAACCAATAACGAAATATGGAGTACAATAAAATAAATGGTTTCTTTAATAATTTTTATTATTATTTTGATTATAATAATAATTACGAAGTATATATTTCTAAACAGAATAGAAAATATTTAAGTATTTTTAATAGAGACTTACAATGGAGCGTGTATAGTATAAGCGCGCGCGCACAAGGGAGTCGAGAGATTTGCCATAAGCCGTAACCGTATTGAAGGGAGGCCAGTGCCCAGAAGTGGGACGTAAAAAAGAGCTTAATACAATTTAAAAGAATTAATACCAAGTTTCAAGTAATTCTGATCATGAATAATTATTTGCCCATATAAACTTTATTACCTCTTTAAGGGATGAACTTTGAAAAAAATCGAATAAATATATATATTTCTTATTTTTCATTCTATAGCTAAACACTACTTTCAGTATATTTCACATTAAGAATGACAGAGTTTTATACAATCTTTAATCTCCACTTTTTTTAAATTTTACCCACATAGATAATAAATTTCGAAAAATTCTTTCTTTGCGGATGCCTATATCATATAAGTTTAATGTAAGTACGAGTACATAACATGGATGACAAATAAAATAGATGAATTTGTTTCATACAAGCTCTTGGTGAATCTATCTATCCCTTTCATTTGCTTGGTAATTAGCATGCTATCTCTACATTTGGCGACAACAAGCGGGACAACAACTTATTTCTGTCGCAGTTACCTACGTCACTGCTGTGACGTCACTGCAACATTTTGTCATTTTTGAAATTTTCAAGTTTTAACCGTTGTTATTACTCATCCCTGGGGACTAGGATGTGAGGGATTGCCGTTTTTATATTATTTTACACTTTAAATTTACATTTGATCAATTTTTAGATTAGTATTGATGAATGTGGATAAGTGTTGATTAAGTAGAGCAGTGATATAGTTAAGATTTGTGCTCGGATACACAATTTGTGATTTCTTCATTAGTGTTTCTCTTCCTTTGTTTGGTTTTTTTATTAATGTTGTGTAAACATGGGAAAGTATTGTAATATTCCAAATTGTCATAGAGGAAAAGAAGGTTTTTCATGCCATAGAATGCCTTATAAAGATGCACTTCGATTTTATAACGTATACTTATAGAAATTCTTATAAACAGTGTTTATTCTAGATTAACTCTATCTGACCAGGGTTCTGCCAATGTAGCTGCAATAAATTCATTAATTTCTGATACTAAGGTAAACATACTTCGTTGTGTCAATAATGCATCAAGTGCTATCTTTATGAAGTTAATCGGAACAAAATCTATCATAAGTATGATGTACCTCATTTACTTAAATGTTTCAGTAATAATTTTCAGAAAAAGAATTTGCTCCTTGGCAGTCAGCGTGCTCAATGGGATTATGTTCATATGTTGTATAAAGTAGATGACCATAAAGGTGCTGCAAGGCTAACAAAACTTACTGACAAGTATATTAATTCAAACTGTTTTGTTATTATGAAAGTAACTATATTGTTAAGTTTAATAAATTAAAGTATATATTACTTTAGATCTTGGATATTATCTTATCTTTAACATAAAATTGTTTTTAAGAACAAACTTCTTGAAGTTATTGATATTAATATACTATTCTAATCCAGTAGTAATCCATTAAAAACAATTTATCAACTCTATAGCCTATCTATTGTATAATGTTAAGGGCCTAATTGGTTTATCTACCTAGACCCTAATAATTATAAACTTACTATAAGTACATAAGCTACTATTCATCTATAATAGTTATTAGTAATTATACTATACTTATAAATTAATTGACTATTGCATTTGTTGTATTACATTAATTTATTATAATAATATATTTACAGGTCAAGTATATGCTGCTCAGGTGTTTAGTCGAAGTGTTTCAGCATCTATAAGTCTCCTGATAAAGGCTTTTAGTTTCCAGGAAGAACACAATTATTGTAATACATTAAATGTAAATATTGAGAATGGCTTATTCACAACTGAGATTATTTTATTCATTAATAATAAAATACATTATCCTTCTAAGAATCTGTCATCTCTAGTATGGTATGCAATTTACATAATTGAAAGACAATTACCAAAGATTTATAAAGTTTACATATTTCCCGATTTAATAAAAGTATTTGAAAAACTTGATACCTCTTGGTACACTTGTGTAGATCATAAAGAAATATTTTAAAGAGCATTTTCATTATTTATGATATGTATAAAAGTTAGACAATGGTGTATAAATTTTAATTGAAGAATGCATAAAGTGGATTCGAGAAAAAAGGGTCTGGAAATAGAAAATTTGCTTAATACAAAAGTTTTAAAAGGGCCTATCTATGGTTGAACTCGTCTTCAGAGTAGTGAATGATTTTCCAATATTTTTTCATTATTTAGTTCATTAATTAACTTATTTATTACTATTGTTTGTTTTATTTCTTGGTTAATTAAAAGATAATCACTTAGAATTTTCCATTTTCATTATGTTTCTATTAGGTAAAAAAATAATATATGAATATTTCATTTGATTTCTGTGAAATAATATTATAATTTCTTAAAATATACTAATATAGCAGTATATAATTTTAATATATTAATTATAATTGTTACATTTGGTAGAACTATGTATTTAGAATTTTTATTTTAGAGTATCTTTAGCTTTTATTTCTTTTCACACCAAATTTTTCTATTACTATGTACATTTTGATTTTGAATTTCTTAAGGCTTTAAGAAAATTAATTTTATTATTCATTTTTTACTGAAATTTGTATTTTTTTAAATTTGTATAAGTCTTAAATGTTTGTTCAAACGCGCTAATCTCGAATCTTTGCATTTTATAAAGTAAAGATGAAAGGTGGTTTTAGAGCTAAAACTTCAAACAAACGCAAAAGCTGGATTTTAATTTATACCTACAATTAAAACTACTATTCGCTTAATATGAACTCGTTATTAACAAAAAGTATTGTTCTATGTTACTTCTAATTTTATTGCATTGTAATATGTATTATAAAATATTTTCATTCACGGTTGTTAAAGAAATGAGAAATTTGTTTCGCAATCACAATTTTTTTGAGGTCGTTAATTTTTGTCTATACCAAATCGTTGTACTAATTTATATTTTTTTTATTTTGTATTCAATTGATAAAATTCTTTAAAAATGTCCTTTTATTGTAATAACAAACAATGTATTATAAATGTTTTAAAAAAAAGGTTATCCCGCTGAGGTCCGTCCTTGCTAGTTCTTCTCAGGTCTGAGGCATTTTTTCCGAACTAGTGGTAGCATTAAAATAGTAAAATAAAAAAACTAGAAACCTATCTTTGTATTTTATTTCTAATTATAATTAATATCATAAAAATGAAAACCTTACTATAAAACCGATAACAGTTGTTGAATACCGATAAGATTACGATAAAATACATCCCTACTTAATCGTAATCGTTATGAATACCGATTTTTTACATCACTACGTACTGAATTCTCCCAGATTTGCATATGACGTCATACCTTTAGAAAGAGATGCGTGGCGACTCAAAAGAAATACAATAGCCGTGAAAGTGACAGCATATTTTGACTTGCCACTTATGCCTTAACTGTCCCCATATTAAGGCAAATATCATGACACACCTCTAAAATATAAATCAATTTTTATAACATAAAAACTTATGTTAATAGATAATTTATGTTTGATATGAAATATAATTAAAATATAAAATATTCGATAATGGTTAAAATCATTTAGAATATTATTATATAAATCAATATATAGCACATATGATTTATAAAAAAAACATTTTTAGCATATTTAACTTAAGTATATTTTATAATATAATAAAATATTAAATAATATATCCCATGTAGCTATTTTTTAATTTGTAATGGTAAATAGGGAAAAATCTTTCTTTAACTATCTTGACCCCCCGGCCCCCGCTTCGTCTTATTCGCCTGCGGTTTTATGAATATGCGCTTGTATGGAGCTCGGCCGGGGCTGGTACATAAGTCCTCGTTTCTACGACCAACGGTTTAGGCCGTGTGCTGATCTATCAGTCGGTCAGGACCACCACAGGATGCACCTCACCTTCTCAATTTTTCCTTCAGCTGGTCTAACTTCTAGGTACAATACATTAAGGTAAGATGCGAACACAATAGAAGCAAAAAACCTGGTATAAAAGAGACATCACAATGAATCGCTAAACCTCAGAGTGAATGTAAATAGGCCATACGTGTGGCGCCCTCCTTTCGAGAAATCATCCCCTTATCTAAAAGTCCAAATTAAATTACTTTTTCATATTGGTAATAAATACTCTTTTTAAATTTTAAAATTAGGTATGGTATCCCTATATTATGCAAACAAATTAAGTCGTGTAGTCGTAATAATGAACATAAGATCAGCACGACACACACACTACAAAACAGAAAGAGATAAAAGTATACAACATCTATCATTTTAAACTTGTTGTTTTAATCTTTATTTTTAGTGATTGCGAAACTGTCAAAGTCAAGCTTTAATGAATGAGTCGATCTGTAGTTTTAGGCATTAGTTTTGTTTAATTTATGAAAAGTTTTATATGTTTACTATATAGTATTCACTTGTTAGTTATATTTACAAGATCCTCACAGTATACATAGTAAAATAAAAAGTTAAAGACTTGCAAGAGATATGGAGGATATTTTTCAGTGGTGTAGGGAAGGAAATGCCCTGCAGGTGCGAGTTTGGCTTGACGATACGGAGCATGATATGAACCAAGGGTAAGATAAATTTGTTTTTAATATTATTTTATTAATCAAAAATCCATATGGTTACTACTTATTTCCCTATATGGCACTGAGAGTACGTTTGTCGCCCACAACACCAAGGCTAGTAAATTATGTCAGAGTATGGCAAATGTAAATACCTCGTAAAACATTAGTCAGAGACTTGATTTAGAAATCATCGAAACTATTTACACTTCTGTTATTGTATTTTTTTTAAACTTAATTAGATTATATTTAAATTAACAACCTAAATGCCTTATATTAATTAATTAATTCTTATATTGCTTATATTTTCTAAATCAATGACACAAATGAATAATTAAACTTATAAACTTTTATATCTAACTAGCTATTCACCCTTGCTTCCTTATTTAAAAACAAAAACAAATCTATACTACATGAACCATATATTAATCCAGGATAAGAACATATGTGCTATTCCAGACTATAATCTATCTCTGTGCCAAATTTCATCCAGATCTGTTGAGTCATTTTGGTGTGATTTTGTAACAAACATCCATCCAAAGTTTTGCATTTGTAATATTAATGGGTTATGGGATAATGGGATTTAATAATAATCTGAGACCATCTATGGATTTTTGTAATGAATCATTTGTACTCTTTCCTGTTATAGTAACTTTTATTTTTGTAAGTATTACTTTAATGAGTTAATATTTCCTTATTTATTAAGCATTGAAGAGGATAATCTTTTATTTATTGATATTTATGATGTTTTATACTTTTAATTATAAGGAAAATTGTTACAAAAGTTTAACATAAACTTTTAAACACAGAAGAATTAAGATAGATTATTATTAATTAAAGTATTATTTAGTAAAATAATGAAAACTAAGCTATTTTTTTTAAAGCGATGATCATGGATTCAGTCCGCTACACTGGGCATGTAAAGAAGGTCATATTAAGATAGTGGAAATGTTGATAAAACGAGGAGCGAGAATTAATGTTACAAATATGGGTGATGATACTCCATTGCACTTGGCTGCTGCACATGGTCATAGGCCTATTGTTCAATTGGTAATTTTGCAATATATTTTTTTGTTTTAAGATTATTTTTTAGTACAAGTGTATATAAAAAGTTTTAAATATCCTATCTAAATAAAAAAATAGAGAGTACCAAAAGTTTTAATGCAATAATTTTTGGTAGTTTAATTCTACATATGGTACAGTAATGACTTATTAAAGTTGAAATTATGACTTAACTGAATAAAAAAAAGCTAGATAGCAATAGGATATATCAGCATATAATATAAATAATTTAAATTTCTTATTTAATACAATTTCAGTTGCTTCAAAATAGAGTTGATGTTAACTTTACAAACGAACATGGAAATGCTCCCCTACATTATGCTTGTTTTTGGGGGTATGGTGCAATAGCTGAAGATTTGTTGTTAGCTGGTGCTTTGGTGTCTTTGGCTAATAAAGATGGAGACACACCTTTAGATAAAACAAGGGGTCAACTTGTACAGAGGTAAATGCACAATTACATTCCATGTTATATTGTATATGCATGTTTCTATGATTAAAGCCTTTTGGCATATATTGATCTTAAAATAATGTTATTTGAATATTCTGTAATTTTACCAAATACGAATATTATAAGACAGGACAATCGTTGCAACTCTAATATTAACTTAAAAAAAAGTGTATTACCAAAAATAAATAATGGTACTATCTTAAATACAAGTCTTAAAAATTTTTTTTTATTTATTTTATAATCTACAGACTCCATGAGTTAGCCGTGAATCAAGGCCAAGATCTAAAGAAGATACAGTTTAAAGACCAGTCCTGGCTTGGTCTGAAGACTCGCAGTCGAGATGCCACACTCTCACGACATAAGGGTATCAACATCAATGAACTGGCTTTACACACCAGGATTGCAGTAACTCCCTCTGGTGAGATTAATAAAATTTATGAATATTTTAAAGGTAGTAAAATTTTTGTGTTATTAATATATAATTAATGTAAAACACAAACATACTATAAAATCACGCTAATCCATCTTTGTTTCGACGTGAAAGAGCAACAAACAAACACTTTCACATTTAAAATATTATATTAGTATGAATTTAACATATAATTTTTTAAACCTTTCTTGCAGGTGAATCATGGCGTGGTCGGTGGCAAAAGAACGACATAGTGGCGAAGATAATAGCAGTACGCGAGTGCACTCCACGCGTGCAGAGGGACTTCAATGAGGAGTTCCCCAAGCTCAGGATATTCTCGCACCCAAATATATTGCCTGTGGTATGTTAGTGGGGGGAAATTTTAATTTTTTAATTTAATCATTTATTTCAGGCAATATTTACAAAAAGATTTTAAATATGTAAACAGATATGCATATATATTATATACCTTAAAAACTAACACAATATATATACATATATATATATATATATATATATATATATATATATATATATATATATATATATATATATAAATTTTAAAACTTAAAAACGATTTAACACATAGTGTAGATGTGTGAGCTGTATCAGGGGGCTAACGACCTCGGAACTTCCGAAACACGTTTATATGTTGTATTTTTAATTACATTGCTTGTACATCAATGGTGGTATTATGTAATTAAAAAAAATTAAAACGCAATTGTTTTGATAGTGATAGTATCGGTAACTGTCTCGGTGTCCTAGTGGCTAGCAAGCACGGCTAGACTTTAGCTATAGATTCGCGGTCCTGGGTTCGAGTCTCGGGTCGGGCCAAGTTTAATCCTTGAGTCTTTTTGTTAAGAAATTCTAAGTAACAGCCTGGAGTTGGGAAAATGACGGTATTTTATCCCCGTGCTTCAGAGAGCAGGTCGGTTCTGCGTCTGATCACCGCGACTGTTTAATGCTCGTTCCACCGGAGTATTAGAGTAACAGGAAGAGAGAGTGCATAATGGGTTACATATACAAAAAATAGACGTCATCATTTGACAGATTACAGTGATATATATAATCTGTATGTGTGTATGATTGTCCGCCAACTCGCACTTGGCCAGCGTGGTGGACTATGGCCTGATCCTCCTCGTATTGAAGACTGGCCCACCCCCAGCAGTGGGACATTAGAAAAATCTCAATACATCGAAAAAAAAGTACTAGATACACAATCCCATGTAAAATTTCTC
This sequence comes from Brenthis hecate, assembly GCA_951806755.1. Taxonomy (NCBI): domain Eukaryota; kingdom Metazoa; phylum Arthropoda; class Insecta; order Lepidoptera; family Nymphalidae; genus Brenthis; species Brenthis hecate. Next base: position 22,100,929 of record OX638250.1, read on the forward strand.
GTAAAACTGTAATCAATCGTATTTAGATAATTATTCTAGTTGAAATAAATATACAACAATGTAAATTGAACCTTAAATGCAATGATTAAAGTTGTTTTCCCTAAAAATTTTATTAAAAGCGCCTTAAAAATCGTTACAACGTACCTAAGGACGAACCCGAGCGAAGCGAGAGTGAGTCGTTAGTTAAGAATATAAGCAATTAAATGTGTACGGTCTGTAGGTGGGTTGCTGCGTGTCGCCGCCGTCGCTGGTGGTGATCTCGCAGTACATGTCGTGGGGCTCGCTGCACGCGCTGCTGCACGGCGCGGGCGCGGCGGCGGGCGGCGGCGCGGGCGGCGCGGGCGGGCGCGTGGTGCTGGACGCGGGCGCGGCCGTGCGGCTGGCGCGCGACGTGGCCGCCGGCATGCACTACCTGCACTCGCTGCAGCGCGACCGCGTGCTACCCACCTACCATCTGAACAGCAAGCATGTTATGGTATGTTGTCAGTTTTTGAACTTTGCACGTTTGGAAAAAAATATGAGAGTAAAATTTTTACGATGCGCGCGCACACCGACAGCCAAAAAGCGACATGATGAATCGGCTGCATTCCTTTTACAAACAGAGAGTTGTGACATACGGGATGACTTCTTTAGCTATTTTTGCTCTTACGTTACGCCCAAGAAGTATAACTTCTTACGTGCATACATAAGTACACACACGTACACTTTTTTTCATTTTATGCAATATTTCAAATATTCCTATAAGTATTATAATAATAAACATGACACTAAGACAACAAGTACAATGTGTTGTACAGATCGACGAGGACCTGACGGCGCGCATCAACATGGCGGACGCGAAGTTCTCGTTCCAGGAGCGCGGGCGCGTGTACGCGCCGGCGTGGATGTCGCCCGAGGCGCTGCTGAAGCCCGCGGCGCGCCGCAACTGGGAGGCCGCCGACATGTGGAGCTTCGCCGTGCTGCTGTGGGAGCTCGCCACCAGGGAGGTCAGTGCGTTCACGGGTGGTTGTGTGGGACTCACCGGCGTGGTGAATTCTGTACTACCCACTATATGCCACACCCACCCAATTATATACCACACACTATCTATACTAATATTATAAAGAGGTAAATTTTGTGAGATTATGAGTTATGATGTTGTGGAAGGTAATCTTTGGATCTACTGAACCGATTTAGATAAAATTTGGTAAAAAGATAGTTTGAGACCCTGTCCTTCTACATAAGATACTTGTTATCCTGGAAATCATCCTGGGATGAAAGTTTGTATGGGGAATCAAGCTAGGGACAAACCCGAGTGAAGGGAGGATTTGTCCCTAGTTTTACAGATAATAACGTTTCCCAAAACAACCCTTTACACAGAATGTGTAAAACATACAATAGTTTAAATAATGAATACGACATTTTTAATAATAGTTTTTTATCGTTCAAGAAAAAATTAAATAAATTATACTTCTTACTTTACATTTTCAATAATAAGGATATGCTTTCTCTCTGTTTCTTCTCCTTTATCTTTTTTTTCTTTGTCTTTTTTTTCCACATGAAATGTAAATATTATTTTCTTTTTGTTTTTTAATATTTTTTATGTAACTTTAAATGCACAGACTCGTACTGTAATATTCACTTTCTGGTTAAGTTTGTTTATATAATTATTATATGTTTTTATTCGAATGTTGTATACAGATATAATTGGACAACAAATTTAAAATGATATTTTTAGTTTTTAATATGTAGATGTAATTTTTTTAAATTTGTTTTCTGTTTCTGTACCTAAATAAATAAAATAAATATAATATCTATTTTTATAGATACCATTCGCCGATTTATCACCAATGGAGTGTGGCATGAAAATAGCACTGGAAGGACTTCGCGTTACCATCCCTCCAGGTGTTTCCCCACACATCTCAAAGCTGATCAAAATATGTATGAATGAAGACCCTGGGAAACGACCTTCCTTCGAAATGATCTTACCTATTCTCGAGAAAATGAAGCGCTGAAAATGTATGTTGTAACAAATATTATTTCCTTTTTTTTTGAAAAATATAACCAGAAAATTAAGAAAAATATAGTAACACTTAATTATTATAAACAATTATTGCAAAATTATTAAAACTATGGTAACATTGAATGTTAATATGATTTTAATATAACAATAGTCAATTGAAAGTAATTGATTTAAATTTCGATCTTGCCAATTTCATATATTAATCAAATATTCACAGTTTTTGTCAAACAAACAAAGAATTAAATTCATATACTGATTATTCAAATGTTAAGTTTTAAAGAATTGAAGAAGTATTGAAAAATAACTTTTCTAAATCAAATTCATTCAGTTTTGGACATTTTTGTTTGTATCTAGTATACAATCCAAATATTTAAATAATTTCAAATACTTATTGTATCGATGTTTACTTTACATTAAATGTCTATTTATTAAGGGACTTTTTTCATTATATTATGAAAAATAGTGCTTTTACCTAATAAAAATTAACTTAGTATATTAAAGTAATAATTCATTTAAACAATGTACCTTTAATTCTTTTAAGAAATGTAAATGTAGAAACTCTAAAACGTTGTATTTCCCTTACTTAAAAAAGATTTTTTCCTTTGCCAATGTGAGAAATATATAATTTATAGTAAAAATACATTTAGTTTGTTAGAAATCTCCCACTAGTGCCATTAAATGATTGATGACGAAATACTACAAATTGTAAGATATGGTCTCAAATTTTAAAATTTGTACAAAATAAAAACAAGCAATATATAAGGTAAAAAGTATTGATCTTTGATTAAAATTTAAGAGAAGCTATCTATCTATCTATTTTTTCATTTGGATAATGCTTTTAAATTTTAATACATGTCAAGATTATTACTTATTGCTAATTTTTTTTGCAGTTTTCTTTAGTTATTGATGTTATTTTAAGTTTTTTCTGAAGCTGTCATGTTATGACTTCCTTTTCCAGAGAATATTGCTGAAGTTCTTTTTTATAGCAAGTCTAGATTATTATTTAAAAAAAGGTTTTTTTTAAAATAATATTTTTATAAGAATTTGTATATAGCAAATAACCAAAGGAAACATTGAATTGCTTTTAACTGAAATGTGAATTAAGTACACGACCAATATTACTTGTGTGGATGAAAAGGATTTTGGATGATAAGCATTAAAAAAAATGAAACAGAAATATTGCAGATAAATTGCAAATTAACTATAATAATGTAATTATTGTGTTTTTATGTTCAAAGAGATCTTCTACTTTATAAAAATTTGGTGCCATATCTTAAGATAACAGCTTTATTGAATATTATTATTAAAAAGTCCAATTGAAAGCTGAATAACTGCCAGTATTGTTGTTAGTGCTTAGGTTGTGTTTAATTATATTTGTGGACTTCTTTTTTTTCTTATTTTATTCTTTTTTTAAATATTTTTTTTACATTATTTTTCTTACAAATGTTACACGGACTAGATATGATTATTATTTTTTAAGCATTTCTTAACTTATTGGTGCTACAAAGCATACATATTAATTCTTGTGAAGTTTCTTATAAGTTAAATTGATATAATTATTCATATTGCTGCACATATTTAAATATATATATATATATATATATATATATATATATATATATATATATATATATATATATATATATATATATATATATATATATGTATATATATATATATATTTCTGTTTTTATGATTTCATGAATCTCTTGTTTATGGTTCAAATGTATTAGTTGTTTAAATAATCATATAAAAATGTATGTAATTTTTTTTACATAATATTATTGAGATGTAAAAGGACAATAATCCATACTGGACTATTATTTCTTTAATATTTAAATATAGTTACATAAATTATTATGTATTTGCTTGCGACTTATTGTATGTGCCTTAAAATGAACTACTAAATTGACAAAGTTCAATTTAATATTAACAAAATTATAATGCACGAAATAATAATATAGAGACTAAATTATATTTAGAAATTAAAATATTTAAATATTTTTGATGTGAATAAAAATGTTAATACGTCAAATATACTAACGACTTCGTAACAATGTGACTGTTGTTTTATTATATATCATATATATAAAAAAATTAAATAATATTAGGCCCGCTGAGTTTCTTTCGCCAGTTATTCTTAGGTCTGAGGCTTCTTCTTTTCGAACTGGTAGTAGACTCATGACATCCAGTAAAAAATCGTAATAACTTAATGCTGAATACAATATTTTGGGTATTTGTTTAGGGGTTTATAAAGTTTCGGTTAGACTTGGAAAAATTATGACCCTTTTATTATTATTTTTTAAGTTATCTATGGAATTTATTACTATTTTTAAGTGGTTATATGTAATTATTATAATAATATATATGTTTGTTACGCTTGTAATCATTTAAAATAAAAAATGTATTTAAAAAAACAATAGATAAAAACCTATATTTTTCAAATTATCATTTAGGGGGTTTTTGGGTATTATGGGATTTTAGGGTTATAGGGTTTTTGATTTTACTTTTAGGGGGATAAAATTTCATGTGTTGGCAGCACTGAATGACATTGACACTTGACAGAACGATTGATCATTGATCTTTTATTTATTTGTCAATTGTCATCCATGATTGATCTTATCGTGTACCACATTATATCAAATAGTTTTTGTAATATCCACAAATTAATATTGTGAAGTTATATATTTATTTGATGCCTAAATTATATATTCCAAGATGGAACACAACAAAGGTTCAAATTATTTGCCTAAAATAACAGATGTTGAATGGAAACTTGAGGTTTTAACAAACACTCCAGGAGTTGGCTCTGATAACTTATTATATACAGTAGTGTTAAAGACTGACAGAGAAGATGTGCGCTTTACCTGTGGAACGCAGCAGCTGCAGGACCTCGTGTACAAATTGAAAGATTTAGTGCGACATTGTGAAAACGTTAAAAGTGAACTTGGGTGATAGTTTAAAACATTTATTAAACCTAATCTCGCTATTTTGTATCTAAACATTGAATAGTAGAAAGTTTCAATTTTTTGTGCTCAATGGTGTTTAATTTACTTCAGTGACTTATTGTTTATGTTTATTATGGTTTACATAAACTATTTAAATATTATTTGTGTATATGGCGTAGTTTGTACTACTTATGGAATATCAATATGTAATAAACAATAGTTTATTACATTTGCTAGAATTTTATGTTTTTTAAGAATTCAGTTTCATTATTTTAAAGCAGATTGTAACTAATATAGAAGATTGTAATTTTAATTTAGTTAAAAATCATATCAAGTTAATCTTCAGCAGAACATGTATAGGTAAAAATAGTAGTAGTAGGAAATAAAAACACAACGTCTTTAAAATAACTTTATTTCAAAATCATCATATTAAAGAACACAAATACAAGAAAACAATTCCATCGCACAAAAAAATCACAGATAAACAAAAAAAATATGTCCCAATTTGATACAAATAATATGCTGCATTGTTATAATACATACACTTAGAAATCTACAAAGTCATGAAATGGTTACATTCTGGTTTTAATAATTTCATCCGAGATTGTATGTTGACTATTACCAAATTTTATTTAAATTAATTTTCAGTCTACAAAATTAACAATCAAATCTGGAATATTAAAAATTGTTGTTGTAGTTGCAATTTTTACTTCATATAAACAATGAGTACAACTGTTATTAAACATTCATAATTTAATAGAGATAGATGGACAATGAATTAATTTTAATACATATTACATAATACATATACATAAATCATTTTTTATTGAAATTTAAGTTGACTGACAAACTGAGAAAGTATTATAAAATAATTAAAAGGCAGTGGTAGCTCAGTGGTAACACGCTCGCTTGGGAAACTGAGTGAAGCGGCTTCAAATCCCGGATCTCGCACCTCTTGATATTTTCATGTGCAAATCCTTTCTAACATGATTGCCACTTGACTTATGGTAAAGGAAAACATTGTAAGAAAACCTGCATGTCTGAGAGAACCTAGCAAGTTTTCAAAAGATAAAGTGAAGTGTGCCAACCCACACTTGGCCAGCGTGGTGGACTATAGCCTGATCTCCCTTGTATCAAAGGGAGGCCCGTGCCCAGCAGTGGGACGTTATAAAGGGCTGAATACATATAGAATAATTAGGTTACTTTCAAAAATTTAATCGCCTTTATTTTGAGTATAACAGCATATTTTTTCAAAAAATATTTTAAAATATCACATATCAATAACTATACTACTCTACTTCAAGTAATGAACATTTGACAGTGATGTTATTATCAGACTTAGGTATTTCAACCTAATAATATTTAATTCTTAAAATTTAAATCGGCTTCTAGTTAGGCCCGATTTTAAAACAGCTTATATTATTTTTATAGAAAAATATAGCTGTAGCATGATTATTATTTATCCATAGAAATATAAGTTTAGTCACTATTTGACTTTTCTATAATATTATGAATCATAAATAGAATGATTATTTTTAGTCTATACCTATTCAGTAATTTTATATAGGAAATTTTCTTTTTGTGGCATAAATTGAAAAAAAAAATTTTTTAAATAAAAATTTCTGATAAGGAATAAAACAGAAATGTTACCTTATTTTATTATGAGAATAAAATTGCCTTGAACCCAGCCTATTTTCTTGAAGTGTTAAAAATAAACAACATAAAGTTCTTATTCTAAATGTTAGAATATATTAACTCAGTTATTTTGTATATTTTATGTATACAAATTAGAAACACATGACTCCTACATTAAAACAACAAACACTCATTGGTATACATTATACAACAGACACCTATGATTTTGGAAATATCACATATTTCTTTTAAAGCGTCTATATGGTTATAGGCAATAGTCCTTGAATTGTGGGAATATTGCCTATATGAATATAGAAACAAAATACATAAAATCTAAAACCATGAAGCGACTTATGTTTTAAAACTTAATTTTGTCACTACTTATATTATTCCACTACTTAAACATTCTCCTTGCACTACACAAATGTTTAGTCAGCTATTGGTATACAAGTCATCTACTTAAACAAGCATGTGCAGTAGAACTTTTCGGCATTAGCTGATTACTAAAAATATCTATGAAATAAATTATATAAACACACCGGGTAAAGTTTAATGCTAAAGAGAGTCAAAAGAAGCTTACATATAACTGGGTATTGATTTTTTGTGTCAACAATCAGTTAAAACTATTCATAAAGACATATGAGGAGTTGCAAGATGATATTTTAAAATATAAATACATATTTGTGAAGGTATACTTCTTTTGGCACGCTTGGAAAAAATTATGAGTGTACAATTTTTACCGACATCGACACCGACATCTAAAAAGCGACATGATGAAGTTAGCTGCATTCCTTTTTCAAACAGGTTGTGACATACGGGATGAAATCTTTAGTTATTTTTGTTCTGTTACGCCAAAGAAGTATAACTTCTTACGTGCGTACATAAGTACACTTCACACGTTTTTTTTACTTGGTTTATTCATAAAGAATGACCTGACCTATAAATATTTTTGTTGGTCTCAATGTCTGAAATGCTAGATTGCAGCCTGTACTTTGCAGATATTGCTTAAGATATCACCTGGCAACCCATTATTATTGTTGTTTTTTGCTACTTCATACATTTTTTATGTTAATTATGCACTTATGAGGACTCTTCTGAAAGACTGTAAAATTTTTTCTTCTATGGGGTGCTTTAATTTGGTCATTTTACCAGTACTGATTAATTTAAGCTCGGTGATAAAATATTATTGATTCCTCTAATAAAAATATCACAGCCAAGCCTCAAAAATTTAATGTTATTTTCGGTATTCAATTCAAAACGCTTTGTTTATTATTTCTCTCAGATCCTAACTTCAATATCACCCATTATAATAGAATGAAATAAATTAATAAGAAATTTAACAGGATAAGAAATTTTTATATTTTTCAGAACAGTCCTCAATCTTCATTTCTTTTTTCTTGCACAGTAACAGTCATTTTAAAATACATTAATAATCCTGTTAGCTATGAGTAATATTCAAGAATTTTTACTCACAGTAATATATTTGACTTAGTTTATTTATATAATTAAATACTGGAGCGGTTTTTATCAGAATAAATATAGCCAAAATATGTTTATTTTTAAGTAAATGATACCAATTATTTGGACGTTCAAATAATTTTAAATGTGTTTTAAAAGTAAATACTTCTATTATATAATTTTGGGTTTTAAAAATAGATATGTAATAATATGGTAGCAGTAAATGACGGAGAAGTTCGGCAGAGTATAAAATAAACACGGAACAAAACAGCTGCCTACTTAGATCTTCATGAAAACTTATACATAATGAAAGACTAATTATTAATTAATCTCGCATAATTAATTTATTGAAAAATCGCCTTACAAAATAATACTGACAATTTAAGTAAAATATTAAAATCCTTACGTCAACTTCGTATTGGCAGCCATTTTGAAATTTAGTAACGTTCAACAATTGCAGTAGATTTATAACACTAAAACTTATAATTATAAATAGGCATGTTATTTTTATATTTTAAAGTGAGAAAAATTTCAAAAAAGCGGCCGGAGGTATGGGGTGAGGGGGCAGCGGCCCTCCCGCCTCCTTCAGTCGTTCACGATACTCTGGACACTGGATAAATAAATAAATATGTTGGGACATTAACACACAGCACCATCTGGATCCATAGTAAGCTACGAGGCTCGTGTTATGGATACCAGATAGTTGACACTACACATACTTTACACTATAAATATATACATATTATAAATATAAATACCCAAGACTGGAGTACAAACATTCGTACACATCTCACAAATGAATGCCCCCAGCGGGACTCGAACCCGCGACCCCTGGTACAGCTAGTAGGGTCTGTACAAACTGAGCCAACCATATCGTCGGCTGTCGTGTCGAATGGATAAGTACTGCTTTAGTTTCAAAGAATTGAATAAACAAGCAATAATTGTTATTATTTAATTATTTTTTTTGCACGCAACTCTGTTTGCGTTTTACATATGCCGGCATATTAGCTATCATCATTTTGAATTTTATCGAAATCCATTGGGCTGTTACATGTAGAAGTAACAAACATATGCATTAACTTTGCCATATAAAATATTAATGTGACCATAAGTATATAATTCTTTAAATTAATTACAATATAGCAATTGTTTGTAATTTTATTTATATATATTTTTTAAATCTCACCTGATCTGCTATACAGGGGTGTCCCAGCGATCGCCAGAACAGGCACTTGCAATGGCGGCACAATGACAATGTTTCAGCATATTGTGCATCTTCCCTTAGCCCATAAAGTCTATGAAAACAAAATATATAAATATATAACACTGTTTAATAAAGTGATAGCTCACAAGGGGCATGCCATCTACTAACTACTACCTTCATGTTAAAATGAAAATATAAATAAAAATAATCATATTATTATGAGTCACGTTATCAAGAGGAATCTAAGGACGTCATCATCAAAATCTGTTAAGCCGTTTAGTAATTACGAGGGAACATATGCTCGGACATACATACATAATCAGGTCAAACACATAACCGTTCTTTGGGCTTCGCCGCAGTCAAGCAAAAATAGTAGTGTCACTTACTTTCTTAGTTGATGGAAGACTTTTTTCCAATCGATATCCTTATCATCCTTATGCACAGAATCGATTTGACTCTGCGTGAAATGGAACTTCACTAGTTCACGCCAAACACGCTGTTCCGAGCATACCGACGACATAACCGTCCACGCAGAGGACGCTGACTGAAAAATCAAAAAAACTTTAATTTTTATTACCTGTGATTAACTGTGTTTTAAGTTTTATATTTGTCATTGAAATATGCGAAGTTACTAGAAAGGAAAGAAATCACTTTTTTTAAAGTCGGTTACCATATCATTAAATTCCTGTGACAGATATCACACGAATATTATTGTATATACGTAAATTAATAATTACTATGAATAATTAAATTGCACTGAACCAACACGCTTTGAACCCATTAAAAATATCTATTAATTTAGCGGACATTACTTAATACTCTCTTAGATTTACGCGAATGTTTGACATTATTAAATAAAACTATCTTTTCGGATTACATCGCGGATTTATTTTGATTTTTGGTTCCCGACGTTACGAATGCTTTACAGCACCCATGGTCACGGGAGAGTCTCTCCCGTGACCATGGATGCTGTAAAGCATTTACGGTCACAAAGCATTCACGGTCTCTCCCGTGACCATGGATGCTGTAAAGCATTTACGGTCACAAAGCATTCACGGTCTCTCCCGTGACCATGGATGCTGTAAAGCATTCGAAACATCGGGACCCAAAAATCAAAATAAATCCGCGAAATAATCCGAAAAGATAGTTTTACTTTAAGGACATTACTTATTTATAGTGGAAGAATTACACAATTGAATTGACCGAATAAAACGTAGCTATATTTTTAATTAACATTTAATTTTATCTAAAATTCAATTTAATTTTAAAATTCTTTCTGTCAAGTTAAATCTAAATTTAAGTAGATATGTTACATACAGCTGTTCAATTAAATTATAATTCAAGTACAACTTTGCACCTATTGATTCCCCATACAAATTTTCATCTCCACTTCCACCCCCTTAAGGGATAAAAAGTACCTTATGTCCTTCCCAGGGTCTCAAACTATCTTCTTACCAAATTTCATCTAAATCGGTTCGGTAGATCCACAGATTACCCCCTACAACCTCACAAACTTATAATATCAGTATAGATGTAGGTTAATTATTTTATTTTAAAGTTTTATTTGATTTTAAAAACTTTTTTTTAAAAGATTTTAATTTAAACTGCATATCGAGAAAGCTGATAACTCAAAAAGAATATGGCTTGCATTGATTTAAACATAATTGATTATGATTACGAACATTAGAAGAACTTAAAAACATTTTATTTTATATTTTAATAAAATTCTTACATCTAAATCCCTGTGATCCGATATCCTTAATAATATTTCCCTAATGCACTCTTCAGGCAAATCGTGAAGTTTAGGCACTACTTCTGGTCCCGGCTGGAAAAAAAACATCATTTGTTTACTTATGTTTAATTACTAAATATCTATATAATAGACTACTACTACGGGTACTACTAGCATGATTCCCCATACAAACTTTCATCCTCATTTTCACCCCCTTAAGGGATGATTTTCGGGATAAAAAGTATCCTATGTCCTTCCCAGGGTCTCAAACTATCTTCTTACCAAATTTCATCTAAATCGGTTCAATAGATCCAGAGATTACCCCCTACAACGTCAAAAACTCACAAACTTTACCTCTTTATAATATTAAGTATAGATAAACAATGTATGTGTTTTTAAATATGCCTCTGAAATCTTCATTTTTTTTATTGTATGTACTTAAAATAAAATTGAACTAACGTAAGCTTATCGCTAACAGAGATCTCTTGCAGTTAACGTAATAGGTGCGATATTATTATAAAAAGTTAAATAAATTAATACAAAAATGTAAAGGAATTGATAGAATTTAGACAAAGTTTAAATAAAATATTGAATAATAAATATGGAAAATTTAAAAGTTTTTAAGGACGACAAGAATATCGATTAGAAAAAAAATATTTCCTTAAAAATCATTAAAGATATATTTTTTTAATTAATTTTAATTTATATTTTAAACAGAACTCCACTCAAAAGATTTATTATGTCAGAAAGCGCGTTAGGCATTCGTTTTAGTTGGGAAGTTTGAAGTATCCATAACACCACTAACTTCCCAAATCTCACTTCCTACGGATTTCTTGAGACCAAAACCCATTAATTGATTTCAAGATTAAATAAATAAATATGTTGGGTCATTAACACACAGCACCGTCTACTTCCATGGTAAGCTACGAGGCTTGTGTTATGGATACCAGGTAGTTGATACTTAATACACTACACATATATAACTTTAAATACACACATATTATTATTATAAATCACCCATGATTGGAGTACAAACATTCGTGCTCATCACACTAATGAATGCCCAGCGGGACTCGAACTCACGACCGCTGGCATGGCAAGTAGGGTTACAACAAACTGAGCAAAACGAGTCTTCAAAGATTAGAATCTACGACCTGGAACTATAATTACTCACCTCCTGAATACGAATACTATTGGCGATGTGTGTTATTCTAGCGATGGCGTGATCATGGTGACCCCACAAGGCTCGGGAACCCAGCGGTCGTCCCCAACAAGCGCGTCTCTCCGCCTCACGCAAAGCGGATAAGGCGACTAAAAGCGCTCTAAGCGCGTTTAGATTTTGTTTCGATTGGGCCACTGTAGCAAATAAATTTTTCTTATATTTTCGTGAATTCAACCTTTTAAACTATAACTATACTTTTTAGACTTTTTCGATTTGCCTGTAGTATATAATAATTTTTGAGACATCAGGAACCAAAAATCAAAATACAGCCTTGAAAAAACCGGAAATACTTAATAGTTGTTTTATTATATAAGTAAATTAATTATTATATTATATGATTGTGGTTTCTTTATGTTGTTGACTTATTAAATAAAAGCCTTTCGATCATGTTTAAGAGGCCGCATTGTTAAAATTTAAATGACCAAAATGTAAACATATTTTCTGACGTTTAGATAAAAGTTACTTTTCAGGAACAAACAAACCATTTTTGTAAATTATTTTACTAAACTACATAGCTATAAGTTTAAAAGTATTATATTCTAAACTACTACAAAAAGACTACTGAAAAGTTAAATATCATTTTCATGGGCGGCGGCAGAATTATTTCTATGGGGATGCATCAGATTCTTTACATTAAACTATTTTTTCGCATATATCTAAATTAAAACACGGATTTTACTAAGACAATTTTATTTTTTTTATTTTTTCTATGTGCATATTTTCCTTCATGGCAGGGGGTGCAAATGGCCATGATCATTTTACTAAATACACCTAAAATCTTATAAACGACATCAATTATTAACATAAAAAATATATTTTTGTTGATAATTATTTTAAACTACTAGTGGGATGTAAAAAAAAACTCCATTTGTAAACAAAACAAACCTAGCAAGTACAAACTATATCCAACAAACGTAATAACTTTGACCGACTCGATAATTGGATTTGTCGACAACTGCAGGAGCCTGAAATTCAGTTTCACTATTTCCATTCAGTCCACAATCCATATAGTTTAATTTCACGACCTATTTTTTAAAAAGCTATTAAGATGTTAAACATAAACGTAAAAGGTCACCGGATTTTCGATTCTTGAATTAAAAGTATACTGAGCGGAAACTAAAGTTTAAAAAGGTTCTTTGTAGATCTGAAGGGCGGAAACATTTAATATTTTACAAATTTTTTGTACAGGCAGTATTTTGTGATCTGTGGTACAGGTAAAAAATAATAAATTGACAGTAAGAGTTTGCCAAAGTCTCCACCCTCCTAATTTATTTATTTATTTATAACTAGCAGAATCTGCGGCTTCGCCCGCGTTCAATCTAAATAAAACACTCTTTGGCTTTATGTTATACAGCGACTCATCCTCGCTTCGCTCGGGATTGTCGCTATGTATTTATATAATGTATATATAACATAGTTTTTAACCGACTTCCAAAAAGTTCTCAATTCGTCGGAATCTTATGAAGAAGCTATAAAATATACTTATACGATGGAATGGAAGTTTCAGAGATTAGCGTGTTTAAAAAAGAACTCGTCAGCGATATCAATATGTATGTATGTATATAATACATACAAATAAATTTATTTATATTTGCACGTTCTCTAATCTTTTAAAGACTCAAAATAGTACTTTTGCTGAGCGAAGTGACTAAGAAACTACTTTCTATACATTATATACACGTAGCTGTGTATTAATTAATTACAAATTGTGTGAAGTTAAAAATATTTCCTTAAAAATTATTAACCTACCTTGGTCAGCCAACTGTTCGAGCATGGATAATAACAGTTTTTGCGCAGCCCCCGGCAAATTGGGTAACTTCTGTCCTCCCAATAACAGCTCCAATAGAGCGCAAATATAGTTGAAGCGTCGTACGTCACGCACCGCCGACGAGAAGTCTAGACGGCGTACTGCTTCAGATAGACCATTAAAACCGGCTATCTGTTGATACGAAAAAATATGAAATATTTGTAATTTATTAGTGCGTAGGTTACCTATTATTAGGTACGTTTTATGTAGATAAAAATAGTTATTGTGAGCGTGCCTTAGGAGATAGACATGCTAACGCGGATTTTCCTGTAGGCCTACAATTTTTTAGTACATTGTTTTGATGTATATCTTAAGGTTTAGCCAGCGTTATACATGTTATCGTATAAAAACAGTTTTTTATAACAAAACACCGTCTAAGCTGTCATTTTTACAAAATATTAACAAATTATATACACAAATCTTGCTCGTTTATCGCTCTTTCCAATAATGAAAAACCGTATCAAAATCGTTGTGTGGTTTAGAAAAAGTAAGTGGAGAAACACACAGACGCAGATGGCGACTTTGTTTTATACTATGTACAGATTTAATTTAATTTTTTTTATTCATTTTTTTTTTGGGTAGTACATAACCGTACCTACTCTATGGAGTATGGACTCCCTCATGTATTTATAACACCGATCACTAAAAACTAAAGAGAACTTTTAGTGATCGATGATTTATAAATAAACACTCTTCAAATATAATCCACCATTTTATCAAAAATCAAAAATTTATGAAAAAAAAAACAAAAATTATGAAAATTCCCAAGAAGGGTTGACGTCAGGCAGGTGGCCGGTCGTTAAACTTTTGCCAAATCCTATCAGCAGTACAGAAGATGTACTGCGCCGACCCCAAGTGATTGGGAAATGGGCAGGAAGAAGAAGAAAATTTTATGAAAAATCATTTATTATTTTTATTTATTTATATTACTATTTTTTATTTACAAAAAAATACCGCTAGGAGTATGATATGATAACGTCTATATAATGATAGGTTCTGTGTTTGATTATTGCAAGGGAGTATTCTTGTTTTGTTAATAATTAAATTGTTTGACTAAATTCAATCAGTAGGTATTCTTGCAAGTGGCAGTGTTCAGTATTCACTATTTTAATTTGTTCGAATAAAATCAGCCTGTTTTTATTTTTTTTATGAAGAGAAATAATAAACTACGTCTTTCGGGACAAAGATATTAAAAGCGAATATATAAATGAAGGTTAAGCTAAAAATAATTTTACAACATTAGTCTCAGCCAAAAGTACGATAAAGGAATTATATTATGTTCAAAGTTCTTCATCTATAAATACAGATTACAGGTTAAAAAGATATTTTTGTAAAAATACGAACAGAACCAGAACAGATCGGTGTGATATTTTCCATAGAATTAAATTAGTGGGTTCCTACCCAATGTAACCTGAGTAACATAAGTATAACAATAAATAAATATGTTGGGACATATTAACACACAGCACCATCTAGTTCCATGGTAAGCTACGAGGCTTGTTTTATGGATACCAGATAGTTGATACACTACACATTTATAACTTTAAATAAATATATAAACACCCATGACTGGAGTACAAACATTCGTACCCATCACACAAATGAATGCCCCCAGCGAGACTCGAACCCGCGACCGCTGGCACAGCAAGTAGGGTCACTACAAACTGAGCCAAACGTGTTCTTCAGCAATTATCTTGGTACATAAAGTTATTGTAGTATTTTCAGCTGCAAAAAAATATGAGAAGAAAAAAAATAAAAGCGCAAAGCAAGGAATATGGTGTTATTCCGTAAGTGCGTTTTTGTAGCACGACAGCTGAATCCGCAAATATACTTCATACTGTCGTATGTATCGTATAGAAGTTCTTACAAAATAAAACTACAATTTACGATTCTAAACTTAGCGACTTATGTGGTCAAATCTCACCTCTCTCGTACATTTGATTGTTATGTGACAGTGTGGAGGGATCCTTGCGACAACGTCATCCGAGGGTTTTTCTCCTTCTTCGCCTGATGTTGAGATCCTGCAAGATTAAACGTATGAATACATATTTATGTTTACATCCATACTAATTTTATAAATGTGAAAGTGTATTTGTTTGTTTGTCTTTCTTTCACGTCGAAACAGGTGTCGATGTGGCGTGATTTTTTGTGTGGAGATAGTTGGAGGGCTGGAGAGTGAGAGAGGCTACTTTTTACCGCGGGAGGTTATCTAATTCCCACGGGAAAACACGTTATAATACAATCCAAAAAAATATTTATGAGCAGAATTACTTGTAATTTTTTATTAATGCTCTTCAATAAAATTAAATAAATACGTGTTTTAGCATTTTTCGAAATTCATCCTATAAGAGGGTGAAATAGGCGATGAAAGTTTGTATGAAACTACCTTTTTAAAGATTTTTCGTAGTTTTAGCGCGAGCGAAGCCGCGGGTTCTGCTAGTAAGTAATAAGCGAAAGTTTAATCTACCAATATAATTAAATAATCATTATTGTTTGTGTACAGATAATTACGTAAGTAAAAGGATATGCATATTACAAAGTGTGTTATTGAATAGCCATAATATTTCCTACAGATAAAGGATATATTACTGTGCGCAGTGAAGTATTAAATAGGTATGTAAAACACGTCCTCGACCACGTTTGGGCGATTCTTCGTGTAAAAATAACCTGGATACATTTTAAGTTGGTGGAAATAATTAGTTAACAAAATAAATAAAAAAATGCATGAAAATGTATTGCAAAAAATAATAACAATAATAATAAAATATAGAAAGTTCTTACTTTCAGCTTCAGCTTCAGAGTCAAGCTTAAGCTTATTTAAATAATTTACCTATTTATGTACATTTATCATATATATTTACTATTATCTATACTAATATTATAAAGAGGTAAAGTTTGTGCGGTTGTGAGTTTGTGACGTTGTAGGGGATAATCTCTAGATCTACTGAACCGATTTAGATGAAATTTGGTAAGAAAATAGTTTGAGACTCTGGGACGGACATAGGATACTTTTTCTCCCGGAAATCATCTCTTAAAGGGGTGAAAATGGGAGTGAAATTTTGTATTGGGAATCAAGCTAGGGACGAACTCGTGAGTCGCTAGTTTATATATATTTACGGTATTTATCATGCATTTAAAACGACTGATTGAAGGATTTCTTAATACCTACAGGGTACTGTTAGTATATATGTATCGTACCAAATGCACATTGTAAAACTAATAGGAGAAATTTCTTAAACCTCTCAGACACTTTTTTTGTTGATAGGTAGTTCTGAAACCATGTATGAAACATGGTGATTTGAATAGCCTACTTCTATAAAACTGCAAAACACTAATAAAGTATTTATTTTCTAATTCAACCATTTCGCCATAACTATTGTAACAAGTATCTCGGCATTCTTCAACACAATGACATAAATAAAGGATAAAAGGTATCACAAAAGTACAAATTAAACGGAAAATAACGTTGCTTTAATTATTTAAATGTAAAATAACCGAGTAAAACCAGGGCAGTTCACTGATACAAATATAACTCCAAATAAGTACTAAAATAGGTCGATTCAATTTGTGCTCGAACGTGTCGAGCTTCAAGCAGGGGGATGCCAATTCGAGCGTATTTCTATCTTCATACAATTTACTACTAAGTTACATGACAATTTACTATTACGTGTAAAAAGTAGTTTACAGCAATAAATTACGTAAATGATGATTTCCTATGATGACAGGTGAATATGAACATTAAATTTGATTAATGAAGACAGGTCTTCTTTCGTATTTACAGACAACTAACATAGAGTTGAAATATCAATCTAAATATTAATATTACCATATATATATATACCAACATATATATAACATATATATATATATATATATATATATATATATATATATATATATATATATATATATATATATTCTGAAACGGCTTTGACGATTTAGATCAAATTTTGTATTTAGACATATACCTTTTCCGAAAAACGCCGAGCGAAGGTCGGTCGCCCAGGCATGGTATTATTTAATTGAACAAAATCACATGGACCAAAAAGCATCTTACGCCATTATACATATTATATTTATATTTCTTCTCGCGGCTTCGTCCGCTTGAAACGTACAGTTTATTTTTTGGTTGTAGAAGGCGAATAAGTAAGATCCTATTACCGAAATAAAAGCATGGTGTTTGCAAAGTTTTAAGTGATATTTTAAGTGATCTTGATAGCGACTGACGCCTACTCCACCATATTGGAGAAATGGTATCGAAAAGTTTACGTATGTAGTTTTTAGAAAATATGTACTCATCAGCGACACTTAGGCGAAAAAAGCTAATTATTATAAAAATTATAAGAGCGTGAAAATTCCCACAACTTTAGCAGTTAACTAATTGACTGGACTGTAATGCTTAACAAGATTAACATAAAAGGTAAATAGAATCAATATTTTATGAGGTTGTTTTTATTGTTTTTTTTTGGTTACAGTAAACAACTCCAAGCAAATATACGGAAATTGAATATTTTAATATTTATTTACATCTTTTATAATTTGCAAAGTGTTAGTTTGTTTATTGACTTCGAACTAATCTTGATGAAATTAATTATAATAACAGTATAATATTATATATTAGTACATTTATATCATTAGTATGTCATAGGTACTAAAATATTTACTATACACAAACTTCTTGTGGTATTGGTAGTAGTGGCTTTTAAAAATCGGCATGATGATTGTCATACTAATATTATGAAGAGGTAAACTTTGTAAGTTTGTGAGTGTGTTTGTAGGAAGTAATCTCTTGAACTAATGAACCGATTTAGATTAAATTTTGTAAGAAGTTAAGTTTGACACCATGGTTTTTATCCTACAAATCATCTTTTAAATCGTGAAAATGAAGATAAAAGTTTGTATAGGGAATCAATCTAGGGACGAACCCGAGCTAGTTCTTTAATATTTTGGTCCACCTATAACCGCTTTAATAGATGTTCTCAATGCTGCTTTTTGTTTAGCTTTTTATATAAAACTATTCACAGAATACAAAATTGTGTAGGTGGTAGGTACATTGGTAATTATTACTTGATTGTTGGTTCAAATGAGATAATTATATCTTGGGTAAAGAAAAAGTCCGGCAAGATAATGGAAAATAGGTTGTTAAAAATTTGAAAATCTTCTAGCGTTTAGAATTATACAAAAATCCTTTTGTTGTTAAAACATATGAAAGCAACATTAGTCATACTAGGGTATGTTACACTATAATGTTGCCTTAAGAAATATTCGTATCAAGGTAAATTAAATTCAATGGTTCATTAATTTTGTTGCAGAATAATACTTTTTTATATACAACTAGCATTGCCCGCGGCTCCGCCCGCGTTCAGATGACCAAAAACCAAGTTCTTAGGTTTTACATATCAGTATACTCTTACATTGCAGTTTTTGTATTTTTTTTCAGAAATGAGATATTTTCCCAGGGTAAAAAGTATCCTATATGTCGACCCGGATAACCAGCTATCATCATACTAAATTTCATCAAAATATGTCCAGTGGTTTTCTCGTGATGCGGTAACAGACAGACAGACAAAAATTCTAAAAACTATTTATTTGGACTCTGTATCGATAATAAAGTCTATTTCAATAAAATTTTCCAAATAATATTTAATGTACAGATTCGATTTAGTTACAATTTTATTATACGAGTATGTATAGATATCTTCTTACACTTATATGAACTTTTCTTTCAAAAAATTGCCACAGACTAAAGAAGAATATAGACAGAGTATCATTCAACTTAGCATGAAGCCAAACAATAATGTTTTAAAATAATAATGATTTACAATAGTATACATATTACAATTTGTACATATACTGAGTGATAAGTAAATAAATAAATGATAACAATGTCTAACGGATTCTATTATATTTCTCTTTCAAGGGAAGAGAACTGATGCTTAAAAACTACAAAAGAATATATTAGCATTACTTGTTAAAATTCAAATTTTATTCTTAAAAATTGTATATATGTAATTAATTTAAGCAATGCATCTACAAAATTTTCCATATCTTTTAAAGAAATTAAACTATTTGTATGGCAAAATCGAGAAAAGTATCATAAACAGCAAATCACGCTACAATTTTTGACTTTGAAATTTATTTTGACCGACTGTATAAACTTTAGTCTGAGAAAATAGCGTAGTTTGCTAAATTCTGGTGAAATAATCTTTTGGGTCGTGAAAATTACGGGAAAACCAATATGTTATTAATTAAAAAGAAATACTCTTTTATATATACAAGTAGAATATTTTAAGCAAATATTTGGGCTTTACAGGAGTTTGAGCAAATAACCGTTTACTTGGTAGCTACATTTAATTGAACGCGATGCCGTCTTTTGTTGCGCGTTACAAATTTCCGTGTTTAGAAAGTGCGTTGCATAAGTCATTACCTACGTGAAAATGCTATGTCATCTGACAATATCATTTTTACATTTTATTTATTATCTTTTAATAACGACTGTTCTCGTCATTTTGTGATTTATATATTATTAGTTCCATTATAAGTAACTAATAAACATAAATGGCCATCTTGGGTAATGTAATATTAATAATATGTATGTGAAAGTTTTTGAATGTCTACACAATGTGTTATGGAATTCCTATTATAAACTAGCTAGCTTGCTTCCCCATACAAACTGTCATCCCCATCCTCACCCCCTTAAGGGATGATTTCCGGGATAAAAACTATTTCATTCACTCAATTTTTATATTATGAGATTCAAAAAAAATCTTTTTATTTTCTTCTATACAAAACTTGTCCTGACAATAACAAACACAAAAAAATTATCCAATCTGGTGCAGTCGATTGGAAGTTATGCTCGTACATACATACATTTCGGTGATTCATTTTTATTTATTATATTTTTCGTATCTATAACGAAAGCTTTTATGTGGTGCATGTTCGTAACTGCTTCACGTTGATTATAAAATTTGGTACACAGATATGTCCGGTGACCTGGACTAGTATATATCGACTTTAATATAAAGTACCTGGGTGACCGAGCTTCGCTCGGAGTTTTTGGACAAAAAAACATTTAAAAAAAACATACTAAGAATTTGAATAAATACAAAAAAAAAAAACAAAATTAAAAACTTTGTGTCCGACCGGGATACGAACCCAGACACTTGTGGTTGTCAAACTTGCGCATTGGCCGCTTGACCATAATGCTTATGACTGAGCGTGCGAAATTATCGAATATAATATTTTGCGTGGAATAATGCAAAAGAAATCATAATAATAATAAAGCTTTATTTATTGTATACATGCTTACTTATAATTTTAAATGATAATTACTCTTACTTAATTAACAATTTTTAGCATTGTATTTTAACAGATCATATTTATAACTTATTTGATTATATTTAATTTAACTTCAATTTTTGGTTAGGGACTATTTATTAACTTATAATTTTAACTAATAATTTTGTAATCTGGAATTAAATTATTTAAAAATCTTTAATATTATTTGAAATGATATTGTATATATATAAATTATCATTAATAAATAAATAAACAATCACAATAAATTAAATAATTCAATTGAGTAAATACTAAATATTTCACAATAATAAATATAAATAAAATTTCTTTCCATACATTAATTCTGACAATAGTTATAAATTAGGTATTTAATTTCATAATTAAATGTATTTATTTAGTAAATGTCTTTTTCATGTATAGACCCCTCTCGGTTAAAAGCCTTCTCCAAAATAGTCCTGCATAGAGCTCTCCGTTGGAGATTATGCTTGTATGATTGCAAAGGGTTTCTTTTCAAATCTTGTTTCCAATATACAATTTGTTTCTGATATGCCTATAAAGTTTATAATTTTATCTTTGTGTTCTTTTGATTTGTTGTAGGAAATGCTGCTTTTAATTCTAGAAGTTTTTCTGGTGAAGATATGTATACCTTTGTTCATTGTATGTCTGTTTTTCTTTGGACGGTTACGGTTGAACTCCCCCACAGTGATCGGCCGTACTGAGGGATAAAGATGAGGAGGTTCCTACTGTGTTTAATATACTGTATATTGCTGTGTTGTTTTTAGTTATTCCTGGTTATCATTTGTGTGGTTGAAAGTTAATTTTGGTTGTTTGTAATATAAAGTCTTTAATATTAGCAGGTTTGGTTTTCTTTGTATGTTGTTTATTTATTAGTTTTTGTTTATAATTGAGGTAAGGCGTTTCTGGAGATACAGGCAGACTTCTTTTATTTGAGTATTGGCGAGAAGTGTTCTTATTATTATCCACAATAATTAGTTTGTCATATTTAATGAAAGCTGTTTTGCCAAGGTCTTTTTCTTTATCTTCAGTTGGGCTTGTAACTCCTTGCGTTTGTTTAAGACTTTATTTTTTCCTCTAGTTCATGATAGGATTTTTTACCTTTTTCTACTCCAACATAACCAAGTTCTTGCGCCTAATATGTCTTTCTAAATTATTTATTGAGGTATTTTGTTCCTGGATTTTTTTCTCAAGAACTTCAATTTTTATTTCTAAGTGTTTAAATTTCTCATTTAAGTATATTATTGTTGATTGTATTTTTAATGTCTTCTTTCATTTCTAACATTTCTGTTTTCTGCTGTCTTATTTCTTGTTGCATGTTTATTAGCAACTTTTTTATCTCCTCCATCTTAAGTGTGAAGTCGGAAGTAGAAAAGCTGATTGAAAAAGAGCACCAATTATACCTAGTTGAATTGCAATTTTATACAGAGTATTAGTTTTTGAGGTTATAAACTTGTTTTAATATTTTACGCTTCCACTTCACAAATTATTTTGTTTTATTGTCATCACACACAGAAAAGATGGTTTTGCACTGAAAGTATCTATATGTTATGTTTGTCACTTTTGTATTTGTTTGGTAAGTGAATTTTTAAAAGCTCATTCGTTCTTCAACACATCTAGACTTGGTGATGTTTACATATTGCCCATAGATTTTATCGATTAAAATTTCTTAAAATTATTATTAAATTAATTAAAATTTAGAATTTTTCTTTAGATTATATCCACTTAAATATTTTAAACTTGATGTAAATACGGACACGATATTGACAGTTGCACAGTGGCGCCTCCCACCCACCAGAAGTGACAACTGACAATGCAAAAATTGTGAAAATGCAAAAGAAAATCGCATGAAAATTCGAAAACTCGCGTTTTTCCAGACATAAGACTAATCTAGATCGATTTATCACCCCCGAAACTCTTTGTATACTAAATTTCATGAAAATCGTTGGAGCCGTTTTCGAGATTCAGATTATATATTGATATATATATATATATATATATATATATATATATATATATATATATATACAAAAATAGCTCGTTTAAATATATAAGATATAAGATAAGATATATACATTTTCCTAAATTTGCCAATAGATTACGATACAAATGCCAATAGAAACTTAGCATGTGTGACCGCGGGATGTATAATACAAATTTAGTATAACTTGGGCGACTGACAATGAGCTTCGCTCGGCATTTTGTGGAAAATTGTTTTTTCGGAAAAGATATGTATAAAAATTGCGGTTTTCTTTTCAGAAATGACATCTATATGTACCTAGAGATAAAATTAAAAAGCATAACCTTATTTAAATACTAAATATGATCCAATTAGATTTACACCATGAAAAATGTTCCAAACAAGTTGGGAGGCATCTCTAAGAAAATGTTGCAAATGGTCACCAAATTTGAAGCGCTACGAATTGACTTTATTTTTGATGGTGTGTAATAATGCTAGCAGTCTTATAAATCATCTAATTATTACCCAAGTATTATATATAAAAATCAGCTTTTATACTATAACGTAAGTAGAATTATGATTTCATGAAAAGGGTGTCTGGCAAGGGTTTGCCACGATGTTAAGTGTCTGGCATTGAATGACGTGAATATTCTGAAGGTAATACCAAAAAATTACACTTTATTATTTGACGAATTTAGATCGGTATTTTACACACCTTTAGTACCGTGTACCTGCCAAAGCCATCATAGCCTGAACTTCATAATGGTCCGTCGTTCTTATCTGTGTTGGGAGCATGCGCTGACAAACTTTCAGCTTTTATAAAATGACGAAGGTCTGGCGTTCACAGGCTCTTAGGCCATTACGTTTTCATTAAGACCTAAATAATTTTTGCTTGCGGCCCTCGACACCATGACTGAAACGTGTTTGTGGCCTCTATAAAAAAGGTTAAGTATGGCTGCCTTAGAGTATACAGTGTATACTCTAAGAATAAATCATACTAAGAAGAACTAGGTACTCTGTTAACCTGAATAGTTGGTATCATATAGCTTAAATATTCATATCTTCCATTGAACGTCTCCAGAAGGAAGTTGGTCGTGTTGAAATGGTTTAGAAATATTAATGGTTTGCGCCAAGCGGTCTTATGTTGCAATAAAAATGTATTTCGAGTCTATTTGAAGCTCTCTCATCGCTATCTAATACTATATTAATAAGGAACTTAACTAAGCAATAATTACTTTTTAATTAATTTTCTATCTTAATATTTTTATACGACCAACCTAATGGAGGTATAATCTACTAGCGACTCACCTTCGTTTCGCTCTTGTTCGTCCCTAGGTTGCTTCTCCATACAAACTTTCATCCCTATTTTCACCCCCTTTTCACCCTTAAGGGTTGATTTTCGGGATAAAAACTATCCTATGTTCTTCCCAGGGTCTCAAACTATCTTCTTACCAAATTTCATCTAAACCGGTTTAGTAGTTTCGGAGCTTATTCGGTACAAACAAACAAAAAAAATCTTTCACGTTATTTTTTGAGACACGATGATAAAAACAAGAAAGGAAACGATGCATGTACATACATACATAAGTACATATGTATAGGCACACATTCGTTACATTCCCCTACCCTATTCCAGTACTTCCTATATCTATTTCTAGCAGTATTTCTGTCCCCTTTGTTTCTACAAGTCGCTATACCTATGAAAATGTGCAACAGGGTCGTTGACATTTCATACTTAGCTCAGGCGGGTCCGCACTCCGCACCTACGTCGGCGGCAATCCTTTGTTTGTCTTCATTTGGCGTTATATGTTTATTAACCTCAGTTAATCTTATAAAAATATAAGTTATGGAGGTTTTAAACTTATTAGACATTTAACTTTAGATATTAGGCGTTAACTTAACTCAGGCACTTTACAATATTTTGCATTTCGATACCAACTAAATATTTGTAGTAGGTACAATGTATGTACATATTATTATCATACACATGTTGTACCTAGATATAGGAATATATAATGTAATAATTTTTGTAAAAGAGTCCAAAAACATAAATACATCCATACTTAATATTATACATGTATAATTGTGTTTGTTTGTCTTTCTTTCACGTCGAAACGGAGTGACGGATTGGCATGATTTTTTGTGTGGAGATAGTTGGAGGGCTGGAGAGTGACATAGGCTACTTTTTACCGCGAGAGGTTATCTAATTCCCACGGAAAAACACGTTATAATACAATCCAAAAAATATATATTATTTTTTTGGAAGTCGGTTAATGAATAAGTTATCCGTATTAATATCCCTATTCATTTTAATATTACAAATGTGAAAGTTTGTGAGTGGGTGTTTGTTACTCTTTCACGCCAGAACGGTTGAACGGATCTGGATGAAATTTGGTACAGAGATAGATTATAGTCTGGAATAACACATAGGCTACTTTTTATCCCGGATAAATGTAAAAAATGTCGGGTTCCCGTGGGATAGGTTTGTTTTGTTTTCCTAGAGGTGAACCCGAGAGAAGCGAGAGTGAACCGCTAGCGATTCATATAAAATTTATTATATAAATATATGATAGAATTATAACTCTTCATAGTTGGCTAGTTACACTCTTGTTGCAAAATGTTCAGAAACACGTACGTGTGAAAGTTAGTGTGATATTACCTAACCGTTAATTAGGATTTATGTTCTAAAATTAATTGTTACGTACTACGATCTAGATTTTTTTAGAATAATAATTTAAGTAAAACACGATATTTGTAACACTAAAAATAACGTACTTTATTGAGTGTATGTTAACAAGCACTTAAATTTAATTCTATTTGAAAAAGCCTATTGACGGTTAAATTTAAAATCGGAAGTTAGGTACTTCTTAAAATTTTATTTGTAAATACGATAATATTCTTAACGTTATAAAGCTCATTTCTTTGATTGCGTATTTACGAAGCAATATCATTTAGCGCCTCCGAACACTGCAGACTTTCTATCCGCCAAGAGTTAGTAAGGTCCGCAATAAATATGAAAATATATGCAAAAATGAGGAGTCTAAACTCCAAAAGTTTTTTGGACTACACGTCTATTAGCCATCATAATACCTATCACCCATCCACGCGCGCACACTTGTCGTTTATTTAACAGAACTAACTAAACCTGGCTACTATCCGTTGATAGTTTAGTCTCCAGTCTGCAGGGACTCTTAAACACCGGCAGCTTGATGCATCTTTTATAAGGAAGTATATAAATAGAATCAGCATTGCTTAAGACCTTCCGCTATCATATTTCGATTACGCACTACTTACAATTTTAATGCGTAATATTTTAATAGTTATTAAAATATAATATATTGCGCAGTAAAAGTTGGAACAGATATCTACACTTATATTATAAATAGGAAACATTTGTATTTTTATATGTTTGTAACGAATAAACTCAAAACTTCGATACCGATTTAGATGAAATTTGGTAAGAAGATAGTTTGAGACCCTGGGAACGTTGAGCTTATTATAACCTGAAAAGTAACTAAGAAATATACATACACTCATAAATTTTCGCTTTTTAATATTAGTATAATTTATCTACTTACTAGTAAGAATGTAATCATACTTAATAAAATTAAAAGTTATAACTTACGTTTTAACTTTACTTTCTTCTTGATATATACATATATAGGTCTAAAACAATATAATCAACAATTAGAAAATTGCAGTCCTTACAAAGTGTTAACTGTCAGTCTGTTGACAAGGCCGTTTCAATGTAGAGAAATATTGTAATACGACTATCCGTCTGTGTCAATGTCACGGATAGATACGATAAATGAATGTATAGTTATGCAATTTATTCTATTGCGGTAAAACACAAAGCTTGCTGTAACAAGCCACAAATGGAAGCTAATTTTCAATCTCCCTTTAGAAAGCGTTTTTCCTTTAAGTATAAAGAGAAGTCAAACTTCAAAGTTACTAGGGAAAATACAGTAAGTAATCGTTATTAAGCTCAAAAGCTCAAAATATCTTAATGTCGAAGAGTATTTTTATTGGCCATACTTATATTTTGGTATAATTAAAATAGAGTGTGGTGCGCTCAATTATTATGTTTAAGTAAAATCGGGAAATGATAAGTAAAAAAGTGAAGTTATTATTTGTGATGAAACGATTACGATTGCAATTAATCGTAATCGACGATTATCATTGCGATTATCTAACGATAATTATTTATGACTTATAAGGAATTTAAATTCCTATTGTTAATGTACCATACTTTTTAAATGCGCATAATGTACATTTTTAGTTCATGTGTGTGTGTTTAGTGTTGGAAAAAAGCAACACAATATGCCCTTCTAAAGGAAATAGCAAAAAAAATTATTTTCAATCAAGCCATCAGCTTCAGCCGTAGCATCGGACAGGTTATTTTCCACTGCTGATTTGATTCAAACTGAAAAAAACGAACAGACAAGCTTAAAATGTTGTTTTGAAAAAAAAAAAATAGAATTCCTTAATTTTGATTATTAATTCCTCAGCCAATCATTTTTAATTTAGTTTATGGTATGTTTAATATCGATAAACGAGTTTTTTTATTAAAAACAAAATTAATCGTAATCGTCGATAATCGCTAAGTGATAATTGTTACATCACTAGTTATTATAATCTGCTCTAGTAGACGCCTTATTGGTGATTTTTTATACTCGTAACTGTAGGTCTAGACTTGGATTGAGATTTTTTTATGGAAAAATCGTCATCATCGCGACATCGTCACGCTTTTAAGAGCACATAAAACCGTCACAGTCCTGCGTCAGATCTCTGCGGTCGTGTTGAATTATCGTCTTACCAGGCTTTGAAAGTGAAAGTAATAGATAGTGCACTTGTGATTACGTACATACACCTACACTATAGTATTTCTCGTGCTTACGGTTAATACCTATTAGTGCGATAGGCCATCATGACAGAAAAAACAAATAAAAGATTATTATTATTAACTAGCGACTCACCCTCGTTCCGCTCGCGTTCGTCTCTACTTACGTTTTAATTTTTTTATTATAGATTTCTCAGAGATGAGACATTTTCTCGCAGTAAAAAATATCCTATATGTTGACCCGGATAACCAACTATCATCACACTAAATTTCATCAAAATATGTCCATTTGTTTTCTCGCGATGCGGACAGACAGACAGAGAGACAAAAATTCTAAAAACTATAGATTCAGCTTCTGTATCGATAATAATGACTTTTTAATAAGATTTTCCAGGAAAATATTTAATGTACAGATTCATCATTATTCATATTCATCAAATAGATATTTCATGTTAAAACGGCCCTTTGATGATATTACAAATATGATAGCTAGTTAGGCTTAGAAAATATAATTAAAAGACGTAAATTACAGAGAGCATAGGTATAATAAGGACAGACTCGTCTCATTTCCATTCCATGCGTGAAGTACGAGGGTCAGACAGGACGTCTTAAGAGCTACGATTCAAGCACACTCATTTTACTTCTTACAAACGTCATAATTCTTTTCATGCATGCTCGTCTTAAAACCCACCCTCTCACCTGGTTTGCTACTCTTGAAACCATTTTTTTATCTATGTATTTTTTTTTTACCATGTTAAAGGTTCATTTCATTGTAAATGTTAGTTTATATATGTTCTTGTTTATTTATTTATGATCTGGTATCCATAACACAAGCTTCGTAGCTTACCATGGAACTGGATGGTGCTGTGTGTTAATCTCCCAACATAAAATTTCAAAATACTACCCCTTTTCTGTAACAGAATCGATTTTATTGAAATGAGACATTAGCAAATGAATAATTTGACCGAGATGAAAATTAGCCTTTACCACCCGGTAAAGGCTATTTTTTATCTACGGTAATATAAATTGTTACTGGGACATTTTTACTCGGGGGTAGTTTTCGAGTGGCAGACGACTTTATAATATAGGCGAAACAAAAAGAAGTTATTATTAATAAACAAGAAAAATAATTAAATTCTTTAAATATAAAATCGCTAAAATATATACTCGTATAAATTATATATAAATGAAATAGTTAAATTTTAAGTTAAGTGCTTTTTTTTGCATCTACGAAGTTCCCTTTTGCACGGAAGCCAACAATTTTCATGATATTACAGTCATTTTTAAGTTTCTATTTTATATTTTTTACGTTCACTTATTAATAACATGTTACTTTAATTAAATTAAGTATAACACATAAGTTTACTAATGCTATTTGTTATTAACTTTGCCTTTAATTTAAATATATTTGTATACACACTGGTGTACCGAAAATAAAGTTTTATTCTAAACTAGCGACTCACCCTCGCTTCGCTCGGGTTCGTCCCTAGCTTGCTTCCCCATACAAAAAAAAAACACTTTTTGTGACTTAAATATAAAAGTTAAATACATGCTGTCGCTGAATTTTTTGTAGGCATTATTAAGCTCTACAACTTTTCTCTAGAACATAATCATATATCTCTCATCGTTAAGGCAGCGTTCGTAAGAAACATTTTCGTTCGACAGTTATTTCTTCGACTTACTTTGCAAATCCGACTACCATGAAAGTCTTTTCATTCTTTGGGTTAATATATAGCCTACGACACTCAGAAAGATCGTGGCTTTCTATTGGTGAAAGAACTTTGAAAATCGGTTCAGTGGATCCAGAGATTACCCCCTGCAACATCACAAACTCACAATATCACAAATTTTACCTCTTTATAATATTAGTACGAGTATA
This sequence comes from Brenthis hecate, assembly GCA_951806755.1. Classification (NCBI taxonomy): domain Eukaryota; kingdom Metazoa; phylum Arthropoda; class Insecta; order Lepidoptera; family Nymphalidae; genus Brenthis; species Brenthis hecate. Next base: position 22,130,930 of record OX638250.1, read on the forward strand.
GACTAGGAAATATGATATAAGTCTCTCCATACTAGAAGCTTTTATCATATTCATACCACCCAGTTCCCTTCTCTATAAATAATATATTAACTGAGAACATTTTACATTTGCAGAGCTTTCTCGTACATTGCATAACATAATATATTGAATCTAGAGCATAATAGGAACAAGCCATCAATGTACTTACATTTCTGATTCACCCTGGCTGTTTGCCAAAGGTTCATCACCCCTTGCAAACATAACAAGTTTGTCCCGTTTTAGAACTAAACGATTTTGTATGACCTGAGTGCCACTTATACGTTCCAGATGTTATGTTTCAAAGTCCCTTTTGACATGACCTAATGAGAAGAGATGAATCCAGTGGATAGAATTAGCGAATTATTAATTTCATGCTGACATACTCCTTGACCAAAATAATTTTAAATTATTATTATATATTCCGAGTCTGAACCTAGTTAAAAATGGTATTAATAAAGGAAAAGTGACCCTACTTACTGTGCCAGAGGTCGAGGGTTTGAGTCCCGCTGGGGGCATGTATTTATGTGATGAACACGATATTTGTACTCCAGTCGTGGATGTTTATATGGATAATATGTATGTGTAGTGTATGAACTATCTGTTATCAATAACACGAACCTCGTAGCTTAGGTAACATAGAACTAGATGATGATGTGCGTTAATGTCCCAACTCTAATAAAATATCGATATTGTATTACTTTAGATTTTCCTCTTTATCCTATTGTAGCCTCTCTTTTCCATCACTCCCTTAGATAGTAGGTAAAGTGTGAGTCATGTCCCTGATATTACAAGAGTAAATAGACTACGTTTTTGGTTTATCATCAGGCAAAATTTGCGCCAACTTTGCATCATAATATTTTTATTTTATATTATGATCATGTTTATATGAAGTTTTTAAAAGAGTTTAGAGTTGTTTACGTAATCAGATAATAGGTTTTTGTGTATATTCCAGAATTTTATAGACTGCATGATATTTGATTACTTAGCATCAGTAGTATCTGAAATATTGGCTGGTTTCCAAAATTTACTTATCACAAGCCTAGCAAATACACAATTTATTATGACACACAAAAACCTAAATGGGCGAATGCAAGTATGATTAAAATAAAATATTTTTAAATTATAAGATTTAAAATATAATATGTAGCTCGTAGATACAACTTTCTTCAAGTTATTTTGTGGGAATACTGTCCTACGTTAATTATGCAAATTTATAACTTTAGTCTATGAAATCACTAATTTATCTGTGGTTTTCTTTTATAGAGATAGACATTTGACGTACGCTCCATACAAATTATCATTTCTAGTAAATAAAACCGCAACTATTGCATTCGTGTTTTCTCCAATCTACTTGACATTGGCGTAGTAAGTGGTGCTCAACTGGCACGCTTAGAAGCCATTAACAAGAAAATTGTTTGATTGATTGATAGAACCGCAGATAGATAGGTTATTGTCACTTACCCTAAGCAGTAGTTTAAAAAAATATATATATTAATAAAAATATAGTAGTTATTTAGTGTTCGGAATTACAAATACAAATAAATGTCTGTCAATTTTTATAGATTGAACCCGGTATCTTTTTAATTTAATAAATAAGTACGTTATGATTTCGCCACGGTTGTCGAGAAAGAATTTTAATTGTACTCAGTTTTTGTGTAACCAGCCAGTTACGTTTCACACCAATGCAATTACAAAAGAACGTGCTTCGAAAAATAACTTGTTACTATGCGACAGCATTATTATTATAGTTTTTTTATATTTGTATATAACATAGTATATTAAACATATTTACACTAGAATAAATAAAGTGCTTTTTACAAAACGGTAGGGCATTAGGGCATATATTAAATACATACTACTCACACTCGCAGAAACAAATCTATCCCACGGGATTTTATTAGTTTAGTAAAGGTTTTGTAATATTTAATGCATGTTTATACACAATTGTTAAAATTGTTTAAAAAGATTTTTCTTTGAGACTTTAAGGACTTTTGTGTAAAATAATGGTACGAATACATAGCTTTCAACAAGACTCTCATTAAACTAGATGAAGGAAATAATATAGGAAATTCAATGTTTAACTAAAACGAACGCAAATTGAAAAGCCGCTTATACATAATATGGTTTCTTTGTTTGTAGACATAAAATGGCTGGTGTAAACCGCTGAGCCTGAAAATTATTTATTTTCAACCAAACCAGACTTCAAAGAAAGAAAATTTATGATTGTTATTTAGCTGAAAGTAATAATAAAATATTATTGTTCTCAGTTAAATAATCAAAACGAAAAATTGCTGATTTATTCTTTTAGATTTGAGAACATTAGCAAGAATATCTTTTTCTTATCTGAGGTCGGTCAAGTTATTTAATGTATAAAGAAGAAGTTTAAATTGAATATTCCATAAAACTTTATACTACAACCAGCGTTCTTGCATTTTGCCCCTATACTGAGCCATAATATTGGCCAGCACATCAATACTTACTACGACGACTACATAAATTTATGGAAAACGCTATGGCTTGGTAGTTTTGTTTAAGAAATCGATAACGGATAAAATTTTATACTTGTAGTGTACTACTGTACTATATTATTTGTATCGAAGGAATTAACACCAAGTTTCAACCTAACTAGCCTGAAAGCATTATTTTCCATGACATATAACCATGTAGTTCCACCGTAAGTTACGAGGCTTGTGTTATGGATACCAGATAGTTTATACACTACACATATATAACTTTAAATACATACATATCATAAATATAAACACCCATGACTGGAGTACAAACATTTGTGCTCATCACACAAATGTATGCCCCCAGCGGGACTCGAACCCGCGACCGCTGGCACAGAAAGTAGGGTCACTACAAACTGAGCCAAACGTGTCGTCGGATAACATATATTAATACCGAAATTAGATTGTTATAAAAATCTTTTATAGTGATGTCATAAAGGTATAAAAATGGATTAGTAGATTCTGGTGGTAATATGTCAATAGAAAAAATATTTCCGTCTTTAACACTTCCTCCCTTTAATAAAGTCATTAATAATTATAAACTTTTAACATTTGATTTGCTTATATGCGAGTTCATATGCATGAGATTACTGTCTCTTAGGACACCAACCCTCTTAGGTCTTTTGTATGCACCCCTTTCTTCGTCACCCTAAACTTTTCTAAATACTCATTTAAACTACCGCAGGGTATGAATACACTTGTCTCAGGTCGTTTGCATAGTTTATAGTTTGGCAAGGCTATATAGCTTTTTTTAAGGCGATGACTGGATTTATAGTGTTAGTTTTGGTTCTTATTCTCTAAAGATGCTGGTGATAATAGGACGAGAGTCCAGGTTTGGCTGAAATTTGATAATGTTGGCGAAAGGCCTAACATATTTAAGGCCTATTTTTTAATATATATCATTAATACTTTTAATATAAATAACAAAATATATATCATTTTAAGATAATAAAATATATATTTGCGGTACTTATACGAGTAATTTGAGCTCTTTCCTTAAGTATATCATATGGTACACTTTATGTATAATAACTTTTTTCCTTTTCACAACTTGTATGGAAATCAAAAAACACACTGGCAGTAAAAAAAATACAATACTAAAATTAAAAAAAAAATACAAAAATATATAAAATGTTCCCTTTATAAAGCAAAAAGGAAAATATTTTACATTTAGGATAAAAACTATAGGTACATTAATTGCTGTAAAGCATGTAAATCGATTCTACCAAAAGTTCGGTATGAAAACGAAAATTGGTATAAAGAAAAACCTCATAACTATACATATAATAAAACTGTAGTTGATGTCGAATGTCTGTACATAGAAAAAAATGCAAAAATCCGAGTCAGGGGGATATAAGAAGAGAAATAGAACCAATCCAAATTTTTTTCAATTTTTTTGTTTCTCTGTCTGTTTGTACGGGCTAATATCCGAAACTGTAAGACCGATTTAAATAAAATGTTGCATGGTGGTACCTTATATCTCCGGTCAACATTTATATACTTTTCATCCCGGATAATTAGAGTTCCCGTGGTATAATTAAAAAAACTATAGTAACTTATACAGCTTAGTACACAACTTATGCTCCTAATTTACTAAAATTTGGCATGCTGATACCGTATATTACCGGTCAAACAACAGGTTCATTTTTATCCCGGAAAAATGAATAGTTCCCGTGGGATAAATCTGTTTGCACTTTTCTAGAGGTTAATCCGAGCGAAGCGAGGGTGAACCCCTAGTAGAGAATAAAAAGCTCTTTTACTTACACATAACTACATACCTTATTGCTCTAAGAAGTCTGAATTAAAACAACTAAAGTTTTCAACGTACTTCATTTAAGAAGTTTTAATTAAAGCACCAAAAGTTTTAAAGGTACAAATTGTATAATTAAATAAAGCATGAGTTACCCTAAATAAACGCTTATGTTTATTGTTTGTTATAATGTACATAGATATGTACATTTTTTACTCTATTTACTTCATGCATAGGTATTTATAAAATATTTATCAAATAGAACTTGGAAATTAACAATTAATCATAAGTAACGTTATAGTTAATGGTAACGTCTTTTTATCTATAGGTACATATAATAAAACAGTAACTTAGCGAAATTGATGTGCGAGTTTCACGCAAAAAATACTGAACCGATTTTAACTAAATTTTGTGTAGCGATAACTTATTGCTCGGATCAACATTTAGGATACCTTTTATTACAGGAAAATCTTTCATTTTCACGCGAAACACAATAATTGGTTTTATCGAGTTACTCTTAGAAATTTACATGTGTAACGCTGGCTAAACCTTAAGAGATACATCATACATCAAAACAATGTACTAGAAAATTGTAGGTCTTAATAAGGCCTACCGAAAAATCGACAATAGCGATGTCTTTCTCCTAAGGTACACTCGATATAACTATTCATATCTATTAAAAACGTACCTAGAAACGAACCCGAGCGACGCGAGGGTAAGCTATTAGTTTTATACATGAATTCCTTTAGTACAAATTATTTTAATTTGTAAATTTCATCTTCCATGAGATATTTACATTACAGAGAATAAAAACAACGAAACATTATCCTTTTCACAGAGCTCAAATCTAGAGTACAAATGCTTCGTGACCTAAAGATTTTTTCATTATGTTGTAAAAATATTATTTTCTTATCAACGAGCGAATAATGTTACATTTGTAAAACAAAAAAGACAGTTTGGTATCAATAAATATTTTGTAAAGGTCAGAAAAAAATTAATGCCCTATTTCACCAACTTCACCTAAGTTTAAGGGATCCCCTAAGCATGGATAGGGGCCTGTTAGGGGATAGTTTCTGTTTCACCGACAGTTAGGGGTCACCTAAATGTTAAAAGGTCCCCTAAATTTAGATGCTCGAAATATGGGCTTTAAGTCATCTTAAGAATTCTTAAGAAATCTTAAGAATAGGATATAACGAAGGCTTAGAAGCTTGAGTAAATTATATAACGTATAGGCAAGTGAAAAACTGCTCAAATTTTACAACTTTGAATTATTCCAACACACGGTGAGAGTAGATTACATCGATTTTGTTAAACTAGTAGAATCCATAGCAATGATCAGTTCGAAAAAAAACATGTCTATGGGTGGCATTTTTCTGAACAAACATTTTTAATTTTTTATTCAGGAAAATCGACATGTATGATTTTATGACAATTGTATGTATACGATATGAAATGTTCATTATCACTGTAACAAAAGATAAAATAAAAAATCTATATTTCGCAGTAATAGGCACGGACCTGCAGTTTCCCGTTCCATGCGTATCAGCGACCGTGACCTATATTTACGTAGCAAAGTAGAACACTTACACAATGCATTGGCAGAACATATAAGTAAATAAGAAAATTAAAAGCTGTAATGAGATAATTTTTAAATAAAACTATGAAAGTTCAAATCCCGGATCTTGCACTTCTGATATTTTCATGTGCGAATAATTTTTCCAACATGAATGCCTTGTCTTACGGTGAAGGAAAACATCGTGAGGAAACCAGCATGTCTGAGAGGACCTAGCAAGTTTTCGAAAGACATGTGCAGTTCGCCAACCCGCACTTGAACAGCGTGGTGGACTATGGCCTGATCCCCCTCGTATTGAAGGGAGTGTCCAGCAGTAGGATGTTAAAAAGGGCTGAATACATACATACGTACATTCATACTCGTATACTTGCAACTATAGAGAGAGTCCACTAGAGAATATACGTTACTCAGAATGAGGATAAGACGCGTAGGTAAGGTGCGGTTAACTTGTGTATATATTTTTACTAGTGACTTACCCTCGTTCCGCGTGTAATTTTCATTCAAATCCGTCGAGCCTTTTAATCGTGACGGTGCAACAATTATGTTTGTCATACATTTAAACTTTCTCATTATCTATATAATAAAATTCTTACTGAGCCGAATCTCTACATTAAATATTTTTTGGAAAATCTTTTTGAAATAGTAATTATTATCGATACAGAGGACGAATCCATAGTTTTTAGAATTTTTGTCTGTCTGTCTGGGCATGAATCACGAGAAAACCATTGGACAAATTTTGATAAAATTTGGTATGATATGAACATTGAACATATACTTTTTTTTGTGGGAAAATATCTAATCTCTGAGAAATCGATACTAAACGTTAAAACGTTTTAAACCTTCCAGAACGTACAGTACTAATCGTGCGTTATGGTTTAAAAAATTCGAACAGACGTCAAATTTTATTACATCGAGCTCAAACGGTTCCGATCGTTCGTCCGTTAATCTAGCTACATTTTAACAATGTTCTGGCTAGGCTAGTAGTAAGCAGTAACGTCTTGTGACGCGTTCAAGATGGACGTTGTGTTCGTTGACGAAGCTGGTCGGCGTAAGTACATAAATTTTCATTTTAAACTTGTAATTTCATTATGTTTTTTGTATTAATACATAGTTGAATTGTTACGCTATTGTAATCTTGAATTTATTTCGAAAAAATATTAGTTCTATATATTGTAACTCGTCTTCAAATTTCAAATGTACGATTGTGCGTTGTCGTTCATAATTGTTCTAAAAACCTGACTAATGTCGTATTTTCTATTCACTAGGTCGGCCTCTAGATTTCGACGTAGTGGAAGAATTGCTTAAAGATAGGTGCCAGTCAGATCTTGAGATATCGGAGGAGGAGAGAGAATCTGTTATTACGTGCCTCGACTGTTAGATGAAGATTATCCCAGTACATGATCAACCATGTGACTTCCAAAGTGACAGTGACTCAGATTCAAATATCCCCTTAACTGAACTACTAACCACAGATCAAGAAAGCATACCTCCACAACCTGTAAATCCTAGTACCTCCGAAAGCACAAGACATCTTACAACACAAAAGAAAAGCTCAAGGATATGTAAAGCTGCTAATTTTACTGATATTCCTCATAACTACTTCTCTCCTCCTGTACCAAGAGAAGGAAAGACACCACTGCGGTACTAAAAACAATATTTCAATTGTAATTTCTTTGATAGCCTGGCCACTTGCACTAACTTATACTATGTGCGTAAAAAAGGCTCAACTTTAAACATGTCTGCTCAAGAGATGCGCATTTTGTTCGGCATACTTCTAATAATAAGTTGTGTCCCTTATCCACGAATTAACATGTACTGGCGTACTGGTATGAGACTGAAGTTGATTGTTAACCAAATATCAAACATGGGTCGGGTGGATGTCCTAGACCAGTTGCTTGAATATTATAGGATGTATCGAAAGGTAAAAAAAATGACTGTAAAAGTTTTGAACCATTTCTTGTACCTTGCTGTGATAAACGCTTGGCGGGAATATAAGATTGCATGGCTTTAAATAGAACCAAAGCCAAAGATTTGCTGTGGTTTCGAACAGATTTAGCTGATGCTCTTATGAACTGCGCTGCCCCAAGTTATCGAAATGCTTTGGAAGATCTCTACATCTGTTGAGAGGCCATACAAAAGATATAGACCAGCTTAACCCCGGTCCTTTGATAAGCGTTTCGATCAATTTGGTCATTTACCTATATCAGATGACTTGTCAAGGAGCAGTCTTTGTCTTTTAGAAAAGTGCTCTTCTACAACAAAAGCAAGATGCACAAAATGCAACGTATACTTGTGCATATCAAGAAACCAAAACTGTTTTTTTTTTATTACTCTAAGTCAAAATTATTGTAAAATGATATTATTTTAAATAGTTGTTAAGTGGAAAATATTTTTGTTTAATTCTAATATAAGATATATATATTTTGATAATTTTATAAAGAATGATTAATTTTGAAACGCATTTCTCTTAAGCAACGTGACTTTATACGTAAAAATTGATAAACATTTGATTTCAAAGTGCTCTGTAATAAATAAATTAATAATACAAATTAATAAAAAATAAATTAATAATACCCTTAATAAATCTTTTGTAAATATATCAAAAAGAGACTTTTTATTTGCATCTTTATTCCACATGCATGATCGTGCGTTAGCACAAATGAAAACCAGAGCGCACATATGTGCGGGGGGGGGGGGGGGCTCCAGTGTAATTTAAGAGGGGAGGATTTCTTTAATTATTTTTCCTGGTCGTTTTACCTCTCAATAATCTTAAAATTGATCAAAAGTTTTTCAGAAATCAAAATATTTTTTGTCGTTCTAAAAGGAATAAGTAGGGACGAACCCGAGCGAAGGGAGGGTGAGTCGCTAGTAAGGCAACATGGTTCTACCTTTGTTTGTGCATTATAGGAATTGTACGATGAATCCGACATAGTTATCTTATCTCCATAAATAAAGAAAACTAAATGTTTCCAAAATTTAATTATTTATAACACTAAAGCTCATCAATAGCTAGTAGCTACTAAACAAAAAAGGAATAAAATCGGTTGACAAACAGAGAAGCAAAAGGTATTGTTTTGTTTTTGCCTTTTTTTATTTAGATTTGATATACTGATTTAGTAATACTCGTATTTATATACCAAGTTTATGTAGCTACTAATGTAGAAAAAAAAATGGCTTCTTTATAAATATCTTGTATTCTAAAAAGTAAAAAGGGTTCATTTAAAAACAAAACATCTTGGTAAGTGATCAAACAAATTAAAATTCATTTATTACACTTAAAATATTTCAAAAATAAATAATTACCAATAATTATCCAAATAATTTTAAGTGCACAATAATTTTATGCAATAGGTACCTATACATTTTGATAAATATATTTTTGATCACAAGAAATCTTTATCTAGCCATTACGTAGATTTCTATATAGACATAGAAATGCTCAAATGCCTTTAAAGATAAACTAACGAGATTGCACTGCAATCATCCAAATTGAGTTAACCTTTTTAGAGGGTGTGTTCTGTGAAAATATACATTTAGTTGTTTTACTAATACAAGAAAATTAAGAAATGATATTTATTATCAAAAGCTCTTTATATCTTTTAGCCGGCAAACTAAAAAAATATGTTATATTGATTATATTTTATGTTGGTTAATAGTAGAATAATAATTTTTATCTAAAAAGGCACACTGAATTCAAAATCACTTAAGTTATTCCACCCTTTAAGGTGGAGTTTTAGTGATAGAACTTTTCGCAATAAGCCAGCCAATAAACATATATTCAATGTGTAAAAAAAAAAATACTTACATTACCTCAGTTACTTGGCGGTAATGAAAGGTAACGAATATAATTTCTATATCTAATAAATGGGTAAATAGTGAACTGGTCATTGATCATATAAATGTTAATTTTGAACCAAAAAGGAATTGTGACAGAAGAACAAAAAATATAAATCTATATACATACATATACCTATATATAAAATAAAGTCGGGTTTGTTACAACACTTATAACTCAAGAACTGCTAGACCGATTTTTATGATTTTTTTTATTGAATAGCAGAATAACTATTAAAACATCGGAAAAAATCACAAAAAAAACCTATTTAAAACTAGTCGCTAGTTATAACTATTTAAAAAAAATATATATGGTACTTAGGAAAGGTTGCATTAGTGTACTATAATGTTTCAGTGGGAGGTATTAAAAGCCACTATTTCCTAGTGGTTTCACTAAGTCCGATTAACGGATATTGAAGCCTGGCAAATGTATGTAAAACATTTTGTAGTCATGACTTTTTGTCGTTACATTCTAGCGATAGACTTAAGACTCGTCATTAAGGGAAAAGTCCTAGCTCTGCCTTTTTGTGCCAGTTTCTGCTCAGGTCTGACTTGATTTCTTCTAAACTTACGAACTTTACCTTTGACTTTTTACAATTACCTACTACTTTCTAGTACGGTCACATCTCAAAAGGTTTAGCCAATGTTAGCTATGTTATCGTACGCATAAGTTTTTTTTGACAAAACACCGTTTAGTCTCAGCCATTGTACAAAATATTTACAAATTATATACACAAATATTCTTTATCTGTCTGTCTATTAGTGAACCGTGTCAAAATCTATTGCCTGGTTTAGAAGAAGTAAGCGGAGAAACATACAGACCACTTCGTTTTATACTATGTATAGATTAATTAAAAATCTTTGATTTATTCAAATGTATCTAATATCTCATATTAAATATTGAGTTAGTACAAAAACTAATTTTACACTAAGACGAACTTGATTTTCTTATAAAAGTGAAAATGTTTAACAGATCCAATTAAATTTCTACCGTATTGGCGTAAACAGCAAACAAATTACATCTCGTAGCGCTTTCTAACTTGCTGAGTTGAGCTTTTATATGATATCTATTTCTATGATCTGCACTCTTAAGTAATTGAATACTTACTATCGGTTAGCTGCCGTTTAGTTAAGAAGATTAGATTACAATCTATAAGCATATAAAGGAAATTAAAATCGTCAACTGAATAGGACCACGATGGGTTCCGATATATCCATACTAATATTATAAATGTGATAATGTGTTTGTTTGTTTGTCTTTCTTTCATGTCGAAACGGCTTGGTGGATTGGCGTGATTTTTTGTGTGGAGATAGTTGGAGGACTGGAGAGGGACATAGGCTACTTTTTACCGCGAGAGGTTATCTAATTCCCACGGAAAAACACGTTATAATACAATCCAAAAAATATTTATTATTTTTTTGGAAGTCGGTTAATGAATATATTTATTATACGGACTTAATTGCAGATATTTGCTTATTTATTCACATCTAAATGTTAAAAATTTTATTTTTAATTTAACTATCTTTTTGGATTTTTCGCGGATTTTCATTACGACTAGTGTTGCAATATATTCAGTCCTTTTAACATCCCACTTCTCGGCACAGGCCTCCCTTAATTACGAAGGGAATCAGGTCATAGTCCACCCAACTGGTCAAGTACGGATGATATGTCTTGCGAGAACTTGCTAGATTCTCTCAGACATGCAGATTTCCTCACGATATTTTCCTTCACCTTAAGATATGAAGAATGGATTATTGCAATACTGGCGTTTAAAATTGACGAATTCAAAAATGATTGTAAAAATCTGAATGAAGTACCGATATTACCGTGAAGAAACTAAAAGTTTTGGCCTCTTGAAGGGATTGTTGATACTTGATACGTTATTGATCTCCTTATAAAGAAACTCCACTAAAGAATATAGTTTAAATTATTTCAAAGTAAACAAGAGAATTTTAGCCATTTAATTTAAAAGCTGTCTCCAAATGAATGTTAAAATGTTAGAAACATATGTATCAAAGTTAAAATTAACTAAATGTTGTTCTTATTTAAACTTGTTGGAAAGAAGCTAAGGGTATATCAACACCTCTCCTTTTTTGGATGTAGGGAACACTTATTTATTACTTCTCAACCGTCCTAAAATATTGGAACGGCTTTTTTATTTATAATCGTGTTCTTTAAATGGAGATTGAGCTTGACTCATCTGGTCCTTTTATACTTGGTTAATTTATAAGTAATTCATTTACCAGATGAAAGGTTCGTTGATTAATACATTTTTTTTCATAATTAATTATATATTTTATTAATTATTTATTTAATAATAATCTATTAATTAATTTTATTAATTATTTATTTATAAATAATTAAGTAGTGTCATGTAAAATAATGTCAAATTGCTTCTTTTGTAACTAAAAGCTAATCAGTACCTGAACTCTGAAGGAATATGAGCTTAACTTGTAAGGAAAGTATGTCCGTACATATGTACTGATACAGACTGCTAATCGCTTTCATTTGGTTTCGCTGTAGTCGGATAAAATTTTTTTTAGGCCTAATGAAGAAGCTTTTTGTCCAATCTACGTTAACAGCATATTATAGTGGTAGAGATAGTTTTTTTTTGTTTGAACGCGATAATCTCTAGAATAGGTATTGTATATTTTTTTAAGGAAGGCTAATTAACATCACTCTTCAATTTTTAGAAGTCCGCTTCTAATTTATCCGATTATAATAGAAATATACTACGAAGCTACAATAAAACAAATTTTATGCAAAATCAGAAATTCACACAATTTAGTGACGTGGGCAATATCTTAAATAGATCGTTTAATCTCGAGCTGGGTAAATTTAAATCTTAGTTATCTGATTTTAAAATCTAATCAAACGCTCCGTCCATTAAGATGTTACTTCAAAGGCAGGCTAAAATTTTAAAATGATGAAACGACGTCTGCAAATATACTCGTACTTTTGTTTGTAACAATATATTAATCTTATCCATACTAATATTATAAAGAGCCAGTTTATTTGTTTGTTTAAACGTGTTAATCTCAGGAACTACTAACCCGATTTGAAAAATTCTTTTTGTATTACGTAGCCCGTTTATTGAGGAAGGCTCAGGCTATATATCATCATGTTACTAGTTACTACCCAATGCAGTGGAGCAGTAATCATAAATGTCAACAAATCAGGCAAACCTCCATTCATTAATGTAGATCTGATGTTTATACCGGAAGTTTGAACGCGGGCGAAGCCGCGAGTGTTACTGCTAGTGAGGCTATATACTAATTATTTTTAAGGACTAAAAAAAGTCAATTATGTATATCAATCTTAGTTTTTTTAATCAAAATAAGCAAACGTCTATGGTATTTTATTTTTTCTCTGTGTGTTAAAACATTAAGGTAATTATAAACGAAACAAAAAGATATTTCGTCACTTAGGTATATATGCTAGATTTATCCGTAAATAATTCTGTACACTTTTTTCAATATATATCTTTTAATTGTTTATTTTTATTTTATTGACAAGTGTTTTCCCGCGGTTTCGCCCGCGTCGTTTTATTTTGTAGAATGTGTAGTTGTAGAGTCTTAGTGTTCTAATAAGATAACCCTACAGGTAACCAGCGCTGGATTTACACTAGGGGCACTCGGAGCTAGTGCCCTTTTTAGTGACGGCAAAATTCAGAGGGTGGCAAAAAAAATCTTCGTGTTATCGAAAATGTGTTTCTTTTTTATTTAAAAAAAAAAGATTGATTAAAAAAAATTAGAACATTTTTCGAAAAAATGAAACCATTTATAAATTATTTCTTTGCATTTTTTAAAAAATTAATAATAAAAAAAAAATAAACTTTCAACATTTTATTCAAAATTTCGATAATAGGGTGGCATTTTTTACTATGCCTAGAGGCGGCTCTAAGGTTAATTCCGGTACTGCAGCTAACCTTCCTCAATAAATAGGCTGTAAAATGCAAAAAGAATTTTTCAAATTTCACCGATAGATTCAGAGATTATCGAGTTCAAACAAATTCTTCAGTTTTATAAATTTATATAGAAGTATTTATAGATTTCTTAAATAGGTTCGAATTACGGCTTCGATTGTTCAGCTTTTAAACGTTTTATGAGTCAAAAATAATTTCAATATTTATTTGTAGTGTAGGTACTTCTATTTATGACAAAATACCATTTGTGCGAGTTTTCCACAAAGCATTTTATTCCCTTATCTGCATTTCATCAAGACTTGACCTGAGTCGATCCGATCGTACATTTAGTCTGACCTACATTCCCAAAACAAATCTGTACAAATGTTTGGGAAATCTCTCTATAGCCACTATTTATGTAAATTAGTAAAATGTAAATTATTTCACTTTGCATAAACATTATGACAACTGGGGTTTGGGTTTCTTTTAAACAGTGTTAATTCACGTAATAAAACTATGAATAATTTAATAAAAAATGTGTTATAATATTAGCATTTGATTGAGCAAGTGTTTTCTTGCTACTTTAGTGTTACTTCGCGTAAATGTTATTCGTTTATAACTTATTGCAGGTATCGTATACTAATCATAGCGAAAGGATTCTTATTATCTAGGTACTAATTTATAAAGATTTTCTATATCGAACAGCTTGTATAAGTTAATTTTATTTATAAGATTGTTAGAAATATCTATATATATATATATATATATATATATATATATATATATATATATATATATATATATATATATATATATATATATATATATATTTGTTATGATTGTTGTATGTTGGTAACGGTTTAAAGAAATAAAACGAGAAAATTTTACAGAGAATAATTGCACGCATCGTTCACGTATTAGAACTTGGCAGCCATACATTAGTCTACGGTCTAGGTTATCAAATAACTCTAGTTGCTAGTACAAAGGAACTACACACAAATCAATAGCATACATAACAATGCACAGCTGATCGCAAAATAAATAGGAAACACTCACCATTTCTGCTGGTTATCGTCAGAACTACTAAAGTTAGAGATAGCAGCGTATCTGTAATACAAAATACAAACAAGCTAGTGCATTTAATTATTAAAATAAAGCATTAGTCCAAAACGTTTATTATGGAAACAGTTCGTGCTTAGTAGCGTCGAACGGTGAAATGAACAAAGGACTGGCGTAAATAATCTAGACTCACCTTTGCGCGGTGCATTCGAGAACTTTCTTCTTCTCCCATCCTTCTTGTGTTTTAACCCACTCTTCACCAGGAGATCGCCAGTCTTTTGAGATAAAAGGCATTATTTTTAACACAAATACACAATAAACACACGTAACGACCAGTCGAGTACGACGCGAAACGAGAATTGGCGTTTTATCCGCGCGGGAAAGAGAAGTTTTGTTTAGAAAAAGATGGCTGCGCGCATGTCTCGTGCAACTTGCAAGCGGTGAAACGTCACGAACAGCTGTTTTTCTGTTTATTATAATAAACTGTGTTCTGCGGTTATGTTACGCAATAATGTTTATTGTTACTCAATTGACATTTTTGTTCAAAATTCTTTTTTTTTATATTTTTTATTTATTTAAGAACATTAAGAATATAAATTGATGTTATGTACTAATCTAGACCTATTAAATACTCTCTACTCTCTAGTCTTTTTTTTATAATGGCTTATAGTTGCGTTAACAGACGCAATCCATTCTGCCAGTGTCACGTTTTGTGAGGAAGACACGAATGAGATTGAGCGGTAATTTTGAAATTTGGTAACTTTATTGTGGAATTAAAACTATAAATGAATGATCGGTCTACAAGAGTAACCTACAATAATAGAAAAATAATTACGTAATACAAAAATGACACATTAATTGAGAATGAAAAAATATATACATAATGAGAACTATATTATAGTTTAATTTTATTATCTACTATGAATTTAACTAGTTTTTTAATAAATGGGCTAAATACAAGGGCTAATAAACATTTGGTGTTAACTGGGCGGTGAATTTGAGGAGGGATTATATCATATAGAGAATATTTCAGTTTGGGACAATTAAAGAGAATATGATCAGTGGAACCCTCATCTAAGCTACATTCACAAATAGAGCTATTTCTAATTTTTAATTTTGCTAAATGAACCGGAGTACACGCATGGCCTAGACGAAGCCTACATATAATTGAGGTGGTTTTGCGGTCAGCATGGCGAAATCGAAAGAACCACGGGGAGACTGGAACCTCCGGTTGGATTGAATCATAATACTTACCTTTAATTGTTTTAGAAGCGTTCCATAATGTGTTCCAGGAAGTGTAAAGCCTTTTTAGACAAAGAACGCAAGTCGTGGGAGTAATTATAATAATGATTTAAAATTCCGCTATTCGTTGCAGATTTGGCACAGCTATCAGCAATTTCATTGTCGATAATACCTGAATGACTAGGGATCCAAGCCAAGGTTATGAGGATTCCCTGTTCATGGCAACGAAAGAGAACTTCTCTAATTTTAAATATAATAACAAACCTTGATTTACTACGGAAAGGGTTTTGTAAGATACTCTGAAGGGAACTTAAAGAATCTGTGAAGATAATGACTTTTGACATTTTATGTGATTCTGCAAATAAAATGGCTTCAAGCAGTGCTATACACTCTCCCGAAAAAGCAGAAGCTTCAGGAGGACACTTAAAATTTAGTATAATATTGAATCGAGGGACCTAGCAGGCAGCCCGAACACAAGACTCACAAGTAATTTTGGATGCATCAGTAAATATTTTAATATAATCAGACCAATCATTATCTAAAATACTCTTAAATTTAACATTGGCCCCAGGGTCACCTTTGCCAATTCCCAGATTCGTTATGATTGAAGGAACAAAGGTAAGCGAAGGAAAAGGTATTGAGCACAAGGGATTAAGGTTAACTTTAAAAATAGGCGCAGGAAGCTCTAAAATTTTTTGGAAACTTTTAAGAATACACGGAATTCGTTGATTAGGTTTAATAGTTTGTAATAAATGATTGAGGGAATTTGTTTAATTTTTCTAGTGCTGTTTTATTGCATGGATCTAATAGAAATACTCCATAATCAAAATGGCTACGAATGGCGTTATATAAAAATTTTTGGGAGTATTGATGGGAACCCCACCACACTCCTGATAATGCACGTAAAATTTGAATTTTCTTTTCACATTTTTTGGAGATATAATCTATATGAGTGGTACCTGATAATTTAGAGTCTAGGAAAATACCTAAAAATTTTACAGAATTTAGAACAGGAATGTTTTGTTCCTTATATAAAATGTTAACTTCTGGAATATGTCTCTTCCTAGTAAAAACAACTACACTACTTGAACTACATCACTGCTGTCTCAATGGACTAGTCAAATGTAACTCTCTCGCCTTGATAAATATTTTAAAATTAATTACATATGTCAATGTTTATGTTTGCATCATGTCAACAATGACTTTCTGGAAATTTTTAAATGAAAATTGAAATTAATATTTTACTTTCTTAGTAGTTTTACTCTTTTTATGCTTTTTAAAGACGAGCGAATTAAAAAAATCCAGCTAACTTTATGATGTATTTCCTTTTTGAGTTTTCGAAAAAACTAGTAACTATTAAATAATGTCTAATAATTATAATCAATTGTTTGTGTAGTAAAAAATGATAATGTAAAAAATGAAAAGTGATAGGCCAAATTGATGGAGATTATATTTTTATTATCAGCATCATGAGTAGACAAAACAAATTGCACAAAACAAACGAATTGAATTAATAAAATTAATACATTAAATAGTGCCCTAATAGTTCTAATAATACTAGTTATCATTTTTATTTGTCATCCATAGTTATTACTTATTAAATACAAGTACTTACTCGATACTTTTCTTCCGATACCAAGTACTTTTGTATCGATACTTTTAAAGTAAGTATCAAAGTAGGCATCGGTTAAAAGTAATGGTATCGGTATTTGTCACTGTCAGTCACGATTTTACTTTAACACCTTGATTAACAATGCGACTATGAGAGCCATCTATGTTGATAAAAAGATTTTTTTGTAAATTGATTATTCGGTCGGTGTGTATCCAGCATTATCTGTTTTCGCTTATGACATTTCATATTTATTATCTGTAAGTTTTTTCTACTTAGTCTGTGATTAGTATTTTGCGTGTTTGAGGTTAAAAAAAATATTATCTTTCTCGTAATGGGAGACTCGACTAAAAATCCTAAAATCAACACTGGGGTACAAGATCCAGTGCTTAAAAAGGCAGAGTTGGATTACATGAAAATTATTGAAGAAAAGAACCGTGAACGTGTCCAGAAGTTGCAACAAATTTCAAAACGAAATAGACTTACTGGTTTAGCTATCGGTGCCGGAGTATTTAGTATTTATATGTATTCTATTTTTGCAGTTAAACAGGAAACCTTCCTTGACGATTTCGAAGAGCCCACAAAAATCCAGCAATAATGGCCGTAGCTAAAAAAGCTTTGCAAATAAGATTACCACCTCTGCCCAGTATTAAAGATGTTATACGACTATACAAATTACGTGCCCTTAAAGAACTGTCTCAGAATTTTCTCATGGAACCCAGACTGATTGATAAAATTGTAAAAGCTGCAGGTCATATAGAAAACAATGTTGTCTGTGAAGTTGGACCAGGGCCTGGTGGTATAACCAGGTCTATAATACAACAAGGACCTAGAAAAGTAATACTAGTCGAAAAAGATCCACGATTTATTCCTACTTTAGAACTTCTAGCTGATGCATGCCGAGATAAATTAGATGTTGATATAATAACTGGTGATATCTTAAAAACTAATATTGCTCATTTTATCCCTGAAGATGTTAAACGTGAATGGACAGATCTCCCTCCACCAGTGAACCTGATTGGTAATCTACCATTTAGTGTCTCAACAATATTAATGGTAAGATGGCTAGAAATGATTTCAAGGAAAGAAGGTCCATGGTCATTTGGGCGTACTAGGATGACACTAACATTTCAAAAAGAAGTCGCTGAAAGAATGGCTGCACCTATTATGGATAAGCAAAGATGTAGATTGTCAGTAATGTGTCAAAACTGGTGTAATGTGAAATACAAATTTGATATTCCAGGAACAGCTTTTCTTCCAAAGCCTGAAGTAGATGTCGGAGTGGTTACACTGACACCTTTAAAACGGCCTATCATCAAGTTACCATTTAAGCTTATAGAAAAAGTAATTCGGCAAATATTTTCTATGAGGCAAAAATATTCTATTAGAGGTGCTCAAACATTATTTCCAGAGGAAGTGCGGGAAGAAATGGCTCTTAGAATGTATAAAATGGCGGATCTTGACCCAGTAACTCGGCCATTTCAAATAGCTAATGGTGAATTTGGCAGATTATGTGAAGCATACAATGAAATTATTCAAAAATATCCAGAATTTGAAAATTATGACAATAGGGCACCTAAGAAGACTACTAAAACCGTTGTAGAGGCAGAAATTTAATCTTTATGTTGTAAATAGTAGGTAAAATAAAACATTATTATTTAGTTTCAAAAGTTTTTTTTATTAATTATAATTCAACAAAACAACACAGGGTAACCCACAAAACTATGATATTTGGTTGCAAGATTCAATTTTTATGATTTAAGGAAATACTATCATTATAAATTATCTTTACTTTTTTCATATAAAAGCAAGATAAATTAACATACTTTTGAATGAGTGTTACATATACATATATAATAAAATATATTAAAAATCATGTGGTACCAACAATCATTGTCCCAACATATTTATTTATATATTATACCTATATACATAGTAGGAAAAATAAGATGAACTTAAACTCATGCCTTCCCTTTAAAAATATCAAAGAGATGACAAATTTTGCATCAAAATAAAAACTAGGTCAAATAAAACTTAAAAAGTTAAAAAAACAAAACAAAACACTTATTTTTTATTTTACAGACAATTGGTCAAATCATTCTCAGATGACGTTATTAAAAAATTATTGCAAAACAGTGTTATTTACTCTTATTCACATTTTTCTTCTTTTTCAGCTAGTTGAGCTCGCCTTTGTTTGCTCTTCAATGCACGTTTATGTTTATGAGAATTCATGTGAATCAAATACTCTTTGTCCCCAATAATGAGTCTCTCACAAACACTGCAATAGTTGCTTGAATGACTATTTATATTTGTCTTTTCATCGGGAACATTATATTTCAAATTCTCGTACTGACATTGGGTTTTATTTACAAAGCTTTCTATAATATGAATAGCTTTATTTTTGACCTCATCGTCCCATTTGGTTAAGTCTGTCGTGTCCAATTCATATATTGGCGGGATCTGAAAATAAGCGACATCTATTATTACAATTTGTATTTAAATATTGTTTCTATTCGACGACAGATGGCGTTACTCCGAATACTGATATAGATGCCTCAAAGTTTTGACTATTTGTCGCTAGATGGCGCCTCTCAAAAATTACTTATATAAACGTATAATGATAACAACAGTAGACGATCCTTTATAAAAAATATCGCTTAAAACGATGGCAATATAATTTGGAAAGTATTTACCACGTACATATTAATAATAAACTCAATTCAGGATTACTGAAGAAATAATATTGTGTCTAAAATATATTTCAAAAATACAATCCTAACATAAAAATAATAGAAAATCACCTCTCTAGTAGGATGTTCTAAAAACCTGCTTTTGACCATTTTGTTTTGTCGCCTTGCATATCTTCTCGTACCCATTTTCATATTGGAGATGCTTTCTTCTAGAAGCTTCTTGCCTTCTTCACTATCCTTCTTTTCCGGTGGTAACATCAAGTATTCGTGGAATTCTTTGAAACCAAGAGTTTGGAAGATGCCTTTTGTGTAGTCTGGCGGTCTGAAATAAAAATAGTGATTCAAATTTTAAACAAATCTCTATGTAGTATGTAGGTAGTAGTACAGTTAGTTAGTTACAGTAATATACCTATGTGACTCTTCGATCCATAGACTGACAGAAAAATACGTCGATTCATTCAAGAAGAACAAAGGAAAGATTAAAACATTATCATGACTTTTTTATATTTTAAACGTTTAAAAAAAAACGGATAGGTTTATTTTTAACATTTACTTATATTATTTAACATTTTATCATTTATAATATTAAAATTAGGATATACCTACTTTACCACAAAAAAAAACGGGGTACCTACACAGATATTATATGGATATACACACACACACACACACCTTTTCGGGTATAATTTTTAATATATGGATATATATATATATATATATATATATATATATATATATATATATATATATATATATATATATAGCTGTATACTTCAGATAGTATTTATTCATTTGCGATGGAATCGGGTAACATAAACAAAAAAATCGTCCAAATTGAGTTCATCCTAGTTTTACCTCCTACAAAATATTTACTAGCACAATATATTTAGCTGTATAATTTAATAGTACACTAATAGAACTATGACACGTCTTAATGCTTGAGTTTACTATAAAAATTGTAAATATTACTGGCAACACCTAATTATTACTTTTATTGCCTGTGAAATTGACTATTTACAGATATAAAATCGTTTAAATATCCTATAATAAAGTTTATTTTCATTATAGTAAAGGAATTTTTCAAATATGTTTATGCTTAAGGAACCTCCATGTTTTCTTGGAATACGGGTCAATTAAAAAAGTAATGTAATTTCGCATAGCGCTAGGGGATTTGCCAGGCGCGCTCGACCGCTTAGGTCACAAATTATATTTATTATTTACTAACAAATGCCCGCGGAGTCACACATGTTTGTAATTTCATTTTATTTACAGCCTATATAAGATTTAAATTTATATGGGACAGTTTTGCGATGGGAAATCTCACTACTCACACACCAACGCAATCAAACGTTGGATATTCATATAAAAGATTTATTAACTTTTGTTAAATGAAAATTTCCCAAACACTTATTTCTTAGCTCCTTAATCATATGTTTTCTTTCCAAATACTTGTAAATGTGGTATTTAAAAATTTACAAATACGGATTATTATTATCTACATTTATATACGTATAATATGTATCAAAAAATATTATAATATACTTTATTCAAATTGTATATATAATTATAATTATATATTTTACTAGCGGCTCACCCTCGCTTCGCTCGGGTTCGCTAAATAACACTAATAGAGATCTATTAGTTCCCACGGGAACCGTTCATTTTTCCGGAATGAAAAGTAACCTGTTGTTTGACCGGCAATAAAAGGTATCAGAATGTTAAATTTTACTAAATTAGGTGCATAAGTTGTTGTGTACTAAGCTGTATAAGATACTATAGTTTTTTAACTATCCCACGGGAACTCCTAAATTTTCTGGGATGAAAAGTATCTAATATGTTGACCGGGGATATAAGGTACCACCATGCAAAATTTCATTTAAATCGGTTCAACAATTTCGGAGATTAGCCCGTACAAACATACAAACAGACATACAGGCAAACAGACAAAAATTTTAATAACTATTGTTTTGGGGTCTATATTGTGTACATAATACGTTACAAACAAACGAAAACAGATCTATCCCACGGAAACCGTTCTTTTTTCCGGGATGAAAAGTAACATATTTGTTATTCTGATATATGATCTATATTATTATAAAGTTTCATCAAAATCCAATCAGTAGTTTTTGTTTGCTGTGTAAGTTACTATAGTTTTTTGACTGTCGCACGGGAACTATTTAATTGTCCGGGATAAAAAGTATCTAAGATGTTGCCCGGGTGTATAAGGTTCCAATAGATTCGGAGATTAGCCCGTACAAACAGACAGACAGAGAAACAAAAAAATTGAAAAAAACCTGGATTTGTTCTATTTGTCTTCTTACATCCCCCTGACTCGGTTTTTAGCATTTTTTTTGCTATGTACAGACATTCGACTTCTACTGTTTTATTATAGTATAGATTAGTATAATAGATTCTAATAGAATATATAATTATATTTACAAAATTTAAATTATATGTATTCAGACCTTTTTAACGTCCCACTGCTGGGCACGGGCCTCCCTTCAGTACGAGGAGGATCAGGCCATAGTCCACCACGCTGGACAAGTGCGGGTTGGCGGACTTCACATGTCTTTTGAAAACTTGCTAGATTCTCTCAGACTTGCCTTACGATGTTTTCCTTTACCGAAAGGCAAGTGGCAATCATGTTGGAAACGATTCGCATATGAGAATAACACAGGTTCGAGACCCGGGATTTGAACCCGCTTCACTAGGTTTCCCAAGCGAGCGCGTTACCACTGGGCTACCACTGCATGTAGATGTCGATTTTTATCATCAATATAGTCATGAAATTGTTCAAGAGGGCTAGGCCTATAAATTCTCAATACGGTACTATAATCATCTATCGTCATTAAATATATTGGGACATTAACACACAGCACCATCTAGTTCTATGGTAAGCTATGGATGTGTTATGGATACCAGATAGTTGATACACTACACATATATAACTTTAAATATGTACATATTATAAATAAACATTCATGACTGGATTAAAAACATTAATACTTATCACACTAACGAACGCTCCCAGCAGGGCTCGAACCCGCGACCGCTGGCACAGCAGGTAGGGTCACTATAAACTGAGCCAAACGTCTCGTCATTATACCTACATTATTGTTCTAACAGCAACATCTTTTAATACAATAAGTAGAAACATTTGTGCGTTAGTACACAATTATTAACTCAATGTCGTCTAGACAAAAAAGTGTTTCCGCAACAGATTTCGTATCGATTTATAAAAAAAAACCAATCGATTCTGAGAAAATCCCGATTCCGCCGTTACAGTTGATTTATTGTGCGTGTGGGCTTTCATTGCCGTTTAGACTGCAAGCTAGATATCTTATAAACAGTGTAAAACATAAATACTGAAGATATTTTTAAAGTTTAATTACACTGTCGATGAAAGTTGTGGGGCAAAGACCTCTCTACATATAGAGGTGGACAATTAAAATTACATAATTGTATTTCAAAATGGTCATTCTAAAAGTTGAAAAATGGTGACAGATGTACTTGCTTTAAAGTAATGTATTCAATACTAAAAGCAATAATAACATTAAAATATTTAATTGCAATTAGATTCAAGTTCATTAGATACAGGGGTCATCAACGTCCTTGAATAAGTCGATTGAATCATAAAATTGACCATTAATAATGAAGGGTTAATATGATAAAATTAAAAAAAAAACCCGACCATCTTGGACCGATTTTCATCAAACATAGCAAAGAACACTCCCGACTAATTCACCTTTCAAACAAAAAAAAAACTAAATCAAAATCGGTTCATCCGTTCGGGAGCTACGATCCCACACACAGACACACAGACACGTCAAACTTATAACACCCCGTCATTTCTGCGTCGGGGATTAAATGTCAAAAATGATAAATAGCACTAACAAATAATAAAAAAAATATTAAGTTCGAGTCAGACCACTATACAATAAATATATCATCAATAAAATGGAACCTTGTTGGATGGTTGGAAGAGTTATACTTGGCCAGGTTTAATTTCTTAAGAATTTTTAATAGCTTTATACCTACTATTATGATATACTAGCATTGTCCGCGGCTCCGCCCGCGTTCAGATGACTGAAAACCAATTTATTAGGTTTTACATATTAGTATACATTGCAGTTTTTGTATTTTTTCTCAGAAATGAGACATTTTCTTGCGGTTAAAAGTATCCTATATGTTGACCTGGATTACCAGCTATCACCGTACCAAATTTCATCAAAATTCATCTAGTGATTTTTCTGTGATGCGGTAACAGACAGACAGATTAAAATTCTAAAAGCTATGGATTCGGCCTCTGCATCGATAATAATGTCTATTTCAATAAGATTTTCCAGAAAATATTTAATGTACAGATTCGGCTTAGTTACAATTTTATTATATGTATAGATAATATAGAATTGGATGAATGATAGTAGTATATTATTCATCAACTAATTTCGTTGTATCTTTTTTACTTATAAATTACTTAGAATCTTTAATTTGTATTTACACGTTTAGGATGTATTTGTAACAAAACTGCATTTTACACACACACACACACACATACATAGGTGTGGTAATAGAAGTTTTAGTCCCAAAACCCATATTAATCTGCTTCATAATTTACTAGATAAGGCTAACCATACATACATTTTAAATTGCCCTTCAAGCTTTCTGACCAAGATAATCAAGTAATGTACGTCAAGCGTCACTTCACGTTGGCTATTCATATAGGATAATTTGCCACTGGTATAGCAAATTAGGAAGCAAAGGTAGACACGTGTTAGAGTATTTAATATATCATGTTTATCTTTGGTTTCAGCTTACGAGTGTAGTAATTAGGTATCTTACGCAATTTTGGTTGGTTCTTCAATTTAGTGATCCATCCCACTTTAGGTTGGGTATTTTTTCAAATTTATTATAATTGATAGCGATTCACCCTCCTTCCGCGCGGGTTCGTGCCTACTTACGTTTTAACGTTTAGAATAGATTTCTCAGAAATGAGATATTTTTCCGCAGTAAAAAGTATCGTATATGTTGACCCGGATAACCAGCTATCACCATACCAAATTTCATCAAAATCCATCCAGTGGTTTTTTTGTGATGCGGTAACAGGCAGACAGACAAAAATTCTAAAAACTATAGATTCGGCCTCTGTATCGATAATAATATTTATTTCAATAAGATTTTCCAAAAAAATTTTTAATGTACAGATTCGGCTTAGTTACAATTTTATTATAAGCATAGATGTAGATATCGTACTAAATCAAAGTGAAAAAACGTGTCAAATCTCAAATTTACTCTCATTATATCAAGAAATTTGATATTTGCCATGTTTTTCCACTTTCGAACTTCATCATTTAGGATAGTGATGTTATTTTAAATAAACAGTATATCGCCTTTGCCACGAATAAATCTATCATTTAACCATAAAAATCAGATCAAGTTTCATATTCATTAGTCAGTGCAGTTAATATAAAGTACAATAAAAATCTTACACTCGATATTACCTCTATGAGTTATATGAACTGTCATTTTATGTTCAGATCGGAAACTAAATGGACATAAAATTTACTACTATATAAATGCGAAAGTTTGGATGGATGGATGTTTGTTACCTAATCACGCCAGAACGGCTGAACGGATCTGGATGAAATTTGGCACAGAGATAGATTATAGTCTGGAATAGCACATAGACTACTTTTTGTACTGGAAAAATTTACGGTTCCCGTGGGATAGATTTGTTATTATTTTTCACTAGGGACGAACTCGAGCGAAACTAGGATGAGCCGCTAGTTAGAATATATAACAATATATAAATATTGTTATATATTATAACTATATATATATATATATATATATATATATATATATATATATATATATATATATATATATATATATATCGAAATATATGCTTTAGATAGGAAACGAACCGAACATATTGTTATCCAGTATCCCCTCTCTCAATGACTTTGCAAACTAATCGTTACTGCGTAAATTATAAAATAAAACTATATTGCTCTATCCATAAATAACAATTAAATGAGTTGTTTTAATGTAAGTTTTGTGTTTTTTTGTTTTTTACATTTACAACAGACAGTAAAACAGAAAAAAGTGGTTCTAAAACAAAGTATAACATTATGTAACTTTTTATGCTTTAAAAGTCCTTTATTGTCTTTCACATGTGATCGCTACTCCTATTAGTTCAGATTTTATTGAGGTGTAAATTGTACTTAATAAAATATTTCGTACATTTTTACGTACAGTCTTTTGAGATACCCATTCTGTTTTAACGAATATAAGGTTCTCACGGTATCGATAAGACGGAGTTAAATTATTTATGGATTTTATGCTGTAATCAAAGTTAGTGTTCAGAAAATTTAGTTATTTTAAGAGTTGCTGGACATTGTAGACCATTTTTAATTAGTAATTTTTGTCAACTTACTCTTTCACATTGGACAAACTTGCTAAGGCTACCTTGAAGGCAAAGTTATGTGGTACCATGGGGTAGCCTATTTATGGTAATGAAATTTGATAGTGTTTCCTTCTCATGATCTTAATTCAATGGAAATGTAAGCATGCTAAGAGCTAGTCAATATACAATAAAGTACTAAAAAATAGTGGTCACAATTCATATAACAAGTCATTAACTTTTACATCATTGCATGCGCTACATACTCATTACATACCTATGTAGTACATAAGTACCTATAATAATATAAAACCCTGTATATTTTAGAGTCTGTAGTAAATGGTTAATCGATTTAAACTGGACTTTCACCGGGGGATAAGATTCACCGGGGGTGAAAGTAGCTATTTTGATCCTTCTAACGTGTCAGAGGCGTTGCAGGCAAAATCTAGCTTTTATGTACGAGTAATGTGACTGGTAGCTTTTCCTTGGTTTGTGTCGGTACGTCCCTAGAAGTTACGATGTTTTCCGACTTAATTCATATATATTATCACTAGCGACTCACCTCGCTTCGCTCGGGTTCGTCCCTAGCTTGCTTCCCAATACAAACTGTCACCCCCTTAATGGATTATTTCGGAATAAAAAGTATCCTATGTCCTTCCCTGAGTCTCAAACTATCCTCTTACCAAATGTCATCTAAATCGGTTCAGTAGATCCAGAGATTACCCCCTACAACGTTACAAACTCACAAACTTTACCTCTTTATGATATTAGTATAGATTACGTTAGCTTATTATCTTCGCAAAATGTTTATAAATTCATTGGATATACCGTTTCTAGATAATCCTACTACTATTTCCTCTCTTACTATTGATAAAAACCGTGTGATAATCTCAATTCAATTTTCTTGCAAAGCATACCAGTTGACTACAGGTTACTTCGTCAATGTCACGTAGAATTGAGAAGACATGATAATCTGTACAAAATTTTTTGAGATTAGCCCGAACAAACAAATTCATAGCAGATTTTAATATATAACATGTAGTGTAGACATATTCTATATACCACAGATATCATTTGCGATAGTGCTGTGTATGACCAGTATTGCAAGGACCAGTATGGTAGAGTCCCCTCGTTGGTTCGTCTAGGTCTTAGGGCTTCAAGTAATGCTCTTATTGAGGTCAGGGAACACAAACACTGTGCACGGTTGAAGTTGGTTTAATGAATAAATCGCCACAAGAGTGAAGGCGTATAAATGTTGATAGATACACTAGATACGATTACGATTAATAACTTTCATATAAGTATTAGCCTTACTTCAGATTTTTAAAAAAATTGTCCCTTTTGTTATTTTAGTTAGTTTTACCAATAGAAAAATGTTCTTTTCTTTAAGTCGATGAGGTTATTGCATCGTCGTTTGAAAAACCTGTCTAAAAAATCACTATTCACAAAAATTGAATTTTTAATAATAGGTATTCTTGTAAGAACAAAACGATGCATTTTTATCCTCTAAGAATTCTGTTCTAAGATCCTTTGTAAGGCTGATGAAATATGTCATATATAATAAAGTTTTAAAATAGAAGATAGAAGTAAGTAGTTTCCACCTATAGAATCTACACTAAAAACTAAAATAACAGTTAAGCGCTTAAGTAGGTGTCATTATAACATTATTGACATATCAACCATTTTAACCCTTTTTTTGTCAGTTCTTCTTATAAATATTATATTGTCATTTCCAGGATTCCTTATATGACAACTTTATATGGACGGTGGTAGCAATAGAGTGGCCTGCGGTCGCTACTGGCTACCGAGTGCGTAGCACTACTATAGTCGGAAAAAACCTTCTTGATGCTTAAGTATAGGTTAATATTCATTAAATTAATTTATTCATAATCATGCTACTATTGCGAAAGTTTGTATGTGTGTGTATGTTTGTACATTCTCGCTGAAAGGGTTAGACGAATTTAGGAGATAGGCATGTAGAGACGAACCAGCGAAGCGAGGTTAACTCGCTTATTCATACTAAATAGTTTTATTGTGGTAATAATTTCGTCGTATTTGGGATTGGCACTCCAATGCAGGTGGACGTAAGTTCGATTTAAGTATACATATGTTATTTCTGAGTAGAGTAAGATTTTTATCTTTTTTGACAAAAAACCATGTAACATGTGAAGGTATTTAACACTATTGTGTGCTCGCTATTTTTTCTTACAACGAGACAATATTATTATATATGTATATGACAAAAACAGTGAACAAAAATGTTCTGGAATAAATATACTAGTCAAAAAATAGAAAATTACGTGCATTCTCTTATTTATCTATTTTACTCAATTAAATGTGTAAAACGAACATATGAGGTAAGCATATTTATACATAAAATATATTATTTTATATCTATTTAACGCATAAACAAATATAAAGAAAAATTACAGGTTTGTTATTTAGATATTTCAATAATATTTTCCAGGATTAAGGACAACCGTCATAGGAATAGAACACATGAAACCTGAGCGCACAGTGAACCGCAGTATGGCAGATGCATCGCGGCCATTGCCCATAGCCGCCATCTTGCTTTTTATTTTTTTTATTCATCTTATTTTGTTTTTTTTGTAAATATGGTTTGGTTTTATATGACATAAAAATTTAAATGTAAATATTAATATATAATTTTAAATTTTACTTTATTTTTAATAAGAAGGATTAAAAAAAATACATCATATAATGACTTTCAGTGAAATACCGTATTTGCGAATAATATGGATACAAATAAAAAAAATACGAATTTGCGACTGAATATTTTTTACTAATATTTATTTAATATATATTTAGTTTTTAGAATATCAGTTCATTTATTCGTTCAGTACTTAAGGATTTTTTGTAAAGGCTGAATTATAGCTATTAACGCATGCTTAAATTAATGACCACAAAAAATCTACTACTATTGTAGTAGATTTTTTGTGTATATAATAATATTTTATTACACCATGAAAACGACCACACGTGACGAAAGTCGGTTAAGAAGGATTTTTTGTGACTACAACTATTTACAATTTGATATCGATTCTTATTTTAACCAATGAAATCGATTCATCATTACGTTTAATCGTTTTAATTTCACGGATAATTTGCGCCGATCGACCCTTTGCTTTGTTTCGAATAAATTAAGGCTCTATCCACTGTATACATGCTTTTTATAAATTTTATAGCTTCACTGTTTGAGACATACAAGATAGGGATGGAACTTGACAACTAAAGGGTTGTACCTTTTAAACTTTAATACTGTAATAGGTAGCCGGTTAAAATTTTCACAAACTACATACATATGTATGTGTAATACTTAAAATAGGTTTAAGAACAAGTCCTTACTGGTATAGCGCTAGATGTTTCAACTCCTATATAATATTTAGATTTATTCTATTGTTAAATATCGTAAAACAAATATATTGCGCAGTTGAATGAGACCTTAGTTCGTGAGGCCGTCTCGCACTTACAAATTCTTTACTTTTAATTGTCTGACGTTATTAATATTATTTATCTTACTTCTATAACATTTTATTTTGAACCATCTTTAGTTTTTATGTCGCTTTATACATAAAATGGAGACAAATGTATTTGGTAGTCTTTTTTTTCCTTTTTAGTTTTCGTAAATATTCTTTATTATTGTTACTTAGAAGCTCATACGACTGTTTCAGAGCTTATGTAACTAGACATTACATCTTACATTGAGATGACATACACGTTTCGTCAGTTTTATTCATATTTGACGCTCTCTTCTTTTACCATTGGTAAGAGGAGAGTAAGATTTTGAACAACAATAAAAAAAAGAAAATTTATAACTAAAGTTATAACTACAGTAAACTATTTTTTATAATGACTTATATTTTTTATACTTATATTCAGGATCTCGCAAAATTTTTGAAATTGTTTGTTAAAACACAAACAAATAAATTATTTATTGTATGTTCCATAACCATATGGAATGTTCTACGAGTATAATAATAATAGCATTTATGTCATTGATATCATTGGGTATTTTAATGTGGCCATTAACGCTGCATGTTTCCAGACTAAAAAAAATTTAAAAAGACATTCGAATGCACTCACTTGCCATCTTTTATCCTCTGTTTATTGTGCCTGTCGTGAAAGTTCAGGAGTTCATCGATCAAGCCTTCTTCAAGCATGGAGTCGACCCTCGCGTTGAGGCGTGCGTCATGTACCGTCTGAAATGAACAACAAGGAGATTAAATGTTTCGGCGTTATTTGACGTCTTGATATATTTGATGCTGTGGCTTAAAAAGGAATTTTGATGGGAAAATGACGTCTTCTAAAGTAATTGTACCTAGGTTTGTACGTACGAGTACGTATCTTCAGGCTATCATTCAATTCTTAATTTTAAACATCTCAGTTTTTACCAATATACTGATCAAATAACCAGTATCGAGACATTATAGAAACCATT
Source organism: Brenthis hecate (assembly GCA_951806755.1). Taxonomy (NCBI): domain Eukaryota; kingdom Metazoa; phylum Arthropoda; class Insecta; order Lepidoptera; family Nymphalidae; genus Brenthis; species Brenthis hecate. Next base: position 22,161,985 of record OX638250.1, read on the forward strand.
TGATATTTTACTGAAACCTGCTGTTACGTTCTATGAGTTTGGGGATCGGAAATTAAAGCACGTCTTTTGCACTATCGATGTTTTATTACTCCTGATTAACGAGAGTTACTTTTGGAGACTCACTAACACGCGCAGTATATAAGCCAGTTCTGGTTAAAATCAGTCACTGGACACTAATTTTCACCCGTAGAACACTTCCGCTATAGCTTCACTTAATTTTTCTTTACTTTTCACTTTTTTCGTATATCTTCACTTAACTTCGAAATTCAAAACCTTTCTAGTCATTTCGAATGTTTTGTTCCTCTCTCACTCTTACACACGGCAATTTATAATTAATTGTTCTTGTCTAAATTCAAGAAATTTCTACGCCTCTCTCGAAATGTCAACAACTGTCTTAGGATGCATAAAGCATGCTCCAGACGTGTCTTTTTAATTATTATTTTGATGTAATGACCTTACACACTCTCCATTACACGACACTATTTATGTTAGTCTCCGACTCAAAAACTAGTACTCCATGCAAAATTCACAGCAGTCGATTGCACAGTAAAAAAGTTACTATAATAAACAAACACACGTTCGCATCTACAATATTAGTAAATACTTCCTTCGGGGATCGATACTCCGGAAGAGGATATTTTTGAAGTTTGTGACAAGTGATAAGCTTTTCCCTTGCGACAGTTTTGAACTTTGTGACAAGTCACAAGCTTTTTCCCTTTTACGCGATTGGTAATATTTTATCTTTATATCTTGGTTTCTCGCATTTTTCATCAGAGAACGAAGTCTAATATCTATTTAAGTAAAACTATTCCATTTGCGTGCAAAAAGATAGACGGATAAAACATTTTTCGTATAATTAGAATTGCAGAGACAGACCGACAAAAAACGTATTTAGTTACACAATAAGTCACTTTTTACCATTGCTAAGCCACTGTTGCATTATTATTACGTAAAAAGCATGTGAGTCGAATCTGTACATATTAAATATTTTTTTGGAAAATCTTATTAAAATAGTCATTATTATCGATACAGAGGTCGAATCTATAGTTTTTAGAGTTTTTGTCTGTCTGTCTGTCTGTCTGTCTGGGAACGCATCACAAGAAAACCAGATTTTGATGAGGTATGTTGATAGCTGGTTATCCGGGTCAACATATATGATACTTTTTACTGCAGGAAAATGTCTCAGCTCTGAGAAATATATACTAAACGTTAAAACGTAACTAGGGACGAATCCGAGCGGAGCAATGGTGAGTTTCTAATAAATAATAAATAAATAAATATGTTGGGAAATTAACACACAGCACCATCTAGTTCCATGGTAAGCTACGAGGCTTGTGTTATGGATACCAGATAGTTGATACACTACACATATATAACTTTAAATACATATTATAAATATAGTATGTATGTATTTAAATTTTAAGTTTCTAGTATGTAGAATATTTTAAATATACCACCTACATCAATATAAATGATATGCGATAACATTCTTTGACCGATTTTATATTCAAACAGCATTTCCCTAATTAAAAAGCTGAAAGCTCGCTTACTAATTATACTCATTCACATTGCTTTGACAAGAATTTTTAAGATCGCATCGTGTATGGAGATGGGAAATTCTCACAGTCAAGGATACGATTTCATGCATAGTTTACTTATTACGAGTATAGGTACGGTTTGAGAGGAGTTTTTCGTCGGTAAATGGTAATTACTATGGTATTATGGTAATCCATACTTAATATTAAAATGTGAAAGTGTGTTTGTTTGTTTGTTTGTTTGTTTGTTTGTTTGTTTGTTTGTTTGTTTGTTTGTTTGTTTGTTTGTTTGTTTGTTTGTTTGTTTGTTTGTTTGTTTGTTTGTTTGTTTGTTTGTTTGTTTGTCTTTCTTTGACGTCGAAACGGAGTATCGGATTGGCGTGATTTTTGGTTAGAAGACAGTTGGAGGGCTGGAGAGTGACATAGGCAACTTATATCGCGGGAGACCATTTCATTCCCACGGGAAAACACGTCATAATACAATCCAAAGATTTATTTTTGATCAGAATTACTTGAAACTTGCTATTAGTGCTCTTTAATACAATTAAATAAATACGTGTTTTAGCATTTTTCGAAATTCATTCTCTAAGGGGGTAAAATAGTGGATGAAAGTTTGTATGAAATCTAGGTACCCACCTTTTAAGAGATTTATTGTAATTTTAGCGCGAGCGAAGCCGCGGGTTCTGCTAGTCCTTATATAATTATAAGGACAATGCTAATTATTAAGGGCAAGTGATGCAAAGTCGCTACAATAATTACGGCGTCGACTATTCATTGTATTAATACATAATAAATATTACTAAATAAAAAGAAAAAAATGAATAAAATAAGTGAGAAAATAAAATAGAAGATTATTACAGTATAAATATTACATTGAAATAATATAGTATTACGTAAAAACAAGTTATTATACATAATTATAGGCGCCTAGGTTTATTATGTACGTGACTAGACGTTCGCAATATCTATATATATTGTATAATAATTTAATATTTTATTCTGTCTGTTTTACTTTGTTTCTGCTTCATTGAGCACAAACATAAGCACAGTCAAGTGGCTGGCATGTACGGCTGTAGATTGGAGGTCAGTAGCCGCGGGTTCTGGTAGTCATATATAAAAATATAGTTGAAGTATGTGTCTGTACTTTTAAAATAGTTGTCTTAGCCGTGAAAATATTTGTCTGTGTGTTTGTACACGCTAAACTCTATATATAAACATAGTGACAATTCAGATTTTATGTACGTACTATATAAAATCGAGAGTTTGAAGTAAAGTTCACGCATGTACGAGTAAAGTTGCGGATAACAGTTAGCTTAGCTCTAACTTACAAAGTTAAACTAATTAACTATGCACTAAAGAATAGTGATAAATTTCATTAACTTTGGCAATCTCTTGAAAATTAATCTTGAGAAATAGATAATCTTTGGATATTGCAAAATAAATTAAAGTGATTTAATATAGGAGTCAACATAGAAATCATCACTAACATCATACATACGGTTAAATATGCAGAAAATCAATATGTTAAAATAAATATCATGTCTGAAACATACAACTTACTAAGTAAATACAACATCACTATAACATTTGTCAGACATTCCCCATCATTACAGGGAATGCTTCACTAAACAGCATAAAACAAAGGTCTTCGATGTGAACAACTATACGTTAGACCATTACTTAATTATGTTGTGCACTTATTTTTTTAAATAAATGAGGTTATTCTTATAAATATAAACGCACCCACTTTCTCGTGAAAATCTCGTAAAAAACCCCTTATTGATTTCAAAATAAAAAGTAGGAGTAGAAATGTTACTCAGACCAGATTAGCCATAACACAAACACGCTGATACAAACAGACAGATAAAAAATATAAATTTTTATTTTTTTATTTGGTTTATATTTTGCAATGACATATATAATAATCCTTCAATTATCTTCAAAGACTATTGATTAGAATGAATAAAGACATTTAGATATTATGAAGTTATTAAATGATGCACGCAAAGGTAGAAGCTATTATTTTTATTCATTAAGCAGATGAGTGAAGGTCGAACTTACTTCGGATCTTAGACTAATAGTTATGACCTGAGCGACTCGCTTGTTGCATGTATAATGTTAGTTTTATGCTATGGTCTAGTCATATTTAAATAGCGAATAGCTAGTAATAAAAATGCATGCCCATAGCTGTGCTCGTGTATGTTTGTACGTCGATAAAGGTAGCCTACTTGTGAAATCCATGATATAACCAACCTCCATTGTATGTATGAGTATGTATGTATTTAGCCCTTTTTTGACGTCCCACTGCTGGGTGTGGGCCTCTCTTCAATACGAGGAAGATTAGATCATAGTCCACAACCCTGATCAAGTGCGGGTTTTCGAACTTCACAAGTCTTTCAAGAATTTGTTAGTTAGGTACTCTCACATGCTTATCTTCCTCTTGATAATCCTCACGATATTTTTCTTTATCGTAAGACAAGTGGTAATTATGTTGGTAATGATTCGCACATAAAAATATCAGAGGTGCGAGACCCGGGATTTGAACCCACTTCACTCAGTTACCCAAGCGAGCGCGTTACACTGAGCTACCACTATCTATAACCCACCTCCATTACGAATTTCAAATCCGGTAAGCGTATAAGATGAACTTACTTATTTACATAGCTTTCACGTTTACGATAATTATTAGTATGACATATTATGTACATATCTATACATATAATAAAATTGTAACTAAGCTCAATTTGTACATTTAATATTTTTTTGATAATCTTATTGAAATAGACATTATTATCGATGCAGAGGCTTAATCTATAGTTTTTAGAATTTTTGTTTTTCTGTCTATTTGTTACCGCATCACGAGAAAACCACAGGATAGATTTTGATGAAATTTGGTATAATGATATCTGGTTATCCGGATTAACATATAGGATACTTTTTACTGCGGAAAAATATCTCATCTCTGAGAAATCTATACTAAACGTTAAAACGTAACTAGGGACGAACCCGAGAAGAGCGAGGGTGAGTCGCTAGTGTTAAATAAACTTTATTTGTTGTCGTCTTTACGAGCTTGAAGAACCACTAAAAACAAATACACACTTAGTATGATGTTTTACATTAACATGCATATAGATAATACAAAATGTTTAACTCAGGTCCAGTTAAACTCATGGCATTATGTGCCACAATATTTATTAACTTAACCTCCTTAAGATTATTACATAAATATCTAAACAACCTTATTGTTCTTGCGACTTCAAGCTACAAAGTAAGTTGTTCTACACGTGCAAGACTTAGGCTTTTATTGTTACTATTGCAGTTATATATGGATTCTATTTCATTAATATTCATATTATGAAGATATATATATATATATATATATATATTCTCGTATAATATAAATAAAAATGAATGTTGCTAAGCGCAAAACTCGAGAACGGCTCGACCAATTCAGCTATTTTTTTTCGTATGTACCTACCTTTTAAGGTACACGAAAAGTTTATTAAACAGAAAAAATAAAAAATAAGGTAACTATATATGTATGTATGTATATAAAACAAAATTGTGTTAGTTACACCATTTGTAACTCAATAACGGCTGGACTCATTTTTATATATTTGATTTTTTGAATTTCTCTTAATCGGAATAGGATAATAAGTATTAAAACATCAGAATATATATATATATATATATATATATATATATATATATATATATATATATATATGGCTAAAGCTGGCTAATAACTCTTTATATCTATTTAAAACGTGCCTAGCGACTATATTAAAGCCGCTAGTCTATAATAATTATTGATGTGCAATTGTATTTAAATGGTGTTTAAAATTAGACTATTTATACCTATACGCGTAGCGTAGTTAGTTCTTGAATTGTGTTGTTAGTTCTTGAAGTACTTAATATTGTAGTTGATAATAATGACAGTGGGTATTCATAAAATACACAATTTTAACGGTAAGTATGTATGTATATACATCAATGCAATTTTCTGGGATTTGATTGTTTCTCTTCGAAACTTGCTAGGTTCTCTCGGACATGCAGGTTTCCTCACGATGTTTACCTTCACCGTAAGACAAGTGTAGTAATCGTAATAATAAAATAATAGTTAAAAGTTTTAGCTCTACAACAAAAAATGTAGGATGACTTAAACATTACTAGTAATACCTACTTCACTATCCACTCCAATTCAGTACCTACTAAGTAAAACGAGGCAAATGATAAACGAACCTCTCCGAAATAGTTTCTGATAAGAACCTCAATGTCAATCACTTGCTTTTAAAAATATTTTTAAATTAAGTGAATACAAAATCTTACAAATCTTCATCAAAAATTCTTCGAGATCATGTGTTTTGCTAAATTATTCCGCTCCGAGTTCCTCGTCTGTTTCGCATACCAATACACGATTGCCGAATAAAAGCAATTACTCGAACGTTGACCCGCAGTGCATAGACTAATTTTAATTCTATCTGTTGGTCGATACTTATCTTATTAATGTTGTAAAATTAAATATATTATTTAAAATGCAACTGCTAAGTAGCTCTGTACTCGGAGGCCTTTAAAAAGACCTTAACGCTCTTTACGCGATATATAACAATATAATGAAATAATAATAATATTATTAGTATCGAAACTACAGAGATAGCCCAAAGTATCGCGCTTGTTTGTAAAAACAAGTGAAGCGAGTTCAAACAGCAGCTCTCGTCTCATCTCTGAAATTCTTTCGTGAATGATTTACATGATGATTACCACTTGTGTTATGATGACGCAAAACGTATCTGTCTTTGTACAAGAGAATCTATTTACCTAGTTTTCGAAAGGTATGTGTATCTCTATTAACCTGTACTTGGCAAGTGTGTTGGAATTGGTTTGATCCACTCGCATTGAAGGGAAACTCGTGTCCAGTTGTGGGACGTCAAAACGAACATGCCGGTTCTATCAAAACGTCTCAATGGAAATAAGTAATTTTATAATTAATATTACATTTGATTTAATGAGGCAGTGGTAGCCCAGTGGTAACGCGCTGGCTTGGGAAACAGAGTGAAGCGATTTCAAATCCCGGGTCTCAGCTCTGATATTTTCATGTGCGAATAATTTTCAACATGATTACCACTTGTCTTAACGGTGTTGGAAAACATCGTGAGGAAACCTGCATGTCTGAGAGAACCTAGCGAGTTTTCAAAAGATATGTGAAGTCCGCCCGCACTTGGTCAGCGTGGCGAACTATGGCCTGATCCCCCTCGTACTAAAGGGAGGCCCGTGCCCAGCAGTGGGACGTTAAAAAAGGGGTGAATATAATTATTACATTTGATTGTTTGTAAGTGAGTAAGAAAGTGAGAGTGCGAGAGTAAGATATTTAAAATTTTGAATGGAGATATAACCAGATAGATTTTCTCATATAAATAGGTATAAATTCAAAGAGTATTAAGCCGATTCTAAAAACATTCGAAAGACAAAAGAAATAGAGTAAAAGCGAAAAATTTGATCGGATGTGTTCTATGCCAAAAGAATTTAAAAAGCGCTTGATATCGTCTGACGCGCCATCTGCTGAGTTCATGAGTTTGAATACTATGATACCTATACCTTATAATATGTATATAGGTTTCATATTACGTAATAAAATATTATTTTACAATGTCACACCCTTACCATTGAGATTTGATTAAAAAAAAACGTAGTAACAAATCATGTTTTTATCATAATTCCATTATAAATGTAAAAAATATTTAACGACCAAAATTTTTTATACTTGAAGTCAGATTATATTTTATTATCTCATGCCTATAATAGTAAATTTATAGGACGCAATTATAAGGATACCGTTTAAGACCCTATATGCGATACTCTTTCCTTGTGTAGTTGTCGATGTTTAGGACATTAATCATAATGGAGTCAGTAAAATAAGAATTAAATCAATATTTATATATAAATATAAGAATTACCTGTATATATAATATATAACATAATATGTATAATGATAATATTATGATACGAGATATTGGCAGTTTCAGAGGTCACTGATGTTCGGGATGATCCCGTCGATCCCGTACGATCCTATCCAAAACACAAACCATCCAAAACACTTTAGATGAGTGGAAGATATTAAAAGATTATACCGGCTAGTTCTAAGTACCTACTATTAAATTTCGACTTAGAATACTTCGTTGGCAAAAAGTGCATGTGATTGCAGTTTTCTGACAAGAAATTTTCAGCAGCGGCCGGAATTAGGAAGTTGGTACTCTTGACACTAAATGCTTAATTTCATTAAGGTTGGCTGGTCGTGGTGATTGAAAAGTTAGTCTGGGGGACATTATTTAAGATTATCCATGGGTTCGATTCTCGAAGAGAGAATCAATGCTTATGAAGACTTTCCACATGTTTAATTGTCTCGTACCAAAAGAAAATAGGCGGTTTCCTCTGTCTACGCCTTCAGACAGACATAATATTCTACTTCACAATAATACAATTAGTTAAGTTTTATACTTAAAATATGTTTTTTTTAAAATAATTTATATCATGTAGTATAGTAATAATTAGAGTAATAAAAACAAAGGTCATATCACGTATCATACCGCACAGACGATTTTAATTGATATTTGGATATAAGTATGCAAAAGATTACCAATATGTAATTGTTTTTTTTTATTTAAAAACAAAATTAGTAAAATTTAAATGCAAAATATGCTTAAACTAGCGACTCACCCTCGCTTCGCTCGGGTTCGTCCCTAAGTTGATTCTCTATACAAACTTTCATCCCCATTTTCATCCCCTTAAAAGATGATTTCCGGGATAAAAAGTATCCTATGTCCTACCCAGGGTCTCAAACTATCTGTTTACCAAATTTCATCTAAATCGGTTCAGTAGATCCAGAGATTACACTCTATAACGTCACAAACTCACGAACATTACCTCCTTATAATATTAGTATAGATTAAAATAAACTATTTTATTACATAATATATTTTAATAAAAATAAATTCTATATAAATAAATTATATAATAAAATATTTTTATTTATTGTTATTACTTTTAATGATATTAAGTAGTATATTAAAGGTTTTCTATAGGCTGTTAGTATATTGCAAAAGCATATCCAGGAGCGTGCAGAGTATTGTTAGGGATTGAGCGAAGCGACGTTGTGTTTCTAGTAACCAATCAAATCAAAATATACTTTATTCAAATAGACTTTTAACACACTCTAGAATCGTCAATTTTACATTTTAAATTTGAATTAAATGTCAGTACCTATACTCAGTCCGTGAGGAATCTACCACCGGCTCGGAAAGGCAGTGCTGCTGAGAAGAACCGGTGAGAAACTCAACAGTAGCAATATTTTTTAAGGTGATTATATACGCTCTGTTTATATCATAATGCATATAGGTATGTGTGGTTACATTTCAAAGGTAAATCTAATATTCATAGTTCCGAGTTAACTGACAAAACTGAATCAAATAAACAAATGCTTTGAATAAATAATTTAAATTATTAATCAAAAAATAAAAATCTTACGTTATCATATACTATAAATACGTATTTTGAGTTTGGATTTACCTGATTTTTATGTAATATGTCGAACGATACCTGTTTTTATATTCATAATTCTCACCCATACATACGTAAATACATATACATATATATATATATATATATATATATATATATATATATATATATATATATATATATATATATATATATATATATATATATATATATTGCCTGTATATTATTATATATATTATAAGAGAAATTGTTATATTTTATAATAATATAAAAATGACGTGGTTGGTGCATTGTGGCATTACGAGGTTCATTTTATTCTTGCCCGTGTAAATATCTTGTCACGCTTTATAAATCGCTTCAAAGCGGAGTTAAAGAGAACCTTATAAATTGCGAACCGTACGATTTGCCCGACCTTGACTTCGGAAATATTCGACTATATACTCATTCTCATTCATTAAAATGTTAACATCGACGTTTTTTCTATACTAGTATTTTTCTTCAATTTTCTTTAAAATTAAATTTTTCCATTATTATGATCTTTCCGTAATTAAATGAGGTACTATATATATCGAATTCTTAAAAATAGCAATACTACATATATTTCTACGGCTTCGTCTGCATTTATGGGAGATATTATTTCATAACAAAGATATTTATAGATAGATAGCATTCGCAAAAACTTTTTTTAACTAATATTGCATCCAAGAAATGATCCTAGCAATGTCAAGACTTCTAAAGAATTAATAAATTTACTATTACCTTATTCGTCGATTTAATTTAATAGGTAATTTGAATCGTGATACATCTTACTAACTTACTATTATTACAAATGCGAAAGGTTGGATAGATGGATGTTTGTTACTCAATCACGCCAGAATGGCTGAACGCATTTGGATGAAATTTGGCACCGGAAAAATGTACGATTCCCGTAGTATAGATTTGTTTTTGTTTTTCACAGGATTGACAAGCAAAAATCTGCAATGCCATAAGTTTTTCTCCTAAAGTACACTGGCAATAACTATTTATATCTATTTAAAACGATCCTAGTGACGCATCCCGGTAAAACGAAGGTAAGTTGCTAGTAAAATATACGAATTAAATATTTTAGTGTATACTAGCGGACCCGACAGACGTTGTCCTGTCTACACGTCTTTAATTTGAAAATTTCAAACTTTTTGGACAAAATTGTGAATCTAAACCATTCCCAGATCCCCTTGAACACACACAAAAAATTTCATCAAAATCGGTCCAGTCGTTTGAGAGAAGTTCAGTGACATACACACTCACAGAAGAATTATATATATAAAGATTTACTCTTAATAATTAATTAAGAATTTCTATTCAAGACACACAACTAAGTATCAAGTAAAGCCTCTAACGAATACGTCGTATCATAATATTTTATTCTATTCTGGAAAATAGTATTTCTTGTATGTTATTTATTGTATTTAAATTTAAAAGTATGAAGTAATTTTACAGTGTAATATTCCCGTGGAAATTTAGTTTATATTTATATGTGAAGTAAAACTAATAATCGGGTAGATCACTAGTAATTCATTTTGAATTGAAAATGTGCCCAAATGGCACGCCTATAAGCCACAGAACACAGAACATTGAAAATCATATTGATAAGTACAGGAAATTATTCTTAACACTATAATATTATAAATTAGTTTTTTAACATTCAAATTAAAAATGTTCCAAAGACGTCAACATAAGCCACAACAACTTTCAAGGCAATTGTCACAAAACGGTGTATATATACAGACATACATTTATATTAGTGATTTTATGTATATACATGCAAACTCACATTTAGTTTAGAGATTATTAACATTTTATGTTAATTATAATAAATAATATACATTTTATGGATACGATGAATGAAAAATTCCAAGCATTACGTTCTAATGACGTTTTATATTTAAATGTAATGGCCAAACTGACTTGCTGAAATTAATGTGTCTGCCTTCTTATTAAGTTAATAAAATGATCAATGCAATTCATTTTACTGCGATGATATAGCTTCAAAAACGTGTGACGTAGAGTTTGAGCGGTTGTTTTCGTGTAAATATGTTTTTTTTTACATTAACCCTAAATATTATAAACATAACAAAATGCAGTTAATTAAAAGAGCTACAAATATAATTAAGATAACATTTTTTATCTCTTAATGTAAATACATAATTTGGTACCGAACATAATATTTATTGAACCCACGACATTCTTCTTAGTAGGCAGGCACGCTACTAATCTACAAACAATTACTTTTTTATTATTGAAACGGATTGCACTGATCTAAAGTGAAGAAAAAATCTGAGATTACGTTACTAGTATGTTATTCTTCCAGGACACGTTGCGTCTCATGTATATATTTTTTATATGTTTCTCTGAGACCTGACACTTCTATCAGTTCTAATGAAAATATTTTCCACGATTAAAAATCGAATCTACGACTGAATGCATAGTTGTGTATCTTATTACTTGTAGATTATGCTGGTACAAAGTCATGGTTTTTTGTGAAATAAATGAAAAATAAATATGATTTTATCAAGTCTACCACGTGCATATGATGCCATAAGTCATTTGACGACAGAACAATGACTACAATTATAATTGGCTCTCGAAATCAAAGATCAGTGACAGAATACGTGACCGTTTTGATAGATAGTTAACTATCTACGTATCTAAAGTTAGACGACTTTTAAGTATCGCTTACATCCTTATATTTACTTTTAGTTTAAGATACATATATCTATGGCTGTAACAACTAAATCTTTGCGCTATACAGAAATACATGAAAAGAAGAAGAAAAGAGAAATCTTGCTACTACGAGTACCTATTAAATACGAAAGTGTGCATGTTTGTAACTCTTTCAAGCTAAAATGGCTGGACGAATTTGGATGAAGTTTAGTATATTGGATATTTGGGAAATGCATTTAAGCATACTACCTATATACAAACAGGTGGTTATGTGGGACTCATCGGCCTGAAAAACCAGTACTACCCACTAAAACCCAACAAAACCTCCTCCGTCTGAATGCGGTCACTGACGCACTCAATCACGACGCCCCGACAGCAGGTCTGCGAAGCAAACCACTACAGCCATGGGGTTGCTCGAATGGTTCACTCTGCTATCAGAGAAGTACCAGGAGCAACCTGCAAGGCCTTCGTTAAGTATAAGTTGACAATGACTTCTTATCTTTGATCATACCGTTTGTTAATTACCTTATCTAAAGATCTTTTAAAGAAGAGAGAGCTGTGTGACATTTCTGCAAACGACGCGTTCTGAGCTGACTCCACTTCGCAATTTTGGTATAATTGAATAATTTACGCCAATAGGCTTGGGTTATGTGAATGAAAATAAATTTCAATATGTGAAAGTTTCGGCTTTTACTTTCAATCGCTTAAGACGTCGCATGTTACTTGTGTCGAAATCGAAACGTGTATTTATTTTCATATGTGCAATATAGCACTAGTTTTCACTTGAGATTCTGCTCGCGTAGTACGTCGTTAAAAGTATCCTAAGTCCAGGGTAAAAGCTATCTCCATCTCCAAACTTCACTCAAATTTGTTGATCCGTTACATTTGAAGAAGTAGCAAACACACACTCATGAACATACGTATAATTTTAATATTAATGGGATTTATCAGTAAGAAGATAATTTTGATATCTGCAAAGAACAACATTGCAACAATCAGTCTTAAAATAATTTAAAATAGAAATGAATTTTTTATTTATTTAAAATTTAAATTATAAATTTTCACAAAACTGAGTTGTAGTATTATGCTCTTCAGTTTTTCAAACAGGCCGCATAAAGACACTGACTTGGTCAATTTTATTTGTGCAAGTTTGGGATACTTCAAGGGATTTCTGCTGGGTGTTGTAGTTAATAATTTGTAGTTGGAATCGAGCACAAAAATTTAATTTAAAAAGTAATGGCTTATGTAACTTTATTAATAATATTTTGTTAATTCGTCGTTTTTGTTAATAGTAAAAAACGTTATAATTTAATTGATCTAGGAATTAATATTCGTCGTATGAGTCGTCTAAAAAGAATTTGTTTACATATTAACTAAAAAAGGTCTTCTCCATTCTACGTGACATTCGTGAAGTAATCTGTGTTCAACTGCTACGCTTTGAAGTCATTAATAAAAAAAATTGAATTGAATCGAACTAAAATAGCTTCATCAGCTTCAAAATCATTTAAAAGCAATTATTTAGGGGGTTGAAGTAGGTCAACAAATTCACTATTACATATATGAGAATAATTCTGCATCTAAACTCAAAACCTTTTTTAATAGACATAAAACTCCATAGATAACAAAGATCTTACAGGTAATTAACACATCACAGATCAAAAATAAGAAAAAAAAAGATGTCATATAAAATTTAAATATGATTTATTATACCATTCATGCTCCGTAACGGTTTCCTGGATATACATAATGAGTCGGGACGCTCTATTTTAAACTCGACGTCCACACGCGCCTGAAAAATGCATTCGATTTATTGTGGGACGTTTACTAGAGATTTTTTTTACACTTTTCAAAGATACACTTAAGTAGGAATAGAAAAATTAATTGGCTGCACTCTGACAAAGGCAGGGAAGAATTCGTCACGAATTGTTATGCTTTTTTAAAATACCATTATAGAGTAAACAGTTAAAAAATAATAATCTAAAAATAGTAATTTCTTTAGAAATTATAACTTTTCTTTATAATAAGCAATAAATGCCAACTCTTTTAGAATATTCGGTATTTGTAGAAGCATTGCCCGCGGCTCCGCCCGCGTTAAGATGACCAAAAACCAAATTCTTAGGTTTTACATATTAGTATACTCTTACATTGCGGTTTTTGTATTTTTTCTTAGAAATAAGACATTTTCCTGCGGTAAAAAGTACCTTAAGTGTACCTAAAGTGTTGACCCGGATAACCACCTATCACCATACCAAATTTCATCAAAATCCTGCGGTCACAGACAGACAGACAGACAAAAATTCTAAAAACTATAGATTTAGCCTCTGTATCGATAATAATGTTTATTTCAATAGGATTTTCCAAAAAATATTTAATTCACAGATTCGGCTTCGTTACAATTTTATTATATGCAAGTGTTGCGATAAAATCTATATGACCCGGTTATTTGATTCCTAGTGTTCAAATTGTTAACACTAAAATTATCTAAGTTGACCTATCCCCATTATATTTTCCTAGAAAATATTTGGATTCCACATGCTATTACCGTGTATCTTTGATGTTGCTTGCTTTGTTTTTGATTTTAGACCAATGTATTTAAAATGTTAGTTTTAAAAGATATATATTAATTTAAGTCACTCGATTCAAAAATTCGATGCATCTCGCTATTCTTTTGAGTCTTGATGAGAAAATGGAACATTAATGTAGCAACGACTTGTTTATTCAGTTTGTTGGACGTTGAATAATAGCTTTGTTTTTATTTAACTATACAATAAAATTCTGTCATTATCAACTTAACAATAGATTAATCAGAAGATGTGATATTATGAAAAGTTAAAAGCAAAGAAAAGCTGTAATTAATTGTATAACTATTATAATTTATAAACCGGTATTATTTTGAAATCTTAATTAATGAAAAACGTATTACTTACTATATCCCTTGGGATAGCCAGGAAAAATCAAGTGCTATAATATAATATTTATTTATGATATATTTTTTTTATTAATATTTATTTATTGCACATAATATACGATCAAAAGGTGTTGTTTGATAAAATTCATTAAGTATGCAAAGCGGTCCTTTTGCTAGGAGCAATCTCTTTGGTGAGAGGATTTAATAAGACGTAAACGGGATGGTGCTATCAAAACATAAGTAAGGAAATAATAAAAAAATACATATATATATTATTTAACATATATTCTACTACAAAATTAACTTGTTACTACATGCACTAATAAATACGCATATTATAAATGGATAAACCAAATAATACGTTAAATAAACATAATCATAAAAATACATTAAACTATGTGTTATACACAATTTATGTACTAAAAACGTTAAAACCTAAAAACTTTAACGTCTTAAAATAACATCTTTTTTTCTACCTTCATTTCTCCCTCCAAAACTTCCACTATTTAGCTTTCTACTTTACCTTTGGATACTTTTCTTTCGTCACTCATCCTTTACACATTACTAAATCATCTACTATATATTTAAAATCAAACCATGATACAAACCTGTCTACGTACATCTTCATTTTGAAGAAACATAAACAAATGTAAAAAAATATCACCAAATTTTTTGTGCACTTTCAACTGAGCCGGGAGATAACAAGTTCGATTTCTATAAGCACGTGTTTATATTGACTTAATAGGTGTTTGTGCTGACTTGAAAACCATGAAAAGGCTTCCCAATACTCATTGTTCCAACGTCAATAGAAAGTGAAAACGGATAAATGAGATTACATTTTCGTTGTTATTTATTTATCGTTTAAAGTTAGCGTGTAATTGATTACATGGAAAGCAGAGGGTAGAGAGAGAAGTCAAATTTTTTTTTCAATCTTGTAATGAAAAAGTCGGTTATATATGGAAAAAGCTTTATACTAATTTATTACTTTACCAAACGGCTGTAGAACATATGGCTATTTAAAAATAATTAAATGTAATATGACTAATTCTCGCCTGCAACTTCGCTTGCACGATATATTGATAAATAAAGCATACCTTACTCAGGTTTAGTATAACTTTCTACTAGTGAAGTAATTTTTCAATAGTTTAGTCATTTCTATTAGGTTTTATAAAATATAAACAAACAGACAAATTCTACCTTTTAGCGATAGTGTACATCTGTTTATACTGTTTTACTAGTGACAAGCTCTTTTTCATCTTAATTAATATGTAATTATAATGACAAAATTTAAAATATTTCGTCATTACAGATAATATATAAAACATCGCATTACCCTTTACGAGTTGCGTAATATGGATTTAAGAATGAATGTCTCCTAGACGATGCTTCCGTCTTTTTATCTCGCGTCGATTTAAAGGCGTAGTTGCTGTCTGTCCAAGTGACCTCGAGCGCGGTCGTAAAACTAAAATTATTCTAACTATCCAGTTAAAGCTAAACTGCGGGCGGAGACAAGATTATATTCTACAAACGCTATTGTCTGTATATAAATATTATAAACGTGAAAGATTGTATGTATGGATGTTTATTACTCTTTCGTCCTTTTCGTCGGTTCGTCCCTACTTACGTTTTCATTTCTCAGAGATGAGATATTTTCCCGCAGTAAAAAGTATCCTATATGTTAACCCGGATAACCAGCTATCATCATACTAAATTTCATTAAAATCCCTCCAGTGGTTTATATTATTATTGTGATATGATATTTCGGCACTGTAGATCACTTGTACCCGTGACTATGGCGTAATATCCCGTTTTACATCAAAATAATATCGGCAGACCATGAAAGTTTAAAGACTATATTAACTATATAAGATTTAACAATTTAGTTAAAAAATTTGACCGTTTTATTCAAACTGGTTCATATAATACTACATTTTAAATAAAACTATTTTTTCGGAATTTTTCGCGGTATTATTTAGATTTTTGGTCCCCGACGCGACGCAACGTTTCGAATGCTTTACAGCAATCATGGTCACGGGAGGGACTAAGATTTTAGATGCCTCAAAGGTATTATATTTTTGTTACATTTTGTTGTAACAAAATGTAATGATGTCAGACATATCATCATCATAGCTACGTTATTATTGCAAAATATGTTTTTTTCTTAATTCTTTATTTTTAATTGAGAGTACAAATGTTGATAAACAAACAAATTTTACCTCTTTATTAATAAAAATCTTTGGATATATAGCATGGAAATTATATCTGTAAGCTGGAAAACAAGGTCATAAGTAGCATTATACGTAGACGTAGTTTAGGAATCGGCGAGGTATTAAAATTCAGAAGGAAGCCAGCTGCTAGTTGACCGCCCTTGACTCATTCGAGTGCTAATTGTCGACACAGACCATGGACGTGTATAGTTTACGCGATTTGGTAAATTAGTACATTAACATTATTTAGTTTATATTCTAACTATATATTAATTTTTTATATAATTAAATAAAAGATAAAATCTAATATGTTCTATGAAATTAAACATTATAACGTATATATATTCAGTCTTTCTAATATCCAATTACTGGGCAAGGGCCCCCTCTTAGTACGAGGAGGATCAGGCCATAGTCTACTACACTGGCTAAGTTCGGGTTGGTAGATTTCACATGTCTTTCGAAAACTTACTAGGTTCTCTTAGAGATGCAGGTTTCCTCACGATGTTCTCCTTCGCCGTAAGACAAGTGGTCATCATGTTGAAAATGATTCGCTCATGAGAATATAAGATCTGAGATTTCCATCAGCTTCACACGGTTTCCCAAGCGAGCGCGTTACAATTGGACTACCGCTGGCTACTACTAAAACGTAACGTAACAAACGCATTTTTGGCATATTTTTATTGATACATAAGCTCAATTATATAAAAAGTAAATGCATCTACAAATTCTCAATAAAATTCTTTAATTCCTTACATACATATTACCTATTATTATTATCTATATAATATATTAAGCTAACGGTTTTTTAGCGAACACCTAATTTGTATAGTCATAACTTTTAAAATTCATAACTTGCAATATCTTGTTCACATTACGTTATAAAAACTAGTGTTCGTCCAGTGGTCAAAATATTATATAGTTATATAAAAAAAGTCGGGTTTGTTACACCATTTTAACTCAAGAACGGCTGGACCGATTTTTATGATATTTGTTTTGTTGGATTTGTCTTCGCCCCGAATAGCAGAAAAACTATAAAATACTTCACGAAAAAAAAAATCACGAAAAAATAAATTGAAAAAAAATACATCTATTCCTAAGGGTCAAAATGTACGTGTGGACAAACTGTTTCCAATTTTTTTTCATTGATAACAATAAAGCTCCGCAATAGTTACTAAACAAAAGAAAAAGAAAGTTAGTTAAAAAACAGAGATTTTGTCTATATGTAAATATTATAAATGCGAAAGCGTGTATGTTGCTTTGTTGTCTTCTCCATTCCACGTGACATTGGCAAAGTAATCTGTGCTCAACTGGCACGCTTTGAAGCCATTAACAAGAAAATTGAATTGAATTGAAATTTTTTCTTGTAAACCGGTCGACACTCGACATACCAAGACTCAGACCAACCTTGGTTAAATTCAAAATCAGATTTGATTGTTCACGTTACGTCTACGCAATTTAATGTTACAATTTATTATATTACAACGAGAACCAGTCAGACTATTAATAAATAATTAATTCATATAATACGGATGTTTTCTGCACATGTTGTGTGATGATAAATAATAATAATTTTAGTTTTTGCGTTTATTTAATTATGTTATGGGATCTGTAGTTAATTAATACAGTGTTACGTATGGTTTTTAATGTTATAATGACATAATGAACTTTTATGTTAAAAAAGTCATGACTGGATTTATTTTAACATGAATACTATTAGGAGAGCCCGCGGCTACGCCCGCGTTCAATCTACAAAAAAAACTCTGGCTTTATGTTATTCAGCGACTCACCCTCGCGTCGCTCGTTTTCGTCGCTATGTATATATAATATTACTCATATAAAAATTCTAAAATCACGATTAAAAAATTGGGGGGCGGGAAGAGGAAGGTTGAAAAATACTTTACGAACTATTTTCATACCTACCAAATATACAAAAAAAAAAAACATTAAAATCGGTCGAGCCGTTTCAGAGGAATTCGACCACAAACACCGTGACACGAGATATTTATATATGTATTGTAGATTATGTAAAGCATTTTTATATTATGTATATTCTATTATTTTCCTTATGAGGTCACAAAGAACTCGCTCTATTGAGTTGAGCTTTCCTTGTGTATAAAGACAATGTTAAAAGTTGCAGTTATAAAGAAATAAACAGTGAAAATGAAATTGAATTAACATTACTAATTTAAGCTCCAAATTGTCACAAGTCAAAGCCAATTACAAGTGTAATTATTTTAAAAATCAATATTTTGGCTATTTTGTTTTTTTGGGCATTAAAGACGAAAGTAGGTATTCACAACTTTTTAAGTGTCAAATAAAACACTTCATTATTTACTCGAAACATCTGAAACGGAATTGAATAAGGACACGTACTGTATCTACGTTTTACCGTTTTACTGTGTTTACGTTTTGAAAAAAATATGAGAGTAAAATTTTTACGATGCGCGCGCACAACGACAGCCAAAAAGCGACATGATGAAGTTAGCTGAAAGCGACATGATGAAGTTAGCATTCCTTTTACGAACATAGAGTTGTGACATACGGGATGATTCAATCTTTCGTTATTTTTGTTCTTTTACACCAAAGAAGTATAACTTCTTATGTGCGTACAAAAATACACACACACACGTTTTTTTTTATATTACCGTGGGGCCACTAAGGTTTATCAATGGATATATGTATCTGTTTTGATTTTTTGTCAATGTTGTATATAAAAAAATATAGAATCGACGTCACGAGTTCACACCAAACTCGAGAAGGCGTTGGCATCGGCAAAAAGTGGTCAGTTGAAAAAAAAACATGTGGGAATGGCCGAGCCATTCCATTAACTAATATTAGATATTAAAATTTTGCCTCTAAACTTGTTTGAATAAATTTCATTACAATGATACAATCACCGTTTGCGGTTAACGATTATAATGTCTCGATTACGAATCACAATATTATACTACTTTTATATATTTGAACACAACTAGGTTCATATTCACTTGGCTATGTAAATACAATTACGTTAATTCGTTACCATTGTACATATATCAATTTTTCAGTTTTGAGATATTGTGGTCTAACTAGAACCATAGACGAAAAAAGTTTATTTGGTAATATAAAACCTATTTTTCAACTATATAATATTGCACTTAGTGGTTTTGATTCTGAAATAATATATCAAAATGTCTTAATTGCGCTGACTAGTGACGTGCACTTGTCGAAATATTATCGTACACGTTTTTATCGCGGGGTCTCTGAACGGTGCGCCGTGGGAGTGGCGACCCACGTTTAGCTCAGGTTTATATCTCATTCGTCTCATAAATAATACTTTGTTTCTATATTTAATTCAACCAATCATAAATCCTATATATCTATCAATCTATCTTTATATTGTTTTAATATTTATAAGTAATCTAGATTTTTAAACATTACCGTGGAAGCTTTGCAGTCTTACCATAAACTAATTTATGCTGATTTTACGATTTGTACTAAATTTTCGTGGGTTCTGTGGACTTCTTATGAACTAAACGAAATTCACAAAACTACTTTTTTAATAATAAACAAAAAGTTTGCTAACAAAAATGTGTTATTGATGTAGTGTCATTATGGTTCTACGCTTTATTTTCCGCGTAGTTGCTTTTGTCATATTCGCCAATAGTTTATAAGCAACTATTAGTTGGTTTTCAACGATTTTTTTTATTCGTTCCTAATTAAATTATTTAGTTACAGATGATATATCAATATAAACGACACTAACATGTCACTTGACTTAAAAGACGAGGTAAGCTTACCGAATAGATAGATATCATTGTTGTCCTTTTTTTTAAAAAACTACGCGAAATACTAGGTTTGAATAAATTATATTAACTTTAACATAATAATACATTAATACATATTATTGAATATTTCGGATGCGTAGAGAACAAACCATTTTAACACACTATTGCCTTTTACACATTCATATCGAATATCGAAGTGACGTGTGTCGGTTAACGCGTTATTTGATGCTGCATCATCAATAGTTTATCCTCTTATTTGATTTCTAATGCACGTACGAACACTTAGTATTAGGAGTATTCAATACTTGACCTAAACGTAATGATTACTCTATTAGTCTAGTTGAATGAAATTTTTTTAACTGAACTTATTTAAAATCCTAGGAAATAAATATATATGGATGGAATAAATACAGCTGTGTTGCTATTATCAAATAAAGGCTCCGAATATTAAATGCTCATAAATAATTAAAAAAATCATTAGTACATGATATTTCTATTGCATTAGTTTCTCAAAGCACTAACTAGGTTATGGAATGTAGGTAATAACTATTTTTAAAGAGATTTCATGAGCGACTTGCGGAGGCGAAGCGACTTCAACATTTTAAAATTGAAACAGGTCAGTATATATATATATATATATATATATATATATATATATATATATATATATATATATATATATATATATATATATATATAATGTAAATTATTTTTTATTCGGAGTTGTTATTTCAGGTTATTACAACAATGTCAAGACAAATGAAATTCTAAACGTCAAAATTTGTATATTTAACAGTATTTTAGAGAATTGAAGGACTACATTAAAATATTGCTGACATTTTGAAAATACATAAATAAATAAATACATAAACAAAATAATATAAATTAAAAATACCATATTATAATTTTAAGATTAGCGAGAAACTAACGCATCTTTATTGTACGAGTAGAATTTAATACGTTGACAGATGACTATTAGAAGTCATATCTATGCTTTAAGTTTTCTAGGTCTCTTATTACTTTCTTAGATTTACGCGAATATTTGACATTTTAAATAAAACTATTTTTTCTGCTTCTTTTGCAGATATATTTTGATTTTTGGTTCCCGACGTTTCGAATGCTATATAGCAATCATGGTCACGGGAGAGACTGAGGTGTTAAATGTCTCATAGGTATTATATACTTGTTACAGACAGCTTACTCACAATATAAATACTCGTAAATGAATTCAAAAAATTGAAAAATAGCACCAAAGTACCTTACATTTTTTTCTAGGTCTTTTATCGATGGACGTTGACTGACGTTCCTAGCTGGACTAACATAAACACATATATCCAAAGAACTTGACCTAATAACCCCACCCCATACATCAAAACAAAAAAGCCATTAAAAAAACAAACAAACAGGTATATTGTACCTTATAGGTCACGTGGAAAATATTTAAATAGCCGAGTTCATTGAATAAGGGTTATGCAAATGGGGGGGTCATTCAATTTGGCCGGTGTACGCCGGTGCCACTCGTGCTTGTATGGTAACCGCTTCCGATGTGATTAGTGGCAGGGCCTAAGTAAAGGGGTGAAGCGATCTCGCATATAAAATACCACAATATATAATAAAATACCACAGTATAAAATACTACTATACTATCTAGTAGCAGCATCCTAGTTGTCTTTTGATGAGAGAGATCACCCAAGTCAGATTCACTGCTTCTAATAATAATTAATTTTAAGTTTAATTTCTAATTTTTCGGGGAGCCGGGAGCCTAACCCATTTTTTTTCGCAAAATCCTTATTTGAACTATTACGATCGTTAAAAACAGCCAAAACAATCCAAAGCTGTCCCCATGGAACAGCATATTATTTAATGTATAGATTACATTTACAGTGAATAAATTAGATAACATATGAAATGCTTGTCCTTATAATTATTTGTATATTATTATTTATTTTTTAAGAGAAGTCCATGATTTCCTCTGCCTTTTAGAATTTAAACCACTTAAAGGACAAAGAACTCGCCTATACTCGCAGTGTATGCCTATAAAAAACTGTTTGTCAAACAGATAGCGTATCGTGTATTGGGGAGGAATATCGGTATTTGAACTAACTCATATCCATAGAATTGCATGAATCTCACTGGCACCTGATTGTTTTTAAAGTAAACTAGTTGGAGCCTGCGGATTAACATGTGTTTTTTTTTATATTCTTCAACTGTAAAAAACCTTTTTTAATGCTGGAAAATGCATTTACGCATACGTGGTAAATGCATTTCCGCGGGAATCACATAAGCGGGTAACACGACAAGGGGTCTCATTTTTTGATAAAAAATTGCGTATAATTTTTAGATGTAATACGTCTTTTTAAGTTGACTTTAGCCGAAGATAACATTTTTTCTGCATGCCTATAAGTTTTATCAAAAACCGTTCAATAATTTACGCGTGATTGAATCATAAACATTCAAACATTTTCATTAAGTTTGATATTAATAGGACATTGAGCTTAGCTTCCTATTTTTTTAGCTCATGCTATGTTACATTTATATCTTTTAATCTGTTACCGAGTTATTTCAGTGCAAAAAGAAAATTAAAAAATAGGTAGGTATACATTTTTGGATTTTTTAAGTTCGAATAATAAATTACTTCATTATACATCATAAATATTTTGGGACCTTAACACACAGCACCATCTAGTTCCAAGGTAAGCTACGGGGCTTGTGCTATGGATATCAGATAGTTGATACACTACATATAACTTTAAATACATACATGTTATAAATATAAACACTCATGACTGGAATACAAGCATTCGTGCTTATCACACAAATGAATGCGCCAACAGCAGGACTCGAACCCGTGACCGCTGGCACATTAAGTAGGGTCACTACAAACTGAGCCAAACGTGTTGACAAGTAAATAATAAATATTAAATTCTTATATTTAATTTTTTTTTATTTAATTTTAAAACAACACCTCTTCTATAATGCTTAAGCTATTCACATATTATTATTAGGATTATGATGTTCTCCTGACCGATTCCAGCCACGGCGGCCACTCTCATTGAGACTAGCCAACTGCGCAGGAGATATTATAGTGCACAAGTGTACGCGCAGACACAAGTGTACTCTCTATTCCTGCACTCTCATACTCTGGTGGGACGACCACTCGACACGACTAGTGAGAGTTAAGGCGCAGGACCGACGGCTTTACGTGCTCTCCGAGGCACGGGGGTGAAACACCGCCAACTTCCCAACTCCGGGCTGTTACTGAGGCTTACTGTACAGAAAGACTCAATAACTAAACTTGGCCCGACCCGGGACTTGAACCCAG
This sequence comes from Brenthis hecate, assembly GCA_951806755.1. Classification (NCBI taxonomy): domain Eukaryota; kingdom Metazoa; phylum Arthropoda; class Insecta; order Lepidoptera; family Nymphalidae; genus Brenthis; species Brenthis hecate. The sequence continues at coordinate 22,185,942 of OX638250.1, forward strand.
GACCTCTACACAACACCACCGAGGCAGTTGACTAGGATCACGGTAATGTAATGCATACAGTACTCCAACTCGGGCCTGTCCTTGAAATAATTACCTACAGCCGAGCGGCACGTACCCACGGGACAGGGCTGCCCGAGTGCCCGCCGGCCAGTAGTTTCATCTACCTACTTGAGTTTCTTTCTAATTTTGTGATTTCGAATATTATATGTTTTATTTATAACTATTATTAGTAGATTTAATTAAAAAATCTCAAATTTAAGGGTGGTATGTGACCCTTATAAATTTGAGATTTAAAAATATTTGCGTCTCGAGTGAGACGTACGAAAAGTTTATTGTTAAATTTAATAGTATAAAGAATCCGCATTCGGATAAAAAGTTTAATTAAAAATACTTTAATTTTTAATTTAATTAATTAATTTTTATTTTTAAAACATACTTGTTTGACATTAGCGAAGTTACGGGAGGAATAAAATTTTTATTTTTATATCAAAATTATAAAAGTTACATAACATAACCTTATACAATTTTCGTATCCAATTATACGATGTGGCAGCCCCGCACGGTTGTCTACCGAGTGTATACCGAACGCGACGCGCGTAGGTATAACTCGATTTTCGACCGTTTGTATGAAGATGGAATACTGTATGTAATATTACCTTACCGTGCTAGGATTATAGGAGCTGATTAGAAAGTCGTCGTTGTCTCCGTAGGTGTCCGAAGCATTCGACGGCAGATAAACCTACATTATTAGCCATTGTAATTCCTGTGGAAGCAATTAATGTAACTAGCTATTAGAAGTGATTTTACATTTCGGTATCAGTTTAATATCTTGGTTTATTATGAAGAAAAATTGTTAGTTTGTAATTTTTTATTATTTTGAGTGAAAGAAAACAATCTCTAAAACTACTGAAATCATTATTAACATTAACTTATAAATATCCTAGAGTATTGTCGCGGAACATTTATACCTACTAATATTATACTACTGAACCGATTTAGATGAAATTTGCTAAGAAGATAGTTTGAGAACCTGGGAAGGACATCGGATACTTTTATACCGGAAATCATCCCTAAAGGAAGTGAAAACGGGGATGTAAGTTTGTATGGGGAGTCGCTAGTTGTATTTATAAAGATGTAGCGTGTAAGCGGTACCGCGGTCAATAAATAGTAAAAATACAAATTTTGAAATTCGGTACAGAGATAGATTATATTCTGGAATAGCACACAGGCTACTTTTTATCCCAGAAAAATATACGGTTCCCGTGGGATAGATTTGTTTTTGTTTTACTAGTAGTTAGCTAGTTTTCTTTTTCTAGTTTAGTATATATATAAATTTATTTCGTGTACCTCCGAAGCGGCTCTAACGTTTTGGATCAAATTTTGTATTTAGATAAGGGTTTGCTTTTTAAGTTTATCTACATATATATCAAATTCTCCATGCATAAGTCCTGAGCGTGAAAAAAACACGCTTTCGCATACTAACGAGCTTATCAACAAAACAAAACAAGTCCAATTTCCTTGAATCATATTGAAAAAAGTATATAAAAATGATACTATTATTATTACTTAAACTTTTGAGAAAAGATATATCACATTTTTATCGAGTAGTATAAAATGATATAAAAAACAAAGGATATTAAAAAAAAATTGTTAAAACTGTTTTAGGTTTTTCCTTAACATTCTGATAACATCTTTTTGGAGCAAAAACATTTGAACTATTTCAGAAAACAAGATTACGGGCAATGACCTCGTCTGCACTTGTACAGTCAAGTTATACCGATAAAGAGGTTTTTTGTGTTGTTGTATAGGTACATATTTATTATGATTATTATAAGTATACTAGCATTGCCCGCGGCTCCTCCCGCGTTCAGATGACTAAAAACCAAATTCTTAGGTTTTACATATTAGTATACTCTTACAATGCAGTTTTTGTATTTTTCCTCAGAAATGAAATATTTTCCCGCGGTAAGAAGTATCCTATATGTTGACCCGTATAACCAGCTACCTTCATACCGAATTTCAGCAAAATCCCTACAGTGGTTTTTTCGTGATGCGGTAACAGACAGACAGACAGACAGCCAAAAATTCTAAAAACTATAGATTCTGTATCTGTATGTATTCTGTATGTATATATATGAATAATGTCTATTGCAATAAGATTTTCCAAAAAATATTTAATGTACACATTCGGCTTATTTAGAATTTTATTATATGTATAGATAAAGTTACGAGTTGGTTATTAAGAAATTAGACAGCTTTTTGTTGGCTAAAAAGTTTAAGATATTGTTACAGGGGTTTTAACTTATGCAAATATTGAAATCGATTATTTAATAGACGTTTATTATGTTAATTTAACACTAGTAGAACCTAAGTATTTTGATTTTTTAATGAATGCCAATAAAAAATTGTCTAAAAATTCTCAAGTTGAAAGATTGCAAGACTAATTTATCTAAGAAGCAACAGTCCGTCCGGAGGCTAAATTTTCAATTGTTGTAAATATTTGTATGTTTGATTATGTTTGTTTTACGAAGTTACTATTTAGATTTATTTTATTATAATTGAAATTATTCACAAAAACAGGCAATATATATATATATATATGTATATATATATATATATATATATATATATATATATATATATATATATATATATAATATGTAGGAAGAAAAGCGAGAAAGTGACTACATTTTTTTGAAACATGTACATAATAAGCAAATTAAAACAATAATATTATAGAGACGCATATTATAGAACTTACTTTTTTTTATAAAATAATTGTATTTTGAGAAAATTGGCGAGGAAATCATAACAAATCCTTCACTTCATCTCCATTGTGATTTATGATTGTTATACTGTTATACTGAAAATTTTGCACCAAGATGGAATGGAATAGAACCCGCTGCCTGTGGCATAATACGTGTATCCCTGCACCATAATGGTCTTGATTTGAAGATGAATATGTGTTAAAAATATTTAGTCAATTAAATCATTTACATTGACAAGTGAACGAACTTCGAGCGTTAAGTCAAACACTAAAAAATAACAGATCCCCGCCTACAATATAATCAGTGTTTATTTGGCGAGTTAATAGATGGTTAACCGACATGTGTCATATCTATTATCACGCTTGAATAATTGGTACATGTGGGGGGGTCGAGACGCTTTTTCGGAATACGAAAACAACTCTTAAGACGTTATCGGTGTTAATATTTTTAATGTAACTCATGAATCATAGGTATAGTATGTACAATAAACATGTTATATGATTAAATGGAGGGGATTGAGTTTTCCAGACTTAGAAACGTTCTTTTACTCTTTAGTTGAATAAGAATGCGAAACCATTACACCAAAACTATATGTTATTTATTTTAAATAAATTATATATATGAGTCTCTCCCGTGACCATGATTGTTGTAAAGCATTGGCAACGTGAGGAACCAAAAATCAAAATAAATCCGCGAAGAAATCCGAAAAGATAGTTTTATTTAAAATGTCAAATGTTCGCGTAAATCTCAGAAAGTATTTTATGTTATTTAAAAAAAAATAGTTAGTTTCAATATTTCATTTCAAATAGAATAATGATATGTAATTCTCACATAATTTTCAGATAACTATTCTTCTACCACAGTAGTATGACGTCTTGTCCTAAGCTTCACGATGACAATATTAAGTAAAATATAAAATACTAGCATTGCCCGCGGCTCCGCCCGCTCCAAATGACCAAAAACCAAATTCTTAGGTTTTACATATTAGTATACTGAAACATTTTCCCGCGGTAAAATGTATCCTATATGTTGACCCGGATAACCAGCTATCACCACAACAAATTTCATCAAAATCCCTCCAGTGGTTTTTCTGTGATGCGGTAACAGACAGACAGACAAACAGACGGACAAAAAATCTAAAAAGTATAGATTCGGCCTCTGTATCGATAATAATGTTTATTATTATATATTTCATCCAGATCCATTCAGCCGTTCTGGCGTAAAAGAGTAACAAACATGCATCTTGACAAACTTTTACATTTATAATATTAGTATATGGATCAGTATGGATTTATTTCGTGTATCTTGGAAACGGCTCTAACGTTTTGGATCAAATTTTGTATTTAGATAAGCGTTTGTTTTTTAAGTGTATCAATAAATGTGTATGTAACTTTTATATATTTTTTCAAAAACGTTGAGCGAATCTCGTTCGCCTAGTATATCGATAGTAGTACTATCACTAATTACAGTACGGAACCCTCGACGTTCGATTCCGACTTGCACTTGCCCGATTTTGACATACACAATAATTATATAAATATTTTGTGTATTTATCACGCCTTTAGCAATACACATTCATAGTTCTGAGATTATCACATACAATTGTACAAAATTGTTGAGCCGGTGTACTTAAAAAGATTGCTGGCGTCTTAAAATATTTTCTTTAAGTGCATTCAGTTGAGTGGCGCGTTGTGTAATTTGTAGGTGAAAGGTTTCTATAAGCTCGTATAATAGTTTTTGAGTGATGCACTAACATACACTTAGCGGAGGCTGTCGTTGCAATACAAATAATGTCTTTAATTATCCAAATAGTCATCTATACTAATATTATATATGTGAAAGTTTGTGAGGATGCATGGATGTTTGCTTCTCTTTCACGCTTACGGATCTGAATAAAATGCTCGGAGACATATTATAGTCCGGAATAGCAAATGGGTTACTTTTTATCCCGGAAAAATGTACTGTCCCCGTGGGATAGATTTGTTTTTGTCTAGAGACGAACCCGAAGCAAAGCGAGGATGAGTCGCTATTCTGAAATAAAAAAGAATTTTTAATTTAATTGTTTGTTTATTGTTTTCTACGCGATATTTTCGCGTTTTATTAAAAAAGGAGTGACAAACATAAGCACACATACATACAAACTATCTCATTAAAAGTATGTATATATAATAAATATTAATATTTTACAATTTACACTAGAATTTACGTGTATTTAAAGTTGAACTAACCGTAGAGAATTAAAGTTTTTATGAGAAATAAAATACACCTACTATTACGAATAGGCACAACTCACTGCATTGCACTACGAGTACGTTAAAGTATTCGAAAAATGTTTACAGAAACGTTAAAACGTGTTTTAAATAACAATTATTTATTAGTAGCACGAACACTACTTATGTATCACATGTAAGTGTGTTTATATTCAAATTTAATAATATATTATGTTGTGTTGTTATTCAGTTTTAAATTGCGTGCAAAAAATAATATTTTTCATTCACATTATGATATATATATATATATTAATGACGTAATGGCAGTGTACTATTTAGGTACGTACACTTAACCCTCTTTCTATGTACGCGAGGTAGTAGCTTTTATTTCTGATATAGATATTTATTTAGGGTTCCGTAGTCTAAAGAGGTTTTTAGCACACCTCGGAATCAGATTACGCCTACACTTATTCACTCTGTAACGTTTCGGTAGGCAATTGAATTTTTTACAGAAAACGAGGAATTTCTCAACGAAATAAACATTTTAAATAAATGGAAGTTACCCTAATATAGTATTCAGCCCTTTTTAACGTCCCACTGCTGGGTACGGGCTTCTCATCAATACAAGAGGGATCAGGCTATAGTCGACCACGCTAGCCAAGTGCGGGTTGGCGGACTTCACATGTCTTTCGAAAACTTGTGAGGTTATCTCAGACATGCAGATTTCCCCACGATGTTTCCCTTCACCGTAAGACAAGTGGTAATTATGTTGAAAATGATTCGCATATGAAAATATGAGAGTTGCGAGCACCCTAATATTATACCCTAGTATAATAAAAATATTTTATTATATATCAACTTTCTTCATTCATATAGCTTCACAATTATACCCTGGCTTTATGGACAGTTTTTTTCTATATTAGTGAAAACTCAAAATCCCTGAACTGAAATGTAAATTAACCTATTAATAAGACTTTTTAAATAACTTTTAAATAGTCAATGCAATTTAAAGAGCGTCAGAGTACTCAGCCTGAAAGGAAGCTACAATATGTTCGGAATCTACTCCGCTGAAAAGAGCCGGCGGAAACTCTACGGTTGGACTTTCGATTGTTCACTGTTAGATATAATTATATATTATTGTATGGCTAAGGTTAAACAACGGATAAAAGTCATGGTACAATTGCCCGGTCGTTAACATTAATCACCCTAAAAGAACTAACAATTTACTCCCATAAAGTATATAGCGTTAAGGCATTTGCGTATACTCACGGTCCATTATAGCATAACTTGCGAAAGCATGGCGTTGACAGAAAACGGTCGACCACAACCGTTTTAATAAAGAATGCTACAAAAACACTACGTACTTATATACATTCGTATGACCTACCGTAATGCATATCAGGTTATTACTTCGCCTTGTTCGGTTAAATATAGGGAAATAAGAAAAAAAACATAAGACAGGTGCTGCCGGTATACAGGATGTTTGAAAACTGTGCGATAGATCGATTATGTAAATGAGCATTATAAATCGGATTATGTTTTTATTACAGTTAGTATAATAATAATTTTAAATTTGCTGTCACTGTGAAAAATTATAACATGTAATTGTCAATAATAACATGGTCTTTAACAAGTTTAACTATTATATTACGTTTTTATCCGAACTCATAGAAAGGAAGTAGGTACAAAATACTCTGACCTTTTCATGCCTTTAATAGGAGAATGGGAAGATATGATATTATTTATTGCACTTTAAAATTAGATAAGAAACTTATAAGACGAATCTTTAAAACACAAAAATCTTTCAAAATTGCTTGAATAAGTCTAATGAAAAAACTTTAATTTCATTTCATTTCTTGCAGTCAACTGTCAGTGGACTGTGGAGCAACCCCATGGTTGTTATGGTCTGCTTTGGCAGACCTGCCGTCGGGGCGTCGTGGTTGAGTGCGTAAGCGATCCTGCGACCCCCCTTTAAGACGGGGGAGGTTCTGTTGGGTTTTCGTGGGTAATACTGGCTTTTCCGGTGAGTTCCACACCTCGTGCCTAAATGCATTTCCCAACGTTAAAAAAAGGGCTATAGCCCTTTACTATATATTGCACACTATTGCGCTATTATAATAGCGCAATAGTGCAATATATAACACGACAAATGCAAGTAAAGACGCGTTATTCAATAAGCTTATATTTCTCAAGAACCATTTGACGGGAAGTATGAAGTACTATATCGGATTACTATAAATGCGAAAATTTGTAAGAGTGTATATTTTTGTTATTGGCGTTGCTGGATGGGTTTAGATTAAAGTACAAATATATACAGTAATACAGAGCACACCCAAGCGACGCAAAGGTAATTAGTTAATGTCATATAAAGTAAGACCATAAAGTAATTTGTTGTTATAATTATCACGTGAATATTAAAAACCAATACTAATTCCAAATATTTTATTTAGCATTAAATAAATGAGTATAATTTTTTACGGAATTCATGAGAGTCTACAACCAGTTCGGAAAGAAAATTCCTCAGATCTCACAAGAACTGGCGAAAGGAATTCAGCGAATAGAATTCATTCAACTAGAATTATTTTTAGGGTTCCGTACCTCAAAGGTAAAAAAGGGAACTCTTATAAGATCGCTCTCTTGTCCGTCTGTCCGTGTGTCCGTCCGTGTGGCATAACCAATTTTCTCAAGAATGGGTGAACCTAGCAAATTGAAATTTATAACCAGATACTGAGGTCTATAGTCCCTATTAGGCGTATAAAAATTAAGGTCCTGAGTCAACACGATAAAAAGATATGGACAAATTTAGTTTTTTTTTGTTTTGAATTGAAATTTCCCTTGTGCTGTAAGACCTTGCTTTTAACCAAAATTGACACAAGAATCACGAAATTTGACAAATGACTAAATTTGAGAAAAGCAAGGTCTCGGTTAAAGCACAAATAAAGGAAAAATTCCAAAAAATAAAAAAAGTTGAAAATTAAAGTTAAACAGATTTCCTACAAATTTGTACGGAACCCTCGGTGGGCGAGTCCGACTCGCACTTGTCCGTATTTTTTTTAAAACCTTGTTTTGAAAGTAAACTTACAAATTACAATAATGTATGTACACGTTTACATTTATTATAAAAGATTCTAGATTAAGAGTCCACACATTTCTACACAGTGTAAATTAAAAAAAAAACACACGAACGATTATCAAAAAAAAAAAAACTTTACGATGTAATAAATCATACGACTTCCATCTTGTATCATTACTGAAAAATAAACATTAAAATTTAATTGTTTCTCTAATTAAAACACACTGTATCACGGGGTGTAAGCAACAGGTGGGCTCTCGCGTGCCGCTAACAAAGGTAATGCCGATTTCCTAAATAACTTTAATCGTCTTAAGTTTCATCGTAGAGCAACAACGTACCAGCTGCAGTACGAATGAAATTAAATATATGGTTTTAAAAGGTTATCATAATGGGCCTTACAATTAACATTTTATTTTGTATTTTTTAATATTCTCAGAAGTAAGATATCTCAGGAAGAGTCAGCATCATGTTTCAAAACTTATATATTTTAACTAGATTTAGTTACAATTTATTAGGAAACACTTATTCTCAACAATTTCTTATTGCTTTCCTCAAGCGTAAAAATCACGGATAGCATCCACACATCAACCCCCCGTCGCCCAATTCCCTCTTTTGTTTATTTATAAAGTACGCTTTAGTTTTTTTGAGTTGAACCCTAATACTTTTTCTAAAATAAAAGTAGCTATGTTATTCCCTATAATATCAGCTATCGTTCAGTGAAAGTTCCATTAAAATCAGATCAGCCGTTTCAGAAATTATCTGGAACAAGCAGACAGACGGACAAAAATTAAAAAAAAAATGTTTTTCTTATAAGTACCTACCGTATATAATTTCATATGCATTAAATAAAACGCTGTTATTTTAACATTACAAACAGTCACTACAATTTTATTTATCTGTATAGATTTATTCTTTCTATTTTCAATTGCATTTTTATTATTTAATTATTTTTTTCGTCCTGACCATTCTCATAATTTTTAACTGCCTGATTTATAAAGGTATCAAAATTTGTGCGTCCGTTTCGTCAGTGTGGCCAGTACAATCAATTAATTACTGTTTTATTATACACTAAAAAAGCGAAACCTTACACTATTTATTGAAAGACTATTGGTTTTTTGCAATGATTCAATTATTGTATTGATTTTAAAAAAAAAACTTTAAGCCTTTATTTGCTAATTAATTATGTAAAGTAGGTAATTGCAATTTTTAGTTAAAAATTAATTTTATTATCGATGCTAATTAACATCTACTCACAATTCTAATTAAAAAAAACTGTCTGTGAGTTTTATTAACTCTAAACTCTTAGAGCAATAAAGCTGAGCCAACGGAGCAATAAAGTGTTTTTTCAATATCTTTAAGAAATTATTATTATTAGCCATAGGAAAAAAATAGTAAAAATATTATGGAGGTTATTAACTTATTATTCCATATAGAACCTCCTTGAGTTTTTCATATACTATCAAAGGTACCACAGTTAGTGATATATTTTTAGTAAAGGAAAACAAAACAAAGATCAATTTAAAAAAATGTACACATATACTACATACAAATATCTATGTGTTTATTTCAAATACTATTTTTTTATTAGAAATCTTTAAAAACCACTAAGTTTTTGAATTTTAAGCCCTATAGCCCCAATAAACATTTTTTGTATATTTTTACCTCATTTTCATAAAACATCGATTTATAAAATATACTAAACATAAAATCAATTAGGTATGTCATAATATCGTAGCTAAATCGATTCATTGAATTATTGCAGTAATCTACGAAGGACTCGTGCATCACTGCACCTGCTTTGTGGAATGTTAGAGAAAAAAAAGTTAGTTTTTTTTAATCTCCTCTTGGACATCCTATAATGAAGGTGTTGGTAGAATAATGGGCTTAATTAGATGAACTTTAGTAGAAAAAAGCAGGTGATCCATAAAAACTTATAGAAATTAAATGTAATTTGTGAAAAACAATAAATAATTGTGGATATTTCTGTTAGTTTGTATGTTTATCTGATGCAAACTGAGGAAGTAAACGATCTAAATTAACTTTTTGTTAGGACAATTTAGTTAAAGGTGTTATTCACTTATGGATTGTAAAAAAGAAATGTAAAGAGTAAACATTGCCATCTGTTTTAACTATGTTATGTGTGGAGACCAATACAAATATATGCCCGTAACGAGATTCGAACCTGATATATCTACCTTGTACATATCAATTCTATATATAGTATATACATATAATTATACGTTAAGAATATTTTCACTGCCCTTTTTAATTATAAGGAGTTGATGCAATTTAACATTGCGTGTGTGGTCGCGGTAATACTGTATCGGACAAGCTTAATAAGGGTTTAAAATATTACGCTGTCTTTTTTTTTAAGTTTAGTAGGTCTAGATGTTATTTTTTTAAATGTTTATGGCTGTACCTTGTAGATCACAGGTTTGAATTTCGCTGGAGACAAATCTTGCATATCTGTATCCTGTGCTTGTTCAACGGACTTTCGACACTGGGCAAATTAGTGTAGGCAATGGTCACCTAGATTTTTGTTTACAACCACTATGACCATAGATGACCATTACCCATAAAACATGGGATGACCATTACCCATAAAACATGGGAACGCTAGAATTTCTTTCTCCGTGATAAAAAGTCACTTAAGCCACTGACAACCAAATCTTTTAATCACCTATAAAAAGTCACGGTAAAATGGGGACGAGCAGATCAAAAATTATACAAAATTATTCTATTTTATCCCCCTAAGCAAACAATATATCAAGTATGAAAATCGAATCTGCTACCTCTGGCGTAGAGTACAATGCCATTCAAGCTTACACGCTGCGTCACAACGGTAAAAACATAACAAAAAAATACTAGTTTAAATGTAAGAAGCTAATGAGGAAACTAGCACCTGTATGATGAAGGATGGTTAGCTCTTATCATAACTTAGTGTAGAACGCAAAAGGCCAAGTTGTTTGAGATATGACAATACATTATGTTTATAATTAAAACAAAATGTGCATAAGAAATAAAAGTATAAGTATTGTAAAATATTTTCTTAGACATTTCCGTTACTTTGTAATTTTTTAATTTATTTTGCTATTTCTATATAACTAGCGACTCGCCCTCGCTTTGCTCGGTTTCGTCCCTAGCTTGATTCTCCATACAAACTTTCATCCCCATTTTCACCCCCTTAAGAGATGATTTCCGGGATAAAAAGTATCCTATGTCTTCCCCGGGTCTCAAACTATCTTCTAACCTAATTTAATCTAAATCGGTACAGTAGATCTAGAAATTACCCCCTACAACGTCACAAACTCACAAACTTTACCTTTTTATAATATTAGTATAGATAATATATATATGCTATTTTTTTAATTTAATTTTTAGAGCATTAGTTATCAAAACATTATTATAATTTCTTTAATAAACGATATATTTTTGTTTAATTAATATCTACTATTTTATATTAATATTATCTAAATATGATAATATTAATATGAAATAGAAGATACAAATATCCATACTAATATTATAAATGCCACAGACTGTCTTCCTGTTCGTTCGTTACCTTTTCACGCCTAATCCGCAGAAACGATTTAGATGAAATTTTTTATGAAGATAGTTTGAGACCGTGAGAAGGACATAGGATAGCTTTTATCCCGAAAATCATCCCTTAAGGGTGTTAGAAAGAAATAATTGTTTTTGATTTTTAATTAGGTATTGAAAAATTAAAAATCTAATTTTGCATTAATATTAAAAGAAAACTTAATTAAAAATTATCTTAACAGATCTATAATGTATATACAGTGTACACTATCTGTAAAAATTATTTGTAGTAAGCCAGTAATAAGTAAAAAAAGTTTTCAATATTTTACAATAATTGAACTTCCTATAATAACCAAATAATATTTTTATTAAAGGTCAGCAAACTTACAGCAATGTGCATAAAAACAGTACACAACGTAAAGTTGTAATTTGCAATATTCTGACATTTACTAAAAGCCATTAACCACAATAGTGGAGGTCCCTGGAAACATGCAAGCATGTGTACGTTAAAAAATTTCACCCTTCTCGATCTTTAATAATGACAATCTATTTAAAACCTTAAAGTTTCACAAATAGGGTACAATTTACATAAAACTCGACCGCAGATGCGTTCACAACACCTGCCAATCTGTGCGCGGGCGCAGGTGACTGTTGTTTATATTTTTTTCACCCTTAGAAGCAAGATGGCTCGAGTTTAAACAAGTTAATGACCTGCCTTAGTAACGTTTTAATAAAACGGTAATTACATTTTTATTAGATTCCTTTTACTTAACTTAGCAGAAGAATCCGATAAAGTAATGAAAGAAATAAGCTGTAACAACTTGTAGGCACTTTGTTGTATGGGAGAGAAAATAAAAAATATCGATTCAATGATTTTTACTTTTTAAGCCCTTTTTAAAATAAAACTATCTTTTCAGGTCATTATATATGTGACCTATAATATGTCTAATACTTTAGTCTCTCCCTTAGTGACCATGATTGCTGTAAGCATTCGAAACGTCGAGAACTAAAAACCAAAATAAATCCGCGGAAAATGTTCGAAAATATACTTTTATTTAAAATGTCTGTATGTTCTTTGATTATACAAATTTAACTTCTCTATTATAATGTATAGTTAGTATTTTCTTAGATTTACGCGAATATTTGACATTTTAAATAAAACTATCTTTTCGGATTTATTTTGATTTTTGTTCCCCAAACTTTGGTTCGTTGGTGGGAACCAAAAATTAAAATAAATGTGCGCGAAAAAATCCAATTATATAAAAAAGATAGTTTTATCTATAGTATATAGTTATTTAACTTATACCATAAGTACGACATAAATTTCCATTTACTCTTTCCTGTGAATTAGGTTGCATGGATTTCCGCTAATCGATATATTGTTAAATAATATTATTTAAATACATTGACATATTTCTATTTTCTAAGAAAAATAAGTCACGAATACCTCTGACATGGTAATGACATCATGATTTTCTATTTAATGTCTCAATTTGTATTTCCATTGCATATCTTGTCATGCTGTGAATGAAAATGATCGTATCGATAAACGGACCTTTTCTTGGAAATTTTATCATTGGAGTCCAACTCGAACATTTGTGCATAAATATAAATAACAATATAGATAATGTACCAAAATGTTTGATTTGATTTAAATGTCAAAAGTGTATTTATAACGTTTAGTATGGATTTCTCAGAAATGAGATATTTTCCCGCAGTAAAAATTATACTATATGTTGACCCGGATAACCAATTATCATCATACCAAAAACGATACCTACTCTAATAAAATACCAAACTTTACAATTCGGTGCATATCCCAAGCTTTTTAGAATTATAATTAAAATTATATTATATACATACGATTCACTAAGACCAATCACGACATTGACTTACCTTCAGTTTGTTGTTTGTAAGTGTAACGATTTTTTTTTGTAAAAAAATAAAATAATTATTGTATATAATACCTACTCGTATATTAACACTTTCTTAGATTGACGCAAATGTATGAAAAATTAAAAAAACTACCTTTTCGGATTTTTTCGCGGATTTAGTTTAATTTTTGGTCCCCGACGTCCTGTTTGCTTTACGGCAATCATGGTCACGACAGAGACTCCCGCAAAAATTTCGCGAAAAAATCTAAAACATAGTTTTATTAAAAATACGTATATGAAATAAAATTTAAGCAAGCCTACTTATTTTAGACTAGAAAAGTTAATTATTATTGAGATAATCATATGGAAATTTAAATTATAAGTATGTAAAACATTACATACTTATAATTTAAACCTTACCTGTTCACATTTAAGCCATAGTATAATGGTAGAGTCGGGTCGCCTCAGCTGCCCTTCACTTAGCTTCTGTTCGTCCAGTATCTCACTATGCCGTCGCCCAGATTTTAACCATACTTCGATTGCTCTAAAACAAACATTTTTAAATTAGTTTTATTTATTCTACAGTGAAAATACTTTCCGACAAAATTTTCCTTAAAGTAAGAAACATAAAAATTAAATACCTGATATTTTTATGATATATTAAATAAAATTTTTGCTATTATAACTTTTGATGAGAAATGTTTAGTAAGGTAGGTTATTCTAAATGTAACAATTATTTTAATAAATTTGATCTAGATTATTTTTACTAGTTTTATTTAAAAATGTCAAAAATTCGCGTAAATCTAAGAAAGTATTATTGATCTAGATTAGTTACAAGTCTGAATTTAAAACAAATAAAAGGTTATCAACTTCATTTTTTTTTCAGCAATTTTAATTGGGAAAAGTTCTATTATTTATATATAAAAAATTTGAACAGTTAAACCTGAAAAAAAAATCTATTAGTGTAGGTTTAAATTATCACGATTTGTAAATTCTGGGATATTTAATTTATTTACTAAATATATACTCCTACATACATATAAATACATTTCTCGATAAAAGCTTTGAATATATATTTGTAAACCTCATTTGGAAGTATAAGACGTTTTTAAATTTGACGTTCTATCCCTGTAATGGCACTTTAAAAGTCGTAAAAGTGCACTTGAATTAAGCCCACGACCGTAGACGAGATCTTTCTAGTAGTAACAATCTTAGATACAAAATAAAATGTAGGTATAAAAATAACTTTTTTATATTCCATACATTTTAACTCGTATTTTGTGAAGTCCTTCAGTAGTCAATATAATTTCAATTTAATAATATAATATATGATAATAGATATATGTATCCATGTTTTTACACTGATTTCGCCATTTCAATCTCGTTCAGAAAATATACATATTTGTATGGGACATTCAAGTACTTAATTTTTAAGACGTTTTCATTCACACTGCTAATAACACTGTTGTTAGTAATATTTTTTTCCAAAAGGTGGCGCTACGTATATGATATTAGCGACTTACCCTCGCTTCGCTATGATCCATGCGTTACTCCAGCTTATAGAAATTTGTGAAGGAGTAACACACATAAAAACAAACTTACATAAATACATAAACATACATACAAACTTTTACATATATAAAAGAATTCTTATACCTAATAATTATAAAAGGCACCTAGGGATGTACATAGATTGACCTGAGCGAAGCGAGCCTAAGTCGATATTTATCGTTCTAATTAAAATAATCTACTGAGAGATATAAAATATGCATAGAAAGGAAAGCGAAACAATGTCGGTAGCTGGATAATATGTACCTCCTATACTCCAATACCGCAACATAAATCAATAAGTAATAACTTGTAATAAAAACTGAGTGCTTAAGGCCAGTGCCAGCCATAAGCCAGACGATAAAAAAGTAACAGGTGGGCCATCGACCCCGCTTACATCATGGTGAAAAAAAATGCATTATAACTAGCTGTATTCGGTTCGATTCCCATGTAGCGTTCTTTCACTAATTAACATTATTTGTGTTTCTGATGTTTATTTTAAACTAGCTTTATTCTGCAGCTCCGTTATTGTAGTACTTTCGTTAAATATTTGTACGTAGGCACTTTTAGTGACAATATTTTAGAATTGCCTCAGAATTCTAGATATTATCTATAGGATTCCATAGACACATAAAACAAATGTCGCCTCCAGTTTACATAGAGTACTAGTGACCCGCCCTCGCTTCGCTCATGTCAACCTACATCTGCATGACTTTAAACTGAACAATATTTATTTTTGTTTCAATGTGAATTCAAATTGTTTCTACTAATACTCTAGGTTACCATATGATAGGTAACCAAACACCAAGTAAAAAGGTAAGAATGTATACTTAAACCTGTTTAGATAGCTGATATATAACAAAACTTTGTAAGATACTTCCAAAAAAAGAATATAGTAAAGTGTACTAGCTCTTGGGCTACAAATAGGCAAATGGATGAAAAACATTGTTTCTGTAATATCTATAGGAAATTTTGTGCCTAATATGTAGGTACTATAACAAAAATTTATTCTAACAAAATTAAGATAAATTGAAGACCTCCTCTCAAGAAGTCGGTTAACAAACGATATTATTTTAAAATCTCATCTTTCACTTTGACAATTGGCTATATCAACGTCCGTTCTCTTTGTCCCGCCATTTAGTTCATTATTTGTCATCCGAAGAAAGGAAATTACTACAATTTCGGCACGTTCCCAGAACGCTTGAATGGGTCTAATTTAGCCGTACGAATCTTTCGTATTAATTAATGTCGATTTGTGATTGTTATAATTATTTAATTTCACTTATAATATGCAATAAATTGTTTCTAACATGTCAAACAATGATATATGATGTAGATAAGAAGTATAAATATTTTGTTAAAAAAGTTAGGTTTAAGATAATAAAAAAAAATATAACAGTATAATTAATAATCTACTTAGTATTTTGAAAATTTTTATTCTACCGACCATCTCTAAAATATAAAAATTATTGAGTTACTTTTTTGAAGTCGATCAAAACTTTGTTATAAGAGACATATAGATTAAAATACCTTATAAAAATGTTTAAATATACATAAATATATATTTAAAAATGATTATTTAAGATCTGTTCATTACTTTATTACACTTGTACACGTATCCAAAATCTTTTCACAACGTTAATTGAAGAAAGTAAAAAATAATGAAAATCATAAAAACTAAAAAGCAAATGAACTTTCATATCTCGGCATTTGTTCTTATATACATATGATAAAATTCTGAGTCGAATCGGTACATTAAATATTTTTTGGTTTTAGAATTTCTGTCTGTGAACGCATCACGAGAAAACCACTGGATGGATTTTGATGAAAGGTATGGTGATGGCTGGTTGTAGGATACTTTTTACTGCGAGAAAATATCTCATCTCTGAGAAATCTATACTTATCGTTATATGTATATATTTTTAATGAGACGCTATGTTATAGGGTATGTCGCCAATAAAAAATACTTTTGATATGATATGACATGATAGTACCGACCAGTCTTGACATTAAATTTTTCTGTCTTTGCTTATTGAAAAGTATGTAAAGGGCCTTATCTTTGTATATATACAAGTAAAACCACCGTCTAGAGTTCAGTGAATAATTTTTTTTGATGCTTCTGATAAGAATGTTTCAATGTTAATGCAAGTTACTGGTACAAAGCTGTTGATTACCGAATAAACTTTAAATGTCTTGTTGATTTAAAAAAAAAACAATGGGTAATATTACTACCTTGTTTGAAGCTGTGTTTCTAATATTAAAAGACATTCATGTTTAACGTTAATTTATATATATATATATATATATATATATATATATATATATATATATATATATACATATATGATTTTTATTAATTTCTCGCAACTAGCTTTGAATATGTACATATTATTATTTCGTTTAATCATTTATAATTGTGATTCCTTAGTTATTCGCTGAAACGAATGTCCCAAGGGAACTAATTGATCCCTTTCCGGTTCATAAAGTATCTATGAAAAATATCGTCGATTAAGCTCGATAAGAGAAGAATAGACAAACTGACAAACTTCAACACTTATAATATTACGAAGCATGAAAACATTTAAAGCTTTATATGAAAACTAGCGGACCCGACAGACGTTGTCCTGTCTACACGTCTTTAATTTGAAAATTTCAAACTTTTTGGACAAAATTGTGAATCTAAACCATTCCCAGATCCCCTTGAACACACACAAAAAATTTCATCAAAATCGGTCCAGTCGTTTGAGAGAAGTTCAGTGACATACACACTCACAGAAGAATTATATATATAAAGATGTGCTTGATTAAAATTAAATGTATTGAATAAAACCTTTACAATTGATAATTACATATTATATTTTTAATTAGATCAGACTCGTGAAGTAAATGTATAGCTAATTAAAAAGACGTTTATAAACGTGCCGAAATGGCAAACCGTTATCAGGCAATATATTATTATACAAATGTTTAGGGCAGTGCTTCCCAATATTTTTCGTACACAAAGTTGCTTGTTTTCAGCGATACCGAAATAATTTATTAGACACATACAAGGGTAGCAAATGGGCTGCATAATAAGGTTGGAAATTAGCATAAATTGTAAATAATCAGTTTAAAATATTTTTAAAGTAGGTATTTATTTTGCGTATCGCTTGTATTTTTTTTATTTTACTTTATTAATCGACCGTAAAAGGGAGGGGCTTCTCAATTTGAGTGTACGTTTTCGTTGGATATTTTACGCGATACCATCGCCTATTGGGAATAGATTTAAATAGACCGTTTTAATGAATGGACTGTAGAGCTTGCCCATTCAGATTGTAAGTAAAAATTTTCC
This sequence comes from Brenthis hecate, assembly GCA_951806755.1. Taxonomy (NCBI): domain Eukaryota; kingdom Metazoa; phylum Arthropoda; class Insecta; order Lepidoptera; family Nymphalidae; genus Brenthis; species Brenthis hecate. The sequence continues at coordinate 22,204,286 of OX638250.1, forward strand.
CTCTAAGTAGGTACCTTACGTTCAGTAGAAAATTTCAATGTTATGTATCAAAACTAAAAATTGCTTAGTTGGAAAACTCTCATAATGTAATTTACTATCTGAAGACGTCGAAATAAAGTGTGGGGTTCCCAAAATTGCGTTAGTAATAAAAATAGAATTAAAATTTGTATCGTCCATATGATTATGAATATACACATATCTCTCGTAGGGATTTGATGATCTTCTACGAAGTACGAGGTATGTATTTATTTAAGAGAGGCATGAAATAAATTTCATTCTTCGTTTCATTGTTATAGGTATGTTTACTTATAATTATAATTAAAAATGTAGGGAACTTGTTAATTAGTAATTAAGTAATTTAAAGATATAATAATTTGCCGTTAGAAGTTTGACAGCTACTGGGTTAAGTCATGAAGTCATTCATTGGCTGCTTAATGAACGGTTTCCTGTCTTAATCAATGGACGAGACATGTGGCGATATCTCAGTACGAGGGACGACTAATTGTCGTGCCATTCATGTTTAGTTTGCGAAATTATTATCTAGATTGCTTTTTAGTTTTTAAATTAGAAAGCTACACTGAATTTAAACTGATTATTCTAATTATTACTTTATTATTGGAATTTACGTGTGTATAATATACGAGCTTTAACTGTCTCGGTGGTGTAGTGGCTAGCATGTACGGCTGTACACCCGGAGGTCCTGGGTTCGAGTCCCGGGTTTAGTTGTAATTATGTGAAAATGCGAGACCTGAGTTTGAACTTACTTCATTTTCCAAGCGAGCGCGCTACCACTGAGCTGCCACTGCCTTCAAAATAATTTATATTTTTTACCTATACTAAAATTTTTATTTATTTATCAGTACTTGTAGCAACAGTTAAAATTTTTATAAAACGCCGTGTGTTAAAATATTTAAGCGATACATTTAACTATTTGGACAGTTACTAAAAATAACAATCAATTATTATCTATACATATAATAAAATCGTAACTAAGCCGAATTTTTAACATTATTATTTTTTGGAAAATCTTATTGAAATAGACTTTATTATCGATACAGAGGCCGAATCTATTATTTTTAGAATATTTGTCTTTCTATCTGTCTGTCTATCTGTTACCACATCACGGACAAACCACTGGAGGGATTTTGATGAAATTTGGTATGATGAAAGCTGAAAGGGAAAATATCTCATCTCTTAAAAATCTATACTAACCATTAAAACGTAAGCAGGGACGAACATGAGCGGAGCAAGGGTGACTCACTAGTACCTTATAAATATGTAATAATCGATTTAAATAAATATATTAAATTTTATTAATGTATAACAAAAACACGTGTTACTATGTAAGTACAGTCATACAGTGTATTGAAGCTTATTGAAAAATTAAAGATCAAAATTGATTAACAAAAAGCTGCGCGGTCGATGACTTCACGGCCTACTGTGTACAAAAAATTATATCATAGGTTACATGTTGCAACATTAATTTCTGCTTCATAAAATAATAATCGCTCTCTTATATTGTGGGATTTAGAGTCTAAAGTTGCTATATAAAATACACATATTGAATTTTTTTTGTGTTGTACGTATGTCGTATGTGACGAGTTGTCAGGTCTAAGCAGGGGATAATTGATGATGTGTCACCTACTGAAGGTAGACTAGTCGTACCGCGTAATGAATATAACATGTTTATTGTTAGAGTTTAAACACACAGAACGTTTGACCCCTAGTAATTATTTAAGATTAAGAAACTTTCTTCTTTCAAATTACCTGCTTATTACGTCTACACTAAAAATGGAAAAATAAAAACTATTTTAACAAAAAATAAAAACCGGCTTCCAGGCACTAAAATGTAAAAAATAACTAAACGGGGGTTTTCATTTAGAATAGATACCTAATCAGATATTTTTGAAGTCGGTGCCAGTCGGTGATAATATTTTAAGATATGAATATTTAATAGGTAAGTATGTATTTTACGTATCGAAATATATTAGATTTGCTTTGCATCGGCCGAAAACTGTCGGACCAATCATCATCACCACTACCAAGTTAACAAATGCTTTGTATGTAGCGTATATGTGTAACGTAACGTAGGCTTCCTAGTAAATAAATGAATAAAAAAAATTTTTTTTTGATGAAGCTGTTACTTTCTAAAATATATGTATATAAAATAATCTCGTCTACTTGTTTAATAATAATTTTTATTTATTTATTTATAATTTAACGTTTACACTTATTTAAGTTAATTGTGATGATTCAAAGTCATAAAAATGTCCCTTATGACTCAAAGTCATAAAAAAGAATTATATATAAATTATTATGAATTAATATTTTGCTATAGGTTGTATATATATTATTACTTTTAACGTACTTTAGTCGTTTTAACATTTTAAATCTAAAATTAAAAATCTATACACATAATAAAATTCTAAGTAAGTCGAAACTGTACATTAAATATATTTTTGAAAATCTTATTGAAATAGACATTATTATCGATACGGAGGCGAAATCTATAGTTTTTAGAATTTTTGTCTGTCTGTGTGTCTGTTACCGCATCACGGAAAAACCACTGGAGAGATTTTGATGAAATTTGGTATGATGGTAGCTGGTTATCCGGGTCAACATATAGGATACTTTTTACCGCGGGAAAATATCTCATTTCTGAGAAAAAATACAAAAACTGAAATGTAAGAGTATACTAATATGTAAAACCTAAGAGTTTGATTTTTGTTCATCTAAACGCGGGCGGAGCCGCGGGCAATGCTAGTTTATTACTATAAAAAACTTGCTACTTAAAGAGATTCCGTGTTTCCGTTGCTTAGATAAAAATGTCCGGTAGGTGATTAAAACACTGTAACTGGACATTTAAAAAACCAACTGTAAGTTTCTCAGCAACTTTTTATCTAAATTGATGATTCGATGTAATTTGTGTATATATAAATAAAACTATAATCATAGGTATAGATATGTTGTGACATTAACACACAGCACCATCTAGTTCCATGGTAAGCTACGAGGCTTGTGTTATGGATACCAGATAGTTGATACACTACACATACATTATATAATAACTTTAAATACAAACATATTATAAATATAACCACCCATGACTGGAGTACAAGCATCCGTGCTCATCATATAAATAAATGTTCCCAGCGGGACTCGAACCCGCGACAGCTGGCACAGCAAGTAGGGTCACTACAAACTGAGTCAAACGTGTCGTCAAACACTGAAACTGGACATCTAAATGAGCAACTGTAGTTTCTCAGCAACTTTTCATCTAAATTGAGAATTCGATATCATTTGTATAAATATAAATAAAACTATAACCATAGGTATAAATCGTAAAATCGTATCTCTATATCATTTTAAACACCTCTTAACATTTACCTAGAATTACTTGAATATTAAAATAAAATACATATTCAAAATGTTAAATTGACCTGCCCTCATCGTCATTTCACAATTAATGTGTCAACTAAATTACTAAAAGAGACCGCGTCAAATATTTCCCATTAAAAACTAGTTTAACGAGACACGAACGGTTATTGATATTTGCATAGACAAGGCCCACTTGTTTGGAATTAGAAGATGAATGGAATATTATATGGCGAATCATGTCGGTATAAAATTTTTAGTGTTCTGTATCTTTAGATGTATGTATATTTTAATTGTTTTTACCAGCGGCTAGGATCGACGTGATAAATAAATAAATATTTTAGGACATTAATACACAACACCATCTAGTTCCATGGTAAGCTACGAGGTTTGTGTTATGGATGTCGGATAGTTGATACACTACACATATATAACCTCAAATATATAAATACGTATAAACACCCATGACTAGAGTACAAACATTCGTACTCATCACACAAATAAATGCCTCCAGCGGGACTCGAACCAGCGACCGCTGGCACAGCAAGTAGGGTCACTACAAACTGAGCCAAACGTCTCAATAGGTACATACTACTCGTATATGATAGTTTCAATAGTGATAGGTACTAAAAGTTACTTATTTCGTTAATTTAGTGGTCGGTAATGTTAATGATTACTTTTCTAATTTTTAAAACTTAACGTGATGGCTTTATTAAATTTTAAATCAATATATTATAAATACACTAGCAGAACCCGCGGCTTCGCTCGCGCTAATACTACAAAATATCTTTAAAAAGTGGGTTTCATAAAAACTTTTAAGCCTCTTAGTGGTTGAATTTTAGAAAACGCTGAAATACGTAAGTCATTATTTTTGCCGTACTCAATTCATACGTTTCATGCAAATATGTCCAAGGAATAAAAAGTTTCATACAAACTTTTATCCCCTATTTCACCCCTTTGGGGGTTGCATTTTGAAAAATCCTTCCTTAGTGTTGTTAGTAGCCTTCGTCAAATGAGTAATACTTGTGCGAAATTTCAATTTTCTAGGCTTAAGGGTTTGACCTGTACGTTGATATATCAGTCAATCACTTTTGCCTTTTACACACCCGATAGTATAATTCTAAGCACTATACTATATGTTAATTTGCTTTTTATTAAAATGTGTAATTTATAGACAGCGTAAATAAAATAAAATAAAAACCCAATATGTGTCTCATTCATACTGTATGGTAATGCTCTTTGAGAATCTGAACAGATTTTCATAAAATACATAAAGCTAAAAACCAGTTGAAACATGTCTCTACAAAAAAGGCGTCTGACTCACTGAAAAACAGATAAACATAAACACATCGACAGACACACACGTACACATCAAATATCTCTTTTTTTCTTCAAAGGTTTTTTCTTCAAATTACACGATAAATTTAATTTCGTATTCTCACTTAAAAGATTCATTAATATCTTAGTGCGGAATTCCAAAAATAATTATTCTTAATGATATCGTTGAAGGACCAATTCAAAGTATTATAATAATGTACGGTAATTAATAAACCATCCGGACGGCGCATGGGGTCGCGTGTATTATTTTAAAAGATTTGTCTCCGAAATATGAGTGTGATTCCATTGTAATCGGTTTAAACAAATCTTATTGGGTTATGAGGTCTTGGCTTTATAGCGTGCGGCAATCCTACCAGACGTTAAGTCAAAATATAAACCAGGCCAACCTTTAACGGCCTTGTATGAAGAATATGACCAGTTCGGTTAGTCGCTACAGGTTGTCGTCCAATAGAAAGAACACACTTTACTAAAAAAATACCCCTAAATACAAGATTGAGCAAGGCCCGATGAGATGCATTGAGATTTATTCCTCAGAAAAGATCCGCGTCGTCAGGCCAGCTGTCGTGGTTGAATGCAAAAAGTGATCTATCAGCAAAAACAAATATATACCGACAGATAAAGAGGTCCAATTTATATTATATTAGCGACTCACCCTCGCTACGCTCGGGTTCGTCCCTAGCTTGCTTCCCAATACAAACTTTCATCCCCATTTACACCTCCTTAAGGGATGATTACCGGGATAAAAAGTATCCTATGTCCTTCCCAGGGTCTCAAACTATCTTTTTACCAAATTTCATCTAAATCGGTTCCGAAGATCCAAAGATTACCTCCTACAACGTCACAAACTCACAAACTCACAAATTTTACCTCTTTATAATATTAGTATAGATAGCAGTAAGGAGAGTAAAATAATTTATAATTTCATGGAAAAAAGTCAAATATTTTGCAAACCAAGAATATCATTTTATTAAACTATATTCAATAATCAATAAAAACTTTTTTAAAAATTTTTGTTATACCTTACCAGTGTAATTTTATAAAATTTCTTTATGGTACACATTAAGTTAAGACCGAAGTTTCACTTTATAAAATTTGTCGTCCGATAAAATTCTCGTCTATATCTAGGAATAAAATACAATGAAAACAGTGAACACAAGCGGAAGCGTAACACATGTGTTATCGCAGTGTGTGACAATATCGCAGGTGGCCGCCACACTTGTTACTTGCTACTTTGCTATAATTACCTATTTAATATGATCCGAAGGAACGCCTCTAGTCATTCTAGGAATCTGACCCATTTGGATATTTAATGAGCTTTCATTTCGGTTATCTGCTATTGTTATTGACGGATTGACTTACTAATGCCAAATTCTGAAGTGCTTGGTTTCTGAACCTATTTAAAAAAAAATAGTTATGTCTTGAATACTGTAGAAAAAGACACTTTAGGGGTATAAAGGGGACATAAGGAAAATTTGTATTATTTTCTTTTAGAAGACTGATAAAATATTAAAGAATCGCTAATAGGTGTTTCAGAAAACGATATTACTAGGTAATAATCATTTAATTACCTTATTTTATATAGAATTGTAGGAAATAAATAAAAAAAATCATAATTGAAAATGCAGTATATATTTTACTTTAATAGGTACAAGTTTTAAACGGTATAATTTCTCAAATATTTGTTGAAATACTTCGATATCCCATCCAGCTCTCCTAAGCGTGTCCATCACGCTCCTTACCGATTCAATTAAATCAACAAACTTGTCAATACTACGTGACATTTTAAAGTGACAACAGGAACAAGTGAAGAGCGATCACAATTCTAATTCTAGTGTTACGAATCGATTGATAAATTGATTACGAACGACGTCTCGATGTTGACGTCACTATACATAATAAATTTCTATCGACACCATAAAAGCACAAAACTATTGGTTTCGTGCAATCGACCCCTCGGAATATATCATCAGATAGGCAATGCAAGCCAAACATCCAGCAAGAGTTGCCAGGACTTAGAGCTTATTTTCGTTTGGGCGCTGAATAGTCTGTTATGTAACGATTTTACGCCTGTCCGGTCATGTCATTGATAATGAGCGGAAAGGTATTCTGATGTTTTACGGTTATTTTGCTTGCTCGCCTATGGCAGGATTAAATGTAGGATAGAATAAGTGGGGTCTCGCAGACATTTGGCTAATTCATTTGTGTTACCACGTTCGTGTTTGCCGACACTAAAATCTAGCATAAAGCTATTGCTTTTATTAAAATATCTTAATTAAAAATAAAATCTTTGTAATAAAAAAGGTAAATTATTAGCTAAAAGAAGTATTATAAATGCATATATTTACGATCATTAGTTTATATATTAAAAATACATATATTTATTTCAATGTATGTATATATTTTCTCTCTGTAGACCCTATAGGTTGACTGGAAAACAATACTTATACTAGTGTTGCCGCTTTTTGTATACTTTATATGGGCAATAAAAATTAATAAAAACACTATACAATAACGAAAAGATACAAGAATACGTTGATACACTTTTGAGGTCTACTTCAATTAAACATAAAACTTTATTAATGATTGGAATAATAGTAAAGATTAAATGGTCGTAAAACAGAGAGGAGGCATGCGGCATCATCAAGAAAAATTTAATTTAATAGTTTTAAAATGTCCATAGTATATTGGTCTCTAGCCCGTGAACGCCATGACATTTGAAGGTAATAATCGTGTAATTACATATTATTTATTATTGCAACTGCCGCTGTCCCGTAACATAAAAATGTTGGACCTTTTTTTTTTTTTTGTTGACGCTGGGGAAACCCATCATGGGGACCCTACCGGCCGTCAATGGGTAGGGTACTGTGAGAATCCTACTCACTAAAACCCACAGCGGAACCCGTCGCCGCAGTGCAATGGGGTGTGCAGGATCGCTTGCGCATTCACTACAACACCCCTGCGGACAGCCCGTACCCCGCGGGCCTGCCTCGCCTAAACCGTGATGCCCTCGATTCACAGAGCATCCCGACCGCCCCGATGACGTGCAGGGGAGTCAACGAGAGACCCCCCCGCAGTAGCTCCTCTAGGGTGGCGGGAGAAGATGCGCATACCGGCGCCTCCTCTCCCCCAGCCGACGGCGACGAAGAGGGTCTGCTAAGGCGTTAGCCTCGCGTTCCCTCTCCGCCGTCTCCTTCAGTGAGATGACGGCCTCGCTGAAGGAGACCATCGCCGACCAGGACCTCTCGTCGCGTAGCATGGCCCCCACCACGCTTCGCAACGACAGGTCTCCACCCACTACCGCCATCAGGGCATGGCGCTGGGGAGCCCAAGCGGCGCATACCGCGAGGGTGTGGTGCGAGGTGTCCTCGGACGCACCACACTCGTGGCATGCGGGCAACGGTTCCCGACGCGCAATTTGACACAGATACTTACCAAAGCACCCGTGCCCGGTAAGCATCTGCGTCAACCTGAACGTCAGGACGCCGTGTGGCCGCCTGACCCAGCGAGACAGGAACGGACGAACCGCCCCCACCGTCGCCCGGCCAGCCGCTGGAGTCCCCAGGTCTTCCCACCAGCGCCGGATCAGTGCCTCGTCAGCTAGGCGCCTGATCCGAGCGACTCCCTCCCGCGCTGGACGTTCCCCTCGAGCCCGCTCACTCACTATAAAAATATTTAATTATAAATAATATTCAATTATAAAACTAATTAAAATTATAAAAATGTTTGAAGTTAAAAAATATTGTAAGGTAATTTTTGCAATTTTCATTTTGTTAATTGTGGGTAGGCTGTCTGTAACAACTAAACCTTCAAGACATGTAACACCTCAGTCTCTCCCGTGACCATGGATGCTGTAAAGCATTCGAAACGTCGGGAACCAAAAATCAAAATAAATCCGCGAAATAATCCGAAAAGATAGTTTTATTTAAAATATTACAAATATTTAAATAATATATTATACGGAATATTTATAGATTATTGTGGAGGGGAACAATGGAGGGGACGTAGTTGCAGGGTTTTGTAAATGTGCACAAACATAACGACTACAATGCCTATGAATGTACCTATTTACTTGATATATTATGTTTATAAGCAAACCAAAATAAATCTCTATACAGTGATTTGTTTAAGATGTGCAATTACTCAACAACGACATTTTAGATTTTCAAGACGTCTAAAACCTTAGTTTCTCCCGTCACCATGATTGCTGTAAAGCATTCGAAACATCGGGAGTCAAAAAATCTAAATAAATCCGCGGAATAATCCGAAAAGATAGTTTTATTTAAAACATCAAATATTCGCGTAAATCTAAGTATAATTATTATATATCCATATACACAAAATATTTATTATCAATTGGAGTTTACATTTAATTTTATGAGGAAATTGTTGAATAGGCTATTTGAACACAAGAAAATGAAACATTCGTTTCGATATGGGACCTCAAAACTTTTAGTGATGTGCAAGTTTTTACGATCTGATATTACAGGGTGAGAGACATGGCAAACTTTTTAAATTTTGATGTTTTTGATGGGATTCATGTTTGTCCCGGGCGGGTTAAGTACGGTGTCAGATTCCGTCCAACAAAGTGTCGTAATGTAAAGTGGCAATGCGTGGAGACCGGATACACCATATTATGGTTTATTTTATTTTACTATAAATGCGTTAAAGAGTTTGTGAGTAAATTATTTAGCTCTACTATGATACTCCCAGAAACTAAGAGAAAAAAATTATATTGATTCATATTAAATAAAATAAAGAAATGACTATAACAGATAATTATACTATATTTGTAATAAAAAAAAATTAAAAAACGATCAGCTAACAAGCAATGGCACATTGCCTCAAAAGGAAATGGACTAAACATGTGTCATTATATTTAATACAAACCTATAAATGATTTACGGTGTGTGATTATATAAACAACATGGGAATGAAATAAACTGTAGTAGACCAGTGTAGTAAATGTGGGAAAGAGAAAAGATGACTGTTTGAAGTTATACTATCAAAACAATAATAGAGCTATCCGTTTCCATAGTAATATCGGCGTTTTTGGAAGTAATTATCTCATACTGATTTTATTACATGCTTCATATTGCATCTCCAAAATTGTATCCAGGCGTGAGCAGTGGGCACTTGCCCAGCAGTGGGACATAAAAAATATAATAAATACTTTCATATGCATTTGTAAAAAAATATTATTTTGACATTACAAACAGACACTTTAATTTTATTTATATGTATAGATAAATGTGAAAGTTATGATGGATGAATGTTTGTTACTCAATCACGCTAGAACGGCTGAACGGATCTGGATGAAAGGCAAAGAGATAGAATCTGGAGCAGCACACAGGTTACTTTTATCCTGGAAAAATGTACGATTCTCGTGTGATAGATTTGTTTTTGTTTTTAACAGACCACTGGATCGACTATCTAATCTATACTAACCATTAAAACGCACCTAGGGACGAACCCGAGCACCGAGCGAGAGTGAGTCGCTAATATCATATAAATGTATTCCTTTTTATTTGATCCTGTTATATGCACCAATTTATTTCCTGAGTTCCGTTGATAGTCTTAATAGAAAAATAATCTATACATATATGAAAAGTCTAACTAAGCCGAATCTGTACAATAAATATTTTTTGGAACATCTTATTTAGAATTTTTGTCTGTCTGTCTGTCTGTCTGTCTGTTACCGCATCACAAAAAAACGACTGGAGGGATTTTGATGAAATTTGGTATGGTGATGGCTGGATATCCGGGTCAACATATAGGATACTTTTTACCGCGGGAAAATGTTTCATTTCTGAGAAAAAATACAAAAACTGCAATGTAAGAGTAATCTAATATGTAAAACCTAAGAATTTGGTTTTTGGTCATCTCAACGCGGGCGAAGCCGCGGGCAATGCTAGTTTGATATAATTGTATACATACATACTCGTATATAGTATAAAAGTTCTATAATAGCCTCAGTCCGTCTCTATAATGCAATCTATCCTTGCCCATCAAAATCTTTTAAGCAGTTTAAGCGTAAAAATGTATAAAACAGATAGGCAAAGTTACAATCATATTTTTATAGAAAATACGTAGTGCATCTGAGGGCTTATGTTGTTCCCATTAAACGTAAAAGATTGATCTTTGGCTTGATCCTTTCACTTGCCCGCATGCAGTGTTCAATTTCAATTACCCCGCACCTTGAAGGAAAACTGCGTGGGAGTGAGAGGACGCGCAAACATCACATAAGAAAGGAAAGGTGGGTGAAGGATGGCAACACAAACAAATCGTAGGACCGTAAAAAAGCGCGCCATATGTCGTATGTAGCAGATGGTTGTGACCGCAGTAGTGTTGCCTGATTAGAGATATTTTACCAATAAAAAGAGATTTTTTTTTTTTAATTCATACCTTGTGAATAATTTTAACTTTTGTTATTTATTATTACGATAATAATATTTTTATGATATTAACAATTGAAATTTATAATTCAATAATATTATTTAATTATTATCATAGTAACATTAAGTTACATTATTATATAGATAATGTAGTTTTTAAAGACAGATTTTCATCATTCCCTTAGCGTCGGGAACTACACTAAAAAAAACTATTTATTTATACAAATCATAAAAAAAATAATACGGAGCAAAAAAAATCTAGATTGGGGAATAAAATTTTTACATCTTAGAACACTGGTATACCCTCACAGGTTGATTTGCTTACGGTGGCGGTTACCATTTTAAGTGTTTCCAGGAAAGTGAAAGTCGGCGAGTCTTTGTGCGTGAAACAAAGGGTTTGTTTGGTCAAAACAAAAGAATGACATAAAGTGAATTGAGATTACGGAAGGGGGTTAAGTAAAACATTGTTTGACAAGCAATAATTTGAAACGATACTAAGAAAAACAATCTAGGAAATTACTCTCGAGGTCTGGTCAAATAGTAGTAAAAATTACGTTAGATAAATATGTAGTCAGCTATAGAAAGTTATTTTTCAAAAGTATATCCCTGCAAAGATGAATTATTGCTCTTACTTTATCGATTTTACCGTCTTCTCATATGTACATGTAATTCTTCATATACTATCTAGGTACTAAACATCACATAGGTAGGCAAGCTGGCCCTGTATTTAAGCTATAACATCAAAAATTCCCAGTTTCACCATAAAACGAAAGTATGTCGAATAGTTCTAGCCCCCATGAACATTACCATATGAATTTTATCAATTAGACGGAAAACAAATGAAAAAAAATTGAACGCATACCTTCCTTTATGGTGTTACATTGAAAATAGTTAAAAAAAATTTACTTTTAACTAGCGGTTTACATTCGCTTCGCTCGGGTAGGTCCCTAATGATGAATGGTTCAAGAATGTATAGAGGACAAACATGTAAAGAAAATTTCTTCTTGCCTATTATAATTCTTGCCTGATAATATTTTTATCAAAAAATTGTAATAATTACAATAATAACAGCTAAAATTAAGTAAATAACATTCCATATTTAATTATAAAACTAATTGCCAACTTTGGTGCCAATTTTCAATTTTTTGAATTCATTTTGTTATTTCAGGGTAGGCTGTCTGTAATAACTATATAATACCTTTGAGAGATCGTTTCTTAGTCACTCCCATGACCATGATTGCTGTAAAGCATCGAAACGTCGGGAACCAAAAATAAAAAAAAAACTGCGAAAAAATCCGAAAAGATAGTTTTATTTAAAATGTCAAATATTCGCGTAAATATAAGAAGGTATTGAAATTATTAATTAATTTTTTTGTTCATGTTGCATCTCCAAAATCTTGTATTTCTCCTTCTGAGCCGATATACTTGACCGAGTTGATGGAACTTTCTTGTGCACTTCTGGGGTCACCTTTATGGTCTCTAGCTACAGTTGGGCCCGGTACTTTCGGTAACTTTCTTAAAAACCAATGTTTTTAAAATATATTTTTTTGGATTTCTCCAAATATATAATCCTACATTTTTAGCCTAAGCGAATCGGATCTCTAGTGTTTGATAAAATACAAACGTTTTCTGAACATAGCACGGAGAAACCGTATCATGGGCGTGACGAGCGCAGCGCCGGTGCCTCACATATTAGAAATTGTAAGAAATCTTGGAATTCGACTCGCCGGTTCATCTTTACAATACCAATAATTGATTGTAAAACTTTATTATAAAATATAAATCGATGGTAAATTGTTGTATACAAGTGTAGAAGACGCTTAAAAACTTACGAGTGTCGTGATGATGTATGATTGATTCGAACTTTCAGAAGCACTGTCAGAGATCACGAATTTTATACTACTGTACCTGGGTGACCAAGCTTAGTTCAGCGTTTCTCAAAACCTATATAAAAATTGCGTTTTTTTTCAGGAAGTTTATGGCGGAGTTAGAAGACATCTCTATACAGATAAACTTTAAAAGCAAAACCTTATCTAAATAAGAAACATGATCCAAATCGTTTGAGACGTTTCCGAGATACACGAAATAAATTTATATACATACATATATACATACAATATATTTATATAGAAGAATTGATCATTCAAAAATTCAGTGCAGAAATATACTAAGTAGTAATTGGTAGTGCAACTTTTATTCTCCTAACTAATGTAATTGTGACTCATAATGTTGGATTTGTTTTACGATAAACAACAGAACAACAAACCTGCGACGTGATTTACTTTATATAAACGACTTAACTGATTTGTAAAACGTAAACCCAGCAAGACTTTCAGCGGGGGAGAGGGGATTCAGGTGAGAAGGATAATGGTTAATATTATCCCTCAAAAGAAAAGCGCCAAAAGGATATAAAAATGACAGCTTTATCGATTTTAATAATAATTAAATTATTTTAACGATAAATATAAATATTAATCGAATTTAGATTTTTTCAAAGCATCGACAATATTTTTTTATGTTAGAACACGGAAACCGTCCCCACGGCATCGGAGATAGAAGCTTTATGAGTTATTTGGTACAAGATTTAAACGAGAAAAAAAACGAAGCGAGATCCGAGTACATAGTGGTCATTGCAACTCCAACTAGTACGTGAACTGTGTAGGAAAGAGCGTTTTATAATCAAATAGATAATTTTTGAGTTCATAATATCTAAACCTCTAATCGTACGGCTCGTCTTAGTGTGAAAGTATACCTATACTTCGTAAATATTTTATATTACCTACATGTATTTTAGTCAGCATATTATAAAATACCATTACATACCATTTCATTAGAAAAAAGGGAAACAAGGAGTTCTAGCAAGATTTAGAAATGAATTCAAAATTTTCTTACGATTTTAGATCCTTTTCTATGTGTTTGGATTTTTTCCAAAAAATCAAAATAAAACCGAAAAGATAGTTCCTATTTAAAATATCAAAAAATTACGTAAATCTAATAAAGTATTATTTTCTTAAGATGGTTGCTTTAAATGATGAAGAGTATTATCTCTTATTTCGTTTTATTTTCAACGAAGATACAGTCAAATGTCAGAAACACTTTCCTACGTCTAAAAGTCCAATTGGTCGTCGTCTCTCAGAAGTTTCAGTCCATACTATATTTAAACGGTATCACTCTTCGCCTTTCCGCGCTATGTGGGTCAAACGATTTCTTTTGTTTTTCATGCGACGTCCAAACGTTTAGGTTATGGCGGTAGCGAGAGCTAAAGAAAGCTTTATAATTATCTTGTTTGCTAATAACATCATTATCATTTAACGCGCTTAAATTCTTTTTTCGTTTGTTTGTTTGTTGTTTGTTGTATTATAGGTAAGGTATATTAATATCTTTCAAAAACACCATTTATGGTATTCCATAACAATCAAAAATAAAACATGATATTTATAGAATATTTTACAAATATATGTACATCTATACATATAATAAAATCGTAACCAAGTAGAATCTGTACAATAAATATTTTTTGGAAAATCTTATTAAATAAATATTATTATCGATACAGAGGCCGATTCTATAGTTTTTAGAATTTTTGTCTGTTTGTCAACATATAGGGTACATTTTATCGCGGGAAAATATCTCATTTCTGAGAAAAAATACAAAAACTGCAAAGTAAGAGTATATATACTATTCTTTTATTGCACTTATATGTAAAATACAGAGAGTAACAAACAATAAAATTAGTTAGCAAAGGTGGACTTATCTCTAGAAGAGATCTCTTCCAGTCAACCTAAGTGAGTTAGAGAGACAGAATTAAAATGCAGGCTAAAGTGCAGTTACTCAAATGTAAATACTTAAATATATATATATATATATATATATATATATATATATATATATATATATATATATATAATCGAAGATCCATTTTAACTGACAAGTAGTTTCAATCCTTCGTCAAGAAACGTATCTTTTTCACGCGCGTTTTTTTTAAAATGATGAAAATCTATGAATGAATTCGCCGTAGGTAGGTATGATCATCAAGGTTCATATAGATTAATTATTATAGAATTTTATATACAGAGCGAATGGCACAGTGCTCTCTCTATATACCTAAATTCCCCTTAATATGTCAATCCATAACAATACGGAATAAAGTAGTAGACCAAATTTCATTAAAATTGGTAGGTACAGTTATTTTTCCGAAGACTAAGTACAGTAACAGAGAGATTTAATTTTCTCATAAAGATGTATGTAAGTTGAAACTGCAAATTTATATTTAATTAAATCAATCACTCAGCGCAATTACATATATGCACTAATTGTCGCAATCACACAGCACATGACATCATCTGTAAAGATTGATTTACCAGCTAGAATCTAGATCATGTGTATTTAAAACGAGTGACCAATCTTTAGAGTATTTTCTGCCACAATTTACAAATTCAGTAATGTGAGGCATAAAACAAAAAAACGCTCTAATTCTTAATAAATTATATTTTTTCTTTTTGTTTTTTAGATAAAGAAGATAAATTATAAGAAGTTATGTGGCAAAAGGACTGTTGCAAATCTGTTGTCGGCCTTTAGAGATTAGAAGACATGACTTTTGAGATGTTATATTACATACCGAACGGAAAATCTCAGAACACAGATTTTTCCACAATTTGAACACGCAATATAGATAAGAACGTGAGCAACGCATATTTGTGGGAGGGTACTAAGAATCTAGGATGAGTGAAAGGAATCTAAGCCAAGCGCTAAGTCGACGTCTTAAACTTAAAATTAAACCATTATTTTATTTCATTATCTGTGAATACTTTTCAGTATTTTTGGCGGGTAGTCACAAAATACCGCGAAGTTCGATAGTTTATGTGAATACGATCTGTACTCATTAAACGCATTCAGGTTATCATATTTTTTGCTCCTTTTCATAGTTATTTTTCTCATATTATTTTCCAGTAGGTATTAGTTTTTGTTAATTTTCGTATACGCTCGTTTCTAGTTTTTCTTTTAATAGTATTACTATAGTTCATGTGTACTCATGCAATTTATAAACATAAGTAGACTATTTTTTTAATCTATTTGTATTATTTATTTTCGATTAAGTGACAGTACGATTTGGATAATTTTGGTTGAGAAGGCTAAGGCGGGAGCGAAGCGTAGCTTAGGTTAGCTTAGCTCCCGCCTTAGCCTTTTTCGTTCGGTCGTTTCGTTAGGTCTTTTTTTTTCAAACCCAGAACCATTACCCAGAATTATTAACCCAGAACCAGAAGCATTAGTGCTTTATGTTAAATTAAAAATTCGGAGATAGATCTGACTCATAATTTGAAGAACATTTTAGGCCCTAGGCATAGGAAGCTTTAATAATTAGCCACGGGCATTTTGAGGCTTGAGTACCATGGTTTTTCAAGAACATTATTAGATCCTATGATACGCAAGGGCATCATGGGACTCGAGTTTTTCTAGGTAAGAAAATGGCATGTCGACGTCTCCTTTTCCCCGGCCGTTCTTTGCGGGTCCGGTCGGCGAAGGCATTGACCTATTGTTATTCCGCTTGACAAAGGCGTGACAAAATGATACGCTATCGAATACGAGCACACTTAGCAATAAGGACTTAATTGAAGATACGTAGGAACAATTAATATCCCTCTGCTAGGGCCTAGGGGTGAGCCACCCTTTGATGCAAGGAGGACCAGGTCATAGCCTATTACGCTGGCCTATTACACAGCGGAGTTGACATGTCTTTAGAAATCTACTTAGGAAATCTACTAAGAAATCTATTTAGAAATCTACTTACTTAATCTTTCTCCCAGATTTTCCTCATTTTGATTTCCTTTATCGTAAGGCAATAATCCAGTTGAAAATAATTATGAAAATATCAGAGGTTTAAAACCCGGTTATGAACCTGATTCACATGATTCTTCAAGCGGGCACAACCACTGGATTCCTACTGTTTTTGTTCTTACAATACGAATTTTGTTCTCACTTTGTACCAGGTTATACCAGTTTACACCAGTTTACACCAGTTTACACCAGTTTACACCAGTTTACACCAGTTTACGCCAGTTTACACAACGGTTCACAACGTATTATCTTAAAATGAAAATAAAACCTAAGTTTTAAGCTTATTCTAAAAAATATACATACTTATAAACCACTAAAAATATTTAAGAAGACTGGCATTTTTAAATAACTTCATTGTTCCTACTTTTCATTTAGATTGTTTGTATACATATACATTATACTCGCATTTATAGTGACGATTCCTTTCAATACAAAACATTGTAGTATTCTCATAGTAAGGCGAGGCAGACAACAAAGGGCCCGTCTAGTTGTTTCGGATCATTTGCGTAGGGCCAGGTGAGGTTCGCTGACCGTCTGACCTATTCAAATAAAGCATTTTAAACTCTGTTTCCTATGAAATAAAGTTAAGTTTGTATTGTCTCATACAAGGCATGCGATGAAATTATTGCAAACGAACTCCTTATTATGTGAAGTAAGTTGTTTCATGCTGTACTCTAATTGGTTTTAAGTACTGGATATTTAAATTTATAAATAAGCGTCTGATGAAGTCTCTTCTTAACAAACATTGCGGCTTCGATTACCGCGTGAGGTAAATATTTGAACATGTACAATACGAATGATAATAATAGAATGGGTGTTTAATATAGTTTGTGAAAATAAATCAAGACTGAGCATCGTATAATAGGAATGCGGAGTATATTGTCGCTATATTTTACTATTTACACTAATGAGATATCGAACTCGGACCACAGTCTAATAATTATAAAGACTTATGGCTATGAACAGTATTATTTATAGAAAGTGTTTAAAGTCATTCACGGTAGCTATAAAAATTATATTGTCATAATATGGATAAGATGTTAACTTCTGCCCCCAATTAAAATGAAATTATGTGACAACACGCGCATTTTAATTTTTAACTGTCTTCCAAAACGATTTCAACACGATAAAGCATTAAACACCATAATAGAGTTCATATAGAACTATTTATATCTCATTCTCAGCTCGTAAAATTAACTATTTTCATTTATGTACATATAATAAAATGTTTAAGATTATTTGTCATGGCATGTGATTTTCACGTGGAAACTTCATATACATATTTTGTTTGTTAATAAAAAATTTTTACGTCATTTCGAGATAAAGAATAGGTCATTAAAATTTGAATGATTTGTCTAAACGTAATAATTAATTGTTGTAATCATTAATTAATTAGTTTTGTTCGAGAAATAACTAGTGATATTTAAAAAAAAAAAATCGTCGTCAGCAAGTTGCGGGAGTCCAGTGAAGGTATTTTAAAACTGTGAAAAAAAATTCAATTAAATATAATAAATGACTGCCAACGTAAGCTGACTTTTCCTGCCTACATAGTAAGCCATCCCCACAAGATGGGTGTTAACCATACAAATGTATGTTTAACTTTGCTCAATATTTTTCATGTGCAGAAAAATTTCTCACCCTCTTTCCTCCACGTTAGAAGATTAGACAGATTGAGAATTGAGATAGATTAAATGTTTCATCTTTATTGTATTGTATTCCATATTCCAAGGACCTATCCTCCTGAGATGAAGTTTAATAAATCAGGCGACATTGGGCAATGTCGGTATTTCATTTGCGTATCAATAATGTGCCCCAGACGCGGCTGAGGCCACACAGTGCGTGCGTACTTGAACAGACAGATCATAGAGTAAATTATAAGACTCTCCACATATCCGGACCATCTGTAAAATATCGAGCCACCGAGCTCTTGGATTCGATTCTAAGTTGAGGTAAATATTGATAACACAAATAAAATTAGACCCATCGTCATGCAATATCCCTCGTTTAGAATTCCGGGGGAATCTTAGTACAAAGTAAGAATGAATTAATTACTCGTCGATACATCTAACTAGACAAAGATTAAAGTTTTTAAAAACTGAAAACATGTAGCTAGTTTTACACAGCTTAACTATATTAACTATATTATAACTTATTAACTTGATTAAAAGCTTAACTATATTATAACTTATTGGACTTTTCTTTTTTTTAATGGTATTCAGTGACAAACGAGTAGACAGCCCACCTGATGGAAAGCGGTACCTGTCGCCCATAACACCTACGGTTCATGCACTTAGGAGTTTTATCTCTTTCCATGATCAGAATAGCTCAATATCTATGCAAATATACAAATAATTACGACATAGGTAATTAAAGTTGAATTCCAAGAGTTGATTCGTTCAATTCTACGTACTATTACTATAAGTTAACGTTTAAACTTAGTTCTTAGTTATACTTAAAAAAATGTAAAGGTGAATATTAAATATTGTTTTTATCTATGTTTATCAATTACAAACATTGCATTTCTGTTAAAGCTGTTCTTTGCAAAGGGCGTAGGACGAAGGTTCGCAAGGCGAGGGCGTCGTCTCTCCATCTCACTCGTTTCTCATTCGTCCACTAATTGTGTTGGAGGAAGCGATGGGAAACCACTACGATGTTATCTTTATGCTAATCGTATTAACGGTGCTATTTCTCGAGAAATATGACAGTTTTTACCCACAAGTCTCACACGAACTATTTCTTGTAAAGCTACTCAATTGACTTTATCCACTCTAGTATGCATTTATTAATTATTTACATGTATGTACTACTGGCTTTTACTCGCGACTTAGTCTGTTTGAACGTAACGAAAATAGGATATGGTTTTATGTATACAGTATACTATAATATACTTGAAACGAAATTTCACGTATAGGCATATCTATATATATATAAGTACTTACTGATGTATTTATTACATGTATTTATAATATTTAACTTAAAATTTTATTAAGCAAACTTTTTTTTTCTTTTTTAATATTATGCAAAATTTTATTTCAACTAAAACATATAATACATATTGTCAGAGACCTACATCTAAATAAAAGGCATGCATTAAAGGCCCCATTTAACTTTGCTATATTCAGGACGTCTTACGTGCCCTTGATACCCAGGCCCTTGACTCGACCCGAGCAAGGATAAACCTTGTTACATATACATTCTAAAAACTCAAATAATTGAATTACTTACAGTAAATTAAATGTATACTAAAGTAAACTTATAATGACATATAAGAAAGTATTTTTATTGTTGTTCAAGCTCTCTAAAACTTTATTCTTGACGTATACAATTAAAAGTTATTAAAATCCATCATATTTTTTCAGAGTAAATATTACACGTTTACAAAAGGTAATAAATGTAGAGACATATAAATTTTTAATGGTCCGGATGGCTCTATTAAAACTAATTCTATTGAATTCATACTACAGCAATTTGTGAAAATATTTTTAACCCCCGACGCAAAAAACGGGTTGTTAAAAGGGTTGGATAATGATGATGAATAAAATAGGAACCGCCACTTTAGGTCTGTCCGATATTTTCCATGGAAGGAGATTAGTCTGAAATTTGAATTATGTGTTTTATTACTTACGAATACTACGAAATATTAAAATTTAGTTGTTCCTCAATATACATGAATAAAACCATTTTTGACAGACTAATGTCTGATTTCACCAACATCGCATAAGCTATCACTTACGTATGGGACCTCTAGCTTAAAGGTTCCCCTAAACTAGCCCCTAAATTAATTTTTAGTATCTATATTTAGGTGGCATTTTAACATTTAGATGACCCCTAACTGTCGGTGAAACAGAAACTGTCCCCTAACAGCTCCCTAACCATGCTTAGGGGATCCCTTAAACTTAGCAGACGATGGTGAAATCGGCCATAAGAAGGTTTTTAGGACATCTCTTTAAACCGACTATTTGAACTACGATAACCTTTTATTATTTTTCCAATTCAAACTAGGTATGGTTTTGAGTTTAGCGTCTAATTAATTATCAACGGTTATTCGTGTTTAATTGATAAGAAATAATTAAATTATGTTTTTTATATATCTAAATACATATTTTCTAGGAGATACTTATTAGCCCTCTTTCTTCCAACGCTTAGGAGTGATCCGTAATAAACGCATTTATAATGATATTCACATCGTGTCGCCGAGGGCCGCCGATTTATGGCGACATCGATTCCTCGTTTGGGTACAGCTATTAAAATAGCGAACAAAAAAATATATAACTTTATCTGCCTGTTAGGTTTACACGGCTAAACGGTTACATCGATTTATTTTTGAAAAACAAAAACAAATCTATTCCACTTGGACCGTACATTTTCCGGGATAAAAGTGTTTATGTCCTGTTCCAGTCTATAATCTATCTCTGTGCTAAATTTCATCCAGTCCGTTCAGCCGTTCTGGCGTGGTTGAGTAACAAACATCCGCACATCTAAACTTTGAACTTTCACATTTATAATATTAGTACGATGAAATGTGGTATGGTGATATCTCGAACTCTGATACTGAAATTCTCAATAAATTTACAATAGATACTTGAGATTTATTAAACACTTATGATCATAGGAGAGAATTATTAATTATATATTAAACAATTTTAAAGGTTTAGTAGGTAAACAAAATGTGTTAAATAATTTATTTTGGTATATACTATATTTAATACAAACAAAATCGTACATAAAGAAGAAGGTACTGCCATCTACCGGATTATATTTATCCAAAAAAACGAATTAAGATATAAATTTCAATAAAGCAGTTTCCCTTACGATTTGATTGTTTGTTGTTGTTGTTATTTTAATTAATTTTTATATTTATGACACAGTAGCTTTTGAATATTATAAGGTTCAAGTTAAAATAGTTAATAATTGTATATAATACTAACGACTCACCCTAGCTTCGCTCAGGTTCGTCCCTCGGTTGATTCCCCATACATACTTTCATCTCCATTTTCACCTCTTTAAGGGATGATTTCCGGAATAAAAATGTCTTATGTCCTTCCCAGGGTTTCAAACTATCTTCTTACCAAATTTCGTCTAAATCGCTTCAGTAGTTTTTGAGTTTATTCGTTACAAACATACAAAAACACAAATTAATTAATTTCCTCTTTAAAATAGTAGTGTAGATGTATGTACATATAATTTTGAGAACGACAATAGTTTACAAAATACTGGCGACCATAAATTATACAGTAAATATTAAGTATCTATATAATATTTAAGTATAGTTTTAGATTCACTATATATTTTCTTGTGAATAGCTTATTTATTATACTTGTATTGTAATAAGATTACGTTGCCTATATTTTTTTATAAGACGCTAATTTAGTAGCTTCGTATGTCGCGAAAATATCTTCATGGCGGCGGATTAGGGGCCGGCGCGGGGATAAGGGATACTGCGTGAAGTGTGAGTGGAATTTAAAAACGCCATTGACGGCTTCTTTAATGTCTGGACTGTAGTATCATGCCTTACAAGTTGTTCCCTTGATAATTCAGGTCCTTAACCGTATTTTTATGTATACAATAATATAGGGGTTATTTTTGTGCGTGTCACGTTATTCTTATTATAGGAAGCGAAGTCAATTTTTCTTTGTATCTTTCTGAAAGAAAAAAATGCATTCATCCGTAATCCCAAATATATCGAGAAGTATCAAGCAAGTGGCAAACATAAAAATAAAAAGTCTTAGATGTAAGAATTTATTGAAAAGGTATAGGTATATACTGGAAAGATACTTTTTTTTCCTTGTTTAAATATTAGGTACTAGCGCCTCACTCGCTGACCTCGGGTTCGTCCCTAAGTTGGTTCCTCATACAAACTTTCATCCCCATTTTTCACTCCTTTAAGGGATGATTTCCGGGATAAAAACTATTCTATGTCTTTCCCTAGGTCTCAAATTATCTTCTTACCAATTTTCATCTAAATCGGTTCAGTACTTTCTGAGCCTATTCGGTACATACCAACAAATTAACAAATCTTTCCTCTTTATAATATTAGTATAGATAACTATCTATCTCTCGCAAAATTGTGACGTAGCGTATCTCATATATTAAAAAAATCATAGCATTAAGGCATAGTCTGTCAAAGATAAAAATGTAAAAAATATTGCCCTCCGTCGGCAGTTGGGTAAAAACCCACTCAAATTCTATTTTTCATCATTATAGCTTGTGCTCGACATATAGGAACATTATACACTGTCCATTTTAAAATAGTTTAACAATAGTTTCTCGGATTACTGTATATATATATATATATATATATATATATATATATATATATATATATATATATATATATATATATATATATATACTAGCGGCTACATTTTTCCGGGATAAAAGTAGCCTTTGTGTTATTCCAGACTATAATGTATCTCTGTGCCAAATTTTATCCAGATCCGTTCAGCCGATCTGGCGTGAAAGAGTAACAAGCATCCATACTCACAAATTTTCACATTTAGAAAAATATATTAAAATACGCATAGTAGTTTCAATTAAAACCGTACTTACTTTTTTTCGTTCCGTGGCTTATGACGCAGAAACGAATTGGGGTTCCTCAATCCAAAGGGCGCCAATATTGTGAGAATTGTGAGTGGAATTTTAAAAGGTTAAGATTAAGATCTCTGACTACGGCTGCTGTTCCTTCATCTTGAGCTATTTATATGTGTTATTATTATTGATGATTCTGGTGTTTGCGAAAGTAATTTTAGGCCTTTTGTAGGACTATTTATATCGAAATATCTATCGAATTTTTCCTTTTGAAATCGATAAAAAAAATAGAAATATATGACAATGGTTGCTAATTGTAAGCCAAATTTGATGCGGTAGAGAAAAAAAAACATTTCTTGTACGTACATAATATATAGCATCAAATTTGCCTTTTCATTTTTTAAATTCTTAATTTTATTTGTTAAATATACTCAAAAATTCGCAGCCACCTCCTTATAATGGATCAAAAGATATGAATTTTAAGTTCCCACCCGGACCCTTCTAATACGGAATCCTAAAATGGGTCTATAATATAAACAATAATATTACCTATTATTCTAGTCGCAATTTTATATGAAACAGTTTCATGATTATAGAAAGGGAAACGAATACTTCAAATTTATAGTTTTGCAGAAACACATGTCACCATGTTTAGATGTGATCGTGACGCATGACGTGGGCGCGGCTTTATAGACGAATCGAAATAGCCTCCAAACGCAGACTTAAGACATTAATGATACTGAAAGCTTATATCACACAATATATTATAAACTTTTATATTTTCTATACACATAATATATTTTCCTAGTAGAAATATAAACGAGACATGGATCATTAACTACTTAAACTGTAGGTATCGATGTCACAGACACCGCTACCTATATAATAATCTATACATATAATAAAATTGTAACTAAGCCGAATCTCTACATTAAATATTTTTTGGAAAATCTTATTGAAATAGACATTATTATCGATACAGAGGCCGAATCTATAGTTTTTAGATTTTTTGTCTGTCTGTCTGTTACCGCAGCACGGAAAAAAATACTGGAGGGATTTTGATGAAATTTGGTATGCTGACAGCTGGTTATCCGGGTCAACATATAGGATACTTTTTGCGGCGGGAAAATATTTCATTTCTAAGAAAAAATACAAAAACTGCAATGTAAGAGTATACTAATATGTAAAACCTAAGAATTTGGTTTTTGGTAACCTTAACGCAGGCGGAGCCGCGGGCAATGCTAGTCATAATTATAAATGTTTGTTTGTAAGAGCGAATAATGACTTTTCGATACAGGCTCAACATGGATATATTACTACGAAGTAGCTCGTATGTTATTGCCAAATAAAAAATAGGTTGCTCTTAAAAAAATTAACTTTAAACTTAGTCGAAACGGTTTCAAAAAATTCTATCAAAGTTTTAAACATATATGTGTCGCTTGTAATAAAAATACTGTTTACAACCTTGACATTGTCGACAGAAGTTTTTTACGTAATATAAATCGATTCAGTGCCATCGTTCCCTGTCGTTTGACATTCCTGTTATTTCAAACAGCCGCAACAATCAACTAAACGACTATTGGCAGACCTTTAAAATGTCTTACCTATTGTCTGCGATTTCGTGAGATACACGGAAGCTATTTATACGCTAGCAACACCAAAACTTATAGAATTAAATTATTCTGTTGATAGGTCAGTTAGTGCTCTTTATGTGCCAATAAAATATAAAAGAATGATGACAAAACTCTATACTAAATACTAATATTATAAAGAGGCAGACTTTGTTTGTTTGTTTGTTTGTTTGTTTGTTTGTTTGTTTGTTTGTTTGTTTGTTTGTTTGTTTGTTTGTTTGTTTGTTTGTTTGTTTGTTTGTTTGTTTGTTTGTTTGTTTGTTTGTTTGTTTGTTTGTTTGTTTGTTTGTTTGTTTGTTTGTTTGACGCGCTAATCTCAGGAACTACTAATCCGAATTTCGAAAAAAATTGAAAAATCCTTTTTGCATTAGATAGCCCGTTTATTGAAAAAGACTATATAAAATGTCATTGGTTTATTAAGTTGTCTCTTAATGTCCGAAAGATATACAGTGGTCTGCTGTCGAAAAATAATTTTTTTTACACGTGTATTTCAATTCAGTTTTTTATTGTTCCTACTCAACGACCACTCGTTGAGTGGTCGTTGTTCCTATTTGAGTTAAATTTAATCTAATGATTAAATTATTTAGTAATATTTAAATATTATTATTATAATTTAAATATTATTTAGTAATATTTAATGTTATTTAATATTACCTGCGAAATCTGACATACGTCTGCAGATCCATAGGTTCTGGGTTCGAGTCCTGGGTCGGGACTAGTGTAGTTATTGGGATTTGCCCGACTTGGTAAGTTGGCGGTGCCTCAGTTTGTTCTGTGTCTGATCATTCACCGGATAAGTTGAATTGACTTTGAGAGTGAAAGCGATAGAGAGTGTCTTTATATCTACACACTATATCATCTCCGGCCCAGATAAAATTTTCATTAAAGAATATTTTATTCTTATTTTTAATTTTATTTATAATTAATTAAAATAAAATATTTTTTATATTTATTTTATTTTTTAAAACTGTAATTTCTATTTCATCAAATTCTTGACTAGGATGTTGAATTGGTTTAGAAATTGATTTATTAAGATTCATCACTACATTTCATATTAGACATAAGTCTTAGTAAGATTGGCCGCCGTAAGCGAAGTTCAGTTCATAATTAAAATTAATTTACTTTCAGACTGAATTATTATCAAACTCTATCAATTATTTGTTGTTGTGTTGCTATATTTAATTACAATACTTATTATTTTTTTTTAAATGTTTAGAAATAAAAATCAATAAATATTGTAAGGTACTTACTTTTATCACCATTTTTGAAGTTTTGAAATCATTTTTGTAAAATAGTGGGTAGACACTGCCTGTAAAAAGTATGTGTTTGAGACGTCTATAACCTCAGTCTCTGACCATCCATCTAACCTAACCATCTCTGATCCGTGACCATGAATGCTGTAAAGCATTCGAAGCGTCGGGAACCAAAAATCAAAAGAAATCCGCGAAATAATCCCAAAAGATAGTTTTATTTAAAAACTCTATGAAATAAAACTATCTCTTCGGATTTTTTTCGCGGATTTACTTCGCTGTTCGAAACTTCGGGAACCAAAAATCTGTCTTATCTAATTATTGTTTTAATTCATTTTTAGCAATCAAGCAAGTATAAAATAAAAAAAATAAACAACTATAATATGATAATAATTATAAACAGGCAGATAATTTGTTAGATTTTTGTTTTATTTAATATTATTAATTCAATTACGTTTTGCATCTTCTTTCCTAACTTTGATATATGTATTTTTGTAACATTGGAAACTTTTATTGGTTAAGTTTAATTATTAATGAATTTCTATTCTATATTTTTTATTAATACCATTTGTTTCCAAAATAAATAAATAAATACCTTACATATCGTACATAATATGATGAAAATAATGTATTCAGTCCTTTTTAACGTCCCACTGCTGGGCACGGGCCTCTCTTCAATACGAGGGGGATCAGGCCATAGGCCACCACGCTGGCCAAGTGCGAGTTGGCGGACTTCACATGTCTTTCGAAAACTTGCTAGGTTCTCTTGGACATGCAGGTTTCCTCACGATGTTTTCCTTCACCGTAAGGCAAGTGGTAATCATGTTAGAAATGATTCGCACATAAAAATATCAGAGGTGCGAGACCCGGGATTTGAACCCGCTTCACTCGGTTTCCCAAGTGAGCGAGTTACCACTGGGCTACCACTGCCGGCTAATTCAAAAACTCACATTCAACTCACCATTATAAATGACATTATGAAGCTATTCATTTTGAAATTAAATGAAATAATAGAACAGTCTCAGAAACAAGTTTCTCCACTTATTTTAAAATAGCAAAGTAAAATATGACGAAGGAGGCACATACAAAAATGAAAGGGGAACATTTTTAGTTCCATTTCAACAGACAGTTTTACGTCGTGTAGACAATCTAATACACTTTTAAATAATTTTTTATGAATATTTTGCAACACTGTGGATAAATTTAGGTCGTATCTTCATATGAGATGGTTATAACGAAATCGAGTTATATTTCAAATTCGGATATTCAGATATTTTGTGGTTTTCCGTGATCATAAATGTTATGAGTACTTTAACTACCTAATGCTACAAAAACACACATAAAAATGTACATAGAAAAAGATATATAACGTACGAAGGTGGCTATATACTTATTCAATATCTGTTATTTAATTATCCCACGAACGCTCTTTTAACAAGATAGGAAGTTATATTTTTGTGTACACTAGACTAAATTTTAATTGCCTGATTTCAATTGTATTCATTTGTTCTAAAATATTGTAGGGGAGACTATAAGATTTTTCAAATTTAGTATGTTGATTTATATTAATGATAACTTAAGAAAATCGTTTAATAATAAAATTTAGATCAAAGTGGTTTCGATTAATATAAATTTTGCTACTAGTAGAAAGTTTTCAAGGAATTCAATCGCAATAATATCTACAGCAACTTTTTTTAATTGTTTACAACTTGACTAAACCCATAGGCGTAAACTAGTGTATTTTAAAAGTAATTTCACTATACATTTTAAAATTAAACTTTAAAATACAGGCTCTGGGTTAGTTAAGATAGTAGGTACCTTTTTTTTTTAACGTTGGGAAATGCGTTTACGCACGAGGTGTGGGATTCACCGGCGAAGCCAGTACTACCCACTAAAACCCAACAAAACCTTCCCCCGTCTTAATGGGGCCGCCCCGACGGCAGGTCTGCCGAAGCAGACCACAACGACCGTGGGGTTGCTCTAAGGTCCACTCTGCTATCAGAGAAGTACCAGGAGCAACCCGCATAGTACACCGACCACCGAAGCGGGCCACCTCCCTGTGCGTCTCTTGGCTTCGCGCCCGGCTGGTTGCCGGGCACTACTGAGCCCCCCCACGACAAGGTGAACGCACGTTGGGGGGGAGTTTAGATAGTACCTAGTTCAACTTATTTTTTTGACCCTTTTTGTACAACTTACTTTAATTACTTTAACCCCTTATATTGTCACCTTATAAAATACAATAAATAAATAATTATTATATACAAGATAATATTTTAATACCTATAAATCTCTAACATAATGTTAAGAAATGTATGGAAATGGCATATAGTAAGTTAAGTGGCCAATTCTGTTCTTTTATTAGCCATATCTATTTTAAAAAGTCACTGGTGTCCAGAAAGCCAAAATATATAATACAGACAATGAGTCAATGCTTTATAAAGCAACTAGCAGAATCCGCGGCTTCGCTCGCGCTAAAATGACAAAAACATCTCTAAAAAGATAGTTATATACAAACTTTCATCCCCTATTTCACCCTCTTATAGGATGAATTTCGAAAAATGCTAAAAAACGTATTTATTTAACTTTATTGAAGAGAATTAATACCAAGTTTCAAGTAATTCTGATCATAAATATTTTTTGGATTGTATTATTACGTGTTTCTCCGTGGGAATTAGATAATCTTCCGCGGTAAAAAATTGGCCCATGTCACTTTCCAACCGTCCAAGTATCTCCACACAAAAAATTACACCAATCCATCACTCCGTTTTGACGTGAAAGAAAGACAAACAAACAAACAAACAAACAAACAAACAAACAAACATACTTTCACATTTATAATATACTAGCGGCTCACCCTCGCTTCGCTCGGGTTCACCTCTAGAAAAGCACAAACAGATCTATCCCACGGGAACCGTTCATTTTTCCGAAATGATGAATTTTCCGGATGAAAAGTAACCTGGTGTTTGATCGG
Organism: Brenthis hecate; assembly: GCA_951806755.1. NCBI lineage: Eukaryota > Metazoa > Arthropoda > Insecta > Lepidoptera > Nymphalidae > Brenthis > Brenthis hecate. The sequence continues at coordinate 22,233,606 of OX638250.1, forward strand.
CAATATAAGGTATCAGCATGCCAAATTTTATAATATATAGCCTATGACACTCAGAAAGAACGTAGCTTTCTATTGGTAAAAGAATTTTGATGATCGATTCAGTAGATCCAGAGATTACCCCCTACAACGTCACAAACTCACAAGATCACAAACTTTACCTCTTTATAATATTAGTATAGATATTATAATAGTATGGATATAAACCTGTCTAATTAACAAAATGTTAGGCTTCCATTTATCTCATCGCACATGCCATTACATTTTTCAGCAAGTATATCAAATAACTCGGTCCAAGATAAATTGTTGACGTAATATAGCGCTTACAATTAGATATGTTTATCTTTGGAAGTAATAAAAAAAAAAAACTTCAAACAATCATAAAGTTGTCTAAAACGATGCATGTTGATTCGGTCTTCATCCATCCAGACGGTGTTAATTCACGTCAAAAAACCTATAAAACAAAACAAGTCAGTGTTTAATTTATTTCCCCTAGAATCATGGCAACACTTATCATACTGTATGTATGTTCACTCTTAATTGTATAATATTAATTAAGTTATGTTGTTAACGGATTCGTTAAGCATAGAGGTGTACTCGTAGGAAACGGAAATCATAATTATTAAAAAAAAACTAACGAATAAAAAATAAAAAAAAATAACGGCTTTCGGTTTCAGTTTAAAAACAGGTACTTTGATACACTTAGTTCAAATGGCTAAGCTTGTTTTATGACTTTAATTACTAGCTAAATAATAGCAAAACCAAGATTTATTCGTCTTATTGAAATAAATGATTAAATTTTTTATACTTAGTAGTTTTTAACACATACATATTTATTCAACTCTTTTTAACGTCCCACTGCTGCGCACGGGCCTCCCTTCAATATGAAGAGGATCAGGTCATAGTCCACCATGCTGGTCCAGCGTGAGTTAGTGGACTTTCACAAACTTGCTAGTATCTCTCAGACATGCAGGTTTCCTCACGATCTTCTTTACCGTAAGAAAACTGGCAATCATGTTGGAAATGATTCGCATATGAAAATATCAGAGGTGCGAGAACCGGGATCACTTTTATATATAGGTATATCTTCTGCTTACCGAGATACACGAAATAAAATATATATACAAGAATTGCTCTTTTAATATAATAAGATTGACATTATAATTATTTAGATTTTGTTTTTTGAGGGCAACCCCAATTCTTTTACATACTTTACTATGACGGAATATCAAAACGCATTAAAATATGATATAAAAATGCGACGTCGCCTGTAATTGGCGGATATAAAATACAGATCAAACGAACACGCAGTAGGCGCGTACATTTTGAATTTAGGGTAATGATTATATTTAAATAAAAATAAACCTTAAATACATATATTTACATGATATGTGATTCGTTTTTTAATTTGTTTTTTAATTTTTTAAATATTCACACGAATAACACGTTATATATGTCTTTAAAGAAAACGACTACCTAGGTATATACCTATAGTCTTTTATTATTTTTTGATTGTTTTCGTTCGTAGTTGATTTTTAGTTTTTACTAGGTGATTCTTTAAATTGACGTAACTTTTTTATTTATGAACCGATTGAAATAAAACAAATACTAAATGTTAAGTGAGGCTTACCACAATCCATTAGTGAAAACCGCATCCAAATAGGTTATGCCGGTTCTGAGATTAGCGCGCACAAACGCACAGACTAACAGATAAACCCACAAACAGACAAAAAATCTAAAAATCATTATTTTGGGTTTTATTGCGTAAATAAAGACCCTCAAAGATAGTTTTTCTCAAATATCTTCCATGTACAGACAGCGGTCAGTTACACTTTTATTATATGTGTAGATAGATATAGATTTTCTATTTAAATTACATACATTACATACGTTCCTATAGGTAACCTATGTGTGTATATATTAAAACCATTCTTTATACACTAAACATGATATTATCTGCTTTAAGCAGCTATTTTGAATTTTATGTGATGTCATATAGTCTATAATCAAAGGAATAATACCTTAATTATTAAGTTTCGACGATTAATTTAGAAGATATGCCGTGACATATGAACAAACATACGTACGTACATAGCCTTCGAAAATGATATCCCTTATTTTGGTTTCTCCAATTGAGTACTAAATGGTACATATATGTACATGTAAATTGTTATGACAATTGTGCCAGAGATAGCGTGTGGCATGTAGACATGTATTTTTAATGTCAGTGCTCACAACTCTGCTGTACTTATCTGCTTTAAAAGATAACGGCATTTAGAAATAAGCTACACCGTATTTCTTTTTACTAAACAAAATAACTAAATATGTTGGGACATTAACACACAGACAGCACCATCTAGTTCCATGGTAAGCTACGAGGCTTGTGTTATGGATACCAGATAGTTGATACACTACACATATATGTATATGTACTTTAAATAGGTACTTACATATTATAAATATAAACAACCATGACTGGAGCACAAACATTCGTGCTTATCACACAAACGAATTACGAAAACGAATAAAATTAACTCGATTAAGAGTATAGACTTATTATTAGATGTAGAATATTAGATAAAACCTATATATCCACTATGACTAAATGACAGTATTGCGAGTCGCCACGCGGCGCTATTCCTGTCCGTCGTTGCGTAGGGAAATACCGCTTGGCCCATTCACAGATAAGGATTGCCACCCACTGGACGAATGAATAAAATACACGTGCGCGCTAACACGTGATATACTATGAAAATAGCTTTGATTGTACGCCAGGTTGGATTTCAAACGGTTATAAATATTACCCACTAGCGTTGCCCCGTGGCTTCGCTCGCAGAATTGATATGTATACTTAGTACAAGCACTTTTGAATCGTCAATTTAGAGCGTCAGTGTAGTCAGTCCGTGAGGAAGCTACCACCGGCTCGGAAAGCAGTTCTGTTGAGAAGAGCCAGCGGAAAATCAACAGTTGCTCTTTTAAATATCGAAGTTACATTGATAAACATAATATTACAGATAAAATGATATGAATTCCACACATTTCCATTAACATGGAACTTAATCAAGCTAAGACTAAATCAACTGAATCAAACAAATCAAGAAACTAATGTTTTACTTTACTGCCTAAAGTTTTAAATTAGAATACTCGACATTTAAACGAGAAAGATTATTTCTAATTCTGGTCACTGTACCTTTAAAATTAAAATATTTTCATACAAACTACCAAACCATTTTAACGCTTGAGAGGCGGAATTTACAAAAATCGTTTCTCAGCGAATACCTACTCCTTAGGAGAAATCGACCTGTCAAATTTCAAGTTGTAGAGCATTTATAGTTTTAAGAATTTCTTGATTTAAAACTGAGTGGTGTTTTGCTTTGAAACAAATGAGTTTGCTCGTATGATATATTTTATACAGTACCGATAACATCAGTGCAGTAGAAGTGAATCTGACTACTAAATGAGTTAATGTAAGACTTTTTAATTAAATAAAAAATAAATAAATAAAATTATCTCGATTAAGAATATAGACTTATTATTAGATTTAAAATATTACATAAAACCTATATATTAAGCACGTCTTAAAGTTTTATCTAAAAAGTTAAAATGAAAGTGTCATCCATAATTATAATACGGACCTTACAATGTTAACAGGCAGACTATGGATGACCCATATTGTAAAATTAGCGTAGGCACGATATATGCTAATTTTAATGCCTTTGCACTTTCAAATTTATATTAGACCGTTCATAAAACCGCACAGTTTTATAATACGTATGTGTGCCATCACTAATACTTAATACTAATGACTTACTCACGATTGGCTCGGACGCGTCTCCAGTTACGTTTTAAATAGATGTGAATAGTTATTGCGAGTGTACCTTTGGAGAAAGACTTGATATTGTAGATTTTTCGGTAGACCTTATTAAGACCTACAATTTTCTACATTGTTTTGACGTATCTCTTAAAGTTTAGTCAGCGTTAGACATGTAAATTTCCAAGAACCAATTATTGTGTTTTCCTTGGGAATGAAAGATTTTCCTGTAACAAAAGGTATCCTAAATGTTGTCCCGAGCAATAAGTTATTGCTACACAAAATTTAGTTAAAATCGGTTCAGTACTTTTTGAGTGAAACGCGCATATCGATTTCGATAAGTTACTGTTATATTATACGTATGAATAGTCAGAATGGTGCTTCACAATAGATTTGGATTTTTTTTGTCTCTAGGATTTGTAATATCATTGTTTGCTATAGCTTGTTGCTATCCGAAAAGCGGTTAGTGGGTTATTTCGCAACTAATATTTTAATTTGTTTCGCGATTGAACTTTTGCCTCCTGACGCCGAAGGCCACTTTGTAACCATTACGTTTACATACAAACGAGATGACGTGCTCGGATTTTAAATCAAGATTGTCAGTGTAAAAAGTTTTATAGGGGAAATTTTGGGGTGAAGTATAGACGTATACAAAAGCTTTTAAACTTTTAACAGCTTAAAATTTTTTAAATGTTGCTACAAACTTTACGTACTGTAAAATATTGATAAGTATTAGGTATCGATTGTGAATTTTAATAATTATTACTAATATTGTAAATAAGAAATGTGTGCTGGTATATTTACTTTTATACAGCACATAGCATGTGATCAACGTGATTTTTTGTGTCCAATTTTGTGGAGGATGTTTAGTGGTCAGAGAGTGAACAGAAACTACGTTTTATCTTGTTATATCTAGAAGCTTTTATTTGAGATTGCGCTAATAATAATGTCGTAGGCTCGCCGACCAGAGAATAGAGCTTTTGGATAATAATAATTAAATAATTGGTTGTCGCGAGTCGGATGTGCAGAGACTTTTATCATAGAGCAAAAATAAAACTGGACTAGCGTAAAAATAAATGTTCCGACAGGTTTTAAAAATACAGTCCTTAGGTTTAAAAGTGAACTCTGAAAAAGCGCATTCAATAGACAAAATATTAACTTTTTACCATCACATATATTATGTAGCTTGTATTCTAGGCCAATTGCAAGAAAGGAGGTTTTCGATAGAAAATATAAATGTATGTTTTTGTGTTTGTATGTTACGCGATATTTTCGTCACTCATAAACCGTTTTTATAAATTATTTTTTAATAAATATTTTAGGGTTAGTCTCCTATAAATTACAAGAATAAATATCCATTAAAAGATGGAAATTATAGCTTCTGAAGTTATTTTGATGATGGTATACGTTTTTGATTAAAATATATTATTTATTATAATATATATATATATATATATATATATATATATATATATATATATATATATATATACGATTTAATGATTTAATATGTCAGTGAGCAATGATACAGTACGAAAAATAAAAATAGTGCGTAGGTACAGTGTACAAGCTTTAAATGAGATGATGAATTTCGAAATCAATTAGTCTTTAAAACCGTTTATAAGTAGTTCATCTTCATCTACAAACATCACTCTTTAAACCTTGTTGTTTTCTTTGAATTGTCGACAAACCTAACAAAAGTGAAGTACTTAAGAAAAAATCCACAGACTATTTTCAGTGTTTATTACATTATGACACATTTATATTATATTATATATTTTTAAATAGAATACAGTTTTCTGGCGTATTTTAAGTACAAATTCCATATTACTTTGACGACAGGTTTGGTTCAGTTTGTAGTGACCCTACTTGCTAAGCCAGCGGTCGCGGGTTGGAGTCCCGCTGGGGGCATTCATTTGTGTAATCAGCACGAATGTTTGTACTCCAGCCATGGGTGTTTATATTAATAATATTTATGTAGTTAAAATTATATATGTGTAGTGTATCAACTATCTGGTATCTATAACACAAGCCTCTTAGCTTACCATGGAACTAGATGGTGCAGTGCGTTAATGTTCCAACATATTTATATATTTATATTTCTAAAGTACATAGTTGAAATGTTATTCTTTACAGGTTTCGATTTCACAAACCTATATACATTGAATAGTATTGTAGCTAAGCGTCCGTCTATAAAGGATGGTCAGTCAATCAGTACCCACCCAATCTTTTATTGTAGATGAAAATAAAATTGGAATCTTGCCGATGTCTTATACAACTTTAGTGTACTAGGTCTAGGTTTTTATTAGGTCTAATAAATTTCTCATCACCACTTGAAAATGTAGTCAGACAAATCTTGTTTGAAAATGAACTGCATGCCGCGAATACTGAAATGCTAGCTTAGCAAATATATGTACTTATACTATAAAAAATAATATTAGTCTGTTTGTTTATGGGCGATAATTTTATGAAAAGAATAATACTCTATATTATTTTTCCTAACAAAAATATATAATAAAAACCCAATGCGTGTGAGTGAGCTCTTAATAAATCAGGGTGTTATTAGTAGTAACAAATTGCTATGTTTATTTTTCTCATAAAATATACAGGGTCATTTTTAATTTACTGCAAACCTTTTGGGAATATACTATTTACATCTTAACAACAACATCTGTAACAAGAAAAAATAATATTTCTTAAATTTTTTATTTTCATACAAATATAAAAATATTTTTTTGCACCTTCTAAACTTTAAAGTTCTAGCATCTGGCCTTGAGATTAAATGAATAAGCGCGGCTTTCTACACCCCTCTACCCCTCCTCCTCCACCGGACACGCACTTTCTTTTGCTAATGCTGGACTATTACCGTTTAGAAGGTACAATAAAAATATTTTTACTTTTGTTAAATTTAAGATATATTTTTTTTTCTTACAGATGTTGTTGTTATGTTGTAAATAGTGTATTCCCAAAAGGTTTTCAGTAGTAAAAATATAATATATATATATATATATATATATATATATATTATAGTGTAATAGTATTATTAGTTGTTCTAAAGGACTAAATAAAGGGCTTACTATATTTTTCAAGGTTACTGACATATGTAAGTATCTTAGAACGAAGAGAAATAATCGACGTAACGTAGGGAGTTAGTGTCCATTTCAAACTTTTTTTCTTTCATGGTGGTTTCACAACGGTACGTACAACTGCCTGATGGTAAATAGTAATAACTCTTATGTGTAATAAAACTAATATTTGTTTTTTAACTTACAAAGTATATCGACTTCAAATTCATCTTAAAAAAATTCCACTTCGGTGTGGGTTTTTCCTAAAACCTAAATTACTAATTGATTTAAAAAAAAAACATGAACATTATATGAATATCAAGGGATACACAAAAAAGATAAAATATACGGAGAGAAATCGACACTCTCTTTTTTCTGAAGTCGGTTAAAAATTTAATTAACCTATTAAAATATTACCTAGTGGTTTTAATGGTAAAAAAAACGAATATATAGGGCATTAAATATAATTTTCTCCTTCGAAGTCCTTCAGCATTTTCTCGTGGGCTCGTCCAAGAAATATTTGCACGACTATAATAGATAAATAGTAGAAAAAATCGCAATAAACTGATAGGGTCTCAGTTGAATTTTAATAAAGATAAAACACAGAGGAAGTTGTATATTACATTTTTATTATTTACAAGGCTTCGACGAACACATACCTATGTATGTACAACATTAAATGACGTCTGCTTTTTTAATTTTAATTAGCGAAATAAACAAAAAATCAAACAAGTGCGAGTCTGTTTCGCGCACAGTGGGTTCCGTACACATATTTGTTATACTAGTTTTGTTATTGGGAACTTTAAGGAGATTCGACTTGCACTTGATTACTTTTTTTTAGTCATTTTTACAAGTTCGACTATTTGCATAAGAGACGTTCTGTCTTTACTTAGTGTTAAGTTAACACTAAAATAAAATAGCTATTTATGTATATTAAAGCATGCGCAAATAGTCATGTTATGAGGAACAAATAGATTAATATTATATGGTTATGGTGTATTCATCTTTATGGGAAGATATCTATAAGAAAAAAATAAATAAAAAATAATTGAATATATTGGGACATTTACACAGCACTATCTAATTCAATGCTAAGCTACAAGGCCTGTGTTATGGATGCCAGATAGTTGATACACTACACATATGTTCATATACCCATGACTGGAGTACAAACATTCGTGCTCATCACACAAATGAATGCCCCCAGCGGGACTCGATCCCACAGCCGCTGGCACAGTAAGTAGAGTCAATACAAAGTGAGCCAAATGTGTCGTCAATTTAATTTAGTTTGTAACAATAAAGTTAGTTTTGCAGTCGATTAGCTAAACATTAAACCGACCTTAAACTAACATTAGAAGTGCACAACTCTCACATCAACTTACGTACAAACATACCTATACATAGATTGCTAAAAGTAAAATTATAACCCTTCCTTTTAGCTAAAAACTAGACGTTGTCATAAATAATATTCTTTTAATTAGATATTCCATAAATTGTAGATGTGTATATGAAGTTTCATATATTTTACCTAATTATTATTATTTTTCTCATTAAGTATGAGTTATGATACAGTAATTTATGAACACAGTTCATGGAACAGATTAAAATTGTTTATTTTATTTTCCACTTACAGTATAAGATCCAAGGAAATCTTACAGGACGGAAAGTACTTTGTCAAACGTAATATATCCATCCCTATTTGCCTAATAAAATATGGCAATGGATACATTTAATTAAAAAAAATAAATAAATGTGTCACTCACCATAAACCATCTGATATGAATTATCTTTCTTGACTGATTCTTCGGATCTAGGTTCTTCGGATCTTGTACTATTTTAAAAACTATGATTGATACTTGGTAGATATTTGACATTTTTGATGTATGGTATCCATACTAATATTATAAATGTGAAAGTGTGTTTCTTGTTTATTTGTTTGTTTGTCCGTTTTTCATGTCGAAACGGAATGACGTATAAGCGTGATTTTTGTGTGGAGATAGCTGGATGGCTGGAGAGTGACATTGGTTATTTTTTACAGCGGGATATTATCTCATTCCCACGGAAAAACACGTTATAATACAACCCAAAAAATGTTTATGATCTGCATAACTTATAGCTTAGTATTAATGCTCTTCAAATACAATTAAATAAATACGTATTAAAGCATTTTTGAAATAAGAGGATAAAATAGGGAATGGAAATGTGTATGAAATGTACCTTTTTAGTTTTTTTTTGTAATTTTAGCGCGAGTGAAGCCGCGGTTTCTGCTACTTACTTTTATAAGCCCAAATGGTACGCACATAAGCCATAAAATAAAGTACGTAACATAACTTTTATAAACAAAACTACCTCTGCATTATTTTTATCTTCTCAAACTTTCGCGTTTGGTTAAGGTATTCTGCTGCTGTAAAACTCACCTTAGGCCTCAAGTGCATAAATAGATTACTATTTACTTGCAAAGCAACCAGATTAAGGATAGTACAGACGTTTATTATTCTCCACTTAACGTGTATCGAGGAAATGTTGGGTGATGAGCGAAAACGCCACTTCTTATTTTAGCCAGACTCGAATAAATATCTCGTTTCATATAAATATTTACCCATTGAACTAATAATCTTACTTTAAGCTAGAAAGCAGTAACATGGAGGTGAATTCACTACTTTACACACACTACTTGACTCTTATACTTTCTTAGGTTTACGCGCATATTTAAAACTAGCGACTGACCCTCGCTTCGCTCGGGTGCGACCATAGGTACGTTTTAATTTTTTTGAGCGGAACCCTAATCCTTTTTCTAAAATAAAAGTACCTATGTTACTCTCTATAACATTAGCTATCTTCCAGTAAAAGTCCCGTCAAAATTAGTCCAGCCGTTTCAGAAAGTATCCGGAACAAACAGACAGACAGACAAAAATTAAAAAAAAGTGTTTTTCTTATAAGTACCATATATAATTTCATATGCATTTAGTAAAACGCTATTATTTTGACATTACAAACAAATAATTCAATTTTATTTATCTGAATAGATGTAAGAAAAATCGCGAGAATATCCAAAAAAATAGTCTTTTAATATAATATTATCGAAACATTAAAAATCTCCTAAATTTCGTATCTCTCCATTTAGAACAGTTCGCTACAAGCTCGAACATAATGGCACGTATAGACGACGAAAATATCCGCAGACCTAGTGACCCGCTGCGACAAAGAATCGTGATTCGTAATTGCGGAAGACGCAACAATTTATTGACGACCACTCGCATCATTACAATTCGCGTTATATCGTACGCCCATTTCTTTTGAATTTAATACGGGATAGGTTTAAAATATTTCTTTAAATGCTATATGGAGTAAGCAATATCTATAATCAATATAGTTTTATATAGTGTAGTTAATGTAATGATCAGATAATTATACCTGAACCCATGGGTTACTTAAAATATAGCTATATAATACAATTAAAGCTATATTGGAAAGAAGATATATGTATATAATACATATTATCTGACTAAATAGGTATGTAGGACAGTACCCTTGTACGAGTATATATATGTATAAATAGAAGTGTCCAATTTTATTGACAAGATAAACATGAAAATTGAGCCTCTATTCATGCCATTTCGTCCTGCTTCGAGCCCAGGATTCACAGGATCATCAGAATCTTTGACACTCCAACGAGATTCAACTGAAGTAGTTAACTAATGGCCTAAAAGCCTGTGAACGCCAGATCTTCGTCATTTTGTAAAAGCTGAAAGTTTGTCAGCGCATGCTCCCAACACAGATAAGAACGATGGACCATTATGAAATTCAGGCTATGGTGGCTTTGGCAGGTACACGGTACTAAAGGTGTGTAAAATACCGAACTTAATTCGTCAAAAATAAAGTCAATTCTTAGCGCTTCAAATTTGGTGACCATTTGCAACATTTTCTTAGAAATGCCTCCCAACTTGTTTGGAACATTTTTCATGGTGTGTAATAAATGCTATGCTAGCAGTTTTATAAATCATCTAATTATTACCCAAGTATTATATATAAAAATCAGCTTTTATACTATAACGTAAGTAGAATTATGATTTCATGAAAAGGGTGTCTGGCAAGGGTTTGCCACGATGTTAAGTGTCTGGCATTGAATGACATGATTTTTAATAATATTCTGAAGGTAATACCAAAAAATCACACTTTATTATTTGACGAATTTAGATCGGTATTTTACACACCTTTAGTACCGTGTACCTGCCAAAGCCACCATAGCCTGAACTTCATAATGGTCCATCGTTCTTATCTGTGTTGGGAGCATGCGCTGACAAACTTTCAGCCTTTATAAAATGACGAAGTTCTGGCATTGACGGGCTCTTCCTCTATAAAGCAACCGACATCACGCGTAGAACTAGTTCGCTGAAGTGGAAGTGGGCCAGTCATGTCTCCAGACGTCCTGATGGCCGATGAAACCAAAACGTGCTAGAGTGGAGACCGCGTTTAGGCAAACGTAGTGCAGGACACACAGCAGAACGATGGACAGATGACCTAAGAAAGGTGGCGGGCAGTGGATGGATGCGGGCTGCCCAGGACCGGGATGGTTGGCGCTCATTGGAGAAGACCTATGTTCAGCAATGGATGGCGATAGGCTGATTGACTTGAGCTAACTAATTAAGATATTTACTTCGACTGAAAATCAAACATTCAACTTTGCTTCAACTTTTTATTCAACAAATGGCGACATTATAAAAATATGCAAGACATGACATTAGCATAAGCATTCACATGCCGCAAGAGATAATAGCCAGGCATGTCGCGACAAAAGTACGCAACTTCTAATTACTGAAGACGGACTGACTACAACCATAGTTAATTATTTTCTAGGACACATATTGTTTAATTGATTTTGATTGAATATGTATTAGTCTTAAACTATTATAAAAAAGGTTTATTTTTGTTTGCTTTATAATAATTCGGCCCTTTTTTAAGTTCCATTATTGTGCAAGAACCACCCCTTAATAGGTCAGATAGTCCACCACTCTGGCCAAATTTTGGTCCATTGGTTTAAGTTATCTAGAAGGTATATTTTGAAATTATTTTTCATCAAGAATTCTATCGTCACAAGAGCTGCGAGTGAAAGCTCACGAATCGAATGCACTCGAGCAGTTTAATAACTATTATGTAATAGACACGCTACCAGGCGTAGACTAGACGATGGTGGCATTAAAATTGTATACCTACATATCTGGTTTCAGCAACAGCATCCAATGTCCCTCAATAGGGTCTGTATCGAAAATTGAATTTGAACCGTATAAATTAAACTGCAAACACGATATAATTAGCGTAGGGCTACAATGATTATTTACTTTGCAGATTACTTAACGAGAGGGTCATTTTGTTTTCTATGTATACGATTTATTGAAAAAAATGTGTTTTAACCGATAAATTCGACTTTTTTTAAATGTTCTACGATATCCACGTCCATTGCAAACCGATTAACGTGTTTTTTTTAAATAATGAGATTCACGGGTCTCATATAAACAAAAGAAACTACATTACTGTATTTTTGTACTTTTGCGGTGATATAATTAAGCATTTTTATGCCAAAGCTAGTTTAATATACTTAACTTTTAAGTAGAAGTATCTTAAAACTGGCCCACTCTATTCTACTCAGCCATCCCGCGAATTGAAATGATTTTATCACAATTTTAAATAAAACGATAGTTTTATTTAAAATGTCAAATATTCGCGTAAATCTACGAAAGTATTATGATTTTATCACAAGTTGTACTTCGGCACCAACTTGATGCACCGGGATAAAAGTAACCTACGTCACTGTTATTGACATCTAGTTGCTAGTAGTATACTTATAATGTGATAACCATATATATCTAGAGTCTCGTTATTGATTTGCTCGGAAATTTGTATAATAACACTTTCGTGTATAAAACATTCATACTATATGAAAAACCTTCCACAAGTTTTTTTTTATAATAATAAAAGTCATATACCTATATACGAGTATTATTATATGCGAATAATTTATGAAAATTAAGAGTATGTATAAATAAATATAAATAGGTATTTTTTTTTATTTGATTATGATTTTATTATTACAATTATTAATTATTATCCATTTATTTATTATTTCGTTACAAGTCCTATTACAGTGTAACTCATGGGTTTACTAGTGTATAGTGATAAATACGATATTAATGTCGGAACGTTCAAGGTGAGGTTTCGTGTGTTTTAAACACAAATACACGACTGAAACTACGCATTTTGTTAAAGCTTATATTATATAAAGATTTTATAGTCTTAAGCAGAATTTTTACATAGTATAAAATGAAGTCGCTGCCACTGTCTGTTCGCTTAGATCTTTTAAACTACTTAACGGATTTTAATGCAGTTTCCAGCAATAGATAGAGTGATTCAAGAGGAAGGTTTGTATGTATAATACATGCATATTATAGTACAGAAAAGCCGAGAAATTCAAAGATTTGTATTTCATACTAACCGTTAAAACGTACCTAGGGATGAACCCGAGCGAAGTGAGGGTATGTCACTAGTTTATGATAATTTATAAATGTGTGCTTCTAAGTGATTGCAAAATTCATGAAAATAGAGATAACTTCTCGTCAGTCCACATAGCGCTGGTTGCAAATAATTTACTGATTCGATTTCCGAATTTGTTTCCCAAATTTCGACAACCGAATCTCACCATTTCATATAAAGTACTCTCATTTATTCTGTTTGGAAACAATTCGAGACGTACCTACATATAGTTTTTGGAAGTTTGCCCGTGAGCATTCCTTCTTCGGAAATAGAGTTAGAAAGTATTAACAGCTGTCAGTTGATCGTAATGTGGTATAACATTAGTTAAATATTTATAAACACGTTTTATAATAAATGATTTTTAAAATTTATAATAATAATAATATAATATATCCCTACTTATTATATATACAAAATAAAACATAATATGTTTGTCCTTCTATTACGTAGCATCGTAACAACAGATATGAACATCAGAACTATGTTTGCGTACAGAAAGCGGTATAAGTTTTAAGCAATGAAGTACAAGTATGGTGGTCTGTAACTTATTTTTTTGTGATTATGTATATTATTATAAAAACGATTGTGTTTTTTTTAATCTACTGTTCAAATTTTATCCACAATTACAAATAATAATGTTTGTATAAACAATGTTAATTATCATTATTATTAAGTCATTATTGTAGTTAGAATATAATTAAAAAAAAATAACAGAATAATAATAAAATAAATAAGGTATAATTACCATACTTAACACTTAGTTTTTTATATCTAGGTATGAATAAAATTAAAGTGCCTGTGATTTTATAGTTTTTACACCAAATTGAGCTCGTATTATGGATAATAATTTAATGACACTGGTGTATTGTTTGAAAAAAAAAAGAAAATGGGATAGAAAATAATACCCCACCCGATTATTACTGTGTTGGAGCATACCGCCGTTGGTTTAACGTGAAAGTCTATCTACAACACGAGCTGAGACCGACATATTTTTTTTTATACACAACCTGCTTAAGGTTTCCTATAAATTTGGCCTAAATTACACGTATTTCTATTTAAATCAAATTCTAGAACACAATAAAATAAATAAAATAACGGCGCTATCATGTGTGAGTGGTGACTTACACCGAATAGAAAGAAGCGAGAACGGCTATTATATGTAGTTAATATAATAAAATTCTAACTAAGTCGAATCTGTACATTAAATATTTTTTGGAAAATCTTAATGAAATAGACATTATTATCGATATAGAGGCCGAATCTATAGTTTTTAGAATTTTTGTCTGTCTGTTACCGCATCACAAAAAAAACTACTGGAGGGATTTTGATGAAATTTGGTATGGTGATAGCTGGTTATCTGGATCAACATATAGGATACTTTTTATCGCGGGAAAATATCTCAATTCTGAGAAAAATTACAAAAACTGGTTAGAATAAACCACGACGATATTATATATATATATATATATATATATATATATATATATATATATATATATATATATATATATATATATATATATATATGTATATTAGCATGGTATCTTACTAAATAAGGCAAAAACTATTAATAACACAGCGGAACCTATCGCCACAGTGCAATGACGTTGCAGGACCAGGATGCTCTAACACCCCTACCATTTCACGCCTGGGCGAAGCCAGGACGAATCACTAGTTCTAAAGAATTTATAGCTTTAATATATTTGAAGGACCTAGCCATTCTAAATAATTTATGCGCCTATTTCATTCATACCTTGGTATGATTAATCAACGAATCAGAACGAATCAACGTATCCTTTGATACGTGTACAAGAATTTCCGCTTGATAGCCGACATGGCAACAACGCATGAGCCTTTACCAAGGTTTTTCGGAAAAGTTCGTTAGTCGCTAGCGAGTACGTAAAAGATGTTAATTAAGAATATAATTATTAAGTCTTGTGCTCGTATTACGCGTATAATAAAAAAAAAACTTATCTTATGTAAAGTTAACAATCATAAGTAAACAATAATTATGCAAAAGAAAAGCATGAAACCGTAAATCCGTTGATTTAAACATTACATAAAATAAATAATATATAAAGATGTTAGATTACCACACAGCACCATCTAGTTCCATGATAAGCTACGAGGCTTGTGTTATGGATACCAGATACTTGATACACTACACATATATAATTTTAAATACATACATATTATAAATATAAACACACATGACTGGAGTACAAATATCCGTGTTCATCATCCACGTGAATGCTCCCGACGGGACTCGAACCGCCACCGCTGGCACCGCAAGTAGTACACACATTTGTAGTGAAATTAACCCACCTACCCCACTACAAATTGAGCCAAACGTGTCGTCAAATCATTATATGTCGAGTTGCTTTACTTATAAGTTTATGATATTGCGTTGATACGATAGTGACTGTAGTAAAGTATCTGAACATTAGCATTTGGTAGCTTATGGTCGAGATAGTGATATCTTACATAGTTTGCCATTCATACCATATCGTAGTTTGACCTTAGTAGTACGTTGACTTGTCCTTAAAATTTGCAACGACATGAGAATATTTTATATGGTTTTTTTTTTCAAGCTATCAGAGATGTCCATGTTTATTGGGCGGCGTATGCTAATGCGAAGGTTAGAATTAGTTGCGTCTTTATTGTGCATTTTACAGATACTTACTTAGCATATAAATTATATATGTATACTAGCGCCTCACTCTCGCTCCGGTCGGGTTCGACCCTAGGTACGTTTTAACGGTTAGTATAGATTTATCAGAGATGAGATATTTTTGGCAGTAATAAGTGTCCTATATGAGAAAACAAATAACAAGCTATCATCATTTCAAATTTCATCAAAATCTGTCCAGCGGTTTTCTCGTGATGCGTTTTCAAACAGACAGACAAACAAAAGTTCTAAAAACTATAGATCGGCATATGTATTGATAATAAATAATTAATGATTATTTTAACAAGATTTTCCAAAAAATATTTTATGTACAAACTAATCTGTAGTTTAATCTGTCTTAGACACAGAATTTTATTATATCTGTAGATATAAAACTGAGAAACGAATTAAAAGCTTTTTGTCTAAATGTAATAAAAATTATATTATAAGAAATGTAATGTATAATGTGTAAATTAATTCAACAATAGATGATTTGTCACTCTTAATCAATGAAGTTTTATTAATATAAGAAAAAAATCTATAACACACTTTAAAGTATCTTTAATAATTTTTTATTATAAATTCAAGCAAACCCAGATGTACGAACTAAACTAGAAAATTCAGAAGGAACGTCGCACATATGTATAAATTAAAACCCCATACGCGCAGTGAATGGTATATGTATAAGGTATTGTTATATATCAAAGGACCGGATGTCGCAATGAGGCCTTCGGTCTATTATAATTTCAGACTTGACTAGGTTCGATTCTAGGTTGCGCACGTGACGTGTTTTATCTCCCCGCGTATACAACTAAGCTTTCGTAATCAAAATCGTGTAACTTTTCAAAAATTTTCAACCGACTTCAAACAGGAGGAGGTTCTCAATTCGACTGTATTTTTTTTTATGTTTGTTACCTCAGATCTCCGTCATTTATTAACCAATTTGGACAATTTTTGTGTTGTTTGAAAGTGTATACTTCCAGATTGGTCTCATTTAAATTTCAAAAAAAATAATACCACCCCTAAGGGTGGAAAAATAGCTAATGGTGAATTTAACATACTTCTAATTGTCATATTGACTTGAAACTTTGCAAGTGTTTCTATTTCCGTTGATAGTACAGTGGTTCGGTATTGTTGACCCGATCTGATGGTAAGGCCAGAAGGTGGATAGGTGGAACTCTTCAACGGCTAATAGTACATACTTTGAGTTTGGGCTTATTTTGTTTGATTTGACAAGCCTAACACGTTAGAATCCTTACTTTGCTACTACTGTCTACACTAAAAAGGGAAAAATAAAAACTTTTTAACAAAAAAATAAAATCCGACTTCAAACAAAAGCACTAAAAAGTAAAAAATAACTGATTGGTAGTTTTCATTTACTATACATACTTAATCAAATATTTTCGAAGTCGGTGTGCTTTGGCTAAGTAACTAAAGCCTACCTATTGAATACATACCTAATCAAATATTTTCTAAATCGGTGCCAGCCCATACAAAGCAAAGCTGCATTAAGTAAAAAGCTGTTATTTTGACATTATATACAGATACTTCAATTTTATTTATCTGTATAGACAAACTTATTCAAATCTAGTCTGGTACGTAGTAGTCAGTGGCGTAGCTATGCCGATCAAACAATTCGGTCGCAAGGGCCCCCTGGTTCAAAAAGGCTTCAGAGGGCCACAGGCGATTCTTTTATTTCAAAAGATTTTTTCGAGGATGGCCATCATGAAAAAGTTAAAAAAAACCGCAAGAAATAAGTGTCCTAAATCTTCGCATTTTATTTCAAAATAGGCAAAGGGACCATTTTTTTTTGCCTGCAGCCACAGTCCCGCAACCGGCACCTATCATCCGGTTGTGGGACCAAGCGGTCCCACCCCCGGTGGCCGCAACGTCTTCGTCTCGAGGCCTAGACGAGCGGCCCCACCCAAGCCATTTGGTCCACGCCGGATTTCTCCGGTACAACCCGCCCCTCTAAGCGGGTGGCATGCCCCTATCCGTCACCTGGGGGGGAGGGGGGGGGGGGGGGGGCGCCCGGTAGGAGTTGGCTTCTCCCCCGGGAGGCAAAGGGACCTAGCTGTAGTCGATGGCTGTATCTACTATCTAAACATGACTTGAAAAAAGGTTTAAAAAATCCTCTAAAATATTAAATAGAAACGACATAATTGTATGAAAAACATATTAACGAGTAAATGACATACAAATTTTTGTTATATTTTAGATAATATATCTCCTAAAGATTATGGTGGCAAAGTCAATACAATAATTAAAATGTGATCTGAAAGTTATGACGAGACGTTTGGCACAGTTTGTAGTGACCCTACTTTCTGTGGCAGCAGTCGCGGGTTCAAGTCCTGCTGGGGGCATTCATGAGCACGAATGTTTATACTCCACTCATGGGTGTTTATATTTATAATATATATGTACATATTTAACATTATATATGTGTAGTGTATCAACTAGGTATCCATAACACAACACAAGCCTCATCCTACCATTGGATGTAGATGGTGCTGCGTGTTAATGTACCAACATATAAAAAAAAGTTGGCATTACTTTAAAAAAACGATCGAGTAAAACCGTGGCGATACAATAGCACTTTTTGTAGCATTACGTAGCAGTCACGTAATTTGATACTACAGTTTTATTGTCCATTGGTTTTTACATGAACAATTATCGTTGACCAGATACCATATGAGCTGAAATTTAATAAGTTAATTAAACTAATTACTTTGAGAGCATAGAAAATTAGCCACGACATGTTTCAATCTAATAATAATTTATGAACTCAATTAATTATGTGGGTTAGCAAATGAATTTATATTAAAAGGAATTTGTGGGACAATAATATTATTTCTTTACTAGCGACTCACCCTCGGTACGCTCGGGTTCGTCCCTAGGTACGTTTTAACGGTTAGTATGGAATAGATAGAGTATATACTATAATATGATATATAGCCTATAGCCTTCCGCATTATACATGCTATCTAATGCAAAAAGAATTTTTCAAATCGGATTAGTAGTTCCTGAGATTAGCGCGTTCAAGCAAACAAACAAACTCTTTCTTTTTATAATATTAGTATAGATTAACACTAAATTTTCAATGCCTTTAAAATACACTCAGTATTTTCATTATTCCTTCATGGTGTATCATCTCAACAGACTTTAAAGATAAATACTAACCTATATAGTGTATGTCCGTGTGTCCAACAATTTTGAAAATTAGTATGACCTTTATTATATTAAGATTTTTCAGTGTTCATGGCACCGCTCAAGGATATAGAACCATTTTCAACGTCCTGAAGAAAAAAAGCCGACTGCACAAACTAGTAGTATAATAAAATAATGATCAACCTTGAACCAATATACATTTATAAAAATACACCTTCGGATAGGAAAAGTAAGCGGGAATTATGTGCGCATCGCATATCAATATTAATACAACGACGTAGCTCTCCGCCTACAGTTCATAAGCGAAAGCGTCGGCCGCGTACATTTTCAGTTGTCTGCCCTTGAACTAGTGAAACGCGGAATAAATTTAAAATCGCGATAACGTGTATCTATTGGGTTGCGAGGCGGATGGCATTTTTAGTTCCGTATTGCGCATACATATTTATACTATACATAGCTATAAATGATAAAATTAAACTTTGTTTTATGTTTGTTTGTTTGTTCGTTTATTTGTTTGCTTTTATATTGGAACGAGGTAATCCTGAAGTAAGTTCCTGACTACTAGTCTGATTAAAAAAGTCTTTGGGTTTTTGTATTTTGTGGCTTATTTGTTTAGTTAGGTCTATCTAACATCACGCGACCCTTAGAAGAGGAAAAATAAAATACGCAAGCATAACTAAGAGATACTTTAGTACATAAATAAAACTGAAATGTCCATCTGTGATTTCGCAATTGGTAGTCTATGTTGAGATTAAAATTTATATATGTTACTGTTTCTACTGTTTATTTGTACGAACTCTTCGAATTGATTTTAGTGGGTCTTTCTTTATCGTATGGGCAAAGGTTACTTTTATCCTCAGAAAGTAACATCTTGAGAATGATTTATCCAATTGGAGCTCTGACTGTAAAATAAAATAGGCATTACATAGATATTTTAAGTCAGGTGGAGCCGCGAACCAAAGCTATCTAACGATAGTGTAAAATATAATTTTTATAATATGAAAAATTTTCATTAAAGAATATTTCATTCTTATTTTTAATTTTAATTATAATTAATTCAAATAAAATATTTTTTATATTTATTTTATTTTTTAGAACTCTAATTTCTATTTCATCAAATTCTTGATTAGGATGTTGAATTGGATTAGAAATTAATTTATTAAGATTTATAATAGATTGTTGATGAAAAATTTAATAAAAAATTAGATTTTAGGTAGTTAGCTTATCGGAGCTACAGAATGCAAATAACAACATTTTCGTCCGTTTATTTCTATGAGTAAAACAAAATTTTTTTGGAAAAAAATCATATTAAAATGCTAATGACTAGATTAAAAAACTTGTTCTTAATTTGTTTATATGACAGGAGACGGAAATATAATAATTACAAAAATCCTATTTCCAACATGTGCAATGTCAGGGTCTCTAATTTAAGCAGACAGACAAATTATACATACTGTACATATTATATATTATATGCAGGTATAGTACCTGCATATTCTCTTAGACGAGAGATGAGCAAAAATGAGAATCAAAAAGCTTATTTACTATTTTGAGTTATGTAATAAATAATAATGTGATGAAATACGTACTAATATAATAAATGTGAAAGTTTGTTAGTGTGGATGTTTGTTACTCTTTTACGTCAGAACGGCTGAACGGATCTGGATTAAATTTGGTACAGAGATAAATTATAGTCTGGAATAACACATAGGCTACTTTTTATTCCGGAAAAATGTACGGTTCCCGTGGGATAGGTTTGTTTTTGTATTCCTAGAGGCGCACCTAAGCGAAGCGAGGGTGAGCCGCTAGTAGTAAATACATTACTTATATTACTATCCTTATATTGGAATTTTAATCAAGGGTATGTACTACGATTAATTCACATAAAAATTCAAATAAATTCTTTTATTGAATATTTTTTTATCTTTGCCATTATTATATATTAAGATATTTTGTAAAAGTTTTAACATAACACCTATTTCTTTTCATTAGTCCTTTAAATGTAAGACAGACGGACGGACGGACAGCGAAACCTAGCAATATGGACCCGTTGTGCACGATACCCTAAAAAGGGGGCGTTATGTAGGCATATGTAGTGTTTATCAGATGAAGCCGAGTTAGATTTTTGCTTCTCGTATTACTAATGTGTCACATTTCCGGGCTAATATTTAATATGGATATTCATAGCTATTTAGGCCAAAAGAATGCCACTATTACATTACATCAGTAAAATAAAGTAGGTATACTAAAACACAAGTTGTATACTATTTCTAATAGTTATACCTAAATTTGTTAAGTACATTTGTCAGAAAAATTAAAAATATTTACATATATCTCATAATAAAATGCCCATGTATTCCACTGCTCGGCATGGGCCTCCCTTCAATGTGATGGGGAGGGGCAAATGTACATATATTGTATACTAGCATTGCCCGCGGCAAGGCAGTGGTAGCCCAGTGGTAACGCGCTCGCTTGGGAAACCGAGTGAAGCGGGTTCAAATCCCGGGTCTCGCACCTCTGATATTTTCATGTGCATAGATATTCATTTCTATGCATCCCCACACCAATCATCTTACTAGTATGAAACTTTAACTATTGTTAGTATGATTGTAAGAAATATTGTTAAAGGAAGTTAATTCGCACATCTTCAATATTTATATTACATAAGAATAAAACGAGGCCACGATTAGTCTTATTAATTTCCTTGTTGAATGCTGAAAAATTGACCCAGATTTGTTGCCAAAAATTGAGCTCGTCTATTTGTACGTTCGTATTTTACATTGATGGCCGTCAGTGCAATGACGGACAAGAAAAGTGTACAACATTTTATTCCATGTAATTTTTTTTTTTCATTTTATTACTTTAGAGATATATACGTATAAAGTTAATGCTGTTTGCATATATCTGTATTTTGGATGCCGTAAGGTCACCGGTTAAAATTTCAACAGAATTTCATAATGACGGAAACCCAATGAAATAATAAAAAAGTAAATAAAAAATAATGGAGACTACGACACGTGTTCAACCTAAAGAAAAGTATTTTTAGGTTTCTTTTTGTTTTCGTTGTTTAGAGAACACGTTATTACAAACAAATCTAAAATTAGTTACTCACCAAGCTAAAAACAAGTAATACATACTTTCCAAGTGTGAGTGGCATTAAAGGTTAAAATCACTACTAAAAAGTCTAATCATGATCGTAAATACGTAAAAAATATATTTGGAATTGATTGATTTTAAGACTACCAATTACGTCAAAAGATAGTTACAATATTATATATATATATATATATATATATATATATATATATATATATATATATATATATATATATATATATATATATATATATATTTTAAATATAGACAGAGATAGAAGCACAAAGATTCACTATTTAATTTCCATCTAGTTTTAAATGAAAATCTTTTATACTGATTTTTAGTAGCTGTAGATTTGTAGTAGTGTTTATATGTGTATATACTAGCGACTCAATATATATATATATATATATACTCAATATATATATATATATATATATTGAGTCGCTAGTATATACACATATAAACACTACTACAAATCTACAGCTACTAAAAATCAGTATAAAAGATTTTCATTTAAAACTAGATGGAAATTAAATAGTGCTTTGTGCTTCTATCTCTGTCTATATTTAAAATATTATATGTATATGTAATGATAACTGTATAAATGGTAGCTCCGTTACATCTATAGCTTAAAAGTTGACACAAAAAAAATGTGTGTTACACATACACTATACATATTACAAATGCTATCATTGTCTAAGGCGATTTCCGTTTAGTGAGCGTTTTGAAGTCAACGTGACTACAATAGACGAGCTCTGTCAAAATTTTCGATGAAAATAAATTGCGATATTATACGTGAAAGAATTGCGTATTATTATTTTTCATTTAATAATGAATTGAAATGGGTTTTTTAGAACCATATTTGCCAAGTTAGTACGCAATAGTACTAGAATATTGCATAGCAACTCCACCTTCGTCTTCGCTATTCTATAGAAAATCTATCTAAGGCTAATATTAATAAACTATTTTTTGATTGCTTGTTAGTTTTGTCAAAACTCTATTTCAGGTACGCCAAACAATTGAAAGATTGGCACTTATTTGGATGATAAATATTGCCATAAATTTTGATCTTTTTAAATAAAATACATACATATATATGCAGGCAGTTTTATCTGCCAGTGTATGTAGTCTACTTTCCAGACAACGTTAGTGTGAATGGGTATTTAATCCGGCACTTTTCATATTATAAAATAGTTTCTAACAAATTTGTTCATGTATAAATTATAATGAAGGCGTTCTCCTAGAAGTTTGAGCACTTAGTGTCTACAATAAAAGGTGAATTATACGATTTATTAGGCGCCTGTATCTGAAAATATTGGTATATATAAAAATTATTGCCACTTAGTACTTTCAAATAGGCTCGATAACAGAATTACATGTAGATGAAGAATATTTTTTTTGTACTTTATGTTATTTTGAGGTAGTTATTTGAATAATGTATACTTTTCGATGTTACGCTGTTCGTAAGTTCAATCGATAATTCGTCCGGTCCTATATATTATTGTTTTAGAACCGTAAAAGGTAGCCAATTGGTATTTTCAAAGAATAGTACAAGTTAAGTTCTCAGGTTTAAATATGGAAAAGAGTGAGTCAAATTGGCGCTAAGGGTTTCAAAAGTAATATGCAATCCTGACTCCAACTCGTACTTGACCGTTTTTGTAGGATATTTTTTTAATGGATTGTATGTACTGTACAGTTTGTGAAAAACCAGAGGCGTAACATTTAATACGATTCGGTATAATAAAAAAACACTATTCTTTTTTATTCTAACAAAGGTAAGTTTTCATTTAGAAACAAATATTAATAATAATAAATAATAATTGTTGGGACATTTTATTATTTATTTATTTATTATTTAGGAACAAAGAAACTTATAATTAGATTAAAAACAATTCTTTAAACAGTTTAATCAATGACTTTAGTAAGTATATGAAGTATTTTGAAATAACTTAAAAATTGTATGTACAAATGCGAAACACCTAGACAAAATAAGGCTAGGTACCTAAGTGTATACATTTATAGATATTTGTTTTTCTTCTTTCACGAAAACCAGAGAACACATGCCCGATTTCACCAACAACCCATAAGCTACCACCTACGTATGAGATCCCTAGCTTAAAAGTCCCCTAAACTAGCCCCTAAATTAAATCTCGTTTTACGATCGTCTTTAAGCCCATATTTCGCGCACCTAAATTTAGGGAGCCTTTTAATATTTAGGTGACCTCTAACTATCGGTGAAACAGAAACTGTCCCCTAACAGCCCCCTAACCAAGCTTAGGGGATCCCTTAAACTTAGGTGACGTTGGTGAAATCGGGCAACAGCCACGTCTTACGCTATGTCGTCTCCATCTAATATAAAAACACTGTGTAGTGTGTTTTTTCTTTATGGGCATGCTTATGCAGAATAAATCTTGATATGGTTATTACAAAAAATGGTTACATATATGGTATACTTAAACCACCTCCTAAAATTTTGTTAGTTATTAATACGTAGAGATAATTTAAAAAATATGTATAAACAAAATTTTTGTTATGAACAAAAATAAAAATTTCATGAAAATTTTTAGTAAATTCGGTCCAGCGATTCTCGTGCCAAGCGTCACGAGAGCGTTCTGGCGGCCGGCGAGCACTCGACTACTAACAGCCGGTCACTCCTCACATTTTAATTTAGGTATATTTCCAACAGAAACTTAACGAACTCATCATTCTAGAGCATTCATAGTGAAAACACATAAATTCAATCGTCTATCGTCGTTCGTTTCGTTGTCGTTCGTCGTGTCGTTCTATCTTAGTAACTAGGCATTTGTGTTTTCATCCTTCCACAGTACCTACATACAAGCGGGTTCGATTTAGCAATTATAATATTACAATTAGTACCTACATATTACTTACAACTATGACAGTAAGTTATATTACAACTACCTATTCTCGCTATACACTAAATTTTTTTCAAGTCCGTCCAGCTGTTTCAATGGAACGAGAATATTCATACACGTATAGACGCGCGAAAATTTTCATAAAGCATTCAAACGATTCTGAAAAGTTTTCTCTTTCTTTTAACGTAAGTTACTTTTTGCGAACGAAAACTAGTAAAAAAAACGTATACGGCGTATATTTTACTAGCATGTGAGGGTCGTATCTTGATGATATACACAATACAAAAAAAACTTGTATAGACAGAGGCAGAATTAAAAGCTTTTTGAGCTTTTAACATCTTTGCTAGGGCTTCTGTATTCTTCTTAAACTTAAATAATTAAGAAGTGTATGTTTAAATAGGTACGAAGTATGGGACGATCGGACGAACAATTTATATTTGTGTTGTTTTGTTCAATTAATAAATAAATAATATCCAAAAAGCTATAAACCAAAAGTATAAAGGGAAGTACCAGACGAATTATATACGAGTACGTCTAATAAATGCGTATCACAAAGGAAATACTTACAAAGTGTAAATTAATTATTAAAACGTGATGAAAACACCTTTTTTGCTTCAATAAGCGTACTACGAGTATATCAAAAAGATCGCGGCGGTCTCTCAGTGGTTAATTAAAGCGAGTGTTAGGAAGCATTGTAATATATTCAAAAATAATTTCATTCAGTAAACAGTTTAGTAACTTTTTCTCTTATGTTTCTCAAACGATTCTTTTTGTTTAAAAGTTTTGGAAACGGTTAGTTTTTTTAATATACAACATATGTATAATATGCATCAACACATGTTTGAGAAATTAAATTCATTTTGCTACAGTCGATTTCGCGAAATAGAAATAGAAATTTAGAAATACGATAGAGGTTAGGCGGAAAAATAAACTCATTACAGTCAGGCTATAATATTTATTTTTAAACTACGATTGACACTATAATGTAGAAATTTACTGAATTTTCTACATTTATAAATATTTCGTACATATATGTTCGTGTGTACCAAATTAATAAGAGAATTGCGAAATCTAAAATCGGAAAATCATGAATGGAAAAGTTAATTTTAAAAAAAAACGACTTCCAGGCACTAAAATGTAAAAAATAACTAAACGGGGGTTTTCATTTAGAATAGATACCTAAACAGATATTTTCGTAGTCGGTGCCGTTCAGTTATTTTTTTAATTTTTAGTGTAGACGTAATAAGCGGGTAATTTGTAACAAGAAAGTTTTTTATTAATATATTCGATCAAGTAATTTATTTAAAAAAATAATTTATTGTTGATTTTCTAAAAAACCGCTCGACCGATTTCAATAAAATTTATATGAGACCACCTGGGACCACCCTTTGAAACAAAAAAAATCCAAATCAGTTCAGGCGTCTTCGAGTAATCGGTGAACATACATAAAAAAAAGATTCCGACGAATTGAGAACCTCCTCCTTTTTGGAAGTCGGTCAAAAAAGAGCAACATGGCTTAAATCCTTATTATTATAGCAAGTCGTAAAATAAGCATGATTTATCGCGATATTTGTACTGCGTACATATTATATCATCGGTTTACTTGTTACCAAAGATACATAGGTACTTGTAAAACAAATATCGGGCAACAACAACAAATCAATACAACAATCTTCACCGCGATAGTTTACATCTCTTTGTAGGTCAGTTACGTCAAAACAAATTACTTTCAATGTATTTATTTCGCGTTTTTCGCCTTGCCTTGGCCAAACAAGTTATTTCAGAGTATGACTGCGAAAATCTACACTTAGACCGCCTACGACATTCAAGGAAAATAGGTCTAGTACAATATTCTTTTAGATTTTATTTAA
Source organism: Brenthis hecate (assembly GCA_951806755.1). Taxonomy (NCBI): domain Eukaryota; kingdom Metazoa; phylum Arthropoda; class Insecta; order Lepidoptera; family Nymphalidae; genus Brenthis; species Brenthis hecate. The sequence continues at coordinate 22,260,689 of OX638250.1, forward strand.
ATATTCATGATTGTTTAACAAATCTGATTTAACATTCGACTACAAAGAAGAAACATAAATACGAGTATAAATGTACATACATTCTGATTTACTACATATGTATGTCTGTAGGGTAGAACCCGGATAGTCGCCTCAGTTGGATACATGCTCCGGTTTTCAATTCGCTATATTAGAGATGTCCCTGATGTTAGCGCTCTTCTGTAATTTGAAGGGCCTCTTCCACAGACCTTAGGACGATGCCAGTAGTGGAACTAGGTAAACGTGTTTTGTCCGTGTGAGCGAAAATCTTCCGCGGCAGGACGTTAACGAGCGTTGAAATTATATTCGTGTGTATTTTCTATTGAATATTTTTTTTACCGTTGTCGATTCAGTCAACTTTTTGCTTCTACGCGTGTAGTGAAGCTTAAGTTACACCGCCTATTATCTTAAACTTTCGAATAACATTTATTTATTTTTCAAAATATAAGGGCAAGTATCCGTACCGAAAAGGATAGTCGTCCCACATAATTGTGCGGATAGTCACCCTAAGAACAATTAGTGTTATAGGTACGCGAAATACCTCGCAATTATGGGTAAGAGCTTAGCATGTCTAAAAAGGCTAAACAATCTGCAGAAGTTTTAAATTTGAACGAAAAAATTGTCCAAAAACAGGATAAAGAAGAAGAAACAAACATTACAAAAATAATTAGAATGGAGACATCAAAATAAAAAGATTTTAAGACAGTAAAAAATAAATCAGATGATAGCGAGACGATAATTATCAAGAAAAGAGGTCGAAACGAAAGTAAAAAATAAAAAATATGACGATTTCTCTTGCAGTGAAACAGAATTTGAAAACATAGATTTTATTAAACTGAGCTGAGAAAGAGCTTTAAGGATGATAAATAACAAACTTATAGTTCCGAGAGTGAAAATGAAAAAAACATTATAAATACAAAAATAGCCAAAGAAAAAGCTACTAAAGGAGTATAAAAAACGAAGTAAGAAATTAAAGATGATAAAAGAGACTGAAAAGACAGTAAAAGTTATTAACATTAATATAAAAATAAGAAAAGCTAATGATAAAGTTTTAGTTGATGATTATTGTAAATGTTTTGAAAATTACAATACTAAATACAAATTATACTGGTTGTATTTCCTGGAAACTTGTTCATCATTCAAAGAATATTATGTGAGATGTGGAAAATTAAAAGTTATGACTTCGTAATTGATGATGATTTTTAAACTGTTTTTGGTGATATACCTATAATAACCTACCCACTAATTTTAATATTTGTGTCAAAGTTGATTGCCATATTGTATTTATCTTTACAGTTAATTATTATTTATAACGTACATTTTGGAGATTTTATTTATATTTTAAAAGTTGTATTGATTTCGATTAGTAAATACCTACTACTTAATTGATGTTAATTATTAATAATGTTTAATTAAATTTACATAAATTTGTTTTAATCAAAAAAAAAATGCAACAATTTCACGATGAGTCTTCTATCTCCGCATGAAGCAAGTATCCCCCAAAGCATTTTTAACATAAGGCAACCATCTGCCACAGAGGGCAACTATCCCCTTTTGTAGAGGTCAAATAAAACAGGATTTACTGAAAAACAATATTGATTGTGTTTAAAAAATATGTCACAATGAAAGATTAAAGACCAATGTTTTATTATATACGGGATATTGTAAGTAGATACTTGTTTTTTATGTAATTGGAGATTTTCAAAAAGTGGGGCAACTATCCGGCTTTTACCCTATATAGCAACGATATACTAGAAACAATGAGATAATTTAGAAGAGTTATATAGCCTACTTTTAATCACTATATTATATCAAGATCTTTAGTGTAAAAACTTACTAAATGAGCTTTTTAAACTTAATATATAAAGGTTAAAAGCATGCGTCTGTTTGTTGAAACTTTATAGTACCTGGGCTACCGAGCTTCGCTCGGAGTTTTTGGCCTGAAGTACAATTTTCTTTTTTTATTAAACTAAAAACTTGAATAAATATTAAAAAAAAAACAAAAGTAAAAACCTTGTATGCGACCGAGATTCGAACCTGGACACCTGTGATTGTTGCCACGATGCTTACACCAGAGCGTGCTAATTACCGACCATATTTTGCGTGGAATAATGCAAAAGAAAACTGCATGAAAACTCGAAAACACGCGTTTTCTAGATCGATTTATCGCCCTCGGAACCCGCCGCATACTAAATTTCATGAAAATCGTTGGAGCCGTTTCCGAGATTATATATATACAAGAATTGCTCGTTTAAAGATATAACATATTTAAACGCTCAAATATAACACTAAAAGAAACTACCACTCAGTTTGAAAATTTCTTTGCATTTAACAGTCCATTGATGAAAGCTTATAGGCGATCTAACATCTTTCTTTGGGAATAGCAATTATCAGAACCACGCGAACAACTACAATAACCGTTATCCGTATTATTTTTCACTTTATAACAAACTGACTACATTGAAAAAATGTATAGGTATTTGAATTTATTCAAATTATAAATATATATGTAATGTATATCTATATTTACATCGTACATGATTAAGTCAGTCCATCCGTTTCTACGCGTTTGATAATCGTTTGAAGACATTGTAATCTATACATATAATTCATGTGAACCGAATAAAATAAAAGGGTCGTTTGATTATGTTTGACAGAATTAGTTATGCTTTATGAAAAGGCTTTAGCATCAAAAATACAAGGTGAATATATTAATAATTAATCTTTTTCCCTCAAAATATTCTTTGTGGATGATCCCCGAGCACACGACGTGTAACGTTTATAATTAAATTAAGGCCATCGGTAATTGGACGGTTCTCACAGTTCCTCAGTGACAGGGCTTTCCAATTTTGGTCACAGTCGAATATATCTATTGATCTTCTCCACTCTTTCTCTTACAAATCTATGTAATCTTTTCTATTCAGCCTTTTTAAGGTCCCACTGGGCTGGGCACGGGCCTTCCTTCAATACGAGGGGGATCAGGCCATAGTCCACACGGTGGCCAAGTGCGGGTTGGCACTTGGCAGACTTCACATGTCTTCCGAAAACTTGTTAGGTTCTCTCAGATATACAGATTTGGTCACGATGTTTTCCTGCACCGTAAAGCAAGGGGTAATCATGATAGAAATGATTCACACATTAAAATATCAGAGGTGCAACACCCGGGATTTGAACCTGCTTCACTCGGTTTCCTAAGGGAGAACGTTACCACTGGGCTACCACTGCCTGCCTGCTTAAAACACGTAGAAAGAATTGTGATAAATTCGCTCTTCGCTTTTTCCACATTGTTTTCTAATCTATCTCAGTTCTTATTTAGTCAGTCAGTTGTTTTGTATTTCCATTGCTTACATATCTATCTATCCCTACAGTTACGGCTTCAGTGACAGTTTGCTACTTTTTTTTTTCTAATAACACAAGCGGGCCGTATTTTGAGAGCTTATAGCTGTCACCTATGCTAGGTAGCGGTCACGCTAGGCGCACTGAATAGATTGGCTTGGAGATATTCACTGACACTTAACTCATATTTGAACCTGTTGCCTATTGATGTTCCGCAGGGTAAACACAGTTGATTTGTCGTTACTGGTAAAATTACATTGGATGTACGTTTTCGGGTCTAATTGGGTTCTTAGTATGGAATGATGACTATTTGAACGCTGTAACGTGTTTGAGCGCAATTAAGTGGTAGTGTTACGATTCACAGGTCAAAGATTTCCGGTATGTCTAAGTATAGAGATATTTATATTCGATACGAGATATTTATATCTTTCCTGTACATTACAAGTGCGTTTTGTAACTTTGTTTACATTTGCATTTATTTCTGTTTTGTTTACTGGCGCTAAATAAAAAATCTTATAGAATTGAAATAACGCCTTGTTATATTTTTTATTTCTGACTATTATTTTTATAATAATAATTATTATTAAGTAGTAGTATTTATAATTAAGTAATATTTCTATTATTTTTAAGAAAATAATATTTTATTAATAAAAAAAAAGCGACTTCCAGGCATTAAAATGTAAAAAATAACTAAACGGTGGTTTTCATTTAGAATAGATACCTAATCAGATATTTTCGAAGTCAGTGCCAGCCTACAATACATATTTTAAGATATGAATCGACCGATTTCGATAAAATTTTTATGGGACCACCTGGGAAGTATAGCCTTTGAAACAAAAAAAATCCAAATCGGTTCAGGCGTCTTCGAGTAATCGGTGAAGATCCATAAAAAAAAGATCCCGACGAATTGAGAACCTCCTCCTTTTTGGAAGGCGGTTAAAAATTATTAGTATTAAAATACTTACTACATACATGTATATTATACATAAATAATAAATGTCGGACTAAATTATGTTTTTTTAATTAAAATAATAAGGCCCCATTGAAGTCCATTCTGTCGTATGAACGGACAGACAGAATAAATTATAAAAACCATAGATTTGATTACTACTACATTCCAATCGTTCTCCAAACATAAATATTTAAATAATACAAATCAAACAAAAAATGTTAAATAAATCGGTGCTCGCTATCTTAGAGTAATGAGTTTACATATAAAATAAATAATTAAAAAATACTGGTCAAATTCTTCATTAATGACTTCCTTTTTGAATGTCGTTTGAAATAGAGAAAATGTCAATCTGTTACAAATATTTGCTATGATTTAGTACCTCTCGAATGGCCCTGTGGCGCAACGGATAACGCGTCTGACTACGGATCAGAAGATTCCAGGTTCGAATCCTGGCAGGGTCGAAGTTTATTTTTTTATTTTTTCTTCTTCACAACAACTATGCCTTCACAAGTTTTATAATAGTACAATTTGTCATCTTAGATAATTATTTAGTTCTGAACCAATTCTTATAATTTTAACAAGAAAAGTATGGCTATCTCAGGCGTTTTGTTAGACTAGATAGAATTTTATATCGAGAAAACACGTGAATGGAGCTGCGGCCAACAGCTGGTCTTTTATTACTTTGCCTTTCAAATATGTATACTCAGTTAACTATTTATTTATAAAAGCTTTAAAACCAAATGAACATGTGATTTATTATAATTATTTTATTATTGATAACTATCTATGCAATTTCATAAGTGAATTAAAATTTAAGTTTTTAAGGTAATAAAATATTTTGCCCTTTTTAACGTCCCACTGCTGGGCACGGGCCTCCCTCCAATACGAGAGGGATCAGGCTATAGTCCACCACGCTAGCCGAGTGCGGGTTGGCGAATTGCATATGTCTTTCGAAAACTTGCTAGGTACCCTCAGACATGCAGGTTTCCTTCTCACGATGTTTTCTTTCACCGTAAAAGAAGTGGTAATCATGTTGGAAATGATTCGCAAATGAAAATATCAGAGGTGCGAGACCCGGATTTGAACTTGCTTCACTCGATTTGCCAAGTGAGCGCGTTAGCACTGGAATACCACTGCCCTACCACAGCATTGCCTTAATCTTAAAAAAAAAACAATTTCAACATACTGAAGATTTGTGAGTTGCATCATGTATGTTAATTATAAGAATCAGTTAATTATTTTCAATAGACGGACAGTAAACGATGCGTGCACTTTACCGTTTAGACGAGGAAATTTGGTAAAGAGCGTAATTAAAGAACAGTTAAATCTAATAAAAAAATCGAGTCCCTCCCATGAATTATACTAAATGTGAGCCCTCGAGTGTTTATTTAATTGATTTTTATTACAAAAGGAAATGTTTTGAAAGTATGTAAATGAAAGATTATACTATAATTAAATATTTAAATTAATTCACACAAAAAAATAATTGCTCACAAAAATGTATTATTGATAACGTGTATACATCGTGTTTTGGTACAGTTGCAGCGTATTTAGCTGAAGATCGGGAGTTCGGTGTTTTGGTGAAGTATTTTTATTTTCTTTGTAAACAACTGCCTCTAGAAAAGAGATCTATAGAGTGTCTTTAACCTGACTGAATCATAGCTGAGACCATGGAACAGATCAGCACGGTGATCGATGAGGTCAAGGCAATCTCTAAACGATTGAAGTGTGAGTTCCTTTAAATATTCCAACAAATAGATATTAAATAAAAATAAGATTACATGTTCTTATGCCCAAAAAAAAACAATAAAGCTGAACCTCCTATGTTTGAAGTCGGTTAAAAGTTAGCTTTATCACTAGATATGAAATATGTTATGTGTGAGTTTAACAAGACAATTTTTTGGTCGACTAACGTAGCTCGTTATGATGCTACCTACCGCTACAGGCGGAGAAGGCAGTCAGCTTGAACTTTACAATCTATTTAGATTTCGTATAAAGATAATATGGTTATGAAACGGTTGTATTTAAATTAGGAACTTTCAAGCTTTACTTGTTTTATAGTAAAATGATATCTATACTAATATTATAAAGAGGTAAAGTTTGTGAGTGATAATCTCTGGATCTACTGAATCGATTTAGATGAAATTTGGTAAGCACGTAGTTTGATACCCTGGGAAGGATATAGGATACTTTTTATCCAAGAAATCATCCCTTAAGGGGGTGAAAATGGAGATGAAAGTTTGTATTGGGAAGTATGAAGAAGCATTATTGTATGGTTAGAAGTTTAAGACTATTCTGGATTATGTGGGTTTGTTTCTCAACCACAGCAAGTGTTCATAATTAATTAACATACTAAAAACTTACTATCGCTTCGCTAGGGTGCGTCCCTGGGTAGTTTAGCTTTGTGGTATTTTAGGTCATTCTGACTGTGTCGTCGCTTCGGCGTGAAGGAAGAACAAAAATACACACTCACATACAAACTTTCGCATCTTTTGGGATATATAAAGCTGTGATATACCTTTTCAACCAAGTTCAAAAACTGAAGGTTATCATTTAATTAATAAAATTGTCTTAAAATATTTTTAACAAATACTTTGATATAAAAACTCAGTTTAACTGTCGACAAAAATTAATATTGTGGATAGATATTTTGTAACCGACAAAAAGAAAGGAGGAGGTTCTCAATTCGACACGTACATATATTTTTTCTATGTTTGACCACGCCTTTTGACAGTGTAGTCCGATTTCAATTTTTTTTATTGGCTATGGTATACCTCAAAGTTGGTCCCATTTAAATTTGAAAAAAAAAAATACCTTAGTGTACAAAATAGGGAATGATTGATTATTCATCAACTGAATTTTCAAAAATACTGTCTTCTTACTTTGCTACTACTATGTCTGCACTAAAAATGGAAAAATAAAAATTAAAAAAAAACTCGACCGAATAGTGCTTTTTAAGTCGTTTTTTTTTTAGTTCTGTCACTCAATAAATTATGTCTAAACGCCTTCAGTCAGATCCTCATTAGTCCGATTATATTTTTTCCTGAAACAAGTGCAAATGGAAAAATGGCTATAAAAAATTAATATCCTAGAACCACATTAGATATTTTAAAAGATTAATATTTGTAGATAACACAAAATAACAAATCAGAGTTTTGAAGTACGCAGACCGTTGTATAGAATTTACCCCAAAGGCGCAATATGATAGTAGCAATGGAATAGCGAAGATGATATGATTAGAAACATTAAATTTAATGTAGCTGAAGATAAAGCTAACTATGTATTTACGATTATACCGATTCCTATCTGAACTTCTTGCATCTCATGTACGTACTTGAAAATGCAGTTTGAAAATAAAATACACTTGCTTTCTCCTTTGTAACAATTTTAATCCCTCCACGACCGCGGACACGCCGGCGTGTCAGTTAACAATAGATTTCTTAGAATTTTAAAATATTTTTTTAGAAATTTACCTCTAGTTGTTAAATTGTTATTGATTTGTTGACTAGGTACACCAAAACTGGGATAACTAAAAATATAATTATTGAATTCAATTTTCTTCATTCAATTCAATTTTCTTGTTAATGCCTTCAAGGCGTGCCAGTTAAGCACAGATTGTTTCGCCACTGTCACGTAGGATGGAGAAGACGCGTTTTTTTTTTGCGTAACATTACTTTGACTATACATAATTTACTACGCTTTCTCATTTTGTACTCGACAAATCCAAAATGCGGATAGCGAAAATTTGTTCGTTATGACGTTTCTTTGACATGGTAACTATAGAAACGACTTCATGGATATATTATTAGGTGTCATTTTAATATATTAGGTAGCATCGTTGCATTCCTCTCAATTGTGCTAAAAGTGTCCATGAATGAAAACAGAAAGGATGGAATTTTTAGTCACAATTATGATGTCCTGACCGATTCCGGCCACGGTGGCCAATCTCATTGAGACTAGCCAACTGCGCAGGAGATATTATAGTGCATAAGTGTTACGCGCAGAGGTAAGTGCACTCTCTATTCCTGTCACTCTCATACTCCGGTGGGACGACTGCTTGACACGACCAGTGAGAGTTAAGGCGCAGGACCGACAGCTTTACGAGCTCTCCGAGGCACGGGGGTGAAACACCGCCAACTTCCCAACTCCGGGCTGTTCCTGAGGCTTAATATACAGAAAGACTCAATAACTGAACTTGGCCCGACCCGGGACTTGAACCCAGGACCTCCGGGTGTGCAGCCGTACATGCTAGCCACTACACCACCGAGGCAGTTATCAACAGTGTCACAATTATAGTTTATATCTAAGCCGCCACAATTAAATATAACCGGACGATACACATTTAATTTATTGAACCCCAGCAGCACCCACGTATCTCATTAGCGCAACATTGTTGAAGTGGGTTCTAGATGACTTTTTGCAGTGGTGCTAGTTCGGTGTAATCACATGCGATCGTAAAGTTTATTAATATCTACTGATATTTTGCATGTTTACTCGGATTAGTTTAGTTTTACGACAAATTTTAATATTATAACTAACGACAGTAGGTACAAGTTTTAAGGCGTCTACACACTGTACCACCTGAACTAAATATGAACTTGTACAAAAACATCTTAATTAGATTATTAAAAAAATGTTAAGAATCAGAATTAACAAAGTATTGTAAAACACTTTTTTTTAAATATTGTATAATTTTATAGGCAACCACCGTCTGTCTGTAAACAGCTATGACTTTTGAGACATGAAATCCCTTAGTTTCTCTTGTGACTTGTGTAAAAAGCATTCGAAACATCGTGAATGAAAAAAATATAAAAAAACTGCGACAAAATCCGAAAACACAGTTCTATTTAAAATGTCAAATATTCGCGAAAATCTAAGAAAGTATTAAACTTGTACAATTAATTTTTTTAGGTGATCCCGAGTGAACAGTTGAAACAAACTGTGTAAGTGATTGCTACACACATTATGAAAACGTCAGGAAAGCTTCCTGTGCATTTTAACCGTATAAAAATAGCCAGGAATGGACAGTTGCAACAGGTCGTGAGTAGCGGGCACCTACAGCCGGACAACGCGAATGCTGGAGGCTAAGCAACAACGAAACATGAACATTACCAATTAACTTTATAGACCTTCTGATGGCAGTACTAAAATTTATAGTTTACTAGTATGCTTCAAAGGTGGATACTAAACAGAATTTTCTAACACCTGGAAATACTATAAACCATCATCATCTCCCTGCCCATTTCCCAATTACTTGGGGTCGGCGCAGTACATCTTCTGTACTGCTGATAGGATTTGGCAAAAGTTTTACGACCGGCCGCTTGCCTGACATCAACACTCCTTGGGAATGCCATTGTTTATCGTGGACGTCTTATAATATGCACATTCGATATTGTTTTCTTTTGAAATATTTTTTATAATATTATTCAAAGTTTTAATATAATTTTTTGATATATTTCAAAATAAATTTTGGATACACAATAAATTTTGTTTTGACGTTGTAATTTTTTTTTCTAAGGTAAAATACGTTTATGGTATAATAATAATAAAACAGAATATTTTAATTTTTTAATTAAATTAATTTATTTGTTGAGACTTACTGTTACAGAGAGTTACATCGTGCAGATATATATCTTAACGTGTATAGCCAGCTTTATAAATGAATGCACAAGATGTCACCAACAAATAAAAAAAAATGGCATAATCTTCTAGTCTATAATACGAAAAATAACATAAGAATACATAATTTATAGTATAAAAAGGTAATAAGCAGCAAAGATAAAAACAGGAGGCAATAAAACTATGCATTGTGAAAATTTTAACAGGTGTTTATATAGCTTAATATAGCTTTTTCCTACAGTTCAACCTCGCCCATGAAGCAAGGTCAAATTCGGCCAATCGAGGAAACAAAAGATATCCCATGAACTTTAAAAGCAGCCACCAAACTACTTTCTCGAATAAATAATAAACAGTACGCATAATTAAAATAATAATATGGAATATATGGTAAATATTAGTCATTTCTCTCTTATACTTTATGAATGATTAGATGTTGTCTACAGTTTTTTACGCCTGTGCATTTTAAATTAATTCATAATATGACCCTTGCTTTGTATTAAAGGGTATCAAATGTAAAGCTACTCGTAAAGCTGTAGTTAAAGCTTAAGCTATATCTAGCTAAAAAGCCCATTGGTAACGTGAGTGATAAAGCGCAGGTTCAAATCCCAGGTTTAGCACCTCTGTGATTTTTGTGTAATAATCTCATACCTATGTCATCTATACAGATAAATAAAATTGAAGTGTCTGTTTGTAATGCCAAAATAAGAGCTTTTTACTAAATGCATATGAAATTATATACGGCATTTATAAGAAAAACACAATTTTTTTTGTCTGTCTGTCTGTCTGTTTGTTCCGGCTAATCTCCAAAACGGCTGGGCCGATTTTAACGGGACTTTCACTGGCAGGTAGTTGATGTTATAAGGAGTGACTTAGGCTACTTTTTTCAGTAAAAGAATTAGGGTTCCGCTCAAAAAAATAAAATATACATAGGGACGAACCCGAGCGAAGCGAGGGTGAGTCGCTAGTCTTCAAAAAGATTAAGACTTTATAAAACGTGCCAATATAGTACATACTACTTCGCAAATATCAAGCAGAATGGAGAAGACACGAGGGAAATCGGTCGATAAAATAAGATCATTACTTTAATTTTATTTATTCCATAAATATTATTTAAATGCGATTTTATTTTAATTTATATTATGTACATACAATATATGCATTACATAAATCATACAAAACACCATTTAGCGAAAGTTTAAAAAAAATGTGGAAAGTAGAAGTAGCTTATTTATAAAAAAAAAAGAATAAACGAGTGCAAACCAAAAAATATAAACGAGACTAATCCTAATTTTCACGCCTCTGAGATTTTTGTGTGAATCATGTTGAATATATGTAGAAAAACCAGTAGAAAACCCACATGATTTTAAAAACCTAACTTGCACGCAAAAGACCTTCATCGAGAGAAGGTTTGTACCCAGTAACAGTATATAAAGGGTTAAATTACTAAATTAAATCAACCTGATAGTAACTTTTGAATAACTAAACAAAAGGTATCCTTGTACTGATGTAAAACAATGAAACAATATCAGAATAACTTAAAATACTGACTGTTAAGGACCAATCAGGAAATCTTATGATTACATACGAGTACTAGGTAGTAGGCTGTTAATTGGAGCATTCGTGTTATGGCGAATTTCATTTTTGCAAACAAATATTCGACTTTTTCTTCAAAAATTATTATTAACGATCCACAAAATTTTGATGTAGATTAATACCTTATAAAAAAAGATTTTTAGTCCACGAACTACTCTTTGTTTTGTTCTGAGACCTAATTTGCCTACACAAATAGCACCGCATGAATGCCCTTTGCCTTTCAAAACGAAGGGGCTACTAGTATTCACGCAGTACGAATTACAATAGGGAAGGTTGTTTGATACTTGCAAATATGAGTCATACTAACTTTGATTTGAATTAATTTGCTTATAACTAGAACTTTGCGTAAAGTTTTGGAGTCAAACAACAGAGATTTGTGCAATGCTTTGTAAGGCTGTTTTATTCTATTTTTAATCCCTGACGCAAAAAAAGGAGTGTTATAAGTTTAATATGTCTGTGTTTTTGTGTGTTTGTGTATCTGTCTGTCTGTGGCATCGTAGCTACTAAAAAGCAGTTTTTTTTTATTTGAAAGCGTTTTCCTACTTCACAAAAGGGTCTTACTGACTTTCACAGACCCGATTGATTTGAAATTTAGTGTACTGTTACTTCGGTGGTATTTCCAAGACTGCTAATCTTAAGCTGATGCTATCGCATCAAATAATCTGCGGGATGCTCAATTTCTCAGAAACATGCTACAGATATAGGCTCATAAGAATAGTCTCAATGAGAGTTATCTATTAGTGTCCGCCAGTAATTTAAAAGAATGGCATTAATATCAAATAAAAAATTATAAGTAACCCCCGACACAAAAAAAGCCTCCAAAAAGTAAAAAAAAAAATATTTTTCCTCTTGGCTTTTTAACTTAATTAAGTACCTATTGATATTTTGATGATGAGCATCGCCGCGCTGGGGGAGCGCTAAGTAAATTAATAAGACTAAAAAAAGATTGTTAATAATAAAGTATTGGCCTTTTAGGCCAAGAGATAATTATTTTTAATTTTTTTTTGTGTCGGGGGTTACTTAATTTTTTTTCAATTTTATTATTGAAAAGTGTTAGGTAAACATGTCCAAAGTCACTTTAAATATAATAATTATTCCAGATGGAATGGAAATCTGTGTTCTAAAAAATATGACATCTTGAGATACATATATACCATATTTATTTAAAAATATAAGAAGACATCGCATGACGCACATAAATGATACACACAAAAAAACTTAAACTCCTTTTGGAAATCCTTTGGAAACTCAAAGAATAAATATAAGCCATTAGAATTCTCGGTGTGACTCATTAGATTTAAATTTTCAATGGGTATTTCTTATTCAATAAGCTGTGATATGTTATATATATTATATAAAAATATATTTTATACTAGCAGAACCCGCGGCTTCGCTCGCGCTAAAACTAAAAAAACCTCTAAAATGGTAGGTTTCATAGAAACTTTCATCCGCTATTTTACCCTCTTATGGGATGAATTTGGAAAAATGCTAATACGTATTTAATTAAATGTATTGAAGAGTACTTATACCAATTTTCAAGTAATTCTGATCATAAATATCTTTTTGGATTGCATTATAACGTGTTTTCTTGTGGGTAAGAGATAACCTCCCGTGGTAAAAAGTAGCCTATGTTAACTCTCCATCCCTCCAAATATCTCCACATGAAAAATCACGCAAATCCGCCAAGCCGTCGACGTAAAATAAAAACAAACACACAAACAAACAAACAAACAAACAAACAAACAAACACACTTTCACATTTATAATATTAAAGTATGGATGTCTGCATCAAAGTGAAAAAAGTAATACGTACATATTGAGGAAAAATCTCTAACAAACGTGTTTTAGATTTACTATAATATTATGAAACTTTTTTAAGTGTAATTTGCGCAAAGAAATAATGTAAATTATTATTTAATGACACTAAAATATATTTAAATAAATTCTAAAAATAAAATAAATGCAATTCACCTATATTGCAGGCCCCGGCGAGATTCGAACTCGCGATCTCCTGTTTACTAGACAGGCGCTTTAACCAACTAAGCCACGGCGCCGATAGACTGCGTGACGAAATTGTGAAACGCAAACGGCTACATATATTATCGTATCAATCATATGACGATAAAATATACTGATTATACACTGTATAGGAAACTCATTGATAAAAATATTCATATTAATAATAATATGTAATTTAATGTAATTGATATTTTGAGTTACTTTTAGTTTTATGAATTCTTGAATAATTAATTATTTTTCTTAATGTTTAAAGCCCGTTATTACGCGTTCGATGTCCGTTTGAAGTAAATATTTGCATTGACCATACAATCATTTTTCAACGCCTTTCTGTATATTATTGTACGTATGAAATGGACTCTTGAACCCCCGTGTCAAATTGATCGAAACGCGGCGGTAGGGTTACGGCTAATACGTGGAAATTCATAGTGTATTTCCCCCACCGATACATTATAGTTAGATAGTTCAGCTGATAAAGTGATTAAGTATGTGATTATTATTTTTTACATATTATCATATTGATTACCAGCGACTTACCCTCGCTTCGCTCGGGTGTGTCATGGGTTTAATTTTTTTTGCGCGGAACCCTTATTCTTTTTCCAAAATAAAAGTAGCCTAAGTTACTTCTTAATAATATCAGCTATCTGCCAGTAAAAGTCCCGTCCCGTTTTTTTTTTATTAGTAGGTACCGTATCTGATTCGTATGCTTTTAGCATGGTAATGTAATATGTAATATTACCGGGCTTTTAGTAAAAAGCTATTATTTTGACATTACAAACAGACATTTCAATTTAATTCTGTATAGATAAAATGTGATCTGCTGTATATATGTATATGCCTACATATACGACGACGACACGTTTGGCTCAGTTTGTAGTGACCTTACTTGTTGTGCCAGCGGTCGCGGGTTCGAGTCCCGCTGGGGGCTTTTATTATACCTATGTATAGATTTTGTTCTCATTCTTTCAAAAATTGGAACGTGTCGTCAAAATTCCATCTGATACTGTCCGACACCTATAATTTTCGAGTTGAAACTCTCACCAAATCTTAAATAACATTAAGCAATTATTATAACTATTCTGGCCTGAAAATAAAAAAAGACCTAACGAGAACCTACGTTATCCAAGTCGGGCCTGTCACATAATCCAAAATTAAAAATTACAATTAAATAATAATCTTTTAACTAATTGCTTAGAGTAATATATTCAATTACAAAGAATAAAATAATACACATAATATTTAAATTTATGAATGAACTTGAAGAAACTATGATAAAAGACCTATTCTTTGGGTCTGTTAATTGATTTAGCAATTCAATTGCACATAAATACTAATAAAAATTGACCTAAAAAGATTCAGGCAGTTAGGTACTGAGCATTCAAAGTTTATATCATTATTTTAAACAAAAAAGACATTTTATATATCTATGTATAGATAATAAAATTCTAACTAAGTCAAATCTGTACATTAAATATTTTTTGGGAAATCTAATTGAAATAGACATTATTATGGATACAGATTCCGAATCCATAGTTTTTAGAATTTTTGTCTGTTTTTCTGTCTGTCTGTTACCGCATCACGAGAAAACCACTGGAAAGATTTTGATGAAATTTGGTATGATGATAGCTGGTTATCCGGGTCAACATATAGGCTACTTTTTGTATATATAAATATGTATATATATTACCGCGGGATCAGACATGCAGGTTTCCTTACAATGTTTTTCATAACTATAAGACAAATGGTTATCATGTTGGAAATGATTCGCACATGAAAATATCAGAGTTGCCAGACCGGGATTTGAACCCGCTTCACTCGGCTTCCTAAGCGAACGCGTTACCATTGGCTACCATTGCCTCTTTGTATAGATTTCTAGGTAAATCAATTCATATATGTTTTCCTCAAATTTCCCATAATGATTATGGTAGAATTTTGACCACTAGATGAATTTTACTTAATAAAAGTGTTAATTTAAGTTAAAATGATTCAAAGACCTTTGAAGTAAAATATAATTACTAACCTAAAAGTACTGACAACAGATGTTCTGAAATATCTGAAAATGCTAAGTATCCCCGTTTAGAAAATTCAGGTAAAACAAAAAAGTATATCAATGAAACATTTTAATTTTATACACATGATGATGATAACTCAATATTTCTGTCACAAAATATACAAATAGATATGAATTAATAGATCTATCTCACAGAAATCGTTTTTTGGGATGATATACAAGCCTATAGCCTTCCTCAATTAACTTGCTACCCAATACAAAAATAATTTTTCAAATCGGATTAGTTCCTGAGATTAGCGCGTTCAAACAAGCAAGCTCTGCGTCTTTATAATATTAGTATAGATTATTTGCACGTCAAACAACGTTGACCAAGGTTGTAAAATGGATGGGAGGTGAGTAAAATTCCAATCATGGTAACTTATGAGGCTAGTGGAATATTAATGTAACGACAAAACACTATTTTCGTTATGGTATGAATAGAATATGAATGGTATAACAATTAACTCGAAAGGCAGAAGGCGTAATGTAATGATTGGTGATGTGCCTCACTAAAATTATGATTGAGTAGTGTCAGCAAAATCATAATTATTTATTTATTTAGAATTTATTAAAAAAAATTGTCTCCTTAAAAGCGGAGTTTGCTGCCAAGATTTTTTGATTAAATATTGTGTATGTATGGCACATAAAAATTAAAAACAAATAGTAATACAATTAAAAAAAAATATTAATAAACCAGAATCTAGGGTTTTGATCACAACACTTTGGTAACACAAATTCATTCAATGTTAATAACAAATCCTGGACCTAAAGCCTCTTAAGCAATTATTTACATCACGTCACCGAACCAACCGAATTTTATAATCTTAAATGAGGCAGAAAACTAAACATACGAATAAATTAGTTTCTGCCAACATAACAGACAGCGCCATAAACACACAGCGCCATCTGGTTCCATGGTAAGGCTTGTGTTATGGATACCACATAGTTGATACACTACACATATATAACTTTAAATACTAACATATCATAAATATAAACACCCATGACTGGAGTACAAACATTCGTTCTTATTACACAAATGAATGCCTCCAAAGGGACTGGAACCCGGGACCGCTGGCACAGTAAGTAGCACTACAAATCGAGCCAAACGTATCGTCAAGAACTTGGTTCGACTTTTCCGAGGAAGCATATAGCCCTCTGTCGGAATAAAATAGAAGTACGTGTATTCTTTTCATTCAGGGAGTGAGAACCTCAGAGACCTCATCACCCATTATCAACATTTTTCATTATATTGTAAAGTTCCAAAGATATGGTTACCGCTTACCATTAAGTTTTGACAGTTTGTATGGTTTTTACCACTTTTCTTATATAAATAAAATATTATTTATAGCTAAATAAATTATCTGGCTATCGGTACAAGGACGCGTCGCAGCGTGAGAACACGGGCCTGTTAATTGTCCACGTTCACGATTTACAAACAAACAATGGGAATTAACATGTTGTATAATTACGTATGTATCGTCGGACGGACGAATATATCGTATCAGTTTTAGTTTTCAATCGACTATGACACAATACGTACAAAATATTTAAAGAGATTCTTGACATATCCATACTAATATTATAAATGAAAAAGTGTGTTTGTTTGTTTGTCTTTCTTTCACGTCGAAACGGCTTGGCAGATTGGCGTGATTTTTGGTGTGAAGATAGTTGCAGAGCTGGAGAATGATAAAGGCTACTTTTTATCGCGGGAGATCATCTCATTTCCACGGAAAAACACGTTGTAATACAATCCAAAAATTTATTTCTGATCAGAATTACTTGAAACATATTTTTTTAATTTAATATGATTACCAAATTTATCGCCATTTTATATTAAACAAGCCTACATCGAGTACTGTAAAGCAATCTACACTATCACAATATAAACGGGATTTCATATGAAATTATATTTTCTGCATTGATATATTTCTGTTTCGCTCTATCACGTGGATAGTAAGCTTTACTGTTGCTAGGCGCAGGCGCTAATTCCGTGGAATTTATGGCGTCTCCACTAGATTATTAGGTCAGTCGTGCTTCTTGACTGTTCGTTTTCTTTCTCTTTTATTGTATTATGTAAACCATGTTTAGGTAAATTAGATGAGAGAAATATTTTCTTAGTAACTAGCGGTAGAACCTATCGTTAGAACTCGTATATATGTACATACTAGCAAAACCCGCGGCTTCGCTCGCGCTAAAACTACAAAAAAAACTAAAAATATAGGTTTCGTACAAACTTTAGTCCCCTATTTTACCCTCTTATGAGACGAATTTCAAAAAATGCGAAAACACGTATTCATTTAATTGCATTGAAGAGTATTAATATCAAGTTTCAAGTAATTCTGATCATAAATATTTTTTTGGGTTGCATTATAACGTGATTTCTCATGTGAATGAGATAATCTCCCGCGGTAAAAAGTAGCCTATGTCACTCTGCAGCCCTCCAACTATCTCCATACATAAAATCACGCCAATCCTACTCTCTGTTTTGTAGTGAAAGAAGAACAACAAACAAACAAACACACTTTCACATCTATAATATTAGTATGGACTAAAAAAATCATCATTTATGGGCAGAAGTTCCTAACACACAGATCTAGACTACCTAAATATTTTCATAGCTGTTACTACGCTGGATACACTATGGCATGGGGTACGATGCTTAGATCGTAATCCACGTATGGTAAGCACAAAGTACTCCCCCACTGTGTTTTTAAATTCGTTTTAATGTTTTCTTTTCGCATGTTACGCGTAAATCGTTTCGTAATTTTTACTGCAGATGTCGACATTTCTTTTCTAGCTTTGCTTTGATTTAAAAATATTACATACTATATATATATATATATATATATATATATATATATATATATATATATATATATATATATATATATATATATATATTCTCAAGTAAACCGTACTAACAGATTTTTTTACTTTAACATAATTTAACCAAATCGCTGATAATTTGGTAATTCACGTTGCCATTTTAGTCTTTATATTTTTACTTTTTTTTGATTTTCGAAAGTCCTACTTTATAGACCGCCATCTAAAAGACCACTTGTGATTATATATATAAATGAATCTTCTTCTTCTCCCTGCCCATTTCCCAATTATTCGGGGTCGGCGCAGTACGTCCTCTGTACTGCTGAAAGGATTTGGCAAAGTTTTACGACCGGCCGCCTGCCTGACGTCAACCCTCCTTGGGAATGCTATTGTTTATCGCGGAAGATGTCTTATGATATGTCTCTTATATATATCTCTGATTATGTCTTGTAATATGATGCACATTTAGATTTTAAAGCATTTTTTATACTATTAAATAAAGTTTAATGTTATTTTCGTATATATTTTAAAATAAATTTTAATCACACTATAAATTTTGGTTTGACGTTGTCAAATTTTTTCTAAATATAAATGAATGTATGTAAATAATATAATAATACTTAAATCATTAAACTTTACAGATGTTAAAACAAAGAATTTATGGCGCCGTTATTAACATACTCGTACATAGAACGTGGCACTAAAAATACCTATGCCTACGATATAACAACTGATACAACAGAAATATATGAATCCAAAAAAATAAATGAACATTTTCTTATTTATATTATAATAAGAGTTATATTCGCTTTGCACAGTAGCTGGTAGTTCCCATGGCAACAAATTTTACAGACATATCTAGTTTTTATTGAGGTCAGTGTTATACACATTTGAACAATAAATACTGGCTTAATGAGTTCCTTACCACGCGAACTTCTGTATGTTGAAATTTATTAACAAACTAGTATTGATGTGGGTTAAGGTTTTAATAATATAGATGACACTTTGGGCAGCGTATCTATCTAGACAGTGGTGGTCGCGGATTAAAATTTCGTTTGGGGTAATTATTAGCTAGGTTTCTGAAAGAAAGAAAATGTTACATTACGAGTAGTAGATATATCGCGTCTCAACGACCATGAAAAGATAGAAACCAATATTCTTCTTGCTTATTACCATGCAGGGGTAATTTTGGCAAATATCCACTAAATTGTTAGAAAAAGTGTTCAATGTTCATGTTACGGTAACAGGAAGTTAAGTTTAGAATAGTTTTACTGTTTTTGCTAAAACATACGATAAAAATAAAGTAAAAGTACGTAAATAATATTTAGGCTAACAATAAACACTCTTAAATCATAATACTTTCTAAGATTTACGCGAATACTTGACATTTTATTTCATTTGTAAATGTATGTAGTAATGTGTTGCTTAGTAATTTGTTTTTAAATAAAAGCAAATTTAAATTAAAATTATTATTTTTAATTAATCTTAACTTTTTCAAATTACACATAGATCAATTGTGGCTTAAATAATTAATATATTATGATTTTTTTTATGGTTATAAATATAATAATGGCAACACTAAAAATATACATTAATAATTAATATTTTTTAAAATTGTAATAATTATAATAATAACAGCTCAAATTAAATAAATAATATTCTATATTCAATTATAAAGCTAATTAAAATTATATAAAAATGTTTAAAGTTAAAATATTGTAAGGTACTTTAGTGCCATTTTTCAATTTTTTGAATTTATTTTGTCAATTGTGGGTAGGCTGTCTGTAACAACTATATAATAACTTAGAGACATCTAACACCTCAGTCTCTCCCGTGACCATGGATGCTGTAAAGCATTTGAAACGTCGGGAACCAAAAATCAAAATAAATTCGCGAAAAAATCCGAAAAGATAGTTTTATTTCAAACTCTTAAATCACTTTAAGCGTGTTGTCAATACACTATTGCTATTTGGTAAGAACTTCAACTTGTATGAAGAGTATGTTTGTTGTTTCAGTTGTTGAGTAACATACCTTCCTCCACCTTGCCTAATTTTTGCTTTTTTTATTTTCAGGAAACTAGTATGTACTAACAGATAGACAAGCGGTTAGTATAGAAAATGTTTTACAATATATATATATATATATATATATATATATATATATATATATATATATATATATATATATATATATATATATATACATGAATATAGATATATTAAATGATTCGCACATGAAAATATCAGAGAGACCAGGGATTTGAATCCGCTTCACTCGGTTTCCCAAGCAAGCGCGTTACCACTGGGCTACCACTGCCTTACATGATTACCACTTTTCTTACCATGAAAGCTAAGACATAGTGAGGAATCCTACATGTCTGACAGTATCTAGCGAGTTTTCGAAGGATATGTGAAGTCCGCCAACCCGCACTTGGCCAGCATAGTGGATTATGGCCTGATCCCCCTTGTACTGAAGGGCGGCGCGTGCCCAGCAGTAGGACGTAAAAATTTTTTAATACAATATAAATATATTTCAAAAATAAATAGTAATTAAGTATTGTATAGCGTAACGAAAACTCTTTAAAACCTTTAGGCTCTATTGCGCCATATTATAGGACATTTAAGTACATCTGACCTCAGATGATAATAATAGGTCGTGTGTCACAGTTTGTAGACTAAGCGCTGTTTTTACTATTATTTAAACATTTTTAAGTTTAGAAATTAGGTAAATATTTTTTTGGAAAATCTTATTGAAATAGTCATTATAATCGATACAGAGGCCGAATCTATAGTTTTTAGAATTTTTGTCTGTATGTCTGTCTGTGACCGCATCACGGTAAAACCACTGAAGGGATTTTTATGAAATTTGGTATGATGATATAGCTGGTTATCTGGGTCAAAATACCTATAGGATATTTTTTACTGCAAGAAAATATTTCATCTCTGAGAAATCTATACTAAACGTTAAAATATAAGTAGGGACGAACCCGAGCGGAACGAGGGCGAGTCGCTAGTTAAGAAATAAAATGAGTTGTTTCTATTCGTTCGATTCATGACTTTGTTCAATTACAACTGACAACTCTCATCCTCGGAAATAAAAAATCGATCGAATTTCATGTATCTTTTTTTTGTCTAACATAATATTATTAGGCTCGTATTTGATAAGCATGATCAATGAAAATTTATTATTTGACAAACAAATTAGAGTCGGGCCCTTAACAAAGAGATATGTTCCTGATGCTCACTATAGTGTGTAAACTTCGACTAACCTGTTTGAAGTCGCGGCCCCAAGTTGAAGGTCTTTGATTACAAACGTCTAGGCCATTATAGATTTACATGAAATATTTGAATATGTAAAACGTGACCTACTGAACATTTACGAGTAATAAAGATAAACTATTATATACACAATATGACGTATCAATCCAAGAAAACTAAAGTTACGAACAGACTTACAGAATTTAGACAAGACAGACAAAAATTTATAATTATAATATAACAATATAAAAAAACCTCATATTACTACGTATCAAACTTTTATTTTAGTTGAATAAAAGAACATAGGTTACACGTTGGAGAAACATAATTTAAATCAATTTCTCCCTTACATCGAATCGCTCTTAACGTTCAAGAGATAGTGTGAGTAAATACATTCTTTATTAGCGATACTTGAATCCAGTTACGAGTATAAGCATTCTATGAGTGCTGTAGTATAAAAAAGATTATTTTTAATCAAAATAAAATAGGCAAAGACAATACAGTTCAGTACCTTGTTCTCGTCTATTTGTTAACCGATTATTTTTTGTAGCTTTAGTGTTATCAAAAAAAAAATAGAAAGTTAGTATATATATATATATATATATATATATATATATATATATATATATATATATATATATATAAATTTAATTTTCAATAATGATTAAGGTCGAATTTCGACCACTAGGCTACTTTACTTAAATGTCTTGCGTTGTAACTAAAAATTTGTCGGTTTATCCTGTTAGCACTGGCATGTGTCCCTATCATACGGAAGTTTTAGGGTACGATAATTAACAATTAAACAGAAATATTTAATTGATAAAATTAAAGAACTGCCTTCCGAGTTATTTCCTTATATTTTAAAAAAATACTAAAATTACTGTTTTAAAGTACTGTTAAAAGTCTTTTTCAATAAGTTAGGTACAAGTATTTTAAGTTTGAGTTAAGAAAAACGATTCTATTCTTAACTGTACTCCTTCTGGGGCAGACTATAAGAATAAAACTATTAAGTTAGAATTCAACTTCTTCATACATTAGTGTATACTGTATAGTTTTAATGTAACCGAGACGACGCAAATATACGATATTGCTGTTTTGACGTATTCATATCCAATTTATATAACAACTTGACACAACCATTTTTTATAAATATGACGCTAATTAAACAAATCATAATAAAAATAAAGGTCAAGTGCGAGACGGATTCGTGTGCTCGTCGGTTTTGTACATTCCCCAAATTTAAATATTTCTTTATTTTGCTGCCCGTATATTTTCTGTTTATTATCTTTTATACAAAAAAAAAAATACTGTCGTTTTGTGTAACACTGACGTGCCCCCGTCAAGGAGTAATTTCATTTGATCATATATTGCAGTAACTCGGCAATTTTTTAAAACTTTTTGGCCTCAAAAACAACCAATTCAGTCAAAATATGAATTTGTTTATTTTACTTTTTAAGTTATTTAACTCTCAGTACATCTTCTATATATAAACCTTGCCATCCAGTAGTTACTATTTTAGAACACAATATCAACTTTGACTGGACGATGGACAGATATGCGTGTAATTAATATCTATATAGGTACATATATGTAGATAAGGGTGTCGATTTTCAATTAGATGTACTGAACCCTAGAAACTTGTTATCATCCTACCATCTAAATAAACTGACGAGGAATGTAAAGATCTAATTCTTGTAAATAAATAAATAAGCTCATAAATATATTTTAAACTCATTAAATAACATTTTAACTATCCCTATATATAATACTATTTTGTTTCAATATATTATCAGTAGAAATCCGACACAGTAGGTTATCAAAGCGAAATGTATGTAAATTAGAAGGTCAATGTGACCAACGACATAAGTTCATATGAACGCTTCGCTATCCTTGTCACACACACACATTTTGTCACACATATGAGCAGGGCAGATATATGTGTCCTAAAAACCATTTTGGTAAATCCGATGACACAGTCAAAAGCGACGGTTACCTATAGGTACATATAATAAAATTGTAGATAAGCCGAATTTGTACATTAAATATTTTTTGGAAAATCTTATTGAAATAGACATTATTATCGATACAGAGGCCGAATCTATAGTTTTTAGAATTTTTGTCTGTGTGTCTGTTACCACATCACAGAAAAACCACTGGAGGGATTTTGATGAAATTTGGTATGGTGATAGCTGGTTATCCGGGTCAACATATGGGATTTTTTTACCGCAGGAAAATGTCTTATTTCTGAGAAAAAATACAAAAACTGCATTGTAAGAGTATACTAATATGTAAAACCTAAGAATTTGGTTTTTGGTCATCTGAACGCGGGCGTAGCTGCGGGCAATGCTAGTCTTCTAATAAAAGAATTTTGTGTAGATTTCTATTGTAATAGATTTTTGACATCCTCCTTTATTTTTCAAATATTTTTGTCATTTTCCCATAACTTTTCATAACTTTATACTGTAACTTAATATGTTTGAGGATTTATGTCGTGAAAGAGAATCTATAGATATGATGATGTTCTCCTAGCCGATTCCGGCCACGGCGGCCAATCTCAATGAGACTAGCCAACTGCGCAGGAGATATTATAGTGCACAAGTGTACGCGCAGACACAGGTGCACTCTCTATTCCTGTCACTCTCATACTCCGGTGGGACGACTGCTCGACACGACCGGTGAGAGTTAAGGCGCAGGACCGACAGCTTTACGTGCTCTCCGAGGCACGGGGGTGAAACACCGCCAACTTCCCAACTCCGGGCTGTTACTGAGACTTACTATACAGAAAGACTCAATAACTAAACTTGGCCCGACCCGGGACTCGAACCCAGGACCTCCGAGTGTGCAGCCGTACATGCTAGCCACTACACCACCGATATAGATATAATTAAACTATAATTACATCATTAAAAGTATCTATAATCAATATAAATAATTACAAAATATAAAATATATTGTATAGGTATCAAAACATAATATGTCAATTTAAGCACATAAAAATATAATTATAATAACAATTTGGTTACACGTGTTAGATAATTATTATTGATAGAGACGTCACAAAATTAATATTAATTTGGTTGAAGGATACAACGAAACTTCGAGTTGAATTGCCTGAGAAAACCATTATTTTTGAGTAAGTGCATTAGTTTTTAAGTAACTTGCACAAACTAGACCCCGTTTTTGAATCTTTAATCGTTACTAATATTATAAATGTGAAAGTGTGTTTGTTTGTTTCTCTGTCTTTCTTTTACGTCGAAACGGAGTGAAGGATTGGTGTGATTTTTGATGTGAAGATAGTTGGAGTGCTGGAGAGTGAAATAGGCTACTTTTATCGCGAGAGATCATCTCATTCCCACGGGAAAACAGGTTATAATATAACACAAAGAAATTTTTTTGATCAGAATTATTTGAAATTTGGTGTAAATGCTCTACAATACAATAAAAGAAATACGTGTATTAGCATTTTTCGTTTGTATGAAACCTATCTTTTTAGAGTTTGTTTTTGTAATTTTAGCGCGAACGAAGCCGCGGGTTCTGCTAGTAGTTTATAACTTTTGCAATTATTAATGTGCGTTCGAAATTTTTACACATTTTTCTAGACATCATTACGAATCCAACTCGCTATCGCACATATTTTAATTCGCAGTAGCAAGAATTAACACGTTTTTCAACTTGTTGACTAGACTATTTTATGTCTGTTTGTGGATCTCGTGACCAAAAGATAGATTTACAAAAATATTTTAACTAGATTTATAGATAACTAGCGACTCGCCCTTCCTCCACTCAGGTTCCGCTTTAGGGACGTACCTAGGGACGACCCTGAACGGAAGAATTAACGGTTAGTATAGATTTCTTAGAGATGAGATATTTTTCCGAAGTGAAAAGTGTCCTATATATTGACCCGGATACCCAGCTATCATCATACCAAACTTCGTCAAAATCTTTCCAGTGGTTTTCTCGTAATGCGTTTCCAGACAGACAGACAAATAAAAATTCTAAAAACCATAGGTTCGACCACTATATCAATAATAATGACAATTTCAATAAGATTTTCCAAAAAATATTTAATGTACAGATTCGACTTAGAATTTTATTATATGTATAGATAAAACTTTAGAACAAGACGTTTACAAATTGCCAAAACCAAGGTAAACGTTATAGTATCGTCTACCTCCAATCGTATAATATAACAATTTATGCACATTGTCTGTAGTATCATAAAAAATATTAATCCATAACGGAATACAAAGGAAATACTACTTTATTACTTCCACCATAGAATCAAAATTCAAATGCAGGCAAGTAGAAGATTTTATGAATGAACGAATTGAATAACGGATGTGACATCACAATCGCGTACGCATATTCACGCCGACTTTTTAATCATGTCCGTACTAAACTTTGCCCACGGCATCACTCGTGAATTACTGAAAGCATTTAAAGGTTAAAAAAATGTTTACTAACATATTATAACACTGATAAGATCGTTTTTTGTCTTGTTTGTCTGAACGGACTAACCTTTGGAACTACAAGTCTAATTTGAAGATTTATTTTATTTATAGTTTATTTATTATAGGTTATCTAACATCACCCTATGGCGTTAGAAGCCAAACAATCCATATTAATATTATAAATGCGAAAATATCTCTGTCTGTCTGTTACCTTTTAACGCTTAATCCGCTGAATCGATTTTGATGAAATTTGGTATGGAGATATTTTGAGACCCCGGGAATATAATACATACATAACATATAATAGTTTTTATCCCGGAAATCATCCCTTAAGTTTGTGTAAAAGGGGGTGGAATTTTGTATGGGAAATCAATCATTTCTCAAGTAAAGTATTTATAACTCTTTATACCTATACACTCTTTATACATACACATAATATACATGCATTCTATCTATTCCATACTAACTGTTAAAACGTAGTTCGATATAAATGAACTACGCGAGCGGAGCTGCAGGTAAAAGCTAGTGGTCATACTAAATTTATAAGTTATACTGCGTATAGGGAAACAGGTAAAAAACAAATCTCTTTTTTTTAAATAAGCTCATATTAAAAGACTGATTTGGATAAAAAAGTTAAATCGATAATAAAGTTAAAAATTAGTGTCATTATACCTACTTAAATTTAATTATGTAAGCAAAACTATACAATAGTTTTTAGAATTTTTGTGTGTCTGTATGTCTGTCTGTCTGTTACCGCATCACGAGAAAACCTCTGGATAGATTTTGATGAAATTTGGTATGATGATAACTGATTATCCGGGTCAACATAGAATACTTTTTACTGTGGGAAAATATCTCATCTCTAAGAAATCTATACTAAACGTTAAAACGTAACTAGGGACGAACACGAGCGGAGCGAGGGCGAGTCGCTAGTTGAAAAAAAAATACAATATATCAAATAATTTACAATATAATCAAACTTCCCACTATTTTTTATTACTCATAATATTATTATTCGGTACTGATGCATAAATAGGTCACTACGTTAGTTACTTATATTGCAGTTGACGGCACTTTTTTGTCTTTAGTCCCACGATGCAAGTCTTTACAAACAATTACTGTTACGCAACTGTTTGTTTTTGTGAAATTCCATTAGCTATATAACAATAACTTGAATAGTTAGTTCTTATAGTAATTTTGACATACATACTTATTATGTTCGTAGATCTTGGAAATTGAATGAACGATTAAATAGAATTTGTAATGATATAGTTTTATATGAAATTTAATTTTATTTAAAGGCTTGGCTTATAAATAAGGACTTGTCTTTTTATGTTCTTTCTATCTCTGTAAGTAGCTGTGGATTATAGTTTGAATAAATAAATAAAATAAAGAAAAAATTTAACTAGCAAAACCGAGTGAAGCGGGTTCAAACCCAGGGTCTAGCACTTATGATATTTTCATGTGCAAATCATTTGAACGTCCCACACGTTAAGAAGTGCTGTGAAGTGTTTCAAATATGTACTGAAGAGAAGACAGCGTAAGCGATTATTTTTTATTTCAGTGTTAAAACGGATTGTTTATAGGTTTCACTTCTTTTTATTTATTATTTACTAGTTTTATACCCTTTCGGTTATCACTGGTTATGTTATTTTCGCTGTCCATAGTGTGAATATAAACATTTGACCCGGCATAATATCACTTACAAGCCCCACTACTCAATGCCCTTAAAATGTAAGGGCCGATCCACATTATAGTGCAGACCACTATCCATTCTCTGTCCGATACCGGTCTGGTAAAGTGTATTTATTCAAGAAACGTTGCTCCAGTGTGATTTGATCGAAACTTGACTTTTAGTGATAGCACAAAATACTTTACCAGATCTACGAGTATATCGGTTCGAGAACGAACTATAGCGTGGATCGGGTCTAATGCAGATCAAATTCTCAAACTTCTGAGAAAAATTATAAAACTACTTACTTCTAGTATGTACCTCCTATGCCTAAAAGCTTTTGGTCTTTTTTGTTTCCATCCCCGTATACTACTAAGTTACTATATATCATACTAACGACTCACCCTCGCTTTGCTCGGGTTCGTCCCTAGCTTGCTTCCCCATACAAACTTTCATCCCCATTTTTACCCCTTTAGGGGATGATTTTACGGGATAAAAAGTATCCTATGTCCTTCCCAGGGTCTCAAACTATCTTCTTACCAAATTTCATCAAAAACGGCTTAGTACATCCAGAGATTACCCCCTACAACGTCACAAACTCACAAACTCACAATTTACAAACTCATAATCTCATAAACTTATTTATAGATAGTTTGACGTATTGTATATATGAAAAAAACCATCTTATACAAATATTATTCAATAGATTACCACACGGTCGCGGTTCCATACCTACGAATATGTCGTATAATCTCTTTACCCATTTGTCTAAGTTATATGCAGTAAAAGAGAAAAGTCTATTATTTTAAACATTTTAGACAAAAAATATACTTATTTTGATAAGAATTCATAATTGTTGATAATATGGCCAATAAACATAACCTAACCTACCGATTTAAATATAAAGAACTACTTTTTGTAATTTAAATATAAAAGTTAGATATATGCTATCGCTTACCTTTTTGTAGAAATTATTAAGCTCTACAACTTTTCTCTAGAACATAAGCATATACATCTCATCGTTAAGGCAGCGTTCGTAAGAAACGTTTTTGTTCGACCGTTTTTTCTCGGACTTACTTTGCAAATCTGACTACCATGAAAAAGTCTTTTCATTCTTCGGGTTAATATATAGCCTATAACACTCAGAAAGAACGTGGCTTTCTATTGGTAAAAGAATTTTGAAAATCG
Organism: Brenthis hecate; assembly: GCA_951806755.1. Taxonomy (NCBI): domain Eukaryota; kingdom Metazoa; phylum Arthropoda; class Insecta; order Lepidoptera; family Nymphalidae; genus Brenthis; species Brenthis hecate. The sequence goes on from OX638250.1 coordinate 22,289,667, forward strand.
GTTCAGTAGATCCAGAGATTACTCCCTACAACATCACAAACTCACAATATCACAAACTTTACCTCTTTATAATATTAGTATAGATAGTTGAATATATTACAAAACACCAGTTTAACAAATTATGTAAAAATTAGAGCCTGATGAAGTTCATAAATTAGATCATATCCTGAGTTTCCAAAATACAAACCGTCTAGAAAACAAAGCTAATTATAATCATAAAATGCCTTGAAGTGGAACCAACTAGGATAAAAATGGTAATCATGCTTCCTATCTTTATTCGCCTTCCTACAGTAGTAACGCTATCTTACAAATATTGCAAATTTGTAATTTTCAAGTAATAAATAAGACAATGGTCTCAATTATACAAACATCATTATTACTTTAGTAATAGTATAACATACTAGAGACAAATTACTTTACATTTATCTACTTAATATTATAAAGAGCTAGAGTTTGTGAGTTTGTGACGTTGTAGGGGGTAATCTCTGGATCTACTGAACCGATTTAGATGAAATTTGGTAAGAAGATAGTTCGAGACCCTGAGAAGGACATAGGATTCTTTTTATCCCGGAAATCATCACTTAAGGGAGTGAAAATGGGGATGAAAGTTTGTATGGGGTAACAAGCTAGAGACGAACCCGAGCGAAGCGAGGGTGACTCGCTAATATTTATTTATATGGCGAGGAATTGTTTTCATTCTTTTTAAACAAATATTTTGAAATAGAAGAATATAATATAATATATTAATTGCACATATGAAAATAAAAACTGCTTCGGTGGTTTTTTAGATAGCATGTACGGCTACAAATCCGGAGGTCCTGGGTTCAAATCCCGGGTTGGGCCAAGTTTAATTATAGTATTTCGGTTTATATAGTCTCGGTTAAAGTGTTGAGAAGTTGGCGGTGTTTCACCCCTATGCCTCAGAGAGAACGTAAAGCCGTCGGTCCTGCGCCTGATCTCTCTCACTGGTCGTGTCGAATTGTCGTCCCACTATAATATCTTCTGTGCAGATGGCTAGTCTCAGTGAGATTGTCCGCCGTGACCAGGAGAACATCATCATGTGTCAATAAATATAATCTGCTCCTAATAGATCATCATTAATATAACGGATGGCTTAAATGTCAATTAAATTCAAATATTATATTACTAAAGAATATTGTATTCTGTTAAATTTCATGTACAATTCAACTTAACTAAAATCTCAACATGTTCATATGTATTTTTATCCTAAAACTAGTACACACAATTTTCACCATGACCCAGAAAACAACTAAATAATTGATTGTCAGTGTACAAGTGTCCTATAAAATGAAAGAAATGCCATTTATTCTAAGTTCCAACATTTCAGGCTCAATTAAATCTGTAGTCCACTTTGCGATATCACGACCAATGTATCGAGGAATGGCTATCAAGCATACTTTGTTGCTCTTAATGTAGAGTTAAGTGAGATTAGAAGTGGCAAGCTGTTAAAAAAAACCTAGTACTTCCAACATCTCTACTTAATGTAATATATTAAATGGGAATGCATGTTTTTGTTTTGCCTTTCTTTCATATTGCAACGGAGAAGCAAAATGACATGAATTCTGCCTCTTGCTTGTGGAGTAGTGACAAAGGCTACATTCTAAACTGGTATATGAATAACTTCTAACATGATTACCACTTGCCATACGCTGAAGGAAGAAGGAAAACATCGTGAGGAAACCTGCACGTTTGAGAGAACCTAACAAGTTTCCGAAAGATATGTGAAGTCCGCCAACCCGCACTTGTCCAGCGTGGTGGACTATGATCTGATCCCCCTCGTATTGAAGGGAGGCCCGTGCCCAGCAGTGGGACGTTAAAAAGGGCTGAAAACATGTGAAATGTTTACCTTGGATATGAGTGTGGTATACAAAACCTGAATCCCATACACAAGACAGATCCTACGGTTAAAGACCCCAAATGCTGACTCAGATCCACTAGGACGTCTGTGTTCCTACACTTTTCCCTTCCACAAATAGACGTATAATTTATAGGAAAACCTATCGTAGACCAATCTGACTGCCCCTTATGTACCTATATATGTATATGGAAGTTACGGAATAGAGAGAATATTCTAAAATTTAGACCAATCTTATAGGTAAGACATACAATGTCTCACTTACAGCACATTAAGATTTCTTTAAATGACCATTAAAAGTAAATTTCTGTTATGTTAATTTAAGTACCTTTTTAATTATGTAAATAATTTTTGCCTAAATAATTAGTAGGTACTTTAATTATGATAAAAATTAAGTTTTTTGTATATACTCCTTTTTTTTAATACGTAAAAGCTTGCTATTAGAGTTAATATTTTTTGTTGGTATAAGCTGGCATATATTGCTGGCAGAATAATGGCTAGATGAAAAAATGCAATAGCTTTACATAGATACATATTTAATTAGGTAGGGTAATATTTTTGGTGTGGCATAAAGTACATATATCATATTTAAAAATGAAATAATTTTTCAAGCAGTCGGGTTTTTATTGTATAATACTAATTCTTTTGTATAAAGTACAGTATTTTATTTTGATGTAAATCTTTGTAAGTCAACTTAAAAGGACGTTGCTTGCTCGCTTTTAACTTCGTGGTTTCAAATAAATTATTTTCTTAAATAATACAATAACATAATTATTACTTACAGATATCTAATACTTTCTTACGATTTACGCAAATATTTGACATTTTAAATATTTATCTTTTTTACCTATAAAAGTAGCAATAGTGTTGCTTAATATTTTCGTTTTAAATAATAGCAATCTAAATTAACAATTTTTTTTTTAAATTACATATAAAACAATAATATTGCTTTAGTAAATAATTAATATTTTTAATTATTATCATATTTAATTATAATACTTATTGAAACAATTTAAAAAAGGTGTATAATTAAAATCAACAAATATTGTAAAGTACTTTGATCCCATTTACGAATTTTTGAAATTATTTTGTGCAATTGTGGGTAAGCACTAGACACCATCTGTAACAAGTATATTATAATTTTTGAAACGTCCAAAACCTTAGTCTCTCCATACTGCTGTAAAGCATTCGAAACGTCGGAAACCAAAAACCCAAAAAAAATACGCGGAATAATCCGAAAAGATATATTTTATTTAAAATATCAAGTATTAGCGTAAATCTAAGAAAGTATTGCCGAAAAGATAGTTTTATTTTAAATTACAGGTATCTAGTTTTATTGACAAACAGATCAAAATCAGCGGAGATTCACTAAAATCTAAGAGGGCCTTAAGAAAGGGACTAGATTCAAAATATTCATAACCAATCAAATAAGCTCAGTTTACAAATAGCGCCCTATGAATACAAAATTCGTTTTGCATATTCGATAAAACGTTTAGATTCGTGCACACTACATGCAGTTTAAACGACAGTTACATATATTGATAAAACATTGTAAATAATCTTTTCATCTATACATATAATAAAATTGCAAAAATCTGTACATTAGATATTTTTTGGAACATCTTATTGAAATAAACGTTATTATCGATACAGAGGCCGAATCTATAGTTTTCAGAGTTTTTGTCTGTCTGTCTGTCTGTTTGTCTGTCTGTCAGTTACCGCATCACAGAAAAACCACTAAAGGCATTATGATGATGATATGGTGATAGCTGGTTATCCGGGTCAACATAAAGGATACTTTTTAAATTAAAATATCTCATTTCTGAGAAAAAATACAAAAACTGCATTGTAAGAGTATACTAATATGTAAAACCTAAGAATTTGGTTTTTGGTCATCTGAACGCGGGCATAGCCGCGGACAATGCTAGTTTCATATAAAAGCGAAATATCACAAAGATGCCTTTTTTGTGATTTTCTGTTTAAGGATAAATATTATTAAAGTAAATGAAAAATAATAAATTAGTTTAAAAAGGCTAAAGCTAACAATTAAATAAATAATTATATTTCAATAGAATTGTTCACTTTCCTAATCTTTACCGACAGGACATTATGTATTATACACATATATTTATATTATATACACACATATATATATATATATATATATATATATATATATATATATATATATATATATATAGCATACATATATATAACATAAATATATATTACATACTATAAGTTTTGTTTAATTATTTTTGAACTAAGCATTAATAAACAAAACGTGTGTAAATATGCGTGAAAATACCAAATTGCGAAACGCAGTAACATTGCTTAGCACGAAATGCGTCGTCAGATGCTACGTTAACATTTTAACATTTGTTTGGTATTTGTGTTATATGAGAAAAATATTTTTTGTTGCAGTTCATTACTTAACTAGCGACTCACCCTCGCTTCGCTCCGATTCGTCCCTAGCTTGATTCGCCATATAAACTTTCATCCCCATTTTCACCCCCTTAAGGGATGATTTCCGAGATAAAAAGTATCACATGTCCTTTCCAAGGTCTCAAACTATCTTCTTACCAAATTTCATCTAAACGGTTTAGTAGATCCAGAGATTATCTCCTACAAGGTCACAAACTCACAATATCACAAACTTTACCTCTTTGTAATATTAGTATAGATTAGTGCAATTTTACCATCATTGACTAATAATAATAATTTGGGAATCGATTAAAAGGATGGCATGAGCATCTCTGAGTATACTAAACATTAAAACGTGGCAAAGGATGAACGCGGCCGGAGCGAGGGTGAGCCGCTAGTCTCTAATAAGTATGTTATACGGAAGTATTGTGTTATCAGTTAACAACTTGTTTACAAGATATTACACATGAACCTTATAAGTTGCAATTTATCTATTTTCTTATGAATGTAGTTCAATTTTATCAATTATTTATAGATAACTTATGCTCTTAAATCGTAATCCTATCAACAACTCGTGACACATGTGGTTTACTGGCATTAACTTTTACGCCAGAGTCCGGGGGTTTGATTTGTTTGAGGTAATTATTTGTATTGATCATAAACATTCATTTATGTACCATAAAATGACGACACGTTTGGCTCAATTTGTCGGGTCGCAGGTTCGAGTCCTACTGGGTCATTTGTGTGATGAGCACGAATGTTTCTACCCCAGTCATAGGTGTTTATATTTATATTTATAATACTAGCGACTCACCCTCGCTTCGTTCGGGTTTGTCCCTAGCTTGATTCCCAATAAACTTTCATCCCCATTTTCACCTCCTTAAGGAATAATTATAAAAAGTATCTTATGTCCTTTCCAGGGTCTCAAACTACCTTCTTACCAAATTTTATCTAAATCGGTACAGTAGATCCAGAGATTACCCCCTACAACGACACAAACTCACAAACTTTACCTTTATATAATATTAGTATAGATGTACGTATTTAAAGTTATATATGTGTAGTGTACCAACTAACTGGTACGAATAACACAAGCCTCGTAGCTTACCATGGAACTAAATGGTGCTGTGTGTTAATGTCCCATATTTAACAAAAAAAAATGAAAAGGATAATTTATCTCTTTTAGAGATTTCTTAAGGAAACCCTTCAGATGTGAAAGAATTGGTTTATTTATTGCGGTGTACAGTAATTAGAACAATATCAGTTGGTATAAACGTAATAGGTATTACAATGCATCAGCTAACTATAAATAAACAAATATTCTTAGTTCGGCACAAAGGAAGTATGAAATTCGAAACTACCATTGTTTTCACTGTCGCTTGAGAGAAAGTGGAAAAAAAAATATTTATATTTTAGAAGAGTAAGCAAAATAATAAATATAAATATACAATAACTAAACAACTAGCTATAGCAAATAAGCAATTTAAACTCTAAAAAGACTTTAAAGAGTAAAAAAATAAGGAATTATGAGATTTTAATTTTTACGAATTATTTCCTTAACCTAAATCGCGAATATATATGCAAACTTCTTTACTAGACTAACTCTATGGTATTAACAATTGATGACATTTCCTTGTTGGAGAGCTTACGTCACCCACAAGGTATCGAGTGTCCACGTTGAAGCTAGAAAATTATGAATGAAATATATATAGTAAGAAGAACACTATAAAAACTTTTAAATATTATCGCTATCTTAAATTAAATTTTGCAATAAAATGGTTAGAAGTATATGTTAATAAGCCCATTTTATTTTTCATAATAAAATTAAGTGGTTTTATTTAAACGTTGATAAGCAAATTAAAAAATGAAAGACGGTTTCTCTTACAAGTTTTAATAGTTTCATTTGGTTGTATAGTGCACTTGTATATTTTATATTATTTTATTATTTTGTATATATGTATGTATATAGATTTAACTGTTCGATTCAACAAATACAAATAAAAGGGGGGGGGGGGGGGGGGGGGGGGTATTTTTTTATGATCTTCTATCGATTTCACGATTTCACCATAAGCACGGTTCAAACTAATAATTATTAAAAATTAAAAATTTAAAAAACCCCCTACGCAAATTAATTGTCATTTGACATTTAACGATTACACTGGCACGCTTGAAGCATTTAATCGAGTAATCATACGCCAAAATGCCTTACATCATTTTGGAAAAGAGCTGATACTCTTACACTGCTGGACCGATATTAACCAAACAAGCTAAGAACCACCGCAAGGAAATTGGCTTTCAAATGAAAAAAAACCGCATCGAAATCGGTCCATCCGTTTGAGAGCTACGATGCCACAGACACACACACACAGACAGACATCGACGTCAAATTTATAACACCCCTCTTTTTGCGTCGGGGGTTAAAAAGGTCGTTATATAGTCGTTTCACCATGAGACAACAAACATACTATGTGTACGCAAATTTTCGCACACATAATTTCGCATTTATAATAATCATTGTGAACCATTAAAATGTCATACAATTTTTTTTAAAGAATTTCTAAGAAAATTCTTTTTCTAATTTGGGCAAGTATCGTTTAAAACTTTAAATGTACAAATTTCGGATATTTTGCTTGTTTGTCGTTTAGACGGACTTCAAAAAAAATATTATTATATAGAAAAAAATGATAAAAGTCAGAATTAAAAAAAGTAGTCAACTTATTTTAATCTGTCAAGTAGATCCAAACATGCTGTATGAGTTTAAAATTTTGCGGACTTACAAAATGGCGGTCATATTCAATGGCCATAAACGCCATCGTTGGGGATAGCTAGTAATTTAAATATTGTGATTAAAAATATTTTTGCGTTAATTATTTTAATATAAAGATAATCCTTGTTAAAACATCTTCAAGCTTATAATACGCTATGCAAATAATATCAGATACATCCATAAGGCATAGTAACTGTATACAAATAGGTTAATTAAATGGAAAAAAGTTCAAGAACAGATAATTAATTTCCTTCGGTGTGAACTTGAAATTACCTAAAATTACAACATCGTGGGCTAACGCTTCCGGCTGCGGCAACGTATTTATGAGTCAGTGGGGCCAACAGAATAAAACATTTAAACTGATATACGAGTATACCTATTACAGACGTTATAATATAATAAAATTATTTCTCACATCCATAGCTTGGTTGAAAGAGATCTGTTCTAGAGATAAACGTTAAAGTCTATTTGAATAATATATAGTTCGAGATTGGTTTGATATAAATATTTGTGTGGATCATACAATTAATGTTAGGGATATGCTAGTTGGTTATGCTTAATGCTTACGTCGTACTTAATAGGTTGTTAAATACACGTATAAAAGCATTCATGAGTGAAACCATTCATTTACTGATAAATCACGAAATCTAAAAAAATATGATTGCTAAAAACTTGAGACAGGTAGATTTTTCACAGCAAATAGGTATTCGCTGAGAACGGATTTATGGAAATTAAACCCCAAAAGTGATTGAAAAAAAAAAGTTGGAAACTTGTATTAAATTTTATATACTTGTATTGTATTTTTAAAATTAGGGACCTCAACTGAAATTAATCTTTCTTATTTAAAATTTAGTACATCCTCTAGAGATGAAAAACACGCAATGATGTAAAACTTAGTAGGAAGAGTTATACATTATGATTCTATCGGTGATTCACAGAACTAATTTCAACTGTAAAGGCATTTATAAGTAAAGTTCAAAAGTATCCACGTACAGTAAAATATTTAGTATTGTCAATTAACATGTGTCGTTAGTTCTGAAAACAGCCACTAGGGAAATATAATCACGACCAATAACTAAGGTGCCTATATATTACTCTCTAAACTTAACTGCCTCAGTGGTGTAGTGGCTAGCATATACGGCTGCACACCCGGAGGTCCTGGGTTCGAGTCCCAAGTCGGACCAAATTTAGTTACCGAGTCTTTCTGTATAGTACGCCTCAGTAACAGCCCGGAGTTGGGAAGTTGGTGGTGTTTCACCCCCGTGCCTCGGAGAGCACGTAAAGCCGTCGGTCCTGCGCCTTAACTCTCACCGGTAAGTATCTCGTGTCGTCCCACCGGAGTATGTGAGTGACAGGAATAGAGAGTGCGCGTTGTGTCTGCGCGTACACTTGTGCACCATAATATCTCCTCCGCAGTCGGCTAGTCACAATGAGATTGGCCGCCGTGGCCGGAATCGGTCAGGAGAACAACATCATCATCATTACTCCTCCATTCAATACGCCTGATTGAGATTTAGATAATACAGTTATTCTTATGAGTCGCTAGTTTTAACCTCTAATATTCAATGACATAGGGATCCGCCCTTGACATACTTAAGACGTCTGAGATAACCACGCCCCATAGATGAGTGTGATTGTTAGCTATTGCCTGTCGGTTTTTAAGCCAAGGTCTTTTTATTGCAAAGTTTCATTCAAATGTGTTTAATATCGTTTGCGCTAGACTGATAAATAAGTTTTTTTGTGTTTTAATATATTGTTATAGTATTTTTTGTTTATATTTATTATTGCTAACAGCTATATAATTAATAATAATAGGTATTCCTAAATATATGAATGAATATGTTATTTTATTTTATCATTGCAGTAAAATTGTGGACCACAAGTATTTATTAGATAAATGCTAAATGCATTAATTCGGCCTTATTATTCGGCGAATTATTCACAGAAGATACATATAAATATGTTGGCGCCACCCAGGACTCGAACCCAGGACCTAAGGAACAATATATCAACTACTTATCCATTAGCCCTTCTCGCTACTTTCACATATAAACTTTCACTCTCGCCAGTCTAACAGTAGCCTACATAATATTACGACAGGTCGTAGTCTCTCTGTGCACTAAAATCCAAAGCTGACCAGTCGTTTCATTGTAAAGTAACAAACATACAAACACACAAACTTTCGCATTTATCATGGTAATCCGATTCTCTAATTACGTAGGTACTCATAGTAAGAACTCGTCGGTCTCTTACAAATACCTACCTATTATACACAAAATTTTATGAGCATCACATATTTAGATAATCAAATATAATATGTACAAATAAAAGATGTAATACACGTATTTATGTACAAAATCTTTGTGTTAATTAGTTTCGTGTTTACTTTTCCTTAAAATTAGAACGTGATCTGAAAATTGTTTGGATAGCGATTATTAGATGCCAAAAATTTTCAAGGGCGTTTTTCTATGACTCAGTTTAATTTTGTACTAGCGAGTAAGTGCCAATTCCAAACCCTTTAAACCTACTTTGTAAATAAAAAATAGCAATAGCTATTTCCCACATATATATTTAGAAATTTACCTATAACTTCTAAATTTTAAGCCAATTTTTTATGTATTTAATATTTACTGGCTCACCCTCGCTTCGCTCGGGTTCGCCTCTAGAAAAGCACAAACAGTTCTATCCCCACACGGGCCCCGTTCATTTTTCCGGGATATAAAGTAACATGTTGTTTAACCGGCAATATAAGGTATCGGCATGCCATATTTTACTAAATTAGGTGCATAAGTTCTGTACTAAGCTATATAAGTTACTATAGTTTTTTAACTATCCCACGGGAACTCTTTAATTTTCCGGGATAAAAAGTATCTAAAATATTTAGACCGTAAAAACAAAGACAAAAATTTTGAAAAAATCTGGATTTGTTCTATTTCTCTTCTTACATCCCCTTGACTCGGTTTTCGCATTTTTTTTTCTATATACAGACTTTCGACCTCTACATTTTTATTATACGAATAGATATGTCTTTTGTATGACAAAATTTTTAGTTTTTTTAATTATTTGTATAATAATATAGCTTTTAAGCAAACGAATTTAAATACTGGGGCCGTTTTGAACGAAAACTTGACATAGTAACAGATCTACCAATTATATAGTAATATATTCATAGCTGGTACGATATAAATAAATAAGGATTCTTTCACATGAAAATTAAATATTAATAATATTGAAGAAGTGCTTACGGTTATTTTGCTTTTCTACTTTTACTACTTTGAATTAAATTTTCTTATTCGTTACGATATTATGAAGCAACTATTATAAACGAGGAAGTATATTTAGGCACCTAAACACAAGCAACGCAAGGGCAAATCGCTAGTTAGATATAATTTTGAAAATACCAAAACCAACGTACTCCACTCACATACGAGTATGTATGTATATCAACACATAATAAATATATTACTACACATTTTCACAGAAAAAGAATTGCTGAACAAAACCGCGAGTAACCGTAGTATATATTGTATACGCCCGTCCTTGAAAGGGTGAGGAGTCTTAGCTCTCTTAGCAACAGCTAGGCCCCATTACCATGACAAAGAGCACAGACACGACGCCGCCAGCCCCTCACCAGCTATTATTTACTGTCCTACAATACATTTACATGGGCTATTTAGAACTTCATTTAGTTCTAGAATAGCATGTGTATGTGGTGCTTTCAATAACGCTAGCAGCGGGTTCTAACACAAATTCAATGGAAAAAGCAAATTTAAAAGGATAGCTATTGACTTATGCTATGCTAGAATTTGAACTGTATATCTTTATATATATAATTCTTCTGTGAGTGTGTATGTCACTGAACTTCTCTCAAACGACTGGACCGATTTTGATGAAATTTTTTGTGTGTGTTCAAGGGGATCTGGGAATGGTTTAGATTCACAATTTTGTCCAAAAAGTTTGAAATTTTCAAATTAAAGACGTGTAGACAGGACAACGTCTGTCGGGTCCGTTAGTATTTTATATTAGACTAGCGATTAATTCGACGGAGACGACTCACCATCGCTCCGCTCGGGTTCGTTTTACGTTTTAACGCTTAGTATAAATTTCTCAGAGATGAGATATTTTCCCACAGTAAAAAGTATCTTATATGTTGTGACCCGGATAACCATCTATCATTTTACCAAATTTCATCAAAATCCGTCCAATGGTTTTTCCGTGATACGGTCATAGACAGACAGACAGAGAGACAGACAGACAGAGAGACAGACAGACAAAAATTCTAAAAACTATACATTCGGAGTCTGTATCGATAATATTGACTATTTCAGTAAGATTTTCCAAAAAATATTTAATGTACAGATTCGACTGAGTTAGAATTTTATTATACTTGTATGTATATATAGTACGAGTATAAGTGATTAGAATAGGCTAAATCGATTATTACTAAAAAAACCTCAGTAAGAACTCACCGAAAATACATAAATATGAATGAAAAAAATGTTTTTTCAAAGAACAATAACTTATGAAGCAGCTAGATAGATGTATCTCACAATTTTATTAAATGTATATAGAATACATATGTATATATAATATTAAATAATGACCAATTTACGGTTTACCAATATGGATACGGCCTAAGTCTGTATCCGCGTTACTATCCCTATGCCATTTAAAGTGGGACAAAGAAATAAACAAATTCACTTTCACGGTACAATTATATCGTGACCTACTTTTAAATTGTAAAGCTACCAACATATTAGCGAGTTAACCCACAGGTGGAGTAAATCATATTTCCAACTAAAGGATACAGGTTCAATTCTCGTATTGAAAATACTGAAATTATTCTGAAACATACATAATATGCTATTATGACATAAGAATAAATATATTATTAATTATTATATTAATGATTATATTTTTGTCCTTATATTTTATGTTTGAATCGGAAAACAACATTGCGGTTTAGAACATAATTTGTCGTGATACGGCGGTTTCATTGTTTTGTTATAGGTACCTATTGGTTTGAATTTTAAGCTACAGCTACTATACGAAGAATATCTTTTGAAACGAAATAATAGAAGTAGTGGATTTAAAGTCCTCAAGGTACGTCGGTCTGTCTGTAACACTGAATTAAGAGAGTTAATTTTTCATTAAAACGACGATTAGTGAGCATTTAAGGTCCATTGACCTTGTCCTAAATAAACATACCTAATGGTGAATAGCATGAGAAGGAAGATTATAATAACCCTGAGTATTCTGGTTGCGACATTTATTCCTAATAAAAATATTTGCACTGTGCAAGAATCGAACCTATGAGAACCTACGTATAACTACAAGCTTAAACTAAAGCAATATATTATGCCAAAATTCAAGTGAAACACATTAATATCCTTTAAAAATAAAAAGACATCCGATGGGTATTGCCTAGTGGGAACGGAAAAACTTGTCGATGAATATTTGCACATGATGTATACACACATGCACGCTTTGTATGTCTGTGTTATAATAATACGATAAATAATTCGGGTTTATCGAAGGGGCCGCGTTCGCGATATAACTGACGGTGACCATGATTCACGATATTTATTTTATTCTAAGAAGCGAAATTAATTTAAAATTCATGATTGATATCAAACTGCTAATACAGTATGTGCATAAATAAAACAGATAAAATTGTATATTAGAAACGTGATTTGTTGTTATTTCTAATTTCATCCTAGTTACCCAAATTTAATATTATAGGGAACTAATATAGTATGATTATTTTATTATTTTCATTTTTAAATAAACTGATTACTTGCAGTAATTTAGCTTATTATTTAATATTTATTTTTTGAAATATTACTAATAATTACATTTATAAACAAAACACTTGTATAAAAATATCCTAAATATAAACAGCATGGTCACTCTATCGTCGGATAGTAAAGCCAAGGTCAGAGCACACTGGCAAACTACGAAATCCTTCAATACGGTCAGAGACCCGCGGAAGTCGTACCGACCAGTGTAACATGAGCCGCCGCCACCCGAACAATTCCCCTACAAAGCCATTGCGATACAAGCAACGTGCAAAGACGGAGGTCTTGTTATCTGGTGGCCGCTTTTATGTCATCATGTCAACCGGCCTTCAATTCTGATGTTTATGTAAATCACGTGAACAAGTTCTACGATGTTACGGCATTATTTTTTCCTACATGTATTATAACATATTATTATTATTATTACATATTATTATATATTGAAGAAATCATGTATTGTATTAGTATAATCAGCCATTTTTTAAAGTCCCACAGCTGGGCACGGGCTGCCCATAGTCCACCACGCTGGCCAAGTGCGCGTTGGCACACTTCACAGGTCTTTCGAAAACTTGCTAGGTTCTCCAAACATGCAGGTTACGATGTTTTCATTTCGAAGAAATCACGCGGAAAAAATTAAGTTCACCCGCATTCGGATTGTGAGTAGGGGTCAAATCTTGTCAGTACCCTTTTTCGTATAAGTCTGACGTATTCGTGGGTTCGAGTCTCAATAAATACGTTCTACACTGGTCATACCACATACATCTAAACCAAATTATGGTTTTAACATTTCAACCTCTGAATCAAGATGATATTCTCTTATTATTGTTTATGATTTTATTTTTGCGTTTTATTATTATATGTAGGTATGTAGTTTGCTGCTATACTGATATAGTTTTTTTTATCTGGACACTAAATGGCGCCTAAAAATATACTAATCAAATTAAATGAGATTGTTAGTATTTTTTTGATATATGTAAGTTACTTAGTTGCTGTGTTCTTAGCTAATAGATATAAAAATTATTGATATGGCATTTTCATATTGGAATATATTTTAATACTGGCGACTCACCCTCGCTTCGCTTGGGTTCGTCCCTGGGCTTGATTCCCCATACAAGCTTTCATCCCAATTTTCACCCCCTTAAGGGATGATTTTCCGGATAAAAAGTTTCCTATATCTTTCCCAGGGTCATCTAAATCGGTTCGGAGATACAGAGATTACCTCCTACAACGTCACAAACTTTACCTCTTCATAATATTAGTATAGATGTATATATAAACTTAATATTTTAATGCATTATCTATACCTATTACAATGTGAAATATGATGAAATTTAATAAAGAAATTCTTATAAATACAATATTTAAAATATAATATAAATCAATTCCATACATTTGTAAAAACCAAAATCAATTAAGGGTTCAAGGTTCAGCAAATTATTGTTTAAAGTGACATTAAAATCTAAATAAAAAGATACAAAATGTCGCTTTTAAACTATTCATTTAAAAATTATTTTTTTATTGTTATCTCTTAAATTCTATCACTGACTCACTGATATACAAAGCACAGCCTAAACTGGATTTATTATCATGAAATTTTGCACAAGTGCTGTATTATGAAGTAAAAACTAAGTAATGATATATCAAATAATTCATATTTTTACACGGATTTATTTTGATTTTTGGTTCCTGACGTTTCGAATGCTTTACATAAATCATGGTCACGGGAGAGACTAAGGTTTTAGACGTCTCAAAGGCATTGTTACGTAAAATACAAAATGAATTTAAAAATACGAAAATGGGACCAAAATACCTTATTATATTTCTTAATTTTAATTGCAAATATCAAAATTTACAATATTTGTTAATTATAATTTCTAATTCCAAAAAAACAAGATAAGTCTTCGAAAAAACCCGAGAAGTTAGTTTTATTTTTTAAATTGTCAAATATTTGCGTAAATCTAAAAAAGTATGATATTATATCAAAATTCATCCCTTAGACAGGTTAAGCGTTTAAATGTATGTTCGGCATTTTCATTTTCATTGATGATAAAGCTTTCATTTATATCGCCGATAGAAAAACATCATTGCAGCATTGACTGCTTACTCATAATTAATATAAAAGGTAGTAATGAGTTACAGCATGAATACTAATCAGCACTTAATTTCTAACTTCTATCTTCCTCAATAGTCCACGGTCTACGTGAAGCAACCCCTAGGTTGGCGGTTGTCGTGGTCTGCTTTAGCAGACTTACCGTCGAGGCGTCGCGGATGACTCATTAAGACGGGAGAGGTTCCGTTTAGATTTAGTGGGTAATATTGACTTTTCTAGCCGATGAGTCCCACTTAACCACCTGTATGTATGGATCATACATTTATATTTAATTACTACATTTACATGTAATGATTTTCATAGCGTTAAAAAAAAAAGACGAATTTACAAACAAATTAAAAGTATCCACTTTCTATATATAAATAGGCAAGTTAATTGAAGTCAGTACATTCGTATTTACGATGCAGAGTAATAAATGTATGGAACTCAAAGCATAAATGACAAGTAAATTAAACATTCGTGAACACAACGACACAAACAAATATACACATAGATTCTTTTAAACCATAACATATTTTCTCTTACACCTTCTAACAGGAAACGTTAGGGGTACTCAATAAAGTTCAAATATATTGAAGCGAGAACATTCATATTCGTAAAGTTAGTTCTTTCGCAAGTTCTTGAATCTCAGGTCTGAGGCGTTTTCTTTCCGAACTGGTAGTAGACTCATGACGTTCAGCAAAAAAATGTATAATAGTTTAATGCGACATAAAATATTTTGAATTCGGTAGATGTTTTTAGTAAATTAAACAAGTACTTACGCTGATGTATCTCAAAATTGTTCACATTGTATAACATATATATATATATATATATATATATATATATATATATATATATATATTTAGTATTATATATATATATATATATATATATATATATTTAGTATTATATTACATTTAATTTATTAGCAATAAACAATTTGTGTAATAGGAAGAGGCTAGCGTCTGAGATACGGGCTCGGCCTAGTTCAGACGTTAGTATACCTAAACAAAGATTGTGCTAATTATATAGTTTAAAAATAAATGTCTTGTAACCCTTTTGTATTAACGTCAATAAAGGTATTATTATTATTAATTTGATGTACGGTACGAGAGTACGGTATTTTTTCAAATGTTGTCTACGTGTACCTAAATTATTAAGTAAACACGAGCAAAGCAATGCGTAAATGCACGTTAAAACAACATCCACAACATAAAGGCTTCCTTCCACCATTAAGTTCTTCGTAAACATTTTAATTCAGAAAGCAAACCTTTGCTACCATTCATAAAACTGTTTCAACAAATGTTTTTCAAGTTCTGAGATGTTTTCGTCTATCCAGAGTTATGTACGCAGGCATGATTGGATTTTGTAAACATAGCCCGAAATTAGAAGATTACCAATAATTAAGTCTTGCTATGTACTAATTCAAAATTTGTCTAAGTGAAGAATACTCTTTTTTTATTGGTTGAGTTTTCCTTTTTCTTCTAAACTAATATCCATACAAGAATTCGAAGAACTGAATTTATATAAAGAAATTCTTTAAATTTTGAAATAACTTTACTTTTGCCGGCAAACGGGAAGACATCCAATAAACTCGTTTAGTCACTTTTAATTATAGTCCATATTGTTTTCAATATATTATTATAACTAATGTAACAGATCATAAACATTATTTAAATATTACATACATATGTAGATATATGTATTAAATCAAATTAGTAAATAATAACAATTTTCAAATTTATGAAATTAGACAAGTAAGTTAAATAACACTTGTGTATATTACTGGCCATAAAATGCGAAGTAGATACTAAGGTTAGCTTTACATGAAAATTCTTACCTTAACACTTTCCTTCTATTGTTGGGATGAAGCCGCGAAGCCATCACAGGATCAATAGCTTTCAACCTAGCATGTATTTCTTCGTTTGTGAATTTACTTTCATTATCAACATCATCTTTTATTTGCTCCTTGTTAACTTCGAATTCTTGATTTAAATCACATTTTGATTCATCTATTGGAGAAGGACATATATCTCTATTTTTTGTTGTACCTGTATTTTCTAAATCTACATCAGCATTTGTTCGTTTGCTTGGATTTTCATCACTATCGTAATCTCTTTTTCTTTTACTCTTCTCCCAGAGTAAGCCGTCGGCATCTAATGTGTCTTCGACGAGTATCTTATAAACAACGGACTCTATATAATAGATCGTCCCACCAACAATAACTGGCATCTTCCCTTGCTCTGTTAAACTATCAATCTGAACTATGATTAAAGAAATAATTAAAGCTCATGATTAACTAGGTTGAGATGTACTTAAAGCTAATAAAAATATATTGCTATCCAAACAGAAGGTCACGTTTGGCTCAGTTTGTAGTATCTCTATTTGCTGCACCAGAGATCGCGGATTCGAGTCCCGCTGTGGGCGTAAATTTGTGTGATGAGCACGAATATTTGTACTCCAGTCATGGGTCTTTATATTGTATGTATATATAGTTATATATGTGTAGTGTATCAGCTATCTGGTATCTATAACACAAGCCTCGTAACTTACCATGGAACTAGATGGTGCAGTGTCTTAATGTCCCAACATATTTATTTATTACTTACGAAATTTTGTTTAAAAGCCTTAAAAGAACAACGTAGCTTATTTCTTTAGAGATGACATAAAAATTGAATAGATCAATGAAAAATGATTAAACAGGCAAAATTTACGCTGAGAATTTATTAACCTTGACTTGATATGTCCTTCATTAATACGTAGCATTGAACTATGATAATTTAACATTTTATCATAGAATTATGTGCCTATATTGACATTAACTTAGTATCGAAACCCGTTTAGTTGATTTGAAATTTTCCATTTATTTTCGAAATAAGTATCACTAAGATGATAAAGTAATGAAAGTAAGCTTATTAAGTTTTTCATGAATGATTTAAAAATATTCAAACTCGTTAGTCTATTACTACATCTTACCTGCGGTTTATATTTTATTATTAGTTGATTTATAACTCGTAAGATCTAACGGATTATACATTGCTCCTACGGTTCATGGTGTGATGTTAGATAGCTTATAAGAAGAAGTAGACTTCAATAAATAATACTTATAAAGATTTTTTCAAACTAGACCGCTAGTTTGCAAAGAAAAGTAAATCCAAACAGACAAAAAAAATCGCAGGCACAAACTATCTCTTTAATTTTATAGTTAAGACTTCACATACAAAACACACACGCACGTATACGCACACCATATATACTATATTCCTTGCGGGGTAGGTAGAGATTTTCTTCAAGGGTTGCATAAAATAAAATCAGATATCTATAAAGTCATATTTGAGCAAAAGTAATTTATTCGAATTCTTTATTTAACGAATAGCCTAATTACAATTCTCGAACGCTTTCACCAAATCGTTTTCAGCTATAAAAACGTTTTTCACAGAATTTATCAAATAACAGTAACTTTTTCAGTACACGTATCGGATTCTTTTATATTAGGTTGGTACTATTGTTACTTTGTTTCTATTCGATTTTCATTTCGACCCCCGTTAGTATTGCGGCCTTAATAAATGTCAATATTATGAACTAGTTTCTCGCTCTTTTCGTTAATGCTCTAACATTCTTTAGTACACGCTCCTTTAGAACTTTTTCCAATATGCCACAGAAGCCATTAGAGTTTAGAATTATTTACGCCGCACTAAGGGTTTATTTTGTTTTTGTAGAGATCATTTTGGATTTTTTTTCTATAGAGGAAACTACAAGTAATCGTGTTTCTAAAGTTTATGATGTATAGGATAAATCCTTAAATATCCTACATTTTAATTGCAAAAACATACTTTTAGTAATAACAATACAGCAAGGGATCAAACAAACGCAACTCTTTCGTAATTGCCTCGGTGCCCCCTTAACCTTTTTATAAATTACGTTTGTGACAGAGTTTGTACAAATATAGAAAGTAAGTAGTCAATAAAGAATAGAAAGTAGTGACATGAAAATGCGTACAATTATATTCATGATTTTTATTTCTATTTTAATAAAATAGATTGAAATAATCTAATATTGCTGCAACGGCCATAATGGTTTTACGTTTTAAAAAAATCAACTCCTAATTTGTCGAACCATTTTTTCAATAGGGTCACCCTCTAAAATCCAGATTTTTATGAAATATCGCACACAGGCGGGACGGGTGTCAACTGTCACCCCAATTGGGTACCACGAGACCCTACAACCTATACCATCGCACTCTCCATAGAACTTTTTCTGAAACTTACAAAAATATATTATACTATTGTTAAAGGTTATCTCTTTAAAAATGATTTTGTTATTTTAAAAACCAATCAGCAAGCAATTAAATTAAAATAAAATCATTAGCTTAATATATTACTTATCAAAAACAACGGTGCAAATAATTCAAGTACCAAACATTGGATATTTTAGTAACTGTGGTTACGAATGATCACGTTTTGATTAAAATATGATATTCAATATGAGCTTTTAACACTATGCGTTTAATTAACGTACGAATTGAAATACCTATAATAATTTCAACAGGGACAGACTCGATTACCGCGCAATTTTTAAGCTCAGACTAAAAAATTATATTGATGGAGTCCGCCAAAATAAATGGCAATGTCAAAAATAGTAGCGTGATTTGCTGTTTATGCTACTTTTCTCGATTTTGCCATACACATCTTTATTTTCTTTATAGAATTAGGAAAAGTTTATACATTTATTGTTATAAATTTTGAGAATAAAATATAAATAATAAAAATAATATTATATCCTCTTGTATTTTTAAGCATTAGTTCTGTTTAATTAGCTTATATTTTTACTGTATTATAATAAAATCCGTTAGCTATTTATTAACATTTATTTACTTATCACTCAGTACACAAATTGAGGAGCATCGGAATAAAAACCGATAAATCAAATTTTGACATATTTTTTTTTAAGATGCCAATTGGTTGAAAACCGTGAACTTGGCCAAATCTTAACATTTTTCTACAAAAAACACAAATGTGATTTATCGGTTTTTATTCCGACGCTCCTCAATTGTCATACTATTTTAAAACAACATTGTTTTGCTTCAAGTTTAGTTCTTTAACAATCTGTCTCTATTAGTCTGAGTTTTTACCATAATTTTTACTGTCGTATATTTTACTGGCTAGTCTAAAAACCTTTATTTGACATATTCAACCCACAAACAGTATGTATGTGAAGATAGACTCGTAAATCTCTAAAACACGTTTCAGATCCATTTAACGACTTGGTAAGCAAACTTGTTTTAAGTGAAAATTTAAAATGCATTCTTAATATATGTATACATATTTATAACAAGATCGAAAGTATCTTAGAAATCCTGTTGACTCCGATATAAAATTAATGATTCATTTGGTCCAATATAAAGGTACCATAGCAACAATCACTATAAAACTAAGAAAGCGACTTCCTGTCTGTTACTAAATTATCTATTTCCAGCGGCTTTTTGCTGTCTTAGATTGATTAAGACAGAAAAAAATCATTGACTCCTAGAAGGCAAAATAGCTCGATCTATTAATTTTTTTAAGTAAACACTTCAATTCCTTTGAATTACTTATTATAGTCGATTAGTTACATTAGAAATATCAATATTGAATTTTACTTGTAGTTTCCTCGATAGAAAAAAAATCCAAAATGATCTTTAAAAAACAAAATAAACGCCTAGAGCGGCGTAAATAATTCAAGGAAGTTTATGAGTTTTTTAATAATAACAAAACTATACGTTTTCCATATCGTATACACTTTATATTTTCTAAATGTGTATTTGTTTTACCAATACGAAGGAAATACTTAAATTCGCAAGAGTTCCGTCCATGCTAGACCAACCCCCCCCCCCCCCGCCCTCCCTCTTCCTGCCGCTGTCGTCCTTCTAAAATAAAAAGCTCGGTGCCCTCTTAATTCGAAACATAAATAAAAAATTATTTACCTTTTACAGTACCGAATCGATGTGATTTTTTAAAAAAGAGATAGTTTATGAGACGAAGTGTCACTAAAACTAATGTACATCTCCATACCTTGGAATACAAGTGTAACCGTGGCAAATCGTTATATAATAAAACATGCGCAATTTTTGTTTTCTTTTATTCGAATCAATTATTGAAACGGAAATTTACAATGTTTTCGACTATTTTTGTTTCCTATATTTCAACAAATATACTCCATTAACGTTTTATATTGTTATAAGGTAATTCAAAACTAAATTGTGGCGGAACTGTGTAGCCAGAGCTTTATATCGTGTTTGACAAATTAACACCGCTGGGAACGTGACTTTTCTTCTATCAAATAGAGATTTTATCAACTGTTTTGCTTTATGTCACCATTTACTTTGATATGTCCGACAGATGATTGAAGTTTAATTTTGTTTCAATACGGTCTGTTTTTCTACATACTCTTTTTATATATATTGTTTCGATTAGCCCTTAATATCTGTATATACTACATACTAATATTATAAAGAGGTAAAGTTTGTGAATTGTGAGTTTGTGACGTTGTAAGGGGTAATCTCTGGATCTACTGAACTGATTTAGATGAAATTTGGTAAGAAGATAGTTTGAGACCCTGGGAAGGGCATAGGGTACTTTTTATCCCGGAACTCATCCCTTAAAGGGTTGAAAATGGGGGTGAAAGTTTGTATGGGGAATCAACGCTAGTTATATATATATATATATATAGATACCTATAGGTATAATATAATGAACCTAGGTTTCATTTTCTTTTAGTGTTTTGTGTTTTAATAATATTATCATAATAAAATAAAAATATTAAAAGTAATTTAATTCTCCTCTCCCAATACATTAAAACTGGTTGCATGTGGTATAAATATAGGTATATACAATGTATGTATATATCGTCGTCTCATGCTTAAATAAGCGTGAGACGACGATATATACAACAAATTCTGTATGAAACACTTTCAGTAAGTTGGTCATTTGGACAAATGTCCAAATGACCAACTTACTGAAAGTGTTTAATACAGAATTACTGACTGTTAAATGTCAATTCTATTGGCATGAAATAAATATTTTACTTCAAAAATGCCTAAAATATGTATTCTATAAATATATGTAAATAAATCTTAGAAATAAAGTTTTGTTTTTAAAATAGAGGAAAAAAGCTCTACCTTTTCTAAAATAAAAGTAGCCTAAGTTACTCCTTAGAACATCAGCTATCGGCCAGTGAAAGTCCCGTCAAAATCTGTCCAGTCGTTGCTGAGATAAGTTGGAACAAACAAACAGATAAAAGTGTTAAAAATTGTGTTTTCTCATAAGTACCGAATATAATTTCATAAGCATTTAGTAAAACGCTGTTATTTTGACATTACAAACAGACACTTCAATTTTATTTGTATGTATAGATGTCGTAATATACAACTATAGAATGCAAAAAATAGTTAAGACGTTCAATTATTTACCGATGAATAATAAAAAAGGATACGATTTTTAATGCTCTATTCCTGAAGTCGACGACCGTAAACATTTGATGCGGTTCCAAAATATCCAATAAGTAATGCGGTACTAACTCTCGTTCTTGACGCGTAGCTTTAGCCGTCACTATGTCTAAACCTTTGTAGATCTGTAACAAACAAAAACAAAAAAATTACAACTAAAAACGAATTAATCTGTACAATAACCCTAGAATTTAAAATTAGACGACACGCTTGGCTCAGTTTGTAGTTACCCTACTTGCTGCGCCAGCGGTCGCGGGTTCGAGTCCCGCTGGGGGCATTCATTTGTGTGATGAGCACAAACGTTTGTACTCCAGTCATGAGAGTTTATATTTATATATGTATGTATTTAAATGTTATATATGTGTAGTGTATCAACTATCTGGTATCCGTAACACAAGCGTCGTAGCTTACCATGGAACTAGATGGTGATGTGTGTTAATGTCCCAACATATTTAATTATATTTATTCATTGTAATTTTACGTGTAGAAATTTTAAAATTAATGTTATGGGCATTTTAGCCATTGTTGCAAATGCAATGAATGCCCCCAGCGTGACTCGAACCCGCGACCGCTGGCTCAGCAAGTAGAGTCACTATAAACTGAGCCAAACATGTCGTCAATAATAGAAATTAATGGCTTTAAAACTTTATCTCGTATAATAGATATCATTAAAATTCTTCAGCGGAAAAAAAAAAAAAACAGTTAAATCCGTAGAATAAAATTAGTGTTGAACTTAAACTAAAACCCGCAAGTACGAACGAGAGAACTGAGAAACAAAGCGCGTTCTCTTTAAACCAATACCACAATTATGTTAATACGAGTAAAATGTATGAAATATATGTAACAAGGGCGCGTGTGTGAACCAATGATGACGCGGTTACATATTCATGAAGCATTTAAATTAACCTAAGATTAAGTAGGAATATTAATTTTAGCGTATTACCTACTTGAGAAATCGTCGATTTATAATAGGTTGAAATTACGTTGAAATTACAATGAAATTATCTACACAGGTAAATTAAATTGAAGTGTCTGTTTGTAATGTCGAAATACAGCTCTGTGTCTGTTTGTTCCGGTTAATCTCCGAAACGGCTGAACCGATTTTGACGGGACATTCACTGGCAGAAAGCTGATGTTATAAGCAGTAACTTAGGCTACTTTTATTTTAGAAAAAAAAAATAGGGTTTCGTTTAAAAAAAAACGTACCTAGGAACGCACCCAAGAAAACCGAGGGTAAGTCGCTAGTATATAATAAATAAAATCGTAAAAGCTCCATATATTGTTATCCTCATAAAAAGCGAACAAGTGTGAACTATACGCCTACTTGGTCTAGATTTGTAAAAGTTCAAGGCTAAAATTGTTAAAATAATACTCATTATTGCTGTACCTTCGGGAAACATACAAAATACACAGAAATAAACTATACAGGAATAAACCCAGACTGTAAATATATACTGGAACAAACCCAGTATATAGTAATATATCTTTATTAAATTTCATTGTTTGAAGTCTATTTAACTATCCAAGCAACATTTTGCGGTGCTAATCTTCACGGATTAATCTAAAAAGCTACAATGTAACGAAGCTTCCAAAAGCTCAATTAAGTAAATTTAGTAAGATATCATAGTTCATAATAATCCTATTACTGATTTTATATTTTTTGTGAATATTTAAAAGGTGGCCAAATAAAACTTAATTAATTAGATTATATAAAAAAAAACGCTTCGGAAATACAAGGACGAAAACCTTAATCGCAGCATTTAGTTTGTTGGATTGTGTGTATGGCTTTAGCATTTAAATACATATATATATATATATATATATATATATATATATATATATATATATATATATATATATATATATATAGACAGGAATAAACCCAGACTGTAAAAATTTTTTGTATGACCCATACATAACTTATTAAGGTTTACCATCTATAACACCAGATGGCAATGAAACCGTAAATATATCTCTCGTTACACAAGTTTGCTTCGTTAAAAGCAAAATATTGTAAGGTGTAAATTAAAGTGATTTATTTACATACGTAAGAGTCTACAATTTTAAGTCTACTCGAATCTATTATTATTTTTCAATTAGTATTACATTTATTGATTCTACGTATATAGTACTCCCAATTAAGTCTTAGCATTGCACGTTGATGAATTTTTAATTGCCTATAGTTCAGAATCCATATAAAAGCTAGTATTTACAGAGTAATTATTAAATAATATGAGCTTGTAGACTGTAGTACAAGACAAAAGCTCGCAATGAGTTCTATTCGTTATCAAAAAGCTTTGTGAAGTTATTTTACAAAAAGAAATTATTTAATTTAATGAAATTATATCAAAAATTATATAAAAAAATAAATATTATGGTCATACCTATAAATAAATGAAATAAATATATTAATATTCTGCACAAAATATCCTCTCTTAGAGAATTTACATTAAAATTTAGCATGAGAACACAAAATTAAACCAAGATAAGGAATATTTATGGTACATTTTAAAGTATAATTCAGCAATTAATTCATTTATCAACATTTGCGCAAATGAACCCAATAATACGTCCAAAAATCTTAATGTACCACCGATAAGCTATCGAGGGTCATGCGATTGCACAAAAGTGTACGCCTTCCGTCTCTTCTCATCGCCAAGATCAAATAAGTCACCTTGCTTTGTATTAAAATGAACACTTAAGTAAACTAATAATTAAACAAAAAGGAATTACAATTTAACATTAAATAATTAAATATATATGTACCGAAAAAGATGCGCAGAAATCGACTTATCTCTAATAAGAGATATCTTAACTTTTTATAGCAGTTGAAAATTTTGTGATAGGTATATAAATAAATATGGAACTAACACAAATAAAATATACAAATTAAGTTAATAAAGACCTCCAATAATAAATGTATGTATGTATGTATGTAGATACGGGCCTCCCTTCAATACGAGGATTAGGCCATAGCCCACCACGCTGGCCAAGTGCGGGTTGGCGATCTTCACTTGCCTTTCGAAAACTTGCTAAGTTCTCTCAGACATGCAGGTTTCCTCACGATGTTTTCCTTCACCGTCCAATAATAAATAGTTTTTCTCAAATACCTATCACGTACAGATAGGATAAGTTACAATTGAATTATATGTATAAATGTTAATATATTTTTTTTTGTTTCAGAGCATAGAAATTTTATTCTTTTTTCTGTCCTAATGTGAAGATATCAGAGAGCCTTATGCCTAACAATATGTAAAATCAGGTAAGCGAAAAATAAAATTGAAAACATACCTATACTAAATCTAGATTTGTTCAGCGCATAAAATATGAATGAATCTCATATTAAGACTGGCAACACCAATTAAAACCTATCGCGATAATTGACTAACAAAAAGGCGGCAAATTGACTAACAATACGGCATTCTGGAATTTTGTATGTATGCATTTTATTATATCTTTGCTAATTATATTTTGATTTTCATTATTCTTTTTAAATGAAACTGAGAGAGTTGAGAGAGTTGAGATGTTAAACCAGTGGTCGAAATTCGACCAGAGTCGTCGTATAGATTTATAGTAATTTTAGTTTTTTCTAGTAGTTTAGTTTAATAGTTTCAATAAATATCAAAAAATAATTATTATTAAACCTCTTGCCGAATTAAAACGGACCAACATCTAATATAATTGTTATCATGAATTCTTCACCTTTTCATGACCTTAGACAATTTATTTCTCACATAATTAGAATACAATTAACTAGTTGCTTTGATAATGCGAGTTTACACGATAAAGCATTTTGTACTTCATAAATTACAACAGTAATTTTTTTGTTAAAAATCATATTAAGACTTTCTCAGATTTACGCGAATATGTGACATTTTAAATAAAAGATCTTTTCAGATTTTTTCGCGGATTTATGTATTTTGTATTTTGGTTCTCGACGTTTCGAATGTTTTACAGCAATTATGGTCACGAGAGAGACTTTCTCTCCAGCATTAAAAATGTCGAGAACCAAAAATCAAAATAAATTCGCGAAAGAAACCCCAAAAGACAGTTTTATTTATAATATATATTATATTTATAATATTAATTGGATTTGTGACGTTTGAACATCTAAGTATAGTCTAATTATAATATTTTTATTGAATTTTTAGAAATATTTATGATAAGTATTTTATTATCTTAAAAGTATTTAACGCTAAGTAATTCTTAAAAGTAATCAACTATTTGTTTTTACACGACTTAAATTTTTTCAAGGATTAATAAAAAAAGTTTCGAGGTTTCGAATACTTATATCAAAATATATACAAAATATTTGAAGTTTCTATACAAATTAAGTAAAATTACTCAAGTGTTTTATCAAAAGGGCAAGCGATCATTACAATTATCCCTGATTACCAAATACAATTTAAAAGTAATTTCGAGTTGTTCTTTAATTCTATAATAAACCGAAACCTTTTAATTTGGTTAATTTAAATAACTTATTTACATAATTATATTATATACTTCGTTTTAGCTATTTGTAATAATGTTCGAAACATTTTGTTGATTTTAGTTTTTTTTTCTTCAAAATTCGTATGGTTTTTGCTAAAACAAAATTAAGGTTCTTATGCTAAATATAGTAAACTAGCGACTCACTCTCGCTTCGCTCAGGTTCGTGCCTAGGTTGCTTACCAATCCATCATTCCCGTATTGACCCCCTTAAGGGATGATTTCCGGGATAAAAACTATTCTATGTCCTACCCAGGGTCTCAAACTATCTCCTTACCAAATTTCATTTAAATCGGTTAATTAGTTTCGGAGCTTATTCGGTACAAACAAACAAACAAAAAAATATATCCATTTTTGTAATACTAGTATAGATAGATATGTGGCATATTTTTTTATCAAATACTCATATAATAAAAAAAAGATAATGAAATAATATTAGTCCCGCTGAGTTATTTTCGCCAGTTATTCTCAGGTCTGAGGCTTCTTCTTTCCGAACTGGTAGTAGACTCATGACGTTCCGTAAAAAATTGTATTAACTTAATGGCAAATAAAATATTTTGAATTTTAATTATTTTTTCAGACTTTACGTTAGTAGAACAGGCGAAAGGCTTTGTGTAGAAATAGTATGTATATAAAAAAGTCGTAATTTTTTTAATATTAGCTGAAACACTTTTTACTTGTAAAACACTCTGCCAGCAATAAAGAAAAATAATATATCTTTATTAAATTTCATTGTTTGAAGTCTATTTAACTATCCAAGCAACATTTTGCGGTGCTAATCTTCACGGATTAATCTAAAAAGCTACAATGTAACGAAGCTTCCAAAAGCTCAATTAAGTAAATTTAGTAAGATATCATAATTCATAATAATCCTATTACTGATTTTATATTTTTTGTGAATATTTAAAAGGTGGCCAAATAAAACTTAATTAATCAGATTATATATAAAAAAAACGCTTCGGAAATACAGGGACGAAAACCTTAATCGCAGCATTTAGTTTGTTGGATTGTGTATATGGCTTTAGCATTTAAATACATATAATATATATATATATATATATATATATATATATATATATATATATATATATATATATATATATATATATATATAATGTAAACTATAATAAACTTTAAAAATGTAACCTTAAAAGAAATAAATAAAAAAAAATGTATTAAAAAATACACAACATACAAAACTCGTTAATGCAAATGCATTAATTAACTTATCATGACTTTTTAACTTTTACACGCACCAACATACACACATGTAAATGTCATGAAAAGCGTCACGATTCAATTAGCCTTCATCAAAACTTGCGAACTTTTTAAAATAGCATAGGTATGCAAAAACAAAATAACCACCGTCTTGTGAATTAGGAAGCTATATATAATTTACAACGAAAAAGCCACGTAATAGTATTAATAAAATTAACTTTGCACGAGAAAGTGATCGTAGGCGTAAAGATAGGTTTACTAACATCGATCAAAAAAGTACTAGATACACAATCGATTCGACGACATGTTTGGCTCAGTTTGTAGTGACCCTACTTGCTGTGCCTTACTATGTATTATTAAGAAAATTTCATCACATTATGGTTAATACTTCTATCAGCTTTTGGTGGCGGCTTTATTTGTACCGAGTCGATTGTTCCATATTACTCAGAGATATTTTTTTCATTACAAGCTATTATTTATTAAGCTACATACAAACAAACAGATTCTATTTTATTTTTAGCACTAAAATATTAATTACATAATAATATATATATATATATATATATATATATATATATATATATACTAAATATATGAATTTATTATATAATAATTTTATATAATGCGTCTGTTGTGTTTAGGTTACATAATTTTTAATCAGCCATTATGCCAACAACCCAAAATACTACGTCTCTACATAATGATATATTGCGCAAAAAGAATTCACCTTGGCCGTCCACTTATCATGACCTGTTGTGGTAGGACGGAATGAATAACTTATCACGTGCCAAAGCCGTTTTAAGTCGACCTTTACTCTTATACTACCTGTAAAGATTTAGAGCTCTACATATTTTGGCTAACCTCTTCAAATGCATCCAATTTGCATGGACCTCTGATGGCGTTCTTTTTTTAAACTAAATCAGGCTTCTTAAGTTGGTTTTTGATTAACATCTGACTGTGACGTTTATAGAGAAATATGCAAAGTGATATATTGTTTACGCTACGGGATTTTTATTCATAAAAATTTTATCTATACATATAATAGAATTGTAACGAAGCCGAATCTGTACATTAAATATTTTTTGGAAAATCTTATTGAAATAGACATTATTATCGATACAGAGGCCGAATCTGTAGTTTTAAGAATTTTTGTCTGTCTGTTACACACATCATAGAAAAACCACTGGAGGGATTTTGGTGAAATTTGGTATGGTAATAGCTGGTTATCCGGGTCAACATATAAGACACTTTTTACGGCGGAAAAATGTCTTATTTCTGAGAAAAGATACAAAAACTACAATGTAAGAGTATACTAATATGTAAAAAACTATTTAACAAAAAAATAAAAACCGACTTCAAACAAAAGCGCTAAAAAGTAAAAAATAACTGATTGGTAGTTTTCATTTACTATACATACCTAATCAAATATTTTCGAAGTCGGTTTGCTTTGATTGGCGGAGCCGCGGGCAATGTTAGTATAGTATATATTTTTATATGACTTTGCTTTAAAATTTTTTCTGTTTAGACTCAAAAATCTTCACAGAATCTGTGTATTTTTTGCAGACCATATCCACCAAATATAATCAGTGAATAATGTCAGAGCACATAGAAAGTGCATCTGAAGCTTTATCTTAAGGTCTACTAAGACCATTGAAATCCCATAACGTATCATCCTGCAGTTCCAGAGGGAGCCACAACTAATCACAAATAACATAAAATAATGTTATATATAGACTTGTAAGTAACATTATATTGATTACATATATAATATTCTAGCGACTCACCCTTCGCTCCGCTCGGGTTCGTTTCTAGATACGTTTTAACGGTTAGTATAGATTTCTCAGAGATTTTTTTATTAAAAAGTATTTCAGTAAAAAGTATCCTATAGGTATGTTGACCCGGGTAACCAGCTATCATCATAACAAATTTCATTAAAATCTGTCCAGTAAGTGAAGATAGACATGTTCATGTATATACTCGTATGCAAAGCCCGCATACGCATACATATATAATACTCGCATACACACTCACATATATATATATTATATATATATATATATATATATATATATATATATATATATTAAAGTGCAATATATAATATAATGAATACGAAATTAAGCATTAGTATCACATAATCCTTTCACTAGTTAAGTAAGCGGTAGTCTGACATTTAAAAAAATAATTAACATTTTTAACAAGCCATTAGGTATCAGTCTAGACATAGGTATATGTGATTATTTTAAAGTTAATATTAATGTTCAAGGCAGATTAGTTCTTACAAAGTGACCTAAGTCTCCTCTGAGGAATGTTCTTTCACTAAACATAGCAATTATTTAGAAGGCTTTTTTTAAAATGTACCACTCCAAATGTAAGAACATAATCAATTTTAAAATATTAAACTAAAACACCGTTATGCCGAATATATATATATATATATATATATATATATATATATATATATATATATATATATATATATATATATATATATATATATATATATATTATATCACTTAATTTAGTTTTATGCATAACGATTTAATTTCATACAATTAGTCTTATTAAGTGTCGTGAAGTACACAAGAAAACAAACAAAATAGAATGACACTTAATAGACAACACACTACACACTACCACTAGCGGTTCTCCCTCGCTTCGCTTAAGTTCGCCTCGAGGAAAACAAAAGAAAAATTCCCACGGGACCCGTACATTTTCCTGGATAAAAAGTAGCCTATGTGTTATTCCAGACTATAATCCCTCTCTGTGCCAATTTTCATCCAGATCCGTTCAGCCGTTCTGCGCGATTGAGTAACAAACATCCATACTCACAAACATTCACATTTATAATATTTAGTATAGAAGTATGTATAGATGCACATTACTCTCAAGTCAACACTACTTTGCAACACAGTTACGCGTAATATTCTCACTCAACGAAATGAATTTCATGACATAATTTTATCAAAATATCGTTAATACAGCACGCACAATAAAAATTAAGAGTTTTCACGTGATATCTATACATATAATAAAATTGTAACTAAGCCGAATCTGTACATTAAATATTTCTTGGAAAATCTTATTGAAATAGACATTATTATCGATATAGAGGCTGAATGTACAGTTTTTAGAATTTTTGTCTGTCTGTGTGTCTGTTACCGCATCACAGAGGGAAAACTACTGGAGGGATTTTGATGAAATTTGGTATGATGATAGCTAATTATCCGGGTCAACATATAGGATACTTTTTACTGCGGGAAAATAACTCATTTGTGACAAAAAATACAAAAACTGCATTGTAAGAGTATACTAATAAGTTAAACCTAAGAATTTGCTTTTTGGTAATTTGAACGCGGGCGCAGCCGTGGACAATGCTAGTCGCTAATAAAATTAATGTCATGAAATTTATTTTACCCCACTAATTTTATAAATAAAAAAAAGCAAATCATCGCATGTTGGTTAATGTTTGTTTTACGCATGTCATTGATTGGGGCGTTGGTACTACTGGAAATTTCAATTTGTAATTGGTAAAAAAATATCTTTAGAATAGTATGTGTAAAAACAATATTTTACTAGCTTCTTTATCTTATAATAATAATATAATAATTTATAATTTTATTAATAAAATTTTAATATTATGATAAATATAGATCATCGGCTTTGAAGGCTGTTTCATTCAATTGTATTGTTATTGGCTTTTGAGAGTGCCAGATGAACAAATTTAATTCTGCCAACCGCAAAGACACGAACGAGATAAATCAATAAAATACAATTATTGTACTATATTTAGACGACATGATAGATTAAAAGAGGATGACAAAACATTTAATTTTTTGTTTATTACTCACCAATAACCTAAAAATATATATGGGCAATATTGAATAAACATACCTATACTAATATTGCGCAGCTCCTTTTAAAAAAAACGTGATTCAGACATTATCTAAAATATTGCGCATTTGATAACCTTTTGAAGCCACGTGGTCATGAGAGCTATCGTGTTATATCAAATCCGTCGTAAAAAAACTTAAAATTGCACGCACTTACTAGATATTACATTATTTCATTCAATCTGTTACTATGTGTCGATTGCACGACCGAGTGCGAGCGGATAAACAAATAAAATTATCTAAACTAAAAATATAATGACACCTAAAACTTACGAAAATGTGTATTTCTATTGAATATTTATCAAAACAATTATAAAACTACAAAATACCAACAAAATATCTACATTTCCCTTAGTGTCATTTTTCTATACCTTATTATCGACTTAAACTTGTAAATGATTGGAATATACATATGTAAATAAGATTTACTCCAACAATTTTCCTAATCTATACATATAATAAAATTCTGATTCGATTACATGTACATTAAATATCTTTTGGAAAATCTTATTGAAATATCTAGTCCTTATTATCGATACAGAGACCAAATCTATAGTTTTTAGAATTTATGTCTGTCTAAGATCGCATCACTAGAAAACCACTGGACAGATTTTGATGAAATTTAGTACGATATTAGCTGGTTATCCGGGTCGAGACATAGGATACTTTTTAGTGAGGGAAAATATCTCATCTCTGAGAAATCTATACTAAAATTTAAAAAGCAACGACGAACCCGAGCGGAACGAGGGTGAGTCATATGAATGTACAGTTCGCTCTGTCTTGCCTGAAGAAAAAGCATTAACACTAACCTATCACTAATTAAAATGTTAGTGAAATTACATTTACTGCTATCAACTGCGGTGTAAAGCTAGTAAATGAAATATATATTTTTTTAAATCGCTTAAACTGGTGCCACGACTGACATATAAAATTTCGCAGATAACAGATATCTGCCAAGGACATCCACTTATCACTACGTTTTTACACTATAACCACGCACATAAAAAGATACATTTTACTACATTCATAATGTACTTGTTTATATACTCAGTAGCGTTACCTAATGTTTTTGTGGAAAATAACAATCGTGATTGCTTTTTTAGTAAGAATAGGCAATACTCCCATGCACATCAAATATCTATATTTAAAAATGTAAAACACTGTGGCCTTTTTCGTGGTGATTTCATACCGCTTAATTTTAAAACGTAATCGACAGTTCAAAATTCAAACGTCTAATAATAGATGTATACATTATATTTAAATGATAGTATGTAGTAATATAAAAACAGTTTCTTATGCAATATTGGATTACGCGTCAGTTTCTTGTTTAATTATACATACATAAAAAAACATAATGAACTCTCATGAACGTTCTAAATAAAGGGATCTAAAAAAAATATTATGTGAACTCTCATGAAACTCATACATATCCATATTTAATATTATTAATGTAAAAGTGTATTTGTTTTTTTGTTTATCCTTCTTTCATGTCGAAATAGAGTGACGGATTGGCGTGATTTTTTGTGATTGGAGATAGTTGGAGGGCTGGCGAGTGACACAGACTTTTTACCGCGGGAGATTATCTCATTACTACGGGAAAACACGTCATAATACAACCCACAACAACTCATCATATGTATTTATATATAATATTATAGTTTACCTATTCCATACTAACCGTTAAAACGCACCTAGGAACGAACCCGAGCGAAGGTGAGTCGTTAGTTACTTATAATTTAATTAAAATGATAAAAATAATAATTAATGAATCTATTAATAGTGCTAAGTTGATTGTAGAATTGGCAAAGATAAGGGACAATCGCCCTTTCCAAATCACGCCCTTCAAGACTAGAGAAAGGGTTAGATCATCAAATTACTACCTAAAGGAAATAATTTACTATAGAGATAAAATTACATGAACATACAATCATTTAATAATGACCTTACACTAAATAATTACATTACTCAACACATTTTTTAGTTAATTTGTATGGCTTCTTGAAATTAAAAAACATCCAAATTTCAATAGGGAAGATGGCTGGGTACTACCATGGTCATGGGATCCCGTTACTAATATCATAAAACTATAATAAATCTAACATAACAGACAGATGTAGTAAGTTCTTACTGTGTAGATCAAAATGACAGCATTTCAAATTAATATTTTTCATTTTTAATTTGTAAATGTATGTAGTAATAGTGTTGCTTAATAATTTGTTTTTTTTTTAAATAATAGCAACCTAATTTAAAAATATTATTCTTAATTAAGTTTAACTTTTTTAAGTTATGTGTAATTATAGAACAATTATGTGGCGTAAATAATTAATATCTTATTTCTTTAAATACAATAATGGCAACACTAAATGTAAATTACTAATTAATATATTTTTTCTAAAAAGTGTAATAATTATAATAATAACAGCTAAAATTAAATAAATAATATTTCATATTCAGTTATAAAACTAAATTAAAATTATAAAAATGTTTAAAATTAAAAAATATTGTAAGGTACTTTGGTGCAAATTTTCAATTTTTTGAATTCATTTTGTTATTTTTGAGTAGGCTGTCTATAACAACTATATACCTTCCTTTCTTTCCTTTTTCCTTTACCTATATACCTTCCTACCTTTTTTTCCTTTTTCCTTTACCTATATACCTTCGAGACATCTAACACCTCAGTCTCTCCCGTGACCATGATTGCTGTAAAGCATTCGAAACGTCGGGAACCAAAAATCCAAATGAAACCGCAAAAAAAACCCGAAAAGATAGTTTTATTTAAAATGTCAAATATTCGCGCAAATCTAAGAAAGTATTATGAATGTGAAACCCAGAAAAATTGCCTATTACATACTAATTCTAAAGCAAAGCATGCAAGGAAAAGATCGACCTTATAAGCAAATACAAAAATTTACTAATAAGAATACAACCGTACAAC
Source organism: Brenthis hecate (assembly GCA_951806755.1). Taxonomy (NCBI): domain Eukaryota; kingdom Metazoa; phylum Arthropoda; class Insecta; order Lepidoptera; family Nymphalidae; genus Brenthis; species Brenthis hecate. The sequence continues at coordinate 22,324,641 of OX638250.1, forward strand.
AAATGCGAAAAAAATATGAAAAATTTGGTAATTCATCATAAATGTGGACATTTAAAATGCCTGCAGTCGCTTTAAGGATTAAAAACGTGTGTTCAAACATTGATTAAATACTCGTGTAATATATAAATATTAAACACTCGTTATCTAATGTTAAAGTAAAGTCAAACAGGTTGGAAAACCTAATTATACTATAAATAAATATAACGCCAAGTTTCTGATAGTGTATCGCCATTGACGGAATTACTGGTAAAAATTTGTGCGCTAAATAAAATCAACAGTCTAAAAGCACAGTGGCGCGTATATTTGAAATTGTTATTGGTTTTTTAGCAAAGGTTTAATTCTCGGTCAACGACCAATCTCCCTCCTATCTTCACCATTCTACGTGACATTGACGAAGTAATCTGTGCTCAACTTCAACTCAACAAGCGTGCCGCTTTGAAGCCATTAACAAGGGAATTGAATTGAATTCTCGGTAATGATATTATTGTAACAACTATTTACTTTTTAAAAAAAAACGTGACCATGAATGCTGTAAAGCATTCGAAACGTCGGGAACCAAAAATCCAAATAATTCCGCGAAAAAATCCGAAAAGATAGTTTTATTTAAAATGTCAAATATTCGCGCAAATCTAAGAAAGTTTTATGTGAACTATTTACTTATAACTAGAAAGCTTTAAAATGACTTTAGTTAAAAGTATATTTTCCAAAAAAGAATCATGATAATTGCTTTACAATATGCCAATATCGTGCGACGTATCTACACAATTGAATATTCACTCGAATATCCGGGCCAACATTACATTCTCTTTTAAAGTTGATTAATAATAAAACCTTACCAATTTGTTAGCGGAAATCGCAAAACGACATGGTAGATCATTGTGGCCTCTCTCTCTTATTGATAGGTACTAAGTTTAAACTACATATTTACTTATTGCTAAAAACCAGACTCTCATTATTATAATTTAATGCTTTCTTAGCACTGTGACTTCGTGGACTAATTAATTGGTAATTTACAGACAGAAAGAAAAATGTGTATATAATGCGTAGAAAAAAATGATTATTGTTTTAAAACACTATTTTGTTAACATCTAACTAAAAATATTCCTTATTCTTTTTTCTATTAATATTTTAGATACAAGTATCGCTTCATATCGTTCATGAATTAATTGGTATATCAGTTGTAAGTCATAAGTAGTCCAATGCTCCAGATCGCACTGACCGTTGTTTCCTAGAATAGCAGTTAACTTTCTGAACTGTGCGGTTCAATCGTTCTGTCCGTGGTTTTGTCCAATTAAATATGACATATTGAGATAAAATTTTAAGCTTCGGTTACAACAAAGACAATATAGATTTTTTATCTGTTGTGAATTTAAATTTAACAATTCATTTATTTAGTAACTATTTATAAGTATTTAAAGTTTAATAAAAAGATTTTATTATTTTACGCAATATTACATTTATTAATATACAGATACAAAACGAATATGTCTAATGTAGTGGCATAATGGAATCGAACGTTTGCCACTTAGTGTGGGTTGGTGACGTCACCTGATATGAATGAAAGAGGCGCCCACGCACACACGTTACTATACGTATACTATATTGTAAGGCGGCTTTTACAATACAAACAAAATTAACGCCGAATATTAATATAAAATGAACTATGTACAATGTATACATTCAACATATCAAGCTAATATTATGGTAAAAGAGAAATTGCGTTCAAGTAGATAGATACCATGAAATTTGTTAGACCAGGAAAATATTTGACTTGCTTTCACTTTCCTTTTTTTCTCTCCATCCCGTTCTTACCTTTCACTCTCTTTTATGTACTCCTATGTATATAATAAATAATAAATTAACATAAATAATAATTATGCAGCTGATTATTTATAAAAAAATACTACTGATGTAAAACATCTCGAATTGACTCAACCGAATCATTTAAGATAAGAAAAATACTTATCATAAAAAAAATAACATGGCGTTTGTAGAAATGTAACATTAAAATATATATTAGTTACTAGCAAGTGTGGAACGTTCCTTAATTCTTGCACTGACACATGCATAGTAATATATTCACAGGGCGTGAGTAATTTCATCGGACACATTTGAACCTCTGGGCGCTGGCGGTGAATGAGATGACTGGCTATTTATTATAGTTTAAGAACCGTAGTAGGATCATCTTTAACCCATCTTACTAGATGAAAAGTACTTTGTAATTAAACACAAGGCATAAACAAATGTGTCGTTAACAAAAGAATTGTTAAGTGTTTTGTAATATTTTACCTTTTAAGTGTAATTATGATTTCACCAAATCTATGTATATAAAAATCGAATTGTGTATGTATATTCCCATGGACTCCAAAACTGTTGGAGCCATTTTGATGTTTTCATGCAATCTTCAGATTAGCCCAGCGGAGATCCTGTAGAGTTTGGTAGCGATCGGAAGTTTGAACGCGGTGAAGCCGCGGGTACTTCTAGTTTATAATAAATAAGAAAATTTAAATTCATACTAATAATAAAAAAGAAGGACAAACAAACAAACACACTTTCACATTTATCATAATCATATCATTAAGCACAACCTTTTTGTTACTATTCAAAAACAAATTTATTTAAAAGAAATAAATCTAGAAAGTTACGATAACAAATTACTATAACCACGGCCGTGGTAAGGGATAATTATATAATATGTCAACAACAAATATACTATAAAAAAATCAAATTCGCTACCATCAACCTTAGGCTTAGGCTGACTTAGTAAAAACGAAAGCTCAACGTGGGCAACTATCAGGTATCACCAAAGGCGATGAAATAAAAATCATAATATGTACACCGAAAAGAACACGGCGTAAAGTTACACTATTCTATGGTTTCGTACACCTGATAGAAAAAATAATTAATTAGTTTTAAATTAATGTGGGCATGGACAGTTTTAGTTAGCTTTTAGAAGACAATGAGAATATTTAGGTTAACTTTGTTGTGAGTTTAGTATAAGATCAGAAAAACAATCTTACTAATCTTACTAAAATTATAAATGTGAAAGTTTGGATGCTTGGATGTTTGTTACTCAATCACACCGGAACAGATCTGGATGAAATTTGGCATAGAGACATTACAGTCTGGAATAGCACATAAGCTACTTTTTATCCCGGGAAAATGTACGGTTTCCATGGGATAGATTTGTTTTTGAATGTATAGAGGCAAACCCGAGCAAAGCGAGGGTGAACCACTAGTAAATAATAAAAACATGCGAACTAATATATAATAAATAGAACCCGAATCACACGAGTTATTAGAAAATATATAACTTAAATCTTAGGAGCGAAAAAAGAACAAAGGAACCCAGACTCGCACTTGGCCTATTTTTGGATAACATTATGTATTATAGATTATTCAGCTATTTATTAAATATGAACATATGGGCTCGGTCGCGAAGGCGTTCACTGCTGCCTACGAGACGTTACGCCCTAAATATTGTACTGGTTTTTAGAGCACGTTTTGTTATTACCGGATGTACTGTAATATTGCGAGCAATTTTTGCTTGTTATGGCAGTGGTATCCCAGTGGTAGCGAGCCTGCTTAGAAAACCAAGTGAAGCAGGTTCAAAACCCGAGTCTCGCATCTTTGATATTCTTAGTTGGGAATCAACTTCAACATGATTACCAACTACTTTACGGTGAAGGAAAAGATCATAAGAACCGTGTATGTCTGAAAGACTAGTTTAGAAAAGATATCTTAAGTCCAATAATCATTACTTAATACGATGTACAATACTAGCAAAACCCGCGGCGTCATTCGCGCTAAAACTACAAAAAACCTCGAAATTGGTAGGTTTATACAAACTTTCATCCCCTTTTTTACACCCTTATGGGATGAATTTCAAAAAATGCTAAAACACGTATTTATTTAATTGTATCGAAAAGCATAAATGCCAAGTTTCAAATAATTCTGAAAATTTTTTTTTTTGGATTGTATTATAACGAGTTTTCCCGTGGGAATGAGATGATCTGCCGCGGTAAAAAGTAGCCTATGTTACTCTCCAACCCTCCAGCTATCTTCATGCAAAAAATCACGCCAATCCGTCACTCTGTTTTGACGTGAAAGAAGGACAAGCAAACAAACACACTTTTACATTTTTAATATTAGTATGGATATTAGTATGGATATGGCTTTACAAACATTGCCAAGAATTTTTGAATTTTATATCTTTAATTATCAAGACAAATACTTCCTTAGATTTAAGCAAATATTTGACATTTTAAATAAAACTATCTTTTCAAATTTTTTCGCGGATTTATTTTATTTTTGGTTCCTGACGTTTCAAATGATTTACAGCAATCATGGTCACGGGAGAGACTGAGGTGTTAGATGTCTCGAAGGTATAGTTGTTACAGACAGCCTACCCCCAATTAACAAAATGAAAATTTTAAATTAATTATGTACCTTTTGATATTACATTAAAACTTATTCACATATAGGGTCATAATTCGATTTATTGTTTACGGACTATCAATACAAATATTTTTTACCCCACGCAGAATTTGAATCTGTGAGCTCAGTAGGTGTAGGCATTGCCAATCAACGCATGACACACAATGAAAAAATACCGTCGTTTTCTTTAGTGGTTATTTGTAATGTACTAATATTTCAAAGAAAAAATGCTTATCATTCAGCATATAAGCTAAACATAACAGTTGTGTTATAAATCATAACTACTCAGTAAAAGTAAACATTATGATGTGAAAACCTATTAATGTATATATGGGTGGATGATATAATTAATACTTTTATTTCTTCTTATTAACTTTACTATTTCTAGCGTTACATTTTACTATACTTTACATTTTACAAATCACGACTGACGACATATTCTATTTTTATATACTAAGCAAAGACAATATAGTGTTGCCACTTGCCAGTTAGGCATAGAAAAAATCCTAACAATGTGATATAACAGTTGTATGATTTATGGCATTATTATGTTAAAAAAAAATTGTAAGTTTAAAAGTGGAACAGCAATTAACCTACCAATTAGTTGAACAATGGCAGCAAACTATCGCCTTACGGAAGTTCAGCCGCGATAGAAACCGCTTCCTGCAGTCGCAAGCCTGGGAATTTCGTATGATCCTTTCTTATCGGACAAGCTAATGTTTTGGTCTTTATCTCAATGGGAACATTACATCGATGTTTGTATGACACATGGTTATGTTTGAATAATCTATTTAGATAAATTATTGAAAAATCTCAGACTGTAAATCTAGATTGTTTGGATTTTTTTAAACTATAGGCATTCGCCTGCGGCTTTACTTGCGTAATATAAAGGCCCGTAAACAGACAGTACTGAAATAAATTTGTACTGGTTGATTGGACACTGGTATCGTACAAATAACGTTTGATCTCACAGTGGTAAAGATATTTTGAATTACAGCCTATTCAATTTACAAATAGAGGATAAAAAAATATAATGATTCGAGTGATTCCCACAAACTACTACCACTTTTAGCTAAAATGGGGTATTTTACTTATCATTATTTCGGATAAGTCTATAGGTACATATAATAAAATTGTAACTAAGCCGAATCTGTACATTATATATTTTTTGGAAAATCTTATTTAAATAGACTTTGTTATCGATACAGAGGCCGAATCTATAGTTTTTAGAATTTTTGCCTGTCGTCTATCTATCTGTCTGTCTGTTACCGCGTCACAGAAAAACCACTGGAGGGATTTTGATGAAATTTTGTATGGCGGTAGCTGGTTATCCGGGTCAACATATAGGATACTTTTTACTGCGGAAAAATATCTCATTGCTGAGAAAAAATACAAAAACTGCAATGTAAGAGTATACCAATATGTAAAACCTAAGAATTTGGTTTTCGGTCATTAGAACGCGGGCGGAGCCGCGGGCAATGCTAGTAATAAATAAATAATTATTTCAATCAATCTACCTCAATGACATTTAAATGAGCCATAAAATGAAACTACAAACATTCATCTTAAAGTTGTTGAAGCTATACATACATATATGTACGAGTATGTACAGATTCAACAACAATAAAAGAAATAAACAATTAATACAGCATTTTAAAAGGTAAAAATAAATTTCAAAAGCACTAAAAAAGGTACTTGTTCTTATTATAGTTTATGTATCCATTGTGTTGTTGTTATTGTTTATCGATACTCGGAATTCAGACCCCATCCTTAAGTAGGTCAGGGTTGGCAAAGGTGGACCAGTTACACTGACCTCCAAACAGAGTTACCAAAATGCCAACATGAAAAGTAAAATATTGTAATATTAACAAAACTTTATACACATACCTATACTAATATATAAAGATGAATTCTGTCTGATCGTGCTAATCCATGGAAATGCCAGATCAACTTAAACATAATTTTCTGTTTTATAGCTTATTTATTGTGGAAGGTTATGGGCTAAGCATGATTATATATATATATATATATATATATATATATATATATATATATATATATATATATATATATATATATATATATATATATATATATATATATATATATATATATATATACTGACACATTGTTAAAGCACATTGTTAGAATTGGTATTTCCTTGTCATAATTAAGTTATTATTTAGTTACTAGCATTGCCCGCGGCACCGCGTTCAAATGACCAAAACCAAATTCTTTGGTTTTACATATAAGTATACTTTCACATTGCAGTTCTTGTATTTTTTCTCAGAAATGAGATATTTTCCCGCGGTAAAAAGTATCCTATATGTTGACCCGGATAGCCAGTTATCACCATACCAAATTTCATCAAAATCCCTCCAGTGGTTTTTCCGTGATGCAGTAACAGACAGACAGACAGACAAAAATTCTAAAAACTATTGATTCGGCCTTTGTATCGATAATAATATCTATTGCAATAAGATTTTCCAAAAAATATTTAATGTACAGATTCGACTTAGTTAGAATTTTATTATATGTATAGATATCTGGGAACTTAATATTGTTGTAATCTTAACTAATATTTAAAATTTGATTGTGTATTGACATATGCTTTGTGCATTTGTTATACTTGCACTAAAAATTAAACTTGCTCAACTTGACTTTCATTGAATGTAGCAAAGATTATAGATTTTACGAGTATTATTATTATGGCGCTTTTAGCGGACATTTTTACAATTAAATAAAATTTAAACTTTATTTTGAAATTAAAAAATCTTTATCAACGGATACAAGAGCCTGAAAATTAATCTTATGTAAATATTTAATTATATTTCATAATTTTTAATGCCATCAAACAACAGAAAAGCAAGCCCCGAACCAGTTTTACTGACCTCCAGACGTTGCGAATCAATGCCAGTTATTTTGCATCATTTATTGGTATTTTATTATATCTGTGATAGCGATTGGGTTAATTAGGTAGTATAACGTCAGACATTCAAATTTTATCAATTGTTTTTCTTTGATATAGTATATGACAGCAAACCAAGTATTAAAAAAGAATTTTTTATATCTATGTATATGAGGAATCCGTAATTCAGTTTGTACGTTGATTTTCCATAGCTATATAAATAAATAAATTAATATTTTTGGACATTAACACACAGCACCATCTAGTTCCATGGTAAGCTACGAGGCCTGTGTTATAGATACCAGATAGTTGATACACTACATATTTATAACTTTAAATATATACATATTATAAATATAAACACCCATGACTGGAGTACACACATTCGCGCTCATCACACAAATGAATGCCCCCAGCGGGAATCGAGCCCGCGACCGCTGGCACAGCAAGTAGGGTCACTACAAACTGAGCCAAACGTGTCGTCGAATACTGATATTTTGAATTAAGATACTATTGTTGTCCTTTTTTAAATCATGACTAAGTTGTTACTATATTATAATCACTAAGTTTTTGACAAAAAAATAACCTATATTTAATATTATAAAGAGGAAAGATTTTTTGGTTGTTTGTTTGTTTGTACCGAATATGCTCCGAAACTACTGAAACGATTTAGATGAAATTTGGTAAGAAGATAGTTTAAGACTCTGGAAAGGACATAGGATAGTTTTTATCCCAAAAATCATCCCTTAAAAGGGTGAAAATGGAAATCTACAAAGTGACTTATAATAACATAATGACAATAAAAAAAAAGATTCTTTGAAATTCAATCCCCAAGGTAGTGATATGGTGGCAATTTTTTTATGGAATATAATAATAATAATAAGCGTTTATTTCGGACAAGACAATATATTTTAAGCTTAGAATTTTAAAAATATATCAGAATAAACCTCTACTACCTATTACATAGGCAATTATATATAGTATTTTCATAAAATGATACAAATTTTACAATAACGCTAATATAATATGGTTTAATTTCATTCTGAGAAACAACATGATGTTTTGATAAAGATGATTCACAACACTCAATTTTTTCAGAGCCAGCAGGAACTGGTCACCCGGGCCCCATAACCCAGAGATAGGTCAGGGTTGACAAAGGGCGAACCAGTTTCATTGACCTCCAGACAGACGGACCGCATTGCGAGACGAGTATGAGCGATATGGGTACAGAATTGTTGTGTTGGAATGTTAAATAAAAGAAACTCTGATACTTCAATAAGACTTCTTTATAGCATTATAAAAATAGTCGATGGCGAATGTTTTGAAATGTAAAGTTGTTCCCACGATATATTTTACTTCTACGCATATAATAATCGAAACTTATTATAAAAACAGCAACAAGTTCGATTACCGGCTAAGAAAATTGATTTTAAAGACACCTAAAAAAGTGTTATTTTCGGAATCTGCTAACCACTTCCTAACACTCATTTAATATTCCATTTACATATGTTTAGTACCTAGTACGTACCTACCTACTAAAAACTAAGTCAAGTCTATGGAGCCTATGGAAAACAAACATAAAAAAAACATAGCATACAAAGAAATTAAGAAGAAGAAAGAGAGTAGGCACACGTGTCCATGTGTGCTTATAAACATTTAACATGTGGCTTGAAACACGACCAAAATATCGATACTATCACGCCACTATTATAATGTGAAACTTTATATGTATGTGTATGTTCGTTCTTCCTACACGCTGAAACGGCGATTTGGATGAGACTGAAACCCATTTGGATGAACTTTTCATAGACTGTGAGATGACACATAAATAGACTATAAGACCCATATCGATACTGTTATTATTAAGACCACTGAATTTTATAAAAGGTGACTTCTCTATCCAATATCTATACATATAATAAAACAGTAGAGGTCGAATGTCTGTACATAGAAAAAAATGCTAAAAACCGAGTCAGGGGGATGTAAGAAAAGAAATAAAAGAAAACATTTTTTTTTTATTTTTTTCGATTCTCTGTCTGTTTGTCTGTTTGTACGGGCTAATTTCCGACACCGTTGGACTGATTCAAATGAAATCTTGCATGGTGGTACCTACCTTATACCCTATTATATCGGTCAATATCTTAGATACATTTCATCCCGCAAAATTAAAGAGTTCCCGTGTGATAGTTAAAAAACTATATCAACCTATACGCTCATTACACAAAAAATACAAATAAACTTTACAATAATATAGTTTATACATCAGAATAACAAGTCGGTTACTTTTCATCCCGGAAAAATGTACGGTTCCCGTGGGATAGATTTGTTATTGTTGTTGTGTCTAGAGGGGAACCCGAGCGAAGCGAGGGTGAGCCGCTAGTTATAAATATAAAAGATGCTCGGGGGACACATCCGAGTGAAACTAGGGTAAGTTATTAGGACTAAATATGTAATAATTGTGAATAACATAATTAACATCCTGAGCATCAGACACTAGCGTCCCGATACGCGGATTATATTTACAATATCATGGGTTTTAATTTTTAACCCTTATTCAGTAAAAGTCCAGTTCAAATCGATCCAGCCGTTTCGGAGATTAGCCAAAACAAACAAACAAATAAACAAAATATTTAAAAACTGTTTTTTCTTATTACCAGGTACCGTATATACTTTCATATGCATTTAGTAAATAGCTTTTATTTTGACATTACAAACAGACGCTTTAATTTTATTTATCTGTATAGATTATATTGTCACTACGAGAGCTTAACCATTCATCCTATTGTACGGTTTTCGTACCACAAAATGTACATGAAAGTATCTATACTTATATTATAAAGATGCAGAGTTTGTTTGTTTGATGGAACGCGCTAATCACAGAAACTACTAAACCGAAAAAATCTTTTTGCATTAGATAGCCCGTTTTTTGAGGAAGGCTATATGCTATATATGTATACTAATATTATAAAGAGGTTTTGTAAGTTTGTGAGTTTATGAGATTGTGAGTTTGTGACGTTGTAGGGGGTAATCTCTGAATCTACTAAACCGATTTAGATGAAATTTGGCAAGAAGATAGTTTAAGACCCTGGGAAGGACATAGGATACTTTTTATCCCAGAAATCATCCCCTAAAGGGATGAAAATGGGGATGAAAGTTAGTTATGGGAATCAACCGAAAAAATCGAGCGAAGCGAGGGTGAGTCGCTAGTCATATAATATATTTATAGTCTATCTATACCATACAATATATTTAACTGCCTCTGTGGTGTATTGGCTAGCATGTACGGCTGCACACTCGGAGATCCTGGGTTCGAGTCCCGGGTCGGGCCAAGTTTAGTTATTGAGTCCTTCTGTATAAAAAGTCTCAGTAACAGCCCGGAGTTGGGAAGTTGGCGGTGTTTCACCCCCGTTCCTCGGAGAGCACGTAAAGCCGTCGGTCCTGCGCCTTAAGTCTCACTGGTCGTGTCGAGCAGTCGTCCCACCAGAGTATGAGAGTGACAGGAATAGACAGTGCACGTTGTGTCTGCGCGTACACTTGTGCACTATAATATCTCCTGCGCAGTTGGCTAGTCTCAATGAGATTGGCCGCCGTGGCCGGAATCGGTCAAGGAGAACATAACCATACAATCCGTTAAAACGTACCTAGTAACAAACCCGAGCGAAGCTAGCGTGAGTCGCTAGCACATATCTGATAAAGTAAAAGCTGGTAGAAATTAAGTTATGTTAGAGTTACAAATAAGATATCTCATAAAGTACATATTTGCTCGTAGAATATACAAGGACGGCTAGTGTCTAGCTCAAACGTGTAATCTAGACCCAGTTTCGTAATAAGCTGTTGCTAATCGGATTTTAGATTGCCAAAGACTAATTGGTTTTGAACTTGCTTATCCATAACTTTAGCCTACTTACTACAATATCGATTATCTTTTGTTGTGAGTGGTGATTAAGTTTTAATATAAGTGCTTAATATCTTTTTTATTTGAATTTAAGATTTTTTTGACGACACGTTTGGCTCAGTTTGTAGTGACCCTACTTGCTGCGCCAGTAGTCGCGGGTTCGAGTCCCGCTGGGGGCATGCATTTGTGTGATGAGCACGAATGTTTGTACTCCAGTCATGAGTGTTTATATTTATAGTATGTATATATTTAAAGATATACGTAGTCTATCAACTATCTGGTATCCATAACACAGGCCTCGTAGCTTACCATGGAACTAGATGGTGCTGTGTGTTAATGTCCAAACATAATTTTGTAATTGTGAGCCAACGATATGTTATTTATTTATTTATTCTACTGCTTTTTGTTCAATATCATATTGAAAATTAAAAATCTAATTTTAGTTTTAATAGTGATTTCCGGATTCTTGCATAACCAATAATATATAGAGGGGTCTATTAGATGTAACTAATTGAGATTTGGTAATTGTAGCCTCCAATTATTCTATCTACAAGCTTCAACATCGCGATAAAAGCGTACTATTGCTAAGCAGTTTCTAATGTAATGATTTTTTCTAAGGTCTACTTCATAATTTCAATTAATATACCACAATAATCTAGGTCTAGGGGCTAAGACCTATTTATGGATTTATTTCCATACATTACTATACTACATTACTATACTATTTTATTATGCAATAACTGGTATATACAGTACTCTGTCGCTGCAACTGCCTCGATGGTATAGTGGCTAGTATGTACGGCTGCACACCCGGAGGTCCTGGGTTTGAGTCCCGGGTCGGGCCAAGTCTAGTTTGAGTCTTCCTGTATAGTAAGCCTCAGTAACAGCCCGAAGTTGGGAAGTTGGCGGTGTTTGACCCCTGTGCCTCGGAGAGAACGTAAAGCCGTCGGTCCTGCGCCTTAACTCTCACCGGTCGTGTCGAGCAGTCGTCCCACTGGAGTATGAGAGTGACAGGAATAGAGAGTGTACGTTGTGTCTGCGCGTAGTACACTTGTGCACTATAATATCTCTTGCGCAGTTGGCTAGTCTCAATGAGATTGGCCGCCGTGGCCGGAATCGGTCGGGAGGACATTATTATTATTATACAGCATAGTGTGACCTATGACCTGACTGACACTTATATGAACATCGATAGATATAAATACTTATATATTTGTGCCGTTAATAATAGTTCCACTGTTAAATCTTCGAAGATCAGCGGTACAATGCACTCTTTAGATATTTCATAAGGGACAGGATACGTCCTTACCAAATGAAAATGGTTTCAAAGTCTATTCGATTCTTACTATCCACTATTTGTATAAAGATTCTGTACTTAATCAATCACGGTTTAAACTCCGTATATGTAGGATGCTGCAAACTTTCAATTTGGCAGGTAATTTAAATTCCTCATAGGGAGTAGGTGCAGTAATTTCTAAACTATATGGGTGAAGCTGCGTTTGTATGTATTATGTATGTATTCAGCCCTTTTTAACGTCCCACTGCTGGGCATGGGCCTTCCTTTAATACGAGGGGGATCGGGCCATAGTCCACCACGCTGGCCAAGTGCGGGTTGGCGGACTTCAGATATCTTTCGATAACTTGCTAAGTTCTCTAAGACATGCAGGTTTCCTCACGATGTTTTCCTTCACCGTTAAGACAAGTGGTAATCATGTTGGAAATGATTCGCACATGAAAATATCAGAGGTGCGAGACCCGGGATTTGAACTCACTTCATTCGGTTTCCCAAGCGAGCGCGTTACCACTGGGCTACCACTGCCTTAAATGCTAGATAAGCTGCGTTTAAATGCTAGATATTAATAAAAATGGGTACAATTAAATAATAAATAAATATTTTGGGACATTAACACACAGCACCATCTAGTTCCATGGTAATAAGCTACGAGGCTTGTGTTACGGATTCCAAATAGTTGATACACTACACATATATAACTTTAAATACATGCCTACATACATATATATTATCAATATAAACACCCATGACTGGAGTACAAACATTCGTGCTCACCACACAAATGAATGCCCCCAGCGGGACTCGAACCCGCGACCGCTGGCACAGCAAGTAGGGTCACTACAAACTGAGCCAAACGTGTCGTCATGATTCCTCATACGAGTATCGAACCCGGTACTGTCGCTTTACCATACAATCATATAAACACAATATTTTCTTCGCCATATTTACTGTTAAATATCTAAAAATAGACTTAGTATATTTGTTTTCCTTGTACAGTTTAACTACTACAATAAATAATTCGGAGAACGTTGTGATTGTTCGAATCGATGGAATGCGGATTTAGTTGAGATGATTTCAGTTATTACTTATTAGATACTTCAACTTGAAGACGATCATGTCACCCGACTGCATCAGAAGGAGGGTAATGTTTTTCGAGGTTTTAACGTATAAGGCAGCGTTACACATTAATCAATTCATTAATATTTATTAGCTCATAATGTATTAACTGCTTCAGGTTTTCTAAGAAATTAATTAAATTTCTAAGAAATTTATTGTTAACTATAACACCGATGTGCCCGCGGTCGTTGAAGGATTAATTTTGTAATATTAATTTATAAACATATCGTGGGGTCTACGAATTAAAAAACGTTCTTATTATAACAACATATATATGCATGTATGTATCAAATAAAACCTATAAATGATTAAATTTAATTACTACCAAAAATATATAATTATATGATATAATCTATACATATTATTATAAAGAGGTAAAGTTTGTGAGTTTGTAAGATTGTGAGTTTGTGACGTTGTAGTAAGTAATCTCTGGGTCTACTAAACCGATTTAGATGAAATTTGGTAAGAAGATAGTTTGAGTCCTTGGGAAGGACTTAGGATACTTTTTATCCCGGAAATCATCTCTTAAGGGGGTGAAAATGGGGATGAAAGTTCGTATGCGGAATCATGCTAGGACGAACCCGAGCGAAGCGAGGATGAGTCGCTAGTTTTACAATAAACAATGAAAAAGTTTATTAATATTTTACATCACCAATAAAATACAAAAAAATATACTATATATAATATACAATGTTTTCGTCAACTGATAATTAATTAAAGTATTGTTGAGATTTTTGAAATTTTTAACTTAGATTATTATTTATTATTAACGATTAAGCAAAATAAATTAAAATTGGGGACATAGACCGGGCACACAATGAGTATGTAATTAAATAGGACGGTCTGAAGACAAACTAAAGTAAAACGACGTGTAAGGTGTACTGGAAATGACGTTAGCAGAATTCTACAATATACAGTTACTATTTCAACAAATAATGTCGGCGACTCCTCATGATTTTAAGTAAATATTAAATAACATTCAAAAATCTACTTTAAAACATTAAAACAGAGTTGATTTTAGTTTCCAATTGAAATCATTTAGGCTATTTCGAAATGAAGTTGGTTTAGCAAAATTTGTTTGGCATAAAAATGTAAGAATTGTGGAATTTTTGCAACGGGAGCTGAACAATGCCTGGTATAGGGTTACGAAGAATGCTAGGGCGTAAGCGGTTTTGAAACAATAGTTTCTTCTTGTTCAAAATAATAGAACAATACGAATTTTCGTTATTTCATGATTCAGGGATTTGTTTTCATTTGCGAGACTTTATTTTATAGTTTTAATTACTTTGCGATATACGGTTTAGGCCTAAACAAGTAAGAACTTTTGACTTAGCTTTACAGAACGCTTACGTTCGAAAATGTATTCTTAGTTTTAAATAAAACTATCTTTCCGATTTTTTTTGCGGATTTATTTAAAAATCCCAAAATATAGTTTTAATTAAAACTAGCATTGCCCGCGGCTTCGCCCGCGTTGAGGTGACCAAAAACCAAATTCTTAGGTTTTACATATTAGTATACTTTTACATTGCAGTTTTTGTATTTTTTCTCAGAAATGAGTCATTTTCCCGCGGTAAAAAGTATCCTATATGTAACCCGAATAACCTGCTATCGCCATACCAAATTTCATCAAAATCTCTCCAGTGGTTTTTCTGTGATGCGGTAACAGACAGACAAAAATTCTAGAAACTATAGATTCTGCCTCTGTATCGATAATAATGGACATATAGGATACTTTTTACCGCGGGAAAAATCTCATTTCTGGGAAAAAATACAAAAACTGCATTGTAAGAGTATACTAATATATAAAACCTAAGAATTTTGTTTTTGGTCATCTAAACGCGGGCGGAGCCGCGGGCAATGCTAGTATAATATATTATCATATGTACCTCGCAATCTTATATGATAATAAAATTAATTAGGTACAAAAATTTCTTAAAATTATCAAATTAAGCCTAAAATTTTAATTCGAAACTTAAAAACATGCACTACCTATTTTATTTTTATTACTTTTACTCGATTAAGCTTTTTAATTAAATCGTAAAAAAATATCTTTTAACATTGATTAATATTTGATAAGAAAAATTTAAATAATGTATTTATAATTACCTAATATTTAAGTAATTATTTAATAAACTTAAAAAAAGGTTTTAGTAAATCCATACTACAATATTATAAATATGAAAGTGTTTTGTTTGTTTGTTTGTTTGTGTGTTTGTGTGGAGATAGTTGGAGGGCTGGAGAGTGACAAAGGCTACTTATTACTGCGGGAGATTACCTAATTCTCACGGGAAAACACGTTATAATACAACCCAAAAAATAATTTATGATCAGATTTACTTGAAACTTGGTATTAATGCTCTTCAATACAATTAAATAAATATATGTTTTAGCATTTTTCGAAATTCATCCCATAAGTGGGAAAAATAGGAGATGAAAGTTTGTATGAAAACTACCTTTTTAGTTTTTTTATGGTTTTAGCGCGAGCGAAGCCGCGGGTTCTGATAGTTTCTAATATATTTAAATTATGTCCAAATTGTACTCATGCGGTCATAAACTAACAACTGTTTAAATAAAGATTTAAAAAATTTACTGCTTGCTTTTAATTTATAATGTACATTTTCGGAGAGAAATCGCATATAATTTTGTAATTTTACGTTATTTGGGATAATTACATATGGTAATGAAACTTAATAGTATAACTGTTTGTAAAACGTATATTTTTAACTAATTTCACGCTTTTAGTATATAATTTATGAATTTCATGTTAAAGTATCTATATTTAATTTAAAAAAGAAATATGAACATTTGGACTGAAAAAATATACCTTTGTACAAAAGATTCTAAGAACTGGTACTTTCTTAATCAGTACCTGGGCGACCGAGCTTCGCTTGGAGTTTTGCCCAACAAACATTTAAAAAAAACAAACTAAAAATTTGAATAAATACAAAAAAAAACAAAAGTAAAAACTTTGTATCCGACTGGGATACGAACCCAGACACCTGTGGTTGTCATATTTGCGCCTTGCCCGCTTGAACACGATGCTTTTGTCCTAGCGTGCGAATTAGCGACCATATTTTGCGTGGAATAATGTGAAACAAAACCGCATGAAAACTCGAAAACACGTTTTTTCCCAGACATAAAACTTATCTAGATCGATTTGTCGCCCTCGAAACCCCTTGTATACTAAATTTCATGAAAATCGTTGGAGCCGTTTCCGAGATTCAGATATATATATATATATATATATATATATATATATATATATATATATATATATATATATATATATATATATATATACAAAAATTGCTCGTTTAAATATATTCGATATATTTCAAACTATTGAAGTATGTACCTATGTATTAATAATACACTATACTCATTAATAATTATAAATCCATGTCACCATAGGAATAAATATAAGGTCTCTAGATTTATTGAGCGTTAAAAAAACATTCAGGTTGCCCTGTATTTTATATTTAATGTTAGATTGAATTAGTCCTGATAATAAAAGTTTATTATGACGTTTATAATATGATAGGCCATTATTTTAAAAGATTAAATTATGAGTTTTCGGTTAAAGTCCACAACTTACTGTACTAGCTTCATCAGATCTCAGAAGTAATACTTAAAGCCTAAGGAGAGAGATAGAATGTTATATCTGTTATCTAAAATCAACGTTATCAAAGTATACGAAAAGTGGGTCTACACATTGCCATAGCATGTGGGCGCTAAAATCCTGTTGTACGAAATTTTAAACAGTTCCGCATCCAGTTTAATGGAAGACAAGTAAATAATCAAATTAATTTTGAGACTTAATTCCGCTTACCAGTAGGAAAGATACTTGCTCAGCTATATTTTACATACATCAAAGGAGAATGGACATATCAAGTTATAATTATGCATGCCATTTTAAAGATCACAGTAGTAGCTTCATTTAATTGAATGACACACAATGATACACGTGCGGATAGATATATGAATAATTTTACTATATCACTAGCGACTCACCCTCGCTCCGCTTGGGTTCGTCCCTAGTTATGTTTTAACATTTAGTATAGATTTCTCAGAGATGAGATATTTTCCTGCAGTAAAAAGTATCCTATATAATGACCCGGATAACCAGCTATCACCATATCAAATTTCATTAAAATCTCTATAGTGGTTTTCTCGTGATGCGTTCCCAGACAGACAAAAAAATCTAAAAACTATAGATTCAGCCTCTGTATCGATAGAAAAGACTTAATTTAATAAGTTTTCCCAAAAAATATTTAATGTACAAATTCGATTCAGAATTTTATTATACGAGTATGTATGGAATATATATACTAGAATTATATTTTAGGTAAGACGGGAAGGACTGATAGAGGTAGTTATAAATGTGGATATGGAAAAGGTTACTTTAAAAGTATACAAAAAATATCAAAATGTGGCCAAGGTCGAAAACAGGATAACTAAAATGTACTAATTAATAGCACACGCTTCTTTCTACACACGACGTTATAATCGAAGTTGATGTTGAATTCCATGTAAGTGTGTTATTTATTATACTTACCGAATCCAACCGTGTAAGCGATATGGTGTGAAGCTACTTTTAGTGCCACAAGTTTCAAATAAACATTCGACCTGTCTGATGATAAGTAGAAATCACAGGAGAGAGGTTCAAGGACGGAGGGAAAAAATTGGAGGATATTCATTCACCTAACAAAAAGCATCAGAACGGGTAGTGCTATTTTAAGACCATATCCAGGGTAGTTTTTACCAATCAAACTGACACATTCACGCTTTCACTAACTCAAAGGCTTACATAATATGTTGTTGGGACATTAACACACATCACCATCTAGTTCCATGGTAAGCTTTGAGACTTGTGTTATGGATACCAGATAATTGATACACTACACATATATAACTTTAAATACATAAATACATATTATAAATATAAACACCCATGACTGGAGTACAAACATTCGTGCTCACCACACAAATGAATGCCCCCAACGGGTAACTACAAAACTGAGCCAAACGTGTCAATATGAAACTATCGTATTTTAACTTACATAGTCCATTTGTCGATTTATATACAACACGAACACACCGAAATTGTCATTAAAATATAACAATAGATTAATACAACCAGTAACCTTAATTAGTAGTTATCAGAGGAAATACGAGTGCGATATGCAAACCGCAACTTCCCGGTTGTCCAAGAGTTCTAATAATTGGCGTAAAAACGTTATGGTCGATTAGGGGGTTTTCCTTTGTATTTCGCGACGAAATTTTAATCAAATTCACTTAATTTATACTTAAAATATATACGGTAATAATTATACAATAGATTGTGTCCTCAAATACTTTATTCTCGAAGTCAAAAATACATCTATACTAATATTATAAAGAGGTAAAGTTTGTGAGTTTGTGAGGTTGGGAGTTTGTGAGGTTGTAGGGGGTAATCTACTGAACCAATTTAGATGACATTTGGTAAAAAGATAGTTTGAGACCCTGGGAAGGACATAAAGTTATAAAGATATTTATTAATGTTATAAAGATATTTTTTATTAAAGTTATAAAGATGTTACTAAGATGCTGGGCGATAGGATCTTAGGATATTATATAGATTAGAAGAGTAAAAAACAATTATCTTAAGAAGCAAAACTTAAAATAAATAAATTCATATTGCCCTCCAACACTAGTTAACTATATTTTATTATTTAGGGAAGGGGTAAAGGAATCTCTATATCTAGCGAGTCAATTTTAAATTAAATTTTCTATATACTATCTGATAAACAATAAGAAAAATATATACATTTTTAATAATGCGTGGGAATAGTTTTATTTTAAGAGTATTTAAGAATATTATCTATACATATAATAAAAAAAAAATCTGAGTCGAATCTGTACATTAAATAATTTTTGAAAAATCGTATTAAAATAGTCATTATTATCGACACAGAGACTGAATCTATAGTTTTTAGAATTTTTATCTGTCTATATGTCTGGGAACACATCACGAGAAAACCACTGGACAGATTTTGATGAAATTTGGTATGAAAATATCTGATCTCTGGGAAATCTATACTAAACGTTAAAACGTAAATCATATAATTCTTCTACACTTGAACGGAGGTAATTATATTAAATTCCATGAAATATGTAGTAACCATCCATGAATATGTAACCTAGTTATAAAATTACTATAGATAAAACAAAGTTTTCTAGAAAAAGACACCGGCATGAGGGTCGCATTTCATTGTAACTCATGTATGTACTACGTACCGTGGTGCCATGATTAATCAATGACTTATTAATAAACGTTTATGAACGTAATTATATGTAAGTGCCGAGTATATATGCGTGCAGGTAAGATTCTGGGTTCGAGTCGAGGGTCAGGCCAAAAAGAGTTAGTTATAAGGTCTTTTCTAAAGAAATTTTCATTTTTTTCATGTGACATATTTTTTATTAATGAAATCTTTTCAGCCCGGATCGTGCAATTCTAATAGAAGAAAATAGCGAGATCAGCTATGTTCTAGCACACAATAATGTGCAATATATCCCGCGTAGATGGTTAAGTGTGCATATGGCAATATTGTACCTAGATATCGTTATTGATCTCAGAATCTTTGAAAGTTACTAATTCGATATTTAAGAAAATGATACTTCGGACTTTTGTCTTGAATTGCCAAATTTGTAAACACGATTAGTGAAAATTTTCTTGATAACATTTTTTGTACAAAGTAGGTACATGTATTGCACACATATTGTTTGTTTTCACTAGCAGTAAAACGAACAACTAAACCAAAGATGATAATATCACAAATTAATTCATACAATTGGAATAAACTTTTTATAACGTTATTGTCTTAGACAGGTATGCTTATATGTACTCAATTATCTATGTAGGTACCTATGTAATAACAACTATTTAAACAGAAAAGAAAACTTAAAATATAGTTGTATTCAACCCTTTTTAACGTCCAACTGCTGGGCTCGGGCCTTCCTTCATTACGAAGGGATCAGGCCAATCTTACTAATATTATAAATGTGAAAGTTCAAAGTTTAGATGTGTGGATGTTTGTTACTCAATTAGGCCGGGACGGCTGAACGGATGAAATTTGGCACGGAGATAGATTATAGTCTAGAATAGTACATTGGCTACTTTTTATCCTGAAAAAATGTACGGTTCCCGTGGGATAGATTTGTTTAAGTCAATACCAAGGTACCAAGTTTAAAATATAACCCTTTATAAATTAAACTAAAAGTGAATAACAGTCAAAACTATTTAATGTTTACGTATTTTTGTGTAAAGGCATGCAATAAATAATACATATGCCTACGCAGAATACCTAAGTATCACTTAATTCAGGTCATTGAACCATTGTTTTGATTAAAGATTCGGTAATGATTTCGCTGATGCAATATTTGACGTGCGCTGGGTAGAAAGAATACAGGAAAATATTCAAATATAAAATTTTCTATATTTTCTTAGATATCTGCGAAAATTGGTCTTTAAAGAATAATATGTATGCATTTAAAGTTATATGTGTGTAGGTACTGTGTAGTGTATCAACTATCTGGTATCCGTAACACAAGCCTCGTAGCTTACCGTGGAACTAGATGGTGGTGTGTGTTAATGTCCCAATATATTTATTTATTATTTATCTTAAATAAAACTACGTCTTCGGGTATGAAAAGGGTTTTATTTTAATATAAAAATGTATTTACTCCATGAATGCGGAATATTTTTTTCTGAAATTTTCAGGCGATTATTAACTTCTAGAGTAATTTGAATGTGAACAATATTAGTTTAAGAAATTATTTAAAACTATATTAACTTAGAATACCTTTAAATAACAAACCAGTACAGAAATGGTCCGAATACGTGCATATTTGCAATTCATGGGAACAATATTGAATTGCATTCTACACATATTATTTTCTTTCGTTAATCGATTAATACATCATTCATGCGTCAAAACGTTTGCAAATTCCGAACAAACCGGTTTCTGATAACTCTATGTTTCATACACCGCGATACTATGGTGGTTCTTAATGATAGGCTATTTACAAAATCAATTTTTCATGCACCAATATTAAGAGTGATTTATCATAATAACAACTAACAAAATCTGTTAGTCGTGAATTATGCCATTGTCCATTCCTTGTGTTGTATGGGAAATATTTTAAATAACAGAGCTCAAATCTATAAATTCAGTCAGTATGCAAATTAGTTTTCAGAAGCGTTTGATAAAATTGTAAAAAAAACATCTCTAGGTTTTTACAGATGGTTCGTTGCAAATCAAATCTAAAACGTTTACGATTTATATAATGGAACTGGAAGTGATTGTAAATCCCTATTTAATATTATAAATGTAATTGTGTTTGTTTTTTATTTGTTTGTTTGTCCTTCTATCGGACTGACGGATTAGCGTGATTTTTTGTTTAATATTATAAATGTAAAAGTGTGTTTGTTTGTTTGTGCTTCTTTCACATCGAAACGGAGGGACCGATTGGCCTGATATTTTGTGTGGAGCTAGTTGGAGAGCTGGAAAGTGACACAAGCTACTTTTTACCGCTAGAGATTATCTTATTCCCACGGGAAAACACAACAACTGATCATATCTATGTATATATTAATATAATATATAGTTTATCTATTCCATACTAACAGTTAAAATGAGTCACTAGTTACAAATATTTTTTAAGACAATGGCAGTCCGAAAACTCATGCCTTAAGACCATCAGCGTACCGCAATGCTGGTGTTTATCCCGCCGAGCCTATTATGTCAGAGGTCGCAGGGTCATTACATCGATATAATACTAGTGATATAAAAATAAATGTTTACATTCACCTTAATATAAAAAGAACATAATATCTATTCTAATATTATACAGAGGAAAAAACTTATTTTTTGTTTGTTTGTTTGTTTGTATTGAATAAGCTCCGAAACTACTGAACCGATTTAGATGTTTGGTAAGAAGATAGTTTAAGACCCTGGGAACGACATAGGATAGGTTTTATCCCGGAAATCATCCCTTAAGGAGTTGAAAATGGGGTTGAAACTTTGTATAGGGAAGCAAACTAGGGACGAACCCGAGTGAAGCGAGGGTGAGTCGCTAGTACTTAATTAAAAAAGAACAATAACGTATCTAGGAATGTACATTGCTCATTACTAGTGAAGCGAATATCTTTTTAAATAAAAATGTAGCTTCATTTATACACTTAACAGATACAATAGTAAAATTGGTGTCTCTTTTGAAAGACAATGCACAAAAATAATAAATGCAACAGCATATTATTCATAATTAGAAATAAAAGAAAAGAAAGTAGAAATTCACCTTTTGTTTGGAATTGATTAAGAAAAATCTCTTGAAACGGTGAAAAGTCTGGCGCGTATTCTAACACACAGCCTTCCATACATAACAATGGCGGTTTATAATTAAGTTTCAAAATCAATTGTTTTCAAATGGCAGCTAATTACTACGTATACGTTACTTTACGACACGCAGTTAGAAGACAAACGGTTTGGAAGTTTCTTCCAATGTTAGCTCCATATATACTAATGCTTTGTTTGAGGTATAGTCTTTTAATCATCAAGCAGATTCTCCATGCATTAAATATCTGTTCTGACTTAATTACATACTAGCAGAACCCACGGCTTGGCAAGCTCTAAAACTAGAAAAAATCTCTTTGAAGCACTTAAGCATATTATAAACATCAGTTTTATAATAATGTAAGGAAGTATGTCCGATTTGTTGACATTTCAGATTACTGTTCAGCTCTCCCCTTGGGTAGTAGCATGATGATATATAGCCTATAGCTTGCATCAATAAACGGGCTATCTAATGCAAAAAGAATTTTTCAAATCGAATTAGTAGTTCCTGAGATTAGTGCGTTCGATCAAATAAACAAACTCTGCCTCTTTATAATATTAGTATGGATAGTATTAATTATTATATTTTACCATTAATAGTTAATACCAAGTTTCAAACAAAGCAAATAAATAATATTTACATCTATACATGGCTAATCTTTTCACCCTATAAGTTATATCTTATAAGTCACAATAAGAATAAGTTTAGTAAGTCATAGTGATTGTGTTTCAACCACACATTCAACTTGAAGGTTTCGCTTACGAAACTAAGTTATATTTACCATAAACATTACACATATGTACATATTAATGCCAGTCTGATTGAGTTCGCAGCATTAGAAGCCACCACAAAGAACACACTCACTCGATAAGTACCTACAGAGTATAGATAGTACCTACGATCGATACTACAATCGTAGGGAAGTACTATCTATATTCTTTGGTCTTCTTACATAACTCACAAACCAAAATATTATGCGTTATCTATCTATTCAGCCCTTTTTAACGTCCCAGTATTGGGGGTGGGCCTCCCTTCAATACGAGGGGGATCAGGCCATAGTCCACCATGCTGGCCAAGTGCGGATTGCCGGACTTCATATGTCATTCAAAAACTTGTTAGGTTCTCTCAGACATGCAGGGTTCCTCACGATGAAATGTCAGCGGTGCGAGACCCGGGATTTGAACCCTCTTCACTCGGCTTCCCAAGGGAGCGCGTTACCACTCGGCTACCACTGCTTATGCTTTATAGAAGTAAGTTATTATTGATTTACTCCATATTTCTGTACCATATGGCTGTCAGTCTTAATTAAATAATAGATAACTTATATTTAACTTTAAAGCAAACTACGTACGATATTACGTAACAAAGTACTTTGTAATGGTAATCTGAATAGAGAGAGCACTTCGCGTAAATTCCAGGTATAACAATAAAACTACAAATAGAATGCAAACAAGATAAGAGCCGCTATCAACGCTCAGAATACCGTTATCCTGCAACAGGTTGTCGATTTCGATAGGTAAGCTGAATGTACATAAATTTTAAATAGCATCATTACATTTCAATTCCACCGGTTACTCGAGGTATGGTTACACGGCCGATTGAAATCGTCTGTGCCCTTTGCGATATTCGTTTTACGTCTGTCATTTTACAATAGGTCGGTTTAAAGTGACGTCAAGTCGCATTCCTTCGAAGAGGAAAATGAACGTAGCCAGTTCGCAGAACGCACTGTTGCACTATTTATATAGTCGGGCAAGTGTTATGCGGATAGAATAGTAAATATTAAGCTTTCTTGCTTAGGTAATAAAGCTTTTAATTATATTTGTTAGTAAAGAACTGTTTGTTGTTAGAGCGGACTTAGCGCGGGAAATAAGCGCATTCGACGTCGGTGAGTCAACTGCTAGTATCGCTGCATGCACTTCGTGAGTGTTTCAAATTCGCGAACAGAATTTAATGACAAGACGGCTATTATATAACTTGTTTATGTTAATATTGGGGGTTTTTTATATTATAAATTATAGTGAAATTCCTACATGGAATACGTGTACGTCTGTCTGTTCATGTTTACTTTCTAAATACTAATATTTAATAAGTAGAGGTACTAGCATTATTTTCTTGGAATTTGTACGTAACATTTAATTACTAAAAACTGAAAAATAAGCATATGAATAAATACACTAAAAAAAAAGTCATGATCAGAATAAATTTAATGTGCTTCTTTCAACCTGTTGTTTTGGAAGCACCATTACTTTCTTTCCTCTTTGTTAAGTTATCCATTAAATAACTTTTTCACAATAAACAGATTTTACTTGAATAGCACTTTTCAATTTTCTTTTCCTTAAAAAAAGAAATTTCAATACAAAGTTTATAAATATGCCATTCTGCTGGAAAAATGTGTGCTTTCACAAATATAGGTTAGCGGTTAAAACGGTTTCTCAGAGATGAGATATTTTCCAACTGTAAAAAGTATCCTATATGTTGACCCGGAGAACCAGCTATCATCATACCAAATTTCATCAAAATCTGTCGAGTGGGTTTCTCGTGATGAGTTCCCATACAGATAGACACACGAAAATTTTAAAGAAATTCAGGTTGAACTGCACATTTCACGATTTTCGATACAAAACGGTACTCTCGATTTTTTTAATAGGGGGTGTGATTAAGTAAAAGAAATAAATGTGCACTACCGTTGGCTAGCTATAAAGGCTATTATATATATTAACTATATAATTTTTAGAAAAATATTATATAATATTTTAAAATTTTACCTCTGTTTATAATAAAATAAATTGTATTTTATAATGAGAAGACTGTTGCAGATGCGTGTAAATGCACAATGTTTGTTATGTCTTTACATCGCTAGCTGGTCGGATTTAAATGAAATTTTGTACATACATATATTATGTAGATAGACTATGACCTGGAGTAACACACAGACTGTTAATCACCTAGGAACACACCCGAGCGGAACAAAGATAAGTCACTAGTTCACATAATACTTTCTTAGATATACGCGAATATTTGACATTTTAAATAAATAATTTTTTTCGGTTTTTTTCGCGGTATACGAGTATTTGGTCAAAATTTGGAAAAAATTACAATAAATCCGAGAAAAAATAGTTATATTTAAAAAGCCACTAATTATATAGAAACCTTACGTTATTACATAATTAATGTTCAAGGAAAGATGCGTGGCTAACGTAGTTTTGTATGCAAAATCTGTTAAGTGCAACATTATGAGATCGAAATGTTAATTAAATACGGCCTAAGTCAATATTTTTAATTAGTTTTCTTTTCTTGTAATACTTAAGAGCTTTCTCCAATTAATACAATTAATGCTTTATAATAACAATACGTTTAATTAACAAATCATATACATGTAGTAGATACATACATGATAACTTTTTATTTTAAAAGGTATTTAAATTAACCCATTCTAATTTCACTGGTAAAAGTTGAATGATTTTTAAAATTTATTTGTATATGTTTTTCTGATAATTTTCATGTGCGAATCACATCCATGATTACCACTTGTCTTATGGTAAAGAAGGAAACCTGCATGTCATAGAGAACCTAGCAAGTTTTCGAAAGACATGTAAATACCGCCAACCAGCACTCGGCCAGCGTGGTGACGATCATTCCCCTCGTATTAAAGGGAAAGACTTAAGGGAGGTTGCTTAGCAATAGCATCGTACAACGACCTTTATGAGTTAAGCTAGTAGAAACTAAACCCAATAAACATTGACGCTCGAGCGAAGAGGGGGCGAGTCACTAGTGTATTAATAAATTCCTTAGGAACAACGCGTGAGGTCTAGATCATAAAAGGTAAGGCCTAAAGGAAGGAAGGACGTATATGGAACCTAGAAAGCGATATGTCTATATTTAAGTAACGATTAATGTTTTCTATGATTCGATTTGATCAAATTAAAGTATAGTTTGATGTTGTTTTCTAAATGTAGAGATTTTTTTTTTATTATGTCCGTATTGGGAATTATAATGTTAACCGATATATGTAAAACTAGCTACTTACCCTCGCTTCGCTCGGGTGCGTCCGTTCTCCGTAGGTACGCAAATTTTGTTCACAATTTCAAAGGTTTTAATTCTTTTGCGGACTCTTTTTCTATACATATAATAAAATTGTAACTTAGGCGATTCTGTACATTAAATATTTTTTGGAAAATCTTATTGAAATAAAGATTGCCGAAGAATGAGAAGAGAGAGAAGAACAGGCCGAATCTATAGTTTTTAGAATTTTTGTCTGTCTGTCTGTCTGTTATCGCATCACAGAAAAACCACTGAAGGGATTTTGATGAAATTTGGTATGGTGATAGCTGGTTATCCGGGTCAACACATAGAATACTTTTTACCGCGGGAAAATATCTCACTTCTGAGAAAAATACAAAAACTGCAATGTAATAGTACACTAATATGTAAAACCTAAAAGTTTGGTTTTTGATCATCTGAACACGGGCGGAGCCGTGGGCAATGCTAGTATATAATAAAAACAAAAGGTTAACTTAGAGACGCACCCGATGAAGCGAGGGTAAGGCCCTATATAATATATGTATGTGTAGAATCATTATCCTGCAAGAAGTATTCATATTATGATGAAAAATTGCTTTGCAATAATGATTCATAGGATATAAAAAATGTTCTTTGAATAACAATATAATATGGCTTTTGTGTCTTTTGGAATGTTATTACTTCATTCATTGTAATTTTATCCGACTGCTCCAATATGAGGATAATGTTTTACGACTGTATTTATGTATATCCATACTAATCGTATCATAAGTTTAACTGCCTCGGTGGTGTAGTGGCTAGCATGTACGGCTGCACACTCGGAGGTCCTGGGTTCGAGTCCCGGATCGGGCCCAGTTTAGTTATTGAGTCTTTCTGTATAGTAAGTCTCAGTAACAGCCCGGAGTTGGGAAGTTGGCGGTGTTTCACCCCCGTGCCTCGGAGAGCACGTAGAGCCGTCGGTCCTGCGCCTTAACTCTCACTGGTCGTGTCGAGCAGTCGTCCCACCGGAGTATGAGAGTGACAGGAATAGAGAGTGCACTTGTGTCTGCGCGTACACTTGTGCACTATAATATCTCCTGCGCAGTTGGCCAGTCTCAATGAGATTGGCCGCCGTAGCCGGAATCGGCTAGGAAAACATCATCATCATCATCATCATCATCATAAGTAATCGAAACGGAGTGACGGATTGGCGTGATTTTTGTGTGGAGATAGTTGGAGGGCTGGAGAGTAACATAGGCTACTTCTTATCGCGGGAGATTATCTTATTCCCACGGAAAATACGTTATAATACAACCCAAAACTTATTTATGATCAGAATTACTTGAAACTTAGTATTAATGTTCTTCTATACAATTAAATAAATACGTGTTTTAGCATTTTTCTAAATTCATTCCATAAGGGGGAAAGATTGTATGAAATCTATCTTTTTAGTTCTTTTTGTAGTTTTAGCGCGAGCAAAGCCGCGGGTTCTGCTAGTAATATATATCTATAGAAATAGACAAACGTACGTTTGTCTATTTCTGTAAAAAGTTTTATAGCTCAAACGTCTTGATGGTTTAAATCGTTTTAATTGGATTGAAATAAGATGTCTATATTTTTAAATAGTAGATACCGTGTCTACGAGACAGTATTGTACCTCACTAAAAAATACTACTTTATGACGACACGTTTGGCTCAGTTTGTAGTGACCCTACTTGCTGTGCCAGCGGTCGCGGGTTCAGGTCCCGCTGGGGTATTCATTTGTGTGATGAGCACGAATGTTTATAATCCAGTTATGGGTGTTTATATTTATAATATGTATGTATTTAAATTTACATATGTATAGTGTATCAACTATCTAGTATTCATAACACAGGCCTCATTACCATGGAACTAGATGTACACACACAGCACGTGTTAATGTCCCAACATATTTATGTTTATGATAATATCCTGAATATGTAGTTAATAATAGTGGAAAATTAGTATTATTTCTGTTATATAATAAAAACTTGTACCTGCGATTTCAATTTACTTAACGATTGAGGTAGATACATTTATGAATAAAAGATGTAAATTTAACAAAAATATTCTGGGTGCTTATTAAAATTCAGCTTTAGAATGCGCTATCGCGGAACGTATAAGAGGTCGTTAGAACATAAAAGGATTACATTCAATTTGTCCCATGCGAAATACCAAAACAGGACCGTTTGATGTCACATAAATAAAGTGTTAATCTGAATGGCGCGTTCATATCAAACTTCGAGAATTCGCGCCCATTTCAATTTTTTCTTACGACTACTTGTCCAGGTTATTGTGGAAGCTGTTGCAATTATTTTTTGGTGGGTACTTTATATCTAAAATGAGCACATAATAATGCATTTTTTACATATGGCTGACAGGGTCCAATAAAAACAAATAATACTTAACGTTTAACGTACGTAATAGGTTAACGACAGCTAAGCTTGGCTTAGTTAAGCCGCGAAAAACATCTGTCAACCAACTCAAGCAAGATTTTTTTAGAATTGTCAAATTCTACCTGTCAAATTAAGTTATGTTTTTAGTACTATCTCTGCAACTCAGGTTGGCTAGAAGAGATCTCTTCTAGAAATAATTGAACCCAGTTATGGAAAAAACAGCCATGTGCGTAAAAGTACCAACAGAGTTATAAGCATTTTATTATAAAAAATAAAATAATTATAATAAATAAACAATACTTATATAAATATTGTTCAATTTTAAAATAAGCAGAAAAACAAAACATAATTCAAGTGCAACTATCGACAGAAAAATGCTTATAACTCTGTTGGTACTTTTACGCACATGGCTGTTTTTTGCATAACTGGGTCCAATTCCACCTTTGCTAACTAGTTTTATTGTCTGTTAATCTCTGTATTTTACATATAAGTGCAATAAAGAATAGTATATAAGTAGCAGCATTTATATTTTTTGGCATTTCGTGTTTAATCAATGAGTAACTAAGCGGCGTTTTGCTTATACTTACATGTTATAGTAGTTACCTTATAGTTGACAGCACTGAGTCACATCAGATAAATCTCGAGATCTATGCCCAAAAAATGACAGGTAGGTTTATTGATTTATTTTAGTTCAGACTAGGGACTCACCATCACTCCGGTTGGGTTTGTCCCTAGATACGTTTTAATGGTTAGTATAGATTTCTCAGAGATAAGTTATTTTCCTGCAGTTAAAAGTATCCTATGTGTTAACATAGCTAACCAGCTATCATCATACCCATCAAAATCTGTCCAGCGGTTTTCTCGTGATGCGTTCCCAGACAGACAGAAAAAAAAATTCTAAAAAATTTTAATGTACGGATACGACTCAGGTACAATTTTATTATATATATAAATAAAGAATAGTATATAAGTAGCAGCATTTATATTTTTTGGCATTTCGTGTTTAATCAATGAGTAACTAAGTGGCGTTTTGCTTATACTTACATGTTATAGTAGTTACCTTATAGTTGACAGCACTGAGTCACATCAGATAAATCTCGAGATCTATGCCCAAAACATGACAGGTAGGTTTATTGATTTATTTTAGTTCAGACTAGCGACTCACCATCACTCCGGTTGGGTTTGTCCCTAGATACGTTTTAATGGTTAGTATAGATTTCTCAGAGATAAGTTATTTTCCTGCAGTTAAAAGTATGCTATGTGTTGACATAGCTAACCAGCTATCATCATACCCATCAAAATCTGTCCAGCGGTTTTCTCGTGATGCGTTCCCAGACAGACAGAAAAAAAATTCTAAAAAATTTTAATGTACGGATACGACTCAGGTACAATTTTACTATATATATAAATAATAATTTGATGAAAAAAGAAAATGTTTGATGCCCAAATATTCATAAAAAATATACCTACAGACGAATTGCGAACCTTCATCTTTTATTAAAGACCGATAAAAAAATCGCTAGTAAATATTCTTTTTTTTAATCTAATTTTATTTAGGGACTTTTTAAGCACAAAGCTAAAATAACAGTCGCATCGTGCTCTGAATACATAAATTTCAATATCAACATATAAGCAAATAAATTGATAAAAAAAAATAACAACGAATTCTTAAAAATAACAAAATGAAAATAATTCTAAAAGGTCTCAAAACTCATATCTGTTGATCAACATAAAGTAGTCCGCACGCGAATGTTTTCTTACACGTTGATGGGTCGAGCTGTTAGCTAAACGGTTACACTGAGGTTATAAGGATAAAATATCAACATTCCGCATCAACGTATCGCCCATATATTGCACCTATACAATACTAGCGGAACCCGCGGCTTCGCTCGCGCTAAAATTAGAAAAAAACTCTAAAAAGGTAGGGTTTCATACAAACTTTCATGCCTTATTTTACCCCCTTATGGGGTAAATTTTTCAACCCACCAAGTTTCAAGTAATTCTGATCATAAATATTTCTTTTGGGTTGTATTATAACGTGTTTTTCCATGGAAATTAGATAATCTCCCGCGGTAAAAAGTAGCCAGCCCTCCAACTATCTTCACACAAAAAATCACGCCAGTCCGTCATTCCGTTTCCAAGTGAGAGAAGGACAAACAAACAAACACACTTTCACGTTTACAACATTAGTACGGATTGGCGAATTGAGTGG
Organism: Brenthis hecate; assembly: GCA_951806755.1. Lineage (NCBI taxonomy): Eukaryota > Metazoa > Arthropoda > Insecta > Lepidoptera > Nymphalidae > Brenthis > Brenthis hecate. The sequence continues at coordinate 22,356,291 of OX638250.1, forward strand.
AATCTGTTTGATATGTCATTATGGAAGCTCCTCATGTCTTTGATTTGTTATATTTTTGTGTTTTTGGCATAAGAAGTCTTACTTATTACCTATTGATATTGTAAAATTACCTGATATGCCTAATTTAGGATAAGATTACGCTTGTGTAGTTTTTGGTAAAGTAGCTAAAATTTAAAATTTTATTTTATGTGTCAAATATTTTTTTGGAAATATGTGTAGTATTTATAAGGTGTAAATATTATATTCAATCATCAATGCGTATGTTTAAATAACTTTTGACTGAAACAAAACTATGTATGTAAAATGATAAATATAATATTTGATTTACCATAAGAGCAAGCAAATTTCGGAGGAATTGGTTTCATTCAAATACGAATACTCTAAGCATGGGTCAGATTAGGGGAAGAAGTTTAATAATATTATTATTTACTTTTTTTAAATTAAAAAAAGTCGAATTAAAATAATTGGACTATGAATTTAACCGTTATGTCCATAATTAGGGGCCATTCATTAACTACGTAAGGTTCCCCAGGGAGGTTACTTTTTTTTACTTAATGTAATATTGAGATACTAGCGAATCACCCTCGCTCCGCTCGGGTTTGTCCCTACTGAAGTTTTAAGGTTTAGTATAGATTTCTCAGAGATGAGATATTTTCCCGCTGTAAAAAGTATACTACACGTTGACCCGGATAATCAGCTATCATCATACTAAATTTCTTAAAAATCCCTTCAATGGTTTTTCCGTGATGCGGTCACAGACAGACAGACAGACAGACAGACAGACAGACAGACAGACAGACAAAAATTCTAAAAACTATAGACCTCTGTATCGATATCGATAATAATGTCTATTTCAATAAGATTTTCCAAAAAATATTTAATGTACAGATTCAATTTAGTTACATTTTTATTATATGTAAAGATTTTATAGTCCAGAGAGTAATATAAACTATTTTATATCTCAATACATCATAACTTATAAGTGATTTCCGTAAGGTATAAATATAATATAAAAAATACTAAATGGCGTGTGTGAAAAGAACCTTAGCTACTAGACTACTTAAAAAAGACATTTGAAAATATTTAAACACTATTTTTCAAGACAGTACTATTATTTGATCACTCGATGACACAGAATTAACTGAGGTCATCGCTCTTCACTGTGTTTAGCTATGTAAACAAAGTAGCATGGATTTTTTGTGCATATTATAAAAATATCATTAAATATGAAATACCAAGCCGAATCTGTACATTAAATATTTTATGGAAAATCTTATTGAAATAGACATTATTATCGATACAGAGACCGAATCTATAGTTTTTAGAATTTTTATCTGTCTGTCGGTCTGTTACCGCATCACGGAAATACGACTGGAAGGATTTTGATGAAATTTGGTATGGTGATAGCTGGTTATCCGGGTCAACATATAGGATACTTTTTACCGCGGAAAAGTATCTCATTTCTGAGAAAAAATACAAAAACTGCAATGTAAGAGTATACTAAACGTAAAACCTAAGAATTTGGCTATTAGTCATCTTAACGCGGGCGGAGCCGCGGGCAATGCTAGTATATATATAAAATTAATATAATTTACTGACTTAATATAATTTTAACACACTGCTCAAACAATAAAATGAAGCATTAGTTTAGTAAGAGAGAAAACTACAAAGTTCTGCTAGCTTCAATGGAGTCGAAATCGAGGATAACGACCAGGTTATAGTGGGTAATATCATTTCAATCAATTAAAGCTAAAGAATTAATTTATATATGTTTTTTTTATAATTGCCTTTTGATTTATATGTTGGTATTTTTTATGTAAAAAGACGTTCTAATTTTGATAGAACTTTAAGATAAGTCACATGAAATACAGCGTAGTTTAAATAAAAGCCTTTAATTCAATACATGTTCGTCTAACTTCTTGTCGCGTTGCACTGTAGCATTACGTAAAGGAAAATCTCGGCAGGGATTTCACTAATGAATCTATACTAATATAATAAAGCTGAAGAGTTTGTTTGTTTGGTTGAACGAGCTAATCTCAGGTACTACTAATCCGAGTTAAAAAAATATTTTTGCATTAGATAGCCCGTTAACTAAGGCTTATAGGCTATATATCATCCCGGAAAAATGTACGATTCCTGTGGGATAGATTTGTTATTGTCTAAGGCCGAGCCCGAACAGAAGCCACTGTAAGTCGCTAGTATAGTACCTATATGGCGAACTTTGAAGACAACAATACATAAATAACTTTAATATATTCCTTATAAGATAGACGTCTTAGCGTAGAACATCTAAAGGCTTGGGTACAGTTAGTCAGTTTTTCCTCCATAGATCACACAATGATCACGCCCATATTAATGCAATACAATCACGACAATCAAGTTCTGTAAGTACATAAAGGTGACTACACACTAAAAATGTAATTCATAATAATAATACGCATAAACATTACAAAAAATATTTTTATTCTTGTTTCCTTGCACTTAAGAACAGGTTTAATAATCACGGCGACGCGACAGCCGTTTGGGCTGAACCGATTTAGATGAAATTAAGTAAATATAACATTATTAATATAAAAGGCACCTAATGACGCCAGCAACGCTCCCGAGCCAAGCCAGGATAATTAGCTAGTATATATTTAGATATCGAGCGTTACTAAAACTACGTTATAGCCGCAAAAAAAATTGCGGTCAATTTCGTTACTATATTGGCTATAAAGTTCTTTTCCCATGAAATTATACCTAAAGTCAAGTAGCATGATATATATTTAAATATAAATTAAATACATATGATTAGCATATATATAACCTATGAATTAAACCTGCTATCTGTATTTAGTTACTAGAAACACTACGATGTAAACGGCGTGCTCGAAAAATAGTCTGCGGTATGCTTTATCTACGCAAATATCAAATATTTATATTCATGTAGCCGTAACGTTCCTAGAACGATCATGGGTCTCCCCCCATGAACACAAGGGTATGTTAATAAGATACAATTAACGCGAAACCGTTTGCGTACTATACGGATATAGACAAAAAATTGATAAGATAAAAACAAAGTCAGTTGTGATGCAAATGCAATAATTTATTGAAGCCTTTGTTACATTATAGGTAGGTAGGAATTCAAGGAAAATAACACATGTGAAAACTAGATATTAAATTGAAAGTGTATTTATAGACATATTCACTAAAAGTGATCTCTTTCAGGCCACCCTATGATATAGTATGTAAGTCGTAGGATTGCATGAATGCTGTTTAGTGGATACATACTTAAAGAAAAAAAAAATATATGGGTATTAAAAGTATATATAATTTACCTAACACATACAGACCATTAATTACACATTCATTTTAAATATAAAGAACACAATAAGCTTACTTAAACAAACCTATAAATAAAAGTTTATATTATAACAACATATTTTATATATTACATACATACAACATAATTTATATAATAACATAAAACATAAACCTATAAATAATAATTTATAACAAATAAATGTAAACCTTTACACAACATAGAGATAAAAAGACGTTTTCAACAATCCTGACTGGGTTTCCGTAGAATCACAAATTTGTTTATGTAGGATTCGCCATGGCTTTGACAGCGATTGCCATCCTTTTTTTTAAAAAAAAAGGGTCAGTATCCATGAAAACCGACAAGACAAGACTAACAGCAAAAATCTTTTTACTAACCTCTGATGTCTGAGGTATCTAAGAACAAGAATTCATTATTGAAGAATGTTTTGTTCAAAAAGGTAGACAGGTGGGAACGGAACCATCATAGAAAATATATATTGACTAAAGTATTGATCCGAAAACATGAGAGACGTGTTAAATCCAGGATGGAATGCAGATAAAGATGTACTGAGGATACAATTATTGAAAGTAGCCTATGAACAGCACATTCGAGCACTGAGAGATGCAAGAGAATGAGATTGATCTACAGTGAGACAACGTTAAACGATTGGAAAGTGAATGGAAATGACATAGATTAAGCGTCAACTGTTTGGCAATACCTTTGAAGAAAGAAAATAATTAAAGATACGAAAAGGACAAAGGCAGTTTGAATATAATAATTATAGGATAAGATCATCTTTCCACTCCAGATAGTTACTAATCGCGTCAGATTTTATAGCCATTACACTCGTATGGTCGATACTTCCTCAGAAGATACGAAAAAAAATTACAGGACTGCATTCGGCTAAGTTTCAACTGAAAAAATGTTTTTTTTATGACATATGCGTACTAGTTGAGGAAATCGCTTATAAGTGAGAGACACCATGAAAATTGGTCGATAAAAAAAATCATTCCATCTTCCCTGTTATGGACACACGGTACGCTAAAAATTATGTTTTTAAAAGTAACCTATGACAGTCTACACCATAAATTACCTCCATGCAAAAAATCACATCAATTCATTTCATTTACAATATTAGTTAGGATTTTGCACTATAACGACGTAGCTTCGTTTTATCAGAGTATCAGAATAAGATAGTGTTATCTTTAGATTTGCCTTGGCCTTGTATTTTGGTACTTCCTGAAAAATCATACAATGTATAAACTCCAAATAAGTATGTATAACTTATATATATCATAAATTAGTTTGAGATAGCAATTGTAATTCGTTATTGTATGTATGTATTCAGTCCTTTTTAACGTGCCACTGCTGGGCACGGTCCTCACTTCAATACAAGGGGAATCAGGCCAGAGTCCACCACGCTGGCCAAGTGCCAGTTGGCGGACTTCACATGTCTTTCTAAAACTTGCTGCTTTTCTTTCAGACGTGCAGTTTTCCTAACGTTGTTTTCCTTCACCGTAAGGTAAGTGGTAATCATGTTAGAAATTATATTGATTGTAATGATGTCAGATTCGCACTTGAAAATATCAGAAGTGCGAGACACGGGATTTGAACCCGCATCACTCGGTTTCCCAAGCGAGCGCGTTACCACTGCGTTTATTCGTTATTTACTATTAATATTATCAAAAATATCTTGAATTATTTAACATTTCCATTTTTTATTGCTTAGTTTTTACTATTGATGATCAGCAAACATTACAAAGAACCGACTTTCTGGCTGTCGGCTGACCTATTTAATATGAGAAGGCTACTTACTAGTATGAATATCGAAAAAAGATAAATGTAAACATAGGGCTTAATAAGTTCTAGCTTAATAAAGCTTTTTATTGAAACCAAGCTTTTCCCATTTTACTTGTCACATATCAAAGTAAATAAAACGGATAAAATATAAAATTAAACATGCCAATAAATGTGCCAAACACAAACCTGTGACCTGAAGCATAGACAGAGACATTCCAAGCTTCTGCACTATAGTCTCTCTGTTTACATTATAATAATCAAGATAAAAAATACCGTTTCGTTAAATGATTTTAGTGTATGTGATAACAAAATGCATTCTTTTAGTACAAGCAAACCAATTAGACATTGGAGCATAAAGTTTAAAACATTAGCGTGTTTTAAAATAGGCCGATAACCTTTTCGTTTTTATAAAATACAATTAAAAATATCATAATTCTGTACCAAACTTACAAACATTACATAAAATTACAGTAAGACAACTATTATAAATGCAAAAGGTTGTATGTTTGTTCTTCACGCTGGACGGATTCAGATAAAGTATAGTACGCAGATAGAATTTGACCTTTCTGTTTTTTTTTTTTAATTTTGCGAAATGCATTTAGGCACGAGGTGTGGTACTTACCCTCAAAGCCAGTACTACCCGCTGGAAACCAACTTAGGTTTTATGATACAAAAATGCAGAACCGCAGGTGCGTTGTCTCTGTGAGGACTAAGATGATATGCCTCTTGCCTGTAATTGCGCTGGCTACCTTATCCTTCAAAGCGGAACACAATGAAGTAATCATTGTCCACTCCTCAGGCTAGCCAAAGTCCTACAACCGGTGAATCTGAGTGAATTGAGTTTTTGCAAGTAACATCCCATGAAAGAGAAACTAAGTAAGAATCGAGGTATATCAAGAATACAATCTGTCTGAGTACCAAGTTTCAAATAACATCCAAATATCTTCACAAACTTAACATCATATTAATAACTAATAATATGATTGCTTCATTAACCAAGTTACTGGCATGTATAATATAAATAAGTATTGAATTCTAACTACCTAATAAGTATTGGCGCTAGTGATATCGACTTGATTCAGAATGCTTACGTTATTCAGATCTATTTGTCGAGTACTATAATCATTTTTTTTACTGATAACACAAAAGCTCGTACATAGCTACTGGCAAAAAAAAAGAAAATCGAAGGACAAACAGAGAAGAAAACGGTACTGAACTGTTCTACCTAACTACATATAAAAAAAACTGTTTCCAAAACTTTTTACTGATTTCGCTCATCGAGAGCTATAAAAAAAAAGAAAATCAGTTGACAAACACAGAAGCAAAAGGTGCTGAATTTTGTTATCTTGGCCTATTTATACGTATGTAGATAAGCCACCGATTAAATCCACCGAGTCCTTACAGACGTAAAAGATTGTTACTGACTTACACACTTTCGTATTTGTAATATTAGTGGGATTGGGTTACTAGTGCGATGACTTCATCTGTAGAAGACTATCATACGTCAATGCGTAGGTTACCGTTTGATGCCCACTTATTTACTACAATAGAACTTTCATTTGTTTATTTACATACGACCAACAAGCGAAGTCTAGCTTAAACAACTTTAAAATGAAAAATTATAAAAGTAGGAAAGATGCAAAAATTAAAGTTTGAAACTACGTTTAAATATATTTATTTATGTTTTATATGGCTTTAATTTAATCTTACAGACAATGATAAAATCGATACAATAATGCGGTAATAGCGTGTAAGTACTTCTATGATTATTCAAAGTACTTAATAATAAAATAGAACGATTTAGAATATTTATAGGTACATATTACGTATAATAAAATTCTGAGTCGAATCTGTACATTAAATAACTTTTGGAAAATCTTATTGAAATAATCATTATTACCGATACTGAGCCCGTATGTATAGTTTTTTTTTTTACCGACATAAATATAGCCTAAGTTACTCCTTATAACATCACTCATCTGCCAGTGAAAGTCAAAATAGCTCCAGCCGTTTCGGAGATAAGCCGAAACAAACAGATAGATAAACAGATAGAGATACACAGACAACATTTTTAAAAATTGTTTTTTTTTCTTATAAGTACCGTACCTATAAAAATTATTAAAAAACTGTTATTTTGACATTACAAACAGAAACTTCATTTTATTTATTTGAATATCTGTACATATAATAAAAATGTAACTAAGCCGAATGTGTACAATAAATATTTTTTGGAAAATCTTATTGAAATAAACATTATTATCGATACAGAGGTCGAAACTATAAATTTTAGAATTTTTGTCTGTCTGTCTGTTACCGCATCACAGACAAACAAACCACTGGAGAGATTTTGAAGAAATTTAGTATGGTGATAGCTGGTGATCCGGGTCAACATATAGGATACTTTTTACCGCGGGAAAATATCTCATTTTCGAGAAAAAAATACAAAAACTGCAATGTAAGAGTATTCTAATATGTAGAACCTAAGAATTTCGTTTTCGGTCATTTGAACGCGAATATAGATGAAAAACGGTTTTACATTTTATAGTCTCTATATTGAGTAACTACATGAAGTTTAACAAAAGAACCTCAATAAAATCAAATTTAATAAATTAATTATAGTCCAATTTCTTCCACGGGGCGATCACTAATTTGGTATAATAATATTTTAAACTAATTCAAGCCACATTAGATCACATCAGGTCACTTCTACGTTTGCAGGCGGAGTGGGCTGCATCCGGCAATACCATGCAATACTTGCCCACGCGAATAGTAAGTACTGAGTACTGAGTAGTGTATACTTTATTAAAATTGTTGCACTTCGTGGGTTCAAGTAGAGTAACCTGAGCTTTTACATGACTCAAAATAAATTTCGTTACCCATAACAGTATATTATAACATAAATTAAATTTTAGTATCCGTCTATACTCCATTGTTTTCAAATTTAAGTTTCGAAGCTGACATTCTAAAATGTTAAGGTTTACAAATGGCAACAAAACTTTAGTTTAATTACTCACAAAGCAAAAAAAAACAAATATTTAAGGGCGCACCGAGGCAATTACGCAATAATTGCGTTCGTTTGATCCCTTGCTGTATTGTTATTAGTAAAACTTTAATTATGCAATTAATATGTAGGATATATAAGGATTTATTCTATAAATCTTACACTTTAGAAACACGATTACTTGTAGTTTCCTCGATAGAAAAAAAATCCAAAATGATCTCTAAAAACAATATAAACCCTTAGTGCGGCGTACATAATTCAACGATGTTCATCACTTTTTTAATAATAACAAAACTATACGTTTTCTATATCATTATATATACACTTTACATTTTCAAAATGTGTATTTGTTTTAATATTACGAAGGAATAAAATAAAAAAATATACCTATATTCGCACGCGTTCCGACTATCCTAGACCCCCCCCTCCCCCTCCCTCCCCCTTGCCCGCTGTCGTCCTACTAAAATAAAAAGCTCGGTGCCCTCTTAAAGAAGTTCTTAGCAGTAAAACAGGCGGCAGAAACAACTTGAGTTATCTAATTTATTGATTACATTATCCACACGTTAATGTATTACAATATATCAATGGGACGATTATTTGATTACTTTTACCCCATTAACATAATCGTGGCTAACAAGCCTTTCCGGTCCGGATTTGAACCGACACCCACAAACTCCTACGATACAATTATTCAGCACAATGATCTTAGGTGAATCATCCACTTAAAGATCATTCATATCAGCTATATAAAAAAAATTAGCTTTTCTTTTGTTTTTTTTTTTATTTTTTTTATTTGTTGTTGTTATATAAACAAACTTTTTGTAAGGAAGGTATCTTTCAATATTCAACGGGATGGAATTTCGAAGTATAATATAAAATTCATGAATAAAAACTCCTTAACTTAGTTTACTACATAAATTGTATAAAAATATCTGTACTTAATAAAAGTTAATTAAAAAAATAGACACAAAATAAAAAAGAAATCGTTTAAGATTACATTCTAAAATGTCTAACAGCACAATATTGTGAAAAAATATTCCAATAGCTTTTAGAGTAAAATTTGTACTATATAGCTCCATAATGGCGATGGCACACGAGCTTTATCTAAAAATGCAGTTCATTTAACTTAGATTCCAGTTAAAACAAACGTTTAGCGTAGTTAATGCCACACAGTTTACTCAGCCAACGTGATGTAACAAATATGCCGTATATGAACCAAGACTTAACTTTTAAACATAAATTACTGTACAATACAAATCTCTATATTAAATGTGTAGATTAGAAAGTTTAATCTGTTTGTTAGTTAAAAATAATGATTTTTAAACTACCAATTTTATTTTAAAAGTATTCATGCATTTCACGTGCCCATACAAAAGAATTAACGTTGCATCCAACTTTATATTGAAATTTGAAACTATCGACTCACCCAGCTTCGCTCAGGTTCGTCGCTAGGTTCGTGCCCCATACAAAATTTTATCCCAATTTTCACCCCTTGAAGCGGTGATTTCCAGAATAAAAAATATCCTACGTTCTTCCCAGGGTCTTAAACTATCTTGTTACCAAATTCCATCTAAATCGGTCCTGTAGTTTTTTAAGTTTATTCGTTACAAACATACAAAAATACAAATCTTTCCTCATTAAAATAGTAGTGTACATAGCGATAGTCGTTGCTTCATTCAGAGCCTATTTACACTGCACGATTTTTAGTAACTCTTTACAATACATTATCTTAAGACCTCATGCAGTACATCAAGTGATTTGCGGATAAAGAGTAAATACTCCGTAACAGAAAAACTCAAAATTACTATTTTAGCAAGACTCACGACTCGAACCCATGATCTCCCATAATGCAGTGGCATTCTAGCTACTATACCAATGAGGCAGTACATACAAACATAACTGTCAGGGTTTATTTACATAATAATAGAAGCATTACAAATAACGAACGAGCAATATTAGAACTATTACTTAATAGCGCGCGGCGCCTCAAAACCATTCGTCATATGTCGGGGAATCCGGAAGTTTCGCAGTGTCTAATAATATGTCGTCTCATGCTCTGGGATATGTTTAGAGCATTATAGAGTATTTAGATAAGACTCCTGTTACTTGTATATATAGTAGGTGTATGAGGTTGTGGATGTTTGTAACCTAATCACCATATCTTGTATTTAAATTCAAATTGCTTTACTAAATACTAAGGACTCACCCTCGCTTCGCTCGGGTTCGTCCCTAGGTTAGTTTTAATTTTTTTGAGTAGAACCCTAATTCTTTTTTCTTTTTCTGAAATTAAAGTAGCCTAAGTTACTCCCTATAACATCAGCTATCTTCCAGTGAAAGTCCTGTCAAAATTAGTCCAGCCGTTTTAGATATTATCCGGAACAAACAGACAGATAGACAGACAGACAGACAGACAGACAAACAAACAGACAAAAATATTAAAAATTGTGTTTTTCTTATAAGTACCGCATACAATTTCATATACATTTAGTAAAAAGCCATTATTTTGACATTACAAACAGACACTTCAATTTTATTTATCTGTATAGATGGGAAACATCAAAATGTCCGCGAAAAAATCCGAAAAGATATTTTTATTTATATTAACGTAAATACGTACATGTAGTACGAAAAATATTCACGTAAATCTTAGAAATCTACGCTTCACAAACTACGTGTTCACATAAAAAGTGGACTAGTACCAAAATTTTACACTTACTCTAAAATCTCCGGCTATGCAACAATGTACAATACACATGGAACATCAAAGCTGTAACTGTGACTGGAAGTTCCATTTTATATGTGCATAATTAAAGCTATATTCATTATTTTTTTAGAAAACCAAAAAGATAAATACTGTTACCTATAATCCCACAAACTTTATCACCACTCTAGGCGGAAGTTACAAAAGTTATCATTTAGTCATTGTATGATGATGATGATGTTCTCCTAGCCGATTCCGGCCACGACGGCCAATCTCATTGAGATTAGCCAACTGCGCAGGAGATATTATAGTGCTCAAGTGTACGCGCAGACACAAGTGCACTCTCTATTCCTATCACTCTCATACTCCGGTGGGACGACCACTCGACACGACCGGTGAGAGTTAAGGCGCAGGACCGACGGCTTTACGTGCTCTCCGAGGTACGGGTGTGAAACACCGCCAACTTCCCAACTCCGGGCTGTTACTGAGGCTTAATATACAGAAAGACTCAATAACTAAACTTGGCCCGACCCGGGACTCGAACCCAGGACTTCCGGGTGTGCAGCCGTACATGCCACTACACCACCGAGGCAGTTAGTCATTGTATATATATTTTATTAGGCAATGATAGCCCAGTGGTAAAGCGCTCGCTTGGGAATCCGAGTGAAGCGGGTTCAAGTTCCGGTTTTGCACCTCAGATATTTTCATGTGCGAATCCTTTCCATGATTACCAATTGTCTTACGGCGAAGGAAAAACGTTGTGAGTAAACTTGCATGTCTGAGAGAACCTAGTAAGTTGTCGAAAGTCATGTGAAGACTGCCAACCCGCACTTGGTCAGCGTGGTTGACTTTAGCTTGATCCCCCTAATATCTTGTCGCCGCTAAACTGTAAACTATATTTTAGTAGCAAAATGATTAATTATAGAAATAAGTTTTTATTGATAATTTTATTTTAAGCCCAGCTTTAAGTTTTTTGTGGACTAATCTTAAAATACTTAGTAGTGGTGTGTTTTAAATTGATGAAAAGCATGTCGGGTGACGTCTTTTAACTCAACTTCTAACTAAATCGGCGGAAAAGATTACCACAAAAGATTTAATGAGCGACATGACAGAAGGCGATTCTAGTCAATGTACTGTTATTTACGACACAAAAATGCACAAGTTCGAGTTCAAATTGGAATACGGATTTAATTTAGATATCAGCATAAAGTAGATACTGCTAAGAATCTCAACAGTTGTTCTTTTAAAATATTTTTGTATACAATATTAGTTCACGACAGGGTAAATATTTATGGTAGACAATAGTAATTATATCCAAACTAGCAGAACCCGCGGCTTCGCTCACACTAAAACTGCAATTTTTTTTAAAAAAGTTAGTCTCATACAAACTTTCATCCCCTATTTAACCCCCTTATACGATGAATTTCGAAAAATGCTAAACCACGTATTTATTTAATTTTATTGAAGAGCATTAATACTAAGTTTCAAGTAATTCTAATCATAAATATTTTTTTAGATTCTATTATAACGTGTTTTCCCGTGGGAATTAGATAAACTTCCGCGGTAAAAAGTAGCCTATGTCACTCTGCAGCTCATCAACTATCTCCACACAAAAAATCACGCCAACCGGTCACTCTGTTTCGACGTGAAAGAATAACAAACAAACAAACACACTTTCAAATTTATAATATTAAGTATGGATAACATTCACATATCAAAACGGATATAAAACCAATTAAAGTTCTAGGTAACCGGTTAATTTCGGCGAGTTAACTACCTAGATATGAGCACTCCTGATAAGATGTGACGGCGCTTTTTCTTTTACTAACGGTCCGTATCTGATACATATCAGCAAGAACAAAGCAATGAGATGTCATGTCCGATATCGAAGAGTAGACATTGATAGAGGCTTGTTAAAAGCGTCAAGTTGCGAGATTAAATGAGGACATTAATTCAAAAGCCTTTAAAAGCTTTTCAAAACTTTCCATCAACACAGATTTACACGTGTATTTAGTACAGTAAACATCTTTAAAATAAGAAACCAACGTACATATAATGAATATTACGTAAAATATATATTTCTCAAAATATTGTAAGTTATCATATCAAGACTTGTTGTAATAGGAATCAAAAAGTTGTCCTAGTAAATAATATTAATCTATAGAGTTAATAGTAAAAATATTTCTTTTATCTGCATCCGTTTTGTGCAAATATAATAAATCAATGAAATATCGTAGAATAGTTGTAAAAAAAAATTATCCATTATATAATATTCATCGATACCTATAGTAAATACTTTTAATCGACCATTATCAGCATTCAATAAGTAGTAGTTTCGATGTAACATTGTAAAGAAAATAAAATAAACATAGCCTCTGATTTTCGGTGACCTGTGTTTTATCACGAAATAAGAGCGAATCCGGTTGGCAACTTGATCGCATATAGCATTCGTAGCTTTGACTTTAGGGGTCCTGAGATTTGAAACCTAGAATGGAATATTAAATATATAGATAAAGAGTTTTTCGTTTGTTTGTACTGAATAGGTTCCAAAACTAATGAACCGATTTAAATGAAATTTGGTAAGAAGATAGTTTTAGACTCTGGAAAGGACATAGGATAGTTTTTATACCGGTTATCATCCTTTAAGGGTGCGAAAATGGGGATGAAAGTTTGTATGGAGAAGTAACCTAGGGACGAACCGGAGCAAAGCGAGGGTGAGTCGCTAGTTTATAATAAACTTATCGCAAAAATGACAAATGAAACTGTCGCAATCAACTTTGCAAGTAAATAACGTAAGACGTAATTTTAATTTTATACTGACTCAAGCAAAGTAATAGTTAATATATGTACAATTACAAGTACAGCACATTTACCTATATTTTGTTCTATATTGAATTAATGTTTGTTTGTATATTGAAGAGAATCTCGGAAACTACTGAACCAATTTTCAGAAAACTTTAAATAGAAGCACTATGTTAGAGTAACATAGACTATTTTTATCGTTACACCACGTCAGTAGAGCCGCAGGCGAAAGAAGAAAAAGCTGTTATGATAATTTCAATATTAGGGAAATTATAATATTTATTTTATTAGGATAAAACTGATATTTATCAACAATAATTATAGCATAAATTATGATAAAAGGTTTACTGCCAGTGAAAGTGTCACAAAAAGCATGGAATGAGGGTGTTGTCTTAGACTGAGATATTAGATTAGAAGTCCATATAAAGTGAAAACTTTTGTGTTACTGTAAAAAGAAGGATGTATTCAATTCTATTACATTTTTTTTATTGCTTTGCGTGTAATGTTACGCGATATTTTCACCAATTGAATCGATTTTCAAAAAAAAATTATCAATAAATAGAATACACCCCACAAGAACGGTCCTTTAAACCATAAATTAAAAAAAAAAAAAGATCTTATGTAAGTAACCAAAAAAGAACTCTAACACTAAGAAAAAAAAACTTGTTAAAAAAATAATGTTATTTTTTAGTTGATTCAATAAGGAAGAAAGCCCTTAAAAACAACTGTACTTTCAAACGAACGCTATACAGAACTTTCATCATCACAAACATGTCGACCGCCGGCAGCCAGAGCATTTTTTCAACGTAATCGATTGCCGAAATTAATTATTATGCATACTGAACAGTGTTATCAGCAAAAAATCCGATAACCCAGCGGTTACCAACCTCTGCGCCGGATCGGTGTCACTTAGGAACTAGTGCCTGGTTTTGCTATCGTGTAGGCATTGAGACGGTTTTAAAATTAATCTGGCAACTACGTGAATTGACTCATCTTGTCTTATTTATACAAGATCCTGGCCTTTTACATCGTTATGTTCTGATTAAATTTTTCCACAACGATCACTGAGATGCTTAATAATGTATGTATATTATGTATTAAGACGACAGTTGGAAGAACCATCGCTTGGTTGAATATATCATCGATAAATTTTGTTAATTTTTTTTAGAATTTTAATGTACTCGTATAAACGTTTTTAGTGTTATCCAAATCATCGTATAATTTTTTGAAAACACCGTCTTTTAAAACTCAACTAACTAACTAAACTGAAACTGTACTGCGATTATTTGCTGTAAAGCATTCAAAATGCGAAAAAATCTGAAAAAAGATTCTTATTTATCCGTATGTATGTATTTATATCTTTTTCCTGCCAATTTTCCAAATTCCTCTTCCCTATTACTCGTCATCTCATCATCACACCTTTCTCTTTCAAGTCTTGTCTCACAGAATCTACATTCATTTCCATCACTCTTCTCGTCACATGCGTTTCATCCCTCCTTCATATCTCCATACCAACATACAATTAGACGATTTCCTTTCAATATGTACATATATATATATATATATATATATATATATATATATATATATATATATATATATATATATATATATGTAGGTAAGTATATTTTGTAAGTACGAGTAATACATGCATTTAGCTCTACCAGGTGCACCAGTTAACCCAGACGAGATTACTCATCTCGGAAACAAACTCTAAGACACAAAACAAAATAATCCCACGCCAATAAAACCTGACAAATTTAATAACACATTTCCTATACAATAATTATCCAATTTCATTCGCTAAGCGGATGCTTTTATGTAAGATACGTTATTTTATAGTAAAAACTGTACATCGTGTAGTTTGCACCAGACCTACTAAATAAACTAAACAGCACAGTAATGATATGAATGCTATCTTACTTACTACTATGTAGGTCCTAGGTTCGATCGTGTACGACGTAATACTTACACTTAAGTGTTACGTAAAAGTTTGTCTCTTTTTAATTCAAACGGAAACACGCTTAGAATAGTTACCGAGTACGCATCGCTTAGAATACAGGGGAAAATACAAGACAGTGTGATGATTCATCTATATATTACATATACCTTACTGATTGATTCATCAACAATCAAACTTTTAGGCTCTAAATAACTTAACTTAATTATTGAAAATTGCCTTGACACTACTAACAAAGATAACTACAAAAAATATTTTGTTAAATATAACCCCCTGAATGTCGAAAAATAGTGACTAAATTCGATGTAAATCGATATTCATCAGATAAAATCAATTTTACTTAATACTTAAAACTTAAAATATACACTCTTTAACACATGCTTGTTTACATTTCACATTTATTTTATCTAATATTTTCAGTATTTTCCAGGAAAGCACCCACCGCTTGTTACTTGTAGATTTTTAATTGTTTAATTAATTAAGTTGAGGTGAGCGCTAAATAAATATTAATATTTTTTTTATGGAATGGGTTATAATTACAGAGGAAGTAATTATGGCATATTTTGAATAAACACCATCGATAATGGGCTTTGTTATCAAAAGACCCATTCGAAGCGTAACTATTTTAATTTTACCAACATTATTGAGGTTATATTTAATTAACTAAAAACATACAAAAGCCAATAACCTTAAAATATGAATAAACTGACTGACTTTTATAAAGTATATGTATACAATATACAGTATAAAAAAATATATAGTGACTTTCGTCATATTAAAAATTATATCAAAATGTTCATCTCGTCCGCGTCATAAAAACGTAAATACGTACAATCAGTTGAATTTTTTTAATAAATTCAAATATAAATACATGTAGAGAGTACATAAAAAGAATGCGTTTTGAATGCATAACGCCATCCTATTGACAGGTTGTATGACGCAACTATCCGTCGAAGTAATGCCAAGGCCCGAGTCGTTGACCGCCGGCATCTCAGTTAATTAGTAACCCCATATAAACGTGGATTATTCCGGACACCTCGTGAACGGCTGTGATTTTTTGCTAAGTATATTGGGGATATATGAGAAGTTCGCGAGAGGACAATGTTGCTACCTTGTATGGGAGTATTTTTTGCTCTACGGTGTGTATGTACAATACGTTTTTATGGTAAAAACGACGTTAAAAATGTTGTTTTTGTTCACAACATTATTAAGCGCCATACCCTAGCTGCGCTTGCGTTCCTAGGTCCCTAACAGTAGCCTATGTGTTAATCGAAATCAATATCTATTTGTGTACTAAATTTCATCCAAATCTGTCCAACCGTTTCAAAGTGATGGAGCAACAAACATTCACAATCACACAGACAAATAGCATAAATAATAGTTTGATAAAACCAATATTTACTTTCAATGAACTCTAATCAATTTAATCTAAGCTTAGACCACCCAGACCAAACGAAAGCCAATTGCGCAAGTCCGCCCAAAACAATATGTGTGGTCACCACGTTAATCCGTCTTAATCAGTCTCTGCCACAGCGTTTACCCTGTTCATTTATTATGCAATTATATGCGTACTACATATCTACGGGCAACCGATCCAAGTGTCGCGAGACCGAGGCTTAATGGATAGGACATCTAGATATTCCTCTACAAATATTAAATCTATGCCCAATTTGTTACATTTAGATATGTTAAAATTTTATAGTTTATTGGACTAGGATTGTATTCAGCTCTTTTTAATGCCCCACTGCTGGGCACGGATCTCCCTTTAATACGAGGAGATCAGGCCATAATCAACCACGCTGGTCAAGTGCGAGTTGGCGGACTTCACATCTCTTTCGAAAACTTGCTAAATTAAAACTTGGACTACGATTATAAATGAGCAAGTATGTATCTATGTATGTATGTTTATATGTAAGCACATAGATAGACTTGAATTCATACATAGCCCAAGCAAAGGGAGGGTCGATCATTAGAATTAATAAAACTATCGAATAATATGAATAAAGTATCTCTTTGCTATGCATCTGTAAAAAAAAGGCGTAAAGGTGAAGTAATTCATCATAAAACTAACATCTTGACGTTCCTAAATAATATGTAATATTATGAAACTCCAGCCCAAATCTTTTTTTAAGCAAAAATCGCCACAATCCAGTCCTCCATGCTGTATGTACAAAATGAGTATAAACCAAATATGTATAATTTCTACAAAGTATAATAGCTCTGTGAATGAATATTGTCATTAAATAACTTTTCGGATTCAGATCAAGAAATAATTCAGATAAAAAATATATCAATGTTAACTTTTAATTTCATCATCTTTATATCATCTTATACCTAATTAGAATATTTTTAAAATAATTTAGGCGCGATGGCACTTTGAAGTGCGGTATATGCATTATGGTATTAAAGTTGTCAAATAACATTCTCGAGATGTCATTTACAATCTACCATGTGTGTCCGAACTAATATTTGGAATCGATGGGTTTTTAATTAAGCTCTCTCCTGGATATATGTAGAAATGTTTGTCATTCATGTTACGAGTATGTCAGTTAAGTTCCCATCATTAGGCAGTATTATGCGATTAAAGGGAGTAAGTTAAGAAAAAGATTTTTTTTTCTTCTTAGAATTAGATAACAGGCACATTATTTACAAAGCACTCGATATTAAAAGCATGTTACTAAGATAAGTTGCGTTAATCGTAACAAGTTTATAACAAACTTCCTTCCCTCCGGTTAGAAAAAGTTTCCTCAATCTGCGCGACACAGATGATACAACCCAAAATTAATATCTTGCAATTCATAGAGTATATAGATCAAAGACACATTCATATTTATTTTTATGTAGCCAAAGTGGTTAAATATTTAAAATGGGTATTAATACTTAGTTTAAAATGATAATAATAAAAAGAAAAAAAAAACAGTAAACAAATACAAAAAGCAGGAAATACTATTAAATTTTCATCGTATCGTCATTATAATAATTTAACAACCTCGATACAAAATTGAATTGTTGTATATTATGATCTACTTGAGAATGAATAATAAAAATATTTACAAACATATGTAAAAATAAAAAAAAAAAACAAACAAGTGTCTCTGTTCATTTTTGCACTATGATCAAGTTAGGCACCATCTTTAGACTTAGCTATGACGTACATGCATTATAACCTCTATAGATATTTGTAATACGAACTAAACCCTCTTGTAATCGGTAAGTACAGACGACAGAATGGCGATTTATTGCTAACCGGTTCCAAGATTATTCCCTGTTATTCAATATTCTCCATCTGTTTTCTTAGAAGTTGGAGAACAAGGAATTTTTGGTATCTATATTTATTTGCAACTCCAAACCCTTATGAGCACGCACGTCTTTGTGTTATAATTAAATGCAATTCTTTATTATGTAGTATCCAGACAATTCTGATACCAGGCTTGTATGGATCGAAAAGGTTCAGCATTTGATTTCAAG
Organism: Brenthis hecate; assembly: GCA_951806755.1. NCBI lineage: Eukaryota > Metazoa > Arthropoda > Insecta > Lepidoptera > Nymphalidae > Brenthis > Brenthis hecate. The sequence continues at coordinate 22,375,327 of OX638250.1, forward strand.
CTAGTCTATTAAATAAACGTTTAATAAAATTACTTTAACATTGAGAGTAATTACTGTACATTTTATATTTATTGTATCTATATATAAACACAAAAAAAAAGAATCATGGAAACCGGTTATATAACGACAACGACATTGCGTAACACCTCTTTTTTTAGGGTTCCATACCCGAAAGGTGCCAACGGAACTCTAGTAGGAACTACACCTCCGCGGTCCGTCCGTCCGCCCCTTAGAGGATCGTATGAACCGTAGTAGGTAGACAGTTGAATTTTCATTATGAATTTCCATTGCCGCTATAACAAAAAACAATAAATAAAAATACAAGAAACATTTTTTTTCGTTCGTAATCGAACATCGAATTTAATATACCACATACATAAAGTAAAAGTCATATTAATAAAAAGTACATTTACGATGGTACGGAACCCTTCGTGTGCGAATTCAACTCGCACTTGACCGATTTTTTAAGTTATTCAAAAATCCCTTTAGTTAATCTATACTAATATAATAAAGAGGTAAAGTTTGTATCGTATGTATAGTAATCTCTGGATCTACTAAACCGATTTAGATGAAATTTGGTAAGAACATAGTTTGAGACCCTGGGAAGGACATAGGATACTTTTTATCCGGGAAACATCCCTTATAGAGGTGAAAATTAACATAGAAACGAACCCGAGCAAAGCGAGGGTGTGTCGCTACTTTAATAATAAATCTATTACACGACAAGACAATTCAATACCTTTTTCTCCTCTGTTAGTCAGCCGACTTCCTTTTTTTGTATAGTTAGTATTGACAAGCTTTAGAGTTATTAATAAAAAATTTAGGAATGTTAACTTTATTTTATATCTACAGATTGGAAAATTCAATTCACATAGGTATGTTTTCCTTAAATTTTCAATAATTATTCGTATTTCGTATTCGAATATAATAATTCGTATTTCGACTACTGGGTGCTACATCTATAAATATAATAAAATTGTAACTAAGCCGAATCTGTACATTAAATATTTTTTTGGAAAATCTTATTGAAACAAACATTATTATCGATACAGAGGCCGAATCTATAGTTTTTGTCTGTCTGTCTGTTACTGCATCAGAGAAAAACCACTGGAGGGATTTTGATGAAATTTCGTATGGTGATAGCTGGTTATCCAGATTAACATACTATAGGATAGTTTTTACCGCGGGAAAACGTCTCATTTCTCAGAAAAAATACAAAAACTGCAATGTGAGAGTCTACTAATATGTAAAACCTAAGAATTTGGTTTTTGGTCATCTAAACGCGGGCGAAGCCGCGGGCAATGCTAGTTATTTATAATAAAATACATACATAATATATACTTAGTCTATGATCCTTTTTTGCAATCTGTGCATAACATACAGCCAGGAACGTGAACAAATTGTGTTTATTTAATGTTTTCGCCTTTGTGCAGGTAAATTATGTTATATTAGCTTTATTGTATCTACATAATGGCAACGTTAATACGTATTTTTATTTGATGCACGTCTATGCCTTTTCAACTATATATATATATATGTTTTTTCCCTTCCTTTCATACAAATGGTATAAAACATAGAATATTATTCGATTTATACATAAACTAGCAGAACATGCGGCTTCGCTCGGACTAAAACTACAAAAAAACTTCTAAAAAGCCAGGTTTTATACAAATTTTTATCCCCTGTTTTACCTCTTTATAGGATGAATTTAGAAAAATGCTAAAACACGCAGGTATTTATTTAATTGTATTGAAGAACATTAATACTGAGTTTCAAGTAATTCTGATCATAAATATTTTTTTGGGTTGTGTTATAACGTGTTTAGATGATCTTACGCGGTAAAAAGTAGCCTATGTCACTCTCCAGCCCTCCAACTATCTCTACACAAAAAATCACGCCAATCTGCTACTCTGTTTAGACGCGAAAAAAGGACAAACAAATAATCAAACAAACACACTTTCACAGTTATAATATAAAAATATTATTGTAGTAGTAGGTATTAGTATGGATAACGTGCTCGTAACGAGATTATTTTTCCATTTTATTTCATAAACAGAATTAACACGTATTAGAAGCTAAAAGGATAATAATTTACACTAAGCATTTTTGTTTTATTAAATATTTACTTTTAAACGTTGATTTTGTTAAATCGCTTTTTATGAGGTAAATGGTGTGTTTTGATGGCTATCAAGGCAACGTGTTTTTGCTACAAGATGTATATCATGAGATTCTGACTGGTGCACGTTATTTATGATTAATATTCATTTGTTTCATTTTCCAAGTGCATAAAACTTGCATAATAATATTTTATTAACATTACTAAGATCATTTTAATTTTACAATTCCCGTTAAAATTATAGAGAATTTTTTATTGTTAACAATCTCTACAATAGAAAACCGCTCGATAATTGAGGAGTACGGTGCATTTTATTATAAACTAGCATTTTCTCGCGGGTTCGCATGCGTCTTTTAATTTTGTAGAATTACTCCTCTCGTAGGCCTAAGGGTGATGTAGATACCATTATCTTAGGTAGTTTTCCTCAATAAATGGGCAAACGCAAAAAAAATACTTTTAAAATCAGACTTTTAGATCCAGATATTACGCGCTCAAACAAACAAACTCTTCGGCTTTATATACATACAATTAGTATATAATATATAAATTTACTAACTTTATTATTATATCACACATCACTTTTAAACACAACTTACCATTTTACCACCAATGGTAATCAAACCAAGGAAAGTGAAAAAAGGTGCAGTGCAGTGGTAATCACTATGCCCCTACCTATATTGTACGTAAGCTAGTTTTGGAAAAAAAAATACTTTTATATTTTTACCCATATTACCTTATTTTTAATAGATCTAATTTATAAGCTTTTCATGTGCGCTTACTTTAGGAACAGAGCGAAGATTCAAGCCCGGTCTGTGCACCTTTGAGATTTTCATTTGCTGACCTCATACCCAACACGATTGCTATTTGCTAATTAATACATTGCAAGAAAAACATCCTGAGGTAGGCCCTCGTGCTGCAGTATAGCTCTAACCTAAAGTGATTCTCTCCTATTGAGGATAGATTCAGACCCAGTTGTAGGAAATCGTCATTATATCTAGTATTTCCCCAAGATATGAGTCTATTGTAATAAAGTCATTCAGAGACGTGCCTTTAATATTAAACCAGACCATTTCTGATCATTATTTAAATTCGTATTTGAAGAACCAAATCAAGGCCAGTATATTATAGATACATAGTATAAACTTAATTTTAACATGACACAAAGTGAAGTTAAAGAATGCCTTCAAATGACATCACTCGACGGATGTTGCCCAATTCGGAACGGAAGCAGATCGCTCCCTCATGCAGCGAACGTACATTTTGCCCTTCACCTTACAATGTCTGGGTTCTATGACCCTAAATCTCGAATTTGCATATTGATAAAACATACGAAGGATGTTGAGATTTTGACTGCAATTCTGAATAGCTTGCCCCAGACACGGCTGCTTTGTGACTAAACATGCTCTCATTATAAATTATTCATACGAATTTTCAAAGGAAAGACAACACTTTCTTACCTTTTATTAAGTTATACTTTATTATGATGCTAGTAACTAATGTTTTTTTTTTATTGACTGATAAGGTCCAAACTCGCTACCACATAGTAAGTAATTCAATATAGATTAGCTATCCCGTCAGGCCGTCTACTAATAATTCTTATATGGAAATGGCAGCTGCATACATATTAATATAACCTAAATAAATCTTATATCTAATCCGGTATCCTGTAGAAAGGCGTGGGAAAGCATCAAATGCACTACATCACTTAAAAAAACTAAACTATTAATTAAAATCTCGTAAGAAATTGTAAGTCATATTATGTCATCAAGTATTAGTGCTCTATTCTGAATATAGCAGGTTCGATAATCAGTTTAGATAAATTTTACAGAACGGTAAAAACTTTTCTTATGTCATTAAGAATAAGATTGAAGCTTTGACCATACAGTCTAACCTATAAGCGTGAGGGTCACAATTAACAAATGTCACGTACAATAGAGATGGAAACCAATGGGATGAATAAGATTACGGTTGAAACAGCTTATTTATTTATAAAACAATGCTTGATCAACAAATATTTTTATTAGCTACTAGCGACTCACACTCGCTTCGCTTGGGTACGTCCCTAGATTGATTCCTCATACAAGCTTTCATCCCCATTGTCACCCCCTTAAGGGATGATTTCCGGAATAAAAAAATATCATATGTCCATTCCAGGGTCTCAAACTATCTTTTTACCAAATTTCATCTAAATCAATCCGGTAGTTTTTGAGTTTATTCGTTACAAACATACAGAAATACAAATCATTCCTCTTTTAATAGTATAAGTAGAAATATAGTAGTAAGACTTAACTTCGGGACACTCGGGTGCGTCCCTGGGTACCTTAACGGTAGGCTATGTGTTACTCCAGTATCTATGCACTCAACATCCGAATCTATCAAGCCGTTTCGGTGTAAAGTAGTAACAAACATCCATACGCACGTGCGCACGCGCACAAACAGAAATTTTCCATTTAAAATCGTACCTCAGTACCAAAGCTTGCTCGCCCAAGCGAAGCAGGGGTAAGTCGCTTGTTTATAATAATAGTAGAAGATTAATAGCATTAAAATTTTATGACTTGTAACTATCTATACATATATATAATAAAAGTCTAACAGATTTCTGTCTGTGCATAATAGATATCACTACATAGTATAAAACAAAGTTGCTTTCTCTGTCTCTATATCGCTATGTATGCTTAAATCTTTAAAATTACGCAACGGATTTTGATGTGGTTTTTTAATAGATAGATTGATTCAAAAGGAAGGTTTTATATAATTTTAGTTAGTATATAATTTGTTAAGTTTTTGTATACATTGGCTAAAATATAACGATATTTGTTGGAGGTGTCGGAAAAAATAAGATGTCTGGGAGTTTTCAACGAAAACGCTGCCTAAACCCTTTGAGATATAACAAAATTTTGTATGATGGAATTGTGTATCTTATATAGGTCTACAGAAAAGTCCGCGATGGTATATGTCTATATCTTAAGCTTATCTTCTTCTACTATATCCATTTTAATTTAAAACGTACCTAGGGACGAACCCGAGCGAAGCGAGGGTGAGTCGCTAGTTTGACTTTAACTATTAACTTTATTGACGCAATAGAACCCAAAGCAGTGATTTTTTGAATTTATATCTGTTTGTCTGTGCATTCGGGCGTGCTAATCTCAAAAACGGCTTAACCGATTTGGGTGTGGTTTCCACTAATATATTGTAGTAAACTACACTTTACATTTAGTATTTGTTTTCGGGTCATAAATATAAAAGTTATGTCAATTTATACAATCACCTAGTCTAGATTAAGGTCGTTTGGGCCTTTATATTTTCACCTTACAAATACTAAATTGTATATATACTATTGTAATGTAAATAAGACTTGTCCTGAAATCACTTTTGATTTCAGTGGTCCGGTCAACTACGCGCTATGCTAATATATACACATTTTATACCGCTATTAGCCGGTTCCGGAAAGTATTGCGTAAATTATGATTTAAGGACAGTGGACGAACGCATTTATAAGCGATGCTAAGACATTTTTAATTTAAGTTTAGTAATAATTCATTAATAATAATATTTGGTTAATATAAATATATTGTGAAAATATATAATAAAAGAACGTTACAATTTAAGTTTTCAATGAAATTTTAGTTGAATTGCTATCGCATCATCAAGTTCTAAATACTTGATAATATGTCATGATGATGATGATGATGTTCTCTTAGCCGATTCCGGCCACGGCGGCCAATCTCATTGAGACTAGCTAACTGCGGAGGAGATATTATAGTGCACAAGTGTACGCGCAGACACAAGTGCACTCTCTATTCCTGTCACTCTCATACTCCGGTGGGACGACTGCTCGACACGACCAGTGAGACTTAAGGCACACGAACGACGGCTTTACGTGCTCTCCGAGGCACAGGGGCGAAACACCGCCAACTTCCCAACTCCGGGCTGTTACTGAGACATACAGAAAGACTTAATAACTAAACTTGACCCGACGCAGGACTCGAACCCAGGACCTCTGAGTGTGCAGCCGTATATGTTAGCCACTACACCACCGAGGCGATATGTCATATTATGTGAGCGAAGTCGCAGGAGAACACTAGTAAATATTCATATAACACCCGATAGCTCTTCAATCCTAAGATATAAATCTTCTAAGAAAATATATATTTGCGCTCGCGGTCTGACGGCTATGCGTTCTTATTAGTTCTTTAAAGTGTTATGTTTACGAAGAACCCAGACGTGTTTACTTTGACACGATTTTCAGTATTTAGTGTATTATAACATTAGCACTACACGTTAAATAAACTTTGGGATGTCGAGCCTTAACATATCCTATACGTTACGTAATTATGATGTAAAGTGTGTTCTGTGGCTTGTGTGATTGACTGCTTGGTTAGTATAGTGGTTATCACGTTTACTGGTTATGTACTGGGTTCGAGTCCTACTTCTACTCAATTAGCTATTTGGAGGTGGTAGTACACCACACAATGCTATCACTGTCTATTGGGTGGAAAATAGCAGGTTCCATTTGCTCTTATTGGATTTATATTGATCATCCATCCTATGTTAGTTTTATAAGGCCGCAGAAAAAATATACGTAAAATTAATGTTCTAAAACTCATAATGTGTATAAAATGGAGACATTTAATTAGGTTGAGACTTTAAGAAAATGATTTGTGAAATATAGTCTTCAGTGTAAGCAATTAATTATCGTTTGTAAATAATAGTATCGAGTTAAGTATATAATGAAATCTATTATTATATGTTTGATATTTCCTTTTATTATTATTCATTTGCGTTGCAACCTTATAATAGTAATAGGTATCTATAGTAAATGAAAACCCCCGTTCAGTTATTTTTTACTTTTTAGTTTTTTTTAAATCGGTTTTTTTAATTACTTTTTTAAAGTTAATCTTAATATATAAAAACCTTGATATATTCTAAATATTAAAAGCTATAGCATAAAGGCTCTACTACTAAAGTGGAGCGCATAAAGTAATAAAACTGAAGCCGTACAATCTTTATCAGTGCGTGCATGCTTCTTGAATGTTCAAATCGAACCGTATTTTTTGCATTCAATAAAATACCATTTAAAGCGTCAATCACTATGTTCTTCACACTCTGTGTGAGACTAAAACTTATTGTCACCTTAAAGCTTATTTGTTCAAACTACCAATACTTTTTTTACTTTACAGTAGAGAAATTCTTTCCTCCATTTAAAAAAAAAAAAGCTTTATTTCTAAGACTAAAATACATATATAGATGAAATTCTTTTCGGTTTTAATAAAGTAAAATAAATATGTTGGGACATTAACACACAGCACCATCTAGTTCCATGGTAATAAGCTACGAGGCTTGTGTTATGGATACCAGATAGTTGATACGCTACACATATATAACTTTCAATACATACATACATACATACATATTATCAATATAAATACCCATGACTGGAGCACAGACATTCATGTTCATCACACAAATCAATGCCCCAAGCAGGACTCGAACCCGCGACCGCTGGCACAGCAAGTAGAGTCACTACAAATTGAACCAAACGTGTCGTCAAGTGTCGACAAAATGTGTATTTAATACCAATAGAATTGGCATTTAAAAGTCAATAATTCTGCATTAAAAAGACTTTGGTTGTATGGACAAATACAGCACTGAGACAATGATATATAAGTATACTGCTACTTTACTACGACTACATCAATAGAAGAGGCCAACAGTAAGTTACTCCAATAAGCCCTGTATTTCCACCGCATTGGTAGAGCTTCCCGTCTTAAGTAGAATGGAAATCCAATTTAATTGTTTTGCGGTAACCGTACATGCACTCTAAACAGCTACAACTAAAGAGTTGTTACATTTAAACTAATCCTTTATATGTGGGTTGAATTACTCATAAAACTTGTGTTTAAAATATATTTTGAACTGGCTTTATTTATTTTGTATTTGTGACGAGTTAAAGTTCAAAATTAGTAATTAAATAAAAATTTGGTAATAATAAAAACATGTGCCGTATATTAAATTATATAAGTATACTAGGGACTCACCTTCGCTCCGCTCGCGTTAGTCCCTACTTACGTTTTTTACTAACGTTTAGTATAGATTTCTCAGAGATGAAATATTTTCCCACAGTAAAAAGTATCCTATATGTTGACCCGGATAAGCTATCATTATATTAAATTTCATCAATATCCCTAGTGGTTTTTCCGTGATGCGGTCACAGACAGACAGACAAAAATTCTAAAAACTATAGATTCGCCCTCTGTTTCGATAATAATGTCTATTTCAATAAGATTTTCCAAAAAATATTTAATGTACAGATTCGGCTTAGTTACAATTTTATTATATGTATAGATTATTACAAAATAAACTGTTATATACAAAAGACATTTTTCCTCTCAACAAACTGAAACAAACAATTTTAGTTAGAATTTATTCCTATTGACCAACCAAGTCAAATACTACATCTGCTTAAAATAGACATTATTAAAAATATTTAGAACCGTCACAAAATTATTGAATGGCTGGCAAAAAGTCCCTTTATTGACATTACACATAATATTGACTCGCAAACCTGTTCGACACATCCGTATACATGAGCGTTATGCTTAATTATATAATGTTAAGAATCTATCTCGTTTGTTAGACGTAATTGCCAAAAAAAAACCCGAACATCTGGTGAGGTCGGAGGTCGCAGATTCATTTCCCACACGCATTAGACATTTTTTTTAATACGTCAAACATAAAAAAACGTACATTTTTAAACTGGGTATTGAAATATCTGCTATTATCTCAATCAAACAAAATATGTTGTAAAATAATGTTGTTTTTATTGTAAGTACTACTAGCATCCAAGTTAGCCTGTCCCTATTTCATCTGCATGCATACATAGGTAAGCCACCGTTTTTAATCCCCGTTCAAAAAAAACCTTCTTGTCTGTTACTTATGACTGAGGCTGGCAAAATCAGCCCTCTATAGCCGTTTGGCCTGATCGTTAATAAAACAATGTATAAAAACTTCATTTCCATATGATTTTCTTAAGATAACTAATAATAGATAATATATTAATCATAATAGATTAAATTTTTTACTATGTACTGCCACATACATAGAATATATAAAACCTGCTTAAACTATTGGCAGAAAGAGCTATTTTTAGCTTCACTGACGTCAAAAATAAAAAAAGAAATCTATACAATAACAATAACAGACGCCACAACGTATAATATAAAGAAGTCATACCCGTAGTACTATAAAAGGGGATGACCAAATCCATATCGTTTAGTCTATTAAGCCGCAATCAGGTCTAATTCACACAGATCGTGATCATCCTATGCCTTTTAAGTGTAGATTTTCTTTAACCTGTAGTCTACTGAGAATCCTTGTTGCTTCAATGTTCATAGAAATAAGAGCTACAAAACGCAAAATGTTTAGGATTTTGACCCCACTCAAATTGGCACGTTTTAATTTGAACAAGCACCTGGCCAAATAGCATGACTCTTCATTTCAAATGAATCATTAAGCCATTAACGTGTTGGACGACGCGTGATGAAACCTAAGTACTTTAATTCTAATATTTTAATATTATCTTCTTATATTTTAGATTTTAGAATGGCTAAACGCAGATTTGTTTATTTAATAGTTCTTCAATGCCTTAGTCGTTAGTTTTTCCTTTCACAAACATTTAAATTGTTGAAATTATCTTTTAATACGTACAGGTTTTTGCGCGAGTCAACATAGATATGGCACTGGTTAAAATCGCATTATAATTCACTCAGTTCAGTGTTATAATCAACGATGAGTGTGGTTTAAACATAGTGATAAATATTTTGTAGAAATAGTAGAAAAAATATTTCATTTCTACCTCAGCCTATTCTGTTTATTTGTTCAAAATGAATTAAATCGATCGGATTACTAATATAAATGCGAAATTTTGTATGTATGTTTGTTTATTCCGCCTATACATTGAAATGGCTGGACATTTATGAATGGAATTTAATACACAGATAGATAAAAAACTTAAGTAAAACAGACAATTGTTTGGTACCTAGGGACACTTCCGAGCGAAGCGACAAGTCTCTATTATGATGTTATAATTTCTCGATGTAACAGTTCGTTAAAGCTGTATTAATAATTCCAGTAACAAGTTAATATTCAAATGAATAACAATCCAATGTAACCTGTTAAGTTCGCAGGTAAATTGCTATCACTTAGGATTCGGCGTATGGTACCTCGTCAACTTTTAATGGAACCGTCTCGTCGCTAGAAGCGGTGCATACTAAGTACATTCAAATTCATTCATTACATTTCATTGACTAGACGAGACGATTTAAGGAAAACATATACGAAGAAATTGTATCTCTAAAAAGATTTACAGTTATAAAAATAATGACCAAATACATTGTCTAAAACTTGGAAGAACACTCAAAGCCAAAAAAAAGCCAAGTAACTGTAACAAATTAATAAATGTTTTTCTTTTCTAATTTATAAGCACCTACCTAGCACTATCTAATCTAATATTTATACTCATACTATGACTTGCCTTCGCTTTGCTCGGGTGCGTCGCTATGTTAATTTTACAAAACATCGACTTTTTTATAAATATTTTAATCTTTTAGCAAAGGAAGGAGAAGCCTATGTACTACTCCAGGTCGTAGACCAAATTACATCGAAATCAGCCCAGCCGTTTGAGCGTGTAAAAGTAACAAACATACAATCTTTCACATATATACTAGTTGTGTGATTATAAACCTGAATTTTTTTTACGTTTATAATTCTTCAATTCAATTTTCTTGTCGATGGCTTCGAATTTATTATTGTAAGGTTTGTTTGATCGCGCCTTTTTGCCATTTATTCCCTAATACTCTTTCTTAGATTTACGCGAATATTTGACATTTTGAATAAAACTAGGTATCTTTTCAGATTATTTCGCGGATTTACTTTTTATTTGAAACTTATTCCCTTTTAAAAGTTTACATAATATCTAAGTCTACGAAACTTGGGCAGTAATATAAAATAAATAAACTACGATCGCAACCGCGGGTAAAAGTTAATAATCATAAAACTAAAAGCTACGTGTATGTGACACAATAGCGAGAATGTCAATAGTCTACTTTTTTGTAATTAAACACCTCGAGTTAAATTACAAGCCAACAAACTACAATTGAATAAAAGTAATATTTTTGTTAACATGTTTTTACTATAAATTCGATGAATCAATCGTTTTATTTTTTTACCGACTTCACAATTGAGGAGGTTTTCATAATTATTTAATTCTTTCTTAGATTTACGCGAATATTTGACATTTTATAATAATACTATCTTTTAATAGTCTCGCCCGTAGCCATGATTACTGATCATTTAAAACATTTTTGAAACACAAAAAATCCGAAAAAATAGTTTTATTTTAAAATTTTTAAATTATTTTTTAAATTAGCTATAATTTTGAGATCAAGACTGGTCCCATATTTTAAGCAATAAAATATCCACCCAATAGGATGGAAAACTATCTTTTAAAAGTAGTTTAAGGAACATAAACAATGAATTACGTTGAGGTACTCGTAGAATAGAAACGTATGGAATTGGAAACCTTAAGTACATAAATAATATCATCACCCTAATATTAAAAAAAGTAAAACCTCAAAATAGAAATAGCTTATATACTGGTTGGAAATAAATTCTTTTTTAATCTCAAACGGATATACAGACAAAAACTAGCTTTTAAATATAAAATACTTACAAATATCTTTTCCAATCGATTATAAGAACTCCTTCGTAAAAGTGCTATAAAAATATTAAAAAAAAATTGAGATTTATTTTCGCATTCGTAGCGTCTGCGGGGTGGCAATCACGTAAGCTTTTGTTTACATAGCTTTTTTCTCAATCAGGTAGAACACTGATGGACCGTGCAATCATTTCATCGGGTCGAAGACCTATCCAATACAGTGGACCACATTCCATATATACAACTTATAAAATTTATATTAAATGTTTCTAGCATCGTACACTCACGCCGTTCATTGTACGAGTACATACAAAAAGTGGGCACTAATAAATAAAAACCGACTGCAAAAAATGTTTGGCCTTCAACCCAAGTAGAGCGTTCACCTGGCTATCTCAAATGAATCTAGCCGCATTACTGGCTAGATTATCATTACTTATGTCTGTACACAATTATTCATTCAGCTCTAAATCGAACTAAATTTTATTTTACGTTTTTGAATATTTTTGATAGATTACATACGCGGGCAGCGGAGCGAACGAAAGTCTGTATGAAAATTTAAATTGCCATAATTAACATTTTCATCAGTTAATGTTGTAAGAAACATTTATTTAAATTAATTAATGAATATATAACAAAAACGTCGGCATTTAAATTTCTCATTGACTTATTTTAAAAATAAATATTAACAAGTAAACCAATAAAACGTTTAGTAATGTTGTACGCGTGACGATTGCCAAATGGATGAGAGCGGTTCTAGGAAGCCTTAGCTATCGCGTATTCCATCTACAAGTGCCGTGTCCATCCCGCTAAAAAATGATAGATCACTCCAGGGGTCTTCAAGCCGCGGCCTGTGTTCTACATACAGTCACCTTTGCTAAACAGCTGTAATTAGGAGCAAGTGATACTTAGATATTTAATATAACTTGTGTATACCATTATATAAAAAATATAATATAATAAGGAAATCAGCTGACAAACTGAGGAGAAAAAGGTACTGAATTGTACATATATATATATATATATATATATATATATATAGGTATATAAATAGGTACGAGGCAAAAGTAAGTTTACTCAACTTTAACTTTGTTAGTTTTTAACCATAACAGCTTTACCAATCGTAGTATTTTGTAAAAATTAAAATTAAATAAAAAAAGAGAACCGTACTATCAAATGACTTATTCTAAAATAAAAATAAATGAAAACAATTAAATTCTTAAAAATGAGTACAGTAATAAAAAAAGAAGCACATTCTAAATTAAAGTAATACGTGATTGTTGGTAATATTTTTACAAACATATTATGTACGTTGACAAGTAATACAGATATTTTTCATGGAGAAGGTAATTTTAAGAGGTTAGTTTATAATTTTTCTTGTAGAGGAAAGTGAAAGAAAAGTTATCAAAAATGTAATTTGGATATGTTCAATATTGATATATATTTTCTACTGTAATTTTTTTTACAGATTTGTCAAAAAAAGTTTGAGATAAGCCAAGAGTAGCTCTTTAAAGCCTACGCCACGTAACTAGACCATGACTGATATCTTTATAGGCTACATAAACATTTATCGTCTATAGAAATTGAACTGTCTAAACGTAAAAGGCAGGTTGACTTAGGTTGATAGATAGATTTATTATTAGCTCTCGCTGTCGGTTTTGTCTGGGTCCCTCTATTAAAATTAAGGTTAATCCGAAATCACACGTATACTAAACAAGACGTGAGTGAGATAACAATTTCAAATGTCATTTTCAAAATCACTTAAAAATAATTACTTTACTCTTATTGGTGGATTTATTTCTCAGTTGTTATGCAGGCATGAAGTACATGTACTTTAAAAAAAAAAATAATGAAACTCACAATTGGAAGAGATTAGACAACGAGCGATCGAGTACTTTTCAATTTTCATCAATAGCTTGCAGATTGCCAAAGGTATGTAAAATATTAAGCCCGACCTTTTTTTTACCAAACAATCTTCATACCCCACTGGTTTCTTATTCCTTACTTTTGCATCAGGTATCATAAACACAGATAAAAAACTTATTTAGTATTTTTTTGTAATTCAAATATTTTTCTATAATATAAAATTCGAAAATCTTATACTTTACAACGTAATATACAAACGTTAATTTATTTACGTAACTATGCCATGAAACTATGTTACGATTAAAGACCAGAATGTTCCGTATAAGGTATTCGAAGAAAAGCGAATGTCAAGCTTCCTCGACATATTAATCAGGGAATATGGGAACATTTAGATTCAACCGGCGCTTTCCACTTGCAGTATGATTCCGTATACCTCATATATATATTTACTGACTGATGTTGTATGTTCTAATCTATACTAATATTATAAAGAGGTAATGTTTGTGAGTTTGTGACGTTGTAGGGGGTAATCTCTGGATCTACTGAACTGATTTAGATGAAATTTGGTTAGAAGTTTGAGACCCTGGAAAGGACAGAGGATACTTTCTATCCCGGAAATCGTCCCTTAAGGGGGTGAAAATGGGGATTAAAGTTTGTATGGGGAATCAACCCAGGGAGAAACTCGAGCGAAACGAGAGTGAGTCGCTAGTAATTATATAAGCATGCCGATGTTGAAAAAGTCAGAATAGGGACTTCTTAAGAAACAACAAACTTGATCGATTAAAAATGCATTGTGGTTTAACATAGCGTGAGTGTAAAAGGGAGAAAAACATCAAACGCTGTAAAGTAGTTGAGAATGTTCGCGAAATGGGCGTAGAATTTTTGACAATAGGCACGCTTATCGTGGTGGCACCGTACAGGATGTGATGTTTGAACTTCAAATATATTTTATACTCTGTTCAAATAGAGGGTTGATTTTAACCTCTTATTTAAACTTTTTGGTGACTGCTCGTAAATTTCATACAATTTACGAGGAGTCAGGACTATATGTTCTTACTTTCTTTTTTTACATACATATAGCTCTCCAACTTCTATTTTATGATAATTATATTGTATGCCACAGGCCACTTAAACATACTTAGGAATGTAATAGGCAGTCTTTATTGCTCGCGACTAAAGAGGTTTCGGAATTACGCAATAGATTACGACTTATAAAATAACTATAATTCCATTTAAGTATGTATTAAGTGGGTGTCAACAAAAAAAAATTTGCAATAGAAACTAATTTACGATAAGTGTGAACTCTTCATGATTTACGTAGTTAACGTGACAAGTTAATTGTTACATATTTAATTAACCCTTATCACTATAGTTCAAAACGCCATTTCTTTCTATTGACGTCATTGCTTTTGCGTGACGTGTCTGCTACACCTCATAAGTTTAAATCAAAAATCGATTAGTCACTTACAATATTACCAGCGCCGGATTTTCACTAGAGGCACTCAGGACTAGTGCCCAGGGTGGCAAATTTTTAGGGGCGGCAAAATTCAGAGGGTGACAAAACATTTTTTTTTCGTATTATCGAAAATGTTTCTTTTTTTCCAAAAATTGATTAAGTAAAAAAAAATAACTAGTACATTTTTCGAAAAAATGAAACCATTTATAAACTATTTCTTTGCATTTTTTCAAAAAATTTATTATAAAAAAAATTATTTTTTTTATAATAAATTATTAATAATAAGAAAAAATTAAACTTTCAACATTTTATTCAAATTTTCGATAATAGGGTGGCATTTTTTACTATGCACAGGGACGGCGCTAAGGTTAAATCCGGCACTAATTATTATTGTTTTTATAATAAATGAAATCAAATCTATAAATGCAGTATTTTAGTATTTATATATAAATAGGTAAAGACAAAACAGTTTAGTACATTTTCCCCTCTGATTTCAACCGATTTTCTTTTATTTATTTTTTGTTTACATATTTAAGGCTATCAATAAAAAAATAAAATTATTGTAAAAAAACATTTTTTTTTATATAAAATTTTATTTAAATGCTCTAAAAATAAGAAAATAAACTTTTTAATAAACGCATTTTTTTAACATTTTGTTTCTTGTTTATCTTTTTAAGCTTTATAACACATATTACATATATATTATTTAATGTAATAAATTGATGGGTTTGATTTAATTTAAAGTTTATTTTCTTTTTTTAGAGCATTCAAATAAAAGCTTGTTTAAAAAAATGATTTCTTAAAATAAATTATTTTTTTTTTATTTTTCCGTTATTCATATTCTTCTCAGCAAACCCTTTCATTTGATATCCATATCATGGATACACAAAATATCGTAATCCGCCATCTTTGGGAGTCCGCCATATTGGATTTAGAACGACGTCACTTATTCAACCATGCATTGTTATCAAAACTTAACGTGTATAATGCAAAAATTCAGCTCAATCGGTTGAAAATAACTGCTTTAAAATTCAATTTGCAAAATGCAAGATTTGACCCGAACTAAACACGGTAAGTTAAATAAAAGCTTGTAATTATTATGTTCGAATCTCGACGAATGGTCGAACGATGAAGATAATATAAAAATGTTGATGATATAAACATAATGATCGACGTTAATGAAAAGGTATTAGATACATTTTTTTTTAAATTAATACATTGAGAAAATGAATTCAAACATAGATTCAATACGTAGCAACTTAATCGGAAATTATAAATTGCGCAAGGTGTCACAAAGACCTTGAAGGTTTAACGTTTAACAAAGTAAATTGTATGCAAATCGTCTAAATTCTAATACAAAGCGATATGACCTACAGTTGAATTTGGTTTATAATCTTTGTGTAACAAAATTTGCCGAAGATCAACTCCATATTAATAAAGTGAGCAATTTCAAGAAACAATTAAATGGAAACTTATAATATAATTAAATATCTTACAATTCAGCAAATATAATTCGTTATTAATATCTCAGATGACTTTTTACGTAAGATGAAAAGGTAAACAATAACGACGTCCAGCTTCTTCTAAATCAATTACTTCTTTGATTAGATAGTTAAGTCGGCTTGAAAATTCATGCAGAAAAAATAATATAAATTACTTAATTTATATATTTTTTTCTTACTAATAAGAACTATTTTAAAGAATAAGACTAGCTTTAAAGTAGCCAAATATGAAATATTGAAAATTAAGTATCTACTTCCTCTTTATGAAGTCAGTCAAAAATCAAACCAGAATTTGCCTTCGAGTTCAATAACACAAATATACATCGCCCCACATTTGATAATAAGATTTTGCGATGATAAGGATCTTTTAGCCATCGTCTTAGCGCTTGCCGGCGAAACAATGACTAACAAATTTATCAAAATATTTTGCAGCAAATTACCGAAAACAATTTCTCTCAAGATTAATTACTCGATTCCATTGTGACGGCCGAATTACTTGATGTCAGTAAATAATTAAGCTTGTGAAATTACATTATTCGCACCCCATTTGACACTAATTCGATTTGGCGCCTTTATTTAATTGGCAATGGACCGTGGCTTCACCAGAATATTTAAGCCTAGAAGAGAAATCAAAATCCATTATCCATGAGATTTAACTTTCGTTAAATTTAGCAAATTCGTTGCCATATCGCATAGACCAAACTGACATCTTAACTTTAATTTTTTATTTACAAAGTCTAACAAGAATCAAGCATAAATGATTAATTATGATGATCCATTATTTATAAGTAAAATTGACATAATACCTTGACTTAAAAAGGCGAGAGGCGTTGTGGAACACTCGGTAAGAATGAAGTTTCTTTTCCTGTCTGCCGTTAGGTCATAAAATATGTCATAAAAATTGTCACGAGTACTACTTATACGTAGTAGTACTAGGTATCATAATTCGAGTAACTTACATTGTACATGTTGAAGCTCATCGAAGTAAGGTCTGCACAGAGTGTACACGACTTTGTACAACATACATTCCTTAATCCCTCACAATAGATTTCTTAGAATTTTAATTAATTTCTTAGAAATTTACTTGGAGGTGTTAACCCTTATGATCGCCTGGGGTAATTATGATGATGTCATTATGAGCAGCTCTTTATTCATAATATCTGGTGACAATAATTATCACGAGTACTGTAAGACCACAAACCCCATGATCTATACATATAATAACATTGTAACTAAGCCGAATCTGTACATTAAATATTTTTGGGAAAATCTTATTGAAATAAACATTATTATCGATACTGAGGCCGAATCTACAGTTTTTAGAATTTTTGTCTGTCTGTTACCGCATCACAGAAAAACCACTGGAGGGATATATATTATATATATATATATATATATATATATATATATATATATATATATATTATATATATATATATATATATATATATATATACACATTGTGTTCGAACTTATGATCGCCTGGTACTTATGATAACGTCACATGGGGTGCTCTTAGTATGTAACAAAAAGTGTCGTGATGGTCAAAATATTACATTTTTTCCGTCTAGCTCTCGTTCGCCAAGTGTGCCAAGTAACGTGCGATAAGGTCCTTGGTTTAAATTTGAATTCTGCAATACGGTACTGGTTTGTTAGCTCAAGGCAAAAGAAAGCATTGTATCAAGCGTTACGTTATACCTATAGAGTTTCACTTCGCCCTCGGATATAGAACCTACCCTTAAACAACTAGGTACTTTATTTACTAAATATGTAGAAATTTTTCATAACGGCTGTTATCAGGTCGATTGCTTTCAATCAAACATTTAAATATACTGTATAATCAGAACCATTGCCCTGTTTAACATGCACCTTCGCCGTTAACCCGTTACGTAGATAGCATCAAAATAAACATATTTTAGGCCCTAACATCCGACGATACGATTGAAAATAGTGCTGAGACATCAAAAACACCGTCAAAACTATTACTTTTTATTTCAGGGGAATATTAATGGGGTTGTTTGAGTATTATCATTGCTATGGGACCCTTGGTAGGGTAAGGGCACTTCACGTCCGGGCATAAAATGGTAAGTACGTGGCGTTGAGAGGTGATATGGTATTCTCATTTTTTTAATATTTTCTACCCACCGTCCATTATGGATAAGTTGCATTTGACAAAAAAAAATATCTCTCTCGATATAGGATGTGTCTACAACATGTTAATTAATTAACTTTTATAGATACTTAATACATATTTATAAAATATATTTGGCTCCGTATTATTTTAAGAAACCTGCCAATTTAATATTTTATTGACAGGTTGCAGCATTAAAAATTTCCATGTAAATTGAATAAAGATTTGTTTTAATTTGTTAATATATAGATGTCCGGGCCGTCTGCCTTACAAGGTCATAAGTGCGAATCTAACTCCGCGACCTATACTTTTACTTTCTACTCTTTTGGTAGGGGTTACATTTGACAACATTGTACGGACGTCGTGCCATGCCCACACGTAGGTATTTAAATATCTTCCTATCCAGATTAGATCTAGCCCAACCACAAGGCATTAAATTCTAAACGTAGCGTCACACATAAAATTCGGAATGGCGTCGTAAACGGATATTTTGGCCTTGTCGGGTCGTTGCCGTAACCTACGCGACGTCACGTTATATTCGCTAGCAACAGTTTCATCAGTCTACTCAAAGTTAGAGCGTATTGCGTCATGATCTCGGAAGTGTAGCGACAAAGAATTACCATTTACAATGGATTTTTGCGTCGTACTATTTTTTAACGGAACCTTAATTCTTATCTAAAATAAAAGTAGCTTAAGTTACTCCTTATAACATCAACTACCTGCAAGTGAAAGTCCCATTAAAATCGTTCCAGCCGTTTCAAAGATTAACTGGAACAAACAGACAGACAGACAAAAATGTAAAAAAATGTGTTTTTTCTTATAAGTAGATACCATATATAATTTCATATGCATTTAGTAAAAAGCTGTTATTTTGATATTACAAACAGACACTTCAACTTTATTTATCTGTACACATAACATAAAACGTTTATATTTAAGTGTCGATTACAAATTATTGTAGCAATATAGTATTTAAGATATACCTACATATTTAATAGAATTGTCCATTAATAAAATAATAGTTATCGAACGTTTAAAATAAACATTATGTCTTTATTAATATTAAACGTTTAAGATAATAGTTTTTAAAATTATTGCAAATGATTTATCACTGACGTTAATTTTACTTGGAACTTTAAATAAAAAAATATATAAAAAATAAACTTCAACAAATATAATCTATATAACCTAGTTATACCCAAAAAACCAAACTATTCATTCTCATGAAAAAAAAACGTAGGTACTTTTAAAAAATATCTCTACCAAGCAAGTTTTTTAACAAGGTGATTTAGTAATTTATTTATTATTTTTAACCAAAAAGAGGGATGTTATAAGTTTGACGTTGATGTCAGTCTGTGTGTGTGTCTGTCTGTGGCATCGAAGCTCTCAAACGGATAGACCGATTTCGATGCGGTTTTTATCATTTGAAAGCCAGTTTCCTTGTGGTGGTTCTTAGCTATGTTTGGTTAATATCGGTTCAGCAGTATAAGAGTATCAGCTCTTTTTCAAAATGATATAAGGCATTTTGGCGTGTGATTACTCGATTATGTGCTTCATGCGTGCTAGTGTAATCGTCAAATGACAATTAATTTGCGTAGGGGTTTTTTTTTAATTTTTAATTTATAATTATATCAACTTTTTTTTAATTTAAATGCCTAGAAAAGGACGCGCCTAGTTTTTATAACTAACTACGAACATTAATCGATAGGTGTGATGTCATATATCTACTTAAATTAAGATAAATTACAATACAAAACATAAGACGCTATCGACAATGTATATTATAAAAAATTTACATAATTCTATATGTTTCCATTCTGAATAATTACGTTTCGCAGACGGAATAAATTAAGTCACTAACATAGCTTCATTAAGGAATTATTACAAAGAATTATATAAATAAAATGAATGAATTTGGTTTTTTTTTTCAAATATTTTAATATAATTAAGATAAAATAGCATGTAAAAACCAACTTGCCGACAATATGGAGACGGATGCTCGGTAACAACAGGTCTCGCTCGAATTAAACTCACAACCCTTGAAGGCAATACGAGGCTTATTGACAATTCCTAGTGAAATGGATGTTATTAGTTCCCATCCCGTAGAATATCTTATTACTTCTAGTATAACTTCTGTCCCTCTTCGAGAGTGAGAGAGAGATAAATACCAGAATTCAAATTAAAGTATATAGTTGATGGTAAATAATTGATTGAAATAAAGATGAATGAACAGAAAGAACTACATCGATCATTCCGAAAGATGATTGATAATAATGAAAGAAATATAATATCATATTAAAGACTCGCATGTGCTGGCTGAAGTTAAGGGCTAAAAGGCATTAGTAGGCTTAAAAGGGCAGAATTAGTTATGCCCCTTTTACAGCGGTTCTTAATAACCTTTCCATCTACAATTTTCTTTATTCAAAACTAGCAACTCACCCTCGCTTCGCTCGGGTTCGTCCCTAGCTTGAGTTTTAGCGAGGCTAGCGAACAGCAATTGATTTTTATATAGATAAGAATTACGGGGCTTCATCTAACCATCCATATATATATATATATATATATATATATATATATATATATATATAACCATTGGTCAAAAGTGCTGATAAACTAGATTTTTATTTTGATTTTGAACGATTATGAGTTAGCTGTGTGATCTTTAACGGTTTTTAAATGTATCATAAGATGAACTTATCACAGGCTCAAGCTACACGGGAAGCTGGGAAGTAATGTTTCCTGCATAATTCAAATATATTGAAATAAAAACGAATCTACGGAAACCAATAATATAAAAGCGCGGAAATGAAACAGGCTGCAGTTATTGGAAGTGTAATAAGAAATGTAAAAACCAACGGATAACAGACAAATTGGATTTTCTGTACATACACAGTGTCATATCATGTTCACTGAAACTACCTTATAACTTATCTATTTTATTTATTACTGTATTAAATTATAATAATTTTTAAGCGACTTACTGGGAGTATTTTTTGTAATCTATAATAGACATCGTAAATTCTATTTTTTCAAGTTTTATTGACAGCAAAGTTTTATTTTTATTTAAATTATGACTAACGTATGTAAATTTTAACTAGTATTGATAAAATTGGTCTACTTCTAAAATACCATCTACAATATGATTATCAGTTCATTTATTTGGTACCATAGATAATAATTACTTTTTAAATTAGAATGAGCCCATTTAAACTTAATTGACACCCGGAAACCAAATTAAAAGGTTATGTCACATTCGTATAAAGCCGTACCCGCATCACTTTTGTTAGACAGACTTATTTCATATTTCCAGCTACTGTACATCAATATTTATAATGATCCGTGTCTATTAACAGGCTTCGTCATTATATTAAACTGCAAAATATAATATTATGTAATCTAAGAATTGAAATAAGTATGTAATTAATTTACATTGAGTAGGTTGGAGAATGTTTGGGATGCATTGAAATCCACGTCGATTTCATTGACTGTCGGTACGGACGCGTCCCACTCATATTTAGTTTTAATAGATTTTCATGGATTTATCTTTAAAGTCATACCTAACAATTTGTTTTAGAGCCATAACAAAATTTTATTTAAATCGGCGGAGAATATAATACTTTCTTACATTTTCGCAATTATTTGACAATTTAAATAAAACTATCTTTTCGGATTATTTCGCGGATTTATTTTAATTTTTGGTTCCCGACGTTTCGAATGCTTTACAGTAATCATGGTCACGGGAGAGACTAAGGTGTTAGATGTCTCAAAGGTATTATATAGTTGTTACAGACAACCTACCCACAAATAACAAAATGAATTCAAATATGAAAAAATCCGGCGGAGAATATTCAAAATTATAGTTTAACCGTTCCTTGCTCGTTTACTCCAATATTCAACTAAATACGAAATAAATATGCATGCAAATATGTTGGAAACCAGAAACTACCTAACAATGAAAGGTTAATCATCAAATACATTAAAGTCACATTTTAAATTTTTTTGTACAGAACCCCTATCAGTTGAAAATATTTTTTATACATTTTAAATAAAACTATCTTTTCAGAGAAACTCAACCTCTCCCGTAACCATGATTGCTATAAAGCATTCGAAACTGTGGGAACCAAAAAACAAAATAAATCCGCGAAAAAATCCGAAAAAATAGTTTTATTTAAAATGTCTAATATTCGCGTAAATCTAAGGAAGCATTATAACATTATTATTATTTGTATTAGATAATTTGTTTACCATGCGGACGATGTGACCTACCAAGGCCATGTCACGGGCCAGCCATCACAATGGGTCAGGGGAAACGGTTTCACTTTCAAACGTAGAGGTAACTCGATGGATTCACGGTTCACCGGACAGTCTTACGGTGTTCGATGGTATTGTTCTATTACAATATTCGAAAAAAAAATCTAAAGGCAGATTATTGTTTGTAAACAATACATGATATCGCATTAGTTAAATTAGTTAAGTTTTATGTTAAAGTTAAGCCAAACTGAGACGAATAAAATATACTTGCGGCTTACTGCGAGCATCTCTGGGTGCGTAATAATAACCTACGTGTTACTCTATGTCACAGTCTATACATATAATAAAATTGTAACTAAGCCGAATCTGTACATTAAATATAAAAATATTATTGAAAAAGACATTATTATCGATAGAGGCAGAATCTATAGGTAGTTTTTAGAATTTTTGTCTGTCTGTCTATGGCTGCATCACGGAAAAATCACCGGAGGAATTTTGATGAAATTTGGTAGTATGATAACTGATTATCCGGTTCAACATATAAGATACTTGTTACTGCTGGAAAATATCTGATCTCTGAAAAATCTATACTAAACGTTAAAACGTAAGTAGTGACGAACCCGAGCGGATCAAGGGTGAGTCGCTAGTCTATCTATAGGTATACTTAATTTATGTAAATATTTTAATTATTTATATTCCAGACGTTTCAGCATGAAGAAGTAACAAATATATGTACCTACGCACACAAATAAACTTTCGCAATTATAAAAAATATTATTAAAATATTCCTCTTACCTATTTGTATTATCTAATTAAAGTGTTGAGAAAAACGTCTAGTTTTACGTATTCCAAAATACATTTTACATAAGTCATAGACCGGAGTCAATACCTGCGGCGCGTGTGCCAAATATAAAAATAATTTACAATAGAAAATAATCCCATTGGATGTATGGTACCTGAACTGATAAAGCCAAAAACGTGATACACTTTTCATCACATAATCCATCTAAACTGACAAGTAAAATATCAACTATTTGTATTGAAACCGGCCAAGTGGCCAAGAAGGGTTTTTTACCACTTTATCGACGTGACTAATATGTATATCCATGTCAAATTACAACTTTAAGGTACTAAAAGTATCTGAGCTAAGTTCCGAACAGACGGACGGACGGACGGACATAGAAAAACTATAAAGGTTCCTGGTTGACTACGAAACCCTGAAAAAAAGTAAATTTAAGAGAGCAGTAACCATATTATGGGTATATTAAGACTATTGACTGCCAATAAATATAACAAAGGAGATCATTTATTTTGGGTCCAAAAGTCAAAGTGGCGGCAGCGAAAAAAAAATTTATACAACGTATTAGGAAGCTCAGCTCAAGTATTTTTTACTATGGCACCTTCATCTGTTATTTCCTGTTTTATTTTTATAATGTGTACTTAGAAATCATATCTCATTAAAATGAATTGTTTATTCACCGGATAAGATTTATATTACATTATTTTAGTGCACACGTTGCTCAATTAGACGTAATGGGTAACAAAGTAAAATAGTACAACTTATTACGTATCTTAGTCTGTACAAATATTTGGTAAGCACTTGGGCAGTCCCCTACAAAATGTCCCTAAAATTATAGATTATATAGCGCCATACCATAACTGTTATGGATATATTTTGTTATTCCCATAGCGTCAGGTGCCCCCTAAATTTTGCCTGGCTCGACTTGGTACTTCTATTTTATTACAATGTTACAGCTGTTGCCTTATAAAATTGATGCTTTGTATGAAAGGAAACACTGTACTTGTATATACCACGAGTGAGTAGACTGTGACTTCATTTGCAATGTTAGATTAAATTAAATTATTTACATATTATATAATAAAATTGTAACTAAGCCGAATCTGTACATTAAATATTTTTTGAAAGATCTTATTGAAATAGACATTATTATCGACACAGAAGTCGGATCTATAGTTTTTAGAATTTTTGTCTGTCTGGCTGTCTGTCTGTCCCTGTCTGTCAACTCGCATGGTAGCTTGGCCATCGTGGTAGACTATGGCGTTGATCCCACTCGTATTGAAAGGAAGCCCGTGCTCAACAGTGGGATGTTAAAAAGGGCTGAAAACTGAATACAGAGAGTTTAATATCAATTTAAATAAAATGAACTCGTATTCAAACCTAAATTAAAATTAAAACATCAGAAAAATTCAAGAAAAAAAAAATATGGCTAACGCTGGCTAATAGCTATTTATATCTTTGTATTTAAAGCGTACCTAGAGACGAACCCGAGCGAAGCTGGGTGAGCTGCTAGTATAACTATAAATATTAAGTATTCTATAAAATATATTAATATCAAAGGTAATTTTTAAGCTAATATTATATAATATTTAAGGTAACAGTTAAACCTATTTCAATTAAACGGAACGAATGTTTCCAATTTGCTCTTTGTAACACCGTGAAGAGTGATTGTGCGAGTTTCTTCAACATAAACTTCACTATAAATAGCATAAATAGAACTTAATAATATAGATTTTCTTGTTATATAGTTTTTGGAGTATTCTGTATTATATTGTTATAGTTAAGCATCCCTCAAAACTAACGAGAAGAAGTTGATAGTTAATAGAGTAAACGTACATACACGCATTTTTACACAATATCTCGTCTAATACGAAGTTTTTTTAATATGGAAAAAAAGAAGATATTTAGATAGAACCATGTACATACATAAGTGTTACATACCTACATAAAAAAAATAGCTACATAAATAATTATTAGGTATCTCCACTTGAAAAACCTTCCTGACAAAGCCATAAATAAGACTAGCAGTTATGCAGGCGATATTATATGCTCAATTATGTGCGCTAATGGCCCGACCTGAGACTCGAACCCAGGCTCTATTCTAGACGAAATAGGCTTCCATATGACATAATGAATTAATTACAAAAACGTTATAAAATATTTAAAACACATAAATTGTAACATGTCGACTTTGTAAACGATTACAAAATCGATAGAAACATGATACTGTTGCGGGCTTGCTTTTTCCAACGGATCAAGTAAATCAAAAGGTTCATTTTTATACCATTAAATACCTCGTATTACACGGCTAATTTAAAATTGTTTGATGTTAGACACATTTTGATTTTGCTTTTAGATTATTTCAAAAGATTTGTAATTATATAACTATATTAGTTGAATGCATATAATATATACATTGTACATACTCGTACATACATCTATACATATAATAAAATTGTAACTAAGTCGAATCTGTACATTAAATATTTTTTGGAAAATCTAATTGAAATAGGCATTATTATCGATACAGAGTCCGAATCTATAGTTTTTAGAATTTTTTGTCTGTCTGTCTGTCTGTTACCGCATCACGAGAAAACCACTGGACAGATTTTGATGAAATTTGGTATGATGATAGCTGGTTATCCGGGTCAACATATAAGATACCTTTTACAAAATTTAAAAAATAAAAAACTGCATTGTAAGAGTATACTAATATGTAAAACATAAGAATTTGGTTTTTGGTCATCTCAACGCGGGCGGAGCCGCGGACAATGCTAGTATATATATAAAGAAGTAAACTCTGACGTACTGATCTGTTTATTAGTATTTTTTTAATAATTCTATGAACACTCTTATTACATCATGTCGCTTTTATATCACATGAATTAAACTGCATTACTTGTATAATATAGTAAAATCATATTTTCTTATTTTTTTATATATTACAAGAATGTATACTAAGGCTAATATTATTATAATTCTGCACCTGTAACGTCCCACTGCTGGGCTTCATCTTAAAACGAGAAAACTTATAATAGGCTTAGTCCACTATGCTATCTAAATAAGTGATGAGAATGTAGGTAGGTACTAAATTTCATCCAACCCCTTAAAGCGTTTCAGCGTAATAATCAGCGAAATAACAAACAAACACACATACAAACTGTATCAATTATAACAGTAGGCTGATAGATGAAGATTTCCAGTACCAATCAATTCATAATACAAAAGAAATGATATTAAAAAAGTATATTATGATAAAACCATAGTTAAAACAATATGTGATATTTGATTTAGTTTTATGGCGTTCTGTTAAGTGCACATATAGTGTAGTGACTAACTGTACAATAAATGAGTACATTACGGCATTAAATAATGCATTTTATTTATTTTTATCGCCACAAAACAATGACTTTAGCATACTAGGTATATGTTTTGCATGATTTCAAATGTTTATAGTTTAACTAGCTTCTCTTCGTATTTTGGCTCCTTTGTAATTTATTTGCTTTTATCGTTAACGACTAACGTAAGCGTATTCTGATGAGTTCAGAACTAAAAAAACTTTCTGCGCAATACTACAAACAGGGTCTATTGATGTGCCAAATTTCATTGAAATCTGTTCCATGGTTCATGAGCCATTACGTGACAAACATACATACATGAAGATGTGAAGTTTGTGAAAACAAACCTTTATAATTTTCCTATGATTAAAACTATTTTTAAAACTATCTTTATAAACTATTTTTATAACAATTTGCACTTTTTCATCGGCCCTAACTGTATCGTACCTCAAACTTCAATTACCCGCATTTTAGGTTATCTACAATATTGCACTTTAATATAATAAAAATGAAAATTAATAGAAGAAAATTTGCAAAACATCCTCTACGTTATGTTAAAAAAAGTAACAACATTTATTGATAGTTTAAAATAACTACGTGCACAAACTGACAGACCGACTACACTACATGTTTATACTTTTATAGGATAAACGAACGGGTAGACTTGGTATCTTTTATCTAAGTTAATGAAAAATGCACAATAATGTGTTATTGTTGCGAATTATTAGCTTCGGAAATAGAACGCTGCTTTCATCATCGAACTCGTTCTTAATAGTTTTTTTTTAATATAGTAAATCTATAAACCTATAAACCATAGTAACAATAGCTTAGTCAGTTAGGTAGATTAAATGATGCAAAGCAAAGTAAAGCGTGTAAAGTCATAGGCTAAAACTAGCAAAAAGTAATATAATAGAATGCACTAACATTTTAATCTTAACCGTAGATGATAATATCAATTGAAAAAAATAAATTTTATACCATTTAAGGTAAATTTTAGATACAATGAATACAGAATACAAGTACACTTATTTTACTATTTTATTAAATTCTAAGTCGGCTGCATTCAATTACAAGTCATAAATCATAGTGTGTTCCTTACACAATAGAGTGACCACTAATTAACTGAACAGTACATCGTGTTATATTAGCATAATTGCGTACCAAATTCGCTAGAAACGTGATCAGATATCTAAGTTTAGATCTAATTCTAATTGTTTCAGTAGATTTGAAAAAGCATTGAATATAATAAGAATATGGTTTAAATTATATCTTTGTTACAGTTTAAGACATCGGTATATTATACCCGCCTTGTTAGCTTATTGGTTCACTTATGGCTATTAATGCACAAGCTCCTGGTTTTAGGTTCAAGTCCCTAGTCGGGCATCAAGAGTTGTATGGGCTTACCGTCCAAATTTTTAGAATTAGCTGGGAATTGGTGTTGTAACCTCTATTCGCTTCTGAGAACACGTGCCGTCATCGATCATGCAAGCTGAGCTCAAGGAATCAATTTGTGAGAAAAAAAGTGAAGAGTGCACTTATAAAAACGAGCATTTCAAATGCTAATTTTTTTTTTCATTGAACTTGGCTTGCTCTTGACTACAATCAGCGCTGGGAAGCACTGATGAGGTCTAGGTTGAAGGGCGCTTGCCTAGAAAAGTGCCTGTTCACTCTAGTCTTGAAGGTACTAAGTCTAATATCTCCCGCATTGTAAATCTAATAAGCGAGCTGGTTTCAGAGTGAGCTACTGACCGAAATTCTATCAAGAGGATCCACTGCTCCTATTAGCATGGGCGGCGGCAAAATTATTTCCAGGCGAGTGCATCTGCTTTATCACATTACACTACTAACTAATCTTTAAATGATTAATTTTATAATTTTTATTGATATCTTATTCGTCATCTTTTTTTCGCATATATCTAAATTTAAACAGGGATTTTACTAATACAATACAATTTTATTTCTTTAACTTTTTCTTTATATTTTTCTTCATGGCAGGGCGTAAGTGCACCCTCTTCCACCCTCGCCTATGCCTATTGGAATATATAAAACCAATAGAAGAAGTTCAGAATTCAAGTACATTTGGACGTAGTTATGCAAAATGGAAACAGCCCACGAAAACCGTTTTTTGAGTTACTGTCATAAATGGCACCTACATATCAACTTATAAACAAAAAGTACATAAAATACACAATATTTAAGAGGGATGAAAAAAAACTACGGCCTTGTTATTTTGATTTACCAATTTTACTAAATAACAAACAAACACACATAATTATAATTTCTCAAAGGTAAGTTTTTGTGCATAACTTATTTAACTTAATATTAATATTTAACTTTTCTCTAATGAGGTAATAGATCCAACAGCCGTGCAAAGAAATTAGTAGTGCAAAAAAGATCATATACTTATATACTAATATCATAAAGATGTTTGTTAATTTAACATTCTTGTTGAATTTTGTTATTTAAAATTGTATAGCAAAAATTATATTTAATTAAAAATAATTACTTTTTACGATAAAAAGATGCACCGATTTCAATTTAACTTAAAAGTAAATATATCCTTAAGGGTTGATTGATTGCTTTTTAATTTTTTGGGGCTTTAAGTATAACCTATTCAATAAAAAAAGAATTATAAAAACAGTTCACAAATGACGAAATTCTCGCTTAATGAACTTGAAAAAATAAAAATACTGTTATGAAATACAGTCGAACTGCCTGTTATTGAATTCGATCAAAAAAGAAAGAGCATTATAAAAAATCTATAAAGCAAAACCTATTTAATTTATTGCTACATTAACCTTGTAGATTTGCCACGAGCTTATCATAATAATTGAAAAATATATCCCAACAAAAAGGTACATTCCAAAGTTTTTAAGATTGCATCTGCTATCACTGTCACTTTAATTAGGATCTTCTTTATCTGCTAAAATTCTTTACAGGTTTAACTTTGAGTCTACCTTACCGACAAAATACAAATGTAGAGCTATACTCAGTGGAATACCACTTAACAGAACGTCATCCTATCAGCTGGAAGAAGCAAATGTAACCGCTAGGGTTAGTGGTTTAGTCTATACATATAATAAAATTCTGAATCAAATCTGTACATTAAATATTTTCTGGAAAATCTTATTGAAATAGACATTATTATCGATACAGAGGCCGAATCTATAGTTTTTAGAATTTTTGTTTGTCTGTCTGTTTGTTACCGCATCACAGAAAAACTACTGGACGGATTTTGTTAAAATTTGGTATGGTCATAGCTGATTATCCGGATCAACATATAGGATACTTTTTAAAGCGGAAAAATATCTCATTTCTGAGAAAAAATACAAAAACTGCAATGTAACAGTATAGTAATATGTAAAACCTAAGAATTTGGTTTTTGGTTATTGGTGCCAGTATAAATATTAGCATTGAAATTAAGTAATTGTCTAGAGCGAGAGTCGAACCTATGGCCTCATTTTAATATTTTATGAAGAGTAAGACTAAACATTTTACCAAACATTCATAATATATTATATTAATCGGACTACTATTACACATATGAAAATGTGTGTGTGTGTGTGTGTGTGTATTTATTTACCTCAAAACGGCTGGATGGATTTGGATGAAATTAAATATACAGATAGACTTTGACTTGGAGTTTAGGACACTTAGCCTTTAGTGAGCTGAACTTTTATTAATTATCATTAAAAGCTATGCTTTTATCTAAGTTATGGGCAGAAACAATTTAGTATATAATAAGAGCATATAAAATAAAGCAAACATTCATAATTTTCCTTAATAGGTTCAACGTTAGACCAAATAAAAATAAAAAAGTTCCCATTCAACAAAATCTTATAAGAAAAATACGTGGACCGATATAAAATAACTCGATCGATACAAATCAAAACTAAATAACAAACAAAACTCCATTTAATAACTTTTCAATATTTTTTGTGGTATTCCAACGTGAATGGCAGCCCTGGTCCAATCACCGTGCGGAATATTTGAGTTTAATGCCAGTGACATCATAATATGCCAGTGACCTAGCGAGGCCGCTTCAGATTAGAGTGTTAAATATTGCGTCTAAGTTTTCGCGTTTCGGTCATCTGTACTGACGGCCTTTGTTTAGAACTGTAGAACAAAGGCTATGTAAACTATACATATGTATCTTAGCAGCCAGACTTTCTTTGTAGATATATAATTTGGAATTCCCTCGTTGAAAATATTCATAAAACGATTTTTTTATTATCAGTTCACATTATATAGGATATATAGGAGGTAGAAAGCCCTTTCTCTGCTGATTTTATAGGAAGCCCATACCCCAGATTAGAATTCAAGCCTACAAGTGTCAAATAAAACACAATATCACGCTCTCATTAATACATTTATTTAAATTTAATATAATTGTACCTTAAACTACTTTATACAAGTTTTTAAGTAAAATTTATTTCTTTTGTTTGTAGAGAATAAATAATAATTATTAGTCTCTGAAATTATGTGATATAAAAATCCTTTACTGATACAGTAAAACTAATAGACACAAAAACATATTTCTGACTTATGTACTTATTATATTTTTATCGACTGAGACTAGCGAGAAAACAAATTATTTATATCTATTGTTATCTATAGTGTTTGTTAGTAAGATACAGAAAACCTCTTTTTATCTATCTATCTATACTATAATAAAACTGCAGAGGTCGAATGTCTGTACATAGAAAAAAAATTGCTAAAAACCGAGTCAGGGGGGTGTAAGAAGACAAATAGAACAAATCCAGATTTTTTTCAATTTTTTTGTTTCTCTGTTTGTCTGTTTGTACGGGCTAATCTCCGAATCTATTGGACCGATTTAAATGAAATTTTGCATGGTGGTACCTTATATCCCCGGGCAACATCTTAGATACTTTTCATCCCGGAAAATTTAAGAGTTCCCGTGGGATAGTTAAAAAACTATAGTAACTTATACAGCTTAGTACACAACAACTTATACACCTAATTTAGTAAAATTTGGCATGCTTATATTGCCGGTCGAACAACAGGTTACTTTTCATCCCGGAAAAATAAACGGTTCCCGTGGGATAGATCTGGTTGTGCTTTAGTACATATAGTAAAATTGTAACTAAGCCGAATCTGTACATTTCATATTTTTTGGAAAATCTTATTGAAATAGACTTTACTATCGATATAGAGGCCGAATCTATAGTTTTAGAATTTTGTCTGTCTGTCTGTCTGTGACCTCATCACGGAAAAACCACTGGAGGGATTTTGATGAAATTTGGTATGATGATAGCTGGTTATCCGGGTCATATAGGATACTTTATACGACGAGAAAATATCTCATCTGTGAGAATTCTATACTAAAAGTTCAAAACGTAAGTAGGGACGAACCCGAGCGGAGCGAGGGTGAGTCGCTAGTATAATACATAGTTATTGAGGTTACTAATACCAAATGTTCTTAGTATTTAATTTTGTCAAAAATATTTATACGACCAAATTAAAAATAAGATTTTTGAAAATGAAATGTCTTGTCTAACTGGACCAGAAATTCATTCGATTTATAAAAAAATACATATTTAATTAATACATTTTATAAGTTCTTCTCCTTGTTCCATTAAATGAACTACGCACCTGTATGAATTATTAAAATAATTTAAAATTTCATCTTTTTAAAGCAAAATGACGACATATTTAGGTCAGTTTGCAGTGACCCTATTTGCTATGCCAACAGTCTCGGGTTCGAGTCCCGCTGGGGACATTAATTTGTGTGATGAGCACGAATGTCTGTACTCCAGTCATGGGTGTTTATATTGAAAATATGTATGTAGGTATGTATATATGTATAGTGTATCAACTATCTGGTATCCATAACACAAGCTTCGTAGCCTATCATGTAACTAGACGGTGCTGTGTGTTAATGTCCCAACATATTTAGGAATACTGATGCAAGTACATTTTTAATTAGAATTTTTCCACCTGACGTAATATTAAAAACCGAAGTGTTCGTTTGAAGTTTGAACACCGGATACCTGTTAGTGGTAACCAAGGCGACGACTAAGCCAGGGGTTTCGCTGGCGTGGCGTTCTCACGGCGTGTTAAACACATTACCTAACAATGTAATCTTATTATTACCATAAATGTGAAATCATGCGAAACGGTTGAACCAATTTGGATAAAACTTATCAACCTAAGCACGGGCTTATACATATATATATATATATATATATATATATATATATATATATATATATATATATATATATACGTTATAGCGTATAAGGTAGACTTTTATTCCGATACTGTGTTCCTAAAGGATGATGTTTAACATTAATGTTGTTTTAACAATATCTTTTTGCTAGAGTTATCAATGAAATGAAATAAACAATAAACTTTATTCAATTAGAGCAAGCACTTTTGAATCGTTAATTTAATTTAAGCGTCAGTATAATCAGCCCGTGAGGACGCTACCACCGGCTCGGATAGCAGTTCTGTTGTTCTCAACAGAACTGCTGTGTTCGGCTCTTCTGTATCGAAGTTACATTTATTTTATTAATATAATAATATAGATATCCTGCATATGAGTCAATATTTCTCAATTCCACACATTTCTATCAATAAGAAACTCTTGAGCAGTTTAATACAAGTTGCCTAATAAAACATTTTTAATTTTATCTTTAAATTTTTGAAAAGCAGAATTAAATGTAGGACATTTTGTGGAATCTTATTATATATGCGTATACTCAAGTCCATGAGGAGTTATTCCCTTTTTGGAGTCGAAATCTGGGCGTAACAAGCTTATTTCTATTCCTGGTATTTATAGTGTGTTTATCACTGTTTTTTAACCGACTTCCAAAAAGGAGGTTCTCAATTCGTCGGATTTTTTTATGCATGTTCACCGATTACTCGAAGTCACCTGAACCGTGGTTTTTTTTTTGTTTCAGAGGGTTATACTTCCCAGGTGGTCCCATATAAATATTATCGAAATCAGTCAAGCGGTTTTTTTTTAAATCTACAATAATAATTATTTTTTAATAAATTGTTTAATTTGAATATGTTTTAAAAAAACTTTCGTCTTACAAATTGCCTGCTTATTACGTCTACACTAAAATGGAAAACTAAAAACTAAAAAAAAAACGACTTCCAGGCACTAAAATGTAAAAAATAACTAAACGGGGGTTTCATTTAGAATAGATACCTAATCAGATATTTTGGAAGTCGGTGCCAGCCTACAATATTTTAAGATATAAATATCTAATAGGTAAATATGTATTTTACGTATCGAAATATATTAGATTTGCTTTGCATCGGCTGGCACCGACTTCGAAAATATCTGCATCACAAGCTCTTAGATCATAAATAGCCCGAACTGATAGATGAATATAATAATACCGTACAATAGATGGCGCTACCTAAAAATGTTGAAACAAAAAAAGCACGGACGAAGCCGCGGGAAGAAAACCAGTATGTAGACAATAAAACAGACACTATAATATCGAAGGAACGATATTTAAAATAATTACCAACACAATAATGATTACTTTCATAATTTATGAATCACATCGTCGGTTCATTAATTTTTATTGCTTAGTAAATCTCAAATAAGCTCATATTGTTAGAAAAATACGCTCTACATTGTCTTCAGATGTTTATCAGAGACAGACAGATTCCTCTATTACAGTAATTAAGTCGTATCAAAATTAATATTCGGAGAAGTAGATTTGATATAAAGGAACCATGGCGAGTTGGACGAGATGGGAAAAAAATAATAATTTTCGAGCATCCGCGTCGAAACCTAATTAAAACTACTACCTAAAATATTATTGAGGCCAAAACTTACAAGGTTAGGGCTCTATGGTTTTTCGCTGACTTAACGTAGAACGAAATATGAATAAAGAATCTATACAGTTTGATTCTAGTTTTTGTCGATATTAAAAATTACACCGTCTTGGTATTTTCCTCATTCCCTTCGATGACTAGTAATATTTTATTTATACAAATTCGGCGACCGTGATCAAATTTGAAGCAATCCAACTTATTTTTTTGCTAAGTAACATTTAAAGACTTGTTAACGTCTTCGTACTTGATGATTTAACTAAAGGAACTTGTTACGTCCGCTCAATAACAGTTATGGTAAAAGTCCATCAAACATTAACGACTGTTGATTTATTGTCGTGAATAGTAAGTAATTAGGTACTTACTAAAGAACTTTTATATGGCCAATTTTACATAATCCATAATAGGCAGTACGTGTGATTTAAGTCTGAAACCCAAATACAATTCTCCGTATTCGATTTTCAACATTAATGGTGGAAAAATTACTTTTAAAAATATTTTGATTATTCGTAAATTATGTCAGAGAAGCAACTAAACAGACATTTTTTTTACATTTTTAAAGCAACACACCTAAAAAAAATCACCTAACTATCCATAAAAAAGAATGTTTGTAAGTTTGCTCTTTACGTTCCTAAACTATTTATCCGAATTTGATGCAACTTTGATGAGTGGTAATTTAAAAAAAAAAAAAGATTTTTTTCTTTGTGTTTGTCCTCCATGTGTTCCTAAACCATCCCTAAGAACATATCCGAGCAAAGTGGGAGTAAGTCACAAGTATTCTATATAACTTACCTACATGTTACCGGTATACATCATTACTACACTATTTTAATAAAAGATTTACAAATTATAACAACTATTGAGCTTCAAATTGTATCTTTTAAACTTCTAGTAGAGTAACTAGTGTATCAAATCGTTTAATTTGTTCCGTTTATTTTCTATGCAATTGAATCAATATAACAACAATACACTTATATTAGGAAATAATTATATATATCACACGGTGACAATCACTATTGCTTTATAGTATTAAAAAACCGCCCAAGTGCGAATCGGACTCGCGCACGAAGGGTTCTGTACCATTATCTATAAAAACGGCAAAAAAATCATGTTTGTTGTATGGGAGCCCCCCTTAAATATTTATTTTATTCTGTTTTTTAGTATTTGTTGATATAGCGGCAACAGAAATACACTGTCTAACTATCACGGTTCATGAGATACAGCCTGGTGACAGACGGACAGACAGACAGACAGACGGACGGACAGCGGAGTCTTAGTAATAGGGTCCCGTTTTACCCTTTGCGTACGGAACCCTAAAAATGTGTAACGTAAAAGTAGTTTATAAATACAGCTTACTTCAAACCTCTTATTTTTAAAGATGTTCATTTTTTATATTAATAATGAAGTGATAAATTAACATCAATATTATAGTTAGGCGTGGTCTCGGGAGGTTTTGCTAGTAATTTGGTACTGCTTTTTTAGATCGTGGGTTCGATACCCAGATATCAATGATTATTATTTTATTTACAGGTATAATCCTTACTAAGGTAAAGAAATTTCTCTTTTTTAACCACATAAAGTATATAGAATATATTTCTTTATAATAGTTTTCCATGTAATAGAGAGAATAATTAAATATTCTTTATTAATTTGGAAGAATTTTAATTATCAGATCGTTTTGTAGAACTAATAATTTACAGTATCCAAACACATTTTGAAAATCTCAATCTTATATAACATTTCGATTATCAATTACTTCTCTTAGATAAGCAGTCCCCAAGAGACTTCGTTGTATGAAAAATAAACCAGATAAGATAGGTATCTTATCATAAGACGGTACCCCAAGTACGACCTCCATGAGGACGTCACTATAAGTGAGTAGACGAAAGCACTAAAAGGCGGATATCTATCTATCTCGGGCTCAACATCTTGGCACTCCTAGGTCACTCCCAGAAATTTTCGGCAAGACGAAGAGGTTGCTGAACTTCCTGGAGGAACTGGGATGGCAAGAGTAATAAGAATTTAAATTCCCACAGACGCAAAATAGCCGCATAGTCGACGAGTTGCGAAAAATAGCCCGAACATACCCTACCATATTAAGGCGGATATCGCCATATATGTGCCGCTTTCTACCCTAATGTATTGTTTATCAATGAAGCGGTACTGTTAAAGCGGAACTTTCTGGCATGTATCGAGTGTCAGTAACCTGTCCTAGCTAAAACCCGTGCGAGTATAATTAGCACCAGATGTTCTACTAATTTCACGACTTAAATTTTTTTTCTGAAAGGTGGTCGAACTGTGATTTATTTTTCACCCATGTGATAATAGTAGGTGGGAAATAAACTTATCGGTCGTGTTTTTAGTTGTCTAATGCCCGATTTCACCAACATCACTTAAGCTACCACCTACGTATGGGATCCATAGCTTAAAAGTTCCCCTAAACTAGCCCCTAATTAAATTTCGTTTTACCATCGTCAGAGCCCGTATTTCTAGTACCTATATTTAGGTGGCATTTTATTATTTTTTTAAATTTTTAGGTGACCCCTAACTGCCGGTGAAACAGAAACTGTCCCCTAACAGCCCCCTAACCATGCTTAGGGCATCCCTTAAACTTAGGTGACGTTGGTGAAATCGGCCATAAATCTACTGTTAGCTGAAGATTAAATTAAACTGTATTATAATATATATATATATATATATATATTATATATATATATATATATATATATATATATATATATATATAGATTAGGATTATTAGCAACCAAAAAGATCAATGTACTGACAGACTATTAAAGCAATTATTATATAAGTATAAAAAAAATATCATCTCGCACACTGGCTGGTACGTGTCTACTGTCTACATGTAAATTATTGTATCGTGTCGTACCTACCTAAAGTTTATATAATGAATAGAGAAGCTTGGCACTACTCAACCAAAAAAGTATGGTGATTTAAAAATAAACAGAAAACTCTGATATGAACTCTTAAATATTAAACTTTTACGAAAATTACCTTAATGATTTTGATTCTGTACTCTTGAAAAAAAAGACATGAAAAAGCGCGATTTTTCCTTTTTTTTAAGTTTTTCTTCACGATTGAAAAAAAACAGTTTTTTTGCAACACTAGTCATAGCTGTATCTAAGCAGAATTTCAATAAGATTTCAACTAAATCGTTGACCGTCACAATTTGTATAATCTATATATATAAAAGAAAGTCGTGTTAGTTACACTATTTATAACTCAAGAACGGCTGAACCGATTTGGCTGAAAATTGGTGGGGAAGTAGCTTAGAACCAGGAGACGGACATGGGATACTTTTTATCCCGTTCGATTGCGTTCCCATGTGACGTGACATAAAACTCAAGAACGGCTGGACCAATTTTTATGATATTTGAATTTTTGGATTTCTCTTAGTCCGGAATAGGATAATAAGTGTTAAAACATCAGAAAAATGAACGAAAAAAAATTATATGGCTAGCGTTGGCTAATAACTATATATCTCTATTTAAAACGTACCTAGCGACGAACCCGAGCGAAGCGAGGGTGAGCCGCTAGTTACTTAAAATAAATTTTGAATTTATTTTTACATAAAATAAATTTTGAAATTATTTTTCATTTATTATAAATTTATATAGGTAGATAATATATTTTTATTCACTCGCTTTAAAAGCGCGTAAAGCGAGAAACCCAATTTTCAGACAAACAAACAATCACACACACCATTTATAGAATGTTTCAACAAATCTAGATCCATACCTACAACTAGACAAACCTTTTCTATTAAACGTGATATACAATAGAAAAAGATTTATTAAAAAAATACTGGTAGGTAGATAGGTTGGTGCTTATGAAAAAAGAGCAGAAGAAAGATCCAAAGGCTCCAAATCATAAGTAGTAAAGCAGGTACATGAAAGCAGATGTAATTTAACATACTCGTATCATGCATATTTATAGGGCAGTAGATACGTTATTACGTGTACGTTATATGACTTAAATGATAATTGAGATAATTTATCAATAAATTAGTAAATCTATGTTTTGACACCTGTTTTTGCCTCATTATGATTCATAATACATACTACATTAGTTGGTTTTCGCAGAACATTGCCAATATAAATATTCATAAAATATAATTTGAAATATAATAAAATTAATATTCTATTTAAAAATTTGTATTGACTAGATTTTAATGAGCATTCAATTTTAAAATCGAGTTACATACTTTATTTTTATCGTTGGATATATTAATGTTACAACTCTTTAGCTTCCCATTGCTGGGCACGTGCTTGGCGCAAGGGGGATGAGGAGATATCCCATCGCGTATAATCCGGGTTGGCGGACTATCGCACTATCTTTAATCGTAGAACATAAAAGCTAAAAATTTATTTTTATTTCAATATTGTAATGAAAAATGTGTATTGTACTAAAGTATTGTCGTGGGGTGTACCATACCATACCAAGCGAACGCATTTCCAATAGACTACTGGTCTTTGTACAGTTAAAAACTGTCTTCAAAAAAACACTAAAAAGTAAAAATTAACTTATTTAACTGATTGGTAGTTTTTGTTTAGATACCTATTACCTAATCAGATATTTTCGACATCGGCGCCAGCACACACAAATCAAAGCACACAGCACAACATCTATGTATGTATTCAACCCTTTTTAACGTCCTACTGTGACACGGGCCTCCCTGCAATACGAGGGGAATCATGCCGATAGACCACCACGCTGTCCAAGTCTTTTAGAAAACTTGCAAGGTCTTCTCAGACATACAGGTTTCCTCACGAAGTTTTCCTTCACCGTTAAAAAAAATGAAAATTTAAAAAATTACAAAATTGTTAATATAAATGTTAAATTTAAAAGACGAACAGAGAAAACTTAATATAGAATATGAAGCTCCTATGTAAGTTACCTAGTTATAGCATAGTTACGTCAACCAAAAATTACATCCATTTAAATATTTACTTACTTCCAACTACATTATATATTAGATTCACTCGTATAAAGAGTGAAAAGTCATTGACTTGGCAAGTCACAGACATCCGTTAGTATGTATCCTCATACTCGTATACGCTGGTGCATACTATCAAAGAATGGGCGTAATAGAAATGATCTCATCTGTCAACTATATGCGTCAGTACTACAGCTGTCTATAATATGTATTACACTACACTGTGTCTGTACAAACGCTTTACAGCCTTGGCATCGAGATTAAAAATAATATTATGGAACTATGCGAAATTTAGAACATTCCAGTTCTCACAGTTTTTATATTAACAGATAAAAAACAACGATAAATGTATAAATATGTTGGTGCACCATCTAGTTCCATGGTAAGCTACGAGGCTTGTCTTATGGATACCAGACAGTTGACACACTATACATATATA
This sequence comes from Brenthis hecate, assembly GCA_951806755.1. NCBI lineage: Eukaryota > Metazoa > Arthropoda > Insecta > Lepidoptera > Nymphalidae > Brenthis > Brenthis hecate. The sequence continues at coordinate 22,415,709 of OX638250.1, forward strand.
ACTTTAAAGACATATTATAAGTATAAACACTCATGACTGGAGTACAAACATTCTTGCTCATCATACAAACGAATGCCCCCAGCGGGACTCGAACCCGCGACCGCTGGCACAGCAAGTAGGGTCACTGCAAACTAAGCAATGCAAACGGTTAATAAAAATAAAGGAATAATAAGATTAAATAAAAAATTAACACAATTGTTCTATATTTTTTTATATATTACGTACTACAAATAAAACAATATAAAACTTAATTAGCGTTTTATTTATTATCATCTAAAGAATGGTACGTTTTATACAAAAATTAATATAAAGTGGTACTGAAAGTGACGGCCAAGGTCACAACATGTTTAAACTTTGCCACAACAAATAATCAAAGGTACGAGTACTTGCCATTTTTACACAAAATTCATCTTTCTTAACTTAAATAATAATTATTTACATAATACATTTAGTTTCACCTAATCGAGAAAATTAAGCTTATGTAAAGTATAATTTGCTCGATTAGATATTATTAGATAACTCTTAACTACACACAGTTTTTCTCTACTTAGCGTTTAGAAACATTATATATAGGTTTAATTTTTTGAGCGGAGCCCTAATTCTTTTTCTTAAATAAAAGTAGCCTAAATTACTCCTATTAACATCAGCTGTCTGCTAGTGAAAGTCCCTTCAAAACAGTCCAACCCTTTCTGAGATTAGCATGAACAAACACAGACAAAAATTTTAAAAATTGTGTTTTTCTTATAAGTACCTTATATAATTTCATACGCATTAAGTAAAAATCTGCTATTTTAACATTACAAACAGACACTTCAATTTTATTTTATTGTATAGATTGTAAATGCTAAGTATATAATATAATCATGATTAAGTACTCTTGTTACCAAACCCTTGAGTGTACATAAATAATGAATCAAATACAACATGCATTTATAGTTAAAATTAATTGTGTTTCATTTAATGTAAATACACCATAAAAAGTTTTGTGTGAAATATGGCTAACATTTACTGTATCCATTATATTAGAAGGGCAAAGGTAATGACGACTTTGGAATAATTTTTTAAGCCTTGAATAATGATTTTATTGTCTGAACAAAATTAGCTAAAAATATAAGCAAGCTAAAATAACCTAATTAGATAATTTTACATTAAAGAAATTTTAAAACCTTCTCTTCAAGTACGTACATACTACATGATGATGACGATGTTCTCCTGACCGATTCCGGCCACGGCGGCCAATCTCATTGAGACTAGCCAACTGCGCAGGAGATATTATAGTGCACAAGTGTACGCGCAGACACAAGTGCACTCTCTATTCCTGTCACTTTCATAACATACCTACGTATTGAATATACATGTAGATATAACGCTCACCATCAACAACTTGCATTCAAATTATAATGTATTCCTTTTTAACCCCTGACGCGAAAAGAGGGGTGTTATAAGTTTGACGTCGATGTCTGTCTGTCTGGGTGTATGTGTTTGTCTGTGGCATCGTAGCTCTCAAACGGACGAACGGATTTTTTTTTCATTTGAAAGCCCGTTTTATTGCGGTGGTTCTAGTTATGTTTAGTTAAACCCCCGTTTAGTTATTTTTTACATTTTAGTGCCTGAAAGTCGGATTGTTTTTTTTAAGTTTTTATATTTATAGTTTATACTTTATTAGTAAAGGTTTAAATAGATATAACAAATTCTGTATCACTATTTGCGAAATCGGTAAAAAGTTATAACAAATAAAGTACTACTTTTTGCAAAATCGGTAAAAACGTGGAGACAGAACCTACAGCCTTGGGGCAGGCGAATTCTCATTTTGAGGCGCTGCGGGGTGGCGGGGACAAACCTTGAAGGAGACGACGAACTCGCGGCGGAATGCAAACAAGACCAGCCGGCCACTTGCCGAAATTATATCGTATAAGTAAAATCCTAAGATTAATGGCTTCCTTAAAAATGTATAAGGCTTTACATTCATTTTCTATTTCAGTTGTCGCTAAAAAGATTTTTATTATATTTTGAGTTTTGATTATTATTATTATTTTATGCCATAAATTCTGTTTAATTTGCTTGACATATTATGTCAATCACGGTCATCTATACATATAATAAAATTGTAACTAAGTCAAATTTGTACATTAAATATTTTTTGGAAAATCTAATTGAAATAGACATTATTATCGATACAGAGTCCGAATCTATAGTTTTTAGAATTTCTGTCTGTCTGTCTGTCTGTCTCTGTCTGTCTGTCTGTAACCGCATCACGAGAAAACCACTGGACAGAATTGATGAAATTTGATATGATAATAGCTAGTTAGCCGGATCAACATATAGGATACTTTTTACCACGAAAAAACATCTCATTTCTGAGAAAAAATACAAAAACTGCATTGTAAGAGTATACTAATATGTAAAACCTAAGAATTTGGTTTTTAGTCATCTGATCGCGGGCGGAGCCGCGGGCAATGCTAGTAAGCTATAAAATTTAAACTGTTTTTTTTTAATTAAATTATAATTTATATAAAGTATATCTTATTGAATATTTTTGTTACTGTATTATATAGCAAAAACATAAAAGTAAAGCGGCATAATTTGTATATTGTAACCACAGAACTAGCGCCGAAGTGTTAATGTGCTAGTTTTCACAAGTAAAAAAAGTTACCCGCAATATATTTACATTCTATCACTATAATATGTATATTTCATACTTGTAGTTTGACATCACGCATATTAACGCATGTCTCGACTACGCCCTAATTGGATCAATTAGACATCAATGTAACGAAGTTTTGCTACAATTGGTAACACTTACAAGTGAAAAAATGTTAATACACTTAACCTGTTAAGCTTTTTAACATTCCATAATACAATATTTTATAACGTATTTACTACGCAGAGAATGTGAACGAGATATTTTTATTAAGAACATACTTAAACTATAATAGTAATAATGTTTCTAGCACGCTAATCTTTGCTTAAATGACCTGGATATTTCAATAGGTATATAAATAAATTAAACATCAAAATAACACCTCCACCTCCAGGTAAATTTCTAAGAAATTAATTAAAATTTTAAGAAATCTAAGGTTTACTGACACGCCGGCGTGTCCGCGGTCGTAGAGGGATTCAATATTGCTTCCAATCGTGTAAAAGTATAAGAATGTCGTAAATATCGAACAACGTCACGCAACTACCCACGTTGATTGACATACAATCGAAATTATTATCGCTACGAGATATTCACTTTTCAATATATCTCCTAAATACAAACAATCACTTAGTTCAAAACAAATTAATTTTAAGCAAATTAAAAGAACGCAATACCTGTGGATTTATCTCACGTTTTTGCCTACACTACGGCGGCAGCGACCTGTCCGAAGGCTAGCCGGCATCCCACAGCGTCTCGTTACATAACAAGTAGACAAACTCGGACACTATGCGGGTGAAGTTTACAATTCACAACGCGGTACGTGTTATTAAAATTTAATACAATTAATTACGACTTTAATTATGTGAATAATTAATCTATACATATAATAAAATTGTAACTAAGTCGAATCTGTACATTATTTTTTTTTTGTAAAAACCTTATTGAAATAGACATTATTATCGATACAGAGGCCGAATCTATAGTTTTTAGAATTTTTGTGTCTGTCTGTCTGTCTGTTACCGCATCACGGAAAAACCACTGGAGGGATTTTGATAAAATTCGGTATGGTGATAGCTGGTTATCCGGGTCAACATATAGGATATTTTTACTGCGGGAAAATGTTTCATTTCTGAGAAAAAATACAAGAACTGTAACGTAAGAGTATACTAATATGTAAAATCTAAGAATTTGGTTTTTGGTCATCTGAACGCGAGCGGAGCCGCAGGCAATACTAGTATGCTATATGATTATAAAATATGAATGTATGTAAAGTGATATTTTATTTTTGTATCTAATAAATACTTATTGCACAGAATCTACTCAAGGTATTAGGATAAAAAGATTCCTGGGTGTTAATCGAGGATAGTAGAATAGACCCTCTATTTGTGTGAAAAGTTTTATTCAAACCCGTTCATTTGATTACGCGTGATTGAGTAACAAACATCCAAACATCTTCAAATATTCTCACATAACATACTATTAAGTGTAGACCCAGACCAGAAAGCCGAAAACGTAAATACAGATAAGTCATAAGACAATGTATTTATAATGACCATGAATCAAAAAAATGTGGCGCAACGTGATGTAATAGTGAACATTGATAATAATTTTAGGTATATAAACTGACGCCGCCGTTTATAAACAAATAAAACGATTTCCATTTACCGATGAAAGTGCCATGTTTCAACATAATATTATTTATACATAGTATTCCTTTATTACAAATATTAACTAGTAGTACACAATTTATTATGAAAAATAATATGATAATAGGGTTCATAGTATAATAAAACAATTTCGTCCTTGAAATTTTCTATAATCCAGACATTCTGTAATCCCCCACTAATTTCGCGAAGGTTGTGTTATTTTACCCAAAAAAATAGCATTACAATTTAGTATAGGTAATAAATTATTATTAATTGTATAAGTACATTAAACTTTGTTTTGTACGAGCTTGTTTATATAAAGTACTAGCGACTCACCCTCCCTTCGCTCGGGTTCGACTCAAGGTATTAAAATGGATATAGTATGTTATCCAGAGATAGACATTTATGCCATCGCGGACTTTTCTGTAGACTCATATAAGATACACAATTCCACCATACATTAATTTGTTATATATCTCAAAAGGGTTTAGGCAACGTCGTTGAAAGCTCCCAGACAGCGTATTTTTTCCGACAATCCCAACAAACATCGTTATATTTTAGCCAATGTACACAAAAAAATAATAAATTTTATACTAAAACCTTTCTCGAGAACCACTCTATCAATTGGTAAAAACAGAATAAAAATGGGTGCAGTAGTTTTTGAGTTTATCCCGAACAGATAGACAAACAGACGCCGCGGAGGACTTTGTTTTATAATATGTAGTGATGGTGATGCTTAGGTGTCCGGGATATATTATGTAGACATGGTTTTAACTTTCAACGTAATATTTCCTCATATTGTAAATTATTATAATTTACTTTATTGTTAAGATAAATGAATTGACTTATTTAAAAACAGAAAATAAATTAATTTAATTAATAGCAAACCAGTTTTGCAGAAATAAAAAGTAATCAGTGAATGAATTTAAATGTTATTACAGAGAAGATACTGTCTTAATGTTGGACATTTGTTTTTGAATTAAAAAAAAATAAAATGCTGTTCAGGTACGAGGAAAAAAACACAAAAACAGAAAAGTGAAAACCGTAAAAATGCGACTTAATGATCTTCTACAGGAGCATGGCGAATACGGCGGGGGCGGGGCGCGGGGGGGGGGGGGGGGGGGGGGGGGGGGGGGGGGGTAACGGTCTAGTTTCAAAGTAAAAGCTATAATTTGTTAGTTAAAATAGACCTGTGATTTTTCATAAACTTTTGCAAATCAAATACCATATTTTGTGTAAGTTTAAATGTAAAGTGGTACAATAAAAATATTAGCTTCCCGCTATGATACTGCTTGTTTATAAGAAGCATAAATAATATACTCTCCAACAATACAAAGAGTTATTTAAAATAATATATTATCTACTTCATTTTTGAAGACAGCTTTATAAAGAAAATTACTTTATAAAAAAAGGTTGTAATGTACAGTACAAACAGACAGATGGATATGATAAAAATATAAGCATTTGGCCATTTACCTATGAAATGATAAAAGATGTTTAGTTCTTTAAATAGGTAGGTAGGTATAAATCATTTTGTTATTATTGTATATGTACCTAATATCTTTAATAAGTAGAAACACAATCACCTTATAAAAGTGGTCCATCAGTTTGCACAATGACATTTATTTATTTATTAAATATTTCACAATCATACATAATTTATGTAAAATTTTGGAAATTTAATATTATAACCGTTTATACATTACAATATATATATTTAGTTTATATAGGGCATTACTAAAAATATTAATATTAAAATAGCAAAATAATAAAATACAATATGAAGAAAGTTAAGAATTTTTTCTTGTATAAATAACAAGTCTTTAAAAAGCATTAATAATAGTTGTTGTAGGCTGATAATTATATATTTGTGTTTAGACCTTCAATTATTTTTAAATGGTTATTCCAATAATTTTTTTTTGTGTATGAGCAAAAATTTTAAAAATCACTTTAATATTCTAGAAATGAATCATCTACTCGTTCGTATACATATAATAAAATTCTAACTAAGCCGAATCTGTACATTAAATATTTTCTGGAAAATCTTATTGAAATAGACATGATTATCGATACAGAGGCCGAATCTATAGTTTTTAGAATTTTTGTCTGTCTGTCTGTTACCGCATCACGAAAACACCATTGGATGGATTTTGATGAAATTTGGTATGGTGATAGTTGGTTATCTGGGTCAACATATAGGATACTTTTTACTACGGGAAAATGTCTCATTTCTGAGAAAAAATACAAAAACTGCAATGTAAGAGTATACTAATATGTAAAACCTAAGGTTTTGGTTTTTGGTCTTCTGAATGCTAGACCTATATATATTTATAAAGAATTCCGTACTTGAACAATGTAAAAACTATAACTTTGATATTGAAATAGTACATACTACATACAAAGGAATATAATACATACTAAATACAAATATATAATACATACTAAATACAAAAAAATATACATATAATACATACTAAATACAAAAAAATATTTATTTAATCTAAATAATACTCCAATGAAGCTTTCAGATTGTTCAATAAGTGTGAATAATTTACCTGCTACTATAAAATATGATCTTAAAAAAAACTAAAGCAAAGGGTTTTTCTCGGAATTGCAAAGAAATTGTAATGTAAAATAATATTTCCAGCAGAGACAAGTATAATGTTAACTACAAGATTATTATCTAACTTAGGTATAGAAAAAGGTTCACAGGTAGAAAATGATTTGTAAGTAGATGAAAATATACTTAAAATAAAATCTTTGAATATCTTACAATATGAACTATACTTCAGGTATTTATCGACAACCATAATGAATGTGTAAAAATATTAAGACCAATAAAAGATATAAGCAACGAAGGAATAGAACATTATATTAAATTACAAAAATTAATAAATTCTTAATATATATAAAGAATATATTAAGCAAGCTTCCATGACCATATTTCTAGTAACAATTCATATTAGTATTATATTACAAAGTAATAAAGTGTATCATAAATTCAATTTGTTATAAAGCTAGTTTAATTTACTACTTTGCTATACAATATTCTAAAATTAGAAAGAGGCAGCATATTAGAAATCTTTTTTAATATATATCTATACATATAATAAAATTCTAACTGAGTTGAATCTGTAAATTAAATATTTTTTGTAAAACCTTATTGAAATAGTCATTTTCGATACAGAGTCCAAATCTATAGTTTTTAGAACTTTTGTCTTGGGAATGCATCACGAGAAAACCACTGGACAGATTTTGATGAAATTTGTTAAGATAGGAGGTTACCCAGGTTAACATATATGATACTTTTTACTGCGGGAAAATATCTCAACTCTGAGAAATGGATACAAAACGTTAAAACGTTTTAGGGTGACTTGATAGTCAAAACATAAAATGCTGTTTATAATAGAGATGTTTTGAAGGATGGAGTGTCCTGAGACAATTTTTACCGAGTGAAATGATTTTCTTGATATATTATTATTCTACTTAATTATGATTCATATAAAAGTTTGATAATTATAGTAACGACTTAATTCACAAGATTAACAAGAAGGGACACAAGGAAGAGTGTTGCTTCCACCTTACCTCACCTATCATTTTCTACTTAGATCTATCACTGATTTTGCATTAAAGTTAAGCACTAAATAAAAAAAGTATTAGAGTTTTTAAAGTGCGAGTAAAAAAAGCCCTATCAGTTTGCTTCATCGGGGCAAAGTAGTATAAGAGAGTGCTGTAACTAATTATTTTACACTAATAAGTTCAACTAGAGAAGAGAAATTTTAACATCATCTACTTTACATTAAACTTTTCCATAACTTTATTGTTATAGCCATTTTCTGCATGATTATTTAATTTCTTTTGCTTTTATTTAAAAAAGAATTATTATAAATGGTCATCACACTTATTAATTATGTATTTATGTTACGTTTTTTAATCATAAAGGCATGCCTTTATATTTTCATACTTATAGGTTAATTTTTTTTATTACAAAAACAAGTGACTGAAGAGGTTATGTTTAGTTATTCTAAAAATCCCTATTAAATCATGGATTTGGTAATTGATCATGGTGTTTCAGAAAATACATGACTGTACATAATAAACTTATATACAATATATTTTCAATTTACTCCTTATAGAAGAAACAACAACTGCTAAACCTTATAAACAAACATTTTTAGGTTATGTCAATCTTACCTGCATTGAATCGGCACTGATGATTTCCGATCCAAATTTTTGTGCTAATTCTACACCTAACCTAGTTTTTCCTGTCCCAGTAGCTCCTAAAATAATAATCATTGGGATTTTACACGATAACACAGACCTTAGAGCCATAGTAGATTTCGCAACACACTTCACACACTATGCACTAACTTCACTTCTGTTTTGACAGCTCGAGTAGTGCCGAGTGCGTTCCATTATTAGAAAAGGTCGTTCGTCATACAGCCAAATGTTTATAGTAGGTTTCACGTGAAGTTCCATGTCACGTGTATACATTTGTTTTGATAGTTATTACGCATCGAGTGGATGCTATTTACAATACTTCCACTCACGAGAATTTGCTTGTAAAGGAAAGTTGTTTTTGTTTATTTCTATTAGGAAATTGTCGTTTTTTTTATTTTGTACGTAAAAAATGTCTAAATAACAAAGTATGTAAATTCTAATGAATAATTTTATTATTTCTTTTCTTCTTTATTCTGTAATAATTATGTTCATAAATTTTATGTTTTGTTTCAGTATTTAAGTTACTTTTGTTTTGATATCTATGTAGGTATTATATTCTTTTAACTTTATTCTATTTACATTTATTAAAAGTTATATTATAGTAGGTATCTACAGATTTGACAATAATTTATTTTTATTACTATGTGTTAATACTATTCTAAAAAAAAGGTTAAGATGAGGAGGTAAATAAAGGAAAATCTGATATTTATTTTTCAGCCGAACTTAGCAGAGTTTTGGAAGCAGCACCCCAACTGTACCATCCAGGTACAAAAATCACAGAATCTCAACTAGGGATGCATCCGATACCAATACCGATATATCGGCGATATCGTCGGTTTTCCGATATATCGATATCGGCGATATTACTTTGCCGATACATTTTCAATAATTTAAGGTTAGATGGATTATGTTTTTTGATTAAAAATCTTATAAAAGTGAATTTTAAATATAATTTCTAGTCTGACCCTTAATTACTATTTAAAAAAAAAACTAATGTTCTGTTAAATTACAATTTTCAAAACATAATTGATGTTTTGTTAAATACTAAATAAATATTACTTATGTAAGTAATGCTGTGTGTTGCTGTGTTTTATATCCTAAACCTACACTTTTTTTACTTTTTATACATTTTGAAGCCTGCAGTGTCCGCATCGGTATCGTATCGGCAAAAGTGCGTATCGGTGCATCCCCAATCTTACGCCAAATTAGTCATCCCCCAGAAATATACCAAAAAAGTATAAAAATCACAATCTAATAGCCAACTGTTTCCGAGCTCTGCGCAATCCGACTTACCATTTATTTCCATATTTATTGATTATCTTAAGGTTTTGATACACATAATTAAGGAACAAAAACCAAAAAACTTTTCTTTTCTCCACATAATAATAGTATCCAAAAAAAACTCAGACGTGGTAAGTACGTGTGTTTTTGTAATTTAAAACGCCGCTTCAAAGATTGCAAAGTGCAATATTAATGTTAGGCGGAATCTATTTTGCATCCTGCATTCTCTGTAGCGGCGTACAGCAACCGTCGCCTGCGCATCGCAGGGAATCCCACCGACGCTTGCCGACATTTTGACAACCAAACTCATCTATTTAAAACTATACAACCGGTTCCGATCCGCAGACAACGGTTAGATGTTCTACCTTACATAGGATACTATACAAAGAAAAAGTAATAAAAATTAAACTACAACATGACTTAATCATCCCAACCTTATTTATAAAATATACAAATCAATGTTGCTATGCAATTTTTTACCTTATTAATATTTTCCTTTTGGCAGTGGTGGAAATGTGCCTTGTCACAAATTATGTGCATTGCTTTCGCTTTAATTATCTCGATCTGTCTACCGAATATAAAGCTGTCATTTCTTATTATTAAACGATTAACATACTGACTTTTCCTTATGTAAGCGCTATTTTCCATTAAACACTGTTTGAAAACCAATGTTACTTTCAAATAACTAAATCATTTATTATCTTTATTATTTATGTCAAGATTAACAAAAAAAAATTAAATGCAGGTACAACATTCGAGAATGACTCTCAAGTTATGAAAAAAAATAAACAATTATTAGAAAAAAAAAGACTTTTATAAAAAAGATGACATACGTCTATGATCTAGTTCCTATTATGTACATTATACGCCTAGTGGAAGATAAACTGCAAATCTTTAACACGATAAATATAAACCTCCTCGTGTTCTACTACTTATAAGAACAACGCTATATTCCTACAATAATATTTCTCACAAAAAAATATTTCTTGCAACTAATTCGAGTATAAACCTAACATTATCTATATATGTACATAGCAAGGCACATTCCGCACACAATTAAAGCCTTTACGTACTGTTTGACCATGTTAATGATAAAAAACATCAACCTTTGTAAAGCCTGGCCAGAAAAAAAAACACTGCACTTATAGTCTATGCCAAATCCTGGCCTAAAATAATTTCTGGCCAGGCTTTCACTCGTATCGTAATTCGTAACTAACGCGAGTACATCACTAACTTACTGCCATAAAATATAATATAATAATAATGAAAATGCAAAATTTTCTATTAGTAGGTACTATGAGGAACTATTTTGTGGTTATTTTTATGTTAGAGCCCAATACGGGCGAACTGTAATCGTAGGTTTTGATGTTATTATCAAAATACACAGTCTATTTACTCATGAACGGACACAAGTCACTGAGATTATTCTATTTATTGAATGTTAAACAACTAAATATTTAAAATTCCATTTCACTTCGTCCATATATCCCATTTAGATAAAATAAAATTCTACTATTAATTATGATACACGTACAATAATGATGCAATGAGTGCAAATTTAATCAACTTCCAAAGCGCGTACTAATCGTTTTCGATTGTTCACATTTGCTTTTTTAATCTGTGGCATAAATGAACAAAACGGCGCGAAAACAATTAGACGTGCGCTATTTCATTACATATTTATACTATATCATAATAGCTATGTGTTATGAAATGCGTTTTACATAAGTGCAATTTATATTAAAAATTATTAGTTAGCTCAATAATGGTCCAAATGCTGAGTAATTCACAATGATGTTATTTTAAAATAGTGATTCGAAGATTATCGTTCGTCTAAATATAAAAAAAACAATAAATGTTAAAATTTACAAAATAACAAAAACACTACAAAAAACCGTAAGCGAGCTAATCTAAGTGTCAATTATTAGCAACAACAGTAAAGTTAAGACAATATTGATATCACTACCCTGCTCTCGAATTTTAAAGTCGAGACGCGGGAAAAGAAAATCCTAAAATGAACGGGGCCGAAAACATATATAATGGCCAGCGCCTCTAGAACTTTCCGAAGCCAACAACAACCTTTGCCATCCTAACTAATAAATTCACTCTATCAATCTTATTTACAGGTTTCACGAAGTCGATTTATTTTTTATTTCAAGGTCCAGTAAATAATCCCAATCGCCGTCGAAACTTAAAATGTTATGATGTTAAGATCAAATGTAATGTATTATGTCAACTATTTATTATTTATAGTGATAATTTAAAAATATCTCAGAGGTAAAACCAGTCTACTAGTTCACGAAGCAGTCTGACACTATTTAAGAGGTTTACTGTGACCTATGTATAAACAGTTTTATGGCTCACTTTGGCACTGCAAAACGTTTGAGCAAACCAAACCGGCTATTTAATACATTAGTTCTGCCACAACATTACGCACAATACCCAGAAGCAGAGTAAGCCGTAAAAGCTGATAATAGAAAACAACATATGACTTCGTTTGAAGACATCGGTACGGCTTGTCGCCGTCCTGTACAGTGTCACATCCTCATAAGACGACTTAGAAAGTCAACAGTCCTTAGACTCGATCAAACGTTACCAAACATCCGCATTACATACATCGTTCAGTAAGTGCGAGAGCGGGCTAGCATCGTACGAAGTTTTTTCAGCTTGGCCTGTAATTTGTTTTGTTGCTTTTTAAGATACTCCTTCTCGAGCTCCTCTTCCCGCAGTTTGCGACAAAGGGCGGCTGCCTCCCGTAGAATAACCACTTTGGGCGCTCGCTCCTTGTCCCTAGTTGCTGGGATTTGTTTTTTAAGTTCATCGAACAGATTTTTTAAGCCGATACGTCTCAAACGTTCCATGTCATTGTGGATGGAACGACGTTCGATTTCCGGGGATTCTGCTTCAGAGTCTGTATCGGTGTTGGAACGACCACGTCTTCCGGGGCCTCTCCGCCGGCGAGGCACTGAGGCTGACGGTATCGTAGCTGGTGGTATTAATCGCTTTCTAGCGGGGGGTCTTGTTATAACGTTTTCAACTGTATGCTGTATGTGATGCCGCTCTTGGATGGAAGGTGTTCTCGGCAAGGAATCTACGCGTAGTTGGGATGTTGATGCCAATGTTTGCTGGGTTGTCCCAACAGAAACGACATCGATTTCCTCCTCTGCAACAAAAGAGAATGAGTTTAGAAAAAAAGCTTCCTTCCAAACTTTTCAAATAAAGTTGAAGTCTCATATTTAGTATTCGTATATTTTAATTACTATTAATTGTTTAAAATCTAAGCTTGGCTATTAGATTAACAAATAAAACCCGCGTAAAATGTTACATATTGAACACTTTCATTCATAGCATTCATTACGTTCATCACCATAAAAGGCGGGCTATTGTCATAGCGCTTATAGAGATAGATAGATGTAGCCGAGGATGCGATTGCAGTATTCAGGTGGTGGGTGGGGAAGGGGGGAGGGCGTCGACCCCGTCGTACTACCGCAGCGTCTGTCGACATCGATCCAGACGCCTGACGTCACGGCTATTCGCGCCAAAACTAGAGCGCGTGCGCGGTTTTGCCGCAGCGTCCACTCTCAATGGACGTCCGGATATCAACCGGTGGAAACGGTTTCCGGCGACGCTTTAAATGTATTGTATTAGGTGTCAAACATTTACTGGGAACGTATTTCGCAGAGAATTAATATAAATTCTATATATTACGATAAATTATTTAATTTTTTAATTTAGGAATTGTTATTTTTAAGAATACCTATATAATATACGACTATAATATAAAGAAATGTGGAAGACGTACGGAGTTGGTGGCGTCAATAGTAACTGCCTCAACACGGGCGCCTTCCTATTATAATCTACCTGCATTTTCTAGAGCAAAGACCATTGGGCCAAAACTCCCAAATGAGCAGGATATTAATATTGTTTAATCATACTTAGACAAAATATAATAAGGTAATTCTATGCCAACGGAAACTCGGTCTAAATTCCGCGCGGTTTTGCAATGATCGCATTGCAGCGAAAATACTGTCGAGGGCAGCATAAAGGCGACATTGTCTATGAATGAGTGAGTCGAGTAAGTAAATATAGGTAAGGAAACGCGTATTGGACTACAGAAGTAATAGAGTAGTCTTGCGGCTGTCATATTTACTATGCCATATGTTTCGCATAAGCCGTCGCAAGCGTTGCATTATCCAGTTACACGACGAATAATTATGTCAGCGGTACATTGTGATTAAAGCCGCCCGACTCGGGCCCGTTCTAACTAGTCATCATTAATCGCCGCCCGAGAATTTCTGATTACATCCTAACTACTGAAAATAGAAACAAGTTACGTGGGCAGCTGTTCGATTACAAAATGGTACGCGTTTCAGGGACGTCCGTGTAATTTGCAACTACGCAGTACGAAAAAACGCATAATCGACCAAAGTGACGATAAATTTTCACACCAACGCAAAGTTTTTATTCGATTTCCGCATAGTTACGCGAACGCTTATCGCCGTGGCGCGTCGATCTAATTCCGTACCGCGTATCGGCGCCTGTCGTCAAACACAGCTCACATGACGTCTAAATGTAGGCGTGGAGGATCCATTGTACAAGGGGTCGATTTTCACTTGATGATTTTCTCTTTCTCTGGCGCCGACGCGATTAACGGACGCCTGACAGTATTTGTTTCAGCTCTGCGTGTAAGCGATACGCCCCGTATTGTGCGCGGGCTCGGTCTAGTGCATATCTATTATATCGACATCACTCGAGACACGGCTCTATGATCTGCCGCCGTTCCAATTTTAAACCTTCCCAGAGATAATCCGCTTTTTATTGTTTGCCGACATCCGAACGCGGTAAAAACTGCTAGCACTCCGAAGACGGGCGTCTTATTACAATATCTTTATATCTATAGAGTATAGAGTACGCGGCTAAGTCAAAATCTAAATTTAAGTTTACAGTTACGGTTTCGTTCATAAAATGTATCTTTTTTATGTCCAGTGATTCGACTCGACATTGCGAGATAAAAGTCAAAATAAATGTGAAATACAATCAGCTGAAATAGCTCGTCTTGAACAAGCTCTCCCACTTGAGATGATTAGTCATATATTCTAGGTACCGTCTGTCTTGCCGTGAGAAAGACAATGAGTCATAGATTCGCAGTTAACCGCATACCGTATGCCACTAGACACCGTAGAGCGAACTGAATTAGTTGCAACAGTTCAGAACTAACTCGTACAATTAATGAGATGTATTTAGAGTTACGTACAAAAGATGTGCCCGTGGTGTCAACAACTTGTTTAATTATGTAACACTTAACGAAACCAAATGTCTGCAAACAACATCATTCCAATTATGTCGCGAAGAACTTCCCTCAAGTTTGATTTTACAGAGACTAACGAATCTATAGAGTAATAATGCCATATTCAATAATTTATATACAATTCTGAGATACTTTATTATAACAAGTGTAGTTATTATATTTGGATAGGATTAAAATTGGCACTTCTGCTACTAATTAAAATTTAAAGTCAACATTTGTACGAAATTTCGAAATGTCTCCGAAACAATTTATGCTGCAGCGTAAATTATACTCGTGTAGGAAATGTCTAGAAGGAAAGTTCGCGATCTCCCTGAGATCGTTTAATTAAGCGAGCTAGGCGATTGTCGTTAACGTCCATTTCGCCAGCACTGAATGGGTAAAATCTCCCCTAACAATGTGGAAAATGTCATTATAAGTTCTCAATGTTCTCTGGCCCCAACTAAACGGCGATTGAGGGTTGCATTTGCAACATAATTTTTTAGTTTTATATTTGTATAACTGTACGTAAGAACTGTTGAAAGTGTAATGCAAGGGTTGTTTTGACGCCGTCATGCCATCCCGAATGGAACGCAACACAATGATGTCGTCAGGTGTGACCTGTTAAGGCAGAGGCCACACGCTCCGCTGCCCACGATCCGAGGCCAAGTTCACTGGCATTTGAGAGCGATAATTAAAAATTATCGTGACGTGCTCGCGACTCACGCCATCATATACAGGCTGTTTGGTAAAGTTGCTATATTTAAAAAAAAACGAATTCAAGAGCTGCATCGAGGTTTAATGGATTTTTGCTGAAGATAAGAAGTACAACGAAATGACGTTGCGTTTTTAAAGTAGCACAAAATTAAAACATTTTTTGATAATCTTTAATGATAATGATTGTCGTCTTAAAACAATACATAAGGTATTTTGTAATAATGACGTTAAAAAGTCTTAGCGTTGATAAAAAGATTATGATAAAAACAAAAAAAAGACCTTGAATATTATTATACTTATCTAATTGAAGTTAAGTAACGAATGATTCAACACATAAATAGCAACCTGTAGATGAATCTTGTAGGATATCCATGTAGCCGATACTAATTAGAATAAGAGGCCGCGCGAGTTTCTGAACTGTTGTTCATAATTTTTATAGGAAACTTCACCAATTATCTTTTTTTAACGCTTCAAACGGAAACTTCTTAGTTAATTAAAAGATAAGTTAAATTATAGCTTCCTCGACGTCGATAAACCTAAACGGCTACTCATAAGGCAGTCACCCGTCACTCAGTCGGAATGGTTAGCGTGTCCGCCCATATAAGTACGCAAGGGAACTTTTAAACCGGCCTACATACAGCCGATTAGGTATTTCTGGCGCATTACGCAACCAAGAAAAGTCGGTCATCACTGTTGTGGTAACCACTTGAGTTTGGGTGCCAGCTATAATAGGCAGTGGTAATTTATGGCGGATCGATTGGTTTAGTGCGACCTTGACGAGTTTGGTACGGAAGTTCATGGGCGTGCGTGTGCGTAAAAAACTGCTGTTTCGATGGGCCAATTTAACATTCATAAGCGGAAAAATCGGTATGAACGCACTACATAAATTAATACATTTATGACAAAAATAAAAAGAATCAAATTACTGAGAATACATGGATTTAAAAAATTTCGCATTTTGTTCACAATTATTTGGAGTTATGCAAATAATGTGACCAAAAACAATAACGGCGGTATTCGCATGTATAAAATCTAGTCATCTGTCGCCAACATAAATTATTTTAATATAACGCCTAGCATTGACCTATCTAAAATGTCACGGCACGTAGTGGTCAAGCAACCAGCTTTTTTATCTAATTGATCGACGTAAATATTTCCGAATTTTTAAAAACTGGTTAGGGCTTGGTTTCCAATCTACTCTTCATTTTTGTTGTATTCTCAACACCACAACACACATTGCGTTATATCAGATTATAATTTTCAATATTCATTAGACCTCATCATTTACATGAGACTTAAAGAATATATTACTTTCAAATTATTTAACGGTTTAACCGAATTAACGGTAATTTAGAGAAATATAAAGTTTAAAAAAAATCCGACTTCCAGGCACTAAAATGTAAAAAATAACTAAACGGGGGTTTTCATTTAGAATAGATAGATACCTATTCAAATATTTTCGAAGTCGGTGCCAGCCGACGCATAGGAAATCTAATATATTTTGATACGTAAAATACATATTTACCTATTAGATATTCATATCTTGAAATATTGTAGACTGGCACCGACTTCGAAAATATCTGATTAGGTATTTATTCTAAATGAAAACCCCCGTTTAGTTATTTTTTACATTTTAGTGCCTGGAAGTCGGTTTTTTTTTAAGTTTTTATTTTTATATTTTTAGTGTAGACGTAATAAGCAGGTAATTTGTAGGAAGAAAGTTTTTAATAACATATTTGATTAAACAATTTGTTTAAAAAAAATATTTATTGTTGATTTTTTTAAAACCGCTCGACCGATTTCGATAAAATTTATATGGGACCACCTGGGAAGCATACCCTTTCAAACAAAACAAAAATCTTGCAAATCGGTTCAGGCGTCTTCAAATAATCGGTGAACATACATAAAAAAAAAGATTCCGACGAATTGAGAACCTCCTCGTTTTTTGGAAGTCGGTTAATAATTATCAATTAAGCTTTAAATTGCATATTTGCCTATATTATAATTTATTCAAACGTTTTACATATTATATTACAATACCTACTTGTAATTCAATGTAACCGAATTCAAAGAAAATTACCTAAAACGTAAATAAACTCAAGTACGTCCCACAGTCAAACAATACCAAGGTGCTAAAGGTTGTATAAGATCAATCGATGAGTCGCGAAGGACGTAACTAATGTATACGACAAATAAAAAATTAAAGAACATAATAATTAATAACAATTAGTAAAAAATTAAAATTTGGGGAGATCAAGGTGAATTCGGATATTATCTTGTTACCGCGGCGGTTTATCAGAAGTTACTATAATACTTAAGACCTCTTTCGTGATAAGACAATACAAATTTATGTTAGTGTGACACGTTGTAATATTGTTATCGGCATTGATAGTTGATTCACGAAGGACACGCGGACGCTTGTAAAGCTGTATCTTCACTGAAATATTTTTGAGACTTCTGTGCGATTTACGTATTTATTAAGTACTAGATTTTTCCCGCAGTAAAAAGTATCCTATATGTTGACCCGGATAACCAGCTATCACCATATCAAATTTTATCAAAATCTGTCCAGTTGTTTCCTCGTGATGCGATAACAGACAGACAGACAAAAATTCTAAAAACTATAAATTCGGCCTCTGTATCGATAATGATGACTATTTCAATAAGATTTTCCAAAAAATATTTAATATACGATTCGGCTTAGAATTTTATTATATGTATAGATTTTCATTAACATGAATGTATAAAATAATCCACTTGGGTAAATAATATCACTATTTATGTGAACGCTATTCATATTTTATCAGGAATTTCTATCTACAATCATGTAGTGACCTAGTATTTCAAACATCTCGAACGCGAATCTAGTTATCTACAGGCTGAGTTTCGAATATCTCAGTTGTACGATAAATACAAGGTCACTTCCACTACATTACTGCGTATCTACATTTTTACATATAAATGTAATAAGGGCCGAGGCGTGGTGAATACACTTATCAGAGCTAGGCGCCGATAAAGTAGAAAATTAAAGTTTTTGTTCGTGTTACAGCCGTAAATCAAATGAAAAACGGCACAATATGAATTTGTCACAGTGCCTGTATTTGCTTGAACGTCGCTTACATAAGCATGACATTAAATACGTTAATAATGTAAATATTAAATAATGTTTTATTGTAATAATATTATGTTATTTGGAACGTATAATAGAACACACACGGCCGATGGCGACTATGTGACGGCAGGTCGACTAGTAACAGAGTTAAGGCAAGGTTCAACGCTAAGTAACACAATATTTAGGTCGCAGCTTGAAATATCTAATGTTACCGTTCAAATTGCTCTAACTACACGCCCGAGGCCATTTATTACGGTTTGCAATTTGATAAAATATAAAATCCTTTATAGAACATGGTTAGTCAAACCAATTCAACATTGTCAAATCGAATTGGATGGAATATACTCTATATCTATACCCTATTCCTTGTTACATGTAAGGAGATAAGTAACATACCGCCATGAATTCAGTACTGCTTGTAGACAAGTTGCAACACGATTAAAAATAATTATGTCACTATAAATATGATCAGCTGTGAAATAGTAGTCACAAAAAAATATGTAGTTTAATTCAATATTGCAATAGGAATTTATGTGGCCACTGATTGATACAGTTAGGAACAGAACCGGATCTTTCGGTCTGATTTGCCATAAAGGAACTCATAAGCCGCCCTACTTAAATCACCTACTTAGTGAATGAGAATTTAAATGTCATAAATCACGTTTGCAAACGCGCAATTTATCAAGATAATGTGCGGGTCAAAAGCACCTAGCTAGCTTATCAGTCCAGAGTTTATTAGGTTACTCGCGTTTATAACTACGCGGCGTTGTGAAACCTTAGCAAAACTTTACCGTTTCAAATAAAAACGACATAAAACATGTCAAAAGAATAGACCGATGCGTCGACGTGTAGGAACGTGAAATGCTTTAATAAACGTGATTTATTATTCCACACCCGGTATATACATCATTGTAAAGTTTAAATAATTAAACAAATCATTACTGCGTATTTACAAAAAATGGAAGAAAAACAGATAACAGCGTACTTTACTGTGAGGCGGGAAAACACACTGCGCATGTGTAAAACTTCCCGCGCTACTCGCTAGTCTGACGTTCCGGTTTTAATCGATATTCGTAAAGAATCGTAATTACCGAGTTTAATGGATGTTTCTGAGTTATAGACGTCTATCAAATTGTCATCCAGCCGGACTAGACACGGGAGTACCGTCTCAAACCGGTCCGGCGAGCCGCGAGCTCCACTTCAATGAGATTCCATTTCATTCCGTTGCATTCTTATACGAATAACGGACTGCAGTCGAGATACGCCAGTAATCCACGATTTATTTATACCTTGTAATTAGGAATTCGATTAAGAAGTAGGGATAAAAACTATAGATGGATGAACTTGTATAGAACTTTAATCAATCAACTTGCGACCTTACTGGAAGCTATCTGCGACATAGTGCAGAAACGATTAAACACAATGTAGTTAAATTGTTCGTTATGTGTGTTTAGGTCGTATATAAATAACTAAAACGCATATTAAAGAGTGTGTTGTTGTTCCAATATATTCTGATTCAAATTAATTATTTAATTAATCTATTAATTTCTTTAAGAACAATGGCTTGTATGTGTGTGTGTATGTGTTTGATTGCATTAAGGCATTGAGCACGTGATGATCCAATTAAATGAAGTTGAGTTTTAAAAACTTATTTTTTAAATTAATCTTTTATTCGATTTCTAATCCGCCACTCGAATGAATTGAATCGATAGATATGAACTTTGAAGCACGTTCATCATTTTTATTAGGCGTCCAGACTGCGAGGATGTTAACCTTAACCCGAGGATGATGCGTCAATGTCGGGACGTCCTGATCGTTCTACGACCTCGGGACCCTGAGAAGGACGACGCTAAGGATTTGGGAAAAATTACTTAATTGTTATATATTTTGAAAGGAAGGTTAGATGTACCTTTGAGTGTTGCAAAGGTGAAAGATGTAACAGACAGTTTTTAAAACAACTATGTGTAATTCAAACCTCCAATTTTACATATATGTCAATACGTTATCTCATCAAACCGGCTTTATATGTTAAAATACATCAAGAAATGTTTAATTCAACTTGGATGAGATTGACCTAGAGTCCCAGAGGATAAACCAGGGTAGGTTTAGAAGTAATTAGCTGTCATGTGGATGAGACATTAAGGTTGAGACGTTCAAGGTCGCGAAGGTTCCGGAAGCGGGTGCGTCTAGACAGGGGAGGGTTGCGTCGGTCGATACGCAGTTTCCCGCGCTTGTCGCGACGCCTGCGTCCTACGGACTCGCTTCCATCTTGTCGGTGTTCTTAAACTCAATTACTCATTTACAAGAACTTTCTAAGTAAAAACTGCGATGGTAAAAAAATATAAAGTCCTAGATTTAGGTCGGAATATAATTAAATATCAAAATATAATACAAGAGAATTTAAAATATTTACCGATTAGGGAGTTAACTATAATATTATTAGATAACTTAAAATTTTAAAAGAATGCCAAAAAAATCCGTTAAAATTAAATCCATACTGAAATTTATATTACTTATTTATATATAAAAAAATTAATCACATAGAAACAAAGCAATATATACACTATGTATTATCGGAGTCGATAGATTGTGCGGATTTTCAATACAAGTCCCTGAAATGTCCGCTACATTTAAATTTTAAATCCGTCCGACATCGTTCAAGATATTTCAACGGTCGATTTAAATTTTATAACACCAATTCGGTCATGATTGCATTTTAATATTAAGTGTTACATCATCGCAAAGTGTAAGATTCCCAATCTTACATTTTATCTTTATAAGATAAAAAATAATAAAGTGTACTGACCTGATTCGCACGAGTCAGAGGGTGTTTGTACGCCGAGGTAGTCCATATTATGTTGGCGAGCTAGGGTGTACGAGTGGTCAGCGGCGACGGCTGCAGAGTCCCTTAGTAGCCTCAGGGCAGTGCCTGCAACGTCTACCGCATGGCGGAACTGTGGGGGCTCGTCACCATCCAGCGAGGGCGGAGTGTCCGGTCTCGGCGGAGATGTATCACGACGCAGCAAACTCTGACCAGGAGTAGCAGTGATCAAATCCGAAGGAACAAACGTGTTGGATGGATGTTTGGAGTCTATACATGAGCCTGCCCACATACAGTCATGATGCACAATGTTATCTTTATGTTGCTCCTCAGGTGTATCTATTATTCTCCAATCAATATCATCCGGTTGTATGTTGTTTAAGTCTGACGTCGGTCCCATGTCCATTCTATCTGTTTCATACTGGACTTGAGTCCAGAATTCTGAAGTTTGCGTCAATTCCATGGACTCCTCATCCAGCGTCTCCCAGACGTCGAATTGAAGTATGTGAGCGTCGTCGAGCATTGTCGACATTTTGTATAACTAAAGCCTAACTAGTTTTAAAGCTAAGACGAACTCGTCGATATCACAGGGCCCTCTTATCACAAGGACGATGCGCGCAATGGGTTCCACGCACACCGTCTGTAACAAACGAAAACTTATTGTAATAATTGCACTTTACTAATTAAGAAATAAATTAAATTGTGTAATATTGTTTAATAGTAGTATCTGATGTTGCACTAAGTGTCCAGGCTAGCACCGATTTAAAAAAATTAAGAAACTCAAAAAAATTCAGGGCGACTATAAACACAAGGGGTGTTGACCCCTCGTATTTACAAACAAATCTCGTTTGTAAAGAAAGACAGTTAGCTATGAACTGGTCTGCATGAAGCCCGAATGTCGACTGAAGTCTGGATACGAGTAACAACAGTTTTAAAGGGTACACTGGCCTTGAGGCAAATCCCAAATCAAACAATTAGTTATTGTCCTAGCCACCCCCATTTTTTTTTTTCTACCTGAGGGCAACAGGATTCCATAAATTCGGCAAAGCACAAAATTTAGTTTTGTTTACAGAGTATAATGGCGCGAAACCAGTGTTTACTAATAATACAAATCGTCGTTTTCCCGCTATTTTGCATTTTCCTTAGCAGAGACAATTATGTCCATACCATTACGTATGTTACGTAGATAGTACGAGTAATTCTGTTGAATCACAAACGCATATAGTTGTACCATGTGTGTACTACGTTTATTGTTTTTATTTAAAAAAAACTTTATTTATACACTTTGTATTTTTTTATACGAAGATAAATTTTATCTACTTTTAATTATTATTTGTTTTACTTATTACATTTCTTAATAATTCATAAATGACTACAGACACACATTTTATTTTTTCTAGGGCAAATAATAATTTAAGTACCAGCTAGAAATTAAATATATACTTATACATATCTTTAGTTATTAATTAACAATCTTAAATTCTATGCCTATATTTTCCAAGAATTATTTTCTCATAAAAACAACGAATAAGTATTATTATAAATATATTATTGATTTTAAGATTTAGTTTAAAATAGGTATTAATTTCTATATTAATTTTATTATTAAATTATTAAGTATCAAAAAATATTTTCATAAGACTAAGTAAATAATTTAAGTAAATTTCCCAAAAACTAAATAATAATTATAAGTATTATAACTTTGAGCGATAAAGTTAAATTATTTAATATTTTTTTAGTAACTAATTAATCCAAAAATTATACAGAAACAACAAAATTAACACAACGTAAATTTTGTTACAACTTTGTGTCAACATAATATACACAACAACATTTTTATTAAAATATAATAATACTTTTTATTTTTAAATACCCACTAAACAGTCTATATATTGATGTCATTTAGTAACAAGCAATATTTTATTATTATTATTGTTATTATAAAGGAATTTAACGCATTGCTTCGGCAATAATGTTAGGAATTTGGGTGCCGGCATTTCGCAGAATCGTCTACCGAGCGCGGTTCGCAACCGGCAACGCCCCGCCACTCCGTACAATGACTATCTATCTAAGTATCTACCCGTATTATTAAAACAGCAAGAAAACTTTTGTATTTACCCTAAACCATTTCACAACACTTATAAAACTAATGAAATATCACTCACCAGAAAGTTTGTGCAAAACGCGATCCGTACCTACGCGGCCGGCGAATTACACAATTTTACACAAGATTCTTCAGAATCTTCGACAAAGTTTTTTCCGCACACACTGCGTGACACTCACTGAGAATATGCGGTTGGTTATACAGTGTAAATTAATTATGGTACTTCTTCCGAGACCTCCGATTGAGTTTGTCAAACACTGAAACATTATTCGGGTGCGGGCCGATTTGAAGGAGAGCCGCGCGTGCTTTTCGTGTGGCGCCGTGAACACGACTAGTTGGCGACGCGCGAAGTAGCGAGCGAGTAGCGGTCGCCGGTCGCTCGCTGACGCGGCGTGCCCCCTCGCTTCCCCGCACCGGCTAATTTGATGCCATTCACGAATACTCTGAAAATACGCAGCGTCCTGCCTACCACTTGGACTCTACAATATCCCAGATCGTTCTTCTACATGTTGTAATTCTAATTTGAGAAGAATCACCAGTTATTGCGAAAGAACAAGCCGAGTTGTCCGGCGTCTCGCGGGGAGGAGGGGTGGTAAGAAGGAAATCAGCGCAGCGGCATTCGACACAGTATGGATGTGTGTGAAGTTGGTCGTACGGACGCGGTTTCTGTGGGTGGAAAATCGTGCTAGCTAGGTAGCTTCGTTTCTCACTCGGCCGCCGGCTTTCTGTGTAGAAGAGCGTGTGTCGCTTTGTTTTTTCACAGCTGTCGATATCGAAGCCAGTCGGTCGACATTCCTAAGTTGGCGGTTTATGGCGCGAAGCAAAAATGTTTGAGCGGTTCTGATGAATTACTACGATTATTTATGACTGAACGTCTGCACATACAATTAGCCTTTACTGTAAAGATGTCCAGAAAAATGTAAAACTAAATGAAACATGCGAAGGCAAAAATCATAAATCCTAACTAAATTATGACATAGATATGTATAAGTATGTACAATGTACATTGTACATAGGATACTTGCGTCTTTCTCCTATTTATTATTTAATAGTTTAGTAGGATAAATTAGTCGAAAAATATTTCTCTAATACATACCCACTATGAATGAAATAAAGAATAAATACCACAAAAATAAATAGGATCTTGAATGAATAATTTATTTAAATAAAAACATAATTTATTTGCATAAGTTATATTCTGGTATTTGTAGTTGCTATGGTAACTATTTTGAATGTTATTTTATTTAAAAAAACAAATATCATTTTTTTATAATATATTTCTTTATACGTATAAAAGTAAATTGCAAAAGTTAAAAAAAAAACATTCTACTTATGATAATGCTAATCTATGTGTGCAGTGTGCACCCAATTTTACTTTCCCGCCTTAAAGGTCATTGACCCCGGACTCCGCGTTGCATTCCCGCTGAAATAAAAAAACTTGTTGACATTGCAAATATTACGAGTAACGACTAAAGTTACTAAAGTATTTCAAAGTTTATGCGAATTGCAAGATTAATGGAGATCGATTTTAAAAGTTTAAACGTGAGTTGTTTTTTCATTATATTGTCATATAATCCAAATATGTTAATATTTGCCTTTAAAATTATAAATAATTTTAAGCATCGTCCTAAGAGTACACAAGAAAATTTAAGTAACGATTAGAATGTTTATATTGGAAGACTATAGCAGGAATTAATAATTTCATTAAATATGTGTACATAAGTGTGTTAACATTAATCTTGTTTATTTTAAATTTTTATTATAATATTCACGTAACCGTGAAATTGGCTTCAAGATTTTCATCTTATATCGAAATATGAAAGTGACGTTTATTTTAGAATAAATAAGAAAAAATATAATTAGGTAGTGAAAAGTATTTACAATCTTGTAGTTTTAGTACGAGTAGTAGTATCTACTCGAAGATACTGTGTGCGTATCATCCAGTATATACTAATATTATAAAAACGTAAAGTTTGTGAGATTGTGATTTTGTGAGTTTGTGACGATGTAGGGAGTAATATCTGGATCTACTAAACTGTTTTATATGAAAGGTAAGAAGATAGTTTGAGACCCTGGAAAGGACATAGGATACTTTTTATCCCGGAAATCATCCCTTAAGGGGGCTAAAATGGGGATGAAAATCTGTATGGGAAACTTAGGAACGAACCCGAGCGAAGCGAGGGTGAGTCGCTAGTGATATAATAAAAAGAGGAAAACTTTAATGTTATCATCTACTTTAGATTAAAATTTTACAATTTAGAAATAAGCGTTTTTAAATTTCAAATGGATAAAAATTAAATCTGGTATTTAACGTGTTTAGTATACAATATACTCGTATATGAACTCATGTTATTATAACAAAGCATGTAATCAAATTATTATTTACAAATTAATATTGTTTTTTTTTGTTATTATTTGTTTATTAACAATCATACTTCCTAACGTAGAGAAAATAAAAACTATCTACCTACATATTTTTAGGAATAGAGAGTTTATTTAGATTTTAGCGATCAGCCATTATTATTAATAATGACTAATAGGTAAGTAGTTTAATAACTGAAGACTATTCACTACTAAGCAAAATTTATTATAATTATTTGTATATAAATCGAATGAAATTTATCTTTATGGAAAACGTATTATTTCAATTGAATAAAGAACCGTTTTAACAAACTGATCGTAAGCGGAAGCTTCTTATCCTATAAGGGAGAGGCAGAGGGGTTCGGGACTACGCTACACTACGTTCTGCTGCATTGCAGATATAAGTGCTAGATACATTTTATAAATATAAATAAAATAATTTCAAGTATTGATATAGGTATATCAATTGTGTGTTTGTGTGTGTGTATATTACGTGTATATATGTATATATATACGTTGTAATGTATTGATTTGAGCTGCTGTTAAAATTTTTAATTATCAAATATTTTTAATACGGCTTTGAATCATTAAATATTTCTTAAAAATTGGATATTTGTTATTAAATAAATATATTAAGATAATAGGAAGACCAATTAGGTACATATATTGCACAAAATATACTTAGAATGTATATAATATATCATTGATTAAAAAAAATTAACATTATGTAGATATTATCATTTTGTTTATCCGGACGTCGCAATATATACCCAACACGCATTTACTTTAATTTAATTTTTGAAATCAATTATTTATGCATTGACAGATTTTTGAATTTAAATATAATATAAATCGTTATTATTATACCGGAAGTAGTCAATCTCATATTCAATAACATTAAAATAAATATGGCAGTTTTCTTGCTTAAGCAAGCCCTTTACTAAACCATAGCGAAATTAGATCAAGCGCCCCAGTTACCGTAACCCTTTCAGTGAAAGTACCCTTCAATTAATTTCACATTCATTCGACCCTCCGACAAAAAATAGATGTGCAGGAACTGAAGTATACTAAAGTAACTAGCTGACTTTGACAGACAATATCTTGGCTGGTGAGGATCTTCCACTATTTTAAACCTTATCTACCAAAAAATAAGATGCCAGATTTAGTTATGGTAATTAAAAAAACGTATTGTTATTTAGAAAGGGTTGGACCCGTCATAATCCGCTCATCTTTTCACGTTTAGGGTTGGCGATTACGTACGTCACATAGAGTTTGACAAATAAGATGTTTTATTTTGACAGGACAACTTGACTGCAATTTGATTTTATTAGGTCAAATATACCTGTTCTAAATTCGGATTTGATTGGGGATAGTCACAAAACATGTAAAGTATTTTAATAGGGCAATCAATTTTAGACCTCGGATGAGAGTTGTTAAATAGTTGTAACTCGTAACATAATTGATTATATGTTAATCACATACATTTATATTAATACTTGCGACTCACCCTCGCTTCGCTTGGGTTTGTCCCTAGCTTAATTCCCCATTCAAACTGTCATCCCCCTTTTCACCCCCTTAAGAAATGATTTCCGGAATAAAAAGTATCCTAAGTCCTTTCCAGGCTCTCAAACTATCTTCTTATCAAATTTTATCTAAATCGGTTCAGTAGATCCAGAGATTACCCTCTACAACGTCACAAACTCGCAATCTTTACCTCTTTATAATATTAGTATAGATTACACACGTAGATATAATATAGAATATGACATATGTATGTGTGTAAGGTGAAGGTGTGTAGGTATAGGTTATTCTAAAATGCATTGGCAACCTTAGCAGTTGCCAAATACTAC
Source organism: Brenthis hecate (assembly GCA_951806755.1). Classification (NCBI taxonomy): domain Eukaryota; kingdom Metazoa; phylum Arthropoda; class Insecta; order Lepidoptera; family Nymphalidae; genus Brenthis; species Brenthis hecate. Next base: position 22,443,747 of record OX638250.1, read on the forward strand.
GTAAGATATCCAGCATTATTAAAATTACATTTATTTTAACAAAAATTACATTATTAAAATTTTGAATCAGCATTTGTCTTTTGTACCAAAAATTAAAAGTACGTTCATATGTACATACAAAAAGAAGTTCTAAAAAATTTCAATATTAATACCGAATTAGGATTTAAAAGGTACATACATATATGGTTACAATAAATCGACTTGTTTATAATGAATCGCAAATTCTAATATTACATCGACTTTGCGATTTTGCTTAGTGTTAACGACCTCATAGGCGGTCATTTTTTAAGCAACAACGACAAAATATACTTGATAAATAATCCTACAAATTTTAACACAAAGCCTTCATATTATAGCTTCTTTAAGTAATTTCAAGTAATTTAAAGTCAAAAATTTTAGGCTCAATAATGTATGAGATACCTACTTCTATCACTATATCGTATGAAGTACGTATTACGTATTATCGAAATAAAAAAAAAACCTATAAGTTTAAATTAGGTAAATATGGACTTACAATAAATCTAACACTGCGAGAATCATTAAGATATAATATTTTTTAGAAAATATATATTCCTGATAAAACAAATGGGTTTTACAAATTAAACGTAAGTATTATTTTGTACATGCTTTTCTTGCTACTAGATAGGTAATAATTCCTTTGTGAGATTATAGCCTAAGTTTCATTAGCTATAAACAAATCGAAATGTAACTAATATTTCATTTTATAATACTTCTTGAGTACTCTGGACATATGGACAGGCTTTAATATGATTGATTGAAAATGATTACTATGGGAATACTTAGATGAGAATAAAAAAATATTTTCTATATATATATATATATATATATATATATATATATATATATATATACATATATATATATATATATATATATATATATATATATATATATATATATATACACACATATATATCACATAACTCTCAGATAATATTAATTCTTTAAACTTAAAATTTGACACGTAGATATCTCATGGGGAATAGATATCCGCTTAGGAAGAAGTTTGTAAATTCAACCGCTGAAGGGGATGAAAAAGGGGCTAAAAGTTTGGATGATTATCCGTTATTTTTATATACGGAAGTATTTAAATTTTGAATACTTTAGCTAAGAGACTATAAAATAGCTAATTCTTAAATAATAATAATAACGAGCTACATCAACCCTTATTTAATTTTAAATTCACATCCGCGTTTATACTCGTAAATTTAAATTTCTATGAAATAATATAAACATGGATGTATTTTATTTTTAAATAAACTGTATAAATCACTCCTTTGGTTTGGGGTGGCAACGGGCAATTTGTCGGTATTCTAAAGGGATTAACATCGTTAAGTGTTAGAAAGTTACTAAGCCACTTTTTGTCCTTTTCCATGTTTATGAATGAATAGACAAATGCTTTATTTTAATATTCTATGGTCATGTCTATTAAAAAGGGGAAACGTGTGCAAATATTATATATTACAATAAGAAAAGTGCGGCTGCACGCACTATGCAGTAATCTACGTTTAAGTACTAAACGGTACTAAACACAATATAGCTTCTGTCCAATAAATAAACCTAGAATAATAAAATAGCATCTAACTGTAAAGCCTTTGTTAAAACATAAGGAAGGATGTACCTACTTAGCATAGAAAAAGCACATGATTTTCTACAACAATCGCGTGTCACTCAAATGTCAAATAACAAGTAATTCAGCTATTATCCAATTAACAATATGCAAGAATAAGAGTTCTGCTTCGAGTTATCAAACTATCGTTTAAGTAAGTCACTTTTTAAACACCTTGCATCGTTCCCACGCATGTATTTGATAGCAAAATAATAGAGTTTCTCGTCAGTGCAATATATATACAATTTCATAATTTTCATACCTTTTGTCAGTCAATCACGATTTTGATACCCCACACCTGCTAATCTTTAGGTAATGTTACGATGAAAAGTTGAAATACGATATAATTTATTATAAAGTAGGTGATATTTGACTTCACTACATAACCAAATAACAAATCCATATAATATATATTATAAATGTGAAAGTGTGTTAGTTTGTTTGCTTGTCCTTTATTGACGTCGAAACGGAATGACGTATTGGCGTGTTTTTTTGTGAGATGTTGGAAGTCTGCAAATAGACATAGGCTACTTTTTACAGTGGGAGGTTATCTCAATACCACGGGAAAACACATTATAATACTACCCAAAAAATATTTATGATCAGAATTATTAAAATTTAGTATTAATGCTCTTCAATAGAATTAAATGAATATGTGTTTTAGCATTTTTCGAAATTCATCCCATAAGGGGGGGGGGGGGGGGGGTAAAATAGAGTTTGTAAGAAACCTACCTTATTTTTGTAGTCTTAGCGCGAGAAAAGCTGCGGGTTCTGCTAGTATAATTTTTAGCAGTTACATAATATGACATCAGTAAAACTTTTATATATTTGCAAAAATAAAGTTCAATACGAATTCTTTAAGTTTAATATTACGAAGAGCTAATTTTATAGCAACTTTTGAAAATATTGAGAATATCAAGTTTGATAAAGTGGACATTTAATTTAAATTAGAGTCTATTTTAGTCTCATATAGTTTTGCACGATTAAGGTTATAGTTTAAAAAAATTAGAGTATTTTTTTGCAAATAATATTTGATTAAGTACCTTTATATTTTAAAAAAATATATTAATTAATCTCTAAATAATTATCATCCTCACTGTACTGACTCTTTACTATCATACAGATACAGACAGAGATTTTGTGTCAAAAGACGTAATTCAACCATACCCAATTATCTACCTGGTTATTTACAAAAGATAGTTTAAATAACTTTCATAATGCTGGGAACACACCTGTAATATACCTATCTGGCAATCTTATCTGTTATCTTTTATCTCTATAATATTTATACGACGACTAATATAGCGATATAAGTAAAATTTAAATAAGTTATAATTAAAACAACTAAAAATACAGACTCTTACATCGCCTAAGATATATTGTCAAAACATAGTCATCAAGTGTACTCGACAAATCAATTGAGCCCTAATTTAAGCGTATAATTGTAATAATTACTTAAAACTTTTACTATTTAGGCCTTGTTTCATCACCAATTTAGCTTGAAGTTACTTAACCGTTGTATTATATTGTTTTCAGAATCTTGCAAAATTGACATCGATACGAAAAATTTACCTTCATTTCTTATTTTCTTTCTAAATATGTATTAATTACCACTAATATAAACAAAATAACTATGTTTTAATATATTTAATTTTTTCGCACCTTCGATATTCTAATGTGTAAATCATTTCAACACGAATACCACTTGTATGTATTCAGTCCTTTTTAACGTCCCACTGCTGGGCACAGGCCGAAAACCCAACAAATTTTCGAAAAACATAGGAGGTTGGAATATGGCTTGATCTCTATCATATTGAGAAGTCAAGCCCACTGGGAAATTTAAAAAGCCTGGCACACATTTCATATAGATTATTATAATATTAAAGTAACAATGGCAATATTATTTAAGTTACAGGAAGCGTATTGACTGAAACGGTACTAGCTTAAAACAACGGTATAAAAACAAAGTTAGCTTGGGTTTTTGTAAGAACCCTTGAAGTAATATTTAATACAGTAAAACTAATCTTCATGAATATATTCAAATGCTGTAACTAAGTTATGATAAAACTTTCGTACAAAATATTTTGTATAGTATAATAGTAACGTTAAAATAAAATCTAATTATAATCGCACGTTGCTTTTATTGTAGTAATTTGCCTTTACAAATACACATAAATCAAAATTTGTAAGATAATAAAACAACTACCATCAGTAAAAATAACAAAGGTAATGACGTAGCTTTGTTAAGCTTTTTGTTGATATCTACCAATTCTAGGTAGGTAGCGTACTTTACATTGATTTTTAAACGATATTTTTATCGGAACAGGTACTTAATTTATGTGTAGCTAAAAAGATTCTTAGTATCAGATCTTAATTCTTTTTGAAAATTACAATTTAAAACCGGCTTTAATACATTTTATACGTACTTATTTCGATCCTTATTTAATTAAAAATCCCAAAAGCTGTATAAAGATTTAAAAAATGAAAAAGTTAAGTTTAAATCAATTCCTTTTTAGTTTAAGCTAAAAATACTTTCTTTGTAGTTTATCCAGCAAGCAACGCGTAATTTCTCAAAATCTTCATTGGCTCAAAACCTCTAAAGGGCAGGTAAAATAAAAACGATAAATAAACAATACGGAGCTCCGTTAAAAGAACAATGGCGTTAAATAAAATGGTTTATTTTTAACAAAGAGGAATTATCCTGTCATACACAGTTACCTGTAAAAATACTTTAAAACATCTTTTGATGTTTGTGAAATATTGTATCCTAATATGTACAGTCCTTTTGGAATTCTTAGAAAAAATAATTATTGTTTATTATAAATAATCAAAAATATAATATAATATAATAATAAATTTTATAGATTTTCTTTATAGGATCTAGAAAAAGTACCTACCTATAATTTGTTTCATTTTTGTTTTAACCACACAAGAAAGACAGATTCAATGGTTAAATTCAGTGATTCAGTAATTAATATTTAACAAAACTGAGTGACTCACCCTCGTTCCGCTCAAGTTTCTACCTAGGAACGTTTTAACAGTTAGTATAGATTTCTCAGATATGAGATAGATATTTAACCTCAGTAAAAAGTATAAGTATCCTATAAGTTGACCGGATGCCCAGGTATCATCATACTAAACTTCATCAAATCTTTCTAGTGGTTTTCTCATGCTTATAGGTTCATACTTTTGCGTTCGTAGACAGACAAGATATACCAATAGACAGGCAGACAAACAGGCAGACAGATAGATAGACAGAGTGAAAGACAGATAGACAAAAATTCTAAAAACTATAGATTCGGCCATTTATATATACGGAATATTTAATCTACAGAATCGACTCAGTTAAAATTTTATTACCTATATGTTTTATTATATATTAGGTACAGATAGATTACATGCAATTCTGATAATAAGAAAAAAACTCCATAGCCTTATTCTCAGCAGAAATATGTAATGATCGCTCTTTCTATACAACGTCCTTGATCCCACGCACTATCTGCCAGTGACCTTGTACAGTTCCGCCCTTATCGACCGGGATAGTGACGTCACTTGCCAAATCGACAGGAGTTATATAAAGTTTGGGTTAGGCTTAATATCTTATCGGCGGTTTTTTCTTTGCTTTTAATATACAATACATACCTTTAAATGTTTTCTAAATACTGTAATAATTTCATTAATATATTAATTAAATAATTTGTTATTTCATCGTTTTATGTTTCAATGAGAACGACCGCACGCACTGAACTATCTATTTAGAAAAAATAGAAAACCAGTAATTATAACTACTTTAATAGTCAATATACTAAAAATATTAAAAAATATATTATTATGAAATTTAATAGCTTTTAACTAGTGTTGGAGTGCTTTTATTTAAATATTATTCGACAAATTTCGATGTTAGTTGATAATAGTAACATCCCTAAGCATCAAATATGGCAATTGGCAATCAACTGCTGTTCTGACAACTTTTGTAATGTTAATAAAAGCAGTTAAGTGGCAAGTCATGTGAATGGAGATGCTATGTTTAATTTATCATATCCTTATAACAATTCTTTTTTCGCTGTGTATAGGCTGATATTTATATTTATTGGAATTATTAATTCATATTAAGTACAAGCAACTCACCCTCGCTCCGCTCGGGCTCGTCCCTAGTTACGTTTTAACGCTTAGTACAGATTTCTCAGAGATAAGATATTTTCCCTCAGTAAAAAGTATCCTATAGGTAAATGTAACCAACATCATACCAAATTTTATCAAAATCCCTCCAGCGGTTTTTCCGTGATTAGGCCACAGACAGACAGACAAAAATTATAAAAAGTAGTATATTTAATGTATAGATTCGACTCAGAATTTTATTATATGTATAGAAAACAATATAGAAGCTGAAAAAGCTTGCCCTTTTATTTTATTATTATTATTTATTATTTCTATTGTTTTTGTACGAATTATTAAAAGTGAATGTATCGTTTTAACCCCTCAAGCAAAAAGAGGGCTGTTATAAGTTTACCGTGTGTATCTGTGTGTCTGTCTGTGGCATCCCATACGGATGAACGGATTTAAATTTAGTTCTTTTGTTTGAATGGTGACTCGATTGAGAGTGTTCTTAGCTATAAATCAAGAAAATCCGTTTAGCCCTTTGCAGGCTATCAGCTCTTTTCTAGACGGTAAAAGGATATGAATAGCTTCCACAGATTTAATCTATTCGAAATTTAGTATTTCATTACTTCTATGACCATTGCAAATGATATATGTATGTATGTATTCAGCCCTTTTTAACGTCCCACTGCTAGGCGCGGGCCCCCCGTTAATACGAGGGGAGTCAGGCCATAGTAAACCACACTGGCCAAGTGCGGGTTGGTGGACTTCACATGTGTTTTGAAAACTTGTTAGGTTCTCTTAGACATACAGGTTTACTCACGATGTTTTCCATCACCGAAAGACAAGTAGTAATCATGTTGGAAATGAACCGCACATGAAAATATCAGAGGTGCGAGACCCGGTATTTGAACTCGCTTCACTCGGTTTCCCAAGCGGGCGCGTTACCACTGGGCTACCACTGCCTGCCAAATGATATAACCTAGGCCTAGTGCTACAGCATCATCTGGAATTTGCAAGATATGTACTCAACTCTTTATTAACATACTGCATAGATATTATGTTTAGGCTTATTAAAGTGGCAAGAATGAATAGGTTACATTAGTTCCTTTTTTGTTGGTCTTTTTTAAACTTTTGATTTAATTTATTTTAATTATTTTCTGATTTACGTTCTTAAAACATTTATTATCTAGGAATTCTAAATGTCTAAATGTATGGAATAAAAATATTTATATAATTTTCATGATTTTAGACAATTTTTAATTTATTTATTATTCACTGCTGGTTACGGTTAAACTTTAGACGTATGTTTCAAAGATTTAACACTAAGTACATCAACTGTTTACTGTTTTATTCTTCTAATAAGTATAGCTTTATTTTATTTATGTACTAGCATTGCCCGCGGCTCCGCTTGCGTTTAGATGACCAAAAACCAAATTCTTAGGTTTTGCAGATTAGTATATTCTTTCATTGCAGTTTTGGCATTTTTTCTCAGAAATTAGATATTTCCCCGCAGTAAAAAGTAACTTATATGTTGACCCGGATAACCAGCTATCATCATACCAAATTTCATCAAAACCCCTCCGGTGGTTTTTCTGTGATGCGGTTACAGACAGACAGACAAAAACTCTAAAAACTATAGATTCGGCCTCTGTATTGATAATAAAGTGTATTTCAATAAGATTTTTCAAAAAATATGTAATGTACAGACTCGGCTTAGTTACAATTTTATTATATATGTATAGATAGATGTATATAACGATTGTCAAAAACTTGATCACCCGATAGTATATCATTATATATATATATATATATATATATATATTTTGCGGGTTAATATTTGAAAGGAAACTTCGTCCCCGTGAGTACTTAATTATCTAGTTGATAAGTCGGCCATTGTGTCCTGAGATGCGCCAACTTTCCCCCACTACGAGACTTTCTCGTAAGAAATTTTCCTTGCGTTAAAGGAAAGGGAAAACTTATTTAAAAAAAAAAATATACCTACTGTCAAAATTACCAATCGTTTCGTGAGGGAATCAAAACCTACGACCACGACCTCTAACACAGAATAATACTTATACTAATATTTGTTAAAATTTACGAAATACTTCTAGAATTGTCATTAAATAACAATTTAAAATTTCTCTTTATTAAAATTGTAAGTAATTTTTTGTTCAATAAATACTTCTTATTAAGACAAAACTTCATTTGATGTGAAATATGGACAGAACTAAATTGCAAATCTAAACCTAGATTGAAGTTTCCATCGCCACGCTCTCTAGACGCCAAGAAACTATGACGTTTGCGTCACTCAGTTTCCGATATCAAGAAAAAGTAAATGCTATGACGTCGTTTCGCGTCAAAATCAAAATCAAAATATACTTTACTAGCAGAGCCCGCGGTTTTGCTCACGCTAAAACTACACAAAAAGATCATCCCCTATTTTACCCTCTTAAGGGACGAATTTCGAAAAATGCTAAAACATATATTTATTTAATTGTATTGAAGAGCAATAATACCAAATTCCAAGTAATTCTGATCATAAATATATTTTTGGGTTATATTAGTGTTTTCCCGCGGAAATGAGATTATCTCCCGTGATAAAAAGTAGCCTAGGTCACTCTCCAGCCCTCCCACTATCTCCACACAAAAAATCACGCCAATCCGTTTCGACATGAAAGAAGGACAAACAAACAAACGAACGAACGAACGAACGTACGAACGAACGAACGAACGAACGAACGAACGAACGAACGAACGAACAAACAAACAAACAAACAAAGACACACACTTTCACATGTATAATATAAAACTATGGATTCAAGTAGACTTTTACGAGCTCTTTTGAATCGTCAATTTTACCTTTATTGTATATAAATTAAATGTCAGTGTGACATCACTGGTCGTGAGGAATCTACCACCGGCACAGAAGGCAGTTCTGCAGACAAGAGCAGGCGAGTAATTCAACAGTTGCTCTTTTATAATGAGATAACAATAAACAAATTCCATTCTCTAGTTAATATAGAAAAGTATGCCTTATTATATATGAAGGTATATTGCAACTTTCTATTCTCATACTTATTATTTCTTTATTATGTGTCTTTCTAAAACACACAGCGTTACGATGAAGAAAGCTGTTGTGTGAACCTGCCTTTAATTAAGTATCTATGGTAAAACTTACCTTGTTATCTATGGTTTTATACCTGTCTCTTTCTCTCACCAGCGGGCTTCATCTTCCGTCTCAGAAGCATGTCCTAAAGTTTTAGCGTTTGTGAATTTTGCCGCGAAGACATAGCAAAATTTTTTAAGTTCATGTTATTCGAAAATACTCTTGGAATACATTAAAATATTGTGTTAAATTATCGCACAGCGTCAAATACGTATACGTATTTTAACTTTTTAACATAAAGTAGTGATTTGTAGTAGTGATGAATTCGGAATATATCGAGGCGGTAAGTTTTGGGGGTGAACAATCTTCGAAAGTTAATACTTCGGATGAAGACCGACTTACGAACAAAATGAGTTCTCGTGACTCGTCATCTTGTTCACCCTCGGAGGATGAGGAGGGCATAGCATCACCTCCGCCCAACAAAAGACGACAAATGTCTAGTAAGTATATACATTATACAAGTTTAAACATGTTCAAACCCGCGAATAGATACCATTATTTAACAAAGAGGATATAATTATATCTCAAATCTCAATATCTTACAAGCTTACCTATTGAGGTTAGTATGTTAATTATAAACATGTAACATTAATCAATCAATTGGTCTACAACAAATTGATACTCCATCTAGGCACATCTCAATTTTTATCAAATCCACTAACTTTAGATATCTTCTCTTAGAGAAGTTAGGTAATCTACAAAAATACTGTTTGGAACTGTTGCATCTATTATAAGATACATTTACAATTGTACTGGTTTTATAAGTCTTAAAGTTAATGAAGAGTTGTGGCATTTTGATAAAAATAAAGATTATCTTGCCTCCACTGAACAATTAAAATGTAAATCATAAATATTAGTTAATATAATATTAAATTAAAAATTATTAGCCGTGTGATCAAATAACATCTTAGAGCTAAGATAGTTGTTGAGATCAGGCTTATAAGATTTACTAGGTTGGACAGCTGCCAATATTAATTCACACTGTTTGATAAATTTACTAATACATTTGACCCGGAGTCACTATATTACAAAAATTCTGAAACTATAGTGCAAATAATCTGGGGTAAAAGGGCCAAGTGCATTGAGGTAAAACGGGACCATATTTTAAAAGAGATTACTAATCCAAATTTATAAAATACACTTACAAAAGTCAAGAATGTCTTTTAGCTGTAAAGCCATGCAGCTTCCTTTAGGTGGCTCTCAGGTGGCTTAGCACGCCTTCTTATGTAAAAAAAAAAATTCTTAGAGACACCACAATCTCAAAACAGGAGACATTTAAAATCAAAATCCTAAATTTAATATTAACCAGCCCTTTTGTAGAAATTACACAAGACACACCCCCAAGTAGTAAATAAGATTGACCATCAGGTCAGGAATGTCAGGGGGATTTGCCTAAAAATTAGGTTCATATGTGGCAGCAGCTCGGAGCCAGCAACTACATAATGAAATTAATAACTGTACTCGAATCCTATTCTCAAAGAAACCTTCTGTACAATTTCTAGTTAACCATGTGTTAAAAAAAAAAAAAAAAAAAAAAAAAAAAAAAAAAAAAAAAAAAAAAAAAAAAAAAAAAAAAAAAAAAAAAAAATTAAATAGAAATAAAATAAAAGAATAATAATTTTTTTTTTTTTTGCTACCAGGGAGAAGACATGACGGACATGATTCTTCAATTAAAGCAGAGAAATATATTAGAGGCACCTCTAAAAATGAACGCAGGATTCCTTTGTCGGATGATATATTTATATTTTTCTTTCGAAAAGTGAGAAAGTTAGATGGGGGTCTGCGTCCCATCTTTGACCTCGGAGGACTCAGATCTTATGTAGCACTGAAACATTTTCAACTAATTACACAGATAGATATAGCAAAATTTTTACAAATAAACAATTAGCTAGTGAAAATAGACTTTCACAAGGCCTATTTTGTTTTACCATTTGGTCTGTCATCAGCCCCTAAGATGTTTGCCACAATCTCAAGCTGGGTTGCGGAAATCCTTTGAGTACAAAGGTGGTGCATATTAGTTTATCTGTACGATTATTTCTTGGTCAACCAGGACCAACCAGTATGTGTGTCACAGGTTGCGGAAACCTTGAGAACATTAGAAACCTTGGGATGGCATGTAAACTACACGAAGTCTGTTCTGCAGCCTTCTCAGGGGGTATAATATCTAGGCTTACTAGGGAACACTAAACAAAAGAGAGTAAAACTTCCATCCAATAAGGCAACAAAAATAAAAATATTTCTTTCCAAGGTTTTGAGCACTGGAAACTGTTCTCTGAGAGTTACTCAGAGTTTATTAGGTTTGCTCAACTTCGCAAACTATCCAGTTCCCAAAGACCGTTTACATGTCAAAGATTACAACTGTTTCTGAAGGAGTTCAGACAAAACCGATTAAGGGAAAGAAAAAGCCTACCATTACCTGTTCAATTAAACTTCAAATGGTGGTTGGCAAATGTGGACCATAGCTCACTGCCAATAATAAAAAAGAGTGTCACTCATTACCTATCCTCAGATCCAGCGGATGCATGCTGGGGAACAGAACTAAATAACATTTATATTTCAGTTAAGTGGGCTCCACATCAATATTTGGCATTCCAACATCAAGGAAAGTATGCTGTATTTGCAAGCATAAATAGTCAGCGTATGACTTTAAAACGGTACATATTCGAATACAATCCGACACTCGGACTCTACCTCAGAAACGAGGGGGGCCACATTCTCTTAAAATAGGCACTTCTCAAATTGGCAACCAGGCTTCTAGATCTCACGGAGAGATTACAAATAACTCTTTCAGCCACTTACCTCCCGGAGAGGTTAAACGGAATCGCGGATCGCCTATCAAGGGACCGCAAAGTACCAGAGTGGCACCTAGTACCCCAGGCAACGGAAGCTATATTCAAAATTGGGGCGTCCCAGACGTAGACTTGTTCGCGTCAGGAGAGTCAGCAGTGTTAGCAAAGTACCTGACATTGGATTCCAGATATGGTTGCGCAATTTTTTGTGACGCTTTCAGCCGTCAAAGATTTCCAGCTGGGCTGGGCATTTTCCCCACCCAGCTTAATACCAAGAGTCCTTGCGCATTTAAACAACGCGAAGGAAGTTTATATCCTAATAACACCAGAGTGGACCAAATGCTTCTGGCTCCCCGACCTGCGGTCGAGAGCGATAACGGAACCAACTCCAATAAAGAACCTGCGGAAGGAAGATCTTGATAGATCGGACTACAAACAACTGGCCCCACAAGTGGACGAGTTGTCTCTAATGGTTTGGAAGATTGGGGGTGGGCTGACCCGATTGCATACTGAACCACAGAAGAACAAATCTTATTAAAAAGTAGCTGGCAGACATCTACTTTAGTATCTTATAAGGCCTCAATTAAAAACGATGGCTATCCTGGTGTTGTAAAAATCATCAAGTTGCAAGATTTTTGGCAAAACTAACTTTAGTAGATAAATTGCCTATAGAACTATAATTTTACATAAATCTGCTGTTTCTACATACTGTACAACATCAGGAGTAGACCTTTCATTATTATTCAGGTTTTAAAAGCCATTTCTCTAGCTAAACCTGACGTAAAGAAATTACAAATATGGGACACAAAATTTTATATTATTGGTTAATGTGTACTTTAAATTCTGGTTCATTTATTTGATATTTTCAGGCGAACAGCCTTGATACTTTTACTTCCTTCAGGTCGCAGAATTCATGACCTAACCCTCCTGGATGACTGTCCAGAGAATCTTATTTTTAAAGATAATAAGGTAATTCTGTGGCCTAGACTTGGGTCAAAGACTGACAATCAAGTACACAGAGAATCAGGTTGGTTGCCGCGGAGGCATCCAGATCCTCATGTTTGCCCAGTCAGACACATTAAGGATCTTATAATTAAATCTCAAAGTAGAAGGAACTCAGGTAAGAACATTACAAGCCTATTCTTTTTTCTGTCAAAAAAGCTAAGGCCAGCCTCAAAGACTGTGATTGCAGGTTGGATATGTAGTATTTTTAAAGATGCCAATATTGGTACCCTCCAGGCAGTATCAGATCAGTTGTTGCCTCAAGGAGCTGGTTTAAGAATAGACCTGTATAGGAGATACTTAATAGACGAAACTGGAAAAGCATTGAGACATTCAGAGAGTTTTACTGTCGGCCAGTAAACAATAAGGATTATGTTAATTCCAGTGTTGATTTATTATGTACAAATGTTACTAATATATATAAGGTCTCTTGGCAAATTTTCTTACTGTTAAGAAAATAGTACTAAATAAATACGGTGAAGGAAAAACATCGTGAGGAAACCTGCATGTCTTAGAGAACTTAGCAAGTTTTCGAAAGATATGTGAAGTCCGCCAACCCGCACTTGGCCAGCGTGGTGGACTATGGCCTGATCCCCCTCGTATTGAAGGGAAGCCCGTGCCCAGCAGTGGGACGTTAAAAAAAAAAAAGGGCTGAATACAAATAAGAAAATAGTTAATTTAAATATTATTTATTAATTGATAAATATATATTAATTTTTAAATATTATGTCTCTCTATTATATATATCTTAGTCATGATGACTAGCATTTAATGAAAGAACTGATTTATGTATCTTTGATATTATTATTATTTAAGAATTACTTTTATTGTTGATTTTAAAACTATAGAGTAACAGAATTACTTTTTATTTTAATACACTATTGCTTTTAGTGTTTTGTTGATTTTAAAGATTTTATAGATTAACAGAAGTTGTGACTTATAAGTTATTAAGTGTTGTTTATAATGTTATTTTAGTTTTATTAGATAATTAAACTGATTTTCTTTAAAACAGTTTTATAATTTATTCTCATCATAGCGTTTGTGTTTACCACCAGCAGATACCAAACAGGTCTTCATCGTAACGCTGTGTGTTTTAGAAAGACACATAATATTACTGTTTTGCATTACAACAAAACAGGTATTATGTGTTGAATAAAACACACAGCGTTACAGCAATGTTCTTGCTGGTGAGATGAAGACTCTATGAAACTTTAGGACATGCTTCTGAGACGGAAGATGAAGCCCGCTGGTGAGAGAAAGAGACAGGTATAAAACCATAGATAACAAGGTAAGTTTTACCATAGATACTTAATTAAAGGCAGGTTCACACAACAGCTTTCTTCATCGTAACGCTGTGTGTTTTATTCAACACATAATACCTGTTTTGTTGTAATGCAAAACAGTAATATTATTAACTTTCTATTCTCATATTTCTCATACTTATGTACACTAAGCCTAAGACTACTGAAGATTGATAAGATTCTCACTCCGAGTAATACATCTATATAAAAGATAAGTAAATGTAAGTAATCTGTACGTACGAGTATATTACAAAGCTAAAGTTCATTTGAAATCGCAGATCCCGCATTTCGCTAATCTTTATTTTTTATAGATAGGTGTAATTGATGAAATATGGTTTCTAAATTAATAATCTAAAATTATTTTATTTAAATTTAAGAGCTCAAGCATTTTTCATTATAATTTTCTTTCCAATCTACTAATATTTAAGCGTTTTATTTTTTTATAAAACGCACTGTCGAAGTAGTTTATAAATAAATTAGATTTATGCAACTGCTTACGAATAAGTAAAATTTTAATACTTTCTTATATTTACGCGAATATTTGACTTTTTAAATAAAACTATCGTAAACGTAAACGTTAACGTAACGTAAATGTTATATATTTGTTTATATAAATAGTATATAAACAAGTATATAATGCTGTTGAGATGTTTAAAACCTTAGGTCTCTACCGTGACAATGATTAGTTTAAACCGTTCGAAACCTCGGTAACCAAAAATCAAAATAAATCCGCGGAATAATTCGAAAACGTAGTTTTATTTAAAAAAAAAACTTCATAAGACTTATGAAACGACATGATTTTTTTAACATGTTGAGACACGGTTCAGTTATCTTATGCGCATCTTCTCCCGCCACCCTAGAGGAGCTACTGCGGGGGGGTCTCTCATTGACTCCCCTGCACGTCATCGGGGCGGTCGGGATGCTCTGTGAATCGAGGGCATCCCGGTTTAGGCGAGGCAGGCCCGCGGGGTACGGGCTGTCCGCAGGGGTGTTGTAGTGAATGCGCAAGCGATCCTGCACACCCCATTGCACTGCGGCGACGGGTTCCGCTGTGGGTTTTAGTGAGTAGGAGTCTCACAGTACCCTACCCATTGACGGCCGGTAGGGTCCCCATGATGGGTTTCCCCAGCGTCAACAAAAAAAAAAAAACGGTTCAGTTATCTTCGAGTGGTAGATTATATATACTTGAGGTACCGACAACTACAGATCTAGGAAATATAACTGCTTAATAGAAGAGTGTTTTTAATTCGTCTTGGAGCTTATAACCGTTTAAAAGGGGATTCATTTCAAGTAATTTATCCGTATAATATAATTTAACAGGTGAAGCCATAGTGTTCAGATACATTACCACACTGGTTAAGTGCGCGTTCTTTCGCGCGTTTCCTCACGTTGGTTTCCTTCGTTTTAAGGCAAGTGATAATTATGAATGAATGAATGAAGGAATGAATGAATTACTCTTTATTGTACACCCACAAAGAGAAAATAAAATATACAATATAATATAGAAGAAGGTACAAGAGGCGGCCTTATCGCTAAAAGAGCGATTTCTTCCAGGCAACCTTTAGGTGTAGGAAATAGTACTAAGATGGAAGGGGCGCGAATAACAAATAAAGAGACAATAGAAATATTATATATTTATACATATACGTATCATACAAATATATAATATAATATACAAAATAAATACAAGTAAAATATAATTAACCAATACCTAAATACTATAACTACATATATAAATACTATACCCATATTATACATATATAAATATAAAATATAAAAAGGTAAATATAAAAAAAATATGTTGAAAACTATTCGCCCATGAAAATATAAGAAGAAGCGAGCATCGAGATTGGAACCCCCTTCTCATGGTTTCCCTAAACGAACGCGTTACCACAGGACTACCACTGTCTATTCATTCCAATATCGGAGTTTAAACACTAACAATAAGTGCTATTAAAAATACGAACAGGTTTCTGCTGAAACAAAAGTCGTTAGCACTGGAAAAGTATAAAGTTTCGTAACACACACAAGATAAGTTAGCACAATATTTGTAGAAGCCGGAAATCGGTGGAGTGGCCACACTATTAGTTTACGTTAGATTGCCTGAACAAACGCTACTCGATGATTGGTAAACGATAAAGGGTTCATTCATACCATTTCAAAGGCACGTTAAAGGTAATATTGTTAAATTCTAAGTAGAAGCAATTATGGTTTTTATATACAAAAGTTTTTTTTTCATTAGATATGTATCTTTTCGTTATTAGATATGTATATAATACTCGTAGTATCCTCCGGACCGTTTTAGGCTACGGCGGCCAATCTCATTGAGATTAGCCAGATGTCACTTGTACATATATATATATATATATATATATATATATATATATATATATATATATATATATATATGCATATTGAGTAAAATATTATCGTGCACAAGTGTACTTGTACTTTGTCTCTCGAAGAGCCCGCAAAGCCGTCCTGGGCCATAACTCTTACTGGTCGTGTCAAGTAGTGTCCCACCGGAGTATACTTGTGTTTGTGCACATATTTGTGCACGATAGTATATTTGTTTACAGACGTATAGTATACATTATGAACGTACGTACGATATATTATAGTCATAGAGTAAGTCACGTTTAATAGCTTATGTAACAATAAAAGTTAATAATTTAGCTACCTTTGAGATAGAATATAATTACGAGATACAATTAGAGAGAGAATATAATTACGAGTCTATTACTAATCGTCGCAATTATACAAAAGATGATATGTCAAAATAATTCGATAAGCTGGCCTGATTCAAAATATACTTGAAACTACATCGATACCTTATCAAAACGATAAAGATTTACAATTCTAATAATTTATAGGTAATTGGGTTAAAAATGATAAAAAAATTCACAATTACGTCAGGTTTTTTTTAATTCGAAGAAAATTTTATCAAATTGATGCCGCTCCTTAACGTTTTACATATTTAGTGTAATCTTTAATTTCATACTTGCAGAAATTGCAAATATTTAGCGATTTTCATTATATGAGGAAATATTTGATAAACGATTTCCAATTCAACCTATTATACCTAACCTATTATTTTATACATAATCTATACATGTAATAAAATTCTGAGTCGAATCTGTACATTAAATATTTTTTGGAAAATCTTATTGAAATAGTCACCATTATCGATACAGAGGCCAAATCTATAGTTTTCAGACATTTTGTCTGTCTGTCTGGAAACGCATCACGAGAAAACCACTGTACAGATTTTCATGAAATTTGGTCTGATGATAGCTGGTTATCTGGGTCAACTACAACAAATATAGGATACTATTTACTGCGGTAAAATATCTCATCGCTAAAAAATCTGTACTAACGTTAAAACGTAAGTAGGGATAACCTGAGCGGAGTAAGGGCGTGTCGCTAGTTATTCAATAACAATTTATAATAAATAAATATGTTGGGACGTTAACATGCAGCATTATCTAGTTCCATGGTAAGCTACGAGACTTGTGTCATGGATACCAGATAGTTGATACACTACACATATACCAGATAGTTGATACACAACTTTAAATACTTACAATATACATATTATAAATATAAACACCCTTGACTGGAGTACAAACATTCGTGCTCATCACACAAATGAATGCCCCCAGCGGGACTCGAACCCGCGACCACTAGCACAGCAAGTAGGGTAGTACAGAAACACTACAAACTGAGCCAAACGTCTCGTCCAAATATAGAATTGTCATTATTATGACAGTATCAAAAAAGTTTGTTTAGCCTATAACTAACTATCATCAATTTTGTTTGGCATTCGCTGTAATATAGTCGCAGGCATATTATTAAACGGCGTTAACATTAAAAATGAATAAACGGCAACGTATGTTTGATACTTACTGGTTTGTGAAATGTCGAAGGCAAATTAAATATACTTCTGTTTTTTTATTGTAGATAATATATACCAAACCATTTTTTTTTTGTTGACGCTGGGGAAACCCATCATGGGGACCCTACCGGCCGTCAATGGGTAGGGTACTGTGAGACTCCTACTCACTAAAACCCACAGCGGAACCCGTCGCCGCAGTGCAATGGGGTGTGCAGGATCGCTTGCGCATTCACTACAACACCCCTGCGGACAGCCCGTACCCCGCGGGCCTGCCTCGCCTAAACCGGGATGCCCTCGATTCACAGAGCATCCCGACCGCCCCGATGACGTGCAGGGGAGTCAACGAGAGACCCCCCGCAGTAGCTCCTCTAGGGTGGCGGGAGAAGATGCGCATACCGGCGCCTCCTCTCCCCCAGCCGACGGCGACGAAGAGGGTCTGCTAAGGCGTTAGCCTCGCGTTCCCTCTCCGCCGTCTCCTTCAGTGAGATGACGGCCTCGCTGAAGGAGACCATCGCCGACCAGGACCTCTCGTCGCGTAGCATGGCCCTCACCACGCTTCGCAACGAGAGGTCTCCACCCACTACCGCCATAAGGGCATGGCGCTGGGGAGCCCAAGCGGCGCATACCGCGAGAGTGTGGTGCGAGGTGTAAATATATACCTAACCATGATTTAAAATAAACAAAAGGATTTAGCTATTTAAAAAAAATATTATCTATTTTACAATACAGCTCTCTTATGGAAGCACTTTGGCGACTTTCACAACTAGATGACTGATCCGACTTGATTTATAGTAAGTGATCCTTCCTTTTCTTAGGTTTTTTCTTGAATGCTGAAATTCCAACTACCCACAGTGCTATATATTACAATTCCACGTTATCCAATTTGCCTACGTCATTTTATAAAACAGTAAGTATTTGCGAACAGACTGTCTATATAATGACCTATTATACGATATGCTTGTGACAGGATGATCGATACTTACTGATAGATCTTTACAATCTACCTTATTCGAACCAATTTTCTTTGTAAATATTTTGTTAGTTCTATTCATTTTGTTAGCGGAGGGGGAGAACAGATTGTTTACTACTTCATAAGCACCTTACTCACCGCCTATCTATTGTCCCTACTATTTTATAATTTAAAAAAAAACTTTCTTAAAAAGGTTCATGGAAAACATTTTTCCAGCTATGTATGTAGTATTGTAACAAGTAAGATGACTGTAACGTATAGACACCACTAAAATCATGAAATTTTCACTATTATATATTTAATCTTACATGTGAAACCAACGAACTCCGTTTTAGTACGCAAGTCGCTATTGTATCAGATAACTTTTATCATAATAATGCAAAGCAATTAAGTAATAGATTTAAGGTTGCCTCTCGTGTCACCATCACGGTGAGACATTCTTCATAGATATTTAATATTACATTTGTGTTTCTATTTCTTTGACAACGAATATTCTCAAAGCTAATTCTTTTTCTAGAAGAGTTTCTTAATCTAGACATAATTTTGAGCGTTCTTGCCTAACAGCAACAGTGATTAAGGTAACATATAAATCCCTTTTTTGACCATCCTCTTAGCTTTCAAAGTATACCTAGATTTGAAGCCAAAAGAATGTTTTTAAAAAGTTAATGCAAATGTTAAATTTCTATTCTAAATTAAGCCAACAAACAATAGAACAAGAAATTCGTATTAAATTAAAACTATTTAAAACTACCGAAAGCTCTAGAAAAACAAAAACAAATCTAACCCACGGGAACCGTACTTTTTTCCGGGATGAAAAGTAACCTATTGTGTAGTGTTATTTTGATGTATGAGCAATATTATTGCAAAGTTTCATCAAAATCCATTCAGTACTATTTGCGTGAAAGAGTAACAAACATTCATCCATACATCCATACTTACAAACTTTCACATTTATAATATTAGTATAGATTGTGAAATGTTGTCCTTTACAGAAGTCATAATAATGCATTATTATTATTTGATTAATTAGGTATATAATAAGTTTAACTTAAAACGCTTGAAGATCGATGACTTTATGAGTTAAAACGACGTTATGTTATTACAGACAAGCTATTGTAGAAATATTAAAAAAAGTTACATTGATACTTTCTTATATTTACAGAAATATTTGACATTTTAAAATTAAATGAAATTTTCTTTTTTAATTTTTTATGGTTCCATTTTGATTTTTTGTTTCTATCGTTTTGAATGATTTACAGCAAACATGGTCACGGTAACACATGGAACAGTCTTAACAAAATTCGAAAATATAGTTTCTATGAAAAGAGTAATTTATCACGTTATAATATATAGCCATATCAGTTTATTACATAATTGTATACATTTATCCTACAACTGGTCGCGATTACATCGATTACTTCTCGTCGGGCAGCATATCAAAACTTGACAACTTTCATTGGAGAAAATGTTTGAGGCGTGATAAGTTTCCTCTTTAAATACATTAAATCTATGTGATTCGCCGCTTATTGCACTTTGACATCTTACGTTTTTTTGGAATATTTAAATACCTCGACCAAAAGTAATTTAGTTAATATATTAGTAGTGTTTTATCAACAAAGTCCTTTGTGTACTGTAAAATAAATGGTACTTATTTAGGTGAACAAACTAACGGCTCGCCCTCGCTTCGCTCGGGTTCGCCTCTAGAAAAACGTAAACAAATCTATCCCTCGGGAACCGTATATTATTCCGGTATAAAAAGTAGCCTATGTGTTATTCCAGACTATAATCTGTGTGCCAAATTTCATACAGATCCATTCTGGCGTGAAAGAGTAACAAAAAAAACTTTCACATTTATAATATTTATACAGATTATTAGATATACAGTAGTTAGTTAACTTAGGACGTTATTGTGTAATATTTTTTAACTTGGTTATGTTAGTACTTTTATACATAGAAGTTTACGTCTTGTCCAATCTTTTGCTGATAATTTTTTATTATACTCTTTTTTTATTTATTATTTTTATTTATCCAACAAAAAACCAAACAATGTGTAATGTACCGCCCTTCATTCATTGGTTACACAACATCGATAATAAACATACTAACAAAGATAAATAACGTTTCTCATGCCACAATATAAGGCAAATATTATCATGAACTAGGGCCATTTACTTGTGTACACTCCATAAACTCGTAGGGCGTGAGCGAATTAAGTATTATTTTGGAAATAATTATTTAAATGAGTACTCTCTCATTAGCATTTTTATAATGAAGCATTTATTAAGCTATAGCTTTGAACGGCAGATCTAAATAAGTAAGTAGCATCTAGGGACAATGTACGTTTTTGTTTTTAAAATTTTTCATTGTCTATATCGTGTATCGACAATTTTTTTTTATTTACCTTTTATTAATAGTGTAGAGGTGATGAAGTGTGGAATGGATAAGAGAAGCTGGAGTAAAGAGTTTCAACTTCCAATTATAATAATGCAATAGAACTTATTACATTAATTGGTCCTAATTATAATTATTTACTTAGTTAACATCCATATCTATAGTAATATTATAGTTATTTAAGTTTGTGAGGATGATTGTATGCTTGTTACTCTTTCATGCCATAACGGCTGAAAGGATCTGGAGGAAAGTCGGTACAGAGATAGATTACAGTCTGGATTAGCACATAGGTTACTTTTAACCCGGAAAAATGTATGTTGTTAGACTGCAGGCTAAAACATTGCACTATGGAGACTTTTTATTAAGTTAAAATTTGATCATTATTTTAAATGGTCTTTAGCGGGGATAGTATTCGTATGGTGTCTTTACTTGCATTATTTTTTGAGTAAAACACATTTTTCAAGAATGTTATGAGATAAAAAAAATCTTAAATAGCCTTAACATGTTTCTAATCTTCCATTGCATAAACAAGGCACTATATTTCCTAACTAATTATATGTGACAGATCTTTATAAAAATATTCTGTTTATACAGTTGTCTGTAGCAATCTTTCTTAAGTATGTAGGTTAAATAATGGACTTCCTTAAACAAACCATGTATCATTGTTGTATAAAAAATATAAAAATCGTGGGCCATTGACCTTGTCTTTATAGAAAAAGAATAGATAAATTATTTATTCTGCTTATATAAATTGTGACAAGGTTAAATTTGTACCTCTATTGAACAAAAAATTGCGATTAAATTACACATTTTAATTACAAAATCTATACATATAATAAAATAGTAACTGAGTCGAATCTGTACATTATTTTTTGGAAAATCTTATTGAAATAGATCGATAAACAGAGGCTGGAAACTATATGACTTCGAGGTCATTGTAATATATCCAGTATCCACCTTTAGATAGCTACTTGCTCCTCGCTTGTTCCGTCATGTTTGGAATTGAAAGTGTGACATTTTGTAAAAAATATTTACCAAATTCATTTAATACATTGAACTTTCGCCTGTTGCTCCTTTTCCATAGTCTATGTTAGTTACCTAAATCTCTATCTGCCAGTGAGTCTCAATAAATCGCTTAAATCGTTATTTTTGTATCTTTTTAGTTTTTATCATTCATCGTAAAATATATCCTATGCACTATGTGATGCTCTTACTCAAACCCAGTTCCATTAAAACCAGTGCAGCCGTTACGTAGAGAATAAGTACAAACAGATAGACAGACAGAAATTGTTTTAATAGTTATTTGAACTTTGGATCGCAAATAACAATATGTGTTCTATATGAGGCCGCTATTAAAATCACACTGTTCTATTTTCGTTATAAGTAGATGGAAATTACAAATATTAAATTTACTTGCTTTTCAAGTTAATATCTATTCAAAATAATTAAGGTATTTATTTTACATCCAACTGTTGCTTCGCGTTCATATGACTTTAGACGTAAGAGCGATTTTAAACATCTAATTTTATCATACGGCCCGCGTTCGTTTACCGATCGCCCACTGAAAGCATTACGCTACGATTAAGTATATTAGTCTACTTACAAGACGATGCTGTAAAATGTGATGATGATGATGATGTTCTCCTGACCGATTCCGGCCACGGCGGCCAATCTCATTGAGATTAGCCAACTGCGCAGGAGATATTATAGTGCACAAGTGTACGCGCAGACACAAGTGCACTCTCTATTCCTATCACTCTCATACTGCGGTGGGACGACCACTCGACACGACCGGTAAGAGTTAAGGCGCAGGACCGACGGCTTTACGTGCTCTCCGAGGCACGGGGGTGAAACACAGCCTACTTCCCAACTCCGGGCTGTTACTAAGACTACTATACAGAAAGACTCAATAACTAAACTTGGCCCGACCCGGGACTCGAACCCAGGACCTCCGGGTGTGCAGCCGTACATGCTAGCCACTACACCACCGAGGCAGTTACTGTAAAATGTATAGTATGGTTAGCAATTTTTAGTGCCACTCAAATATCACTTTCTCTATCTCTTTGTAGAAATCTGCTATAAAGACAGTTTGGAAAAAAATATGAGCTCTTACGAAATATGTTAAAAGTATTTTATTGAAAAATGTGAATACCAACCAAGTAAAATATAAGGTTTTGAATCGAGATCGCGAAAGTTTCTGTACTCAAAATGGAATGAACCACAGCCAACAATTATAACAAATACTAGAGACCCTACAAGGAGAGGGTTAGGTTAATTACTTTAGAATTTAAATTGTTAAATTTTTTTTAATTGGTTTTATTATTATCTCGAGTAATAATATATAAATAAATTGGTTTTATTATTATCTCGAGTCTTCTACGTTAGTTGATCTACACCACTCATTTACTTGTGATCCAAGGCACATGTTTATACATATTGCATATTAAAAAGAGCAACGCTAAAACTATATTACCAACTAACGACTCACCCTCGCTTCGCTCGGGTTCGACCCTAGATTGATTCCCCGTACAAACTTTCATTCCCATTTTCACCCCCTTAAGGGATGATTTCCGGGATAAAAAGTATTATATGTCCTTCCCAGGGTCTCAAACTATCTTCTTACCAAATTTCATCGAAATCGGTTTAGTGGAGCCTATTTTTTACAAACAAACAAACAAAAAATCAAATCTTTCCTCTTTATAATATTAGTATAGATGTTATGGACGGCAAGTTTTATTCAAGAGTTCTATTCGCGTCCCTCCATCTGGCGATCGATAAAGTACTGGGGGTATTTCAGACCCCCTATCGTAGACCATTTTAGATACGTTAGGGATATTTTAAATTCAAAGTAGGGAAACTGAGAGCAAAGGAAAACTTCAAAGAATTCGTAATTTAATGTGTATGAAAAAGGATAGGAACTTCAGCTAGAATTGCGTACCGCGAGAGTGGCATTAGAGATTGTTTGTGTAATGTAATAAGTTTGGTAAGCTATTGGTATCGGTAGTTATTGCTTTAAAGATAAATGCTCTGAGATAAGTGATTTTTTGTAATTCTTTTGGAAAATAAATACCTACTGTATACCTAAACCTAATAAATAAACACGAAAGCTAGATCCTAACAAAATCTCGTGCTTCATTTATTAACTTCAAAAATCTATAAATATAATATGACTGAGTAATTATAATATAATTATCATGCAGATAAACTTAGAAATATTTATTATAAAAATGCAGTTTGTTTATTTTCCCGTATTTATAAGAACAAATCCTAAGCAAAAATTCTGTACAAGTTGAAAAAATAATTGCTTCTAACGCAACAAGTGTTTAATCAACTAAGTCTATGTATCTCTAACCCCATAAAATCCTAGTCTAAAAAAAACAACCTCTTAATATCTAAATTTTCCTCGTGGCATATTTTCTATTTCAAATCAAAGGAAAAACAATGTACAGTATGTACATGACAGGCTATAGAAATATATGAACCTTAATACCCCTTGGCGACGGCATTTCGTTGGTTTCCTCGTGGGCGCTACCAGGCTGCCAACTAGGCCATAGTGTCTCCTATACTATATACTAAATACATCAATCTTTACTGCAAATCATTGCACAAGTTACATCGATGCTTTCTTTACACTACGTAAAAGTTTGATGAAAATAGTGCAGCAGTGGATGCCTATGTCTAGATTACGTCGTCAATATTCTATTAGTAGTTTTCTAATAATATGCCACCGCCATTGTTTTGTCTGTCGCTAATTGTGCAATGCTCAAATGTTTCCTAGAGCGATAATTTTTTTTTTCATAATATTTTTGTATTCTTATCTCAAAATTGATGAAAATCTGTATACATTAAGTATTTATTTTGATTTTTAAACGACTCAATAAAGGAGGATATATAGATGCATTTAATTCAAATGTACGGTTTTTTGGGTTTATGTCACGTGATTTCCGGTCATTTATAAACTATTATTTCATGATAAAATTCTACTCCTATGCATGGACGGATCCTTAAAGGTATAATAATTAGTACTTTAAAAAAGATGAATTTTTATTATCTTAAATGAGTTAAAAAGTACCTAATTATGAACATTCTGTTTTAGTTAGACTGTGACAAAATCGTCATTAAATAGCTTTTGCCTGCGGTTCCATTCGTTTTTGTTTCTAATTGTATTTATTACACAAAGTCCATATACGGTTCCGATTATATTGGAAAGCGCTTAAAACCTTGAGTTCAATTTATATACATATCTCTTCATGAACCCAGTCGATTGAAATATAAATTTATCTTTTAGTTCAGACAGAGACTTTAAAATTCATCTATACTTTTCCTTGTTAAGTGCGAGAATTTTAAATTTCCAAATACTTAATTTTGTTATTAGAACATATGTATTTCTGAAATGTTTTCCGTACACTCTTAGCACAGTTGCTAAAGACAATTCGACAAGGACCGACCGTGGTAGCTACCGTTTATTTATCCTATGAATCAAAATTTCAAAAGTCTCATTAAACGTGGAGAAATAATCAGTTAATCAGTTTTTTACCATATTTTTTTAATCTGTACTATAATATTATAAAAAGGAATTTTTTTTATTTGTTTGTTTGAACGTCCTTATCTCAGGAACTATTTATTCGAATCGAAAAAATCTATTTGCATTAGATAGCCCGTTTATTGAGGAAGACTATAGGCTATATATCATATAGTATATTTATTCCATACTTACTGTGAAGGACGAACCCGAACAAAGTGAGGTTAGTTAGTTAGAATATAAAATTTAAAGTATTAAGGATAAGCGTTAAGATTTTTATTAAGGAATATTTCTGTAAATTTTGTTTTGGTATACGTCTATTTCACGACGATTTTTATCAGTAACTGCTGAAACAAAAGAACAAATAATAAACACTGGCCAAGTGTGAGTTGTACGTGCAATAGGGATTCCAACGTCTATAGAATATAAATTCCTATTTTATTACGAAACACAAATATATAGTGTGGCGATACGGAGTCTTCTTTCTCTTATATTTTTTATTGTAGATATTTATTATTGTATGGTAATTTGTTTACAAAGTACGAGTATGTATCATAAGGTAAGGCATTTTAAATCCGACGACATGGTATGGTATGGTACCAAATAAGAATAATTAAAGTTTTTGTAATTGAAATACTGTTACGTTTCAATGGCTATGTTTGAATATTATAAATATTTAAGCCGCATTTTGAAAAGGCTAATGATTTTCTACTTTAAATAATGTTTAAGCTCGAGCGCTTAAATAGCATTTGTATTTTTAATTAGACCAAAGAAGTACTTAATTCAAGATATAAATTATACACATAGGAAAATTGTTGAACAAAAAGTGTTTCTATTTATACATAAATTAATGTCAACCGAAGAATATCATTACCATTTTTGTTTACTCAGATCGCTTAAGTACTTAAAAATAAAATTCGTTGATATATTTTTGTTACGAATTCACGACTACTGAAACTCTCAATTGGTTGGAGTTGAAACTAGAAACATAGTATAATTTCATACTAGTTTTCACCTGCTTCGACACTTTTGTGGTAAGCTGATACAAAAATAACGTTTCGTAGTGAAGTAGCCTTTTTGTATATGTAGGATGCTATAAAGCTATCTGCATTCTAAACACTCAAATCTGTTGAGCTTTTACAGCGTGAAGATGACAAACGTACACATTCACTTTTCGTATTTATACATATACTAGCGACTCACCCTCGCTCCGCTCGGGTTCGTCCCTGGGGTGGGGTCTGGGAGGACCACCCTTATCCTTATCACTTAGGGGTATGAAAAATAGATAGTAGCCGATTCTCAGACCTACTGAATACGCATATAAAATTTGGTAAAAATCGGTAAAGCCGTTTCGGAGGAGTACGGTAACTAACATTGTGACATGGAAATTTTATACGAGTATATAAGATAATAAGTCATGAAAACACCAAAAAATGTCTGCCCGTTAATTAGAAGATGAATTCTACATTAAAATGTTAGATATACAGATTTGAGTGTTTAGATGCTAGGTATGCAGCACTGGCATTAATTGATCGTAGAGATGACTGAAGTGATAGACCGTTTTGTTTGTACTTCTCATTCGTTTACTTACTCAATGTCCATTATAAGTAAACATCAACCACCCTTTTTCTCTTTAAAATCATAAAAATTCTCTACTTATTCACTGGAAGCTGATATGGCCGAGTGGTTTTCTAATCGATAGTTTTCCAATATTCCTATTGTATCTAACTTTCTAATTGCTTTACTTCAGTACTTTAATACAATAACTTAGCCGTTAAAAAATAGATTATAATAAACGAGACTATGATCAAAGAAAAGGCGAGAATAAATAAGTACCGAACATGTTCCGTAGGGCGACTTTTGACGTTGCAATATGAGTATATCGCGTGCGCACGCGCCTTTAACTCTAGCTAAGGTGTTTTCACATTGGATACAGCTATTCTAACTTAGTTAATTTTAAATGACTTTTTAACATGAACGTATTTTAGCTTGTTAATGAGCTTTATTTATTGTTTTCTTGTCAGTTCTGGTATTTCGAGTAAATTTTGATAGTTTTTAAGATGTTGACTTCCCTGAAGACGTACACAAGTCTATACTAATATTATAAAGGAAAGATTAGTATTTTTGTATGTTTGTAACGAATAAACTCAAAAAATACTGGACCGATTTAGATGAAATTTGATAAGAAGATAGTTTAAGAACCTGGGAAGGACTTAGGATATTTTTTATTTCGGAAATCAGCCCTTAAGAAGGTGAAAATGGGGAAGAAAGTTTGTATGAGGAATCAACGTAGGGACGAACCCGAGCGAAGCGAGGGTGAATCGCTAGTATAAAATAAAGCTCTTTATTTCTTTTTGTACATACAATTTTTCGCTATTGGAACTCTCAGTCAATTTTGGAAATTGATTAGAAAGTTTCATCTCATCTCAAGAAAAATTAGTTCATTGTCAAAAAAATCACAGTATCTCCATAAATTAAACCGCAACTTGCATCCATAATATGAATACATTGAACTGTTGATATTTTTGTTAAAATTTACCTTTTTCTTTTTACTTAAATATTTAAGTGTTACTTATTAATTAAGATGGAACCTTGATGAATTACATTAATAATAACATCCCGTCCTAGGATAGCCTCTATTGTAGGGCACAGGATTTCACACAAAATATAAATTGGAGATATAATAGCATATGCTTAAATCATAGACAATTAATACGAGTATTTACTTTTTTTTAACGTTGGAAAATGCATTTACGCATACTATCTGCATGCATACAGGTGGTTATGTCAGACTCACCGGCAAAGCCACTACCCACTCAAACTCAACCGAACCTCGTCTTAATGGGGCGTCGAAGGATCGCTTTCGCATTCAAACACGCCGACTGCAGGCCACGATAACCATGGGATTGCTCCAACGGTCCACTCTGCTATCAGAGAAGTATCAGGAACAACACGCATTGTACACCAGAACACCACCCACCGAGATGGGCCACTTCCCAGCGCATTTCTTGGCTTTGCGCCTGGCTGAATAGTCGGACGCGAATAAACCTTCCCCATGTCTTCTTTATTTCTCGTGACATTAAGTTATAAGAGTAATTTGTGTATTAGTAATAGTATTTAAAAGTAATATAATTAGCGAACGTAAACGGTAATACATAAAAGCCTACTACCTCTTTATAATATTAGTGTAGACTTGTGTACGTCTTCAGGGAAGTGAATACCTTAAAAACTATCAAAATTTACTTGCAATACCAGAACTGACAAGAAAACAATAAATAAAGCTTATTAAAAAGCTAAAATACGTTCATGTTAAAAAGTCATTTAAAATTAAATAAAAGGTAGTTTGGTACTACACCTATCCATCCTAGAGGCTTAAGCAAGATATAATTCTAAAATCATTGAAAAGTAGCAATGTATAAAAATATATGGGGATGCCATATTATGATTCTATAATGTAATGATTTTTGTTATTTCTGTTCTTCAACAATTGTATAATGACATTATTTCTAAGCCCCCTAAACGTTAACATAACATAAAGCAATTTAAAATTTAACATTTAATGGGAATTCTGGAAAAATGAATGTGTCTGCGAAGTGCGATTAACTCGACCAGCAAAACCGGAAGAGCATATCATAAAACATTGTTAAAAGCATAAAGGTAAGATTTTATTATTTAATTTGAAAGTCCATATGAAGCAACCTTACCATCGGCGCCAGCTTTAAAAATCAACGAGCCAAGAAACAGTTTGAAATCGTAATAGTAATCACTAAGCGTATTAATACACCGTGACCGAGTCTTAATTAAGATTATAGTTGGAGATACATAATTTCATACTATGTAGATGAAAAAGTTTACCAAAAACGCTGTGTGTTCCTTAAACAAAGTGGATGTCGCAAAAGTGTATAAATATGGAGAGGTTTTCAAAATCTTAACTGATTGTAAATAAATATTGTATTTATTTATTCCTAGGATTATGTGAAATGTCGAATGATAAAATATCGAGATCCTACATGTAGTAAACTTTAAAACCTACCTGCTACCTACTGTACCTTACCGGAATATTCCGGAATAGTCCGGAATATTATTATTTTACTAAGTATGTAATTATCCTACTGATTTACCTTTACTTCGGCATAAATAAACAAGTGTAGCACAAATTCCTTTATGTATCTTAATTTACCCCACAAGCAAATTAAAAACTTTTTGAAGAGCTCCAGCTATCCTTGTCTGAGGTAGCTCGCATCTAATTGTTGCTTGCAACTTTTTTAAAGCTGTCAAATCTATTGTGCCGTAGGGGTCCTACATTACGTTTAAATGAATACGGTTTCTATTCTGACTATTATCGGCTCCATCAATCAACGTGCTAATTGAGCACGCCATTTTTGTTACTTTAGTTCTCTCACTAATTCTATCTATCCCTTTGATATGATATCTGCCACAGATACTCAAAGTATCGAGCGAGTTTCGGAGTATTCTTTTGAAACTTTTCTTTGTATAATTTTTGTCTGTTTATTAATTAATTAATGTGCTGACATCTAAAGTACCCATAAATCTATTATAAAAAGAGGGGAACAAAAATTTACATAAACTAAAAGTCAAATGTAAAGATCATATATTCATTCCCATATAAAACAATTTAACCAATTAAATGAAAATGGTTTGAAAATTCACGACAGAACGCAGTATGATAAAAAAAATGGTCGAAATTCGACTGTTCGATAATCTATACATTAAATTATAATAATTATAATAAAATTCTGAGTCGAATCTGGACATTAAATACTTTTTGAAAAATCTTATTAAAATAGACGTTATTATCGACACAGAGGCCGAATCTATAGTTTTTAGAATTTTTGTCTGTCTATGTGTCTTTTGCAACGCATCACGAGAAAACCACTGGACAGATTTTGATGAAATTTGGTATGATGATAGCTGGTTATCCGGGTCAACATTTGGGATACTTTTTACTGTGGAATAATATATAATCTCTGAGAAATCTGTACTATCCGTTAAAACGTACCAACGGATGAATCTGACCGGAGCGATAGTGACTCGCTATTTTTATATGTATAATTTTTCGATTTGAAAATTTATAGTTTACTCAACTCTATCTCGCATATATGACATATGTAGGACGTAGGTATGTGACTTCACCTTTAATATAACGGCAGCAGAAAGTAAATAAAGTTCCTTCAGTTATTTCACCCAGTAATTCAAGGTTATTCCACTAAATAAATTATGAAACGCGTAGGCATTGAACAAAGGCATTAATGATTTACTCACCATTGTAGTTTATTCAAGTGCTGTACGAGCGTGTACTATAAACGACAGTAAGATAATACTTAGATTGGATATATATACTCTTACGATTTCACTTCTCCCTAGTTTTCATTGCGTATAAATATTTCAATATAAAACTTATTTTCGTCTGTCGGTATTTGTGTAGTGCAAAAAATGTGCTCTTATATAGTATTCAGTCCTTTTTAACGTCCCACTTTTGGGCACGGGCCTCCCTTCAATTCGAAGGGGATCAGGCCATAGTCCAACACGCTGAAAAATTGCGGGTTGGCGGACTTCACATGTCTTTCGAAAACTTGCTAGGTTTTCTCACACATGCAGGTTTCCTCACAATATTTTCCTTCATAGTAAGGAAAGTGGTAATCATCTTAGAATTGATTCGCAAGTGAAAATATCAGAGGTGCGAGATCTGGGATTTGAACTCGCTTCACTCGGTTTTCCAAGCGAGTGCGTTACCACTGGGCTACTACTGCCCAAAAATATAGTAAACGAGTAATAATCTTCAGAAATCAGCGCTTAAACAAGTAAGACGAAGTGTTAAAATATTTACTTCCCGACGTTTATTACAGAACTTGGTATAAACATATCTTATGTTTTATATTTATATCGAGACTAAAAATAAAATGGACAACACAGATTTTTAAAGACATAATTTTTTATAGTGTACTAGTATTGCCCGCGGCTCCGCCCGCGTTCAGATGACCAAAAACCAAATTCTTAGGTTTTACATATTAGTATACTCTTACATTGCAATTTTTGTATTTTTTCTCAGAAGTGAGATATTTTCCCGCGGTGAAAAGTCCTATATGTTGACCCGGATAACCAGCTATCACCATACCAAATTTCATCAAAATTTCTCCAGTCGGTTTTCTGTGATGCGGTAAGAGACAGACAGACAGAGAGACAAAAATTCTAAAAACTATAGATTCGGCCTCTGCATCGATAAGAACGTCTATTGCAATAAAATTTTCCAAAAAAATATTTAATGTACAGATTCGGCTTAGTTACAATTTTATTATATGTATAGATATAGACTATAACAGCGTTCTGTTTTACTTTCACTCTAATGTACCTAATAACTGTCAAAGTTAGGTACATACATAAAAGTACTGCCAGTTTGAGACTATGACGTGCCTTTAATTACACGTTATGTTAACACCATACCGGAACGCAATACATTGTATTTGTACTAACTGACATTGTACACGATATCCGGTTAATATATTATATAAATTATACGAGCCCTACACATGATAGCCTCATATACTTAAATCTATTATAATGATGAATGACCAATGTGGTTAGTTGTAACTTATTTGAGATGCAGGATACAGATTAAAGTTGCAAATATTTCTATTTAAGTGAACGTTTAGCTTGATGTTGAAGACAGAATAAAAATAATTAAATGAATCGATAGGGATGTTGCCATCGCATGATTAGTCCTCTGTGAGGTAATATGTTCATTATTAGCACCCCCTGGATGCAAGAGAAAAATTGTTTTAATAAAAAAAAGTATATGAAACAACCCTTTAACCGCTAAATAGGCGTAATACAAATGCCACCTTTTTCACTTACTAGGTAAAGCGTATTTCTTATTATATTTTTATTTCATGAATTAACTACAAAATATTCACTCTATATATGTAGCTCTATATATTAGAGTATATTATATATTAGGCATTTAATCGATTAAATTAAGCTCTACAAAAACATTAGCTGTAGCGGGGCAAAGACAATGACAAAAGTTAATATACAAATTTAAAAACCTATTAAAAAAACCTTAAAGCCTACTAACATTATAACCATGGTGCAGCTTTATGTATGAAAACAAGCGTTTTCCAAAGACAATAAGTTCACAAGTCTAGTACATTGCACCCAGCATTCCTAAAGCGTTGTTGACACGCACCGGCGGAAAGGATGCGGCGCGCATACGCTGCGCAGACGATGGCCAGACGAGCGCCGTTTTTAAATATGCCTTCCTGTCGCAGGGTTGTTCATGAAATTTTAACTTTATGTTATGTATCTACGTGTTTATTTGTTTACTTTATTATATTATATTTGTTCTTTACTTATTTGAATTGATTGTCTAAGAATGTTTTAGGTGTGCAATGAAATTGGACAAATTTTAAAATTATGTTTGTAAGTAAATATAATGGAAAGTACCTAATCTTAATAAAAGCTAATAAAAATAATATAAAGATTAAGTAAATTTATTGTTAAGTAGATAAATATTTTAATAATTGTAAATAAATTGTTATACTTAGAAATTGTAAATATTTTTAAGTGCTCATAAAGTAAAATTATACTTCGGATATTGTAAATAACGTTAACCTTTTACATATTTTGATGTTGTAAGAAAAAAATATAATTATATAAATAAATATGTTGGGACATTAACACACAGCACCATCTAATTCCATGGTAACCTACGAGGCCTGAGTTACGGATACCAGATAGTTGATACACTACACATATATTATTACTTTAAAAAGATACATATTAAATATAAATATAAACATCTATGTCTGGAGTTCAAACATTTGTGCTCATCACACAAATGAATGCCCCCAGCGGGACTCGAACCCGCGACCGCTGGCACAGCAAGTAGGGTCACTACAAATTGAGCCAGACGTGTCGTCAAATTCCTTCTCGTGGTACTTCATGTAGCGTCAGTGATCATCCATCTATGATTGAACCAACCCTATTAATAAAGGCGCTGGTCTTATATATGAATACATCTGGTTACGTCATAGTCATCTTAGGCACAGGAACAATGGAAGCGATTCCGGACACGTACTGGAGTATTGGTGATACGTTTTTTTCATCTGCAGATCAAAGTTATATGCGATATTAAGCGTTATTTATGTCTATGAAATTTAAATACAAGTGGTAATAAATTTTAAGTATTAGTATCGTTGCATTATAAATGCGCTGTAAGGGTTTGGTACTCTATGTGCAGGCAGAGGTCGTGGGTTCAATTCATTTTTAAGACGACACACAAAGTTTTTTTAAATATGACATTTTATGGAGAATAAAAGGCCGCGTGTTCCTTAAATTGCTTTTTTCTTTTAACAACAAATTAGCGAATTCTGATGAGAAGTTTGTAGATTCGAGAGTACTTTTATTCTATTATGTGGTTAATTTTTGTAACAATTATATTCTACTTTTTTCCTATGTTTTTGGTATAACTAAATAAATACTTATGACAAAAAAAAAATCTTAAGTTATATAGAAAAAAGGAATAGAAGGACGCGCTTGGTACAAGAGAGGAAGAAGTCAGTAGCAATAAAAAAACGTGGATACATGCTTTAAAAATACTTTATTTTCTATTTTATTTTAAATTATTTACTATATAATTTAATTGAAGATCTACAAGCAATGCAAGTCTTTCTTGTCGGCTAAGAAATATGTAATAGATCTATTTTGGTATAGACAAATGAAGCTTAAAATTAGGCCAATAAGTATACTTACTATCTATTAAGTATCTGCGTTTCTATATTGAGATGGTAATGCAAGGTCGGGCCAGCTTTAGCCCAGTAAACTAAGGTCACGCGTGTTTAGAGTATCTGTTAGCACCAGCCACCTTAAGGCCTTGGTGTACGTGACGGACCCATTTACGACTGCCGTTGTTGCCTTTGGTAATTGAGAATGAACATGTCGACTGGCATCCCATGAAACATGGATTGACAATAGAAAATCATCAATCATCATCAGTCATAGCAAAGAATGAAATACTTTTATCGTATTAAATTACTAGAATTTACCTGCCGCTTTGCTTGCGTACTTAAAAATAACAGATTTTCATTAAAACTTCCAACCCATTTTTACACAAGAGTTCAGTTACTGTTAGCTCCAGCTACCAATGCCTTGGTATACGTATCGGAGCGACTTGTGACTGCTGTTGCCAATTTTTTTGGTAAACGAGAAATGAGAATGAAAATTTCGATTGGCATCTTTTTATCATAAAACATGAATGTCTGAATGATTACCATGAATGCCAACATTATGGAGAAGTAATAGGTTTAGGTAGGAAATTATATATTTTATATATAAATAGTTAGCGCCTTACCATCGCTCGCTCGGATGTGTCTACTATATTATAACAAAATATAGGCTGCGCCATCTTTTGGCATGTTTTGTTACTAACAATAGCCTATATGTTAGCTCAGGTCATAGTCTGCCTGTGGGATAAACGAAAGCAAAGATTAAAAACTTTGGCATTTATAATAAATAATAATAATAATAGTGGTAAAATGTACTAAAGAAGTGTGTACTCAGACTTTTTACGTCCCACTTCTGGGCATGGGCCACTCAATACGAGGGGGATCAGACCACCACCACGCTGACCAAGTGCGGGTTGACGGACTTCACATGCCTTTCGAAAACTTGCTAGGCTTCACCGTAAGACAAGTGGTAATCATGTTAGCAATGATTCGGTACAAGACTCGGAATTTGAACCGCTTCACTCAGTTTCCCAAACGAGACCGTTACCACTGGGCTAACCCTGCTCAAAGAAATAGTGGAAAATAAAATTAAATAGAAAACAGTTGGCACTTAGCACTACTACTTATTGACATTACATTTTTCCTTACAGGGTGCAATATTTTTTAATTAACTTCATAATATTATTAATTAAAAATATTCTTTGAACTAACATGGTTTTTGTCCTCGAAATGAAAAGTATTCTTTCTTAACAATTAAGATGCACTGAGTTAAAAAAATATAATTAAATAATCCAACACGTCAAATTTCCAAAATATTTAGTTTAATTTACAAAAAAAAAAATACATACAAAAATATTTCAAAAATTAAAACTGTATTGCCTTAGCTTTTTTCTTGTGTTTATTTGCATCTGTATCTCTTATAGCCATATATTTTATTCATTAAATTAAACTCTTTTTATTTAATTAAATACTACACTGCATCAACATTTTGCAATGAATTTAAAACCAACTTGTGGGTAGCTAGAAAATAAAATGTGACGATAACTTTAGTTTTTGACGTGATACAGATAAAAAAAATTATGTTCGCGTTTAGTTATTGTAACTGAATAAAATAATATAAAATTCACTGGAAGGACATAACTTTTTTTTTATTTTGTAAACTAGTGTTATTATTAACAATTTCTGATGTTATATTAAAAGTAAAGGTCAGATGGTAATTCAATAAAAAAATTAAATTCGGCTCATATTTCTTTATGAACTTTTAGTAATCTTTATTGTTTACGAGTAATACTAAAACTATAACGAGTAATATTAAAAATTAAATAAAATATAAAAACTTAATTATAATACAAACATAAAAACTGTAATTCAATAAATATTTCTCATTTGTAACTTTTTCTAATAACTAATGCTACAGCGAGACGTTTCGTTTATTTAGTTCACACATTTAAAAAAAATATTTTTGTGTTTGTGTGTGAGTGCGTGCGTGCGTGCGTTGATGGATTTTACTATATTCCTTCGACTGCATAATACTTTGTTTCTTGGTCAACTTGTTTTCATCCATTTAGTTCGATTTTTATTCAGTCGTTTTTTTATTTTTGTAAATAATTAATTGAGAGTAATTAATTATGTATTTAAATCGCAAAACAAAATTACCTACCTATTTTTGTTATAACAAATTCATAATTTTTTTACTACTAATTAAACGTGAGTTAAAAATTTACAAAATCATAGTTTGTAATATGATAATGAATTTAAATGGTTACTAGGCCTACAAATTGCCATTTTATATGTAATGTAATGTAAGCATTGTTCCTACAACAACAATGCTATAACATTATTTCATATAGGTAGGTACTAAAGGTATAAAAATAATATATAAAAGCGTAATATGTACATCATAATTCTAATAAATCATTTGTTTCATTCAAGATTAGAGAATTAAATAAGTAAGCAGGTATCTAACCGTAATGACAACACCATTAAAACTAAATGGCTATTCGACTGTTAATCCTGCAAGATCTAAAACAGATGTCATAGGCATATCGTACGATTCGTCATTATACAAACGGCGCCTGTTTGCAAATGATTGTTGGTGTGTAAAATGACTAAAGCAAATTGTGGAACGTTAGATTGTAAAATATAGTACTATGGGTAGTAAGGGTTTTTGAGATTAAGAAAAAAAATCTATCGAAAACCTTATTTACCTACCATAATTAACTGTCAGAAAACCTACAGTACCTATAACAGATCATCGAACACAACGCCATGACAACATTCTGCACTTCGTTAAGGTGTTTTACAAAATAGCTTATGGTTTTGTAAAATAACTAATTTTATAACCTTTTATGTAGTGTATTAATAGTATTTACAATTGGTAGTAACATTTTTCGTACCAACAAGTCTGCAATCAAACCGCGCTTTTTTTATAATGCCGAATTACACAATCTACCTGGGACATAAATATAATCATTATTGAGCTAGAAGTTAGAAATATCTTCGTTTAAAATAACCCTAGCGCAGTTTCATGCAAAACTACTCGAGTGCTGTAAAAAATGAACACAATAACCATGACGTATTTCCAAACATCATGACGATTTCAGATCCATTGAACGCCTCTGTTTTGACCCTAACCTATTGGGTAACGTGTCATCAGGGCCGTGGGATCGCTGCATGGGAATCTCTCGAAACTATTGTTTTTGCCCACATTATGAATATAATGATTTATGTCCGTATTTAAGTGAGATCGCTGCTTTAGGGTATTGTTATAAGCTATTTAATACTTTGTTTTATAACTAAAGTTACCTAAGTGTCTGTGTAATTTCATGTAGCCTAGCTGAGATGAATTTAAGTTAAAAAGGAATATACCATTTGCATGAGGCCATATTTAGTGTAGAAATTATATAAGTACTAGCAGAACCGGCGGCTTCGCTCGCGCTAAAACTACAAAAAAAACTCTAAAATAGTACCTAGGTTTCATACAAACTTTCATCCGCTATTTTTACCCCTTTTGGGATAAATTTCGAAAAATGCTAAAACACTATTTAATTAATTATATTGAAGAGCATTTATACCAAGTTTCAAGTAATTATGATCATAAATATTTTTTTGGATTGTATTATAACGTGTTTTCCCGTAGGAAAGAGAAAATCGTCCGTGGTAAAAAGTAGCCTATGTCACTCTTCAGCCCTCCAACTATCTCCA
The DNA here is from genome assembly GCA_951806755.1 of Brenthis hecate. Classification (NCBI taxonomy): domain Eukaryota; kingdom Metazoa; phylum Arthropoda; class Insecta; order Lepidoptera; family Nymphalidae; genus Brenthis; species Brenthis hecate. The sequence continues at coordinate 22,481,960 of OX638250.1, forward strand.
CACAAAAAATCACGCCAATCAAACAAACAAACACCCAAACAAACAAACAAACAAACAAACAAACAAACAAACAAACAAACAAACAAACAAACAAACAAACAAACAAACAGTAGAGATCAATACAAAATCAAAAAACCGGTAGTATTATTAACATAATTTGACTCATATTTAAGTGTTTACATATAAATAATCATAATTCTAGAAATGTTATCTATAGTTATTCACTAAATGATATAAATCACATCATTATATATTTTTAGGCATATGATTTCATTTTTCGTTTTATTTTTTTACAATAAAATCATTTTAATTTTCATATATTATTTTAAAAAATTAAACTGTATATCTGTGATTTCAAAATAGATGACTAACATATTTTTTATCTGTTTGTATATTAGTGTTGTATTAAACAGGTACTTTATGGGTGGTCTCATATAAACAGGAAAAAATCCACTCTTAAAGGTGGGAACTTTAAAGAGATTTTAAGGTCAGGGTAGCCTTTTTAATTAAAAAGTAAATATTTATATTATTAATAATAGATTTTTAATAATAATTAACTTAATATAGTTACATATATCCTTTATCTCCTTATCTATTTTGTAATATATACATTGTAAAGATGTGTATTTTTTGTTAAAATTCCGCTTATAAGATAACAGAAGTATTCTTGTTAATTAATTTAAGATACGTTTGTAGTCACCCTATTACTATTAAATTAATAGAAAAAAAATACCATTAAATCAGCTTATTAAACAATACTAACAAAATATGATATTTTCCATTTTTTTAACAATTTATAGCGCTGTATATAGTAATATGGGAAATTCTTGAATTATATACTATCAGATATCATTTATTTTATGATAAAATTTTATGAGATACACTTCATTTATATCATAATTTTTTTAATCGCAGCGATTTATCATTTTTTTCTTTTATACACACATAAATATTTATTAAAATATTTTGATTATCTTTTCTACTGTTTTGTAAATAGTCATTTAAGAATTTGTAACATTGATAAAAAATACATTTTTTTTTTATATAAATATATATTTTTTTATATATTATATAAAGCTCGTGCATATCTATTAATACATATTTTCAAGTCGTAAAATGACTGAGAAGGTTATTAACCGACTTCCAAAAAGGAGGAGGAGGAGGTTTTTAAGATATGACTATCTAATAGGTAAAAAATATGTATTTTACGTATCGAAATATATTAGATTTGCTTTGCATTGGCTGGCACCAACTTCGAAAATATCTGATTAGGTATCTATTCTAAATGAAAACCCCCGTTTAGTTATTTTTTACATTTAAGTGCCTGGAGTCGGGTTTTATTATTTTTTTTTTAAGTTTTTATTAAACTAGCAATATTTGTCAACTATTGTTATAGTTTTGAAACTCGCAGATCGAAGACTAAACAACAAACATGGAAAACAAAATAAATACATTTCTATTATACTTTCTTCTGGTTTGGACATGCTTCTGTGTAGCACCTTCGCACGCTATTAAAAGTTGCAAAAATTACGGCACATCATACCATATTTGGACAATGATTCATTAATCGCGAAAACAAATATATATTTAAGTGAACATTGTAAGGTCAACGTTGACGCACATTTAGTATAGTGTTACATAATACAAAACGCAAATTAAGTCAAATTCTTCATAATATTAACAATATATGTATAGGTATTTCTTGCGAAACGGTTGTGAGTGAAAATGTCGTATAAGCAAGAACTTTAGCGGTCAATAACTTTGTTAACTTAATTCCTTGGATTTCAAGATCGAATAACAAAGATGGTTGAAGCAGTTTTTTCGTTTCTAACAATAATATAGTCAAAATTTGATAAAAATCATGCAATTTTTAAGCCAATATATCTTATCTTAGTGGCAAAAGAATGTGGAAAGAAACGTTGAAGGTTGTTCATTTTCTTTTGAACATTTTACTGAATAATTTAAGTCGGCTTTCATCATTAGGTGAAAAGTTCTTAACGAATAAAATATCACCAAAATATAAAAAATGTAACAAAAATAATTCGCAAGATAACTGAAACGGTCATGGGGTCGATGCATTTCACTAAAACAAGTAGCTTTTTGGACAATTTGATGCAAGGAAGTGGCGAATATCCTTTTACGTCGTTATGGCATTAAAAGTAGCTTCTATTCTATATAAAGGTATAATTTTATTAACAAGATTTGTAACTCTGGTTTTAATTTGTTTAAAATACCATTACCTTTTTAGGCAGAAGCCATAAATAATCCGCGCTATTGCACTTTTATTGCTGGATAAATATTTAAAGGACAAAAATAACGATGACACATTAATCAAAATCTTCCCATGAAACCGAGAGGACTTTTATGACTTGATCCAATATATTTTTTATCCATATGTGCTAAATTTGAAGAAAAATAAAAAGCTTAAGATGCGTATTGCATCTGGAGTATCAGTGTTCCGCCAGTGTATTTGTCGATGGTCGCAAATTTGATTCCTTGTCGGAGCAAGAATAATCTCTAGCAATATATCCATATAAGTTAGCCAAAATATTGTTAGGTTTTAAGACATATTTAGGTAAATAGATGTCTTAAATATTAGTAAAGAAAAAACCATTAGAGATTATCATCAACCACGAAATATTCTATAGGAACATAAGCCAGAATTAGCAGTCAGAGTTCGTATAAGTTTTGTTTGTAATGGTTAAGTTTATATTATATTGATTAACGATAGCTTCCTAACTTTTACGGTGTTTTTTTTAATTGGGCCCACATTTTGAACAAAAAACTATATTCGCCTTTTTATTCCTATCTATGAAAACCTAGGTATGAAACAGGGTTACTAATACATCTCTATTTCATATCCTAAGAGTCCTAAGAGTGCTAAACATTATACTTCATCTAGATGTCTAGGCGTTAAATTGAAAAAAGCAAACACTCAAGACAAAGTTACTTTAAGATTCATAATATTAGTATGGATTATTATTGGTATGTTAATAATTAAAACCTCCCAACAGAAGGCCAGACAAAAGAGTCACATCCTGTTTAAAATGTACAAAATAAGTAACTAAAGCAAAGAAAAACCTTTTTAAAAATGAACTGAGGCATCCCACATGCAAGCTGCATATTCTTAAAACTCACAGTAAATTAAACACTGTTGTTTACTGAAAGTATTAAAATGTTTAAGTATTGTTACAAAAAAGGCACTAACGAGACCATTAGTCAATATAAGGGAGTTGTTTTAAAATTTGCACTCGCATGGGTTGAGCAAACTGTTTTAACGAATTTTATGAAGGCTTTACGTTGAAAGAATAAAGTGCGAGCTAGATTTATTACTTTTATCGTCGTTTACAAATGTCGTATAAGTAGCTTTGTAGAAACTCAATGTAGTTGATATAAAAGGGATAGTGAAAATAGTGTGGATACTTGAAAAATTAATGTTGATACGACGATAAGACTGAAGTCATGTTTTGTTATCTTTATATTTCGTTTGTCATGTTGTATATATATATATATATATATATATATATATTAGCATTCCCTTTCATTATACTTTACTTTCAATCAGTCCAACAGTATATATCCTATATCTATACATAGTATAAAACAAAGTCACTCCCGCTGTTTGTACGCTTAGATCTTTTAAACTACGAAATATGTATATAATACATGCATATTATAGTACGGAAAAGTCAAGAAATTAAAAGTATAATTAATAAATAATTTGTATTGTGCGTTTCCAATACAAATATTTGCACTTAATATATAAATGACATATGTGTATATGAGGGGAAAATTAATATAATAAAACTTAAATTAACACTACCTACTGAGCTTTTTTATTAAATGATTCGTGTGTGGATCACCATTATGAAATATTATTTAATTCAAAAAACATATTTGAAAAAATAAAATGTTTTTTTTTGAAAGTTCAATATGGAATTGTCAACCTCAATCGTCTCGTACTCATTTTTACATGACTGGGCTATACAGGCAAGTTCAAAAGTAATAAACTAGAATTAATTTTAATTTGGAAACTCCTTTTACTGCAAAGTTGGTTAGAATAATCATGTAAAAACCAGACAATCGTCGATCGCCCCCGTCTCAACGGAAACGCGCCGTAAATGGAATATTGTGCATGCCTTTATTACGACGCCATCTTGCTTAACTGGTTGTAAGGTGTGGCAACATTGCTACCTGTCAAAATTGACTTTTATTTTTTTTTAATTTGTTTTCATTACAAAGGGGGTTTTAATTAAATTTAAATACAACAACGTGTTATACAACGTGAAAAATGTCAAGTATGATTAATTTCTACTCGCCCACATAAATAAACATGCGATTTTTATTGCTATTCAGCTGTAGGTATATTTTTTTTATACTGCAATTTTATTATGATCTTAATTAATTGCGTTGTACTAACATCTTGTTTTGTTTCATTAAGTTTTATTCTTTGACTTTAGATCTGTATTCGAAAAGTAGAGCCATTATATGGTAACACTATTAACACAAACATTAATTATTTTTCGTGAGAGCTATGTTGACTTCCTAATACATATTTGATGTAAAAATATTATGCTTTAGCGAAGAGTAATTATTTACTTTTATTTATTTTTATCATTTGTATATGGTATGCGAAGTCATTAACTTCAAGTATTTAAAGCTTAGACGCGTCTATTTAATGGAAAGGAATGCACTTGACCATGTAAATACTAATAAAGGCGGACAGCATATTAAAATTTTTATTTCATACTGATTGCCTAAGCTGAATTTACCTATGTAATAATTACACTACGGGACTTAACGCGTGACCACGAGCAGACTGACCACGTCTGTCTGCCCGTGACTACGGCTAGTGGAACCCAGTCGAAAAGTCGGGAACAAGTAGGTATATAGCCACTTACGGATTCACGGGTTAAGTCCCGTAGTGTGATTATTACATAATTATGAAACGCTATAATTTAAAAAGTTATATCACTATTTACCTACATTTCTTTGGAATGCAATAGAAGTAAATAGTTTTTTTTTATTTATTACATTAGTATAGTAAAAGAAAACTTAAAAAAAAATAAAAACCGACTTCCAGGCACAAAAATGTAAAAAATTACTAAACGGAGGTTTTCATTTAGAATAGATACCTAATCAGATATTTTCGAAGTCGGTGCCAGCCGATGCAAAGCAAATCTAATATATTTTGATACGTAAAATACATATTTACTTATTAGATATTCATATCTTAAAATATTGTAGACTGGCACCGACTTCGAAAATATCTGATTAGGTATCTATTCTAAATGAAAAACCCCGTTTAGTTATTTCTTACATTTTAGTGCCTGGAAGTCGGTTTTTTTAAAGCTTTTCTAAATTAAATATTATCATTTGTTTTATTGATATGATGCAGTAAATATTTATAGCTATTTTTCAAATGTAGTACATAAAACTGGACAACACCGTATATTGAGACTCACTGTGTAATTTTTTTATAAGTTTCACAGATTTGATTTTAACCGGATAAAAATGATAATAAAATGAGACTTTGAACTTAGGTATATATTATTATGACTCAGGTGTTTTGGTTTGGTACAGCCAAAGTTACGTAACCATAGAGCAACAAATTAACGTATTTTTGCAAAGATACAATACAACAACAGAAAAAGTCATAAATAATATTACCTACTAGCGACTCATCCTCGCTTCGCTCGGGTTCGTCCGAAACGTACGTTTTATTATTTTTGAGCGGAATTCTAATTCTTTGTTTAAAATTAAAGTAGCCTATGTTACTCCCTATAAAATCAGCTATCTTCCAGTGAAAGTCCCATCAAAATCAGTTCAGCCATTTCAGAGATTATCCGGAACAAACAGACAGACAGACAAAACTAAAAGTGTTAATTACCGTATATAATTTCATAATTATGCATTTAGTAAAACGCTGTTGTTTTGACATTACAAACAGACATTTTTATTTATCTTCTTTATCTATTTAGATAGGTATTGACTAGTATTTTTTACTATATATGCCATTAACACACTTTTATAAAAATGAATACAGGAATTGAAACTTAATTGAAGTTAAACAGATTGTTTTTGTGTTTTTGGTTGTATATACAATTTGAAAAAATATCTATACATATAAATATCTATCTATATATATATATATATTATATATATATATATATATATATATAATATATATATTATATATATATATATATATATATATATATTATATATACACATAAATTGTAACTAAACCGAATCTGTACATAATAGATTTTTTAGAAAATCTTATTGAAATAAACATTATTATCGATACAGAGGCCGAATCCATAGTTTTTAGAATTTTTGTCTGCCTGTCTGTCTGTTACCGCATCACAGAAAAACCACTGGAGGGATTTGATGAAATTTGGTATAGTTATAACTGGTTATCCGGGTCAACATATAGGATACTTTTTACCGCGGGAAAATACCTCATTATTGAGAAAAAATACAAAAACTGCAATGTAAGAGTATACTAATATGTAAAACCTAAGAATTTGGTTTTTGGTCATCTGAACGCGGGCGGAGCCGCGGGCAATGCTAGTCTTTCTATAATAATAATATACGATTAAGGATGTCTAGCATAGCGCCACAACATAATGTAATTTACACATAAATAAACTAAAGAGAAAGAGCCGCGGGCAAGAGTTTAGTCTATAAATAACATTAATTTATCAAACTCTGTTTACATTCAATCTACATATTAAGCTCTTTAGGGCTATCGAAGACACCATGACGCCACACTATAACAATTTAATGTATAAAGCCATTAACTAATTGATAAACATGTGTAGTGCCGCGTGTCCGTCTGCAAGTGGAGGATATCCGCACATCTCTGATGAATATTTTATCGTCCATTGTTACTTGGGCGCTCCCAATGAAACGTGTTTTCTTAAGATATAGCAAGTAAAGCCTTTAGATTAAATTTTTATTTTAAATTGTGTTTGTCATACAGCAATTACACATTCGTATATACGAGTATTTAATTTTGATAGTTAAATCGTTTTTATGACAAAATCATATGTTTTTATCAGTAAATACTTAACAAATAAAATTGAAAAAGAATTATTTTTAATTGTTGATATATTATTATAATATGTACTCGTATGTTTATTTTTAAGAAAATATTTTTAACAAATAAAAAGAAACAACTGCCTCGGTAGCTAGAATGTACGATCCGGGCCAAGTTTAGTTATTAAGGTATATAGGACAATAATATAGTAACAGCCTGAACTTGGTAAGGAGGTGTGACACCACGTTGCCTTGGAGAGCAAAGCTGTTGGTCCTGCTCCTGATCTTTCATAGATCGTGTCGAAGTGCCGTCCCATCGAATATGAGAGTGGCAAGAATATAAAGTGCATTTGTGTTTGTATACTTACTTGTGCACTATAATATCTCCTGCGGGCGGTGGCCGAAATCAGCAGGACATTATAAAAGCATTGAATTATAGCATGATGAATGAAGCTGATCTTCTGTGATCGAAGGTCCATTTTACTATTTTTAACACGCTGCCTAGTTACCCGATTAACAACGAAAATCACTCTGTTGTCTTTACCAAATTCCCAATGAGTAAGAGCTACTTACATAGCTGATTGCTTCTAAGATCTCAACTTCACAAAAATGACTTAGTAAACAATATGGTACCTATGACTTGAAAAAAGAATTTTATTACATTTAAAATAATACAACAACTCGTTTGTGCACTATTTTAGTATTTAAAGTGTAATGCAAAATAAATTTAGCATTCATATCACGTTCGCGTTGCAAAAATTTGTTTAGCGCCCGGAAACGGCCATTTTTTTTTTTCTTTTTTATAACTGACGCCTTGCACAAGCGCATTCTGCCTACGTTTTGATTCATGAATTAAAAATATCACACACGCCATTACTTCAAACAATGATGCGTAATTTTATAAATCTAAACATTTGTACGTAGATTGCGCATTTCATTCAATTTTTATTGAAGCTATTGCTACTTAATGATCTTTGGATGCTAAGGCTGGAATATATATCGCTTTTGCTTTTATTCTTATAAGCAAAGTCGACGAACGGTCGTTTATGTCATCCAAATGTCACGGGATCGCCGAAATTATTACGCCGAACACTATTTTTATTGTAGTGATTCAATCACTATCAAATTAACTGTAATTTATGGAGCCCAAATTAGAGAATACATTTATTATTAATGTGTATTTATAATAAAATTATATAATAGGCATATATTTGTAATACTGTGAAAGTTTCCCATCATGTCTCTTTTATAGATTGATTTTTATATTATTGTAAAAGAAATTCGGAAATATGTATGTCTTATCTATTAATATACTAAATATTTTAATTAATATTAATTTTCGTAAGGCTTTGTAAAGTTGCTTCAATGAATATTTTAATAAGAATGAAATTAATAACTACTTATAAAATTTCCAATATAATATGTTAACTTTATTTCTAATTAGCATTGCGGGATCCAAACTGGATATATGCATTTGCTTGTTTTGAAATCAACCTTTTATATTGGCGTTATTATACTTTTGGTTTTCGACGTCCCAATTTTTATAAAATCGTATTTTGTTGCATATTGTATTGAATTGTTAAACGTGTTTGACTTACCAATATCATGATTATTTTAATAAATTAAATAATAACAAAAAATTTTTGTTATTTAATAATAATATGTAAAATTTCTAATTTTTTCACAGGTGAAATGGTTATTGGATTTATAATTTTTATAGATTTGAAGGGTTTTATGTAAATAAACAATATTTAAGCGTAATGTCTGGATATTAATATAAGGTAACTTTTATCCTACTGAATAAATGTTTTTATAAGATATTGATATATTGCAAAAATCCTAATATAACTAAAGCACGTGGCAGAGAAAGAGTCATTTGTTTTAAATTTTAAATAAAACTGACATTATTTTGATGAAATTAATAAAAACTTATGTCGATCCTGTTAAAAAGTAACTTATAACTTAAACGCAGTATCATTTACACCCGAACACCCACTTCGCGATTCACACAAGCTTTTAAATTCTCCAAAAAGATAATAAGATTTTATAATCTGATGGTGTAATTTCTAATTTTATCATGACAATAAAATCGGCTACATTATGTTGGCAATCGCCAAAATTGTGGAAACTTGACAAGTAATAGCATGGTAATGTAATGTATATATTACCGTGGTAATAGGGTTAAAATATTCCATTCGTGTATCTATATAAAAACGTTCATCTGTATGTATAAGATATACAAGTCGCTGACCGCGGCTTTGGCACCTTATAGCCTCGCTTTCCAGGTTAAAAATTGTCTATTCTTATGTCTTGACATAACCAGTATAAAGGGTTTAAGATTTTTTTAAAATGAAGAGATGCACTGAAAAGTCCAAAATAACTTCTAAAGGAGTGTAAAACAGGAGTGGAGTTTATGTGAAACAATAATTTTGGGACGATAAATAAAAAAAGACGGGGTATGATGCCAGTTATATATTACAATATATCTTAAATATCTTTAATAATATCTATAGCTTTTTAGGTTTAAATTAATTATACATTTGGAAATAAATTTCTTTGATTACACTATTATCAAGTGATATAATTTTAATTTCATGCAAGTACGTGATAATAAATTTAATCACTGATACTATTCTAAATTCCTTTGAACTAATATGCACTCCGCCCTGTGGCGGGCGGATAGATGGGCGGACAGACCGTGTAGACTTAGGTTTTATCATCGTAATAAGGTTTCGTCTGGATGCTTTGAAGTACTTGACTCTAAAATCATATTTTATCTATTTATTTTATATATTTTTGTCTATATTTCATAAATTTTATTATATCTCTTTAGTTTGGTACTAACTTATTGTTATTCTATGATTATAATATAACATGTCCATAATCATAACTCAAATTATTTATAAATTACTTCTATGTATAGATAAATACGAATATCAAGCCTTAGCGCATAATATAAAATCGAAAAAAAGATTTTTTTTTTATGCGGAACTGTTTCTATGTAGTAGAACTAATAAGATAAATCGCTGGCGCCAACTATAGTGTATAGTAACTAAAGTATTTTCATGTTATCGTGTTTCCTTGAACGTGAATCGATAAATAGTATAAAACGGCGATTCACGTGTTTCTGTGAAGAATTGCGTATTACTCTAAATGCATTTTGATAAAATACACGTTATCATTTGTACAATATTTTTAAATATTTCTGATATTGTAGTACTACAGTGTGTCATACGAGTATACACACATGTCACATGATGCTTTATAATATTTGATTTAACTGTTTAAACTGGCTGTTTGAGCCTAAATTAAAATAAACCCATGTTCAGAATTCATTTAATTATCCTATTAATATTATAAATGCTAAAGTTTGTGAGGATGTTTTCACGCAAAAACTACTGAATAGATTTTAATGAAACTTTACAATAATGTAGCTCATACGTCAGAATCACACATAATCTACTTTGTATCCCCGGAAAAATGTACGGTTCCCGTGGGATAGATTTGTTTTTGTTTTTCTAGTGTTCTTGTGCTATATAAATGTACCAAATTTTAACTTTCCGTCTAAGCTAGTGCTTAGGAGAAAATAGACTGCGGTAGATCTATATATGGAATTGGTATCCCCAAAGAAAGGAGTTTTCTAAAGGAGTGTACTCCTTTAAGAATAAAAAACCGTTATTTTTAAAGTTACAGTGATTGAAGTCGCAAATAATTATTTTATTAAAATTGACGACTTTTCTAATTTAGAACAGAACATCCTCTGGTTATGAAAAATATGGGATGATGTAAAACTAGGAGGGGGGCTATTACACTTTAAACACTGCGCGAGCGAAGTCACATCAAAACGCTAGTGAAACTTAAAACACTAAAAGCTATGAAAAACACAAAAGAAAACGGTCATTTCCAAACTTTACCACTCAAAAAAAATCATCTTTCCTTCTCCTCAAACTTCAGGCATCTACAAATAGTGTTTACCAGTATAGTTCTCGCATGATAAGCAATCGGCCACGTGTACTATCATACTATCAACGATACCGTTGGCGCCGGTCTGAGGTCTGAGATAACGTAAGAATGCTTCAATGTAAACCCGTAATCCTAATCTGCGCTGTAAATGTGTCAAAGAAGGATACATACTCAAGTATTAGACTAACATTTAGATTTGCAGTAAATGGGACACAAAAGATATTGAGGCGTTTTATAAGGAAATGGTATTCTGTTTATATAATAGTTGTATATTAAATCTGAATATATTGATACTGTCTGGATGTTTGTTATTATTTATTATTATTTACTATAACTCGTCCAGGTAAATTTTTTAAAAAATAATTAAACTTCTAAGAAATTCATTGTTAACTGTAACTCCAGTGTGCCTGCGGTGGTTGAGGGAATAATTAAGTACTTGGCGTTATTTTTTGGAAACCTGTGTTTGTTGCGTTAAAATGCAGAAAATTCACGTATGTATATATTAAATACTTAAAAAGCAAAACCTTATCGAAATACAAAATTTTATCCCAATCGTTAGAGCCGTTTCCGATATACACGAAATAAATTAATATACTTACAGACAAGAATATTATAAGATAAAAATCATGCGTAAATCGCACAAATGTTCAAGGTTAACACTATGTAATGAATACTGTTTATTCCAATAATGCGTTACAATGATTTATATGTATGTATGTATGTGTTTATTAGTATGTATATAGGTATGGTTGGCGTTTTATGGGTTTTCGCCCAGCAGTGAACAGCGATAAAATGAAAAAAAATAATATTATGTCAACTAAAGGAACTTTTAATGAAATATAAGAATATTTTAGCCCTGAACCTATTAATGCGACACATTAGAATGTTAAATATAACAATTTTCATACGGGCGAAGACACAGTCTGTTACATTATTATATTAGAGCTTGTTTTATACCTTATGGGTTAAGCAGTGAAAAAGTGATTCTGTCTACTTTCTAACAACTTATTGAGATTTTTTTGGATAGTAGTTCTCTTATACATCAGGATTCAATCCATGCTATATGTTGCTAAAACGATTATAGATTTATTTTTTATGTATGACAGTTTGTATTACACCCATATCCATATTATATCAATACATATAATAAAATTGTAACTAAGCCGAATTTGTACATTAAATATTTTTGGGAAAATCTTATTTAAATTAAAATTATTGTCGATACACAGGCCGAATCTATAGTTTTTAGTATTTAGAATTTCCTGTCTGTATGTTTGGATTTTGATGAAATTTGGTATGGTGATTATAGCTGGTTATCCGGGTCAACATATAATATACTTTTTACCACGGGAAAATATCTCATTTTTGAGAAAAAAAATACAAAAACTGTAATGTAAGAGTATACTAATATGTAAAAACTAAGAATTTGTTTTTTGATCATCTGAAAGCGGGCGGAGCTGCGGGCAATGCTAGTTAATATTATAAACGTGAAAGTTTGTGACGATGAATGGAAGTTTGTTACTCTTTCACGCCAGAACGGCTGAACGGATCTGGAAGAAATTTGGCACAGAGATAGACTATAGTCTGGAATAGCAGATAGGCTACTTTTTATTTCGGAAAATATACGGTTCTCGTGAGACCGATTTATTTTTGTTTTTCACTAGGAACGAACCCGAAGCGTAGCGAGGGTGAGTCACTAGTTATTTATATTTCCCTAAATTGCAAACGCTCTGTTACAATCTTAACCAGACTTTGATTATACGATTGATTACTCCACCTTTGAACACCTTATCTATTAAGCGTTAAACGTTAGTGAATCGCAATTTCGTTATCATTCGTTACAAGTGATAAATTTCACATTAAATGTCTGTAATTTAATAATAATTCACCTGTTCGTTCGTTCTTTATTATGTAGATATGCTGAAAACGTCTTCCAAATTACACATATTCGTATAGGTACATTGTTTTATTTAAAGACTTTAAAACATTACGAATTAATCTAAGTCATAATACAGTCATCACGACGTAAATTGATCAGTGCATTAGTGTTTAATCTTGTTATTCATTGAAGGAGCACATTTTCAAGTCTGGGAACGTATTAGATTTTAACGAATAATTTATTATGGCTAAACATACACACACTTTGCATTTTTTATATGTACTCGGTTACGATCTTTTTCGCTTAGTTAAAGATTTTGTTCCTTCGCTTTTTAACCCCCGACGCAAAAAGAGGGGTGTTATAAGTTTGACGTCGATGTCTGTCTGTCTCTCTCTGTGTGTGTCTGTCTGTGGCATCGTAGCTCTCAAACGGATAGACCGATTTCGATGTGGTATTTTTCATTTGAAACCCAGATTCCTTGCGGTGGTTCTTAGCTATGTTTGGTTAATATCGGTCCAGCAGTGTAAGAGTATCAGCTCTTTTCCAAAGTGATTTTTATTTGTTTTTTGGCGTATGATTACTCAATTATGTGCTTCACGTGTGCCAGTGTAATCGTTAAATTTGATTTGAGTTTTTAAAATTTTTAATTTATAATTATTACTAATGTTTTGTGATATCTTGCAATAAAATCAGTGTATCCGTTTAAAATCTACGACGCCATCGACAGAGACGTACGAGTATCTTACATGGAAATACAAGACTTTAAGCTTTCTCTAAAAAACTCTTCATTTAAGTTTCTATATCTAATTGCTAGTGATAAATTGTCGGATATGTTAATTGAATAGAAAACGGGGTGGTTCGACGTCATTACATTGTGTAATGTACCCTCTCAACGGTATAATATGGTTAAACTATATATAATACTAGCGACTCACCCTCGCTTCTCTCGGGTTTGTCCCTAGCTTGCTTTCCAATACATACTTTCATCTTCATTTTCACCTCCTTAAGGGATGATTTCCGGGATAAAAAGTATCCTATGTCCTTCTCAGTGTCTCAAACCATTTTCTTATCAAATTTCATCTAAATCGGTTCAGTAGATCCAGAGATTACCCCCTACAACGTCACAAACTCACAATCTCACAAACTTTACCTCTATATAATATTAGTATAGATAATTTAAATTTAGAAGCTTTACACTTAGTTTTGCACTCAATACCCTAGGTTTTGCCTGTGGCTTCGCTCGCATAGAAGTTGATGATGCGATCACTGTCCTTCCACATCGAAATCTATGAAGAAAAGACTGACAAAGTAAACTCGCATGTAGTCAGTACACCGTGTGTTACTAGGTAGTACCTAAGCGAATCAGCTTCGCTCGGCGGTTTTTTGTTTCTCTTATGAAATATAGCGTTTTTTTTTTTCAGAAAATAACACCACAACAACAATATATATTATGTAGATAACCTTAAGAAACAAATCTTTATCTAAATACAAAATTTGATCCAAAAAGTTACAGCCGTTTCCGAAATACACGAAATAAATCTATATACCTATACAAGTTACATTTAATATTATAAGATTTTGTATTATAAGTATTATAATGCTCGCACTTAAAATCAAACTTTTCTATCAGAAAAAATTAAAATATTGCGCAATTTTCTTTCAGGAAATGCTGAAGAAAGTTGACATGGCCAACCATTTTGAGTGATTCCTTATCAAATAAACATTTCAAAACAAATGTTTTATACACACAAGTAAAGTGGGTTAATTAGGTTGTGATAAGATAGTGCGATAAAACAGTGCGACAATCTGACGACTACGGAGCAGCTCTTCGTAAATACTCAGGTTATCAATAGTTTATTTGTAAGAGATAAGTTACCAAAAATTTTCGTTGTTTTAGTTTGATCATGTGAGAATATGAGATTTAATTTTTTTTATACTAGTTTTTGCACACGGCTTCGTTTGCACCGTACAAATAATAACTGAAATAGCTTACGTTGAAAATATGAAAGGTTAGGCGGTAAGGCTTAATGAAGCAGATAATATAATCTCTAACTATCCCCATTAAAATACATAAATTACGAGTGCCTCTTTTTAATAGTTTAAAATGATATAATAAAAAAAATAGCTTTTCGGACTTTTTCGCATGTCGGTCTCTGTCGTGACCATGATTGCTGTAAAGCATTCGAAACGTCGAGAACCTAAGAAATAGTAAAACTTTAGATTGTATATGTAAAAATCTTAGATAAAGTAGTTCTAAGAAAATATAAGAATATTATAATAGTTTAGTATTACGTCTAATTTTTTATATACTTTTGTATATAAAAAATTAGATGTAATTCTTATTTTTATTACTTTATACTGAACAATAATTCAATTTAGTCTTATAATTTCATGCTCTGTATAAATGTTTTAGTAATAATATCGAATTGTTATTTCTAACTAGCGACTCACCCTCGCTCCGCTCGGGTTCGTCCCTAGGGGTTTCTTTAAATTAACGTAACTTTTTTATATCTGAACCGATTGAAATAAAACAATACTAAATGTAAAGTGAAACTTACCACAATATATTAGTGAAAACCGCATCCAAATCGGTTAAGCCGTTTCTGAGATTAGCGTGCACAAACGCACAGACAAACGGACAAGCCTACAAACAGAAAAACAGACAAAAATTCTAAAAACATTGTTTTGGGTTCTATTGCGTAAACAAAGACCCCCAATAATAGTTTTTCTCAAATATCTTCCATGTACAGACAGCGATCAGTTACACTTTTATTATATTTATAGATAGATTGAACGAATAAAAGAAATTTTTAACTACTTTTTTCAATTCAAATCTGACTAACAGTTATCAATACAACACTAAATTAAAACAAAAAATTTCTAAGCTACACTTTAATATGTATATACAAAATACACGTGGCTGAGAAATTTAGGTACTACGGGAAGGTGAGCGTTTGTTATCACGACGATTATCTGTCGACTATCTTTTGGCATGGTATTTTATAAATGTTATTTATATTTAACTAGCATTGCCCGCGGCTCCGTCCGCGTTCAGATGACCAAAAACCAAATTCTAATTAGGTTTTAAATATTAGTATACTCTTACAATGCAGTTTTTTAATTTTTTTTCAGGAATGAGATATTTTCCCTCGGTAAAAAGTATCCTATATGGATATATATATATATATATATATATATATATATATATATATATATATATATATATATATATATATATATATATATATATATATATATCCATTGTTACACAACATGAGTTCTCATTTTATGCAGTCCTATCTGAAATATAGGCCACGATTATCTGGTAGATAGAACATATATGCCAATACAGTAGTGGGGTGTAATTCTATAAGTAGATGTAGATTAGATTGGTTAGAGCTACATACTACGTTTAATCAATAGGTTTACCTGTGAATTAAAAAACAATTTTGTAATTATAGAACATTTCTTCTTCATTTGTGAAATTACTAAATATTACAAAAAAAATCGAAATAGTGTGAGTTAATAGTGCTTTTTATGTTATTTAGTTGATTTAAAATAAAATTCAATGCAGTATTTCTATTTTTTTAAAACATGTTTCTTTTAAGTAAAACTTGATATGTTCAACATATGAGGTAGGTAGGTACTTTTCTTCCATGCCCCGATCGTTTGTTCCACCCTATAGAATATAAGGAAATGCCATAAGCGTCATGTCTTTTTACAAGCTTTTATTTAATTTGCAATGTTTGTAAGAATGTTTGTTCGGGTCAAATGTTGCAACTGAATTTTAAAGCAGTTATCCTTAACCGATTGAGCTGAAATTTTGCATACACGTTTAGTTTAGACGACAATGTATGGTTAGAGAAGTGACGTCATTCTAAATTCAATATGGCGGATTCTCGACGATAGCGGACTATGTTTTTTTATGCACATCCATGCTATGGATATCAAATGAAAAGGTTTTCTGAGAAAAATACGAATAAAATACTAAAAAAATAAAAAATCAACTTTAAATTAAATCAAGTCCACTTATATCATATAAAAGCTTGTTTTTAAAAATGTATATTTCTAAGTACCCTGGGATGAAGTATGTGACCCTGGGAAGGACATTTTTACCCCGGAAACCATCCCTTAAGGGGGTGAAAAGGGGGGTGGAACTTTGTATGGGCAATCAATCATTCCTCGAATATATATATATATATATATATATATATATATATATATATATATATATATATATATATATATATATTACATAATAACCGTCATAAGGTATCTAGGGTCGAACCCGAGCGAAGCAAGGGTGAGTCGCTAGTTTTATAATAAGTAATCTTAGAAGGTCATATTGATAAATTTCATGTAAGAATTGGTTTAAAACGTCATGATAACGATGATTACGTGACCTCGCCAAAATTTATCTGTGAATGTACGGAAATTACATACTTTTAACTACATAGGTATAAGTCGGTCTGTTTGCATTTGTTATATAATATCGAAATGTTTTTTTTTTAATAAATAAGATTTCATGGGGAAAGTTTTTAAACAAAACAGAATGGAAACGTAAGTTAAGTAAGTTTTTTTGGAAATATTAATAACAATATTGTCAATTTTACCCGACTGCGATGAAACTCAACTCCTTTCTTCAACTATAAGGGATAATACCTATATGTATTTAACCTTTACGTATGTTTGTTTGTTAGTTTGTTTGTTACATAATAACTTTTAAAGCCTGAACAAAAGATTATTTCAAACACTGTATACAAATGTACTTATATATTGTATTGCCTTTATTGATAGAAAAATCAAAAAGTTCTTACCTATTTAGATATCTCTATAATTTTTGTTCTTTATATAATCTTTTATATAGGGCAAAATAAGGGATTATACTTCCGCTATAGTCATGGGTTTTACTTTAAACATATAATAATGATATGTTATCAGATTTTTTATCTATCATGCCAGTAATGCGCGAGTGTAAAGTTTGAGTGATGAATAGTTAGTACATGTTGTTTTACCTATATAGATAAAAATAATTATATAATTTGTACTGTATTTTAGTATCCAAGGATAAAAGTGCTTCGCAGTTGTATCAGTTGTTGGCCTTTTTAGTTATAAAATACTCAGTAGCAGCCCGAAGTTAGGAAGTCGCTTGTGTATACACCCTGCCTAGAAATGCACGTTAAGCTATCGGTGCGCATTATCTTTCATTGGTAGAAACAATATTCATATATAACAGTGGCGAAGGGTCCATACAAGACGTCTTACCTAAAAATTATTTTGATACAATTTTACATAAGTACCTACATTTAACGTTTTAAATGTATAAATGTTATTTTGGAAATATAAAGATTTAGAAAATTTAGAGATTTTCATAATATTAGACCATAACGTACAGTGTAAGTTATATTTATTTAGAATTACGCGAATACGTAACATTATAAAAATAACTATATTTTCAACATATATATAAGCAAATATATTTATATATATAAGCAAATAATAAACAATTCTCGAACTAGGCACCGAAAAGTGCACTAAGGGGCAAGAAACATGCACATGTATGCGCTAAATTAGCGGTGACGCCCGCGCAGTTTCCCACACATTGAGTAGAGTCAGCAAAAAACGTGTTGAAAGCAAGATAAAACTTTGAATATTTTATGAGTAACGCGTTCGGATGACTAAAAACTAAATTCTTACGCTTTACATATTAGTATACTCTTACATTGTAATTTTCCAGCGGTAAAAAGTATCCTATATGTTGACCCGGATAACCAGCTATACCAAATTATATATACCAAATTTCATCAAAATCCCTTCAGTGGTTTTTCTGTGATGCGGTGCAGACAGACAGACAAAAATTCTAAAAACTATAGATTCGGCCTCTGTATCGATAATAATGTTTATTTCAATAAGATTTTCCAAAAAATATTTAATGTACAGATTCGGCTTAGTTACTACTTTATTATATGTATAAATTAACCATTCGAAACTCGCTTAGTATTGCTATTATAGATGAAACAATTGTAACTAGATTACGTGCAGCTTACAAAGCCTCTACGAGAATCAAATTCATGACTTCCGGAATAACTATCACATACATACCACTGTGCCAGAAGGTCAAAAATAGTTTACCATACAATAAATACCCATGAGAAAGATATAAGGAAATATATTGTTATCTGTACAGCGACAGGATGTCATTTCATTTCTTATTGAGCTCGCAAAAATAAATAACGTCTAGTGAGTAATGAATAGCGGTTTGAACGTCTTTATGTATTGCTGATATGCTATATTTACGATCATTCATCTTTTAATGGTAATTAACAGTGCTTTTATTTTAAAGCTAGTTTATAGATAGACATAGACAAGCGACTTGACGGGTGCGTTACGTTTTCGATAGATAAAAATACTTATTGTGAGTGTACCTTAGGAGATGTACACATGCTATCGTGGACTTTTCTGTAGGCCTTTTTAAGACCTAGAATTTTCTAGTACATTGTTTAGTCAGTGTTAGCACTTAACCATGTAAGCGAAGGAAAAAACTGTTTTTTTTTGACAAAACCCCGTCATTGTTCAGCTTTGTTGTTGTTGTGTGTTTCGCTCTTTCTTTTAGTAAAACTCTATCAAAATTGTTGTGTGGTTCTAAACCAAAAGTCGAAGTAAACGGAGAAGCAGACAGAGGGAGACGGCGACTATGTTTTATCCGATATGTAGATTTAGATGAGCGATTTCGTTCGAACAAAATTTTGCATTTTCCTTTGAAAATGAGAGATTTTACCGCATTATTTTTTTTTCAAATATGTTAATTGTTAACTAACCATGCTAGTAATAGTTTTTTGTAATAAATCATTGAAATTTTTGTATGAACAAAAACTTGGTCAAACCAGTTACTGTGTTTGTTAATTTTAGTCCAGTATTCCCAGACATAATAAATAGGTAGGTACATACATAGATACATACTAACTTAATCTTACAAACGACGCCATCTATCTATCCATAACCTACAGATTGAGACGATTCCAATGAGCCCAAACACCATACCTCTGCTGTAATTTGGTGAGGAGTTGGGTATCCTGCAGATTCCATGTGATGCCACAACATCAGGTCAATGTTACCATGTTCTTGTAATATAATTCAACTGACACGGTGCTAAGTTTCGTATCGATCATACCTATGAAAGTTGGTCAGATCCTCACATCAACTAGAAAAGAACTGATGATCTTCGAATGGTTGAACCGATTTTAATGAATCATAGCTAAGAACACTCTGGATCAATTCACCTTTCAAGCAAAAACAAACTAAACCATAATCGATTTATCCGTTTGGAAGCTACGATGTCACAGACAGACACACACACACGTAACACGTTAAACTTATAACACCCCTAATTTTTCACCGAAGGTTAAAAAAGTCGTAAGTTAAAAGCTTTAAAAACCGTTAAAAAGTTTAAAAAACGAAAAGTTTTTTATCAATTGTCTGTTCTAAGTTTTTTTCATATAAGCATCTGGATCCATGACTAATTCGTACGTACGAGTTTATTTTATCTTAGTATCTAGAAACAGGTTCTTTCAAGAATTTCTTAATTTCCGGCATCTTTCCTCATACAATCGTAATCTAATAATAAACATATCGATTTTAGTTTAACTATTGACTACTATGACGATATATAGAATTTGTCTATTGTAATGTAGAGTTACTATTTTAAAGATTTGAATAATTTTTTTGTTATTTTTAAAACTGAATCATGAAAATCGGTTTGCAGTTTTCGAACTTATTGCGCATTTAAAAACAAAACTTACAGTCGATTTGATTATTTCTTTTTTGAAATCGGTCAAGCATTGTAGTAGATATCTTTTAATATGTAATGAGGTCTTTCATCTAATTCATTATTTTTTTTTCAGGAATACTGCTGCCTATGTATAATCGCAGATATTATAAATTCGAAAGTTTGTATGTATGTGTGTTTGTTACTCTTTCACGCTGAAATAAAATGAATGGACGGATTTAAATTTACATTGACAGACTATACCATGGACTAACACATAAGCTACTGTTAGGTTGGACTATAGGCTGTTCCTTTTTGTACTGAAGGAAGGCTCATGCCCAGCCGTGGGACGTTAAAAAGGGCTGGATATAAAAATACTGTTAGACACGGGGGGACGCACTCGAGAGAAGCGACAATAAATCGTTAGTATCTAATATTATAAATACAAAAGACATTTAGAAATGACGGTAAGACACCAATTAACTAAGCAAAATTGTTCTAAAAACTACTTTTCCTTATGGTCGTTATGATATCTATACTGTATGCACACCCTGAATTGTTTTCAATTAAACGTACGCTCTCTCCGTATGTGCGAATGAATCAGGCACGGTAATAGAAAGTTGTTATAATCAATAACTAGGTGTTACCAGTAACTTTGTCCGTCTTCTCCTTACTTTTAAGATATATTTACTGACTAGCAGCTTAGTTTTAGTTAGACTAG
The DNA here is from genome assembly GCA_951806755.1 of Brenthis hecate. NCBI lineage: Eukaryota > Metazoa > Arthropoda > Insecta > Lepidoptera > Nymphalidae > Brenthis > Brenthis hecate. The sequence goes on from OX638250.1 coordinate 22,503,332, forward strand.
TTGGCCTCTAGAAAAACAAAAACAAATCTATCCCTCGGGAACCGTACATTTTTCCGGGATAAAAAGTAGCCTATTTGCTATTCCAGACTATAATATAACTCGGTGCCAAATTTCATCCAGATCTGTTCAGCCGTTCTGGCGTGAAAGACTAACAGTCATACATCCATACATTCATACAAATTTTCGCGTTTATAATATTAGTAGAATTTATATATACAAACATTCGCATATTCGTTCAGGTTCAGTTCCTATTTATAATATTTAGTATCATAAAAAGTTTTTATATGACCATGTTTTTTATACCACCATGTTTTTTTTATTATATATTTAACGTATAGGTACTTACGTAATTTTTATTTTTTTTTACTATTTTCTTCAATATTTAATTTTTAAACATATTTTCTTACTTTTGAAAGATATTTTTGTTGTTAAGGGAATTAAGCTTGTGACATATAATATATCTAGCTCAATTTTGAAAAAAAAAAGATTATATAGGTATAATACTGCTACTGTTTCCAGTAATCTATACACATAATAAAATTGTAACTAAGCCGAATCTGTACATTAGATTTTTTTTGGAAAATCTATGGTTTTTAGATTTTTTGTCTGTCTGTTACCGCATCACAAAAAAGCCACTGGAGGGATTTTGATTAAATTTGGTATGGTGATACCTATGGTAAGAGTTGGTTATCCGGGTCAACATATAGGATACTTTTTACCTCGTGAAAATGTCTCATTTCTGAGAAAAAATACAAAAACTGCAATGTAAGAGTATACTAATATATAAAATCTAAGAACTTGGTTTTTGGTCATCTGAACGCGGGCGAAGCCGCGGGCAATGCTAGTATTGATATATGTAGATAATTGTTTTAGAAAACAGTTTCAAATCGTGTTTCACGACTGAACTAAAACAGGCTGAAAGTGACGTAAAAATTAGTAATATTTAAAATAAGCTACGTTGCGTTTCGAATGACATTAAACTTAAAGCTTATTATTCCACCTTCGAGAGTAGTTCTTTATAATTACATAGATGACTCTTGATGTTTAACTTTATTATTGCAAATAACCGGGAAAATCAGTTAAACATTGACGAAAATATCGCGTACAAAGTACACAAGAAAAAATAATTGTATTTTGTAAAAAAAAATTACTTACTAAAAATTAAGAATTTCAGATTGAATTGTTATTATTATTAATTAAAGAACATAACAATAAAAGTAAGTAATATTTTTAAACAGAAAACGTGCCGTCTTTCATTAAACTTCACGTAACGTCTGTCAGGTCAATGGACTGCTAATGAAAAAGTAAAGATTTTGGCATTCGTATGAGGTCGCTATTTCTATAACTAGGTTTCATGGAACCATTCATTATATTAAGGTTTAAAATTAAATTTTTAACTTTTTTCTCCCAATTTGTATAAATAATACTTCAAATTGCCACTTGTGTTGCTCTAGACTTAAAACTCTACACTAAAGTGAATATATCGCAAAAATATAAAGCTTATATACAGGTGTCCTAATTATGCTATAGATGCTACATTGACTTTATTGGTGAAATTGTACGTTATAATTTTACGACCAAGTTTTTTGAGGCAAATTTAAAATTTCTATAGCCTATCTTGTATAGAATTACTAAAATCATACCGTAAAAACTTAACATTACCATGTAGGTAATATAAGTATAATATTCTTATTAAACATAAGAATATATATATATATATATATATATATATATATATATATATATATATATATATATATACATACATATATCTATGTAGATGCTTACGAGTTATTTGTTATTGCCGAAGAAAAAGTTTTTTGATTAGTTAAGATAAAAATTCGGGCTTCCCTATATATATAGTTATCCGTAATATTTCTTCAAGATAAGAAATTTTAAAAATTCTAATTTCAGACTTTTACGTTGTTAGAAATCTAATAATCCTCTTTAAATAATCCACATTTATCTCGCCCTGATCTAGATTTTGAAATCAATTAATGATTATTTTATCTTTTTTTGATATATTAAGTATATTTAGGTAGGATTAAAGAAAACAATTGTATTTGTTTTGGCTTACTTTAAATTTTTGATAAGTGTGAAACGATAAGTTTACCTATATATAATAACATTCTGAGTCTAATCTGTACATTAAATATTTTTTGGAAATCTTATTGAAATAGTGATTATTATCGATACAGAGGCCGAATCAATAGTTTTTGTCTGTTTGTCTGTCTATCTGTCCGCCTGGGAACGTATCACGAGAAAACCACTGTACAGATTTTGATGAAATTTGGTATGATGATAGCTGCTTATTCGGGTCATCATATAGGATACTTCTTACTGCGGGAAAATATCTCATATATGAGAAATGTGAACGTAAACGTTAAAACGTAAGCGAGGGTAATGAAAATCGGTCCAACTGTTCTCAAGTGATAAGTGTTGTAACACACCCGATTTTGTTCATAGATATTATATAGACTTAAAACATAAGAGCTATAATGTAGCTTTTTATTATTATAAAAATTGTTAGTGTACATAGTTTCTGAATTTACCTCTTGCAAGAAGCTTATAAGACTATTTTTTTTTGTAATTTATATAACAACTCTAAATAGATGTATCAAGTAAGAAAAAGTTTTTAATATAACAATGTATCATCTATATTTAACAAAGTCTGCGTCTACGATTTATTATGACCAGTATAAGTGAATATGGACATTTAAAATTTCGCTTTCAGAAGAAGTGGCAAAAATGTTTTTTTTTGTTTCTATGTAGAATAAAATTACATATTTTTTTCGCTGAAGTATTGTATTCAGCCCTTTTTAACGTCCCACTGCTGGGCACGGGTCTCCCTTCAATACGAGGGGGATCAGGTTGAACTAATATTGAATTGATATCGCCTATTTCCAATGATTAATGCAAAATACTTTCGCTTTACGCGAATTACGCGAATGTACAACATAAATAATATAATGACACTTTAAGTAAAATTATCTTTTCGATTTTTTCGGGGATCACTTTTTATTTTTGGTTCCCGGCGTTTTAAATGCTTTACAGCATCAACAACCCGTTATGTCCCTTCCGTTACCATGTTTGCTGTAAAGTAAATGTAAAATCCGCGAAATAATCCGAAAAAATAATTTTATTTACATACTCTTATTCAGTTATTGATGCATTGTTGACTTATTAAAATATTATTTTGGTTCAATGAATATTCTACCTAAACAATTTTACAACACAACATGCTAAATAAAAATTCTAACAAATTTTGTTTCGTTGCAGATACATAGTTCTTTCTATCTTTATAGGTTATTTCTAATGAAAAAAATAATAAATAAAAAAATATATACTGAGACATTAACACACAGCACCATCTAGTTCCATGGTGAGCTACGAGGCTTGTTATAGATACCACATAGTTGATAAACTACACATATATAACTTTTAATACATACAATATAAACACCCATGACTGGAGTACAAACATTCGTGCTCATCACACAAAAAAATGCTACCAGCGGTACTCGAACCCGCGACCGCTTGCACAGTAAGTAGGGTCACACTACAAACTGAGCCAAACGTATCATAAACTAATACATTTGCCGGTATTTAATTTTCTAAAACAAATATAATATATAATTATCGCTCGTAGCAACATTTTAGGCGCCCATATATTATAGTTTTTCGGAGCGTGCTCGCGACACGCATAAATCATGGCACGTCGATTGATCTCCTATTTGTATTGTGCGGGCTGTATCGTTTGTCAATGACTTCCATATTTGACGTTTATTAAACACGAATTCGAATATTCATATATTTCATTATGATAACATACCTATTTACAAGATTAATTAAATTGATCGTCATAGATTCATGATGTAATGACGTGCAAATATGTGTTAATAAATATGTATGTACGAAGAATTGTTTCGGCTGCCGATCCGGAGGTCCTAAGTTCAAGTCCCGGGTCGAGCTAAGCGCATCAGGCGAGTCTAAGTGAGATTGGCCGCCGTGGTCGAAATCAGTCAAGACGACATAATAATGTACAAAGAAATTCTGGTGAAGAACGATTTATATAGGTGGGTATAAAACAACTGAACATTCCTGGTTCTAATTTGTAAAATTATTATTTTACATAGATGTAAGGACTAAATTAATAATCGACGATATAATTAATAGACATAAATAAATTATAATATTGACGACACGTTTGGCACAGTGTGTAGTGACCCTACTTGCTGTGTCAGCGGTCGCGGGTTCGAGTCCCGCTGGGGGCATTCTTTGTGTGATGAGCACAAATGTTTGCACTCCAGTCATGGGTGTTTATATTTATAATATTTATGTATTTAAAGTTTATATATGTGTAGTGTATCTACTATCTGGTATCCATAACACAAGCCTCGTAGCTTACCATGGAACTAGATTATGCTGTGTGATAATGTTCCAACATATTTATTATTTATTTAATATATTTATTAATTGTTTCAGCTTAAGAAAAGGCTACAAAGAACTTCTCAAGCAGGCCGGATATTTGTTTGTCAGCATCAAGTGTAAAAAAAAAGTCAGTCTTAAATGTACTTATTTATTTAATTAAACACAGATTTTGATATGACAATGATTAATTGTCGCAGGCTAAACTCTGCCACTCTCAATTTACATACAACTGTATATGGTTGATTAGAAACAACACTATGTGTCGTATACTATTATGAAAATCAAATATTTATACATATAATAAGATTGTAACTAAGCTGAATCTGTACATCAAATATTTTTTGGAAAATCTCATTGTTTTATTATTATCGATACAAGTTGCTCCTACAATAACACAATAAAGTTGGTACCTATGTGTTCGAAAACAAATCATAATTATTAGATTCCGCTTTAAGGATGGTTTTAATCAATTATAATAATCTAACCACCATAACATTATCTTATTCATCGAATAAACTCTATTGGTCATAGATCTTGCTTGGTTGGTCGTTTTAAGAACCTGTTCAGCTTCTCGCAATGGATATCGAAACTATACCTTATGCCATACAATATGAAGTCTATTTAAGTTTAATAGTTGTTTTATGAATCAGCCTGTATACTTATACAGTCTGGAGATAATCCGTCAACGTCATATGAATATTATGACGTTTAATAAAAACTACTTGAAAGAGACAACAAAAAATATATTCGCTTATTGAATATCTGAAGTATTTGTACAAGTATTGGAATGTGGCTGCGTTTCACGATTAATAATTGAAATTAATATTTTCTTATTATTATTATTATTTTTGGGTGTGGTGCCGAGGTCGGCCCTAGCTACGTCGACCAGTTATGGTCCATTGTAGCTCCCTTTGGAATGAATTAAAGTTCTCCGCTTAGTCCTGTTGACTCCAGGAACTTCCAGATTTTCTGAGCGGGGAGCATCTGTATCTCTTCTGGTTGCATAATATGCTGCCCTAGATAGATACTTCTGCGGTGCATGAGTGGACCGCACGAGCAGAGGATGTGCATAGCAGTTTCCTCTGTCTCATGGCATAGTCTGCACATTGCGGTCTGACTGAGGCCGAGGGTAAACATATGTTTATTGAGTTTGCAGTGACCAGTAAGTATTCTGGTTACCGCACTGGTTTTATACTTGTTGAGTTGAAGCAACTCTTTTGTAAATGTTTTGCGATATCCCTTAATTAGCGCTTTAGAGTGTGTTTGTCCAGAAGTGGATTGCCACTCTTGCAGTGCTTTGAGATTGCAGTGGTTTTTGAGAATTGAATAGGCATGTTGTTTGGCAATACCACAAAATGGCTCGGGGCTAATATTTTCTTAGATTTATCGTACAAATATTTGACATTTTAAATAATACTATCTTCTCGGATTATTTCGCGGATATATTTTGCTTTTTGGTTCCCGATTTTTCGAATGTTTTACAGCAATCATGGTCACTTGCGTCTCACATCTCCGGTGACGTGACACAGACCTCGTAGCTTACCATGGAACTAAATGGATTGTAGGTATTGCATTTCGCCCTTTTTTTAACGTCCCACTGCTGAGCACGGGTCTCCCTTCAGTACGAGGCGGATCAGGCCATAGTCCACCACGCTGGACAAGTGCGGGTTGGCGGATTTGTTGTCTTTCGAAAACTTTCTAGGTTCTTTCAGACATGCAGGTTTCCTCACGATGTTTTCCTTCACTGTAAGACAAGTGGTAATCATGTTAAAAATGATTCACACATGAAAATATCAGAGGTGCGAGACTCAGGATTTGAACCCGCTTCACTCGGTTTCCCAAGCGAGCGTGTTACCACTGGACTACCACTGCCTTAACTAAATGGTGCTGCGTGTTAATGTCCCAGCATATTTATTTATATGTATCTACTATGACCTGGAATATCACAGAACCTACTGTTAGATACCTACGTATCCGAGCAAAGCCAAGGTAAGTAACTAGTGATATAGTGTGTATATACTAAGCAACACTATTTATATATAATAGTGTTGCTTAGTAAGTTGTTTTTTAAATAATAGCAAACTAAATTAAAATTATTATCCTTAATTAATTTTAACTTTATTAAATTACACATAGAACAATTATATGGCTTAAATAATTAATACTATATTTTATATTTCTCTTTATGGTTATAAATATAATAATGGCAACACTAAATATAGATTACTAATTAATATTTTTAAAATTGTAATAATTATAAGAATAATAACAAAAATTAAATAAATAATATTCCATATTTTATTATAATTAAAATTATAAAAATGTTTAAAGTTAAAAAATATTGTAATGTAATTGATGCAATCTTCATTTTGTTAATTGTGGGTAGGCTGTCTGTAACAACTATACCTTTAAGACATGTAACACCTCAGTCTCTCCCGAGACCATGGATGCTGTAAAGCATTCGAAACGTCGGGAACCAAAAATCAAAATAAATCTGCGAAATAATCCGAAAAGATAGTTTTATTTAAAAATGTCAAACATTCGCGTAAATCTAAGAAAGTATTATCGGATAATGAAGAATAAAAAATAAGCGTTTTATATTTAAATTAATATTCGTCATTATATTAATTTCTAGAAAAATTCATACTAATATTATAAATGTGAAAGTGTGTTTGTTTGTTTGTCTGTCCTTCCTTCACGTCAAAATGGAGGGACGTAAATGCGTGATTTTTTGAGTGGGGATAGTTTAATGGGCTGGACAGTAATATACGCTACTTTTTATCACAGGAGATTATCTTATTCCTACCGGAAAACACGTTATAATACAACCCAAAAAACTATTTATGATCAGAATTACTTGAAACTTAGTATTAATACTCTTTAATACGTATTTCAGCATTTTTCGAAATTCATCTCATAAGAGAGTAAAATAGGGGATGAAACTTTGTACGGAACCTACTTTTTTAGAGTTTTTTTTTGTAGTTTTAGCGCGAGCGAAGCCGCGGTTCCTGCTAGTAAATATATAAATTGAGTATGTTATATTTTTTATAGTTACAACTTATTGAAAGTCGTGAGAATATCATACATTCGAAAGTAAATTACTTATATAATTAATTACTGTATGTGTGTGTTATGTTACTTTGTAATTAAAATACATTTAAAAAAAAATTACGAGTGCGTAAAATATCAATATGTACACGCGCAAGAAGTGAAACTTGAAGTTGAAACCGTAGGTTTTCGGTACTTTTTATGAAATTGAATTTATGTTTTAAATATTTAGAAATACTAAAAAAATATTTCTAATAGATCTAAAAAGGATAAAAATATTTTATTATTCACATAGTACAGATAACGATAAAGATAAAATTTAATTCTCAATCAAATGTTGTAATGATTTAATCTATACTAATATTATAAAGAGATAAAGTTTGTGAGTTTGTGACGGTAATCTCTGGATCTACGGAACAGATTTAAATGAAATTTAGTAAGAAGATAGTTTGAGACCCTGGAAAGGACAAAGGATACTTTTTATCCCGGAAATCATCGCTTAAGGGGGTGAAAATGAATCGCTAGTAAATTATATAATTGAATTTTTCGTTAGTTTTGATGTATTTATTCATTAGGAATCTAAATATAAACAGACAAAGTAAAACAGTTCAATAGCATTTTCTCATCTGTTTCTCAACCGATTTTGTTTTTTTTTTTTATTTAGAAGCTATTGACGAGCTTTAGTGTTATCAATAAAAAAAATTACAAACAGTTCGCATAGAACATTTTATAGATATTAATGAGAATTAATTTATTTATGGGATTTTAATGTGTTTATTTGTTAGAAATAAATAATAATAACAATAATAATTGTACCTTCACGTCGTGTCGCAGTTCACGCGAATGGATCTGACTGCACAAAATGGATAATTGGGATTGTAAAATTTTATAACGTGTAATTGTCAACGATTACGGGATATAAACATTCGTCAAAGTAACTGTACGATACAGTTACAAAAAGTTGGAAGATGTATACTCTCGCCGTAACATAAATAACACATGCATTCTTCATCCTTACTCTAATAATAACGTAAACCCGTGAACTTATTTGAAAAGCCTTCTCGTAGAACTATTTTGGGGAACAATTCACCCGTGTCGCGATTATGTAAAATTATAAACGATTATAAATGCTTGGACCTATTCAGAGACTCGCTGCCAAAGTGTCGCAAAGATGTAAAAAAATATATTCTAAATAAATAATTAATATTCTTGGTTTGTTAAGTATATATCGATTTATGTGGAAAATTTGTTTATTGGTTTAATTTACTTGTTTTATTTAATTTCTTAAGGTCATAGAATTGTTGTTTTTGTATAAAACTATTTCACGCCTATTTTTGCATGCAGTATTCACCTTAAAAGGTAATGCATTTAGCAATAAGAACTTTGTGACATAGCATAATTTTTTTCTATAATAATATAATGACCACTGGTGAATCTTAATAAATAAAATCAAATAAAAAAAATAAATAAAAAAATAAATATCATAAATAAATGCGAATTCGTTACATTTGTTTTAATTTTAGTTTAATTTGATTTTTCAGAGTGTCACTTAAGCTTCATGTGTTGTAAAGTTAAAAATGATATAGTTTAAAATATTGTAAAGAAAATTGTAACCTATACATATATATCGTCAAAGTTATGTATCTATATGTAACCTCACTGTAGAGTAGATGAAAATAATATTAAAATTATTAAGCTAACCTCGCCACACGCGTTGTTTACTAACTAAACTGTAACAGAAGCTAAAAATATAAATTTGTTTTATCTACGTCTTACGTCGTACACAACGTAATATACAAATGAAAATAATAATTTTATTACAATATCACCTGTTAGTTCATATCTAATACGTTCGCGAAAGGCAGTGGTAGAGCAGTGGTAACGCGCTCGGGAACCGAGTGAAACGTGTTCAAATCCCGGGTCTCACACCTCTGATATCAATATAATTACCACTTGTCTTACGGTGAAGAAAAACATCGTGAGGAAACCTGCATGTTTGAGAGAACCTAGCAAGTTTTCGAAAGACATGAGAAGTCCTCCAACTCGCACTCGGCCAGCATGGTGGACTATGGTCTGATCCCCCTCGTATTGAAGGGAGGCCGGTGATCAGCAGTGGGACGTTAAAGAAAACGGGTTGAATACAATACATACCTTCGCGAAAAAACTGCGATTATTTCAATACATAATAGGTAAATATAACTTATTTATGTCTAAAAGTCTAATATCGAAATCACACTCTAACATATATTTATAAGCTTAAAAAGCTTAAAAGCTTCCAACGACATGAAAGTTAAACGTATTTGTATCAAGCTGACGTGAAAATACTGAAAACGGTGCAAATTGCTTAATCGAAACTATAAATTGGGTGCGATCACGAAGTACCAGTCAATTTCGACACTCCACAATTATGTGTCGATCGATGCCTTGTAATTTTAGAAAACAAAAAAGGTTGCAAGCTTTTTGGGTGCTATTTTCGAACTTTTTAATGTTTATCTTTAATTGTATTAGAAGTTTGCATTTGTATAGCATTAACTTTCAAGCACAAAAACATCTTATCTCTATGTACATTACAGTGACTGCTTTATTAATCTATGGTGCTTTCTCACGGATACACTGATTCGATTTAAAAAAAAAAGATAAATAAAAAGGATTACCTTTATACCTTATTTAACGAAGTTCTACTTATTTTTAGGCTTTAGTCTATAAAATGATTAGAACTATGTTACTGTAAAAGTGCCTCGGTGGTGTAGGGGCTATCATGTACGACTGCATACCCGGAGGTCCTGGGTTCAAGTCCCGGGTCGGGCCAAGTTTAGTTATTGAGTCTTTTTGTATAGTAAGCCTCAGTTATTACTGACGCTCACCCCGGGCTATTGCCCGGAGTTGGGAAGTTGGCGATGTTTCACCCCCGTGCCTCGGAGTGCACGTAAAGCCGTCTGTCCTGCACCTTAACTCTCACTGGTCGAGTCGAGTGGTCATCCCACCAGAGTATGAGAGTGACAGGAATAGAGAGTGCACCTGTGTCTGCGCGTACACTTGTGCACTATAATATCTCATGCGCAATTGGCTAGTCTCAATGAAATTGGCCGCCGTAGCCGGAATCGGTCAGGAGAACATGATCATCACTGTAAAAGTAAATGGAGTAAAATTCAGAATAAGTAGTCCAAAAACAGCCCAACAGAGAAATCTAATCACCCGAATTACTAAGAAATGGGTTATCTTTATCAATGTAGCGTGTCAGAGGGGTCACGGATGTAAACAAAAATATATATAAAACAAATATTTACTAACTATATTTAGAAAAAAAAAAACAGTACACACAACGAAAACTTTGCCCACAATAACTCACACTTATCTCGAAATTGACTGATTGACAAATGTTTTAAAAGTCAACCGAATACAAAATTTATCGAACCATAAAATAACCGTTACAGTACATTAATACATCAATAAATTCAAGCGACAGAATATTTAAAATAATATACTTGCATAAAACAAGTGTGTACCGCGAAATCTCAGATAAAATCTGCCGATCGACCAGTTATATATAATACCTACTTATTATTTAAACATCATATATGTAGGTATACGCAAAAATTTTGACTGAGAACGCGATGCAATTACGGGCATACAAAAATTCAGAGTGCCGCAACATATGAGATAAGAGATGCTGGAAGAGGATGGTCATGTTTTGAGATTAAATCTGTGATAGTTTCTTATAATTTCAATGGACTATATCAGATATATATTTTTGTTAGTAAGTGTTCTTTTTACAATAATTTTGATGAATTGTATGTTAATTACTTCTTAGTCTTCCCGAAATGAAGTGTTGCTTATAATATTAGAGCATCACTTAGTGTATTGAATTTTATATTGATATTATGTTCCTCTATAACAATTTATACACGTTAGTGTGGTACTCGTACATATGTTAAATGAAGTTAAATAAATTTTCAAAGAAAATTGCTTCACCGCTTATTAAAATAAAAAGGGTTATACATACAACACACACACACATATATATATATATATAATATATATATATATATATATATATATATATATATATATATATATAGTAGTTCTTATATAGGTCGGTTAAGAAAGATCATAGTTCGATTTTTCCCATTGGGGAATACTATAGAATTCATCATTATCAATAGTTAATATATATACACCAAAATCCCTTGTATGCACCTTCCATGTAAAGTTCAACTTTAGTTCCAAGTTCAAATCGCAAGACCTACCCGCGCGATAAGTGGCCAAGCCTGTACCGGCCCGAAGAAAAAAAAATAAAAGTTCGCTCCAGATCAAATGAGACTGCCCGATCCGATCTGGCATAATTACATACCGAATATTGAGAGATTTTCTTGGAAACACCTAGAGGTAAACGGTTTTTGGTGTAAGTATATTTAACTAATGAATATTTATATTATTTTGTACGGTAGTTTCTAAATATAGGATGTTACGCAATTTTCTTGAATTTTGAATTAATTGAAGTGTTCGCTGTGGATATTTATGTTAATACGATGGGTTAAAGGAACCTATCTATGTTTTAAACCGACTTTAAAAAAAAAGGAGATTATCAAATCGAAATGTATGTAGGTTAGTAATATTATTGGAACTGCAAATGTTCACATAATATGATAATCTATTATGGCTTCCAAACAAATATTTATACAACATTTTATAGGTCTATGTATGTTTGTTCACGCATTTCTCCGAAACTAGTAAGCGGATCATGATCATTTTATTTTTATTTGCTTACATTTCAACTTTGGGCATAGTAAAGATTTCATCAAAATCGGTTCAATAGTTTTTATGATATGGACTAAAGCGTGTAACTAAAACTAAAATAGTTTTTATAAATACTACTTAGTACAAAAACTATTTCAGTTTAATTAAACGACTATCCGTTTAAGTTTAAGTACTAAATTTATCCAGCCTTTGATGCCAGTATCGCTTGGGGATGGAAAATTCAAAAACTTGTATCATACGTTGATATAAAAAATATAGTCTTATGAACGATTACGAATTGAAATATTTTTTATATAGATATAGTTTAATGGCCAGAAAGTAACATAGGCTATTTTTCATCTTGATTCATCGAGTCATTTTCATGATGCCATCATTATATGAAAATATCTATTACAGGGAACTTAGAATATTATGGAATAACGCATTTGCTGGTTAATATTTTGATAATATGGTTAAAAATGAAGCTCTGACGGCCGCTGATTCACTTCGCCGAAGGCAAATGCTTGTAAAAATTGCCATATAAAAATCACCTTACATTTTTGGAACACGAAGTGGGGAGATGGAGTTTATCGCATTGCTTTGATCTTCGTTCAGTTATACTCAAAGTACCCCACGTGAACCTCTAGGGGTTTGTGTCTTGGCCTTAATGGATTATGAGCAGTATTATACACAAATATAATATTACTAATTAATTTTATTATATAAATAAATATAAATATGTTGGGACATTAACACACATTACCATCTACTATCTAGTTACATGGTAAGCTATGAGGCTGGCACAGCATGTAGGTTCACTACAAACTGAGCCGAACGTGTTGTTATAATATATAATATTATTATTTTGCTTTATTTAATAAATTGATTTTCGAAACTCAATATATATCTAAATTATATGGAGACCGCAGGATTGCTTTGGAAAAGTGTTTGTAGTAGTCTAGAAAATTTAAAAGGTATATATTACAAAGCTACTCTAATCTAGTGGACAGCCGGGAATGACTAGTGACCTACAAACGTATATTCTAATCATTTCATATTTTATCTTTCTCATTCTCTTCTCATATTATAGCCATGTAACCATCCATCCAACCATAATATATATTCATACTCCGTAAAAAAGGCGTTAAAGTTATAATGATTTTAATAATAAAATGGTATATTTCGATATTTCACATGCTTGTATAAAGGATATAATTTTAGAACTACAATTTCTTTAATAAAAAGCTAGCACAATTTTTTTAGCTAAGATCGGAACTGTGGGGGAAAACTCGTATCTTATGACAAAAAAAAAGTTGAACACTCATGTTATGACATTATAAACCAGAATCTTTTCCTAACCGCAATATAAACAATGGCGGCGTCAAACGCTTGCCCCATTGATACTTTGAACTCAGATTAGAAATTAAAATAGAAATTATACTGCGTTGTTCTCATAATAAATTATAATCAATAGTGAGAATATTAAGTTGTGTAGAAAAATAACTAAATAAATTCTCTATCATGTTTTATTTATAATCAACTAGTTGTCAGCCCGTGGCTTCCTCCGTATGACAAAAATCTCTTTTATTCAATATATATGATACTACCCCAGAATAATTTACAGATGTTACTTGTTTTTAAGGTAGATTTAATTCCAAAAAACATGTGAGCTTTCGAAAATTAAAAATGCAAATTTTAATTAAAACATCAAAAGTTCATTTAATGAAGAAACATTAATTATTAATTTAGATATAGGTTTATAATCAATGTAAATTGGGATATTCGCGTAAAAATGTAAATATTTAAAGATAAAGAAAATAAACAAGCCTGGAATTCTTTAAACTACACAACATAATTTAAAGTTATTCTATAGGTTGTTTTGATATTTTATTTATTTTATTTATACACTTTATTCTACACTACAGTAATGACATAAATAAAGGAAAACAGAATAACTAAAATACAAAACATTTAAAATATACAAAAATTAAATGTTAGACGATTGTGTAAAAGATCAATCTATCTATCTATACATACATATAATAAAATTCTGAGTCGAATCTGCACATTAAATATTTTTTGGAAAATCTTATTGAAATAGACATTATTATAGATACAGAGGCCGAATCTATAGTTTTTAAAAATTTTGTCTGTCTGTCTGTGACAACCCACTGGAGAGATTTTAATGAAATTTGGTATGGTGATAGCTGGCTATACGGGTTAACATATAAGATACTTTTTACTGCAGGAAAATATCTCATCTCTGAGAAATCTACACTAAACGTTAAAACGTAAGTAGGGACGAACCCGAACGGAGCGAGGGTGAGTCACTAGTTGTCCAATAAAAGCAGAGAAAACATAATATACATAAATCTATTAGTTAACTTTTGCGCTATAAACCTATATTCTATGGGAATGACTAAAAGATAGGGTGAAAAAACCTATGTTAATGTCCATCTTATAAATTATCTAACTGTAAAAAATCCTGTCGATCCATGACCTCTTATTTATGTTAATGTTTAAACACTTTCAAGTTTAGACAAAAGACTCCAAGATCTTTTTCTTCTCGGTTTTTAACTCATTTTCTTTTTTTTCTTTACTAGCTATTGACGAGCTTGACCATTATGTACAAAAAAAAATATCATGGTCGAATTTATAATTTATTTATATAGCACTGTGCGAACACTGGTAATATTAGCAACATAAAAGGATTGTCCTTTGTAATGGCCTTCTAATGATTATCTTGTTCTATGCTTCCATGACGGTTCCCAGGAACTGATACTACGTGGTTTTGGATATTATTATCTTAGTAGCAAGTGAATTTTAGAGGTTTGGCTCGTTTTACATTTTTTAGGTCTACTGATCGTTGTGAAACTTTATAATTTCTTGAGTTTATAAAATATTTTCATATTAAATGTTATCGCTTATCATCGATCCGGTCAAAATAACTAAGATATATATATATATATATATATATATATATATATATATATATATATATATATATATACGAAATTAATTTAGTTAAACGTTATATACCTTAATTCAATTTGGCAGAGATAAACTAATTAAAAAATAACGCAAAATGTCTAATCTTAATTTTTATCACGATTAAAATCTCTTTAAAGGTCCGCCTTGAGGTGGTCCAAAATATCAATATTTGACATAAACTTATATCGTCAGAAGGAATAAATTAACAAAAAAGCGTAAATACACATGGTTCACCAATGTCAACCAATAACAATGTTATCCATAAGTTTACATTGAAATGGGGAAAAGATAATATTTGTAATATAATATTTAATTAGAAATCTTTAAATTAGTAGCCTTAACATGTCCCAGGGGAGTTCTGATGTCCTAATGGCTAACAGCAAGCAATTTCATATTTCATTCTTTATCATCTGTGGTATTTCGAACCCTCGCATGAAATATCTCTATAAAAACAACACATAATCGTTACATTTTGTAGATATTACACTACAGTTGCATATACAAAGTTGACGATTATTTTACGACAGCGGTTCTGCAAAGGGCGTTTTCGCCAACCAGTTGCCAGTACGTTGACCTGCGCCTGCGCAGGAATTCTCGCTTATTTTGGAACAAAAATCGCACGAAACGTTGGTTTTTTACGCATTATTATTAATTGGATCACCTGACCAACCGATCGTTAAGACGTGGTCAAGAACGATCGATTTTAACATGTTCCGTATATTTGAGACGTATAGCCCTTATGTGTAAAGATGTTGATATGCAAGTTCGAATTTGGGTATTGACGTTTATTGATGAAGAAAATGGTCATAAGGGGACAACAGTTCAAGTATACAACTGCATGTTATTTATTATTAAACTTTATTTACTGCTACTAGTGAAACAGTGAATAAATCAGTTAACTAATGTGTAAAGGAACTACTAAATGTACCAGTCTTAAGCCTTATGTCTCTCGACGTTTCATAAATGATTATGTAAGAAATCACATTGATCAGACGCTCATTTGCTGAGTGGAAGAACGTCAAATCAAACAAATTTTGTAATAATAATAAAAATGTGTATTTAGTTTAAAGTTTCACATTTTAGATTTTTTTATGAAATATTAGGTAATATTTAGACACATAATTTATTATTTTACTAATAAAATAGATACTGAACTTCGCTAGGCCCTAAGAAGATGAAGTGGACAGGTATTATTGTAAAGGATATGAAAGTCTATACATATAAAAAAAAATTGTAACTAAGCCGAATCTGTACATTAAATAGTTTTTAGAAAATCTTATTGAAATAAACATTATTAACGATACACATAATTAAAAAAAATATTAAAGAAAATGCATTTAAATGCTATATTTATTTGTTGGATATTATTTCTTTAACAATAATATTATATAATGTAATAAGAAAGCAAAATAAAGTCGGCCATTACTATTGAACTTTTAATATATATTTTTATATTGCATACATACATCTATGTTTACAGACCAGTGATATCCAATTTGTAGGTAAACTATTAATTCAGTATAAGGTTAATAAATCACAATGCTCTCACAGTGCAGTCCACACCGCACTACCGGTGTCCATCCTGATTTAGTAGTGTAAACATGTCAATTTGTTCGAGTTAAGTCAGACGATACCGACGCTCGAGCACACTTTATGAGGTGATTCCGATTTTGCCAGCTTATAAATTTTCAACTTCACTTAACATAGAATAAGTAAATTAGAGATGGGTTTCCTATGGTATATACAGTTTTATATCTTCAGAAATATTCTTTATACAATGTTACAGTACGAAAATATTTTCTTTATTTTGTACATTCAATTTAGAGGTTTTTAGATGGTTTTATTTATTTTTTATACAGACTTTCACTTTTGTATCTGACCTGACCTCTATAGGTGTTAGCGAGTGCGGGTTTGATACCGGCACATGACAGATATTTTTCTTAATCAAGACGTTTGTTATCGTGTCTGGACTCTAACACAAGGCATCTGCAGAGTTAATAATATTATTTATTTATTGACTGTTTTTTCTATAGACTATATCAAGTACTTTATCTAAAAAGTAGCCGATATCATTCTCCGTCAAAAACAATTTAAAAAAAAAAACGAAATACTCATAAACCCTTCTTCAGGCTTCGCCACAACTGGACAAAAAGGCCACGACAACAGACAAATCAACATTAATAAGAATTATTAATTAGTCACAAAATAATAAAGAGATAAAAAATTTTTCGATTCATTCGGCCAGTTTATACAACACTTAATGTGTTCCATATAATATTATAATATATTTAATTCTATTTTACACATATGCATCAGGACATTAGCATTATCGTTTTTGAATCGCGATTTTAATGCACCGTTGCACTCTACATAATAACAAATCGCATTAGTTGTGTACAGTTACCCAGATAACTATCAAATAACCTTAGTTATATATATTTTTTACATCAAAATAAGTTAAATATATTCATAAGCATTAACAATAAATAATAAAAAATAAAAAAAGCCTTATATTTCTCTAAAAATTACATTACTAAACATAAATACATAAATAATTATTTCTATTTGAAAACCCCTGAGGTGAAGGCTCCAGAGAATTCCAGTTGGCTTTGTCCTGCGCTACATCTATCCAGCGTGGTCCAGCTATACGCATGATCTCGTCCTCCCAACGTGTGTGTGATCTTCCCCGTATTCTTATGCCAAGCGGCCCAAATTACTAAAAATATTTGAATTATAATAATTTAAAAAGAAATCACTAATTTTGGAGGTGAAAAATACTTATTTCGACTAAAATACTATAGTATTTGATATTTGTACAATTGTACCACCCTTCTTGTGATTAACTATTTATGTATAGCTGCTTCTATAAGGTTTCAGTATATTTTATTAAGTTCTACGGCTAAAGTTTAGCCCCTGAAGTCATATTTTAAATAATTTAGTATAGTATATTATATTTACACAAAATATTATGGTAAAAGTCAGTTATAAATTGGACTTAATATGTTTATCATATCTTAAGTACGCCCTACGAGATTTAATTTTATTTATATATAATATAGTCACAGAAAATATAACCTTCTTTTTCAAAAGTTGCCATAATTTCTTTATTACACTTTTAAACTAAAATTAATATCGTAGGCCGTAGACTATTCTCCTAGCAACCTTTCAGTCAATTTATTTCCTCTGAGGCTGGCTCCGCTTTTACAGCTATGATCACTATTCACGTTCTTTTAGAACGGATATTATATTTGCATATTATATTCTTATATTTTATTACTGTAATATAAAAATTAAATAAATTAATAAATAAATACTCCTTATTATAATTCCATAGTTTTATATAATCTATGTGAGAGAAAGCTTTCATACTTACTTGACATGACATAACTGGTTGTATTTAATCTGTGACATTTACCGCGTTTCTCGGAAAGGCCGGAATGGCGGTTTCGTTTATTATATTAATGAGAGTACTTTTTATTCGCACAGAGAGCCTTTGAACTGTTACATTTTTGCCATATTTGAGTTTAAAAGTAGTAATCTGATTTAATTTTATTATAATAATTGATAACTCTCATTGTTTGTTATATTTTATTTATTGATTTTTTTAAAGAAATAAGAGCTAATTTTTTTATCAAAATAGACTTAATGTTTTTTATTGAATCACAGATTATATTTCATGTTTCGAATAGTTTTATACGAATCATACGAAGCTTGACTCGAATATTTTTCATTATCTTTCGTCTTTGTATATCTTGAATCATATCCGCTCGATGGTATAAAATATAATACGATTTTTACTAACTCATAAAAGTCAATTCGATACATCAATTGGAAATATCATTGTATTCGATCAAAATCGATTTCTAAGATTTAATGACAGAAACAAGTGAAGCTAATAAATAACATATTGGTTTTTCAGTCACAAGTACTACGGTATGTACTTGATTTATAGATATGTATCAACATAATATATATACTACATAATATATATACTAGTGTTCACCTAGTCGTCGAAATTCAAGTATAAAATTATTATTGAAAATTTAAGAAAAACCTATATGAATAGATTTTATCCGGCGCATATAAAAAGGAACAATTTCCAAAATGTTTTTATTTTATAATACTAAAGCTCGTCAATAATAGGAGAAAAAGGCACGGAACTGTTTTATTTTTACCTATTTATTTATAGATAAAAATATAAAATATAAAAATAGATGGCCCATCTATATAATATATAAAAGAAATAAATAATAATAATAATATGCTAGTGTAACACTCACAGTGTTTTATTTCAGTAATTAAGGGCTAATTTAGTTTAGTTAATAATATAATATTAAGAACGTAATTTTGATAAATTAAAAACACTTATTACAAAATAATAATCACTAAAATCTTGTGTTTATTTAAATTTATTTCTTTTCCAACACTTTCTACATAAACAATTCGCATAAAATATAATATATTAACAACAAATAATTAGCTAAACATCTGTAGTACTGTGTGTAGTTTAATATATGGCGATATGTATGGAAGCACACTACAGACCATTTTTTCACCGTCTACCTGATTAGAAATTTTAAATTTAATATAATGTTAATTTCCGTTGCAAGTGTTAGCGTGTATTACAATTTCATTATTCTGTAACGTAAGGATGTGCTTATCGTTTATTATAGTTTCAATGGTTCTCCTCGTATATTTTAAATTTTAAAATATGTTTGTTTGTTTGTCCTCTATAGATTATGTCGCCTTAGTGATTTGTATGGACTGGAGAATGTTATGTGTTAATAATATAATAATATTATATTTCAATTCTTCTCTCTTTCTTAGCGAGTATTTTAAAGTGTTATCAATTGACGAGCGACGTTAGGACGTTCGTAAGATATGACCAAAAGTTCTACATAGGAGGTAGATTGGTATTGAACTTATTAATACATCTTTATGTATAGTGAAGAAACTGTCTATAACAATTGGACTTATGCACTTCATAAGCAGAGCTATTTTTTTATTTACTCTATGGATAATTACCCTAAGGAATGAATACTTGGTTAAAAAAGAAATTGATTTTTTTTTTGCAAAAATTAATCCTAAAATGTGGGCAAAGTCATGGGAAAGAAAGTACAAAATTTTAAAGTATAAACATATATACAATGTAAATTGATTCTAAAAGCTCACACTGCGTATCTGCACGGCTGATCGGCGATTTTGAACGATACATATATATCTTTCTAATCTTTGTATCACGCGAAGTACAGTAAAAAACAAATAGTAATATTGAAAAATAAAAAAAATAACGAATGGGTAAAAAAATTTACATGCTTTTTAGTGATTTGTGTCAAAATGGTAGCGTAAATATTATTATGGTAACCACACACGTAGCGATAATTAATACTTGTGCTTGTTTAGATTTCCTATAATTATCTATATAGGTTTTATTTTATACTAGCGACTCACCCTCGCTTCGCTCGGGCTCGTTGCGTCGCTTCGGTTGCTTCCCCATAATTCACCCCTATTTTCAGTCCCTTAAGGGATGATTTCCGGAATAAAAACTATCGTGTGTCCTTCTAATGGCCTCAAACTATCTTCTTACCAAATTTCATTTAAATCGGTGCAGTAGTTTCGAAGCCTATTCGATACAAACAAACAAACAAAAAACAAATTTTTCCACTTTATCATATTAGAAAAGGCACAATATACATATATATAACACGACTATTTTGTCCTAGTTCTTAGGCAATATTTGAATATACACTTTATGGCACTCCTATAACTAAGAAGAATCATAAAAAACAATCAAGCTATTTAGGCTCCATATATAATGTTGCAATCTATAAAGACAAAGGGTGCGAAATGATCGCTTGGAAAAGTCAAGGAGATTTCATTATAACTTATTGTATCAGATATTTAATTTTTTATTTTATTCATATAAGTTAGATTTATTTTTGAATTAAACGCGACAAATTTCTACAATTAGGTACCATTTCAACGTTTGCCTAAAACAAAAATTAAACTCCCAAACTTTATCGTATGTACTACATATATGTAAATACCTACATATTATTATTCACTACTCTGGAACAAACTCCCCAAATTCATCCAAAAAAGCACCTCTATAACTTCTTTAAAAAAAATATAAATACGTACTTTCTGTCACAAATTGGTCCTTAATTTTATTATCAGATCCACTTTTTTTATGTATTCCAAATGCATACGAATTATACCTATTTATATTTTAATATGTATGTATATATGTCTATAGTATGTATAATATGTATGTTATTGTATATTCATCATTGTATGTGTCTTTTTATCTTATTTAATTGTATAATTATTTTTAAATTTATCTTAAACCAATTCACTCTTTTAGTCCCGTCATATAACACCATTTCTCACTTCCATAGGTTGGCTGGAAGTCCACCTTCGCCCACATTGGTCTCTGTATTATCTGTGTTACTCTGTTAATATGCAATAAAGAATACATACATACATATATATATATATATATATATATATATATATATATATATATATATATATATAATTGTACAATAGAGCCTAGACGATGTCGACAGATGAAAAACGCTTGTAGATTATTTTAATTGAAAAATTTCCTTGCTAAATCTGAGTCGAATCTGTTTTTGTTTTCGTTTTTTTATTGTTTTATTGTTAAATATTATTTGAAAATCTTATTGAAATAGTCATTATTATCGATACAGAGACCGAATTGATAGTTTTTAGTATTTTTGACTATCTGTCTGTTTAGGAACCCATCACGAGAAAATCACTAGATGGATTTTGATGAAACAGGAACATAAGATACTTTTTATTGCGGGAAAATTACTCATCTCTGAGAAATCTATACTAAATATTAAAACGTAATTAGGGACCAACCCAAGCGGAGCGAGGGCGAGTCGCTAGTATCTTAATAAAGTTAAATCGTGTGTATGAAGTCTAATAAGAACCAGTTAACTAAAACTTCTAATGTCGGTAAAGCGCAACGTCGTAGTATTCATTATTTATCTGACAATAATCTGTATGAGCGGAACGGAAGAGCTTACCGGTTTAATTAATATGTTAATGTACCGCAAAAACCCGCAAAACAACGCTAGATTAAAGTATTTATCCAAGCATAAACTTAAAAAGGTTAGTCATTTAAAAAGTATGGCTATTTCTTTTTGCATATTGGATACATAATTAAGATTACGTCGCTTTTTAACTGGTAATGTATAATTTTTGCTTAATTAACTGTCCTTGGATATAAAATTTCTATTTATGTTAAAGCTTTTGACGATTTGGCTCAGTTTGTAGTGACCCTACTTGCTATGCTAGCGGTCGCGGGTTCGAGTCCTGCTGGGGGCATTCATTTGTGTGATGAGCACGAATTTGTGTGCTCCAGCCATGGGTGCTTATATTTATATTATGTACATATTTAAAGTTATATATGTGTAGTGTATCAACTATCTGGTATCCACACACAGGCCTCGTAGCTTATCATGGAACTAGATGGTGTTGTGTGTTAATGTCCCAATATATTTATTTATTTATTGTAATGCGACGACTTCTCATGGCTTAGTCGTCTAAAACCTTAGTCTCTCCCATGACCATGATTGCTGTAAAGCATTCGAAACGTCGGGAACTAAAAACCGAAATAAATCCGCGAAAAAATCCCAAAAGATAATTTTATTTCAAAATGTCAAATATTCGCGTAAATCTAAGAAAGTATTATTATGCATGAGTTAATATTTGCTTTCGTATCCATCCCAACCACGTAGATAAAAATCCTACATTGTCAAGTTTCCGATATGTACAAATATATGTAGTATATCTATGATAAGGTAATTAAAAAACATCTGTAGAACTTAAAACTTGGCTGCTTTATGACATGTTTTATACATAGATTTAAAAAGCTTATTTTTAAGCCTTTTTATTAGACAAAAATGAAAGCTTTAAAATTCCATAGATAAAAGGTAATAAAATACAACATAATTTGCAAATAAAACTAGAATTGATATATCTGTGCTTGTAACCGTGTCATTTCGACTAATTAGCTTCTGAAGCTTATTTGACGTCTTTATCTACTGCATAGATTAAGTAATGTATATATGTAAATAAAATAATATATTTGTATGTTGGTGTATTTCTTTTGCAATTTTTTTTATGTTTAATTAATGTTTTACCAAAAGATAAAATCTCGATATTTTGTTACTGAACTTTTTTGTGTGTGTTTTTTATTCTGTAACAGATTGTAAGAAATTCTGTCTTACGGTGAAGGAAAACATCATGTCTGGGAGAATTTAGCTGTTAGTTTTCGACGGGCATGTCAAGTCCGCCAATCCGCACTTGGCCAGCGTCGTGGATTATAACTTGATCCCCTTATAGTAAATGGAGGCCTGCGCCCAGCAGTGGGACGATAAAAAGGGACATCCAAGCAGAAACAGATTGTATGTTGGCTACAATAACACCCCTGGTATTATTGATGTAGAGCAAATTAAGGAAATGTAGAAGTGGAAACAAATGTATGGCTAGACCTATGCAGCTCTCTCTGTCCATATGAGTAGGATGACTTTACATCGGTATCTTATGCGAGGTTAGTTCTTCAATGGTCGAGGTCTTCTACACCAGTGAGGTTTTATTGCCTTACTAAAATTCGACCCTTTTAATATATGCCATTTGAATATTAGTTGCAGTGATATTCAACTATTATAATACTATAATTATGAAAGTGTGTTTGCTTGTTTGTTTGTTTGTCCTTAATTCACGTCGAAACAGAGTGACGGATTGGCGTGATTTTTTGTGTGGAGATAGTTGGAGGGCTGGAAAGTGATATAGGTTACTTTTTACTGCAGGAGATTATCTTATTGCCGCGGGAAAACACGTTATAATACGACCCAAAAAATATTTATGATCAGAGTTACTTGAAACTTTGTATTAATGCTCTTCAATACAACTAAATAAATACGTATGATATATAACATAAGTGGGTATACTTGGGAATGAAAGTTTGAATGAAACATACCATTTTAGAGGTTTTTTATAGTTTTAGTGCGAGCGAAGCCGCGGGCTCTGTTAGTATTATTTCTCTAAGAGAAAATATAGATATCCAAAAAAGTGTTAAATTCCATTAAAAGTAATCATTCCAAGCTTAAAAGTAGAATTTTAGAATCTATACCTACAGATAAATAAAATTGAAGTGTCTGTTTGTAATGTGGAAATAACAGCTTTTTACTAAATACATATGGATATATACACGGTACATATACCAAAACAACATTTTTTTTACAATTTTTGTCTGTCTGTTGGTTCCGGCTAATCTCTGAAATGGCTGGACCGATTTCAACGGGACTTTTACTGACAGATAGCTGATGTAATAAGGAGTAACTTAGGCAACTTTTATTTTAGAAAAAAAATAGGGTCTCACGAAAAAAAATTAAAACCAACAAAAAAATTAATAATATCCGATTCAAATAGGGAAGTTGTATACATACCCTAGGGACGAACCCGAGCGAAGCGATTAACACAGACAAAAAGTACAAACTAGTTAAGTACCTTTTCCTTTCAAAGTCGGTGAAAAGAACTCAATTGGTTACAACATTCACAAGTAGCGTTATTAACAGACTTACGACCATACATACATACGTACATATATGTAAACATCTATCATAGAAAGATATAGAAATGAGCTGTTAACATGAAAAATCTTTTCACTATACATATAGTTTGATCACTAATTAGTAATTACTCTACTTTGCAACTGCGCTAATTGCATTTCTGAGTATCGTATCGTATTATGTGGCGGAGATTGCTTTAATGATACGCTGCAAAAAAGCCCAATTACCCGCGGGTTGCAGGCAGTCCGACGACGGTTGCTATGGCAGCGTATACAAATAATTGGGGAACGGGTCTTGAAACTCGGGTGTACTGTCACTGTGGGACCGCCAACGACAAGTTCGAAAGAAAGTTTCGTAATAAATTTATTATTTGCTTTGCTTTGGTTCCTTGCTTTATGTTGTCTTATTTGCAAATGATAGGTTATGTTAAACTAGCTTTCGCTATGGACAGATATGTTATAATGAAGGATATTATAGATTATATTACTGAAATCGCTTTTAGAATCGATTAACTAGTTTAGATGATGGTTTATTAAAAATTAAAATTATGTAAAAAAAATATTAATAGACAAAGAAGTAACACGCACTGACATATCTATACAGATAAATAAAATTGAAATGTCTGTTTGTAATGTGAAAATAACAGCGTTTTACTAAATGCATATGAAATTATATATAGTACTTATAATAAAAAAACAATTTTTTAAATGTTTGTTTGTCTGTCTGTTTGTTCCAGATAATCTCTGAAACGGTTGGACTGATTTTGACGGGACTTTCATTGGGAGATAGCTGATGTTAAAGGCAGTAACATAGGCTAATTTATTTTAGAAAAAGAATTAGGATTCCGTTACAAAAAAATAAAACGTAGGTACCTATTTAAAAATAATATGCTACTCGTTTTCAACAATATGCTCGACAGATATTATCTAGTCTACCTATATTTCATTTCTATTTGTTGATCTTTGAGTTCATACGAAATTCTTATAGGAAAAGCAGTTTAGAATTTCCCAATTTTCCGGATAACTTATCCAATTTAAAAAAAGACTATATACACATGTATAAAATAAACCAAGTCAGGCCAGCCGTCAGTCTGTATTTTGTTTTTATGTATGTACATATTACATACAAATATGAAAAAACATTTTCGTAACATTTGCATTTTGCCTTTTTTTCTAAGTAGTTACTTATATGACAATACTTTTCCATTTTCTTGTTAGTCTGCATCTAAATGTAAGGGAGTTTGAAATACACAGGCCTCCAACGTTAAGTTTATTTTCATTTGCATAATGCTTTTTTAGCTTTACGCAAATATTTGGTATTACAATAATACTATATTTACAATTCTGTTGAATGAATGAATTGAATGATTTACTGAAAAAATGGTCACGGAAGAGACTAATACTCACATATTTAAAAAAATCATAAAAAGCTTAATTTGTATTGAATCTTCTGAAAGCCGATATTAGAACTTCTATTTTTTTTTAATATAACAAAGTTTTTACATATATGTCAGTTTATTTTAAAACTTCGAATGACGCAGCTATGAATCAGATAGAGCTAGAATATGATCAAATGCAAATCAAGGCAGCGCCAGTGGGTGGGACTGCGGGAGGCACTGAAATAAAGTCTATTTAATACTGAGAATTTGGTATTACGCATAGTTTAATGGAATTTTGTGTAATTTAAAAGTTAGATTTACTGAAAATTGTATTTATAGCGACATTAACGGTCAAAACAGACTACTATTATATATGGGAAAGTTTGTGTGTATATTGTGTATGTATGTTCACTCCTGAACGTAGAAACGGACGGATTTGGATGTAATTTAGTACACAGACAGATAATGACCTAGAGTTAGACATAGGCTTCTGTTAGATATCTAGGCAAACATGAGCGAAGCAAGCATAAGTCGCTAATTTTTTATAATAGGAAAAACTATATTTTTGTCACTTTTCATATGAAAATAAAACACATTTTTAATACTTAACAATGAGTTGGCATAGAAGATAAGAGGCAGCGGAAAATACTAGCTTGGAAAAACAACGTCTTTCTATTTCAAGATATAGTAGAAATATGTTAATAAATATATAATAAACGTATATTATCTATAAATGCTTGTTTATATTATTCCCAAATGCATATTGCCTAGTGTGCATAAAGTTCAATCGTATGAATGCATTTCACCTGCAAGTTTCAAAGACCTCGTGATTTTTTCTTGTACCTCTTTTCACATTCGTTGTCAAAACAAGACGGACGTAGGGGCTTAGGGGTGAAACGATTTAAATGTTCGACGTTCATTGGATATTTTTTTCGGGAATGGCATCAGCACCCATCAATCAGTAAGAGATACGTATTGTATATAAGACCAGAAAACTTTTTGCTCATAATTCACGTCGACTTAGTAGAAAAAGATATGTTTATAGTACGGGAGGCCAAGATGGGATTTTTGCAGTTACTCCAGCTCAGCAGATCGGCTCTAGGGCGGTCTTTTGGCCATCCGATCAAAATATTTAAAAAATATCTCTCGCTCAGCTATGGACTAAACGTATCGCAATTATCGTACATTTATTTATTCGAATGTAATTATTAGTAATAGTACTTTAAGTACTTACGGATTCCCAATATGAGTTTATTTATTTCATATTTAATTTCAAGGACAAAACCTACATATTATAGATACATATTTTAATTAAAACTATCTTTACGGATTTTTTTGCAGATTTGAGATTTTATTTGATTTTTGGTTCCCGACGTTCCGAATGCTTTACAGCAATCATGGTCACGGAAGAGGCTAAGATTTTAGACGTCTCAAAGGTATATATGTATGTAGTTGTTACAGACAGTACGTACCCACAACATTTTAAAATGAGCTCATAAAATACAAAAATATTTACATATGTCTACATATCTAATCATAATATTAAATATATTTGCATATAGCCTGCCAGCCCTGCGCTCATGTACCGCAGTCACCTCATCACTCATTTTTACTGTGAACATAAAATATGGACCGTTGCATTAATTACGTTTCGTTTTGATAACATGGCGTAAAGTGCAGGTAAATATCCTACTAATTATATTTGTTTCAAAATACAGAAATAATGTGGTTTATTTTCCAATAATATATATTATTACTCGTAGTAACTTTTGCCGTCCTTACGAATAGTAGTCAAAGTCGTATCTAGCAACTCTTGCCACAACCGGAATAGAACTTATGACATTCAGTTGCGCAAATTACCACAATAGATATTTTCTATATCTTTAATAATAAATCGAAAATTAAAACCAAGCTTGTGTTAAAAAAAAATCTTTTTAAATATAAAAACATTTTATTTTCCAAAGAGCTGGCTTGATCTACCATCGAATTGAAAGCCATTAATATAAATTCGAGTTAGCCTTAATTACATTCAATTGTACAGATAAAAACTATTAACAAATTCAGTCCTTTAAATCTTTTTATCTAACTCGTGCTTGTATCAGAAATATTTCAAATTATAATGCATTAAGTTCTAATTGAACCTTAATCTTGGTCTTATCTCTGTATAAATAATAAAATGCTAACGAGGTGTGCGTCTTTCGAAAATCATTGAGGCAAAATGAGTTCTTCAAACATCCTTTAGTTTTAAGGAGGAATGTAATAATTAATCAAGTTTGTAGCAAAATCTTTGTGTTGACATAAAAAATCCAAAAAATCTTTTTAACAAAAAAAAAATAAAAACCGACTTCAAAAAAAGCACTAAAAAGTAAAATCTGATTGGTAGTTTTCATTTACTATACATACCTAATCAAATGTTTTCGAAGTCGGTGTGCTTTGCTTTGTATCGGCTGGCATCGAGTTTCGCCAGTTCTTCTCAGGTCTGAGGCTTCTTCTTTCAGAACTGGATGTAGTAGACTCATGACATTCAGTAAAAATTGTAATAATTTAATGCTGAATAAAATATTTTAAATTTGAATTTGTTTTTAAACAGTTTCGCTGACATAAAAAGAAATAATTTTCTGTCAAGATAGTGTAGTTTAAGTCGAACTTAGAAACAATCGTAACTGTGATTTTAAATTTTAACTTGTGAAATTTTCCCCAAATATAATATTTATTCTAATTCAAAGATAAGGGTACTTTGACTCCGAGTTATAATTAGTTACTTGACGCACGTAAGAAGACGTGACGGTGTTTAATCACAGAATTTGCTTGTAATTTTTAATTATTTTGACATATTAATTAAATTTAAACTCTATTTTAAAGTAATATAGTTGGTTTTTAAGGTTAAAGAGAATAGATTTGTGCTAGATTAATGTGGACACGACGAAGACAGTATTGCGTGAGCGTTTACGCCGCACTCGTTACGTACATTGTACGTAATGTGTTAAACTCCTTAAATTTTTATTGCTGTTCGACTGAGATTCGTTCGGCTGTTTTTTTTATTTTTCAGAAAAGATATATCTTTTCTGAAAAAGAATTTTCTAAAATTCAAATTTTATAAAATTGTATTTTTTCAGAAAATACACACACCTACAGAGATAAACTTAAAAAGCAAAACCTTAGAGTGTTTGTTTGTTGGTCCTTCTTCCACGTCGAAACAGAGTGATGGATTGGCGTGATATTTCGTATGGAGATAGCTGAAGGGCTGGAGAGTGACATAGGCTACTTTTTACCGCAGGAGATTTTCCCACGGGAAAACACGTTATAATACA
Source organism: Brenthis hecate (assembly GCA_951806755.1). NCBI lineage: Eukaryota > Metazoa > Arthropoda > Insecta > Lepidoptera > Nymphalidae > Brenthis > Brenthis hecate. Next base: position 22,532,833 of record OX638250.1, read on the forward strand.
ACCCAAAAAAATATTTATGATCAGAATTACTTCAAACTTGGTATAAATGCTCTTCAATACAATTAAATAAATATGTGTTTTAGCATTTTCGATATTCATCCCATAAGGGGGTAAAATAGGGGATGAAAGTATGAATGAGACCTACCTTTTTAGCAAAGCTGCGGGTTCTGCTAGATTACTATATAATACAACGTACAAATATACTAAGATTTAACTAATAATAAATAGCATGAGCGATACTGGCCGCCTCACCTTATCTATATCGTAGAGATATTTGTATTAGCGATTTGCGATTCGACCTGACATCTTTTAGGCCCTAACCTCTTGGATTACAGATATTGTCAAATGATTTATCAGTGAAAACTTATTATTTTAAAAATAAATATTCCATGAAAAAGAACATTGATTGATGAAAGAATTTTGTAAATTAAACCCAAAATTATTACTAATATATAATAGTATTACTATATATGTATTAATATATTCATCCCCATTTTCACCCCCTTAAGGGATGTTTTCCGAGATAAAAACGATTCTATGTCTTTCCCAGGGTGTCAAACTATCTTCTTACCAAATTTTATCTAAGTCGGTACACTAGATCCAGAGATTACATCCTACAACGTCACAAACTCACAAACTTTACCTCTTTATAATATTAATATTAAATATAGATAAATGTTTTAATTGAAGTTATTATAATTGTAAATGTAATTAAATGAATGAATATTATAACAAATCAATTTTTAACAAGAACGGTACTATTGAAATAAAATCCACTCTCAAGGGTTGAGATCATTCTTTAAAATATTCGAATAAAATTAAATAAATTTTGATTTTAATAACATACATATATAAATCACTTGATATATGATCACTTTGGTTCTGATCATGCTGTGCCATTTTTTTATCTACTATATTATTAATGTTGTATATTGAGCTCCTATAAAGAAACAGATAGAAAGCCAAAGAAATTGCTTGTCATTAAGAGTTATTCAACGCACATAAACGTTTGAATGTTATTTTTATGATCATCGTAAAGATTATGATTGCAAACTCCTTCTACGAATTTATAAACACCCAAAGCAGCTTCTTCTTAAATTCAAATTTATAATCTAGTTAATGACTTATTATCAAACTATTTCCTAAATAGATAGCAACAGATTTATTTAAACATTATTTGAAGTATCGTGATAAAACGTAGTATATATCTATCACTAGGAAAATATCGTGAGGAAACCTGCATGTCTGAGAGAGCCTAGCAAGTTTTGGAAAGGCATGTGAAGCCCGCCAACCAGCACTTGGCGAGCTTGGTGGGGTATGGCCTGAACTGAACAACGGGGCTTCTTGTAAAGAGGCCCATGCCCAGCAGTGGGATGTCAAAAAAAGGGCTGAATACCTATCTACATGAATATCTGAACCACAAGTTACGCGAAAAGTAACCCAATTCAAAGAAAGAAGGACTAGACAGCGAATACTACTTAGCAAATTCTTTGAAAGTAAGACTAAATAAGCTAAGATATTATGAAGATAATCTTTAAATGTTGATAACATACATACATGTACTGATTTATTTCGCTTAAACAATTTTAAAAGACCTTTTGGAAGCAAAATCCACGCTAAAATAGTATGATCATATTTAATTTTTCGCTTACATTTTCTTTTAAAATAGTTTGCTTTTTCATCAGAATGTTAAAATCTCTAATGCTTTTAAAAATACACGATATTTATTTACGATACGTCGTTTCAAATTTGGATGGATGTAAAAGAGCAATGCTCGTGTCTTCCTGTCGCCTAAGCTCTTCGTTAGAATAATTTATTTTTATCTTTACAATTTTGACAGATGCTAGCTTAATATTCGAATAGTATTTAACAAAATTCACTACAATTTTCTAGTTACTGGCAAAATTAAATAATTTGCAAAATTAACGTTTTTGTTCAATCTACCATTTAGTTAGTCTAACGAGTACATAGTATTGCATTAGTTAAAATATAATCGCTGTTTGTTGGTTAACCATCATATTAATATGTGTTACTCAAGTTTTTTATAATTATTTGTTTCCAAATTTGTGTTTCTGCGAATCGGTGTTATTTGCATCTATTTTTGACTTTCAAATTCCAGAAAAAAATTGCAAAATGTCAAGTAAGTTATTCTTAGAACTTGTATTCTTTCTAAGAATTGTTATTTAGATATAAAGTAAAACCGTCCTTTCAGTAGAACTCAGCAGGCTAAATATTTAATTTAAATATTACGTAAAACTCGAGTGTTTGTTTGTTTGAACGCGCTAATATCTAGAACTACCAGTCTAGTTAAAAATAAATCTTTTGTCATCTTACCTTACAGGGTAGGGGATGGATAGAGATAATAAATAATTAGTAAGTAATTTAAAGTTTATGAAGAACTGATTTGTGAAGAAATTGTCATTTATGAAAAATGTAGCTCAGTGTTAAATACACCTCGGCTTTGTAAGGTAGTGACTTCGATTAACTTGGCCACTTTAGAACAGGCTAAATCGGGACAGAATGGATACTTCACTTCACACACGAAAAAGTATAAAGCTACTTAGTTAAATTCATGATTTTCTGCAATCCAGAATTGGTATCTAGCGAAAAATCTATGCAATGTACGCACTCCATGCTTTTCGTAGTCTCAACGTTAGCCACCCACGAGCGGGTGAAGGAACTCCAACAAAAATATTACCATCTGATCTCATCGCTTTGGGAACAGCTATTTCTGGTTCATCCAGATTTTCTGGCCTTGGTGGAAAGTTCCTAGTGCATCTAATATTGGTTTGTTGTTAAGTATTAATTTCATTAGATTTAAATAAATAAATTATAAAGCCTACAGCGTTAAATGTTGTGTAGGTGTTACACATACATATATATGTGCGTACGTACATTCATGCAAGAAGTAAGTTTTGTGTATACATAGTTGTCTATGGCCTTCGCCATCTTCTCACTTCTGCTGAACGAATTTCCTCTGTTTTGGTAATGAATTATTTATTAATAACTAGCATTGCTCGCGGCTCCGCCCGCGTTCAGATGACCAAAAACCTAATTCTTAGGTTTTACATATTAGTATAATCTTACAATGCAGTTTTTGTGTTTTTGTATTTTTTCTCAGAAATGAGATATTTTCCCGCGGTAAAAAGTAGCCTATATATTGACCCGGATAACCAGCTATCACCATACCAAATTTCATCAAAATCTGTCCAGTGGTTTTCTCGTGATGCGGTAACAGACAGACAGACAGAAAGACAGACAGACAGACAAAAATTCTAAAAACTATAGATTCGGACTCTGTATCGATAATAATGTCTATTTCAACTAGATTTCCCAAAAAATATTTAATGTACAGATTTGACTTAGAATTTTATTATATGTATAGATTATGTTTGGTATTTGAGAACTTTCAATTGTATCATAGGTTTTTTTCTACAAAATCAATTAAAGTTAGAAATCATTTTGCAAATTTCTAAAGAACGCAAACCACAAAAATATGTAAAAAACCAAAGTTCAACCGATCCACGTTCAATTACGCATAATTTTATTTTAAAAACGAGAAAAAATGGAGCGAGCATATTATCTCAAAAATAAACACGAACATAAATAAGCTAATAATAACAAAATTACATCACAAGTGAAAAATGCAGAAGGCTGCAAGTAAAAAGCTCCGAATTTCTTGCAAGCGAGATCAATCATGCGTTCATTAAGTCGCGGCGGGGTCGATAACCAGGGCGGGTGGACTCTACCTGTCTTACCATTCTACGTACGACCGATTAAGGTGCGAGTTTTAGTAATTTTGATAATTTATTCTATTTGTTTTTGAAGATATTTTGAGTTATATGTTTATATATTTTCGATATTTTATCAATAATAAAAAGAATTAAAGGCGCTGCAGGCATATTTTTAAGAAAAATGTAAATAGAAGGTGTGTATTGCAAATTCATTCTTTTTATTTTTAATCATAAACTTAGTTATCTAATCATATATTTGTTAACTGATATTATTAGTCATCGGTTATATATATATGCACCTTAAAATCTAGATAAATAGATTAGATTTTTAGGTATTTCTCTTATTTTTTTATATTATGTTCTTTGAAAAAAAAAGCGAAAGAAACAAAAAAACTTATCTATTTCTGTTTCTTTTCTAATTATTTCAACTTTACCATTTACTTAATTTTCATTTATTCGGAAAATTGCACTCTCATTCGTCATACATACAATTGGTTCAGCAAGGGACGTCATGCAATCATTTATCGCATCGAGTGCTAATTTTAATGAGGTCCGATATTATTCCCATGCTTTGTGACGGCGGTTCACGATAATTGGAATTCTTTGCCAAAATCAGTTCAGCTCGCGACTTGTACGTTGAATGTCACTTTATATGTCGCACACACACGGATGCGACCAAGTTTTTTAATGCACCTACATATATATATATATGAAATAAAGTCGTTTAATTGGCAGTCGGTATCATATAGTGACCCTAGTTGCCCTACAGATTTACGAGCACAATATTACGGAAGTTTTCAGATAGGAGGATTTTTTTTACAAATATCACTATACCGGTAGCTTATTTTAACATACAACGATGTTAATCAATGAGCTTAAAACCTTCCTAGATTAATCCCCTTTCAATTGGTGAAAACTGTATGAAAATCTGTACAGTGTTTTCTGAGATAAGTCTGAACAAATACTAACTCAGGGCGGTGAGGCACTTGAATTTATTATAATACTAGATTTTTTCGCGGCTCCGCCCGCGAAATGTGATTATATATAATAGCATATTTGTTACTCTGATCATGGTCTTCCTCATCACATGTCCATACCAACTCAGACGATTCCCTTTCAACTTTTCTGTTTCTAGCGCTACTTTGATGCTACCTCTTATGTATTACTCTGTGTTACTCTGATGTATACGCTATATTACTTGAAAGTTTCATCAAAATCCGTTCAGTAGTTATTGTCTGAAAGAGTACCAGACATCTATCCTCACGAACTTTCGCGTTTGTAATATATAATAATATATAGCGATATCCGTTATGAATGTCCGATTCAGTTAAGAATACTTAAATTTATCTCTTCATCAGCTAACTGGCGGAACGGTTTAAAAGGTTACCTCACGACATCCATACATGGTTCGAAGCGACGGGCGGGTGTGACAGTTGCTGGAGTTGGCTTCTCGAGACCTCTGCCTTGGTGCCGCTCTAGTTGAATATAAACAAACAGAACAGAGCCCCTCGTAATTAACATTAGTTAAAGCTTCCGTTTAGTGTGTATATACATCGCAGGACTAAGCCGCGTCACATCGTATGTGAAAGTAGTGTTTGGACTTGTGTAATGTCGTTTAAAGCACAGCACGTATTCTATTATGCTACCTAGTAGAAAGTATAATTCGGAACACCTAACAACAATGTTTGGACAGGACAAAATTTAACAAACAAAAATTTCTGAATGTATGACAAGTCATTAGCTCTAATATAACGTAGAAAACGTCTAAGTCAAAACTAGACTAGTTTATTAGAACTGTTAAACAAAATTCAACCTAAATTTATTAAAATAAGGTTCATAGTAGAAAAAAGTTATTTTAATTTCGCCTATGTATTAATAGTTCAAAGAACTTCTCCCACTCATACAAAGCTTTTTTGCTGAGCATTTCTTGATAATGATGAATCGCGTATTATCTGAATAGACATCGGTCAGGAGCGATGATCTGTTGTTTCATAAAAAATAGTAATGTAGATCGAACATACAAGTGCCATTATAAGTAACGTGTATTAACGAATAAGTATATGTATGAAATATCCTAATGTAGTACATTAATGGTACGATAATATAATGGGTATATTATTGTGCTATACAAATTACAGACCTATGACCCACAATTTAGCTTTTAGCAAGCACTTAATTTTCTTAGGTGAAAAGTACCAAGATAAAAGATATCGACTCAAACATTTCTCCTTATAAAAAGAAAGTCAATTCCTTCCAAAGCAAAAACTCAACAACACATTTTTGTTAATTTAAGCTTAATAATAGTAAAAATATGAAATGAATATATTCATTTTAAACCTATTAATAACTTGTGGTTATCTTTTTTTTTCATCTGACGAATGAAGGATAGTTTCCGATTTTATCCCAGAAAGGGTTGGATATAGTTAATTTTAATATTATTTTAACAACACTTTTGTTGTGAGTTTGTGTGTATATGACGCTGTCAAAGAACGTTAAAGCAAAAGAAAAGAAAACAAAATGATACTAGAATTCGCGGGCAAAAATAGTAACACATATCCTTAATTGAAAATTTCGAGCGTTATATTTGAGGAATTATATTTACATATATTTTTAAATTCTATTCCGGGACTTCGTTTTTTATAATAATTAGCTACAAAATTCTTACCTAATCTCACCAAATTTCATATGCTAATTTTCGTTTAGAATTTAAATACTTATACATATATAGAAATCAAATCCACTATGTTAATATATTTTAGATAGATCTACGAATTCGCGCTTATCAAAACCTAGATGTATGTGTGGAAAAACCATTTTCACGTCACCACACGATAAGAGGTGTGTGCCGGGTATCGAACCCGGAACCTGTGGTCAACGACCTTATTACCTAAGTCTGATGTCAAAACCCACTTCATATGGACTTAGAAAATTCACAAAGTCTGTCAGTTTTTATTGTTGCGTTAAGAGTGGTTGAAATAAACACATTATATAAAAATGTAATTTTAAAACTAAATTAATATTAAAAACATTAGCTTTAAAAAATAACAATAATTGATTAAATCTAAAAATTTAACACAAATTACAGACTAATTATAACAGAGCTCATGTTGAAACTAATAAATATGTATACACATTTGTTTACAATGAATAAAACGATCATAATCCAAAAATAACCTATACTTAGCAACAGTCATGTTATCTAACCCAAAATATGACCGATAGTAAATTTTGACAAATCGATTTCAGATTACGTAGAAACGACGATTCACGTAAAAATGCCTGAAGAAAGCCAAAAGGTCATCGACCTGACGAAATGTGTAGAAACGTCAATCACGAACAGCGCCCACTCTCGCCACACTTTCAGTATATGTATTATCTGTACAATATATTCTTTTTCCAAAATAAACTGCGATCGACATTAATTACAAAGAAATTATTTTAAAATTTCTTATGGATATTTTTTTTTTCGATTAATATTATTTTAATTAGTATTATTTATATTATTTTTGAGCTACCAATATTTCTGCACTATTATTAGCGTAGTCAGGAATATTTCCATATAATATAAATAATGTTAGTCTCTGTTTAAAACATATAAAACATTCCTATTATTTATACGAACATGATATTTTTATTTATATATAACTAGCGGCTCACCCTCGCTTCGCTCGGGTTCGTCGCTAGGTACGTTTTAAATAGAGATAAATAGTTATTAGCCAGCGCTAGCCATATAATTTTTTTTCGTTAATTTTTCTGATGTTTTAACACTTATTATCCTATTCCGGACTAAGAGAAATCCAAAAATTCAAATATCATAAAAATTGGTCCAGCCGTTCTTGAGTTTTATGTCACGTCACACGGGAACGCAATCGAACGGGATAAAAAGTATCCCATGTCCGTCTCCTGGTTCTAAGCTACTTCCCCACCAATTTTCAGCCAAATCGGTTCAGCCGTTGTTGAGTTATAAATAGTGTAACTAACACGACTTTCTTTTATATATATAAATTATCTTTATCTAATATAATATAAATATCTCGTGCAGTGTTTGTGGTCGCACTCCTACGAAACGGCTCGACCGATTTTTTTTTTGTATATTTGGTAGGTATGAAAATAGGTCGTAAAGTATTTTTCACCCTCCTTCCCCCACCTCCCATTTTTAATCGCGATTTTAGTATTTTTGTATGAACAGTATAAATACATAGCGACGAACCCGAGCGACGCAAGGGTGAGTCGCTGTATAACATAAAGCCAAAGAGTTTTTTTTTGTAGATTGAGCGTAACCGCGGGTCCTGCTACTTATTATATAAGTACCTGGGCGACCGAGCTTCGCTCGGAGTTTTTGGACGAAGGTGCAATTTTCTTTAAAAAAATATATAGAATAAATACAAAAAAAAGTAAAAATGACCGACCGGGTTTCGAACCCGGACGGACACCTATGATTGTCAATCTTGCGACTTAGCCGCTATATAAAAAATGTACTATCTTTGATATATACAAAACAAATGAACACTAAATATTTATTATATAAGTCATATCCACGTGGATTAAAGACAGGAATTCTAGTAGCATTCTCCCGGTATGTATTATATGTTACCGGTAATGATTAAAATATCGGCATTCTACAAAATATCTTATATAAGGAATATAATTGCGCTTTAAAATACAAAATGTATGTTTAGAATAACAACTTAAAATTATTAATTATTAACAAAAATCCACTTTGAAAAAATTTTAATGTTAATCTTCTTTACATAGTTTAAAACAAAATCGCTTTATGCGTCTGTATATTCGCTAACACCTAAACCACGCAACGGATTTTATGTGGATTTCACCATTGGAGAATTTTTCACGAAAGGTTTATTTATATATATAATATTATATGTGCATGTTATATTTGCTAATGCTGACTAAATTTTACGAGATTACGAGTATATCTGTGTCTATTTCTTATGGATAACCCACAGTAACCTTGGAAATTTAATTTTTTATGGGTTATATTTTCGAAGTTATTTTACCAATGTAATTATATTTAATTATATTTAATTAAATAAGTTGGTTACGTTGCGCATTTATAGTAAATAAAATTTGCTCTAATTACTGCAAATCATTATCTACACATATAATAAAATTGTAACTAAACCGAATCTGTACATTAAATATTTTTTGGGAAATCTAATTGAAATAGACATTATTATCGATACAGAGTCCGAATCTATAGTTTTTAGGAATTTTTGTCTGTCTGTCTGTCTTTCTGTCTGTCTGTCTGTTACCGCATCACGAGAAAACCACTGGACAGATTTTGATGAAATTTGGTATGATGATAGCTAGTTATCCGGATCAACGTATAGGCTACTTTTTACCGCGGGAAAATATCTCATTTTTGAGAAAAAATACCAAAACATGAAAACTGCATTGTAAGAGTATACTAATATGTAAAACCTAAGAATTAGGTTTTTTGTCATCTGAACGCGGACGGATGTTGAACTGGAAAGTTTTATATTTTTTTAAAAAGACCTATTGAAAATTGCACGACAACATGAGTATATTTTCTAAGGTACACTCATAAAAACTATTCTTATCTATTTGAAACGTAAGTCGCTAGTATAAATTCAATATAATAAGTTAAGAAAATCTAAAACAAACAAAGCAAAGCCTAATTTCAGATAGGTTATTATTTTTTTAATATTTATTTTTACCGAAGCGTCCATTCATAGAATTTATGGATCATTCATATATGAATGTAAAAGTGTCATCGTTATATACATTGCTTAGAATATTATATAGTCTGTACACTATATGTATTATATAGTCTGTATTACCGGTAAGATATTTATAAAATAACTTAAAGAATATATTACATTTTTTAATTATTTTTTCTTCAAATGTTTATAATATTTTCCTTGTAAGGCAGACATGTTGTGTGGCTACGACTAGTTCCGCATACTGGCATCAAAACACTTTATGATTCTACATACTAATATGTTTATTTATCAAGTGGGGATTGAATCTGCTTCCTTCGAAAAAATACCTTCTTGAAATACATATATGCTCAGTATATAACGTCTCCTTTATCTATCCATGTAATAAAATTGTAACCAAGCCGAATCTGTACATTAAATATCTTTTGGAAAATCTTATTAAAATAGACATTATTATCGATACAGAGGCCGAATCTATAGTTTTTAGACTTTTTGTCTGTCTGTCTCTTATCGCATCACAGAAAAACCACTGGAGAGATTTTGATGAAATTTGGTATGGTGATAGCTGGTTATCCGGGTCAACATATAAGATACTTTTTACCGCGGGAAAACATCTCATATCTGCGAAAAAATACAAAAACTGCATTGTAAGAGTATACTAATATGTGAAAACTAAGAATTTGCGTTTTGATCATCTGAACGCGGGCGGAGCCGCGGGCAATGCTAGTGTATATATAAAATTAATGTTAGCAGCACTAACCTATATCAAAAGTAGTGATGCTCCAGATGTCCGCGGATATTCCAGGGAGAAAAAAGATCTGTATCCGTATCTTTTTGACGGATCTTGATCGAATCTTTTTTATCATTATATTTCATGAAGTGAATGAAATTCGAAGTGTAGGTAGCAATGAAATACTTTTGTATACCATTTGAATTATTATTTATTTCTTAAAATCACATTTTTGGTACATTTGTATTGCACAAGGTGAATATTAGATCATTTATTACAGTAAGTTACAAACAAGCCCTATATCTTTATATGTTTATTACAAAAATAATGAAATGTTTGAACATTTACGATAGGTAACTAGTTATATGAGCTCCGTAGCCGTATCCGTATTCGCGGATATACATTTTTAACGATCCGGCACATCACTTATTAATTTATAAAGTACAAAATAACTAAAATTATAAACAAGTTATACAGTAGTCTAACTAAAAAAAGATCAAATATAATTTTGCGTACATCAAAAACTACAGTTGTAGGTCTACTAAATATGCTGACTTAAATGAGGGGTCATGTTCGATACAAGACAACGGTAATATTCAAATGTCTTTATTTCTTGAAACCGGTTACGTGGAAAGTGATTGATATAGACAGTGATACGTAGGCGATCAACTCTCTCGGTGACCGCAAGAACAATGCGGCCAAATTGTGAAAGAAAGGTGTTACACAAGTAGCTATTGTTGGACCCATTATTTTCTTGTCGTTTAAAATAACTGGACACTGGATATCCTTTGTAAATACTATAAATTTAGATGAATTCTCAATAATTGTCCAACTGATAGACTCAATCCTTCCGTTAATGTACGGGGGATCAGGCCACAGTCCACCACGCTGGCCAAGTGCGGGATCATTTTCGACAGCTTAACTTCTAATCAAACGGTATTTTAAGGTTAACATATCAAATGAGAGATTTTAATGAAATCTAAGTAAACAACTTGTTTCCACCACGCATCAGTCGGTCCAATTACAGCTTCCGATGGCGTTGTACGATCGACCGCATGTCCCACATACATTCGTTTGATTTGTAACGTTTCAGGTGGGATTAATAAGATTTCTGATACTAACTATGCGACGGTGAAGTGTCAATATTATTGACATTTTGGTTACCGCTTTATCGCAAAATTATGTTAAAGAATTGAACTGAATTATGGTAATACAATGTAGACAAAAATTACCGATATTATAAAACGCGATGATTTGTTTTATTTTTTTTTAGTTTTTCGCAAATTGGCATTTTAACATTTCATATTTATTGCCAACACAAAAACAAATGTAGTAAGTTAAGAGGTATAAAGTGAATGGTGATATAAACTAATAATAATATGTAAATGTGATAAATATGTACCTATATTAATTTTATAATTAAAAAAAGCTTGTAAAATACATATTATGACTGCGACTAATAAAAAAAACTGCATATTTGCCACAAAATATATATTTATTATACACATACAACAGACCATAACAATATACATACTCAAATGTTAATTTTGAATGAAAATCGAACCCGCTAATCCATCGTAGATGCAATTCTAATTTGCAGTAACGTTATTAATTTACAGTATTTTAAAAAGAAACTTTATATCTAAAGCAATTTAAGTAATTTTATATAGGTATGATATCTTGACGTAAAGCAGCATGAGTCAGAGAGATAGTGGACAGGTTCTAGTGGAATATTTCATTCACAGACGCAACGGTCACACAAACAAAGTTATCAGGTCAAACATATACGCTATATGTTTTGGACAACTAATTTAGGCCAAGAAATTTCCATAAAAGTAGTAATAATAAACAATTATTCCTTCTTATTTCTCTTATTCTATTTTAGTACAATAATCTATACATACATATAATAAAACAATAACTTAGCGAAATCGTCGTGCGCGTTTCACGCAAAAGTACTGAACCGATTTTAACTAATTTTTTTGTAGTGATAACTTATTGCTCGATCAACATTTAGGACTGCAGGAAAATCTATCATTTTCACGGGAAAACACAATAAATGTTTCTATCGAGTTTTTAGAAATTTACATGTCTATCGCTGGCTAAACCTTATGAGAAACATCAAAACAATGTACTACAAAATTGTAGTTCTTAATAAGACCTATAGAAAAATCTGCAATAGCATAAGTCTTTCTCCTGGTGTACACTCGCAATAACTATTCATATTTATTTAAAAAGTACCTAGGAACACACCCGAGCGAAGTGTGGGTTAGTCACTAGTATTTAATATAAATATTTGTACAAAACTTTGTGAGTTTATGTGTGGGTTTATCAATTTTTTTTCAGTAATATCTTAATGAATTAAAGTTACAAATGGAGATAGCTTGCATACACTATTTACTACTAGAGTACATACTTTTTTATCAAAAATTTAATCCCTCCACGACCGCGGACACGCCGGCGTGGTAGTTAACAATAGATTTCTTAGAAATTTAATTAATTTCTTAGAAATTTACTTGGAGGTGTTAAATGTTAACACGTGCAACTCGAACGAATCTAATCTTTTTAGGCTATAAACCGTGCAAAGATACACGTAAACTCGAAAACTATACTATCTAATAATAATAAACATAATAAGATATATAAAATCAATATAAAGGGTTGATATAAAAACCCTTAATGGCTTGCCCATAAAAAGATTTGTACACGAGATATCGAATTCTGCTCCAGAAGCCACATAAAGGACAATGAACCGCATTACGCAGTAAATAAAAAAAAAAACTTCAAGTGATTTATATCATAATTAAACGAAGTATTCCTTAACGAAGTTTTACTTTTAAGTAATTATGGCATTATTGAAACACTGATTCAATTTTAATATTTCCGGCAAGCATGCTTGGCATTTGAATATCCAACATATTACTGTACTGCGCTACTGTATTCATAATGTGAACTTTTAACATTTATATTTGTATTGTAAAGTTTTATGTTTGTTTGTTTTTTTCTTGTACACAAACTGTACAACGGATCGATTTGATTTTTAGTATGGAAATATTTTATCTACTGGAGATTGATATATGTATGTATGTTAATAGTTATTGGTTGAATACTAAAAGAAAAACGTTTTAGGGCTAAAATACTTCTAGTTAATTATAGGGCTAAAATACTTATAGTTATAGGTACTCGAGGCTTTATCTGTAGAACCAAAAAGAAAGAGATTTTTAGCAAAGAAAATTTATACCCATCATTTAAATATAGGTGAGATATCGTAAAATTCTTTGTGATTTCCCGTGAGATTTAGATATTATACCGCGATAAAAAGTATGCAATGTCTATTTTCAGAACCTTTACTAATTTTAAAAATGTCCAATTGTATATTTTAGAATATATACATATATTTGTCTTAGATAGGTAATGTAATGAATATAGCGAAGTGAGGGTAAGTCGCACTGGCCGTCACAGTTTCGCTCGCTTTTCGTTCTATTTAGGGTCGCGCAAAGAAAACCGAAACCTGTTCGTCGCTTGCTTCCTCCTCTTACCTCCAAATCTATATACTTATAATAAAATTGTAACTGAGCCGAATCTGTACATTAAATATTTTTTGGAAAATCTTATTGAAATAAACATTATTATCGATACAGAGGCCGAATCTACAGTTTTTAGAATTTTTGTCTATCTGTCTATCTGTCTGTCTGTCTGTTACCGCATCACAGAAAAACCACTGGAGAGATTTTGATGAAATCTGGTATGGTGATAGCTGATTAGCCGGGTCAACATATAGGAAGGATACTTTTTATCGCGGGAAAATATCTCATTTCTGAGAAAAAATACAAAAACTGTACTGTAAGAGTATACTAATATATAAAACTTAAGAATTTGGTTTTTAATCATCTGAACGCGGGCGGAGCCGCGGGTAATGCTAGTACAAAATATAGGCACAGGTTTTGCTGCATATCGACTATTTTTTTAAATATTTACTTACTTCTAAGTATTTGGTTTTTCGTAACTCTTAATGATTAAAGTATTCAGAAAATCTATTTGTTACTCCAGGAGTAAGTGTATTAATATTCATTCAAATCCGTCCAGCCTTTTCAACTTGAAGGAGTAACAAACGTACACACAAACTTTCGTAATTATAATAATAATCTATACATATAATAAAATTGTAACTAAGCCGAATCTGTACATTAAATATTATTTGGAAAATCTTATTAAAATATTATTATCGATACAAAAGCCAAATTTATAGTTTTTAGAATTTTTGTCTGTCTGTGTCTGTGACCGCATCACGAGTAAACCACTGGACATATTTTTATGAAATTTGGTATGATGATAGCTGGTTATCCGGGTCAACAAATAGGATAGTTTTTACTGCGGGAAAATATCTCATCTCTGGGAAATCTATTCTAAACGTCAGAACGTAACATGGGGACGAACTCGAGCGGAGCGAGGTTGAGTAGCTAAACTGATATAATTACGTCATCGATGATGAGACAGATAACAGCATAGTATATATATATATATATATATATATATATATATATATATATATATATAGTTACATTGCAGCGTCAAGTAGACTAGATCCGTCTCTATTACCTGCTAGCTAACTCTCTAATCACGTGAAAACGCATATAAAAACCAGTGGTTATTAACAACCGTTTGATTCTATTAATGTACATTAAGTGTACGGTGGTGAATTCGAATCCCGAACGAAATATTACTGTATTTTTTTTTATTTAACACGTTTAATAAAGGGTGAAAAAAACGTTAATAATAATAGCCACTTAATTTAACAAAATTTTTAGGGCTTGTTCATTACTTTCAGACCTTCGTCTACTCACAAACAAACAAAATTAACTTTTTTAGAATTTTAACATATCTTTAATACATAGGTACATGCTGATATAAAAAAGTGTGGGTGTGTACTTATGTACGCACGTAAGAATTTATTCTTTGGCGTTACTGCACAAAAATAGCTAAAGATTTCATCCCGTATGTCACAACTCTCTGCTTGTAAAAGGAATGCAGCTAACTTCATCATATCGGTGTTTGGCTGTCGGTGTGCGCGTGCATCGTAAAAGTTTTACTCTAATATTTTTTTGCACACGTGCCAAAAGAAGTATAACTTCAAAAACTTGAAGACGCAGTAAAATATATTCAGTGATACTATAGTAAGGTTCGAATTACTAAAACATTTAATATTGTCCTAGTTATAGTACATTTTAGGTATATGTCCATATATTCTTTTTTTTTCAAGTCTATTTTTCCAATTTTGTTCAGTTGGTATTTAAAATCGAAATACTAAAAAAACCTACTTCCTTAGATTTACGCGAATATTTCACATTTTAAATAAAACTATCTTTTTCGGGTTCGGGACAGTCTCTCCCGTGACCATGATTGCTATTAAAAATTCAAAACGTCGAGAATCAAAAATCTAAATAAATCCGCGAAAGAATCCGAATAGATCCGATTTCATAGTATGGTATAAATAAACGTGTTATAGCAACATTTGGTGCTAATTTATTACAATAGAACTACAAACACTTCAACGACAAACTTAATACATCGCCCTCTCGTTCAAATAGAGTTTAATTTAATACAACTAGTACATTAATTACATATTCAGATACTTATAACTAACTAATGGAGCGATCGTGTATTGTAATAACTTTCTCCGCATGCGGTATTTCAGAGCCTGTCTAGATATCTAGCTCGCCCCGAGCTACGTCTGACATTTCACTTCATACTTTTTGTTAAATTTGGTACCAAGTGAAATCAATGCAATCAAAATCGATGACACGTTGCAAAAAGTTGTTCTAATTATGATTTTTATACTTCACTAGCGACTCACCCTCGTTTCGCTCGGGTTCGTCCCTACTTACGTTTTAACTTTTAGTATAGATTTCTCAGAGATATTTTCCCGCTGTAAAAAGTATCCTATTTGTTGACTCGGATAACCAGCTATCATCAAACCAAATTTCATCAAAATCCCTCCAGTGGTTTTTCCGTGATGCGGTAACAGACAGACAGACAAAAATTCGAAAAACTATAGGTTCGGCCTCTGTATCGATAATAATGTCTATTTCAATAAGATTTTCCAAAAAATATTCAATGTACAGATTCGGCTTACTTACAATTTTATTATATGTATAGATAATTATTTCGCTTTATAGAGTTAAAACTATTTAATTTAACCATCTCACCGTACGAACTCATGTCAAATTTCTGAAAATATTACTAGAATATACAATAGTTATTTGACATATTCTTTTTATTCAACGAAACCTCGTAAATAAAGAAACCAGGAACAGGGGGTTCTACAACGCCCAATTTGCTTTACAGCGGTTGGGTTTCATTTTGGATTTTAATAAATAAGTCTCAGTGAGGCATAAGGTTTCGAATTCGAACCTTTAATATACAAGAAAACAATAAACTAAGCACATCCCTATTTACTGCATAACATGACTTCTATTGTCATTCTGTGGTAAATGAAGCCATACTGTAATACTATTCATTGTAAACTAATATCTTGTCTGTGATCATGTACCGAGTTATGTTAAAAATGTTATATGAAAGCAATTCTAATGATTAATTAAATAAATATGTTGGGACATTAACACACAGCACCTATCCCATCTAGTTCCATGGTAAGCTACGAAGCTTGTGTTATGAATACCAGATAGTTAATACATATGTACATATTATAAATACATATGTACATATTATAAATATAAACACCTATGACTGGAGTACAAATATTCGTGCTCATCACACAAACGAATGTCCCCAGCGGGAATCGAACCCGCGAGCGCTAGCACAGCAAGTAGGGTCACTACAAACTGAGCCAAACGTGTCGTCAAATAAATTAATAGGTATATATAAAAGGAATGTAGGATTTCCGTGATAATAAATAAAAATTATAAAAGTGCATGGTCATTTTTAAATAAGGCCGCATAAAATTTTACAACGAAAGTCACTTGTCAAACAACTGATATCGATACACTTTCCAGCTACGTGTTATATAAAGTTTATCTAATTTGTTGCAAGGTTTTTATCAAAGAAGCACAAAAAATTTACATTTTGTTGCAATTAATTAGTGTTTTTATTCGATTTTTTACATATTTTTTATTATTTCCATCTTGAACATGGATTCATTTCTCGTTTATTAATTTATTAATATAAAAGTTAATTTTGTAGACAAAGTGACGCTTTGGTTCCAGTAGATATTACGAACTTCTCAGAATTTAAGAACTGTTATTTACTACGCTACATTTCATGTGGAAAATTGCTGAAATTGAGTAACTGAGAAGTGAAACTTCTTTAGAATCGTTGTGATTTGAAACTCGATGTAACGGAAATGCATTACGACAAAGAGGCAAACACATAAATATAATATAGGATTAAGCCGGCGAGAGAATGAGATAGGATACAATGTCATGTTGCCATGGTAACCGTTGTTATTGTCTGACAAATATATAATATTATATTCTTTCCGTATATGATATTCTATGAATATATGATTGTAATATGCCCAATATGCCTTATTTAATTATTAGAGATAGTATAAATTACACAGGAAGTGAAAAATAATAAAACGAATTACTGGATAATATGTAATGTATATTTATGTCAAATAAAATGTAAAATAACTTTTAAACTTGGTAAAAATATTATAAAAAAAATTAAACCTTATAATTATCGTACTCATACTTAACAATGTGCCCTAGCGCGAATTGACCGTTATTGTGCAGTGTGTGTGCACGCTGCACAATAAAAACCAGTCAACAAAGAATTCGCGCAGGTAAAAAAAAAATACCTTATTCCCTATTTTTGACCGAATTAGTCACTTTTGAACAATTTGTAATTCAGCACATGTTTGAGATAACTACAAACATTGTTATGAGACTCTGTAGTTAATATCATGTAATTTGATAATAATTAATAAAATTATGATATACATTGCGCATTTATCCAACTTTTTAGGGAAATTAAATAATATTGGGTTATTTTTCGTAACATTTCGAGTTAATTTATTTAAAAAAAAAGCTGTTTAATTTTGCGTAGATTTGATAACTCGAATCGATAAATTATGATAACAACGCGTAAAGAAATAACAGAATGCAAAAATAATATAAAAACCAAAAAAAAATCATTAAAATAGTGCAGCAAGTCAGGCTCCTGTACAAAAAAAATATAAAAAAACCTAATAAAAAAAAAACAAAACGATAAGAGTTGTACTATAATAGTATTCGTAGATAGTTTTGTTTAAATAATCAAGTGACGCCGGACGGTCACTTCGCCTTGTACCTATATTCATCTCATTCTCTCGCAGGTTACTTTTCTGAAGCTTCACTTATAACATGTGTGAATTGCACACACACACGCACACACACTTTTTATATTTGACAATCCATCACTAAATTCTTGGTAAAGCAAGAGGAAAAATAAAAAAAATCTAATTGTGTATGTAAGCAAGCACATTACGTTGAAACAGACTGGTCTTCTGTTAAATCATTCTGACTTGCCTCTTTAGTAATAAACTTCGTTCTATAAAGTTAACTCTTTAAATAATCCATATCGATACTAGAAAATAATTTGTGGGAATAGCATTCTTGCTATATAACGTAACACTTATAAATACATACATATAATATAATATTCTCGTATATTTTCTAATTTCCTATTAGCGACAGTGATTTCAGAATGTCAACGTGGCTAAGCCCTTTCAAAATTGTCTAACGATGCCGCTTTTTACCAACTAAAGATTACCTATAATTCCTAAACGTTGTTTCATTTCATTTATTCTATGCACACACCCTGTACTGTCTTTGTGAAGCAAAGATCATAAATACATAATAGTGTTTTTAAATAAAGGTTTTACAAATTTTCCAAATGCTTATCCTCTGGAATTAATTTTTATGTTATGTTCATGTATTAAAAAAAATAAGTACATACTTTCTTTTTATTAAATTATTAAAAAAATTGCAAATTGATTAAAAATATAAGCATACTAGCAGAATCCGCGGCTTTGCTCGCGCTAAAACTACATAAAACTACAAAATAGGTTTCATACAAACATTCACCTCCCATTTTGCCCCCTTATGAGATGAATTCGAAAAATGCTAAACATTTATTTAATTAATGTATTGAAGAGCATTAATACCAAGTTTCAAGTAATTCAGTTTTCAAGTAATTCACTAGTAGTCATAAATAATTTTGGGTAGTATTATAACGTGTTTTCCCATGGGAATGAGATTATCTCCCATGATAAAAAGTAGCCTATGTCACTCTCCAGTCCTCCGACTATCTCCACACAAAAAATCACGTCAATCCGTCACTCCGTTTCGACGTGAAAGAAAGACAAACAAACAAACACATTTTCACATTTATAATATTAAGTATGGGTGTGCGAAGACGCTAACAAAAACAAGTTCATATATGAAACGAAAATAATATAGGTACCTATAATTAATAAAATATTTGTTCTAGATTATATATTGATGAAGAAATATCATTTCAAAATTAATTGCGAAGGAATTCGAAAGAGAACGTTAGAATTAAAATCGTATTACAAAAAATTTGTATCGGTTATTTAACTACTAGAGTTAGATTACTCGCACGAATCCAACAAGGTGATAAAACTTTATTTCCTACGATTAACAGCTAACGATTTGTTGCTGCTACTTTATATGGAAGTATTCATCATAGAAAAACAATTTGAAGAATAGTATAATGGACTCAACTATTTGCTTTGTCAAAAGGCTAATCGACTGATTTAGTTTCTGCTAGATTTAAATGAAGGGATATGCGTTGAAGTCATATTATATATTAAACTTTATTTATGGTACCTACCTATATTATTACTATTATCTTTCAATTGCTTACTTAATTAAATATCTCATATAATCTTTAAATGAAACTCATTAAGAAATAAGATAATTCATTAAAACATTCAAAGCCGAATTAAAAGTAAAAATTTTGTACGTGAACGTGATTATCAATTCAATTATATACAATACCTTAATTAGGGCGGTCCTTTTTTTAAACAAAACCCTATTGAATGTTAATGCTATAAATTCCCATGTCAGTACGTCTGTACATTTAGTCGATCATTTCATATATGTAAGTAGTTCAATGAAACAAATACGCTAATATAAACAGGTGAACGACCGGCTAGATTGCATTTGATAAGACTTGAGTGCTCAGACAGATTAGCGGGGTGAATTAATTTTCACTTGCCGTATCGTGATACACTTCGTTAAGATTGCTCTTTAATTAGACGTGTCTTCGAAAGTGCTCTACTCGTAGATATTTTTCAATATTATTTTGTATGTACATAATACATACATATATATAAATAATTTGTCTAACTTTTAAAACAATGTTTGCTTTTATAACACGAGCATTTCCCATTAATTCCTTAAATTTCGTTGATTTATGAGTGAAATGATCTAAATCAAAGTAGACAAATGTAGATCACTTCACACCTACGGCTAGCCTTCGTTAGACGAAATGCGTGGCAACAGTGTCTGATCAAACACATAACAGCTAATACCGAATCAGCTCTGCCCCACTGACACAACAACCTGGCCTGTTTTAAAATAAACTTCACCTCGACTACACATCGCTTTCGCAAAAATTAAAAACATTATGTACTCTATTAGGACTTCGTTTTCAACACCTGATTAAAGTCAAACAAGTGTATACTTTATAACAAGTAAAATAAATTAAGGAATTGAAACATATGCAAATTCAGAGGTCGAGATGTCCTAATGACATTGACATATTTAAAAATGAACGAATGAATGTATTGTACTGAATGAATGATCTATTCAATCATTATTAGACGACTTCGTGGGAGAGTAGTAGGGATCTTAATAAAACAAAGTAGACGATTAAGTAACGTTTATTGAAATAAATCACACAAAGTAAAATGATTTGTAATAACATTTAAATTAACAGATTGCATAATCAAAATTTTTCACAATAAAAAAACTAGAATGCAATCCCCGGGTATCGCCATGCAAAACCTAAAACTCGAATTTAAGCATCAATCATGTAACCTAAAATCAAGTTTTATAAAGCAAGGCATACGACTAATTGATCTCTTGTAAATCGTTGAAGTAAACATTTCATAATCATAAATAACATAATATAAATAACAAATTTAAATTTTACTGCATTTAAAAACATAATAGGCATGTCAGTGTAGCAAATTGTAAGTGTAGTCTAATTTCTCCATAGAAATAAAAACAAAAAAATTATAACGTCATGCACACTCGCGAGTTGATATGTAAAAAAAAAAGTCATGCGTTAGAATTTTTAGTACTTGTTAGTCAATATTCAAAACAATAATACTTTTATAACTTATAGACTTAAAACTATAAATTATGCGTGAACGCAAATGGTCGCGAAGGAAAAAAAAGAACGTTGGCCGATTAAATGTAAAAGTCAACAAACTTATATAATAGTGTAGCATTCTTTCTATTTCCTCCGAGACCTTATCACGGTGTGTGATAACAAAAGCAAAGATATTACTCAACATGTTACAATTAAATAATTACACCCAAAAACACATGAAAATGCAGTAGAACACTATCCCGTGGTATTAGAACGTCAGAATGAAGGAATAGTTCATGCGATAAGTGTTAACTGCAACTTTCATAATATTTCAGCTGGTAATGGGAAGTTTGAATCATATTATAAAAACAAATTAATCGTAACACAAATAAAAAACATGGTGGAGATGAAATACATAGGAGAAGATCTGCATAAGACGCGTCGTTTTGTATCTGCAACAAAAAATAATAAGATAGATAATAAAAAAAATATAGTATTACTTAAATTTAAGAATGTAAAATGTAAATTGTACGTACATAATATATGTAGACTAAAATAATAAAACAGCCGAAACGTATAGAAACTAGCGATTGAAGCCTAAAATGATATTTAAGTAGTATCTTATAGTACCATGTCTCAGAAGAACTTAACAATAATATGCCTCAGAAGAACCTTTAAAGCTTTGGTAGTCTACAAGAGACATTGATAAATCGTGAGGATAAATATAATTATGATACATACATACATACATACATACATACATGTGAAAGGACTTAGGAATCTGTTCTTACACAAAACATTGCATCAGTTGCGAAGTAATAATAATACACTTGAAGAAAATAAACTATTTCAGACGATAACGTCTCACAACTAAAACTGTTCTAAAAACTATTGTCAACTGACTAATGGTTTTTCAAAGATTCGGCAAAAGCTGAGAGTACTTCCAAAACTCTAATGTCATTACACCGTTTAAAATTTGACAACAAATGAAAAAGGGGGCGAATGTAAATTAATATACTGCCAATGATGGAGCAGTTTTCGCCTTCTACAATTACACTATACATAAATATATATACATTAAATAAGCTATTTACTTAATACTTTAGGGTTAAGTAATCTCCAGTAAGGAGAAAGTATCATAGAAGTTTCATTATTTTACGTACAGCATTCAATTTTAAATTGAAAGCATATGGGAACCCGGAAAGAATTGTTGGCATGGCAATATCACGTTAGTTACTAAAATAAATATAGCAGACGTTATCAATCGGTTTCGTCACGTCCTCGATTTGGCCCACGCCCCGAGATATCGCCACGATTTACCTACTTCTTGATCATTGTAATCAAGTATTACACGACCTACCGTTTTCAGCCTCGCGAAAATAACTAAGCTGTTTTAAATGTATGGGGACAGAGTCTAAAATGTTGTGTGTCAGTCATGTGGTCAAGTCCAATCAGTCTAAGTGCCGAACTCTGTCATGATGGGTTTTATCATGCCGCTTTATTTCGAGAAACTAGGTCTATTATTTTATATTTTTGAGGAAACATTGTAAATGACAATTTTTCAGTTTACATCATTTAAATTTGTCTGCTACCAGAAGTTAATGTCGCCCTAAAATATATAGTTAGACGTCTGATGTGATTATAATTTCAAAGATAATTTGGTATAATTTTTGTTTATTGACAAAAGCGAACTCACGACGGTTTGGCTGTTGTGAAATAATTGAAATCACGAGAGCAAAATCCTGAGAAGAAGCCAGTTTTTATTAAACAATATTTAAAGTATATTAAATGTATCAATTAATTATTACGAAGGCTTTACGTGTTGAAATATTTTAGTTGACATTATACATGAGAGTAATCTCAGAATCAATTAAGATTTTATATGCATATATCGATTTTTATGTTGTAATTCTTAAACTTGTAAATCTAAGCAAATTCTGAAGTAACTGTTCAGGACTGATACACTCTCCAATGCAGTATTGCGTGACCAGTTTTAAAATACCATAATATCTTTCGAATAAAGTTATAAAACTTTTATTACGCGTAATAAAAATTAAAACGTATTTTAATTTCTTATAATGTCATACGAATGATTTCAAATATATATGAAAGTAACACATTCGATTTTGATAGTAGTCACACTGGTTCTGCTTCTGCCATAATGTGATAAGTCACGTTTTTCATTTTAACGATGAATATCCAGCATAGAGATTACTGTTCGGATTTGCCTAAAGTTGGAAGAACTGTCACCAAATTTTGGCGGTACGCGTTGATTTAATACAATTTAAGTAGTAAAGCATGAATGGGCTGTGGCCACGACAGGAAAAGTAGTACTTTTAGTAACTACAAGTAACAACCGTCAGATTAAGCGTTGCAGACCTAACAAACTTCCTCTATGAATAAGTGATAAGAAAGACATCTCATCAGTTATTCTTCCCAATGACCTTTTCTCTTTTTTCAATTCCCTCCCTCCATTCCCTTATTTTTTTTTAACGTTGGGAAATACATCTACGCACGAGGTGTGGGACTCACCGGCAAACCAGTACTACTCACTAAAACCCAACAAAGCCTTCCCCCGTCTTAATGGGGCGTCGCGGGACCGCTTACGCATTCAACTACGACGCCCCGACGGCAGGTCTGCCGAAGCAGACCACAACAACCATGGGGTTGCTCCAAGGTCCACTCTGCTATCAGAGGAGTACCAGGAGCAACCCGCATGGTACACCGCCCTCCGAAGAGGGCCACCTCCCACCGCCCACCGAAGTGGGCCACTTCCCTGTGCGTTTCTTGGCTTCGCGCCCGGTTGTATTGCCGGGCACTACTGAGCCCCCCCACCACGACAAGGTGAAAGCACGTTGGGGGGGCTCCTTCCACCCCCTCAGTTAACGCGTAACTAATACTTCTGGTATAGTAAGTACATAAGGCTACTGTTCCTGCACGGTTACGGTTAAACATAAAATATGCTTAACATATACACGTATTTGGTACTATCGACTTACTCTCGCTTCGCTCGAGTTCGTCCCTAGCTTGCTTCCCCATACAAACTTTCATCCCCATTTTCACCTTAAGGGATGATTTCCGGGATAAAAACTATCCTATGTTCTTCCCAGGGTCACAAACTATCTTCTTACCAAATTTCATCAAAATCTGTTCAGTAGTTTCGGAGCCTATTCGGTACAAGCAAACAAACAAAAAATCAAATCTCTCTATAATATATATAGATGTACTTAGAGTTTTGGACCATACGTATCCCCCCTATAGAGCAGCAATATAAGCAATCAATAAATTATTTGAAGTATCAATCACAATTATGATGGAGTATTTATCAATAGGTTATTCTATAACAACGAGTAGGTATATTAAATATAAACCAATAGTTTAATACAATAAAAAAAAAATCGTAGAATAATACAATAGTTAAGCATATTGACGTCATAACCAACCAATTCACCTTTAATTGATCTATAAAACCAACTGTATGACACAGTTTCCATCCGATTTACAACCAGCTGAGCAAATTCGATTACATTTATAAACTTTACAGACATGACGCAAATAATTATATTATACATTATATCTTGTCCACCAGCTTTGGTGTGTTATGTGGCGCCATTCATTGGTTTCACTTTCTAGGCTATATTAGTTTAAGAAATATAATTAAAGTGGTTGGCCAGTGGTAGCCCAGTGGTAACACACTCGCATTGGAAACCGTGTGAAGCGCACTTTTTATATTTTGATGTGCTAATCAATTTCAACTTGATTACCACTTGTCTTACGCTGAAGTAAAACAAACCAAGTAAAAACCTAGCTTCGAAAGACATATGAAATGTGTAGACCCGCAGTTAGTTGACCAGCATGGTGGACTATGACCATGACACACACACGCAAACACACACACACACGTACACGCACACGCCCACGCTCACATACACGCACACACCCACACATAGAGAGACACACACACATACATAAACTGTACTTTATCATAATTATTGTTAATTGCTCCTTATTTTAGAAAGTACATTTATAATTTGCACTACACGAAAGACCAACATAAATTAAAATGTACATAAATAACTAAAAACCATAAAAGGTTTAATTATATATAATAAATAACATTTACAAATTACGATGTGTCTTGTTAAAAAAACAAAAACTCATCGAGGCATTCATGTAACTCCCTATCTTAGTGTGGTAGCAAGTAAACAAACAAAAAGCATTTCCAGTGCACGGCGACCGTTACAATATTTAGTATTTAGTGTGGAACGTTGAACCGTCTGAAATCCTTGGGAAAGGTGAACGTGACTGACGAATGCACTACGGGTGTCGACTTCCATGAAATGATATGCACAGAGCGTGATAGTATTTGTCTGTACATAATTAATTCTTTTGTGAATAAATATAGAAAATTGTCTTTTTAAAAACGGTAGGCATACGTACCCATTTCCCTATATCTCGGAATAACATATTATTTATCGTTAAATGTTAATATCTGTTTTGTTCTAATTACAGGTCTTACTCTATTTATATAACAAATTAAATAAAATTTAAAAATGTTACTTTTTATAATTATATTTTAAAACTAGCATTGCGCGCGGCTCCGCCCGCATTCAGATAACCAAAAACCAAATCCTTAGGTTTTACATATTAGTATACTCTTACATTGTAGTTTTTGTATTTTTTATCAGAAATGAGATATTTTCCCGCGGTAAAAAATATCCTATATGTGGACCCGGACAACCAGCTATCCTATAACAAATTTCATCAAAATCCATCCAGTGGTTTTTTTGTGATGCGGTAACAGACAGACAGACAAAAATTCTAAGAACTATAGATTCGGCCTCTGTATCGAAAATAATGTTTATTTCGATAAGATTTTCCAAAAAATATTTAATGTACAGATTCGGCTTATTTACAATTTTATTATATGTATAGATAGAATATAACGGTTTTATAAATATTAAATAATAATATTAGATAACTATCCGTTATCAGATCGTATTATAAATATAGCGAATAGTACCTACTTATTGATTTTAATTGAACCTAACATCTTCGAATACTTTTGTTGAGTGTCGTGCCACCGTAGGCCCCTTTTATCTCTCGATAAGTGTAGTAAGTACACCTATGATAAACCTATTATATCTACTTTATATATTTATTAACTTTAATAGCAATAACTATCTAACAAAATTCCTACTATCTTGTCATTCAAAAATATGAAAGGAAAAAAAAAGATTCCGACGAATTGAGAACCTCCTCTTTTTTGGAAGTCGGTTAAAACTTTAAAACTAGAATAATGAACGTCGAATGATCGTCTTTCACTGCCCACTAGATTAAATGGATAGAAATCTGGATCAAATGGATGTCGTGAATTGAGGAGGTATGAGTGAGACTACCACCATCCCCAGTTTTTCAAGGTTCTGTACCGAAGGGCCCGAGCAGAACCCTATTACTAATTCTAAAATGTCCGTCCGTCTATCTATAGACATTTTTGCAGATTACGTTTTACTATGGTGGATTTCGGAAACAAATAAATACAAAAATAAAAGTATAAAGGGAAGGGCTTATGTGTAACAAATTTTTAGGGTAATGTTTAAGATCTAGATTCCTTGATTAAAGAATATCCCATGAAGTTAACAATATGGTATGGAACCCTCGACGCGAGACACCGACTCGCACTTGACCTAATTTTCTTTTAGCCTCTTAAGTTTCATAGAGTTACATATATAGAGACATGAACGAGAGATCGTGACATTTACTGAGACCAGTTAATCTGTAGACTTATTTATTAGCGACATGTGCCAGGATTGATGGTAGAAAATTGTGTTAATTTGAATTTTATTTTATATCCATGATAACAGAAATAGTGATGGTTTCTATTAAAGTTAATTGAATTAGTAAAGCAATAATAATTATAATAAACTAGTATTTAAAATATTTAGGTATAACTAACCATGTAACGAATCCCCATTTTGTGGGCTAGTCAATAAATTAGCGAACGTCTGCCATAGAAATGTTTATTTGATTCTACAAGTACGCGACTCACTAAGATATAGTATGATAAATAGTTAATAATAGGGTAAAAAGCATAAAAATCCATATTACATAATAAAATCTTTATATATATAATTCTTCTGTGAGTGTGTATGTCACTGAACTTCTCTCAAACGACTGGACCGATTTTGATGAAATTTTTTGTATGTGTTCAAGGGGATCTGGGAATGGTTTAGATTCACAATTTTGTCCAAAAAGTTTGAAATTTTCAAATTAAAGACGTGTAGACAGGACAACGTCTGTCGGGTCCGCTAGTACCTAAATAAATATTCACTAAATCTTGCATTTTGTGTTTATTAAATGAGTAAATGGAAATGATTTTTTTTTATTACATGGTATTCCAAGGCTGAATAGAATTTGGCACAATACAATCGATAACGGACAATCATATCACATATGTGACATATATTTTTGACAAATTTCTGCTTTGTTATAGCGATAAATATTATCTTAAATATTGTATAACAGTGATTACCGTATCTTTAAAATATTAATCTATCAAAACTTTGTTGTCGGTACTGTGGATTAAATTCGTTTAAACTACATAGATTATACAAGTGTTTGAGATTATCAAGCGATAAACTATTTCCTTGGTACTTTTTTCACCGTCCGTAATATTTTATTATACTATTTAATAATACCTACATTCATATAACGGATTTATTTTCGAATTCTTGTTTAATACTAGGTACGCATACGAGAGAAGCGAGGGTACGTATTAAAACTTATACGGGACCACTCTTAAGGTATAAATTATTATTTGAAAAGTGAATTATAAAAATAAGCAAAGATTTCACGTAACATGCATATGGCCTAAGAGCCTGTGAACGCCAGACCTTCGTCATTTTATAAAGGCTGAAAGTTTGTCAGCGCATGCTCCCAACACAGATAAGAACGATGGACCATTATGAAGTTCAGGCTATGGTGGCTTTGGCAGGTACACGGTACTAAAGGTGTGTAAAATACCGATCTAAATTCGTCAAATAATAAAGTGTAATTTTTTGGTATTACCTTCAGAATATTCACGTCATTCAATGCCAGACACCCTTTTCATGAAATCATAATTCTACTTACGTTATAGTATAAAAGCTGATTTTTATATATAATACTTGGGTAATAATTAGATGATTTATAAGACTGCTAGCATAGCATTTATTACACACCATGAAAAATGTTCCAAACAAGTTGGGAGGCATTTCTAAGAAAATGTTGCAAATGGTCACCAAATTTGAAGCGCTAAGAATTGACTTTATTTTTGATGGTGTGTAATAATGCTAGCAGTTTTATAAATCATCTAATTATTACCCAAGTATTATATATAAAAATCAGCTTTTATACTATAACGTAAGTAGAATTATGATTTCATGAAAAGGGTGTCTGGCAAGGGTTTGCCACGATGTTAAGTGTCTGGCATTGAATGACGTGATTTTTAATAATATTCTGAAGGTAATACCAAAAAATCACACTTTATTATTTGACGAATTTAGATCGGTATTTTACACACCTTTAGTACCGAGTACCTGCCAAAGCCACCATAACCGGAACTTCATAATGGTCCATCGTTCTTATCTGTGTTGAGAGCATGCGCTAACAAACTTTCAGCCTTTATAAAATGACGAAGGTCTGGCGTTCACGGGCTCTTCCTCTAATACAACGAAACAATCCAATTTAGTATCTCCTCCTTTTAGCAATCGGTCTTAAAGAGCAACTTCACAATATGAATATTAATAGTACATACAAATTTTTATATTTACATAGCTTTTACATCACATTTTACCATAAAAAAAGACTATATATGTTATTACATACTGACATACTAACCATTGCTGAAAGTGGTATCTAGCAGCGATCTCAGCTGAAGTGTTGCCATATCTGAAAAGGGAAAAATATTATTAATTTTACATTTCATAAGTACCTATATAATAAATGTAAGGGCGATATTGTTGTTAGACGTAAAATATTATAATATTTAATTTTCTTATATTCAAACAACAAAAAATCACTTATACAAATCGAGATTCAAGGCCTACAGTTAGCTACATTTTTAACCTCCATTACATATTATATACATAATATATAATGTTGTAACACTATATAACAAAAGGAACATCATGAATAACAAATTAGGTCAGCGTGAGAGTAAAAAAATATTGAAGATGATATTTGCATATCTCATCGTCTCTACACTGTCTGGAGATAAAAATATGCTGCATCTGAGAAATCAATAAGTCGTGCCACACCAGCGTAATTCCATTCATTAAACATAACTACCTCACACACGGCGAGTGCATTTCAACACGGTCATTGATACTCACACCGCTGCAATACTACGATAGTACGGTAGAGTACTATAAATGGCGCTTATTTTCCGACCTATATCGAACATATTATGAATCCGAGGAAACGCTACCTTATCCCGCGGAGTTACAAGCCAAACTTTGTTGCATCTGAAGTTTTATATGGAATTCGACTCTATGTAGAGTCGCATACAGTCGATATTTTGTTTTCGTTCGTTGTATATGAGACGTTAGGTGTTTCGTCCGGTTAAAGCTGAACTGTCTAACGCGTCAGACGTGTCTATTTATAGAGAAGCGTTAGCGATTAACTTTAGCGTTGCAGTAATGCAGTCGAGACAGTTGGCGAGTTCTATCGATTCTCCAGTTTCAGTTGCGCCGCCTGTTTGTATCATTTGTTCTCTATTGTTATGTAAGGTCTGCAGTTTAATTGAAAACTGTGATTGTGTCGTATATTGTTTGTTTGTACGTAAAGTACGTTTGATTTACATATATATTTATTTTTTAATTTACATGTTTTCAATTAGTGGGAGGTTATGATGAACGAATGATTTATGTCATTTTTTTACATTTAATCCCCCCACGACCGCGGACACGCCGGCGTGTCAGTTAACAATAGATTTCTTAGAATTGTAATTAATTTCTTAGAAATTTACCTGGAGGTGTCAAAAAGAAATTATAAGTTTAATCATATTGCAGAAAATTATAGAAATAAATGAACTAACATTCTCTTCAGTTTTGCTCTAATAGTCAATATTTCAAGGAATAATAACAAAGCATGTGTTATTTTACAATTAAACTAAAAGATCCGTATAATTAAAAATCACTATTTAAGTTAAACCTATATAATAAAATATAAACAAAACAAAACAAATAATGCACAATTCACAATTTTCCAAATCCCGTCCCAAGCTTTGGCCTAGATCGACAATCGCGTTGCGCAAACGTCGCGTGAGGCGCCCGAAGATAACGATACGCTATCATTAGTCAGATTGGCGCACTGAGGAACCACTCGCTGATAAAGAGATTACTCGATCTTCAACACACGTATGCGGAATTTGATGTTATCGCTGCAATTTTGTATGAATAAATTAACGTACATAATACATACATATATAATATGTACATACAAGCTCCTTATAAAATGTCTTGGCAATGAACCTTCACGCGAAAACTTATCAGATCATTATGAATCTTTAAGTCTTTTTAAATTGCTCGGTTGATCATTTCATACAAAATATGTATACCAGAACAGCTAATGGTAAAGAAATTTTATGAATTTTATACAATTATAAACTTTATGTAATTTACATTAACTGGATTTATCCTTTACTTTCTCAACCTTTGAATAATAAAAATTTTAAACGCCACAACGAAAATATGAAATTAAATTCAATTGCCGTATAATTAATACGTAACGAAATTGTCGAACTTTCTAAAGGACCAGTTCTACTAACAAAAGATACATTAAAATAGATGCTTGGAAAAAGTTTAGTTAAGTATAAATTATTTAAAAAACTCCTCATCGTTCCAAAGTAAGCAGTAGGTATTAGGTAGTACTAGAAGGTATTCCAACTTAAACTTAATGACAATTCACATACAAATCAATTTTTTTACAGCTCAATCTAAAAATTCTGTTTAAGTCATAGCAATAACCAAACATAGTAGGTACAGATAGTAGGTACCTATATTTATACAGACGAATATGTTATATTACATACTAAATTATCGACATCCATCGCTTTTGTATGTCGATTAAAAACCCCATTAATTACATCGTTTTTAAGTAAAATTGCTACCAACATTGATCCAACTGACATAGAAACCGGTGGTCAAACATTAATCATTTACGAGTACGTCACGGTGCCGCGGCCACCGTAATACGAGGACATTATAGTAGTTTGTAAAATTATTGAAACACTTCATTCATTGTCGAGGGACAAATCATTACAATTGATGGCGCTAAACGCAAACGCTAACAGAATCAAACTATAATTTGCGTGTTAGTGATTATGTTTGCTCCATTTTACGTGGAAATTATGATTAATAGGTATTATTTTATTTATACACCGGTTATGTAAATCAAGTTTGTTCAATTAATAATAATTGGATAGTTGACACCATTAACAAATATTTCTGAGATATATAACTTCTCTAAAAACACTTTATTTTAGCCCTGAACACCCTATTAATTTTCAATTAACTGTAAAATTACATGTTTAGTTGCTTAGAAATCGATAAATACTTACTGAATTGACAAATAAGTGATGTCATAAGTTGCTCTTGCCATACAAAATTAATTGGAGAACGGCGTTTTAACAGCTTATAAAAACTACAATAATTGATTGGTGCTGTCAACTGCCCAATTATATGTAGTTTTATAGAAATAAAAAACGCTTCTACAGGTAACATGTCTACGTTATAACGTATCAAATGAGCCATACTAGAAGTCAGAAGACATCCCTATATAATAACCATTGAAGAGTTCTACAATCTATCCTCCCGCCCACCTTGATGGTTTTAAATTGTTGTATTGTGATCTGAATTTCACTTACAAAGTTTCACAGTGAAAGTAGATTATTAAAAATTTAAAAAACCCCCGGCAATCTTGGACCGTTTTTCATCAAACATAGCTAAGAACATTCCCGACTAATTCGCCTTTCAAATAAAAAAAAACAAAATCGAAATCGGTTCATCCGTTCGGCAGCTACGTTGCCACAGACACATGCAACACGTCAAACTTATAACACCCCGTCCGCGTCGTTTTTGCGTCAGGGCCCCTGACGCCTAACCCCTGACTCATAGGTTAAAAATGGACTTCTAAAGTTTAATTACAAGTGAAGATAAGAACGTATAAAACGGGTTAAACCGCTTTATTCGACTTTGTTGACTGTAGTACTTATTAACCTTCCTATACTCGCGCCAATTTTTGTAACACCTATACTCGCGCACGGTCTTACAGACCGATAGTTCGTACGCCTACAACATTTTTTTTTTCTATGAAGCCCAAAAAATATTATTAATAATTCAAAGTTTAGGATATAATGAAACAAAATAGTATGAATAATACTTCATTTATTAATTATTTTACTGACTTTCAGTCTATCACAAATTAGTCTTCGAATTTAAGATTTTTATCTTAAGTACTAGGAATACAAAAATAAAATCTGTACTTCTTTATAAAAACAAAATAAACTTCTAAATAGTAATAAACAACATATCAAAGGACATATTTATCTATGTTTGGCTTAGTTTTGACTCTCACCATAACAATCAGGGCGTACGGTTACAGCATGTTCCAAACAAAAGTATTTTTTGCAGAAGGCGCATTTGTATCGTGTCTTATGGTTTTTTTTTGGATGAGCAGTATCCACAACGACGAATTTTATTATTGTTAGATGTTGCTAAAGACTCGGGTCCATCTAATTTACATATTTCGGCGAGCCTGAGCCTTATGGTTCTCGGCAAGGATGTAGCGAGAGCCCGACGTCTAAGTTGCCGATTGATAAGATCGTATGCTAAGGCTTCTAAAGATCCTACGGCTAATTTCCTTGGTAGGGTTGTTGTGTAGGTATATTATAAACGTATTTATACCCGCTATATTCATCAGGCTATAAAATACCACCATTAGCCATCTGTTTGTACCACGTACAACGTTGTAAGTCTCACACATTTTGTCCACGATATTCATTGTTGTCCTCCTGCTCGGTGTCGTATCTATGTCTCTTCTTGTACCTCCACATAGTCTTCCACCTCACTGTTATTTTCGTCTTCATAGCTAGAGCTAGAACTTAATTCATCCAGCAGCAATCTATCAATTAATTCGATCATCGTACATTTTGATATAAAGTGTAATCTCAAAAGAATAACTCTAATATATTCGGTCAAAATACAATATAAAGCAACAAACATACATACATTTTACACAAAAAGTTGCACATATACTCGCGTCGGTCTTACGGACCGATTGGCGCCAAATACTATAACACGTGAGCTTCGCACGAACGGGCGGTGTGCTCTAAAATGAAGTTAGCAACAAATCCAGCAGCTAGCGAGGAACTCGACTTCTTACGATTTTCGTGCATAAAAATAATTACGAAAATGTGTTTCGTCGGTCTCACAGACCAATGCGCGAGTACAGGAAGGTTAACTGAAGCAAATATTACGATAATAATTCCAGAAAACGAATTTAAATTTAAAAATTAAAATATAAAATAAAATTTAAATATTAGTTTTATTTAAACACGTTTAAACAAGGAATGGAATAAAACATAATCTTCATATACATTTCATAATAAGTGAACGTTTAGTATTATAATATGAATCTGACACTTAGATATCAAAGTCGAAACAAAATGACTAAATCTAAGTTCTATAAATTTTGAATAGAAAGATTAATAATTATTAATGAAATTATTGTGTACTGGCATACTACAAGTGAATAACGTAATATCAGAAAATAGATACTAAATCTACTCAAGTGGTGTTTAGTTTATGGTGAGATACTTAATACATGTACATATGTACAAGCATAAAAATCGATCAACATTTTTATATACTACATACATAGAAAATGTTCTATATAGTTACGTGTAGAATAGAATATTTGTAATAGTAATGATAGCAAATTACTATTAATTTTATTCTGAAAGTGTAAATAAATAAATGAATGAATGAATGAATGAATGAATGAATGAATGAATGAATGAATGAATGAATGAATGAATGAATGAATGAATGAATGAATGAATGAATGAATGAATGAATGAATGAATGAATGAATGAATGAATGAATGAATGAATGAATGAATGAATGAATGAATGAATGAATGAATGAATGAATGAATGAATGAATGAATGAATGAATGAATGAATGAATGAATGAATGAATGAATAAATAAATAAATAAATAAATAAATAAATAAATAAATAAATAAATAAATAAATAAATAAATAAATAAATAAATAAATAAATAAATAAATAAATAAATAAATAAATAAATAAATAAATATGTTGGGACATTAACACACAGCACCATCGAGTTCCATGGTAAGCTACGAGGCTTGTAATAATAACACCACAACAGCATTTATCATGTGTGTAACTTTAATTAAAAATAAATATGGTCGTTATAAAATTCTGCTGGTTTCTGATCCTCTTGCATTCCATACAGATCGCATATAAAACAACAATTTATATGAGTATTTGGTTTAAAACACTGAAATCTAAATTAGGTCTCTTATTGGTCGTTATAATATTTCGGTACTCGATTGAAATAAAACTTTATGGGAATAAAAGTTAGTTTATTGCCTTATTTAAATTGCACATTATATGGACCCTTTTAAATTTTTCGCATATTCATTGACACTATTGCAGACATAATGTTTGAGAATACGATCTATTAACATCACATGTTAAAGTATACAACTTATTCACTGTTACTTATACTCGTAGTATCTTTTTTCGTATAACTTTAAAAATCTCAATTAAAACTTTTTACTATACCTTTTTATGTAGATTCAATCTCACGATGCTACGATTGAGACTAGTAGTTTTGATAATAGAATTTTGTTCAACTTGATTTGTAGCAAAATAAAAATTTAACTAACGCACAAATGAACAGATATTATATATTACTACAGATTATATTAAACAGATATATATATATATATATATATATATATATATATATATATATATATGTATATATATATATATATATATATATATATATATATATATATATATATATATATATATTACTCGTACAAAGTACAATATTTTGTCAACTAATGATCTTCGCATAAACCGTTACTTCTTCGAAAGGCGGCAAAAAAAAAACAAAATAAGCAAAGAGTTTCATTCATAAAGACACATGCTGTAAGGTCCCATGCGCTCAATCATAGGTGTCAGGCGCTCGGTGGTCTGTATAAAAAGTGCAATAAATCTTTTCCCTCAGCGAGATGAAAAAGCATCCACTTAGCGGCTTAAGACGTTAATAAAAACATAACCTACTAATATCATAAACACGTATCACGTATTTCCCTCAAGTCTGATATTCAATGCTTGTTATATATGAGTAGGTTTGAGAGTGAAATGTAGTACAATAGTAATGTACATTGAAGTATTCGTGGTAATAAAACTCTAGTAACGGGGTTAAAGTTTTATTTATAAAAAAGCGTCTCACGACTCCTGAGTTGAGTGGATATTTGAAAAAATATGTCCAAGTGCAAATTTAAAAACAAAATCATGGGTTCCTGATACTTTTCATACTGTTGGAAGCCATAATTTATACATATAAAACAAGTCGAGTAGGGCCAAAAGAGAGAGAGATAGATATATCACATATTTTATTTCTCTCTCAGTTCATGACGTGAACAATTACTATATACCTACTTGTAGTTAACC
The DNA here is from genome assembly GCA_951806755.1 of Brenthis hecate. NCBI lineage: Eukaryota > Metazoa > Arthropoda > Insecta > Lepidoptera > Nymphalidae > Brenthis > Brenthis hecate. Next base: position 22,569,099 of record OX638250.1, read on the forward strand.
ACGTAGTAATGTTAGCACACTAACTACTCAGATAAAATCTTCGCGACAAATAATTTTTACTACCATTCCTAATTTATATCTACAAGTTTTGATAAGATTTATTTTACTACCAAAGAATTTTTTTGAAATGAAGACATAAAATTTTATTATTTCAATATACAAACGAAACGTTGTATTTTTTATTCTAAATGATTTTAGGCACTTAAATAATAAAAATTTTTAAAGTACAAGGACCAATTTATGCTGCTTCCTTTATAAAATAAATAACAATAAAATATACGGTTAAATTTCAATATTTTGCGGTCAGTTATCCCTGTAGGTTCCCACCGGACGATAAAGGAAACATTACAATGTAACCACGTTATCACCTCGATTGCAAACACAAAAACGAATCCCGTGGAAACGGATGATTTTTCTAACGTGGAACTATGATCTTTATGCCTTGGACATAAGGAGTAGTAAGTTAAGGGTGAAGCTGGTGATTCATATACCATCTTTTGCGGCACCATAGCACGTCCGATGGAGCCCTAAATCTATAAAGTTAGCAAAAAACCGGTGCGTCTTCTCAGAAGCGCTCGGTCGTGATTGAATCTTTCATCTCGACCCGTCATACAAACAGACACCGACAGATATGTGTAAAAAAAAGGCTTTACTTTTTTATGCCGACTAATTATTTTTTTATTGTAATGTATAAGCATATTAAAACAAGTTCACTGGTGATATACATACATCTATGTAAACGTGATGAAGTTAATAACCACTCGCTTCACATTCGAATTTACTTGGCTAACTTATGCTTCCGGTTCTGTGTGCGTATTTTTTTAATTTAATTTGTTTGTACTTAACTATGCCTGCTCTGTAGTGTCCGACCGAAGGTCTATTTTTGGCCGAAGCCGAAGCCGAAGCCGATTAATCGGCTATCGCCACAACCTTCGGCCGAAGCCGAAGCCGAAGCCGAAGGTTTATATTCTCTCAGCACTCAGTAATTAATTTTGTATCAATACCTCAAATAACCTCAATATTGAAGGTTTATATTGACTGTCTCATATAGAAGTATCGGACACTACTGCTCTGTAAGAGATCACATAGTAATGTCACAATGTATCGCATAGTAATTACACTACAGTTGTAATTGTACATTAATATTTATTGAACGGTTTAACGTATCAAATAATAAATATACATTTTAAATTTTCTTGATAATCCCTCCACGACCGCGGACACGCCGGCGTTACAGTTAACAATAGATTTCTTAGAAATTTAATAAATTTCTTAGAAATTTACCTGGAGGTGTTAATGGCTTCAAAGCGTGCCAGTTGAGCAGAAATTACTTAGCCAATATCACGTAAAATGGTAAAATGGATAAGACACGAAGATTGGTCGGTAAAATAAGATTATTAGAACTACATATATTAAATTATAATGTGTAAAAATGGAGTAAATCTTTAATAAATCTTGGACCATACATAAATATTACTGCCAAAACCGTGTGGCATATGTCAGACATGCATATATGTACTTGTGATTTTATACAAGGTTTCAAAACTATAGATGCGCTAAATATTGCAACGTCTAAATATTGTCACATCGTCAGGATTCGTTTATTTATACGTTACCATGGTAACTGTGTGGTATTTGAGTAAGTGTCAAATATAGTTCGTCTCGCTCACTTATACTGAAAAATGGACACTGTCCTTCTCTGTCGTGGAAATGTCATTATAATTTACTCAAATTAAAATTTTTAAATTTTTATTATTATTTTATTTATAATAATATATGTGCATACATATGAAAAGAAATTTCTATGTAAAAGACATTTTATCAGTTTTTAGTGGTGAATTTTACAAAATTATAAGTGAACTTTGTACCATTCAAACGATATCTAATTTTTTTACAAACGACTGATATGGCATGAGTAAGCTAATACGTTTCACTATACCTTTATTTGCGTGATCCACGCACTAAAAGCAAATTTTTGAACGTAAGTATTAAAAAAACCCAAGACTACGAAGTTAGACATGAAGAATGCTTGTGAACGTATTTAATCGTCAAATGATAAGGTTACACAAATAATCTCTTCAATATAACCGAACTCTTTCTAAAACCTTTTTTTAACAATTAGAAGTGTAGCACAGATACAAAACACTATAAAAGGATATCCGGTTTTTTAAACGATCATCCTACGCCTACATTAGAGCTCCCAACAAAGGTTTCATCTTTAAATTTTTTATCATTGACATTATCACAAGATTAAGCACATGTAAACCTTTTAGAGGCAAATCGGAACCGGATTTATCGGATTGAATTGCCTCTCTTTGTAATTGTAATATATTCTCAGAAAGAAACAAACATTTATACCTGAGTTGCGTAAAATTCTCGTATTAGATGATTTCTTTCCGAGTTAGACAGGATCGTAAATAAACTCAGGACCGAATATTTATCTATCGGCGGTTGTCAAAACATGCACACAAATCAAAATTGACAGTGACCACGAGATATGTTCTACAAAAGACTTCCGCACCTAAAAAAACATCACTGGTGATGATCAGTTAAGAGAGCTATATGTACGTATGTACGAGTATGTACAGTACGCCTTAGAGAACATGAACGTTATATAGATAATGTATTGAGCGCTATTGGCGAGTAGTTTACTTTGAAACCGTATTCAAAGACACAATGCAGCGCCTTTGTGTACTCCTGATTACATTTCTTTCAGTTTTTGCAATGTCTACGACTCTTCTTTACAAAGAAGCGAAAAGATAAAAAGCTAAACAAAAAATGCAGATTGGATGATATGAAAATAATTGTATAGAACGTTATTGTTGTATCTGTATCAACAGTCTAGATCTTAACTTGACTCTTAGATATCGCTAAAGAATTATATTTACTATAAACTTACATTTTTCTAAGAAGTGGTAATAAAAATTATTTTGAGAATAAACAAACAAAGAATATTCGAGACATTCAGGAGAATTTCCTTCCATGCATTAAGATTTGTTTTGGTTATAAAAGTAATGAAAACAAGGCAAGTATTTGGTTGAATGTCAACGGGTATCGAATAAAATTCCCAACTCAGTTATTTAAGTATCGGTCCGTAAAGAAAGCCGATATATCTAAAATGCACGGAACAGGTTCTGATAAGAGAACTCGCGGTGCTCGGCCCTCTCGAAACTTTCACACGGACATGTGTACTATACATCTTGTTCAACGGATGTCGTCGCAATTACGACCAACCCGCGATTATTATTGCTGTATTGTGCGTCCGAATTACACAGCATCTCGTCTTCCCATCCGGTGACAAGGAGACAACACGCGATTCTTAACTTTATCAAAATGGTAAATGACACATAATCGTATCAAAATGTTTATAACGCGATCATTTGCGATAGGCACTGGCGTCTGAAGGAAAAGATGAGTTTGATGTCAATCGCATTTGTTTGGCTAATACCCCGGGGGCACGGCAGGTGAAGTCGGACGTTCCCGACAAAGGTACGTCAATATAAACCCTGGACACCTGCGGAGCTCAAAAGCTCCTTGATTTATAAGCGAATACATACCGCACGGCGGAGAAAATCGCGCCTTTCTACAATCACAAAAGCGTTCGAACTAGTTTTCGCAAACGCACCCGACTGTGAGTGAGATTCTGTTTTCGCTTGAATAAGGTATTGACGTTAAAATTGCACGGAACTTATGAATTATCGGGGTGTGAATGAGATTGTATGCGAATGCGCTTTTAGTGAATTATGTAAGTGAACAATGGTTCTCAAAATTGTATACAAAGATGCTATTTTGCACTAAACACGAATAAAGAATACCAAACCTTTATTTATTTATATATATTCATGTTATCGGAATGTAAAAATTATAAAAGTAAAAACTGTTCAGCTTTTAAATTATTCATAATTAAACTATAATAAAATTTCCTTTACTATACATTTGAATAAAATGTCGTATAAAATCGAAGCTTTTAGAGTCGACATCCGGAAGCATCACATATTTCAACGAAGGCCTTATAAGCTTTAGATTATTCTTGTCATTTAGATTGAAAATAAAGCTTATAGTCGTGTTAGGTAATAAATGGTGAAAGATAAACGCTTGCATTCGCTTCTTTAGAATATTTAAGCTATTTAACTGTAGCCCATTCTTACTACTACCACAGTGGAACAGTTTTCGTATAAAGTTATATCTACATATGTTAATACTGATTTTTAGAACATTCTATCTAAAAAGGAAAAGGAAGCCAAATTTTATATTATTTTCAATATATAACTTATACGTTTCTAGAACCGTTTATTATACTCGAAAAAAAAATTAATATATACCGAGAGAACCAGCTGTAAAGTCTCTTTCTGATTATAACTATCAATATTTATGTTATAGTGTCCTCACATCGATTTCAAATGACTTAATCTATACTTTTTACGTTACAAAAGCGACTAGCGTTCAACGTTCGATATTAAATTATGTTTATAAAGCTGCCACATTCCTTCAAATTTATTTTTGTTTGATAGAAGTTTCGTAAATTGAATTTTTAAGGGAGATGATAGGGTGCCCATGCTGACTCTTTTTTAATTAATGACCATAGTTATAATATTTTAGTGGACTAGCTCTTGATAAAGTTACTTTAACAGATGCTGGCTAGTGGTTATAAATAGCAAAGTAAATTCGCACAAATTCCTCGTTCCCAACCTACCCCAATGCATGTGTGCAGCCGCCGTCGTCCGGTCGGGCCGGTCGGCAGATGGCTCTTGGCCTTGTAAAACCGATTATATGTTAGACTTGTATGATGTACTAGCGACGGGCAACACTTAGGCTATAAAATAATAACTAGTTTTTATATTACGGGATGAACTATCAAAAAAATCGCTTTGAAATCTTTGTGAAAACATTTAAAGTATTTGAATAAATATAATCATGGTCTTGTTTATAAAATTTATAAAACTATAAAATTCATATTTATTAAGCTTAATCTATATATTATTAAGCTTAAGTTAAGTTATTTGAATGAAAATCGCTAAAGAATTAGAATAAAATATATTTTCAATTCAATTTCAATCGTTATTATTTTTATTTTGAAATATTTGAAATGTGTTTGATATACAATAATATTTTACTTTTATATAAGCTTTTAAAATATCTTGATTGTTGAAAAAATATATTAAAACAAAAAAGGTTAACACAATAACGACCAGATGTTTATTATTCTGATACTTGTTGTTGTATCTCTTTTTAATAAAAAGCTGTCTTAAAAGCTTCCGCTAACAAACGACACCATACATCTTACTGCAAGTTTTCTCATATGTTTTTTTTTTATTTTCGAATTGTATATATCCAGGTCTTTTTAACGTCCCACTGTTAGGCACGGGCCTCCATTCAATACGAGGGGGATCAGGCCATAGTCCACCACGCTGGCCAAGTGCGGGTTGGAGGACTACACATGTGTTTTGAATTGAAAACTTACTAAGTTCTCTCAGACATGCAGGTTTCCTCACGATGTTTTCCTTCACCGTAAGGAAACTACCTACAAATCATGTTGGAAATGATTCGCACATGACAATATCAAAGGTGCGAGAGCCGAGATTTGAACCCACTTTACTCGGTGTCCCAAGTAAGCGCGTTACCACTTACTACTGGGCTACCACTGGTTTTCGAATTGTACCTATACATTTTTGATAGAACCACACATTGAAAATAATTAATAGCACCAAAAACATAAGTGTCATTGCTCATTGGACGAAGTCATAATAATAAACCCATTAAAAACTTCTTTCACTGACCGTAATATATCTACAGCTTTATTATACGCATGCGATGTAACAATAAGCTTTGCAAAAGTAAACATTGAACCCTCAAACTGTCGGTTGAACCAACTTTTCCAACAAATACAAAGTCGTACCTACTGTAAATACAGAATGCAGGAATGTGTCAATATTAGAATAAATTTTGTGAACATATCTGCAGCCAATATGGTAATTAGAAAAGCCGAAGTAGAAAGGATAATAAAAGCATATCTATACATATCATAAAGTCGAATCTGTACATTAAATATTTATTGCAAAATCTTATTGAAATAGTCATTAATATCGATGCAGAAGCCGAATCTGTAGTTCTTAGAATTTTTGTCTGTGTGTCTGTTTGTGATCGCATCACGCAAAAACCACTGAAGGGATTTTGATGAAACATGGTAAGATGATAGCTAGTTATCCATATAGGATACTTTTTACTGCGAGAAAATATCTCATCTCTGAGAAATCTATACTAAGCGTTAATATATGCAGGGTGAGTTGCCAGTATCATATAAATACAGATGCTAATTTATGTGTAAATTGTCGTTAAAAAATCAGTCACTTTGACTTGTGATGTGATGAAAATTGAGATTCTTTATACACTTCAAATAACATTATAATGGTATCTACACACTATAGCCGGTGGTCTCGATAACAAACACTAAAATTGGGTTTAGTCGTTTTCATATATATAATTGTTTATCTTTCAAACTTAGTTACCTACCGTTGTTCTATTCGCAGTTGAATTTCAAACAATCCACTCTTAACGATTATCTTGTGCCTTAATAGGAACAGACTGTCAAAAATTTGATTTTTAACGGTTAACGATGATAAATCAGTAGATAAGTATACTTATACAGGTACATATGAATACAAAAGATAATCATCGGGTTACACTAGCATACGCTACCAAGCGGCGTGTCACCTACGTGCAAGTCTTACAATGATGTGCAGTCGTCGGACCAATGGCTTCAGTGAGTATACACCTTCATGCCTCATTTCCTGCTCCGTTACAGGGCCCTGTCTACACTAGGCAACTATATATACGTGCTAGTTAAAGGGTCTCAAAAAAAGAAACGTTCGAAACTGTAACCACAAACCCAAAACGACACATCTTGGTTTACATACATTAATTTTCATTAAATTGAAAATCTCTTCTTCCTTTGTCGAGTTTGGGTAATAAAACTGACGACACGTTTGACTTAGTTTGTCGTGACCCTACTTGCTGTGTTAGCCGTCGCGGGTTCGAGTCCCGCTGGGGGCATTCATTTGTGTGATGAGCACGAATATTTGTAGTCCAGTCATGGGTATTTATATTTATAACATGTATGTATTTAAAGTTATATATGTGTAGTGTATCAACTATCTGGTATCCATAACACAAGCCTCGTAGCTTACCATGTAACTAGATAGTACTGACTGCTAATGTTAAAAAAAATCAAATTAATATTCTAAACAACACAATAATATCTTTTGACACACTATCACAAATGTGTTATGAATAAGCTTCCATCTACAAAGCTTTGTTCAATAAATCGACTCACATACATCCCTCTGACGTCACTTCCTAAATATCATATAAGTATTGTAAGCGTGACTCATGCTATGGTGATTGATATAAAAAACCCATTACACTCAAGTTATTATTGAGAACAACTGCTCAATAATCCATATAATTTAAATAATTCACATGTTGGTATGGACCACTAAACAAAAAGCGATAAGGTGCAAGCCACTAAATAAATAGTATAAATAAAAAAAAATTATTTTAAGAAAATGTACACCGTTTTCAAAATTACTTAAAAGTTCTAATTTTAGAATTGTTTTTTTTTACATTTATATAAAACCAATTTTGAGATAAACTATTCGTAATTTTAATACATAAATCGATTCACAATTGGAACAAACATAAATGACTTTCAGTGAGTCCTACACTTCTATACTAAATTCTGTAAATAATACTTTTTTTTCTTTACTTTTACTATAAATATTTATAATTTGATATTTATTTTTATATATAAACAAGTATTCGCCAAGTGGTCGAAACTCGACCATACTTTTTATTGAAAATTTGAGCAAAACATATTATATGAATAGAATTTACCTACATATCTAAAAAAACTGTTTCCATATGTTTTTATTGATAATAACTACTAAACAAAAAAGGAAAAAATAGAAAATCGGTTGTCAGAGGAGTTAGATATATAAAACTGCTTTATCTTTGCCTTTTGTATATAATTGATATATAAATATATAAGTAATATACTACATTGGTAAACGCATAAAAAATACTTGGAAACAGAATATATTGAAAACAACATTATATATATAAAATATTAAATACGTATTTATTCCTATAGCAATTAACCTATAAAGCAAGTAATTAGACCAATTAGATTAATATGTGATGAGAAGCATTTTCAAAATATAAATAGATCGCGATAAAGAAATCCTTATACGATAAGTAGTTAAAACGTATTAGGGTTGCACCTGCCGCCGAAATTATATGACCTACTAAATTTGGGTCAAAATATAAAATACAAGATAAGCTCCGTAGATAAAGCAGGACTCCAATCAACGAATGTGACATTAATTTAATTTAAAAATAACGTTCATACCTACTACATGCAAAAAATTATAACAGCACGTTATTAATTAGAATAATCTTTCTATCACTTAACGTATCTACACTTATATTAAAAGTTAAATAACAGTCACTGAAACCTAAAAACTTATTACCTACATATATGTAAATAAAATATAACACGTAAGTATCTAAAATACATTTTATAATAGATATACTTCAATCAGTTTGATGAAGATATTAGACCACCAGCAAAGTGTTATTGTATAAAATAAGAATAAAGAAACAACACTGTAGACTTCGTTTCCGAAATGGACTCTCATAAAATTAGTACGCATATACAAAAACGATAAAATAAACTATTGCTTTGAGGGAAGGACATGTAATTTACGAACTAAATTACACAACGTGACCTTAAAAAAGTGTCACCGAGTGTTGATCATTATATCAGAGTAATTCATTCAGTTCCCGAAATGATGGACAAAAACTCTGCGATGGATTTTTAATTTATTTGGGATACGTAGTCAGAACAGCAACGAAAAAAAAGTAAAAGCATGGCGATTAACGGTGGTTTTGGTAGACGGGGAACAAAAAATAAACTCGTCTGGGAGAAGTAAATTCTATCGTTGAAGAAGGCTATGATGGCAACAAGTTTTCATTGATGAAAGCTTACTTTAAAGAAACGGATTGCTAAGTTAATTAATATTTTATGACCATTCTCCATGGCAGTAAATGGAGATATGTAATATGTATTTGCTATTTTATAGTTTGTCAATAAAATTGTACAAACATATTGATACTATCTATACATACAATAAAATTCTGAGTCGAATCTGTATATTAAATATTTTGTGGAAAATCTTATATGAAATGAAATAGTCATCTATACATATAATAAAATTGTAACTAAGCCAAATCTGTACATTAAATATTTTTTTGGAAATTTTATTGAAATAAACATAATTATCGATACAGAGGCCTAATCTATAGTTTCTAGAATTTTTGTCTGTCTGTTTGGGAACGCATCACGAGATAACCACTGGACAGATGTTCATGAAATTAAGTATGATAATGCTGGTTATCCGGGTCAACATGTAGGATACTTTTTACTGCGGGAAAAAATATCTCATCTCTGAGAAATCTATACTAACAGTTAAAACGTCGGGACGAACCCGAGCGGAGCGAGGGTGAGTCGCTAGTATATCTATAAAAATAATAGATATGACCTTTAAAGATTGTCACAAAAAAGAATTGATATTTAAAAAAGTTGTATTTTAATTCAATTCCGAACAAACAGTTGAGACATTGCTATTCCTTAGGTAGAAAGTAATGAGTATAGATGTCAATTATAGGTATATCTATAATTCGTTATCGCCAAGAGTCCCGATGTACTTAATATGTAGTTAACAATATTAGGTGTCAAAAAATTAAAAATAATAAGTAGTATTTTTTAAATCCGATATATTCTTCGTGACTGCTTATCTAGCCACTGTCGACATTCGACAGCCGATGTCGATAACCCCGCTTCCGCGAAGGGCGACCCTAGATAACTTCTGATAACGATGTAAATAGATAACTGGCACTTTTTATACTTTATGAATGAATACTCACGCCATTGAGAAGCAGGAAATTTAAAATAAACAAAGCAGATTCCACAAAAACAATTCTAAATTATCAAACAATAAAAATAACGTCGTAATATATTTTCCGTATCATATATTAAATTATAGAATCACAAACAGAGCACGAATGTTATTAGTGAATTGTTGTTATCAGTCTATTAAGTATAACTACCTTAATGAGTAATTAAGTATAACTACCTCAATATATAATATAAAGGCAGTGGTAGCCCAGTGGTAACGCCCTCGCTTGGGAAACCGAGTGAAGCGAGTTCAAATCCCGGGTTTCGCACATCTGATATTTCCAAGTGCGAAACATTTCCAACATGATTACCACTTGTCTTAACGGTGAAAGAAAACATCGTGACGAAACCTGTATGTTTTAGAGAACTTAGCAAGTTTTCGAAAGACATGTGAAGTCCGACCAACCCGCACTTGGCCAGCGTGGTGGACTATGGCCTGATCCCCCTCGTATTGAAGGGAGGCCCATGCCCTGCTGGGCGTTAAAAAAGGGCAGAATACAACTACCTCAATTTACATATCAATCGCTACTTAGATGACAGTCGCGACGTAGTTGGAGACATGTGAAGTTGTTGTTATTTTCCTAAATATTTGTTCATGTCTACTTTATATGAAGATACCTGGGCGACCGAGCTTCGCTCGTCGTAATTTATTTTTTTGTAAAATCGTGTTTTTTTTTGTAAAAGTGGCGTTGTTTCAGAAAAGATACCTATATGATAAACTTAAAAAGCAACACTTTATCTAAATACAAAATTTGATCCGAATCGTTAAGAGCCGTTTCCGAGATACATAAAATAAATTAAAAATATATATACGAGAATTGTTCATATGATATTATAAGATATAAACTACACTAGTGGCTCACCCTCGCTTCGCTTGGGTTCGCCTCTAGACAAACAAAAACAAATCTATCCTACGGGAACCGTAATTTTTATGGGATAAAAAGTAGCCTATTTATTATTCTAATGTATGAACTATATTATTATAAAGTTTCATTAAAATCCAATTAGTAGTTTTTGTGTACTAAGCTGTGTAAATTACTATAATTTTTTAACTATCCCAAGGGATTTTTTTTTCAATTTTCCGGGATGAAAAGTATCTAAAATGTTGACTGGGAATATCACGTACCACCATACAAATTTTCATTTAAATCGGTCCAACAGTTTCGGAGATTAGCCCGAACAAACAGACAGAGAAACAAAAACATTAAAATAAAAAACTAGATTAGTTCTATTTCTCTTATTACATCCCCTTGACTCGATTTTAAGCATTTTTTTCTATATACACTGTACAGACATTCGACCTTTACAGTTTTATTACTTGTATAGATATAGTTTGCATCTTTGCATTTTAAGCAGTTATTCTAATTTAATTCATTTAGCGCATAGAAATATATTTATTTCCACGGCGCCAACAAGTAATATATATCCTTAAGTTCTTGGAAAAGAATCGCCGATGCAAAAACAACAAAAATTTAAGCGTGGAATGTTAAAACCGCTCACTATAATTATTAATTGCCCTTTGATTCAATTGCTTATGGGAAATAAGTTATATGATATATCTATTTATAGACAAGTCCCATAATAATCTGAAAACGAACGTCTTTCTCTGATAAGTAGTATCCTCTATGTACATTGCACATACAAGGTTTTAGGGCCTTTAAAATCAGATTTTCCAATTTTCTAACATTAAATATGTAGTAACAAATTCAAAATATTTTATTAAGCATTAAATTATTACATTTTTTTACTGAATGTCATGAGTTTACTACCAGTTCGGAAAGAAGAAGCCTCAGACCTGAGAAGAACTGGCGAAAGAAACTCAGCGGGACTAATATTAAAAACTACCTAATACATCAGTTACCATTCGGTAACTCGGTTGATGTCAAATCAAACCGCAAATCACAAAGGCGTACTAGAACTCAAACAGTAACGTGTTGCATATTTTATAGCCTGGTATTAAATTCAACACAAGATTAGGGTCTTTGTGTTGCAAGAATTTATTTTTGGACCGTTCATGTTTGTGGCTAGTAAATAAATTAACAGCAAACATTTTACATTTGGTCATGATACATTTATCCATACTAATATTATAAATGTGAAAGTGTGTTTGTTCTTCTTTCACGTCGAAACAGGTGACGATGTGGCATGATTTTTTGTGTGGAGATAGTTGGAGGGCTGGAGAGTGACATAGGCTACTTTTTACCGCGCGAGATTATCTCATTCTCACGGGAAAACCCTACAAAATATATTTTATGATCAGAATTATTAAAGGAATTAAGGTCTTCAATACAATTAAATAAATACGTATTTTAGCACTTTTTTAAATTCATTTCATAAGGGGGTAATAGATGAAAGTTTGTATGAAACCTACCTTTTTAGAGTTTTTTTTGAAGTTTTAGCGCGAGCGAAGCCGCGGGTTCTGCTAGTTTATATATAAACCTATTAGAAAACTCTGTTCAGTGCTTACTTTAAGAGAACAAATCAAAACAAAACCACATATGAAGCAATTAATAAAATTAGGACAAATTTCGTTTACATTACAAACAATAGTTGGATACAAAAATATCAATGACATACCCACATGCGTATAATATGGGTATTATCGTTAAGGAAATGCCGCATGGGGTCATTTTTTTACATTTTATGACTTCGCAGTATTAAGACAAGTATGCCATTCATATTTTAATTAGTCATATTACATTAGGTACAGATCCTAACTTATGAGTCATATCTGAGCAAGTTACATAGAAGTCTAATCATCATATTGGATAATATATGCAAAAAATAAAGTATTAGGTATAGTAAACTTTTATGATTTTCCTACATTGTATATAGATATGTTGTGCTAATTTAGGATCTAGTACCTGGATCACCGAGCTGCGCTCGTAGTTTTCGGTCAAAAGTACAATATTCTTTAAAAAAAAACTAAAAACTTGAATAAATACAAAAAAAAAAACAAAAAAATTATACCTTTGTATCCGACCGGGATGCGAACCCGGACACCTATGATTGTCAATCAAGACAAAACATTATTTTCCCTCCGTTTGTCAACCGATTTTCTTCTTTTTTTTTTTGTTCAGTAGTTATTACTTTTATTGTTTACAGTTCAGTACCTTCTTTTCCCTCCGTTTGTCAACCGATTTTCTTCTTTTTTTTTGTTTAGTAGTTATTACTTTTATTGTTATTTCTTTTTTTAGAAATCAGTTCCTTTTTTATGTATGTACTACATAGGTAAAATCTATTAATATAATGTGTTTTCCTAAAATTTTCTTTAATGATTATATTCGAATTTCGCTCACTTGGTCAACACTAGTATTATTAATTACGCAATAATGTGTCTACTTTATAAATGAGCGCGAAGTCGGAAGCTAATGAGATGAAAACTTCCTCTAAGCCATAAATTAATTTAACAATAATTGAAGTACAGAATTTTGACCGTGAACTTACTGGCAACATTATATAACAGCTAAATACATCGTCGGGCGTGACCTAATGTGCTAAAAGCAATTATTCATTGTAGAGAATCACGTTTGCCGCCTATGACTAAAGCCATAGGCTCGTAGGCATCACATGGCCTAAATATTTTTTGGGAACTACAGACACGTGTTGAAATTATATTTAACCAACTATGAATCAACAGGCAGTAAGATCAGGATCATGATTATTGAATTAAAAGATATAAATATTATTTATAAGTTCAGACGAAATACGTTACTATAGTTTTAAAAGCGTTTAAAACCTTATGATGACGATATGAGTTTAATGCCAACATTGAAAAGCAAAAAAATATAGACATTTAAAATCAATTACAAAATTATGATAGTAAAGCTATTTAAGGCAGTGGTAGCCCAGTGGTAAAGCGCTCGCTTGGGAAACCGAGTGAAGCGGGTTCAAATCCCGGTTCTCGCACCTCTGATATTTTCATGTGCGAATCATTTCTAACATGATTACCACTTGCCTTACGGTGAAGAAAAACATCGTGAAGAAACCTGCATGTCTGAGAGAACCTAGCAAGTTTTCGAAAGACATGTGAAATCCGCCAACCCGCACTTGGCCAGCGTGGTGGACTATGGCCTGATCCCCCTCGTACTGAAGGGAGGCCCGTGCCCAGCAGTGGGACGTTAAAAAAGGGCTAAATACAAAGCTATTTTAATTTTGCTTGAAACGTAAAACTATTAAAAAATTCTGTTAACTCGCATGGTTAAGCATCTTGTAAACCAGTTAGGTAAGTTTCCAGAAGGCTAGTTCAGTGATGTCGGTCAAGGGCAGCTCGTGAGTATCCTCAGGTTAATCAAGATCCTAGATTAATAATGACTGAGCTTGACATGTTAATACGTATCTAAGTAAAGGCGCCATAAAGTGAATTTTAGAAGTTTATACAATATACATGTACTCGTACATAATATATAATTGTATTAATTGCACATCTCGCGTTAGAGTTTATTTTATTACTATAAGGCGATATGATACTATTATTTTATCAAAGATTAGAGTGAATATGTAAGCTTTCTTTCATTTCGTTTGTTATCCCTTTGACCTTCGACGTACCGAAGGGACCACAATAAGATTATGTCTAAAAAATGGATGCCGGGATATTTCGGCACTATCCAAAAGAGGGAGATTTTACGAGCCACTGGTGAATTCTTTACTACTTTTCCATAATTCATGTGGTCAGGGTCGTCAACCTATCGTTTTACGATACATACTAGTAACATTCCCCATACCTGTGTGCAGTAAAGTGGAAAATGAAGACATAACTGCATAATTCATATATTATTGTGATGCAGCGGTTAAGGACGCTGAACTACAAAGGTATCAATTAACCTCAACTAGGCAATATTAATATTCTATTTGTTGCATTTAGTTTCTGTACTATCGTTTATATGGCAACTCATTCTTGTGTTGTGTATGTATGTATAGAATTTAATTACAATTTAGTTATATTGACGACGCGTGTGGATCAGTTTGTAGTGATCCTACTTGCTGTGCTAGCGGTCGCAGGTTCGAGTCCCGCTGGGGGCATTCATTTGTGTGATGAGTACGAATGCTTGTACTCCAGTCATGGGTGTTTATATTTATAATGTGTATGTATTTAAAATTATATATGTGTAGTGTATCAACTATCTGGTATCCATAACACAGGCCTCGTGGCTTACAATGGAACTAGATGGTGCTGTGTGTTAATGTCCCAACATATATTTATATTTTGTTTCTATTCTTGGTGTTTAGTATTAAAATACAGATGAGATAATCATATCTGCAGTACATGCTGCATCATCAGCACCTTGCTTTAAAGGAGTTATCGCAGTACTGGTGTCTTATGCAAATTTTATTTATGCTAAATGATTTATTAAGGCCTATTTGAATGAACTTAAGTTTTATAAAATTTGTTCTAC
This sequence comes from Brenthis hecate, assembly GCA_951806755.1. Taxonomy (NCBI): domain Eukaryota; kingdom Metazoa; phylum Arthropoda; class Insecta; order Lepidoptera; family Nymphalidae; genus Brenthis; species Brenthis hecate. The sequence continues at coordinate 22,584,507 of OX638250.1, forward strand.
GAGATCATTAATGATGACGTTATTAGAATAACTTGTTATCTAAATACAATATTATCTAGTACCAAAAAATCTTAATAAATTCGTATTGTTGTTTACCTATGTCTATGTGTTTACGCCGATTCCTCGCACCTTTTATTTAGATTATAGAAAAAGGTCAAGCAAAAGCAAAACCAGGGCGAATCTCTAGTATATTAATTATTAATTAGATTCTAATGTAATTACATAATAATGAAATTTTTAATACTTTAGTATAAATGTTATGAAATAGGATATGATGACAATAAGCGTTTTATCTTAACAAAGCTATCGCAACTGTCCTCTGACCTCTGACTCACAAAACAGCAGCACTAAATGCAGATTTTAAGAATAACGCTTGTGTCCCTCCCACATTTCGCAGACGCCATCCGTTTCCTATAGATACATTAGATGTTCCTAGAAAATTAAAAATTTGTTTAATTTTGTGTTTATTTAATGACTTATACAAAACAAAATCTTCTCAATATCTAATTTACTAAATGTGCCTACGTAAATAAAAAAGGCAATGGTAACGTGCTCGCTTAGAAAATCAAGTCAATGGGTTCGAATCTCGAGTCTCACACCTCTGGTATTTTCATATACGAATCATTTTCAAGATTATTACTTGCCTTACCGTATTGAATGAAACCCGTGCCCAGCAGTGGGACAACGACAAAGGGCTGAATTATATGTGTATCAAATTTTAGTGCATAGTACCTACTAAAAAGTTAGGAAGAAAAAGTAAAGAAAAATTCATTTAAATACTGAAATCTGTTTGAAAATGTAAGTACGTATAAGTAAACACGAGTCTAGAAATGATGCCACGGAGCGCGATTAGAGCACGATTAATCGATTAATTACGTGAAACAACGGCGAATTCCTCTCGTATCGCTGGCTAATCTTGAATGCATATCGAAGTATGTCAAACCGCCACGTTTATACACTGTCCTTGAAAGTATGATTTAAAATCTATAAACGTTTTAAATAAAACTATGTTTTCAGATTATTTCGCGGATTTATTTTGATTTTTGGTTCTCTGGTTTTGGAGTGTCTCCTGTGACCATGATTGTTGTAAAGCATTCGAAACGCCGGGAACCAAAAATCAAAATAAATCCGCAAAATAATCCATAAACATAGTTTTATTTAATACTCGCGTTTATCTAAAAAAGTATTATCTACTAGCATTGCCCGCGGCTCCGCACGTGTTCAGATGACAAAAAAACAAATTCTTAGGTTTTACATATTAGTATACTCTTAATTACAGTTTTTGTATTTTTTCTCAGAAATGAGATATTTTTCCGCGGTAAAAAGTATCCTATATGTTGACCCGGATAATCAGCTATGACCATACCAAATTTCATCAAAATCCGTCCAGTAGTTTTTCTGTGATGCGGTAATAGACAGACAGACAGACACAAAATTCTAAAAACTATAGATTCGGCCTCTGTATCGATAATAATGTCTATTTCAATAAGATTTTCCAAAAAATGTACAGATTTGACGACTCAGTTAGAATTTTATTATATGTATAGATAAATGTTGGTAACACCGAAAAACCTTCAACATGATGAATATTTAAAAAATCAATAGATAGAAGTAAAATTAAAAAATTGTTATTACATTTTTTTTAAATACCACTATTATAAAAAATATTTGACCTATTGTAAGCTACGTGTACAATGTACATAGGCACATACATACATACATACATATATGTTGTCAAACTCTAACGTTATTTCTATTGACCGAAGTTTAGTCAAACGGGTCGTTTATAGTTGATAAAAAGAATAATAAATCTGTTATAGTCTTCCGAGAGTAAGCCAAGTTTGGTTTTGTCATAAAATTGGAATTTCAACAGAGTATTTCTGCGAACAGAAACAAGTTTGTACGAGTATCTATCTACAAATACGTAAAGGAAAACATTTGAAGACGAACAGTTCTTTGAGGATAAACGTACAGTGTATCTAATATCAATAGACTTAACTTAGTTCTTAGAAAACACAAAATTTAAATAGATGACTGGATGCTTGGAAGCCTTTGTATATGTAATCAAGCCCTTTAAGGTCGCACAAAACACGAAACGTGTCTATAAATAAGGAGGGACTCGGACATTATTAAAGTCATCATCACATCCGAATTCGCAAACGATATAACAATAGCGAGTTGGTACTTAATAGTTATCTACAGCAAGTTTGCTGTTTTATAATTTTATATTTTAATTTCCAACTTATACATATTTATAAGAAATGTAAGTTAATTAAGCTCGTATTTTGCTTATTAAAGTGCCTAATTTTAATGATAATTTATGTGTTAGTGATAACATTATATTAAAACAAGTGAGTTAGCTTTAATAAACGTTCATATTAATTATTATTCTAATAAAATAATTACAGTTTTTACTAATTTTAAGTGATTGCTACATAATACAATTAAACTTTATGTGAGATGTTTCATTAATGGAATAAAATTTTTAATTTTTGTATCACAATTTCGCATATCTGGTGCGGTATTCGTATGTTTGGATATAGAATATACCATACATGGAATTGGATTTACAGTAAAGGAAATTACAAATATACTCAAGTATAATATGTATATACAACAAAAAAATTGAATCGAATTTGAAATTCAATTTATGAAAAACTTAAATTCAAGAATCAAAGTATTAAACTACTTTTAAGCTAGTAATAGTTACTCTAATAATAAACTTTGGCAGACAAAAACCCAATGTGTCACAGGAAAATATCCTCCAAGAATTCTTAAGAGCTTTAATTAAAAAAATTGACATCTTAGGTGGAATTCGTCCTTGCCACTATTTAGGTGATTGTACACTGTACGGTCCGTCTGACTCAGCCTCCCACACACAGTATCCAAATATGAATACAAAGCTTTGTTTAGCATTCCATTGCTAATAAAATTATTTTAGAAATTAATGTACCTACATAAAATAAAAATGTTGAAATCACACTCATCAATAACATTTACCTACTTACATGAGCGGAGCGAGGGCAGATCACTAGATCACTATATGTTTTCTCAAGTCCATACAGCAACCCATATTTTTTTTAATTTTGAATGTCTGCCTGGCTTAATCGATGGTAATGGGATTTTCATTAAAATATAGAGGATTTATAGGGCTGTATATTAGATATGTTTTATTCAGGAAATATTTAGGGTTCCAGCGCGAAATCGCGAAAAAGTCCGCCTAAGGTACACTCACAATAACTATTTTTATCTAGTAAAAACGTTAGGAAAGCACCTGAGCGAAGCGAACGGTAGACGCTAGTATTTAATATTAGCGACTTATCCTCTGGTGCCTCCAGATGCCTTATAATAAAATTACTTGTATATACTATATACAAGCAATGCCACCTTTTGACAGATCTTATAACTAACAGTATCCTGTGTAACTCCAGGTCATAGTCTAATTGCATACCAAATTCATCCAAATACGCCCAGCAGTTCCAGCGTGTAGGAGAAATAAACTTACAAACATACAAATATTCGCATTTATAATAAGCCTGTGACTTCAATACTATAGAGTCCGACACTAAAGCAAATAATAATGGAACTTATAAATAAAATTGGGAAACAAAAAAGAATCATGAAATAATTTATAAAGACTCAAATTCTCAAAGTATCTACCTCGTTCATTATTGTGAGCAAGTATTTGCTACTGAGTATGTTGGTTAATGTCCGAAAGTGTAATCCAAGTACAAAAACAGAAAAAAGCTAATTTAGATCAAATTAAGGATATGCCATAATGTTAGCTGTTTGGAAACAAAAAAATTATTCCTTTACACCTTTTTTTTTTATTTTTTTTTATTTGGGTCTACAAACACTGTTCACAATAAGGCGTATATCTAAACAAATAATATAATTAAATAAATAATTATGACACCACCATCGTTGACCACAGGTCACTAACTGGTTTTGAGAAGTGGTAATGTATTTAGTATTCTGTACAAGTAAAAAAGAAACATTAAACGTATAAAAGAAAATAACACATAAAAATATTACATCAACGTAAATTGTTAGTGAGAACTGCATATTATATTAATTATTTGTTTATTTTTTCTTCTTTCTTTCAAGATATAAAACTAATTTAACAAATTATGGTTATCAGGTCACTGTATAGTTTTTTCGGGTTATCGAAATTCAGGGTAAAACAAACTTATGTAGAGCAGATTGCACAACCTCAATAATAGGAAAAAATAAATATAATTTTTTTTTGAACGTGACCTGTATTTATTTATGGATATCCATTAGAATAATGCTTAAACAACAAGATTTAAATTTTATTATATGTAACTACGAGCTGACTCGAAAGACTTTTAAGCTAAGTCATGCCTTTTTCAATTTTGTGATTTTAGATTTTATACAAAATTCTGTGGAAACTTAACTTTTTCCCGAATTTTTCTAATTTCCGACCAACCTTTTTCCATTTCCCTCCATAAAAATCTAATTTAAACTATTAAGAAAATTTTAAAAAGGATTTAGCTAAATCAGTCCAACCGTTATCTAGCGATGCGTTTCCCAACGAACAGAATTTAATTTTTATTTCTACAGATATATATATATATATATATATATATATATATATATATATTAGGTAAACATTACCGTATGGTTTAAAACATAGTAGATAGGCAAATTACATATTATTTTCTATATAAAGTATTCGTAATTGGGTAAGCTCAAGAACGAACGTGATGGCGATGCACTGTGGACGGCCTCTGCCTTATCTATGAAACATAGGAACATAAGTCAAGTGAGTCAATTGGAAAATTGAAACCTTTCAAAGTGCACAAACTTGTATCGAATCAATTATTGCTTGATTATAAAAGTGGCTGGCACTTTCATAATCAAGCAATAATAAATAATCAAAACAAAAAAAACGTACAGCAAATAAAAACAAATAGCTATATACTGTAGTGTTCGAGTTAAAAAGTCATGTTAACAACTTCACCGCTAATATCCTTCAGGAATGCAAGGAAGCGAGAATGACAAATTGTACCTTTGAATGAACAAACGCGGTATACATTGAAAGATTTTAAAACAGTTCCATCGTAACCCTTATATCCTGAGATATAAGATTTACACCAGTTCGTTGTGCGGTGGCAAAAAAATAACGAGAAGATCGCAATAAGCTGAGAACATGTCGCTCGGATATGATAAATGATGCAATGAAGATAAATTTTAAATTGTACAAGCTATCCCACCCAACTTTTTCTGTTCGTTTTAATTGATGTATTAATTGTATTCAATTCAATTTTCTAGTTTAATGGCTCCATAGAATGGAGAAGACACGAGGGAATTGTAATAATTAGCCAAATCTTTTGCCACTTTTGATATAAATGCAAAAGTGTGTTTGATTTAGTTCTTAGAAACAATGTGCAAGCTGAAGTCGTAAGAAACTTCATAACGCGCTTGGCATATCATTTAATTGGACGGGTATAGTTACGGTTTGAGCAAGCAAAGGCGAGATTATAACAATAATAATGTTTTTTCAAGCTCTTTGCTAACTTCATATACACAAGATTGCAAAAAACTAGAATATTCATACTATTTTTTGGAAGAAACTAAAAACAAAAAATAAATATGCAAAAATCTTACAATAAAATATAAAAATAATATAATAAATATAAAATATATAAATAAATAAAAAATAAAGCGTTCCAACTAAAAATTAAAAACAATTCTTGTCATATAAAATTTCTGAAAACTTAATTTAAATAAAGCCTTAAAATATAAGTGTATAGATAACATGAAATATTCCAACGGAGCGAAACAACGATACATTTTGCTCACCCACGGATAGTGGCGCGCAAAAACTCCGGAGCAACGAACGCCACCCGCCCTTGAACTTGCAGGACACGTGCCGTGAACGGACACTCAGCAAGCACATACTAAGCTACATGGACATAAATATATTAGACGTCGCGGCAGGTGTTACAATTATAGCTAGGCAACTACCATGTCGGGACACTATTCGTAAACTAAACTCTATCTACGTACATGTATATATAACAATAGGCTCATCAACTATAAAAACTTCTTAACAATTTTAAATACGAACTAGCATTGCCCGCGGCTTCGCCCGCGTTCAGATGATCAAAAACCAAATTCTTAGGTTTTACATATTAGTATACTTTTACATTGCAGTTTTTGTATTTTTCGGTTCTCCGGTGGTTTTTCTGTGATGCGGTAAAAGACAGACAGACAAAAATTCTAAAAACTATAGATTCGGCCTCTGTATCGATAATAATGTTTATTTCAATAAGATTTTCCAGAAAATATTTAATGTACAGATTCGGCTTAGTTACAATTTTATTATATGTATAGATTTAATTACCGTTAGGTATAGTCATAGCTTTGAGTGGCATTCCGTACAAAGATGGAGCTCGCAACTTCTATTATCGAAATGTTTGCAATGACTTTATAAAGTGTTCATCCAACATTGAAAATGAACTAAAATAATGTAGATTGAATGACAATTTGTCTTTTTGTATAGCTACCTTCAAAGTATACATTTGCCATTTGCAAGGATCAAACCTACGACCACTTCGCGGTATAATACATATTAGTATATATAAACCCAATAATACGTTCATTTGCCAACTTATATATACAATATAAAATAGCCAACAATTTTTACCATAACAATGTGAAGTCAACCGTCGTAACAATCTGGTGTGGTCTGTACAAATTTATGTTAAATGAAATGTAATAGACACCAGAGCCAACCTCAATAATATTAGTTACGGTAGGGCATGAGAAAGAATGTCTAGTAAGCTAGGGAGTCAGATTTGCGGTTTCTTTGCTGGAGAGGACCAATACTAAATGTTTAGTCATCTGATATCTAGACCAAAGCGGGTATCGAACCCGGAACCACCGTCCGTCGGTAAATATTCAGAAAGTAAACAGTGCATTTTTTATTCGGAATCTCTTGTCGCGACGAATTATCAAAAATGAGAGAACGTGAGGCTATGCGCTTTGCCTTTTCACTTTACATTTTTTTCATATAGAATTCGTATCTAAGATTTGTTTTATTGCGCTTAAAAAGCTTAATTTTATTTATTTATTATTACTATTATTATGAAATTGGCAAGTTTTTATTGGTGTGTCCTTCGACCTGACGACAGCGGAGAAATAGTGGTATTTCATGAGCCTAAGATTAGACAGTTTTCGTTATATATATTTTCGTTATATATTAAGTTTTCGTTTCTGTGCCATATTAATCTGTTAAAAAAAACTTGAAAATAATTTTTATTATATAAATTTCATTAATTAAAAGTACAATGAGATATTGTACGTACATATTATAAATGTACATACTTATATATAAAAAAAAAACATTATTAACAAATTCTATCATTCACAAATAATCTAGAACTATTGTTAGTGTTAATAAAATGCACATAATTTATACTAAAATAAATTAGAAAATGTTTAAGCTACACTCGCTGTAATCGATTATTACTTAATGATAACGTTGTTTTCACGATAACTAGTACTTAGCAGTTTCCATTTCATATACGTAACAATTTTACAAGAGTATTTTATATCAAAATTTGGTTTATTTCATATTAATTAATTAATTATTACCTACAATATATATATATATATATATATATACATATATATATATATATACATATATATATAAACTAGCAGAACCCGCGGCTTCGCTCGCGCTAATACTATACTAATACATAGGTTTCAGACAAACTTTCATCCCCTATTTTACCCCCTTAAGGGATGAATTTCGACAAATGCTAAAACACTTATTTATTTAATTGTATTGAAGAGCTTTAATACAAAGTTTCAAGTAATTCAGATCACAAATATTTTTTTGGGTTATATATTAACGTATTTTCCCGTGGGAATAAGATAATCTTCCGCGGTAAAAAGTAGCCTATGTTACTCTCCAGCCCTCCAACTATCTCCACACAAAGAAATACTCCAATCCGTCACTCCGTTTCGACGTAAAAGAAGGACAAACAAACAAAAAAACTAACAAACAAACAAACAAACAAACAAACAAACAAACAAACACACTTTCACATTTATAATATTAGTATGGAATAAATTTTAGATGAAATTAGATAAGCTATTCAAGTAAGATCTAGAAATAAAGATATAATTTTTTTAATAACAACAAAACACAAATAATACCTTTTTAAAAGTAACAGAAGGATTCCCTTTTCTCCAAGGGGGGATGGGGCCATAGTCCACCATTCTAGCGAAGTACAAGTTGGCGGACTACACATCACTTTCGAAAACTTGATAGATTCTCTCAGACATGCACGTTTTGCACCGTAAGACAAGTAGTAATCATATTGGCAATAATTCGCACATGAAAATATCATAGGTGCGAGACGCGGGATTAGAACCCGCTTCACTCGGTTTGCCAAGCACGCGTTACCATTGGGCTGTTACTGGTGCACTTAGTAATAAATATATGACTTTTTTTTTAATAATACCAATTAAAAACAGAAACCAAACAATTGCTGCATGTATTTTGATCCACCAAATAGAAGCTTTAATATAGTTTTTAAAGTAATGTAAAAAAAAAACATTTTATAAACACGGATGAAATCATAGTAAACAACTAGTTCTATAGAAATGAAGATATCCAGACACAAAAATTATTTTTATGACACGACCAACCTTGACCCGTCGAGTACAATTTGGCAAAAGATTATGTGAAAGACGTCTGAAGCCCTATCTATGCATACTAGACATCATATTAAAAAGGTACATTGACCTCTTGGGAGTACTAGATATTCTTTAATAAATGAAAAAAAATCCTACAAAAATAGTAACATCTATTAATTATAAAATATTGAGTTATTTAACTAAAGTTATAGGTGCATACATACATATATGAAGAATTATTTCATAAGTCTGTCTCTAATTAAAAAAACTTACCTGTCACTTTAATTAAATATATCTACGTTTTAACGTTCAGTATAGACTTCTCAGAGATGATATATTTTCTCGCAGTAAAAAGTATCCTATACGTTTACCAGCTGCCATCATAACAAATTTCATCTAAATCTGTTCAGTGGTATTCTCGTCATGCGTTCCTACTTCCTAGATAAACAGATAGACAGACAGACAGTCTAAAAACGATAGATTCGGCCTCGATATCGATAATAATCACTATTTCAATAAGATTTTCCAAAAAATATTGAATGTACAGATTCGTCTCAGAATTTTATTATATGTATATAAAATTATAATCATCATCTAATAAAGATATCAGTGTGGTCAATTGGTCAATTTGTATATTAGAGAGACAGAAATCAAAGTGTACGTGTGTCTATCAAAGTGCAAGTGTAAATGTGAAAATTGAAAATATTGAACCACGTAATAATATGTTGACCGACCCATAGGTTGACTAGAAGAGATCTTTGTATCTAACAGAGATCTCTTCTAGTCCACTTTTGGCCTCAATTTCTCCTAATCTACTGAATTATTTACGGCAACAAAAAATGATGATGATGATACATATACCATACATATATGTTTTATTAAACAAATATTATATTACAAATCAAATCAGAGACATAATCAAATATGATATAGTAAACTTAAATAACATTCTGGCAATGATTCAGAGACGACGTGTTTCAAAAGATTATATTTGGACACTTTAAAAATACACATGGTTTGATATTTTTAGACAGTAATGACGATTTGCCAGCATTTCCTGTAATGCAGCCAACAGTTAAAGAAAACTGTGCTCAGGTCAATGACTGTCATACGTCAAGTAATAAGAATTTCATTTCTATAACGTACAAACTACTTACTTTTACAATTATATATGAATGTACATCATATACAACTCTATGTTATTATTTACTAATGCGGCATACGAAACGTATATAGTTAAACAAAACCGGAAAGTCGTATGCTCAATACAAATATGTAATTGCTTTAAACGCAAATCTAACCTGCATACTCACAATCTATAGATATAATAAAATTGTAACTAAGCCGAATCTGTACATTAAATTTTTGTGGAAAATCTTATTGAAATAAATATTATTATCGATACAGAGACCGAATCTATAGTTTTTAGAATTTTTGTCAGTCTGTCTGTTACCACATCACAGAACAACCACGGGAGGGATTTTGATGAAATTTGGTAATGTAATAGCTGGTTATCCGGGTCAACTTATAGGATACTTTTTATCGCGGGAAAATGTACCTATCATTTCTGAAAGATACAAAAACTGCAATGTAAGAGTATACTAATATCATAATATGTAAAACCTAAGAATTTAGTTTTTGGTTATCTGAACGCGGGCGGAGCAGGCGCAGGCAATGCTAGTACACTATAAAATAACAAAAGCATTTCACACTGTACGTATCAAAGCTATTCAAAGTGAACACTATGTATTTATGTATTTATAGAAAGGTATATATGGGTAAATAAAACATGTGGAGACTCTCCTACTTTCTATCATTCTTTAACAAGTTATAGTAGTTCTTATAAATTGCCAGGTCGAGAGATAGATATTAAATCTAAAAATTGATTCAGCTAACTCGGGCAAAATAATGATTATCAAGCGCACACGAATCTTTTGCATAATTGCAAAAAATAACCAAACTAGATAAATCCTATTAATCAGCACTTCCATATAATCAAAAAATAATTATTTTCCTTATTCATTTTGCATTTAAAAGTACTACTTCATGAACTCTAAAGATATAGACATTATGCAAATGACACAGTATACAAGCAGCGGCCCCGTAGCTCACAGTCAATCATCCTTGAACTCTGAGGCATTAAAATTAAATTCATTTTCTGTTACTTCGTGTATATTTAATGAACTCGACATTATTGTTACACGTACGAGTAGTGATACCCTTCAAAAACGTCTATTTGTAGTCTGGTTTTATGACAAAGAAAGCTAAATCTGAGACACTGTCCAAACCGCAAATGGGTCGAAAGCTGTTCAAGAGCTAACCTGAGTAATATAAGGACTTCTTAAATAAATACGTTCACTGCCAAGGCTGTGGTGAAAACAAAATGATCAAGTTGTTTATTATTCTTTTACTTGCCGTCTGAGACTTACGTGTCGAGTTTCGCATTCTACCACATAGGTAGCAATATATACATATTTATGGAAGAAACGCTTTTTTTTGTACGTAGTAGGGGTTATGGATGCTGTATAATTAATTCACCATTCACAAGATCATCCTGTAATAATTTCACCTACTCTGTAAAACGGTGATGGCTTGGATAGAAGCCAAGATCTTTGATGCATATAAAATAGCACAATCCTTTCGACTTTGCTATGTCATGTTTTTTAAGATTTATCGAGCTGTCTCTGTAAGAAATACGTTGCATTTGGTAAATGATGAAGCGATATCTCTATTTAAGAATATGGTAGTATTTTTGTGCATCTTGCTCATATATCAGAATTAAATACTAAGAAGAAACGCATTTTACATTTCAAATTATATTTCTCATATTTAAAAAAAGTAACATATACAATGCGAAGGAGTATCCAGAAAACAAAATGGCAAAATAAAACTGTCATTAGTGTCCGACCGAAGCTTCGGCTTCGGCTTCGGCTTCGGCTTCGGCCACCTTCGGCCAAAAAATCCACCTTCGGCGAAACATTCGGCTTCGGCCCAAAACCCGGCCGAAGCCGAAGGTTTCGCCGAAGGTCCGAGCTACCGTCGAGATTGAACAAACTGTTACGAAAGTCATGAGGCGGCGGGGAGTCACTGTCAAAATATCACATTGCAGGCATCAAAACAAGTTCGTACGTGTATTTAAACGAGTGTTTTTGAGAGAGAAGGTTAAGTACAAATATGCTTAGTAAAATAGAATATTATATTATTCTTATAACTTGTTGTTTGCAAAACAGTCATTACCTCATTAGTTCTATTGTTATTGTTACATTTATTTTGAAATTTCTAATATTTTCTAAACTGTGCATTTAATTGACCAACATTTAATTATTTACTAAGAAGTTAGTGTTTGTTTATTTAATTTATTAGTCTAGTTTTGGTCTAGTCGAGTAAAACAAAGACTGATTAGTCTAATTGTAATTTGTGAATTACATAATAAAGAAATGATTATTTTTTACCAGTAGGTAAATCACAAAATCACAAACTTTTATTTATCTCTAAACCAACCATCTCTATGATATATCATCAACTTCTATATGAGGCAGTCAATATAAACCTTCAATATTGAGGTTATTTGAGGTATTGATACAAAATTAATTACTGAGTGCTGAGAGAATATAAACCTTCGGCTTCGGCTTCGGCTTCGGCCGAAGGTTGTGGCGATAGCCGATTAATCGGCTACGGCTTCGGCTTCGGCCAAAAATAGACCTTCGGTCGGACACTAACTGTCATACATCCTACTAATATTATAAACGCGAAAGTTTGTAAGAATGTATGTATGGATGTATGTTTGTTAATCTTATGTACGTTTGTTCTCGGCTGAACGGATCTGGATGAAATTTGGCACAGAGATAGATTATAGTCTGGAATACCACATAGACTACTTTTTATCCCGGAAAAATATACGGTTCCCGAGGGAAAGATTTGTTTTTGGTTTTCTAGAGGCGAACCCGAGGGAAGCGAGGGTGATCCGCTAGTTACTGCATAAGGAATAGTAAAAAGATTTAATGGATACATAGTATGTTCAACTATCAGAAACAGCCAAATGCGTAGTAAAAGCAATATTTATTTAGTTCTATTTGAAACCGCCCCAAAAACATACAAAGTGCCATTTGGAGTACAATACTTTTTGTATATACATAAATACGTAAATTGTATTTTTTATCTATGTATTTATACAAAATACGTCATTGTTCTAGCAGCTAATACACATATACGACAGCAAAATGTAAATAGGGTTTTTTCTATCAACAAATTCTCAATAGCAGTTCAAAAATAGGAAACTTGGTGGTTTTTCGTCTTCGTTCATAGGGGAGCAGTGACGCCGTTCTTGCATCTGGGCTGAGTGATCGCGGGTCGAATCGGAATATGTTAGTAAAAGAAGTAGACTGCATTTTCATGCACATAAAATGGCCATAGCCAAATCGATAATTGTGACTGACAATCAGTTAGGAGAATATTATTATACACTAGCGATTCACCCTCACTTCGGTTGAGTTCGTCCCTAAGTGATTCTTTACACTGACATAACTTTTTTATTTATGAACCGATTAAAATAAAACAAATACTAAATGTTAAGTGAAGCTTACTATAATATATTAGTGAAAATCGCACTCAAATCGCCGTTTCTGAGATTAGGGCACACAAACGCACAGACAGATAAAAATTCTAAAAATCATTGTTTTGGGTTCTATTGCGTTTATAAAGATCCCCAATAATAATTTTTCTCAAATATCTTCCATATACAGACAGCGATCAGATACTCTTTTATTATATTATATGTACATAGATATACGTTTTCTACGTAGGTACTCGTATTCTGTTACGTCCAACTTCCGATTTTATCAACTGCCTACATTTGTATTGATCAAACATATGTGAACAACGAATTGTGATTTTGAAAATCGTCACTCCATCATTGACTGTCATTGTCTGTGAAGTGCGAAAAAGGTTATACAATATACATATTTTATTCTCACTTTTACAAATACCAGTAACCAATAAGAAACCTAAAAGAAAAAACGCTCCAAATGCCAATGTTCTTAAACATAGGCTTAGAATACTTAAGTAGTATCTAATGGTAATCAATATATTTACCAAAAGAATTATACAATAGTAAATTCACTAATAATTCTAAACTGGACCTTGTGCGTATAGTCTAAGAGTGTACTGTGAAATGATTTAAAAATCAGATAAAACGTTTGAGAGTAAATATTTTTGAAATTCGGCGCTCGGTCAATGGCGCGACCTTCGAAACGGACGTTTTGCCCTTGACCGTTAAAGTGTCAACCCACGTACATACGCCATAAGCTATGGTGTTAAGTACGCACATTGCATATCTATCGACAATCATTTACTTCAAATACCACAAAGTATTATAACCTTTGGGATTAAGATTTACGAGTTATATTAGCATGTGAGACGTAATTGAACTATAAATCTTTGTTTATTTAATTCGTTAGTGAGGATATGGACTTCCCTATGGAGGATGTACGAAATGTTTTTGTGTGATTGAATAGGATGTTTTGATTCCCGTTAGGTGATATTCTTATAATTTCTAATAAGATATTAATTATAAGCATCTTACACAATAATAAACAACCTAATGTAATATAATCAATAAATAAATATATATATATATATATATATATATATATATATATATATATATATATATATATATATATATATATATATATATATATATATATATATATATATATTATGTATATACTTTTTACTTTTGATTTGCCTCTCCATCAACAAAGGCCTTATCTTACCAGTAAGTAGTATAGGAGTATTACGCCTATCACACAAGGTTAAATCGTTGAGTTGGTTTTGCTATTCCAGAAAAAATCTCCAGTGCTGCATAGCCAAGATTTGTTGATTTGTCTTACGACCGATACGTCTTTTTCTCGCTACTTTGTCACATTTAGAAGTTACTGGAGCCGGTGTCCATCGTATTTAAATAAATATATGTATATATATATATATATATAAGAGGAGCAATTTTCTTCTTCTTGACAGTGTTTATAAAATTCAAAATGATATCCTTTGACTGATTTAGGGCTTAAAATTTGTGCTTAGTTTTTTAAAAGCATATTATGAGCTGTATACGATTTTATAAGAAAAGTTTAATCTAAATTCATCTAGTTGTTTCCAAATGATGGGTAGACACAGTCACAGATTAAAAAAATCTTGTTTTTGCTTTTGTTCCATAGAATAACACATCGAATTCCAATTTATATAAAAAAAATGTTAAACATATCAAATTGCAAAATATTATAGTGTTTTAGAACCGCTCAACAGAAAACGGCGCTCTACATTTCATTAAATTTGATACACTGACAATCCAAAGACCTTTCCGTCTTTCAGCAACGTAACTTGACTTTAACCCAATATTTTTTACTGACGAGAAGGTCAATGTACAGTTAGTAGAAAGAAAAAAGTAGAACAGTCCATATTAAATTACTTGCCGAAATAATTTAATTATATATAATTTAAAAAGCTATAGTTAATTAATTAATCTATACATATAATATAATTGTGACTAAGCCGAATCTGTACATTAAATATTTTTTGGAAAATCTTACTGAAATAAACATTATTATCGATACAGAGGCCGAATCTATAGTTTTTAGAATTTTTGTCTGACTGTTTGTCTGTTACCGTATCACAGAAAAACCACTTGAGGGGTTTTTGCTGGTTATCCGGGTCAACATATAGGATACTTTTTACCGCGGGAAAATGTCTTATTTCTGAGAAAAAATACAAAAACTACAACGTAAGAGTATACTAATATGTAAAACCTAAGAATTTGGTTTTTGGTCATCTGAACGCGGGTGGAGCCGCAGGCAATGCTAGTATAAAAAATAAAAACTGACTTCAAACAAAAGCCCTAAAAAGTGAAAAATAACTGATTGGAAGTTTTCATTTACTATACATACCTAATCAAATATTTTCGAAATCGGTGTGCTTTGCTTTGTATGGGCTGGCACCGATTTCGAAAATATTTGATTAGGTATGTATAGTAAATGAAAACTACCAATCACTTATTTTTTACTTTTTAGTGCTTTTGTTTGAAGTCGGTTTTTTTTTTGTTAAAAAGTTTTTATTTTTCCCTTTTTAGTGTAGACAGACTGGAAATATACACTTTTAAACAACACAAAAGTTGTCCAAATCGGTTCATAAATGACGGAGTTCTGAGGTAACAAACATAAAAAAAAAACAGTCAAATTGAGAACCTCCTCCTTTTTGAAGTCGGTTGAAAATAAATATAAAACATACGTGACATATCCATATAAAGGAAACGAAATAAAAGCACGATCAAAGTTTTACAAACGTAGACCTCAAAAAATACAATAAAATATACCTACGTATAATTATGTATTATATTATATAAAAAATAGATTAGTTATAGACGAGACGCGTGTTGTTCCAGAATACAAATAAACAAAGTCAACATCCACAAACCAACACTAAATCAAATCTGAACTTCACACGAAAAAACCTGTCCGCCTCAGATCGTACTTTAAATTATAAAGACATCATAACAAATGGAAAATAATAAAACTCAACTTCCGCTCATACTTAGGTACATACATTACATACACATATACTTGTAGTTGTTATAGCATCGCTGACGGCTGCATCATGAAAACATTATCCCTACTTAACAGAGCTGTCAAAAATTACATTAAGATTACAAAAACGAAAAAAAATCCATGGTAACCTTCTCGTTACACCTTAACGTCTGCCCGATTGTCAATCTACTATCGTAAATGGTGGGAAAAAAATCGCCTTTGGACTCGAACAGCGAGCGGTCAAATACCTTGTCGGAATGCGCTTGCGTTTCATTTGGTCAATTTTTAATCAAGTGACTTTTAACTGAGCGACTTTTAATCGGTCGACTTGTACAGACAGCCGCATATTGAACATTCGCAATCTGTACATTGTGATTGTGTTTCGGGTGGTCCTTTGAGCTTGTTCATTTGATTTAATTAAGGACCTCAATTGGCGATTATTCAAAAATACTGGGAAAAGTCTGAGCAATCCTGATAATAATTAATTTAGTTATTATAAATAAAATACATAGTAAAATCTTACAAGAATATTCAGCACAAAAGACTCTTAACTTACCGAAAATAAACTAAATTACTGAAATACACTTTTAAATTTATAAATATACTGAAAGAGAGTGTCCGAGTCAAAACAGTATCAATCGTTAAACTAGTTGTCGCGTGCCAAGCGATAGTAATAGTAATAAAATACCAATCCGTTCTAAGCGTAAGCTCGTCTCTAAAAACACTCGTACATCTTCACAAAAACGCGTCTGCGCTCTAATGAAAAGCTAGAAGGGCATGTATTAATTAGCCCGCGCTCATCGGCGCGTGCGCAAGACGGTATCTAGTTAGAATAGACTGGACACGGTTCGGAAACCGCCGCGGCAAAAACATACAAAGACCTTTAATATGTAAACAGCTTTTTTTAATTTATTATTTAATATATCTAAAATATTTCTTTCTATATAGAGTAGATAACAATTTTAAAAACACACACTAATTGATACTATATTACGTAGGATACTTAGGTTATTAGTAATTAGTAACAGATGTTATTCTAGTTAAGCAGTAATATTTAATATTGAAATAAAATATTATATAAATAAATTAAAAAAAAATGTAATTAAAAAAGTAACGGCTGTTAAATCTATACTAATATTACAAATATAAAAGTGAGTTTGTTTGTTTGTTTATTTGTCCTTCTTTCAAGTTGAATCGGAGTGACGGATTGGCGTGATTTTTTGTGTGGAGATAGTTGGAGGGCTGGAGAGTGAGATTGACATAGGTTACTTTTTCCCGCGGGAGATTATCTCATTCCCACGGGAAAACACGTTATAATACAACCCGAAAAATTATTTATGATCAGAATTACTTGAAACTTGATATTAATGTTTTTCAATACAATTGAATAAATAAATACGTGTTTTAGCATTTTTCGAAATTTGTTCCATATAGGGGTAAAATAGGGGGTGAAACTTTGTATGAAACCTACCTTTTTAGAGCTTTTTTTGTAGTTTTAGCGCGAGCGAAGCCACGGGTTCTGCTGTATAAATATAAATGTAAACATTAATCTATGAAATAATTTATATTTGTTCACCATTTTTTATTGTCTACACTCCATAAAAGGTGCTTATTCATTTATTAATAATAATATATTATTATAATAAAATAATAATTATTTTTTAGTTTAACAAAACTGAAAATATTTTCTTTATTTTATACAATTGCATTGCATTCGAATAGATAGCAAATGTTAAAGCTCATTGCACATGTACAATAACATTACTTTCTAAAGAGCATAACAATTATTCATAACAATTTGCATATTTGTAGTAAAAAATGTTTACCCACACTGGCGCCAATGGCGTCTCGTCCCGGTATGGAGTTGCCCTAACGGAATCATTTTAGCGAAGAAATACAGTATGTATGAACCTATAAAGAAAGCCGGTGGCTTTACTTAGACGTTTATTGCCCTCA
The DNA here is from genome assembly GCA_951806755.1 of Brenthis hecate. NCBI lineage: Eukaryota > Metazoa > Arthropoda > Insecta > Lepidoptera > Nymphalidae > Brenthis > Brenthis hecate. The sequence continues at coordinate 22,602,716 of OX638250.1, forward strand.
TCGTTTACCCACAATCTTATTCACATTTAAAATCATGACACTTAAGAATTACGTTTCATTTCTGACAAATTAACAGTTAAATACAGCGTTCGGATGACTTATTATTAAAAACAAAACGCCTACTCTATTTTTTATATAAAATATATCTACTGTAAAACTCGTTAGACTTATTTATATAAACAAAAAGATAACATACAGACGGAAACTCCTAACAACTTTTATTACAAGATACATGTATGATGCATTTGTAGCACGTGCGGGGAGTCGAACCGTGAAGTCCTGGATTGTTTCCCGGGTCGACAGCCTTATTATAATTGTTATTTTTATTTGTTTTTTGATTTGATAATCTCGATTGCACTTTGTATTATTTAGATATTATCAGGATGATGACATCAAGACTAATGTAGTAGCAGTTTACATGTAAACATGTAACTGTATAAATATATAGTATACTAGCATTGCCCGCGGCTCCGCCCGCGTTCAGATGACCAAAAACCAAATACTTAGGTTTTACATATTAGTATAACTCTTATACTGCAGTTTTGGTATTTTTGGTCAGAAATGAGACTTTTCCCGCGGTAAAAAGTATTCTATATGTTGACCCGGATATCCAGCTATCTTATCCGTGATGCGGTAACAGACAGACAGACAGACAGACAGACAGACAAAAATCTAAAAACTATAGATTCGGCCTCTGTATCGATAATAATGTCTATTACAATAAGATTTTCCAAAAAATATTTAATGTACAGTTACATAGTAGTTGTAGTTAATTCGGCTTAGTTACAATTTTATTATATATATATATATTATATATATATATATATATATATATATATATATATATATATATACACTCATATAAGTAGTCGTAGTATATATCTTTTTCATATGCATTGTATGTTTATTGTTTTGTGTTTAAAAGTAAAATGGAAAATAGGAAATTGATTTAGCATGCGTTTTTAAAGTAAAATGAATAAATGATCAATGATCCATCCAAAAAATTATAAAAATAGATATGTATAGAATCTAAGATCATTTGTTTTCGGGTTTGAGTCTTGGTAAAGCCATAAACCCCCTGGCTTAGAAACACGTACTGCTCCATAGCATTTTACTTCCTGATCCCTGATGAGTGGAAAAGGAAAAGAGAGGAGGTAAATGCACCTGTATATGAGCACACACCAGACCAATAGAGTAACATCTCCCTATAAGGGGAGATTAGCCACTAAATTCAAATATGATTGGGCAAACTACCTATTGATTAAAAAAGCTTTCGCTCCTTTACTATTTTAGTATCTACAACTTTCGATACTTATAAAACAGCTTTCCCAATAATTGAACTTTCTAGACTAATCTATACTAATATTATAAAGAGCTAAAATTTGTGAGTTTGTGACGTTGTAGGGGATAGTCTCTGGATCTGCTGAACCGATTTAGATGAAATTTGGTAAGAAGATTTATGCCGGATCTTTTTATCCCGGAAATCGCCCCTTAAGAAGGTGAAAATGGAGATGAAAGTTGTATGGGGAACCTTTAATTTGTCCATAATTCTTAATCATCGTCGTATATTTTTAAACATATATCAAAGTAAAGGTTAATTTAATAAATGACATTGGTACTTTCAAACTAAATTATAGCATTAATTGCATTGGGTAAATTCCGTGCGACTGACTGCGGTGTAATGCAACTGATACCAGTTCTGCATAGGAGACAGGGCACGTGTGTGACATACATTTCACGAACACTCCTTTTACATACCGACAGCGTTGCATATCTTATATTACAAGGTTATTGTACAGTGACGCAAATGAGCCCTTTTCCACAATTGATTTAAGTGCTCACATAATCGCACACTGACATATTAATATGATTTTTTTTATTTTATATATAAGTATCTACTAAACTGTTTTACATTAATCAATTTGAAATCTCTCCTTTCTAAAATTTTCCATTTCTTTATGATACAAGTTACCGTTATTGGCATTAAAAATACTTAAGCACAAATAAATTATGAAACGGGGTTATTATCCTTGTTAACGTCCCTTATTTCTTTTGGTCTCATACAAGCTAAAAGCTAAAATTATTATATGGCAACATTACAAATAAAAATTCTGTACTTAAAACACAACAACAAATAAGATATTATATACAAAAAATCTCAAAGGAACGCCTTACTAGTGATATGATTAAAGATGTATTACAATGTCATTCAACTTCCCAAATTGAAGTTGACAATAACTTGTATCGTATATAACCAATTGTCTTAGCGTTACGCAAGAGGAAGTCAGTGATAGTTGTCCGGAATTAGACCGTGATACCAGATTTAGAACTATGGTCGGGACAAAAAGAATGGGCGGTAGGACAAATCGAGGCGATACAGACGCGTTGAATAATTAATATTCCTGTCTCTTTTGTATTTAAAGGGATAACGTCGTTCAACTTGTTTTACTTTCTTCGAACAAAATACTTAAATAACTCTGTATTGCTTAATGCATTTTGTTTTAGTTAATTTTTAATGTTTGTCATAATTGACGTTTTAGTTCAATTTTGATGATAATCTATATCTTTAAATATCTCGTAATTGCGACGTTTAAGAGTACGTGGAACTTATTGTTTATTTTATTTGTATAATTGTACTCTATTCGTACATAATACTTTCATTTTACCAATTTACTTAGAAATTAAGTATGTATATACGTAGGTCTTTAAATTCATTTAAACGTATGTTAGAAGCAACAACCGTTTGTAGGGATACCATTTAAATAATTATTAAACTAGTGAAAAATAAAAACAAATCTATCCCACGGGAACCGTACCTTTTTCCGCGATAAAAAGTAACCCATGTGCTATGTGATTGAGTAACAAACATCCACCCATCGAAACTTTCGCATTTTTATAGTAGCAAGATATTATGTGATCAAAACTGTTTATAATAATGACTGATAATACATTTCATTTATGTAATGAACAATTACCGCTTGTAGTATTATCTAAAATATTAATATATATTTAGCATTGACTGTAATTTGTCATCCTTTAACAATAAGTTAAATTTTACAATACTATGAATCGTCATACGTCCCTTTACCTACTATTCATCTGTTAGCTTAGATTTTCCGAGAAATGAAATGTTACATAAATAATTCATTACACACAGAGCAGGTAAAGGAAAACATAGTATCAGAAAGTACTAGTGCTTGCTGCTAAAAAATCCCGCACTTGTGTAAATATGAAAAACGAATGAATAATGATTTGGTAACCTACATAAAGTGCCGTAATGGCGGCAATGTGTACCTAACAACATTAAATGTCGCGAATTTTATGAGCACAAATAAAATAAGTATCACTTTTTTTATTTTATAAAAATATATAATGTGAATGTATGGATTTTTATACGAAACTAGCGACTCACCCTCGCTCCGTTCGGCTTTATCCCTAGTTACCTTTTAACGTTTAGTATAGATTTCTCAGAGATGAGATGTTTTCCCTCTGTAAAAAGTACTGTATATGTTGACCCGGATAACCAGCTTTCATCACACCAAATGTCATCAAAATCTATCTAGTGGTTTTCTTATGATGCGTTCCCAGACAGACAGACAAAAATTCTAAAAACTATAGATTTATAATAATTATGACTATTTCAATAAGATTTTCCAAAAAATATTTAATGTACAGATTCTAGTCGTAGTAGATAGTTTTATTTAATAATGTACAGATTCTACTCATAATTTTATTATAGGTATGTATTAAAGAAGATAAAAGTAACTCGTGCAGTGTAAACGGGACAGGTTGTAGTTTACAAAGCAACGGAGCAGTGAAGTCAAACAGGCAGATATTTCTAGCGACACCCAACACTGTAATACACACCGCGCGACACTTTACTAATATGGTGAAGAAATCTTACATCAACAGTCAGGCCAGGCACTAAGACCGTTCAGTCGAAATCCGAGAAATTAGGGATTTTGTGACTATTTCGTCTACATATTTTTAGAAGAGATTTGGAAGAGATAGATCAGTAGCTACAAAAATAATAAATAAATAAATATGTTGGGACATTAACACTCAGCACCATCTAGTTCCATGGTAAGCTACGAGGCATGTATTATAGATACCAGATAGTTGATACTTGATATAATAAATATAAACACCCATGACTGTAGTACAAACATTCGTGCTCATCACAACACAAATGAATGCTCCCAGCGGGACTCGAACCCGCGACCGCTGGCACAGCAAGTGGGGTCACTACAAACTGAGCCAAACGTGTCGTCAATAAACGATACTCCCTAAAATGACTAGACATGCTTTAAATATATTTGAAGAAAAGCTTAAAATACAAATAACTTAAATCTTCACCTCATATTTAACAAAATACGATGTTATTTTATACGAATAAATTTATAATTTCTCTTCAACGAAGTATGAATGATAAAACGGTGGAATCATTTTTAATGTAAAATATTATAATTTGTCCTCCCATTCGTGATTTTGGATGTAAAATCACGTCCCGCCCGAAGTGTCAAAAATTCTAGTGAATTTAAATAAAGATTTCAATATAAATGACATTCAATGTGAAGGCCGGTCGTTTACTGTCTGTTCTCGTGCGGGTCAAGGTGAGATGGGTCGCTTATTCAGCCAATTCAGGGTCGCTTCTTCTGATCTCAACTGGCTACTTGGTACTATTGAGCTAATGAAGGTGAGACGCTCTTTGATGTATCTAAAGTAATGTTCAGATTCCAACGCATTAAGATTACAGAACTTAAAGAACCTTAATTCGTTATATATAAAGGTTTTGCCGCTTAAGCATATTATAAATAAATATGTTGGGACATTAACACACAGCACCATCCAGTTCCATGGTAAGCTACGAGGCTTGTGTTATGGATACCAGATAGTTGATACACATATATAACTTTAAATAAATACATAAAATTATAAATATAAACACCCACGACTGGAGTACAAATATTAGTGCTTATCACACAAATGAATGCTTCCAGCGGGACTCAAACCCGCGACCGCTGGCACAGCAAGTACGGTCACTATAAACTGAGCAAAACGTGTCGTCCGATATTAATTGGTGCTTTGGAATTTAAAGGAAATTGTACGTACGATAAAAATAATAATTATAGAATAACAACCTGTCACTTTGCTGCTCTACAGTTGATAGAAAAATTCATGCGATAAGAAGGGATTTATTCCAAACATTAATAATAATAATAAATATTTATTTCAGGCAAAAAAAACCATAGTTACACAAAAAAAGATAAAACGAAAACACATATACAATTTTTACAATTTACAATTTTTTTATAACTAAACAAATTCTATTGAGTGATTTAGGCATTACAGTGTAAAAACGAGAGGAGAATCCGACAAAACATAGATAGATAATTATTATAAATTCAGGCCAAGACATCTTCTTACTAATTTAACAATTTCACGCACAGGCGGCAAGATGTGCACGATAAATCAAATTAAATGATGTATGGTAAAGAACGTGCGATACAGCAAAAAGTGAACATGACAAGCTCATTATCGTTAGAACAAGTTCATTAGTATTGAAATATAAGTAACATTTTTTTAAATATATTAAATAGATTATAATTTAATATAAAAATTTATAATGGTCGGTGTCAAAAATAAAAAAAAGAATTGTGAGTATTACATTTGTCGGCATTATAGTGAACTGGAAGTCTTACAAGTTTCTATTATATACAAATGACGCGCTCTCATTTCACTCAAGGACATTACCTAAGCTTATAATTAGCTTTATCTCCATATCATGGAAAAATCATCTCCTAAGTTCGTAGTAACCTTTAATCTATACATATAATAAAATTGTAACTAAGTCGAATCTGTACATTAAATATTTTTTGGAAAATCTAATTGAAATAAACATTATTATCGATACAGAGTCCGAATCTATAGTTTTAAGAATTTTTATCTGTCTGTCTGTTACCGCATTACAGAAAAACCCCTGGAGGGATTTTGATGAAATTTGGTATGATGATAGCTGGTTATCCGGGTCAATATATAGGATACTTTTTACTGCGGGAAAATATCTCATTTTTGAGAAAAAATACAAAAACTGCAATATAAGAGTATAGTAAATACTAATATGTAAAACCTAAGAATTTGGACTTTGGTCATCTGAACGCGGGCGGAGCCGCGGGCAATGCTAGTATGATATAAAAAATATTTATTTTCAAATACGATATAAATAACTCAATATTTAGTAGTGACTTATATGAATTATCTCATATATTATATATTTAAAGCGAAACAAGAGCGAGAATAGAGGTTCTTAAAGTAAGTTATGAATAAAACAAAACTATGAAACAGTTTTGAGGGCAAGCGTATTTTATCGGTGAATAACCATATTTTAAAAATCACATCAATTTACATCTCTTACGTAGTCGAGTTAACTAAAGTAGTCGAGGCCAATAAGAGCCCAATATTTGCATTTAATGTTGGTACTAATTGGGTTATTTTAAATGTTTCTTGAGATAACTAACATTCTATGACTACCACGCATCTTCACTATTTCAAACCTGACGAAATAGCATTTGATTTATGTGAGAATTACACATTTTTTTATATCTTGAATAGTTTAAACACTCCCAAATATTTATTTTATACACTGTATAAGTGACTTTAAATCGACAAATAACTTAAATAACATTTAACAAATCTCAAATAGAATTGACTATAAATCGAAAAATTTCAACTTTAACGAGAAGTTTTTAATTCCAAAAGTTGTTAAAATACACCTCCATTTCTTATTAAGTGTTCTCGTATCGGAAATCTAACGAATTCTTAACGGACAAATAAAATTAAAAAAAAAAACAACTTAAAAAGCGCCGATCCCAATACGGTTCCTTGAACCGGCCATGCAACTTTTTATTCGCACTTGGTCCATAATAATTATCCTGCATTCGCGCTTTCGGCCATTTCGAGACTCTGCATTCCGAGCCTTCACTAATGAATATGATTGACGTATACTGTTTATGTCGTGTAAAAAATATCTTATAAAGTTTATTTATAATAATTATATAATTAATTTGTTTAATTAATGTAAAATATCTAACGAATCGTCCTCTTTTATCCAATGCTTCAAATAATGTAAATATTGTTAATAATAATTATACGTATTATAAATTAATGTAAAATTAAACGTCGAAAGATCTAAAATTAATAAAATTGATATTTCAGTTATCCCAAGAGAAACATTTGACAGACCGTGATAAAAAGTCAAAGTCTATCTTATCATACCATAAGGTTAATTGTGTGAGAAATTTTATTATTATTGGTCGAAGCATTTCTACATACTACGTCTATAATAACGATATTATCTTACAATATTATAATGTTTACGACGTAACGACAATATAAATAATACTTTCTTTAATTTAGTGCAATTTACATTGACATTATCTCCGTTTTTTAAAACCAAGCAAGCAGGCTTTAGTAAACGCCGTTCGCGCCAAATTCTCACTGAGGCCTGAGCAGAACAAAAAATAGAACAAAAAGAGGGGTTTTACAGGCGCCAAAAGGCCGCCGTCATTCTTAGAACGGGACTGAATGAAAAAAGCCATAAACCTAAGTTGTTCGTTCTGCCAAACGGTTTCACGAACCGATGCACCGAAATTGGTAAGATTTTAACTATTTTGAGATAAGAGAATACCCTTTTTTCTCATAGCATTTAAGTTACGCTTATCTGGCTCCAATATGATCAATTTACATTTGCTTAGCCGATAAGGGCCCCTATCTGTTTGAGAAGACATTCCTGATCAATAGCTCTAACGATCGCTCAAAACCAGTGTGTCAAGTAACAATCGTTGTAGTTAATTTATTTAAGTCAACACTTTTAATAAATACGTCGTAATTATTATATAATTATAATATTAGGTACGCATAAACTCGTTGGTTGTATTTATGTATGAAAGAAGGTACATAAGTATGTGTGTATATATATAAATATGTTCGGACATTAACACACAGCACCATCTAGTTCCATGGTAAGCTACGAGGCTTGTGTTATGGATACCAGACAGTTGATACACTACACATATATAACTTTAAATACATACTTATTATAAATATTTATATTTGTCAAGTTATTAGTTGACATTGCCTTGTGAAAATAAAATACTTTTAGTCTACAATAGTTAGATAATTAATAACTTTTAACTCGCCATTCTTAACGTAAAATAATAAATAATAAAAGCTTTTTCATTTTAAAACTTTTATTCAATAAACTAAACACAAATAAGTATAACATTTTTTTTGATTTCATTCACTTCAAGGCTACTGAACTAAAATCTATCAATTTTAACAATGACGATAAATTTTGTATAGATTAAATTGTTTAACTCCTATAATTTGTAAGCTAAAATTTTCAACCATAGATCATATATCAACGGTCACAATAAATGACACTTCAAAAACAATTATTGGGCTAGAGACAATATGCGGACATACATTATATCTGGCTATCCTTTGTCGGCGCGGAACAATGTTCTTAGATAACAAAAATTTATTCATCAGCCCTAACAAAAACGAATCTTCTTACGAAGAAGGCGACCATTTCTCCAACTACCCTCAAACGAGAAGTGAACAAAGCGTGCTATTGTGTCCTATATTCTTTATAAACTCGCGTTCATAAGTCTGTATCTACGGGTGGTGTGGTCTGTACAAAGATTTTTAAAACTATTGTCTATTGGCCATTGTAAAACAAATATCTGAAGCGTCATTTATGGCACTTCCCTAAAGAGCAGCTGGCTTCGAAAGGTGCTATGTAAGGTGATTCTTTTTGTTTCACGTCGTAATTATTATCACCTGCCCTTTTCCTTGTTACGAATCGTTCTTCGTAGAACCTTATATCAATGTCCTTGTATCCATTAGACAACAATCTACGACAAAAAAAAATCTTCCGTGTGACATTTTTTTAAATTTTTTTAAAGATTTATCGGCCCCCAATTAAAGTACCGTTTGGCAATTTGGAAGTTGCAGGCTTACCGGTTGTTTTTTACTTTAAAGCAGGAGTGAATGCGGTGCCTAATTAGATGCCTACTTTATATTTGAACCGAAATATAACGCGAGGATGGAGAATACTTATACTTTCTGTGGTTAAATGAAATTCAATTAAAACTTAGCATCATATCGAATCACACAAATTATTTTTTACATAAAGATTTTAAAGATAAGCAGTCAATTTCCAAGTTTGTTGTAAGTTTTTTTGTCATGGGACAGGTGATGTGTAATCGTGAAGTCGACCTCCTTTCGCTTACAGACTTGCCCTACCGTAATGAGCCCTTAAATGTCTGTTAATATACCTTCCAATGGCTTTTTAATGTTAGTCTATTTTTAAAATACAATTTTTTTTGCTGGTTTTTTCCTTTTTTGTAGTATAGCTGCTGTAATGAGGTCTATTAGGATGATCGTAGATTACTTTCGCAGAGCATCTGCTGGTACTATCGGTAGGATTTGTTGGATTTTAACTAAATAATTTAATAAAATTATATCATACTTTTTCAAGATTTAACCGTTGAAATGGTGTGTGATGGAATATTAATCAAAATTTAAATAATTATAAAATAAAAAGTGGAACTAAAAATGTCTGGATAAGACAGTGCCATAATGTTATTTAAACAATTTCAAGTAGCATATTACAAATGGCAATGCTTCTTTATGATATTAATATTTATTAATTCATTTTGATTTTCGCTAAATGTTCTTCACATAACTGATTTGTATTAAGTAATAAATTTGGACGTAATTTTAAATATTTTTTGATTAGTAAAGTAAAAAAGTCATCCCACGAAAGTTACTTCAAAATCGATAACACCTATGACATTCGCATTCGCAGAAAACAAAAAAAAACATATTTTTTTAATTTATAACTTTGGATAGACAGTTTAAGTTTGTAAAGATAGGAAACAATATTTTCGGGTGCCAAACGAAAAAGCAGCCTGACTGCTAGGACAAACGTGTAGGTACCTGCTTTGATTAAATACCTGTTGTACTCATTATCTATATATATTATAAAATTGCAAGTCGAATCTGTACATTAAATATTTTTTGGAAAATTAATTGAAATAGACATTATTATCGATACAGAGTCCGAATCTATAGTTTTTAGAATTTTTGTCTGTCTGTCTGTCTGTTACCGCATCACGAGAAAACCACTGGACAGATTTTGGTATGATGATAGCTGGTTATCCGGGTCAACACATAGGATACTTTTTACCGCGGGAAAATATCTCATTTCTGAGAAAAAATCCAAAAACTGCAATGTAAGAGTATACTAATACATAAAACCTAAGAATTTGGTTTTTGGTCATCTTTCAGATGAACGCGGGCGTAGCCGCGGGCAATGCTAGTATTATCTAAAATTACACTCTCCCTTTACAATTTGTTTAGAAATCTTTTACTTACTACAATAATAATCAATTTCCAAGTCCAATTACGTCAATTTTTGACCGGAACCTATACTTAGTGTCTAATCACGTAAATATTGCTACTTTTACACTTGTTTTTTAACCCTTATATTGGATGAAAGGAGCCAATCAAAATTGTATTTTACATAAATAGAATAAAAGAGCGATTGTACTAAAAAGTTCAACAAACTGTCAAAACTAATTTAAGAACGCGATACTTCACCCCATCTAATTCATCACTACAACCTTATTGCAACGACTTAGAGCACATTATTCGACGAATCAATCGGCCATCATAAAGTAGCGCATGTCAAACAATATAAGTACATAGTAATTTTGTATAATTTGGGGCCCGCTATGTTATATTTAAAAAAAACACCTTTTAACCACAGGTAACTGGACTCTTGTTAAATAATGATAGAAAATGAATTGAACGTTAAGTATAAGGTAAATAATAAATCTATAGATAGGTTTATGTAGTACTAGAATAACCCATGGCTTCGATCGCATTAAACTACAAAAAAACCTCTAAAATGGTAGGTTTTATACAACTTTCATACGCTATTTTACTCCCTTATGGGTTGAATTTCGAAAAATGCTAAAACACGTATTTAATTAATTGTATTGAAGAGCATTTATACCAAATTTCAAGTAATTCTGATCATAAATATTTCTTTGGATTGTATTATAACGTGTTTTCCCGTGGGAAAGAGATAACTCCGGCGGTAAAAAGTATGCCTATGACACTCTCCAGCCCTCCACCTATCTCCACACAAAAAATCACGCCAATCCGCCTAGCCGTTTCGACGTGAAAGAAAGAAAGACATACAAACAAACAAACCCACTTTCACATTTATAATATTAAATATGGATATCATTGTAGTATTTGTGTATGGGTGTTTCTCTGGAAACAGGGCAACTCATTGTCTCAAGCTAATATTGTTTAGAAAAATAACAGATCATAAATATTTCGTAGTTAACTTCAAAAGATAATAACCTAATCTACCTATGCTCAACGTTTAAAATGCAATAAAATAAACTTTAATGTATCAAAATCATTTTTATAGTCCTTAAAAACCAGTCCCCTGACGTGTCACCAAACAAAATAATCACTTCAGATTAAATTAATTAAAGACAGTAAGTATTGGAATCAACTAAATTGTGTAATTATTCAACCAATATTGTTTGATTGTTACTAACATTTATTAATTTTTTGTAATTGTTATTTTGTAATTCTAAAAAAGTCATCGAAACTTTGTCCCCGGATTTTGTGAACAGTTCCCCTGTCTATATTTAAACATACGTACCAAGTAGTGTTAAGTTTAAACAACGCCGTTTATACGTGTAATAAAACGCAAACAACCTGAAGATTGCGTAGTTGCCGCTAGTGGGCTGTGGACGTCATCTTGTTTAGTACTGTGCGAGCGTCCTTCCATAGAAGACACGTTGCAACCTGACCGCCCACATTTCTCTGGTAAGTATTATTTGTATTTAGATTTATGTATTTTAATGATTCCTCAAACAGTTTAAAATTGTTACAATAGATACCTATTTTCTATGTACAGCAAAATATCATGGATCAATTACATTTTGTACTACTCTTTAATGAAATCAAATTAAACATTCCCCTGGGAACAATACTCTGTCTATCGACACGACAGGTGAGTTTCTACGTCCAGGTTCTGCCTAAATTAAGTAACTTCTTATTCTCCCTGGTCTTTTCCCATATTATGTGCGTTCGACACAACATGCCTTCTGCCTCCACTTCACTCTTGAGTATATTTGTTGTTATTTTAGGTGCATCTATGTTTTGAGTATGGCACCGAAGAAGAAAAAACTCACTAAGAGATTTTACAAATAAAAAGGGAAGCCGAGCAAAAGAGATATGAGTGTATTAAAAATGACCCTCAGAAAAGAGAAGAGCTAAGAGAAAAAGAGCACCTCAAATACATATCTTAAAAAAAAAGAAAATGGAACTCGAAATCTTGTTAAGAATATGACTCCACGAGAACACCGGGATGCAAAGAAGAAGTGGAAGGAGCATTGCGCTAAGTATCGTAATAAAATTTTCTTAACTCATTTATGAAAGAAAATACTCCGGATTCTGATGCATCTACTTCCCAAATGCCAACACCTGAAGTTGCTGAAATAATTAGGAAAAATAATAATAATAATAAAGAGAAGATGCTAAGATATAAATTAAAGAAAAAAAAAGGATGAAGAAACTGAATTACTGCGAAAGAAGGTATTGAAGTACAAGAAGCGTTTATCGTGATTAAGAAAAAACATCAATCCAAAGCCTAAAGATACACCAAATACTAAATTACGAAAAATAGCATATACTCCAGAACATAGAAAAGATCTAGTCAAAAAGCACTTTTCGGAGAAGCTAAAACTTAATGTGGAAGATGTGTTCATTGGTCCAGAATCTGAGAATGAAGCTGAACCTAGCTCTGCTGTAGTACAAGCATATAATACTGATTATATTGTTGTAAAATTACTTGGCAGAATTAATATGGACGGATGAGTGATGGCGAAATCCGAATCACATTCTTAAAGCTCTGTTATAATAAAGGCCAATTATTCAGATGTGATCATCACGATGTGGCAGACGTTGCAATTGACCAAGTGGTACAGAAGTTGCCTAGTCCAAATTTAGTTTTAAAAGGCAATAGAATATTGTACAAATTTGATTCACCTGTATATGTTTTTGAAAAAATAAGAATCATGATACTATTTCTTTACCACTCTCTTCTATATTTAAGTAATAACTAATTATTATATTTCAATGAGACTGATTCTATACTGTGAGATTCAAAGTACAAGACGTCCATTCAATATGTGATTTTGTGTAATTTTAATGTATGAAAATATTAAGAGTTCAGAGTTAACATTTAAGTATAAGTTACACATTTAAGTAATAAATAATTATTTTTCGTTTTAATGAGACTGATTCTATTCAAGGTACTAAATGTCTGTTCAATACATTGTGATTATGGTTAAAATAAATAAATATTAAGAGTTCGCAGTGAAAATTTGAGTATAAGTACAATATTACAAAAAGGTTGTTCATTTTTTAATGTTTCTATTTTTCAGTTACTTAATTCTTAAGCTCCAAAGTTTAATTATTATTATGATTTAATTATAATAAAAAGCATTTAATATGTATTTTTCATTTTAATTCACAGTACCCTGACGTAGATAACAGTCCCCTGTATAGATTTTTCAGAAAATGCTCCATATTTTCCAAAATAATAGGAATATTTTTGGTTCATCTACCGTATATTAATAAATAGACGGATATTTATTACTCGAATAACATTTATTAAATATATAACAAAAAAAGTTGCCTAGAAAGTTTTTTAGTTGAAGTTGCCCAGTTTACAGAGAAACGCCCGTATATAGGTTACTTATAATAAAATTCTGAACTGAATCTATATATTAAATATTTTCTGGAAAACCTTATTGAAATAGTCATTTGTTATCGATAGAGAGGTCAACTTTAGAATTTTTGTCTGTCTGTTTGGAAAACTACTGGACAGATTTTGATGAAATTTGGTATGCTGATAGCTGGTTATCCAGGTCAAATATGTATCTTACGAAATGACTCTTGGCAATATAATGGACACCGCAACTTCGATATTTTCGTCTTTTAAATTACAATAAAAATGTTCGATGGTCTTATTAGCCACTTAGGTCTTATATATTATAGCCTATAGCTATTATAAGTCTTATATTAGCCACTGAAGAGTTTTACTATACATTTTCTGATATATATAAGTTTTAAGTCGATACGATAAATAATTTCATATGTATTAAAACCGACCTCGATGGAATGCAATCCATTAGGTATTTGATTGTATACCTAATGACTTATAAGTAAAGCTTATTATTAAAAATATAACAGCGTTGCTATCTAGCTTCATTGTCCTACAATCAGCACACTCTAAGATTCTGGATTCCCTGAACTCTATTCTTTCCTTAAGACAATATACTTAGAAAAAATCTACCTAATATCTACATAACATATACAACTAAATATTAATAGATTTGAAATGGTACAAAATATTTGATAAATAAATCATCATTTATTCAATATTACCGATGGTGGTCATGAACATTACCACATACCATACCTCCTTTTATTATTATTAGACGTCATCACTTCAAATGTGAAACGTTTTATTCGAAGTCCTAAGGACGGTAGGTAAGCCCTTAATTTCAATTATTCCAAATTTAATTTAGTCCTTTATAAGCAGTTTAATTGGGGGTTTCAAAGCTTTCATTTTTGGGCCCAATTGGGCGGAAATTGAATTCATTTTTAATTAATTGAATTTCACATTATAAGAGCGCTAGTAAAAGTGAAAAAGGCTTTTTTCGACGCAGGTCGACCAGGTAAATAATTTTGAATAAATAAAAACTAATATGACTACGTAAAATCAATATCAAATTATCCATATGGGGAAGGGGGGAGCGAAATGCGGTTAATAATATGAAACATCTACAAGTAGGTATATAATAAAACAAAGTCGGGTTTGTTACAACACTTATAACTCAAGAACTGCTAGACCGATTTCATCAATCATGGTTTTTGCTTTGTTGGATTTGTCTCCACCCCAAATAACAGAATATCTGCCTAACTATTAAAATATCGGAAAAATTCACGAAAAAAAAATAATTAAAACTTACATGACTAATGCTGGCTAATAACTATTTAAAACGTACCTAGGGACGAACCCGAGCGAAGCGAGCTTGAGCCACTAGTTTATAATAAGGGTCAGATAAAATATAATATTTACTACTAATACTAATTTACTTTAAAAAAAAGATCAAGAACAGTGTTACGTATATAATTAAATAATTACACATAAACAATTCGAAATAGACATAAACAATGATGTAACTAGCTTTGACGACACGTTTGGCTTAATTGGTAGTGACTCTATTTGATGTGCCAGTGGTCGCGGGTTCGAGTCCCGCTGGGGGCATTCATTTGTGTGATGAGCACGAATTTTGTACTCCAGTCATGGGTGTTTATATTTATAATATGTAGTGTATCAACTATCTGGTATCCATAACACAAGCCTCGTAGCTTACCATGGAACTAGATGGCGATGTGTGTTAATGTCCCAACATTTATTTATTATTTATTATAGCTTATAATAAACGTTTCAATAACGTCTAATTACATATCTTAGAGTAATGAATAATATTTCCCATTTACTTCTCACTATATAAATATTGAATGTGATGCAAAGACATAAATCCTAATAAGCTTTACGATGGTATCAGAAGGTTATGGGGGTTAGAGCGTGTAATCTCAGCCCTATTTGTTAATAATTTAAATTGTTCGGAGGTCTATCATAAAGTAACTTTAAAATGTAATGTTATTTGTATAATGAGGTAATAAATATTTTACTACAAGTATACTCGTAACAACAATTTAATAGTTAGATATGGTCTGCTATAGCAAACCGACCGAGTTATTAAATATCGATTAAAAAAATTGCTTTTACATTGTATAGGTAGTAAGGCAACATGCCCCTACATAGTTCTAAAGTCCAATTTACTTAACGATTTATTATGGGACATTATTATGCAATTTTTATGCACGTACTTTGTAATTTCTTAATAAACAAATATAATGGAAATTTGTAAAAAGGTACACTAAGTAAATTATATTTATTATTTCATAGAAGTGTTAAAAACATGTCATTATACGATAACAATCGTTCTAGGGTTTAAATTAAAAACCTTTTGTTAAAAATTAAGTAATCTAGACTTAGCAACAATATATAAAGTCCTAAAACCAAAAGCACAACGCTACCCTAATAAAATTTTAATACAGAATGCAACCCCTGCTAAATGTTAGTGAGCCATGTCACGTGATCGAAATGGGAACGAACCCCGACCCCTATCGCAATCGATCAAATCAAACAATAAGTTTACGTGAAATTTCCACCCGCTCTCGCTCACAGCCGATCTTATCAAATGCAAAGGTAAAAAGAATTACACCCCTATTGCGAAAATACATACAACAATGCATTTTGAAAATATTGCGAATAAAACTCTTTATCAATTCTATACCATCACGCTTCACACTAAAATAAAATATTTAACTGTATAGATGTAATATGTACAATGGTACATATATTAACACTTATAAATTTAATTAAAATAAAATTAATGAAAACTTAGAAAACCTAAAATGGAATCTAATAATATCATATAGTCAGTTTGTACTAATTGATTACAATCAATAGTTAATTCAGAATTTAAATAAACTCGTATGTATAACAAGCGCTACGTAACTTAGCAACACGCAAATATAAATATGTATTTACATTACGGCTTGTGTACATTCACAGTATCTATGAAGGGTTACTAGCGTTTTGCTCCATTATTACATACTAGCAGAACCCGCAGCTTTGCTCGCTCTAAAACTACAAAAAAAATCTCTAAAAAGTTGTTTCATACAAATTTTCCTCCCCTATTTTACGCCATTATAAGATGAATTTTGAAAAATGCTAAAACACATTTATTTAATTTTATTGAAGAGCATTAATACCAAGTTTCAGGTAATTCAGATCATAAATATTTGTATTAAAATGTGTACTCTCGTGGAAATTATATAATATCCCGCGGTAAAAAGTCCACTCTCCAGCTTCCAAATATCTCCACACAAAAAAATCACGCCAATCCAACACTCCGTTTCGATGTGAAAGAAAGACAAACAAACAAACAAACAAACAAACAAACAAACAAACAAACAAACACACTTTCACATTTATAATATTAGTATGGATATCCTATACGACTGAGAATTTAGCTCTCATGTAATAAAGAAACATATTTGAGAATAGAAACATGAGGAAAAATCGCACAATTTAATTAGAATACGTGTGTATCTACAAATAAGCTCAGTCGACAATAGAAATATTGAAAGTTTTTAATATATATTTTATCGGTCAATCGTTTTATCTATACTAATATTATAAAGAGGCAGAGTTCGTTTGTTTGTTTATTTGAACGCGCTAATCTCAGGAACTACTAATCCGATTTGAAAAATTATTTTTGCATTAAATAGCCCGATATCATCATGCTACTACCCAAGGCAATGGAGCAGTAATATAATATATAATCTATCTATTCCATACTAATCGTTAAAACGTACCTAGGGATGAACCCGCTAGTGTTAGATAAACCTCAAGTTCGTAAACTTTGTAACGACGCCAAATTGCTTAAAATTTATTTCTATACTCACATAATCAGTTGCTATCGGCTACTGAACTCGGTGGACCTGAAACAAGAATGGAAATTTACTGATCTATTACATCTTGGACGTAACCATGTTCTATTTACATGTAAACAAAAAAAAGAAAATAAGAATTAATCATTTTCTGGCTCTATTTACATATTCACTTTTTGGTATGTTTTTTACGAAAGTCAATCAAATTGGTTGAGTAATTCATATGTGTAATATGTATTAAATAAAATATATTATTTATTACACATCATGTAAGTAATAATGAGATCCATAAAAGTAAGTATAATATTTTCTTAGATTTACGCGAATGTTTGACATTATTTAAATAAAACTATCTTTTCGGATTATTTCGCGGATGACGTCGGGAACCAAAAATCAAAGTAAGTATTTTAACAGTACAGTACAGTAGACAGATACAGGGTCATTTTTAATTTACTGAAAATCTTTTGAGAATACATATACTTTTTACATCATAACAACAACATCTGTAAGTAAAAAAATAATATTTCTTAAATTTAACAAAAATAAAAGTATTTTTATTGCTCCTACTAAACGGTAATAGTCCAGTAATTAGCAAAAGAAAGCGCGTGACCGCGGCGTGGAGGGGGAGGGGTGGAGGGGTGTAGAAAGTGGCCCATACTCATTTAAACTTGGCCAGATGCTAGAACTTTATATTTATATATATATATATATATATATATATATATATATATATATATATATATATATATATATATATATATATATATATTATATATATATATATATATATAATATATATATATATATATATATATATATATATATATAGGTATATAAATAGCTTAGTTTCTGCATCAACGTTAAAAGACAGCTTAACTTTAAAAAAGGTAACAAAAAACCAAAATGGTCTTAAATGCATAACGTATCACATAGTAATTTGCATTTAGATAAATTAATTCAAATATAAAGTGGTTTAATCATAAACAAATGATTGATTGTCTAAAATATCATTGTCTAATGGTCAAATTGATAAGTAAAATGTGGCGGGTTTTAGAAGATAAAGAAACAAAAACTTTGAACAAAGGCCTGGGTTCATATATAGGACATAATATAGTTCCTAGACAATAATCTGTTACTACGCCACTTTATCTAAGATACCTATCATAATCGAGTGTGGGATAGAACTTATTTCGTTTATCTATAAATATTACTCGTACATATAATAAAATTCTAGCTGAGTCAGATCTGTACATTAAATATTTTTTGGAAAATCTTATTGAAATAGTCATTATTAATCATTATTATCGATACAGAGGCCGAATCTACTTATGTATATACTTTTTACTGCGGGAAAATAAATCATCTCTGGGAAATCTATACCAAACGTTAAAACGTAAGTTGGGACGAACCCGAGCGGAGCGAGGGTGAGTCGCTAGTTTTAAATAAAATATGATATTTAAAATGTGTATTATAAAACTGAGTTTTTTATCACGTGACACACTTAGGTTTACTTAAAACTTTCTTAGATTTACGCGAATATTAGACATCTTACATAAAATGTGAAAGTTTAGAATCTAATTAAATATTAACTAAAGAACTAATTAAATAATATTAGATGGATATTTGGATGTTTGTTACCCAATCACGCCAGAACGGTTAAGCGAGTTTGGATGAATTTGGCACACAGATAGATTATAGCCTGGAATAGCACAAATACTACTTTTTATTTATAATTTATGTATCTAATATAATAATTCTGCCATAGGTAGCAAATTATAAATTGTATTTTTTTATTATAATTTATTATAATTATAAAGTACTGGCCATATTATACTAAAAATATTTTTATACTAAAAAAATTATATACTTAGGTAAACAGATTGACGGACAAAAGAATATTTTATAGCAATTATAGTATAATTATACTATACTAGCGACTCACCCCTGCTTCGCTCGGGTTCGTCCCTAGGTTGCTTCCCCATACAAACGTTTATCGCCATTTTCACCCCCTTAAGGGATGATTTCCGGGATAAAAACTATCCTTTGTCTTTCCCAGGGTCTCAAACTATTTTTTTTTCCAAAATTTCATCTAAATCGGTCCAGTAATTTCGGAGCCTATTCGGTACAAAGAAACATACAAACAAACAAAAAAATCTTTCCTCTTTATAATATTAGTATAGATATAACATTTAAATATAATTTTTTTTTTGAAATTGGAAGTACTTTTTAGTCTTAAGCTAGTTATACTTACACATATACACAAAGAAAAACGTTTGAATATGTATGTATAAAATTTTTAAAATAACACAAACATAAATATTAAGTTTATTTTAATTAAAATCTAAATATAGATTCATTATATACCCAATTATTTGAATATATTAAAATTTAAGAATAACGTGAACTACAACTACTACACTACTAAATGCATATATTCTATAGAATTTCAATTGGACAGTATCAGTGGATATCATATCATTACGGTAAAAAATTAAAACAAATCTACGTCCACGCCTACTCCATCAATATTAATCAGTAATACGATGGTTTTAATCGACATTCAATATTAGTTATTGCTTATAATAATATAATTAAAACATGAGCGGCGTTGGCGATGCAACAAATGCGAAGCACAACGTACCTTATATTGAAGTAACTAAAGTTAATTTATAAAAAACGTTTAAACATAAATAAATTATCGAATATTACGACCACTTCCGATATCAAAATGTAACATGTAACCATTAGTCAAACAAAAAAGTTTATCTTTTATCAAAGCGAGTGCATCGACCCGACGAAGTTGAGATTGCGTGCCGGTAATTATATACAGAATATTCTATACCTTATATTTATATACAGTCGCTTGGGGACAGAACACAAAGAAACTAGAAATGTTATTGAATTGGTTTTTAAGATAATTTAATAAGCGAACATGAAAAAAAAAACATCACAAATGTCTAATACATTTACCAACACTAAAAGTAAAAAAATTGCTTTCAAATAAAGCCTGGTTAGAGTTTTTTAATCACCAACTAGCAGAAACCGCGGATTCAGTACAAAAAAAAATCTTTTTGGCTTTATGCTATTAGTAATAACTAATAATGTATGGAAGTGTGCCCGATTTGTTGAAATTTATGTTTACTGCTCCGCTCCCTTGGGTAGAAGCATGATGATATATATCCTACAGCCTTCTTCAATAAAGGGGCTATCTAATGCAAAAAGAAATTTTTCAAATCAGATTAGTTGTTCTTGAGATTATCGCGTTCAAACAAACAAACTCTGCCTCTTTATAAGTATTATCTTTAGTATAGATACGCGGTGTGTACTTGCTTTGCTCGGATACTAACTATACCCCACAAAAATTACAACATTTTGCAATATGTGAATGATACTATTTGTTAGAATAAACAGGAGCCTACGTTCTTCTATCAAAAAACTAACTCTATATAAAAAAACCAAATCAATCCATGAAAAAAATTGCACATTCCTATAAACAGACAAGGTAATAATAAGTAAGTATAAATAAATAGATTTAAAGTAACAGCCATGTACTTGAGAAATCTTAGTTCCCAATGAAACATCCTAGTTTAAATCCGATGAATCGATGCAACTGCATTTGAAATAAGCGATATAATTTTCGTAATGGAAGGCGGTGCGGCATAAACAATTTTGCAGTGCACTCGCCCACCACTGCATTGCGGGCCTGCAGAGATCCAAGTCTGCGGTACTAGCGCACCTATTAAGGACTTTTCGTGACATAAATCGTTGGACACTTCCCCCTTTTTGCACGGAACATCGCTGAATACGAAATTATAAGTAATGTGTGTGTAAATGTTTCCAAAATGTTGCTGTGACTCCTTTACGTTCGAATAAGAAATGATACTTGAATTTGAACAGCCAAAGTAAAATAATTAGTAGTGTATTTTTAAGCAGTAGGTATTTTTAAATATTACATGAATCAAATTAATTTATCTTTTAACTCAATCATTTAAAACATGTCATAAAGTTAATATTTCACAAAGAAACGTCGCTTAAGCATCCTAGTGAATAGTGTCAGTAAATTTTACAAATTAGAGATACGAGGCGATAAACGGACCACTTCTGTACACGTTTTAAAAAGACTTTCCAATCAGTTTCGAAACTAGAGCTCAGACGAAAGGCAAACAAGTGGTATTTAACATAAACGCCCAACAACGAATTAAGGTCATAATCAGAGTAATTGTTAGGTTTTAATAGTTAATTCAAAGAACAAAGGCGCGGTTTATTTCTAGATAAATTTATAGTTAAATTTTTAGAGGGCAAACCACAAGGTGAGTGTAACGAACCCGTTTTCTGAGAAAAATAGAAAAAAAAGCAAATTGGCAAGCCCTCATGTCTGGAATTGGCATGAAAAAATACGGCGGAGGATTAGAATATGGGTAGAACAAAACTAATTTGTGTTTGATAAACCCTGTCAGCCAATCTGGCTTTGTTACACAGAACTTTATTATGAATATTAAAATTATAAAAATAATGACGTCTTTTGTTTTCGTGTGGATGTTTGTACTGAAGTATTAAACTAAACCTATACCTATTCTAAGTGGGTACTAGCGGTGATTCTTTAAATTGACAAAACTTTTTTTATTTATGAACCGATAAAAATAAAACAATTTATACTAAATATTAAGTGAAGTTTACCACAATACATTAGTGAAAACCGCACTCAAATCGGTTAAGCCATTTCTGAGATTAGCGCGCACAGACGAACAAACAAAAATTCTAGAAGTCATTGTTTTGGGTTTTCAACCGACTTCAAAAAGGAGGAGGTTCTCAATTCGACTGTATGTTTTTTTTTTTATGTTTGTTACCTCAGAACTCCGTCATTTATTAACCGATTTGGACAATTTTTGTTTTGTTTGAAAGGGTATACTTCCAGATTGGTCCCATTTAAATTTAAAAAAAAATACCACCCCTAAGGGTGGAAAAACAACTAATGATGAATTTAACCTACTTCTAATTGTCATATTGACTTGAAACTTTGCAAGTATTTCAATTTCCGTTGATAGTACAGTGGTTCGGTGTTGTTGACCTGATCTGATGGCAAGGCCAGAAGGTGGATAGGTGGAACTCTTCACCGGCTAATAGTAGATACTTTGAGTTTGGGCTTATTTTGTTTGATTTGACAAGCCTCACACGTTAGAATCCTTACTTTGCTACTACTGTCTACACTAAAAAGGGAAAAATAAAAACTTTTTAATAAAAAAATAAAAACCGACTTCAAACAAAAGCACTAAAAAGTAAAAAATAACTGATTGGTAGTTTTCATTTACTATACATACCTAATCAAATATTTTCGAAGTCGGTGTGCTTTGGCTAAGTTATTAAAGCCTACCTATTAAATACATACCTAATCAAATATTTTCGAAATCGGTGCCAGCCCATACAAAGCAAAGCACACCGACTTCGAAAATATTTGATTAGGTATGTATAGTAAATGAAAACTACCAATCAGTTATTTTTACTTTTTAGTGCTTTTGTTTGAAGTCGGTTTTTATTTTTTTGTTAAAAAGTTTTTATTCTTAAATATCTTCTGATCAGTTACACTTTTTTATAAGTATAGATATATACTGATTCTTAAACATAAAAAGCTTTGCAATGAAAATAAAAAAGCATGCTAGGAGATGATACAAACTGCATACACGGGGTGTGACAAATTGTGTTCGCAATTTAATACAAGAAACTTGCAAGAAAAAATATTACAGTATACAGAAGCTTGCTTGAGCAAAAGCTATTTTGTTCTTAAAAATAGTATAATCTATACTAATATTATAAAGAGGTAAAGTTTGTGATATTGTGAATTTGTAAGTTTGTGACGTTGTAGGGGGTAATTTCTGGATCTATATCTGGATCTACTGAACCAATTTTCAAAATTCTTTAAGAAAATAGTTTGAGACCCTGGGAAGAATATAGGATACTTTTTATCCCGGAAACATATAAGGGGGTTAAAATCGGGATGAAAGTTTGTATTGGGAAGCAAGCTTGGGACGAACCCGAGCAAAGCGAGGGTGAGTCGCTAATATATCAATATCCATATACTATATGATATACGTACGTATACGTGTTATACAATATTGATGCATCGATGTCGGCTTTGAATTAAACACCAAAAGCTTGAGAAGAAAAAAACAAAAACAAACCAGAATAAGAAACGTAAGTAGCAAATTTTCACATAAAAATCTGTAACATTTATATGCAAAACTTAGTCAGCGAGCGCCAAATATTCGGTGACGCACAGAATAAATAACGACGTGAGTGAGCATGTCTACACTCATGTATGTATGTTTAGCATCAAAGGATTATAATGCCATATATAATGTACATTTTACAAGTCATCTATCAGCCTATCCAAAAAAAATTCATTTTTGTTTATAGGAACTAGCAACAACGTGTTACTCCGGCCGTGTTTATTTCTATTTAGTTTGCAGACACTTGCATTGGCGAATGTACCTACATATGTACTGAATTGAAAAAAAGGTGTTTAGTATACTTTTATATATAAAAGTATCTTTTCGGATTATTTCGCGGATTTATTTTGATTTTTGATTCCCGACGTTTCGAATGCTTTACAGCAATCATGGCCACGGGAGAGACTAAGGTTATAGACCTAGTGCCTACCCACTATTATACAAAAATGATTTCAAAAATTCAAAAAATGGCAATAAAGTACCTTACAATATTTGTTGATTTTTATTTCTAAACATATACATTTTTTTTAATAAATATTATAATTAAATATAACAATATTATTTATTTAATTTTTGCTGTTATTATTATACATATTTATCAAAATAATGTTAATTATAATAAAAAGATTTTTATCTATAACGGTAGCAATAGTGTTATAACACTAAATCTACTTACGATTTCTCATAATTTTTAATCTATACTAATATTATAAAGAGGTAAAGTTTGTGAGATTGTGAGTTTGCGACTTTATAGGGGGTAATCTCTGGATCTACTGAACCGATTTAGATGAAATTTGGTAAGAAGATACTTGAGACTCTTGGAAGGACATAGGATACTTTTTATCCCAGAAATCATCCCTTAAAGGGGAAAAATGGGGATGAAAGTTTGTATTGGGAAGGTGAGGGTTAGTCGCTAGTAACCAATATTTATGTTGTATCAACAAAACTTAGTAATTGAGAATCTTCTTCAATTTAATTGCTTCATAACTCAATATAACTTCAAATAACGATGACGCAATGAGCATATTACTAATACACTTAACACAAAATATTATTTAAGTTTAATACATGAAGTCCAATAAACACTTTAAAAATAGAATATATTACAAGCTTCTTACGAGTTTACATTTTTTTAAATTTCGATCTAAATGAACGAGGAACGTCACAGTGTGACATAAAATCCAAAGTGACGTGTTCAAAGTTGGTAAGATTTGATATATTACGAGTACATACAAAATGTAAACTTAGCACAATAGACAGCTTTCCTTTCCTATAATTATATAGAACTAGCATTGCCCGCGGCTCCGCCCGCGTTCAAATGAGAAAAACCTAATTCTTAGGTTTTACATATTAGTATACTCTTACATTGCAGTTTTTGTTTTTTTTTCTCAGAAATGAGATATTTTCCCGCGGTAAAAAGTATCCTATATGTTGACCCGGATAACCAGCTATCACCATACCAAATTTCATCAAAATCCCTTCAGTGGTTTTTCCGTGATGCGGTAACAGACAGACAGATAGACAGACAGAAAGACAGAAAGACAGAAAGACAGAAAGACAGAAAGACAGAAAGACAGAAAGACAGAAAGACAGAAAGACAGAAAGACAGAAAGACAGAAAGACAGAAAGACAGAAAGACAGAAAGACAGAAAGACAGAAAGACAGAAAGACAGAAAGACAGAAAGACAGAAAGACAGAAAGACAGAAAGACAGAAAGACAGAAAGACAGAAAGACAGAAAGACAGAAAGACAGAAAGACAGAAAGACAGAAAGACAGAAAGACAGAAAGACAGACAGACAGACAGACAGACAGACAGACAGACAGACAGACAGACAGACAGACAGACAGACAGACAGACAGACAGACAGACAGACAGACAGACAGACAGACAGACAGACAGACAGACAGACAGACAGACAGACAGACAGACAGACAGACAGACAGACAGACAGACAGACAGACAGACAGACAGACAGACAGACAGACAGACAGACAGACAGACAGACAGACAGACAGACAGACGACAGACAGACAGACAGACAGACAGACAGACAGACAGACAGACAGACAGACAGACAGACAGACAGACAGACAGACAGACAGACAGACAGACAGACAGACAGACAGACAGACAGACAGACAGACAGACAGACAGACAGACAGACAGACAGACAGACAGACAGACAGACAGACAGACAGACAGACAGACAGACAGACAGACAGACAGACAGACAGACAGACAGACAGACAGACAGACAGACAAAATTTCTAAAAACTATAGATTCGGCCTCTGTATCGATAATAAAGTCTATTTCAATAAAAAATTCCAAAAAATATTCAATGTACAGATTCGGCTTGGTTACGATTTTATTATATGTATAGATATGCAAAATTTTATTACAAATTTAGTTTAAACAAGTCATTTAAAATTAGTACGTTATTAAGTATCTACATCATATTTTAAACAATTTTGAATCAGGCCAATGTCACGGAAACAGGAATTGGATAAATAATTCGTAGACGAAAGAAAAAGCGTATTGCGTCATACAACGCTGTTTCCTTGGATATATATATAATCAGGCTGTTAAATATTAAATTTTATTAAAAAAAATGATGTTTAAGTTCGAAAACTGTCTTTGTTTTCGTAAATATTCCATTGTAGCTTTTTGTAACTTGAAAAATATCTAAGAACTAAAACGTTATCAATTTGACAAACGGTACATAAATACATTTGTAGCAAATTTCAATCAAACAAACATTTTATTAAAATTCTGTTGATTTATGACAGAAATATTTGATTTCTTTACTAGCGACTCATCCTCGCTCCGCTTGGCTTCGTCCCTACTTAGGTTTTAATGTTTAGCATAGATTTCTCAGAGATGAGATATTTTTCCGCAGTAAAAAGTATCCTATATGTTAGTTAACCCGGATAACCAGATATCATCATACCAAATTTCATCAAAATCTATCCCGTGGTTTTCTCGTGATGCGGTAACAGACAGACAGACAAAAATTCTAAAAACTATAGATTCGGCCTCTGTATCGATAATAATGTCTTTTTCAATAAGATTTTCCAAAAAAATTATATGTACAGATTCGACTTAGTTAGAATTTTATTGTATGTATATATAGAAGAATAAATAAAGCATAGGATAGAAAGAAGTAGCTTTTCCCGCGGCTCCGTTCGCGTTGTTTATTTATCTAAAACTGTTTCATAATAAAGCATGGTGTTAGATAAACTATAAACCCTCATAATTTTGCTATCAAATGCAAAAAAGTATTTCTCAAATTCGACTGGTAGTTCCGGAGATTAGCGCATTAAAACAAAAAATAAACTCTTTAGCTTTATTATGTTGGTATAGATGTATCATGGCCACCATAAACCAGAATTGAATTCACTGTAGCTATCTATATATACATAAGTTATAACGAGTACCTATTTTGTGCATTAGACACCGAGACAGTTCCAAACTCGTTTTAGTGAGTTAACATTATTATAATATCATATTTCTGCAATTGTTTTAACTGAAACAAATTGAATTAAAAAATATTTTATAACGCGATCAACTTGAACCATAAGGCGCGCATTTTATGTCACATTCAAAAATACAAAGAAACGATGTATAGCGTATATTAGTTTGTTTACCCAGCACTACCTCAAAGACGAATGGAAGTGACTTTGTCTATGACCCCTGCCCTCTACAGACCACCTTATGTGTAGACATAGCATTTTATTCACGAGTAATTCAGAGACAGTTTAATTTGTCTGTTTTATAATTAAATGAATTCTTTTAAATTTCGTTTTTATAATATTCCTAGCGTTACCTTGCGGCTTCATCCGCGTAGCTTTCTTACGTATAGCGTTTAAATTGACATCATAATTATATCTATCCTATTTTTCCTTAAACTTTGAATTAGAATAGTCGTCATTTTTAGTTAAAAAAATTGTTTCTAGTTCTCACCGCTTAAGTTTAAAAATAACGGATTTTCATACCAAATTCATCCCCTATTTTACCCATTTAGAGGTTTCCATAAATCCCTTTTTAGCAAGTACCTATTACCTATGAGGATTTAAAGTTTGTAACATTCACACTTCCTGAGATTTTATGACTAATCGATGAGCGACAGGTATATTCTTTTACATAAATATTAATTGCAGTTTCTCAAAATTGTATCAAAAGTTGAAAATAATATTGGATTTTGTTTAAAAATTTGGCATAAATTTTTTACTATGCCTAGTAAAAATACTGGATATGGTCTAGTAATTATTTCGCGGAACAATGATATCGTCATGTACACCTACTCTTTTAAGCAATTTGTCATATTTTTAGTAGTAAATCTGGGAAATCCTTAACATTCAAACTTATTTCATTACTCTGTTCCCATATCATTTAAAATTTAACATAAACCTATAAGGGCAAACATCGCTTTAATAAATTCGAAACCTCTAAATCAAATTAAATAATAAATTAATTTTCTCAAGTTGAATTAGTCTATATACAATTCGTTGTTTTTATAGCATTTACTAAAATTAAAAATGAAATTTTAACTAAAGCACAGGTTTAATTATGTATAATACCTTTGAAGTTCTTTTTTATTTATTAACGTTTTATACGCAAATAAATTTTAATATACAAGTGCCATCATAAAATTAAAATTTTGAGCGTTTAACGAGTAAATATATCTGATAGTTTGTTTTAAAATGTAACCTTTTGCCAACAAGTAACGTTAAAGAGTTGTTTAGAATTGGCAATCTCGCTTTTAATGTAGGCCCTGGCCTATGAGCCAAATAGGACACACGACAATCACGTGATTCGCTCTCTAATAGCTACGTCTTTCATTATACAAGTGGTTTTTAATAAGTATGCAATATATATAACAGATTCTGTTTATAATTCGCAATCATTTTTGTATACCTTAGTCTAATACATATGTAGGTGGTCTCCATTCAAACATAAGACACTTGAATCTCGCGATCTATCATATATTAGATTTTTTTATATATTAAGTATAATATATGAAAATTAGAT
This sequence comes from Brenthis hecate, assembly GCA_951806755.1. Lineage (NCBI taxonomy): Eukaryota > Metazoa > Arthropoda > Insecta > Lepidoptera > Nymphalidae > Brenthis > Brenthis hecate. The sequence continues at coordinate 22,631,662 of OX638250.1, forward strand.
AAAAATAAAATATTTTTATTAAATACCTTTAGTATGTGCTTAGTAAATAGTGGTAGATAGTAAGCTGTTACAATTTTATTATATGCGTAGATTAGCAATTCTGCTAATCTACGTAACTGATTGTCTGACATTAAATTTTATTTTGGAAAATCTTATTGAAGTAGTCATTATATCGATACAGAGACTGAATCTATAGTGTTTAGAATTTTTGTCTGTCTATCTGTCTGGGAACGCATCTCGAGAAAACTGGACAGATTTTGATGAAATTTGGTATGATGATAGCTGGTAACCGGGTCAACATATAGGATACTTTTTACTGCGGCAAAATATCTCATCTCTGAGAAATCTATACAAAACGTTAATATGAATACAAAAATTTGTGTTTGTTACTTCTTCACTTAACGGCTCAATGGATTTGAGTGAAATTCTAATATCATGAATTAACACATAGGTTTTTTTATCGACGCAACTACCATGCAATCAAAGCCGTTATATGTATAAATACCTATAGGAGTACAAAAAACATCATTCTGGTGAGAACTTCTTACTAAATTACAATATAATTTTGAGGCTCTGTTAGTGATAAGATTTAGTAAATTAAATGTTTTAATAGACTACAATAGGTATTAAGTTCTTTGTCTGTCCCACGCAGAAATACAGCGTGTAAAACATTCGTGCATTAATAAAAATATTTAGTTACCTACACAAATTTTCATATTTTATATCTATAATACTTAATATCTAATAATACATGCGAAAGTAACTCTGTCTGCGTGTTTCCTTAGTTTTCAAAATCCTAAGGACAAATGGGGTGAATAAGTTTTGTACGAAAAATATATTATATAGTATCATATTATGTATTTACACAGATAAATAAAATTGAAGTGTATCTTTGTAATGTCAAAATATTTTTTTTTACTAAGTAAATGCGTATGAAATTATATACCGTAGGTACCTACTTATAAGAAAAACACAATATTTGTTTGTCTGTTTTGTTTGTTCCGGCTCATCTCCGAAACGGCTAGACTGATTTTGACGATACTTTCACTGGCAGATAGCTGATGTTATAAGAAGTAACTTAGGCTACTTTTATTTTAGAATAAGAATTAGGGTTCTGCTCAAAGAAATTAAAAATGTACCAAGGGACGCACCCGAGGGAAGCAAGGGTAAGTCGCTAGAATTAAACATATGTGTAAAAACATCATTATCATACATTCAAATAAAAAAGTTTAGCAATTAACTAGTATACCGATTATATCAGTTTTAGTGAGGAAAAAATAATAAACATTACCTACTATTATTTTTTTGCAAGTTTTACCACTTCACTTATATCATGTGCTGAATGTGAGAAATCTATACATATAATAATATCGTAACTAAGCCGAATCTGTACATTAAATATTTTTTGGAAAATCTTGTTGAAATAAACATTATTATCGATACAGAGCCCGAATCTATAGGTTTGGAATTTTTGTCTGTCTGTCTGTTACTGCAGCACAGAAAGCCCACTGGAGGGTTTTTGATGAAATTTGGTATGGTGATAGCTGGTTATCCGGGTCAACATATAGGATACTTTTTACCGCGGGAAAATATCTCATTTCTGAGGAAAAATACAAATACTGCTATGTAAGAGTATACTAATATGTAATACTTAAGAATTTGGTTTTTGATCATCTGGACGCGGGCGGAGCCGCGGGCAATGCTAGTAATAGAATAAATTTACCATTTATAAAAGCTGTTTGTAGAAAAAATATTGTTATTAACATCACTAAATTAATACACTACGGATGACTGAACTCGAATATGTACAAGAATATATGTATTAAGTAGTATTTATTGGCTTATTAAATAGAAATTTTCATTGTTTTTATTTTTCAAATACTAGCTTCACTCTGCAAATGTTATTCTTAAAAGATTAATGATTAATTTGGGTGTTAAACTGTAACTTTTTAAGTTTTTGTATTGTTATTGTACATGTTAAGATTTTTATTATCGATATAACGTTATTTATTGTCTGAATATTGTTATACAAAAGCAGTGCGAGGCTTTTATGACAGATTATTATTATACATAATATATAATTTACTATTACGCTGGAATTAGCGTGTTCGATTCTCAATAAAATAAGATACGTCTATAACGATGTACATATATAAAATAGATCTTTACGTTGGTTCTAGAGCAATTTCTAATAATAAATAAAACCCCTTACATTCAGTAATAGCCATTGCCCAGCAGTGGACGACAAAAGAGCTAAACTACTAAGATTATTATATACAATAATGAATGTAAATAGCTTTTTAGATTCAATTTATAACAAGCTCCTTCTCAGTACTTTGCGAAGTACGAACAAAAATTATTCGATTTAAAACGGCGACAAGTTTTCTGCCATTTATCACGGAAAATTTTCTACGATTGGGGGAAATTTGTAAGGCAATATATTATATGGGTATGAGGGTGAAAAGTTTTATTAATATGTCATTTGCTATTAAAAGTTCTTATCTTTACAGGAAATAGAAAGCAAAAGTCGGCCATGTGTAATGTGTATCGTTACAATCACGTTCAAATAACCCGATGAAATATTTCCAGCAATATTATTAGAAATATCTACCAAAAATTGTGTAATCGCTCGTAGTTACATTGAACCTCACACATTATCGCCTTGATAGCGTTTATGGAAGGTCGTGACACCAAAATTTTAAACATAAGTTATCACGTTAATATATTGGAATTATATTATTATTTACTTGTATCGTCAACTTTCAGGAAGGATAGATTAAAAAAAATGTTTAGAGACGCTTAGACGGAAGTAAAAATTAGTTCCCATCACTAAATCTGTAATCCATTACAGATTAGGGTTGTCAGTGTCGAAATATTTACATTGGAACAATATACTTTTTTGTGCTGCTCTTACCTACTAATATCCCATTTCGCAGAACAGGCTGTTTACTCAGCTATATTTCCGGTTTAGCTTTTTTTTGCGACTGTTTAACCGATTCATTTAAAAACAAATGTTTTTACTTGGTTAAACCGCTAAACTGTTGAAACAGCTCCAAAATTAAGGCTTTACAAATCAATTATTTTCCCACAGCAAATATGTACACATTGTATACTGTAAAATGTAAATAATTATGATATAGTAGACGATATTGCGTTTGATATTATTAAAATGGAAAAATATCGATTCGACAATATGCATGATTCATATAGACATTTGCCATTTAATTTTACTAAAAGAAACGGTGGAAACATCTGTCCGGACTGCAGTAAATCGACGTTTACACGGAAAAATTCGCAGAAACAATTGAGTCACATTGCCAGTCACCCCAAAATGGTCTTAACAACAATGCGGCTACTTAATCCTACTTAAAATTCAACAACGAAACTATGCAAAAACAAGTCCATACCATCGAGGCGATTTAAACATAAGATCAAGTTTAAAATATTAAAATATATACAAGTAATGACCAAGCGGCACTAATTCTCCTTTTAATTGGTTAAGATTCCATAATCAGTTAACAGCATAAAAAATAATATATATGGGACCCTAATCTTGGTTGTGGCGCGTGCGCACCATGCGGGTGCTTTACCAGCTATTGTATAATGACTTCATAATAATTGGTCAGTCATCCCAATGGAATAGTCCCGTATAGGGTTTTCAAAGTCCAAGGGTGAGAATGGATAATCATCCATTGAGAATAAAATTATTTAGACAATTTAGTTAAATATGGACAATGATTTTTGTATAACAATGTTCAATTAAAATAGAATGTGTGAAAAAGTGATATATGAATTATTGCAATTATAAAATATATATAGGTTATCGTACGAGATCTCAGGGTACCTATAGATAAGTACATCACCCAAACAACAATAAGAGATATGGACTAATAAACAAACATATGTACATATTTTTTGCTAAAAATAGCCTATACGTATTACTCCATCTATCTATACATATAATAAAATTGTAACTAAGCCCAATCTGTACATTAAATATTTTTTGGAAAATCTTATTGATATAAATAAACATTATTATCGATACAGAGGCCGAATCCATAGTTTTTAGAATTTTTGTCTGTCTGTCTATTACCGCATCACAGAAAAATCACTGGAGGGATTTTGATGAAATTTGGTATGGTCATAGCTGGTTATCTGGGTCAACAAATAGGATACTTTTTATTGCGAGAAAATAACTCATTTTTGAGAAAATATACAAAAACTGCAATGTAAGCGTATACTAATATGTAAAAACTAAGAATTTGGTTTTTGGTCATCTGAACGCGGGCGAAGCCGCGGGCAATGCTAGTATTCTATATGTACACTGAATTTGAATTGAAGAGTAACAAACATACACACAGTAACACATATTTTTATTTTTTTAAATTAGTCCGATTATCGGGTTTGAATTAGGAAAGTTCAATGCAGAAGTGAAGTTTAGTGGTCGCTAAACCAATTAGTTTGATATTCGATTATATATCTATATTGTGTTACACATCTTGACAGAATTTGGTGCGAATAAAAAAAAACAATGATACAACTAACAAAAAAAAGATTAATATTTACAATCAATTTAATCTGAATTGAGCAGACAAAGCAGAGAACATATTGTTAGTGTTCTTAGTATTCCGTCTTGTCCAGATTTTTAACCGTTAAGTCAACTGTGATATGACAAACACTTTTTGCTATCAATAAATCAACGTCTCATATTTGTGCTGTAAACTCGACCGACCTATAAATATATATCCCGCAAAAAAATATTTATATTTCGTGTTAAAATATTTACAAAAATATTTCAATATGTACTTAAATATTTTTGTAAACACTATGTAAGAATGTGTATTTTTGTAAAGCCCTAAATGTATTAGACATATTGTATTGTAATGTAAGGTGGTTATAATTCATAGGGGCTTAAAATAATCACAAAGGCTGTCTATTTTAAATGAAACTATTAAATTTCGACTTCCAGTGTTTAATTATTAAGAGGGCACGTTTTAGAACGATTGAACAAAAGTAAATAATTTAAGTTACATCTGCTCTTTAGGGTGTCACGAAAATTCGTGTTTACGAATTTTGTGGTCGACTATTTTAAAAAAAAATACAGCTCGCCAAAACACAAAAAAAAAAATTAAAACCTTTTTCTTTCAATATATATGTATTGGATATTACAAATGTATCTCCTAATATATATGTGAAATTAACATTGATGTTACGTACTATGTTAAATTTACCCTGACCCTTAACCTTAGGACTGCGGGTTTTAGGGAAAACGCGATGACTCACGATTCTACTTCTATCCGGAAAACTTACAGGCTGTTTTTGCTGTGTCCAATGAAACCAAATAACTACTGTGAAATACAAAAAATAATAATTTTCATATTTGCAAAATTCAATTCTACCAAAAAAAATAAATAACAAAACTTAAAAATCCTTAAAGTTACACGTTAAAAGTAAAGCTTCTATAAAAGCTATGGCACATTTATTTCCTATCTAAGATCATCGACAGTACTTGGATAATCCTACAATACAAAATATGTATAATTGCGAACTTCCTGTTCGCTATAATAATATTGGTGATAAAATCTACGCACTGCCTCATTTAAGCATAATTAAAGCTATTAAAGTTGCAACCGAATGTGGTTGAGTCATGGCCCCCATAAAAATTTGCAGACCAATGCGTTCCGCCGCAATATGGTCATTTTATAATTTGCAACTAATTATATGGGACGAATAAAATGTGGCTGACGAAACAATGGATGTTTTAATAACCTCGCATGCCGGGACTGGGGTGGATATTTGCTTTCGATGGGGAAAGTCACTTTTATTTATAGCTCTAATCCAAATAACAATAACGAATGCATTGGAATTGGAATGAACTAGATTTTGGACCGCGACATTGAACGGAATGTTATTTTTTACGAAGTATACCTCATGCTCTGATTCATATAAGATCACATAGAAATGATGAAATCTGTATGTACTAAACAAATTACAATATCTGATTTTTCGATGCCACAAGTACATACAATAATAGAGAGTTCTCATACTTGGCAATACAAAAAATGAACTTATAACACAAAAGCTACATTATTATCTTATGCATACAGTTCATCTATACATATAATTAAGTTGTAAATAAGCCAAATCTGTACATAAAATATTTTATGGGAAATCTTATTGAAATAAACATTATTATCGATAAAGAGGCCGAATCTATTATGTCTGTCTGTCTGTCTGTCTGTCTGTCTGTCTGTCTGTCTGTCTATCTGTCTGTCTATCTGTCTGTCTGTCTGTTACCGCATCACGGAAAAACTACTGAAGGGATTTTGATGAAACTTGGTATGATGATAGCTGGTTATCCGGGTCAACATATAGGATACTTTTTACCACGGGAAAATATCTAATTTCTGAGAAAAAATACAAAAACTGCAATGTAAGAGTAGACTAATATGTAAAACATAAGAATTTGGTTTTTGGTCATCTGAATGCGGGCGGAGCCGCGGGCAATGCTAGTAAACAAATAAAAATATTTAAACTTTTCAAATACTACATACGAAAAATAATATTATGAAATATTGATACAGACCTTAAAAAGACAATGGCAACAACTTTAAGATTACTTCAAATACCATGAAATAACGCTAACAATACACAATCGGTAAGGAAAACCAATATTATTAATGAGAGCAGGGGTAAAAAAGTCCGTTAAACTATTAGAGCGTCGACACTTCGGTATGGTGCGGCATAACAATGGAAGCGTATTTTTTACCAATGCGGCACATCATTTGTCATTGGGACTACTACAAGGGCGCCATAGGAATTAGAAATGATGCTAAGTATAACAAAATGTAGGCTACAGCGATTTACAGTTGACTAACTTGTCATTTGCGTTTATTCTTAGCTAATGCTCGCCCACGTGAGTATCTATTTCAATTTAATCCACACCCACTGAAAATAATGGCTTAGAACAGAAAGTTCACAGAATAAAAAAGAAACCTGTTTTCATATGAAAATCAATTCACAGACATTCTTGATTGTCACGCGACTACTCAGATTAACAAAAAACCATTCTATTATCGCACTTTTACATTCTCCACATACAATTAAATTGACATATAATCAATACTAAAACTATAAATATTTGAAATTATAAAGAGGTAAAGTTTATGAATTGTGCGAGTGCGTGTGTGTGTGTGTATTTCATAAATTTAAACCGCTGTATCTCATAATTTACACCAAGTCCTATCTAGAACAGTTACCGACAGTCTGTAAGTAGAGGATTTTTGCTAGCATTATGCCCTCAGTTATCCCTATAATGATTAATGGCTACGATTATGTGACAATCCGCATTAATGTTTGACTAAATATTCAAATATTACATTCACAATTTGTTTTGGTATGGTGAGCATAAAAAAAGCGTATAATTTCAGCTCTATATGTGAGCATTTGTCATGGCACAAAGTTTTAATAAGACTTCCTAAGGGAGAAGGGATATTTCTTCTTTTGAAAAAGTGAGTGTTTTTGTAATTATTATAAAAACTTTTTGGTTTTTATAGTATACAATCACTTACTATTATACGTATATAATGTATACGCATTATATATGGCAATGCTAGTATACATATATAATGTATACACATTATATATGTATACTAGCATTGCCCGCGATTCCGCTCGCGTTCAGATGACCAAAAACCAAATTCTTAGATTTTTCATATTAGTATAGTCTAACATTGTAGTTTTTGTATTTTTTCTCAAAAATAAGATATTTTCCCGCAGTAAAAAGTATCCTATATGTTGACCCGGATAACCAGCTATCACCATACCAAATTTCATCAAAATCCCTCCAGTGGTTTTTCGTGATGCGGTAACAGACAGACAGACAGACAAAATTTTTAAAAACTATAGTTTCAGCCTCTGTATCGATAATAATGTTTATTTCAATAAGATTTTACAAAAAATATTTAATGTATGGATTCGGCTTAGTTACAATTTTATTATATGTATAGACTATACAATGTATACAGTATGTTTTTTTCTGAAATCGCAAAAATAATGTTAAAATTTTCTTCTGTAATTGAAAATTATATATATTAAAAATGTGAGTTCGTTCAAAGAAGAAATATAGAAATACTAGCGACTCACCCTCGCTCCACTCGGGTTCGTCCCTGGGGTGGGGTCTGGGAGGACCACCCTTATCCTTATCACTTAGGGGTATGGAAAATAGATAGTAGCCGATTCTCAGACCTACTGAATACGCATATAAAATTTGGTAAAAATCGGTAAAGCCGTTTCGGAGGAGTACGGTAACTAACATTGTGACATGGAAATTTTATATATAAAATTATACGAGCCGGATAATGACAAATGGTAGATACTTTCAATCCCAATAAATCTTATTTACGAACAACTAAATAATATACACAATAGTACCTAGTAGTATAAGTTAAAAAAAAATACAATATAATTATAATGGCAGACAGCATTCATAAATACATAACAGGAATGAACATAAACAATATGAATAATAGACAGTCATCAACATATAACAATAAATAAGCAAACGCACTTCTTCTGTAGGTGCAACTTGAACGATAATTACGGAAGCACGTCAAACGTAAGACTTTAAATGCAAATGCGTTACAGTTTTAACACATTACTAGAATGATTTGCACTTGAACTGTTCTAAGTAACGCTAGAAATTATAAACTACTTACGTGCATGACATACAGGTTAGACAAAATTAACCTCTCATGTCGAAATAATAGAAGTAGAACCAAACGTATGATTTCAAATTGTCAGTAATACTTGGTTATATGTCAAGGCCTGTAGACGACAACTGTATATGAAATAAATAAATAAATAAATATGTTGGAACATTAATACACAGCACCATCTAGTTCCATGGTAAGCTACGAGGATTGTGTTATGGATACCAGGTACACTACATGACTACACATATATAACTTTAATTACATACATATTATAAATATTAACACCCAAGACTGAAGTACAAACATTCGTGCTGATCACATAAATAAATGCCTACAGCGGAACTCGGACCCGCGACCGCTGGCACAGCAAGCAGGATCACTACAAACTGAGCCAATCGTGTCGTCGAGAATGTTATGTACGAGAAATGAGAAAGAAGCGAAAACAATTGATAGGTAATTAGTGTACATATAATAGATGGATCTATTACAATTCATTCAACCAGAATAACATTATTAAACAACAATAGTGTTACAAGCCTTAAAAAAACTATATAATTATTACCAATTTGGTATTTAATTTTTTTTTTTTGTTATATTAACTAACATTTACCTCTGTACATAATATACTGTGCGGCTTACGCCAGTATCGAGAACACAATCCATACGAGCAAAACTTGAGTATCATTCTGAAGTTTTATCTATTTAAAAACGCCAAATAAAATCAAATAGTTTGTAGCTTAAACCTCGAACTAAAAATAGTTACATAGAGCATAAATCATACCAGGCTGTCGTTACCGCCGTTGATTCGAAGGAAGATAGTAACATCGCCCGCGCTATATATTTAGCGGCGCTCTTTCAATTGAACCTGTACCACGATAATGTAGACATTATAGGTACTTGTCGGAGACGGAGGGAACCTACGTACAAATAGAAACTACTGCTTAGCTTTACAAATATTTTTTTAGCAAAATGGCTTCGTGACGGGCAAAATTCAGAATTCTTCTTATTCATTAATACATATTTTCACTCATTATGCTTTGTAAATTCTTTTTGCCCATATTTAATAAAATACCAATCACATTACTTGTCTAATATATTTAATACACGGAATTTCGATTAAATATATACATAAAATAAAATAGCAACCGAGTCGAGACATACATACATTAAATATTTTTTTATTAAAATAGTTATTATTATCGATACAGAGGCCAAATGTATACTGTTCAGAATTTTTGTCTGTCTTTCTATGTCTGGGAACGCATTACGAGAAAACTATACTATAACTAAATCTGGTTATCAGGGTATATAAGATACTTTTATTATGAGGATATATAAATATATCATCTCTGACAAATCTATACTAAACGTTAATAACTAGAAACAAATTCGAGCAGAGCGAGGGTGAATCGCTAGTATATAATCATAACGTTACGTGTAAACGTAAAATAAAGAATAAAAAAAATAAACAACTAAAAGCGCATTTGAATAAACCTAAACACTAAAGCCATAGTACGAGTTTACGGGACATTGATTTACGAACTGCATTTGTACTATCATTTAATATAATGTTTGTGTTGGCGCGTGTCGTAAATATTGCGATGCAAAGACGTATAGCCGACGTTAACTAACACGCCGTAAATGAAACCGTTTATTCAGTTTCCGGTTTGCTGTGTGTTTAATTGTCACATTATATTGATTTTATAATGCAAATGTTTCTCATTATAAAAGGCAATAAAATAAATGAAAATAGCTTTACGCTACGACATTTACGAGGTAGACAGAGTAAATTAAATCAAAGCTTATGAGCATAGAATAATATAAACTCCCCCGGGAGAATCTGGGGCAAGTCGCTAGTATATAGTTTACATATACATACATATAAATAAAACATACTGAATAGTTAACAATATACATACAGATGTATAGATGATATAAATAGATGAGTAGGTTTGTTTAACACATAGATACATACATATATGTACAGCGTCGTACATAAGGTTCAAAAACTTTTCTATTCAATAATTACAATATTTTCGATTACGTATCAAAAAAGAACATATTTTTTACTATAGTAAAATATCTGATTAATAAATAATTTGATTGGCAGCTGATCAAAAATCTCAGAGGCAGTTAAGGAAGCAACGCGGAAGATCGTACCGATGGAATTGTGGGTGCTTTAATAGTAAATGAGATGCTCGATTGCAAAAAAGTTGCCAATAAAATACGTAAATATTAAGGGATAAGGGGAGGCTATGATCCCAAACATCATAAAGTAAAAATACACAAACAGACATATTTATAAGAAAAAAAAGTTTATAGACGTAAATTACTATATTTGATTCTATTGACACTGTTAGACGAATTTACAGCTTAGCGTTTAAAGAATATGTTGTAAATATATTAAAAACCTAATTAAAGTTTTTAGGTTGAGGAAAAATAACATAAAACAATAAATTATTATAAATAAACATAAAAGTCTTAAAACTCAAAAATTCCCAAAACGATTACACAGTTCTATTTCCTTTCCTTAAAGATAAGCGTAGTCAATGTATCCAACATATTATTCAAATTATATTTTTCCCCTTACTAAAATATTTTAATGAGCATGTCGGTTTTCCTGTAAGTCTATTAATAATCAGTAAATATTTAATATATACTAAGTCATAAATAATACTACACACATAACTGGTAAAATAAATTTAATCTATATTTAAAGCAAAAACGGAAAATATTTATAATTTATATTATTTATTAAAAATAATAATAATAAAGTATTTTTTAACAATAATAAAATTTGTTGAAATCAAAACTTTTAGGGCCATATTAGTTCTCTAGTTAGAAAGTTGTTGAACTTCTCTCATATAGAAGTATGCAAGTCTAGACCGGATGAAGGACAATTAATTGTCTGACAAACTTTACTTAAGTACTGAGTTGAAGGAGTCACGAATGTCGCATTGTTAAAAGTAATCCGATGACATCGTTATTAGTGGAGATGTTGAAAAGAAAATTTTATCACAGCTTGTTGCAGCCTGACTTTGTCCGAAATATGAATTACATATATCCATATACTAATATTATAAAGAGGAAAGATTTGATTTTTTTTGTTTGTTTGTTTGTACTGAATAGGCTCCGAAACTACTGAACCGATTTAGATGAAATTTGGTAAGAAGATAGTTTGAGACCCTGGGAAGGACATAGGATAGTTTTTATCCCGGAAATCATCCCTTAAGAGGGTGAAAATGGGGAAAAAATTAAAGTTTGTTTGGGGAATGAATCGCTAGTTTAGTACATTATTGACTAAAGTCTACTATAAAACGGAGTGTCAATGCTGTATATTAAAAAATATATATATAACAAACAAAAAATTAGGTTCTATAAATGTATGTACAAGTATGGTATATCAAACAATTCAATTACTGAAAATATGTTCAATCCAACCTTTTATAATCTGATTCTAATATTGAATGCGGGGCCATTATCGATAATATCAGGGCGAAATTGCCTTACGACTCCGATAATCATGCTTGAACGGCTAATTGAAAAGGAATTTACCTAATCTAGTAGCATAAAATATAACTAAACTTTTAAGTTATTTGCTCAAAATTAGAAGTGATTATTATTATAAAACGGCGTTTATTTCATATGAAGATGATATAATCGAACTAGCCAAGAGGAAAACTAGGGATAAAAACAATGCTTAACTTATAATACACAAAGGCATTCACCTACGTCAACATCTATCAGATACGTGTTAGAAATAAAAATCACTGTGTCATATTGTTGAAAGCAAATATTATAGTTAATTCCGCCCACGTCACGGGACGCGGCTGTATCCGTCATCCTGCCTATTTTAGGGTGCGTACAATTTCATGGGACAGATATTAGATCTGCAAATTGCTCTTGTTATCTTTCGTAACTGGGGTGACCAAATGGACATTGGGTATAAAGAATTTTATTTATATCCATACTATTATAAATTTGAAAGTGTGTTTGTTTGTTTGTCCTTCGTTCACGTCGAAAAAGAGTGACGGATTGGCGTGATTTTAGGGGTGGAGATAGTTGGAGAACTGGACAGTGAGTGACATAGGCTACTTTTTACCGCGGGAGATTATCTCATTATTACGGGAAAACACGTTATAATACAATCCAAAAATTATTTATAATTAATTATAAACGAATAGTGTAGGAAATAAATGAAATATTATTGGAATTATTATTTTTTGTGTTATTAGGCCACTCAAAGACGTCTGTACACAATTTGGGCGTCTAGGTTTTTTGTATAGGTGACGCTTTATCTCCCGACAATTATTTACCGATTTTCGTGATAAAGTTAATTTGAAGTCAGTGTATCTTTTTAGTTAAAAGTAATCAAATCGAAGTTCTACCCAGACGTAAGCACATGGTCACCACAACCACCCTCCCCATGCATCTGTTATCAGTAATGGACATCGCAGCGCCGTCTAATAGCTTTATTGACCCTCCTGCATTGCCTTTCCTATTTATTATGCTTGAAAATTACATTGGAAGATGGATATTTAATGATATAATAATTTGAGATCTAAGTAAAAGTAAGGAAAATAAAAAATTGTAAATTATGACATTAACAGAACTGTTTTATTCTATTCCGGTCCGATACACTGATTGAGCTTTTATTAAAAAAACCTTTATTACTAGAAAACTAGCCTCATAAAATATTCTTGGATTGGAAAGTCTTCAAAAAATCTATTTCAAAAGATAATGCCTTTAAAGTTTAAAAACATCTAATATATTATAAACATCTAATATAAATATTTTTAATAGTACAAATACAAACATTTTTTTTTGTACAAAACGATCTTGTTTCTCATTTTTACAAACACCTCCAGCATCTTTTAACAAAACCTATTTAATCTTTACAAAATTTCTAACGCTTAGGTTACCAATTATATTTAAATCCTGTAAGCATTTCACGCATACGTATTCCGCCCAACGCAACGGAATCTAATCCACAAACAATTTCCCGCCTAGCAAGACGCGGCCCACTGACCGAGTTGCGGCGCCGGCGCCTGCGCATGTCGTAAGTCGTAACATCACGTGCGCTGTAATTAAGGCTATTTACACGCTCAACAAACAAACTGAAAATATTTGATTCGCATTTAATTTCTGTTTCAGATGGAGATTCATAGAGAGAGAGAGAGAGAGAGAATTTAATAACAATTAATTTGCTACATTCTAAAAAACTTTAAAATTCAATATTTGCAAGCATAAATAAATAATTAGATCTAAAGTGCAAAACATAGAAGGAAATAAGTTATTCCATATGCAGATCCAGTTAAAATAAATAAATCAATTATAATATATTCAATTAATGTGCCTAATGTTTATTTTTGGACATTTTCAATACAGTAATAACATAAATATTTAATACTAGCATTGCACGCGGCTCCTCCTATCCTGGAAAAATTTACAGTTCCCGTGGGATAATTCATTTTTGTCTAGGGACGAGCCTGAAGAGAAGCGAGGGTGAGTCACTAGTAGTCAATATAGAAATGGTATAAAAATATGTTTTCCTCTATTACTCATGTTTTTGATCCATGTTTAATTAATTTTATTTGTTAGTTAATGTTCAATTTAGGTAACACGTACCGACTTACTTTCTTTCCTCTAAAAATAATTATTATCTATTACATATGTATAATATAATTGTAACCAAGCCGAATCTGTACATTAAATATTTTTTGGAAAATCTTATTAAAATAAACATTATTATCGATACAGAGGCCGAATCTATAGTTTTAAGAATTTTTGTCTGTCTGTCTGTCTGTTACCGCATCACAGAAAAACCACTGGAGGGATTTTGATAAAATTTGGTATGGTAAAAGATGGTCATCCGAACGCGGGCGGCATATATATATATATATATATATATATATATATATATATATATATATATATATATATATATATATAATATATATATATATATATATATATAATAACAAATTATACAAATTAAAAATAATGTCTCTACAAAAAAGGCTTATTTTCAAATTATCTTTTTATTCTTACTTGTAATCTAAGAAATGTTAGCAGAAAAGGTTTTAAGACGGTGCTCTATAGTCTATCCTATAAAATAATATGTCGCTAATGATAAAAAGTATAATTTTGCTCTTAAAGTGAAAATTTTGAATAAGACCATCAGTAGTTCTTCCCTGTACGATCTGTATAACTGCAGTGTAACTCGGCATAATGCCAAAAACATAGGAAGAGTACTTAGCTGCTAATAGCCACTCACCGGACTTGCAATTTTATGACAAATGTAAATCTGGGTGCATTAATATGATATATTACTAAATGATCATCCATCCTTGTCGTCGAAGTGGAACGCACATTTCGGGAACATGACACAATAAGGCTGTTTATAATTAACTACTGTATGAAAGGTTACATACGAGCTATGTAAAAAATAGATTCTGCTAGAAGCAGCTTATATACATGTCAGATATCTCAAGAATAAAAAGTTTTATCAAGATTAGTTGAACAATTGATTTTAATTTGTATAAAAAGATAAATGGAAAGAGCAAGACATTCTTAATTGTATTAAAGATATAATTTGATAGAACCTCGCCCTAACTAATGTACGAGTAGTCTTTCTCATACAATCTATAATGTAACTTTACAGTTTGCTCCAATAAAGATTTTTATTTATTTAACTTTAACTCTGCGCTGAAACTTTTAACCCTTATGATTGGCATAGAAACGCTGATGGCAACAAACAATTGCTTACGTATTATTTAGGTATACATATATAGAGAGCTAGTGGTACATTGTACACTTGCGGACGTACTCAGTAGCCCGACCCCCCTGCCCGGTGACGCTGGCAAGGCCCTTAGGGCTAACAGCATTTGAATTTTGAACCAAAAGATAATTTAAACTTAAACTTAATTAAATGTATGGGTACTGTTAAGTTCATTTAAAAATTACACAAACACCGTATAGACACAATATATTGTGGGTTTGTTTAGAAACTATGACATGTCATCTAACATGCGTACGCGCGACGCGGGGCGCCCGCATGGTAGGAAATACCAACTTAAATTACCCGCACTAAATAATAACTACGCTTTCTTTTTAATTACAATTCATAAGCTCTTTCCCCGTTATTTGAGAAAAATAAAAACAAACAAAGAAATTAAAAATATATAAATATGAATATAATATAGTATACTTATTTCAACTTGTCATATGCTGGATACGTTTCACGCAGTCCCACAGATCATATTATAATACTATACTAGTAGTGAATACTTACGTATGTATATTACTTTGCAAAGATTTGATATTACCTAATAATAAACAATTACCTTGAAGAGGAATCGAACCTATAATTGCTAAATCAGCAGGATGATGAAATATTTTCAGTACATTTCAAGGCAATTATTAAGTACACTAAAATCATAAAATCTAATTTAAACATTCATTGTATCATGTGAAGTGTTTAGACAGGACGACATTCTAAAAGAATTATAGCTAATAGAAATCTAAAGAAGAAAGTATCTTAACATTATATCATACTAGCGACTCACCCTCGCTTATGTACGAGGATGAGGTATTTTCCCTCAGTAAAAAGTATCCTATATGTTGACCCGGGTAACCAGCTATGATCATACCAAATTTCATCAAAATCTGTCCAGTGGTTTTCCCGTGATGCAGTAACGGACATACAGACAGACAAAAATTCTAAAAACTATAGATTCGGCCTCTGTATCGATAATAATGTTTATTTCAAATAGATTTTCCAAAAAAAAATTTGATATACAGATTCGGCTTAGTTACAATTTTATTATATGTATAGATAATCAGAAAACGTCATTTCCATATATTTTTTAATTTTCCATCCGCAATATCGATTATAGAAATCGACATACAGTTATACTTGTCTAAGAGGGCCTATTACAGACGACGGTGTCTGTCGTCGTAGACAAACTATTCCAGACACTTGCCAGAAAGGCTGGGCTATTTTGAGAGCGTCAAGCAAGTGACATTTGCACACTCGCAACAAAGTCTTTTACGATGTCACTCTCTCCGCATCGATATTGTTAATAGTGTCTCTAGTAGTTTCTGACGCTAAGAATCATATAATTGCTGACAATCGACTCAAACTCTAATATTTTTTTGTTAAAAGTGATAAAACCAAAGCCATAATTCTAAGCTCTTTTATTTATATTTCTTTTAAAATATTTTTTACCAAACAATTTATTTTGATATTTTTTACCGAACAATTTATTTGCCGAAATTTTCTCAAGTGACTATATGTATTTAATTATTAACACCTGTAAATATTGTAAAGGTTCTTGTAATTTGTGAGTTAATCCACTTAATTAAAAGGTGTGATAAGAACTAGCTAAAGCTCGTAATCAAAATCATATTAAGACTTTACGCCGTCAGACAGACAAGTTTATGCCAACCAATTTCAAATTAAAGTAGATTTGAGTAACCTCTATGTAATGCAAGCTCACATAGTTCAGCTCATTTTTCTCTATGTGTTGACTTTAACATATCATATACCTAATTTAATTTGGATTTTAAACAAGGCCATATATTTAGAAATTTTAGTATGATTCTTGGAAACGGTGCCATATATCATCTTTGCGCATTAACCTAGCGTATTCTAAAACAACAATACCAACGATTGTTTATAAGAAAAATGTTCCGGTAGCCTTGAAAAATATACATTACGTGAAACTGGCACAATTCCTATATATAAACCACAAGTAGCATTGAGACAGGATAATTTCTGGGTCCATTCATTTTGATGCGAATAAAAATGGTACAAAAGATCGTAACTCTGTCGGACAGTTGCGTCGAAAGAAATATAATGGGCGTTCTGGTTTTATATTCACACATATATATATATAGAGACATACATAAAGACACGGTGTTAATATGCTTGCGAATTTAAAGAGAATATGAAATTATACTTACAGCTTAACTAGATAATTACATATATGATACCATTATAATTAAGATTAAAGTTTAAACATGACAAGCCATGATTAAATGTGGGTATTATTTCAAAACTGCTACATAATCTCATATAATATGTAGTAGAGGATTCGGGAAAAATACCATATGGTACTTTTATACCAGTAAAAAAAATTTTCGGTGGCGATAGATAATTGTCTCATATAATCCCATTAATATTATAAATGTGAAAGTTTGAATGGATGTTAGTTACTCAATCACGCCAGAACGGCTGAACGGATCTGGATGATATTTGGCACAGAGAAAAATTATAGTCTGGAATAATTTTTAAATATATAAATAATTTTTAATAAATTTTAAATTTTATCCCGTAAAATGTACGCGGTTCCCGTGGGATAGATTTGTTTTTGCTTTTTTGCGACGAACCCGAGCGAACCGAGGGCGAGTTGCTAGTCTATTATAATAGAAGCAGAACAGCTTAACCCATTTTGATGAGACTGTCACTGCGCATTCAAGAAAGAATAAAATAGGCTTTTGATTAGAGTGCGCTATATATCGAATATTTTATCACCATATCATAATATCATCTTACATGAGCGGAGCCACGAGCGAAAGCTGGTTTATAAATAAATGTTTATACCAGGACCCACCAACCCTATAAATAGGTACGAAATAGAAAAAATTGACAAATTTTTTTTACATACCTATACAAATGTAGATTTTTTGAGTTTATAGAAAACATTTTTGCTTTTAATTTTGAGTGAAAACCATAGAGCGTGCCCATTATGAATCTAAAATTTTAAATATTACTTTTTACAAAAATAATTCCTAATCCATGTAATAGTAAAAAGTCTATCAGTGGGCGTTACGAAGTCGTGAGTCAGCCGGTTATTCCTGACATCCTGGCACAATTACGATCTCTAGTTAAGGAGAGACACAACCAACTAAAACTAGATATTAGGTATGCGAAACTCGGTTACACTAACGTTGATAAAGAATCATTCTCTTCAAACTTAAGTTCCATTTCGCAAAGTTAAGTCATGTTTATACGAATTGTTATAATATTTAAGAGTGTATGTAACATTATAATGTTAAATAAATGTTTTATGTAAATTTAGTTAGTAGGCCTTTAGAATAAATAAATAAATAAATAAATAAATAAATAAATAAATATATATATATATAATATATATATATATATATATATATAAGACGGAGGAGGATTTAGTTACCTTTTTCTGTTATGAAACCTTATTATTGTTTAAAGTCACTATGTTCTTTAATTTACTTTTTATTGCTTTTAAAGTTATTTTGAATTTAGAGCAGAGATTTAGTCTCGAGCGGGGTCGAGACGCCATCGCGACATTCTTTGCAGATACGTGGTTTAGTAAAGTCGGTTGATCATGGTGGATCATAGAGTTTTGCTTTGATATTGTAGTTGGAAGTCGATGATCGGTGACTGTGAACCCGCTAGCTCTAAATCATTAGAATTACCGTTTCAAGTTTATAACATTGTGACTTCCCTGATTAAATTGTGTATTGACCACTGAATACTTTATTATTTGAGCCCTGATAACGCCCACAAGATGAGTAACCACCAAAGATGATGTTCGTAGTATATGGATAACACGACATCAGAAGTGGTATGATACCCGAAGAACAGGGCAAAGATAGATGACAGCGGCCATTTCAAAATTTTGTTGCAAAAATTTTCTCAAACTGAAACGAAATGCGATGTCAAATTTTATTTAAAACGGACGCACAAAATGGCGATGCAAGGGTTGTTTTACAGAAGATTTACTTTTTGATAATCATGAATCATGATGATATGATATACTCGTATGCAAGATGCTCAAAAGATTAAAATAATCATAGATGTCTCAATTTAATTTGTATGAAATGACATGACGTCGACAAAGATTTGTTGCTAGCTGGATTTGATTTTCTTGATATTATTGCAGAAATATTTTTGAACACAATATGTATAGAGAAAGTAAACGGAAAATTTGTTTATTTCAGGATGTTATATGAAGTTAATTTATTTAATCGATAAATTACGAGAATTATTTTTGAAATGTTTTTGTTCGATGCTTATAAGGACCTTCTTCTAGTTCTGAAATAAAATATAAATCATGTCAGAATTTTAGTGTCAAAAACGTTTTGTATTGTAATTGTTTGCTTTATATTTTCTTTATTTCAGGATTTCTAAAGTGAAAATAATGAGTTGATATTTTTGTTTAAAGATTTGACTAACAGATTTAACTATTTATCGACGGAAAATAAACAGACGATATTTGCGAATTATATTGGGAAAATTACATAGTTTCTTTAACTTACGTATTCATTTCGGTTATAAAATTTTTATTTAGCAGTTGATACTAATTTAAAAAATTTCTAGCAGTCCATCAGGTAAAAGATGTTCCAAAAGAAATATAAATGAGAAATAGTCAACTGTATTAATGGTGATACAGCGAAAAACTTATGTTTGTGTACACTCCGAAGACATTCTCATACGCACGCTGAGATAGAAATCTTTGATTATAATATCGATTTCATATGTCCTTATTTGGTCCAAAGATTAAACATAATTAGATCGTGCCCATGGTAATATCAACTGTGGCACAATAATAAATAATATGAATTTTCAGGTGCTTCGTTTCATGTGTTCAAAATATGTATTTAGCGTAGAGAGGACGCCTTGCTTTAGTCAGTTTAGTTTACGCTAAACCAGATCACATCAGACGTATACGATGCCCTAGAAGAAGACGGTATCCAGAGATGCTTGGGCTATGCCAAAAATGGATATCTGTGGATGTTTCATTTAATCTAATATGAATGTCATATGGTGAGACGTTTCCATTTTGTTTAGGTGTATGAGGCAAGTGATTTCCGAATGTACCGTTATAGACGGTTCTAATTATTGTAGTTATTTCCAATAATATCTAGCAGCTTAACATTAATGAACCTACGTAGCACAAGCTAGGGTGACTGAATTGACGAGGTTATGTAACATTGACCAGCTTATGTTGCAAATGTAGTTTTAGTGGCGAGAGTCGCCGGAGTAGTGGCCTGTGAGGCAGCGACTGGCCTGTGAGGCAGCGACTGGCCTGAGTGGCTAGAGTTGCCTGTGTGGCAAAAGTAACCTATGTGGCACATGTAGCCTGAATGGCGAGAGTTGTCTGTGTGGTATCGGTTGGGTTCTGTCGCATCGTTTGATTTGTGTGGCACTGACTTAACTTGATTAACATATGAGACACTTACTTCTTTAACTTGTACTCAATGATACGTAAGTTGTGTGTATAGTCTTTAGGGTTTCAGTCAGTTTAAAAATTTAAATTTGGAGAAATTTGTCTCAAAGAAAACTAGTTAGGGAGAATGAATAAAGTATGATTTGAATCGCTGTTTATTGTCTACACATAGAGCTAAACATTTACCCAATACTCATTGTGTTAGGTACATTGGAATTTGAGGGTGTCTTGTTTTTACTAAGTACACTTTTGCAATGTAATATCTACTGCACCGATTATTACTCAGTGAGATTGGTCACTATGGTCATATTTGGTCAGGATCGGCCGAACAATGTTTTCTAAAAATTTGCTTTTTTCTGTCTACAGATGACGTATATGCTAGACTTTCAAGATCACACGAGGGCGTGTGAACAGCAGGATGGCCGAGACGGAGGAGGATTTAGTTACCTTTTTCTGTTATGAAACCTTATTATTGTTTAAAGTCACTATGTTCTTTAATTTACTTTTTATTGCTTTTAAAGTTATTTTGAATTTAGAGCAGAGATTTAGTCTCGAGCGGGGTCGAGACGCCATCGCGACATTCTTTGCAGATACGTGGTTTAGTAAAGTCGGTTGATCATGGTGGATCATAGTTTTGCTTTGATATTGTAGTTGGAAGTCGATGATCGGTGACTGTGAACCCGCTAGCTCTAAATCATTAGAATTACCGTTTCAAGTTTATAACATTGTGACTTCCCTGATTAAATTGTGTATTGACCACTGAATACTTTATTATTTGAGCCCTGATAACGCCCACAAGATGAGTAACCACCAAAGATGATGTTCGTAGTATATGGATAACACGACATATATATATATATATATATATATATATATATATATATATATATATACATACATACATACATACATACATACATACATACATACATACATACATACATACATACATACATACATACATACATACATACCTACATACATACATACATACATACATAAATAATATGTATTTCTATATAGAATATTTTTTTGTTCATAATGCAATATTTATAGTAAATGTAAAAGTTATGATTACTACTGACTAAAAAAAAATTTTTTTTTAATGAATAATACATAACCATTGAACGTGTAATTAAAATTAACGATTAACTTTATCGGTTCCACAGAGCGACGCTATGGCTTAAACAATAAAATTTCATTCGTTTTATTTATAACTAAGTTTTATCGGAATAAGGGTCGGTCTCTGATGAGCAGTTAACGTTGAAATGCTATATCACTATTGGATATACCATAAAAAAATCGTAAAATATAAATTACACGATGTAAGCCGGTGGAATGATACACTATATATTGATTATGACGAAACTTTCCAAGTTAACACAAGAGAGAACTAGACAATAATGTGAAGTCGTAAACTTTGTTGATTACAAACTGCATTAACTAGACGTCTTCATTTCCTTAGCAAATGAAGTAGGTACGTACCTACACGATAATTATTAATAAAAAAGTAATAAGCTTCGTAGTTTCATTTATCTTATCAGATTTGCTTGCTTATCAAACAATATTTTTTTAGAAACCAAGGCTAGAAGCGGAAGGACTATAATAATAATTATTATTATTCATAACCTGTTTCAAACGAACATTATTATTAATAAAATTAATTTAATAATATTAATAATCTACATATAAAACTTAATGATTATCTATTAATTAATTAATAATAAAAACAAACGACTGCGCCTTAACAACACAGCACGTGGGACGAACGGAGACTATTAACTCTTTTATTTAGAGCAAAACCAGTGGAATGCGGAATATAAAGATAAATTTGGAAATTCTTCTTAGCGACAAGCGAAATACAGGAACGTCCTAAATAGGTTATCAGTTATCACTTACATGTGAATCAATTACGTGTGATATTTTTGTTAGAAAAACCTTAACAACGATCTTTAAATAAATTGTTTAAACAATCATAAATCAAATGAATATAATAATCATTTCAAAATTATGTATATATTTTTTAAAACATACTTACGAGTATCTTTAAAAAAAGTTAGTAGGTTTATATTATATTCATAGTAAGGAATATACCTATTACCTACAACAATAAATGTTTAAGCTGTATCTGCATTATATTTAGCACTAGCTACTCACCCAATAAAAGAAAAAAAGAATTATTGAAATCTGTCCAGCCGTTTTTGAGTTTCACGAACAGCAATTGATTTTTATATGTATATATTTAGCATTAAATGAATTCATATATTTTCCCCAATACCAAATCAAACAAATTCTTATATATATATATATATATATATATATATATATATATATATATATATATATATATATACATATATATACTATAATGCTAGTACACTATAAGAAAAAGTACTATTATTATACCTACTATGATGTACGCGTTTATATTCAAAAATTCGCCAAATCAAATGGGAAACCTATGATAAATACGCTCATATAAAACTATTTCAAATAATAAACATGATGACAACATTTTTGAAACAAAAATAACTAAAATAATACAAATAAATAATACAAATAAAATATACATCCTAGTTATTCTATTATCCAAATACATATAATAAAATTCTGAGTCGAATTTGTAAATCATTAAATATTTTTTTGGAATATCTTATTGAAATAGACATTATTAACGATACAGATGCCGAATCTATAGTTTTTAGAATTTTTATCTGTCTGTCCGGAACCGCATCACGAAAAAACCACGGGAGGGATTTTGATGAATTTTAGTATGATAATAGCTGACTATCCGGGTCAACATATAGGATACTTTTTATTGCAGAAAAATATTTCATCTCTGAGAAATCTATACTAACCGTTAAAACGTAACGTACCATATATCTATGTACAACAAAACAAAACCTATACGTGCGACTGTGTTTTCTAAGAATTCCAATATCTGTAACAATTATACATATAATAAATAAAGAAGGAGCTATTAAAATGTGAGAAAAAATAGTCTTTAAATTTCCAATAGCAATTATTTACTTCGTTATTGAGAGTCTCATCAGAAAAGCTTTCTGTGAGTAAAAAATAATCAATATTTATTTTATTATCTTGCTGGCGCTGTTATAAATTAAGTAAAAAAAACAATTCTAATTGCCGTACCAACTGAATATAAAATTATTAATATGATGTAAAGTTTTTATTATAATATAATATTTATTATTACAAATTACAATACTCTGATGCAGTTCTAGCTAATCTAGAAGACACTGCACACTTAGGCAGCGTACTTGAGTTCTATTTGAAATGAGTTAACTTTTGTATCGCTCATATCGTACAACTAACGGCCTTCTTTTAACACTAAAACTTGTATAGATTTTTTTATGAACTAGCGACTCACCCTCGCTTCTCTCGGCTTCGTCCCTAGGTACGTTTTAACGGTTAGTATGGAATAGATAGAATAATATATTAAATGATATAGAGCCTAAAGCCTTCCTCAATAAAAGAGTTATCTAATGCAAACATATTTTTTCAAATCAGATTAGTAGTTCCTGAGATTAACGCGTTTAAACAAACAAAAAAAAACTCTGCCTTTATTATCTTATTAGTATCTTAATTTCTTAAATATATACTTCAAAAGAATAAGTGAAGAGTAAATTCAATATTCAAAATCTATACAGATAATAAAATTGTAACTAAGCCGAATCTGTACATTAAATATTTTTTGGAAAATCTTATTGAAATAAACATTATTATCGATACAGAGGCCGAATCTTTAGTTTTTAGAATTTTTGTCCGTCTGTCTGACTGTCTGTCTGTTACCGCATCACAGAAAAACCACTGGAGGGATTTTGATGAAATTTGGTAAGGTGATAGCTGGTTATCCGGGCCAACATATAGGATAGGACTTTTTACTGCTGGATAATATCTCATCTCTAAGAAATCTATACTAAATTCTAAATCGTAACTAGGGACGAACCCGAGCGCATCGAGTGTGAGTCGCTAGTAAACTATAAAGTGCAGCGCGATGCAAGTGTCACCCGCCACATGCGCGGGACATAAATCCAAATGACGTTCTAAAGATATCGCCGGTACTGTAAAAATTATGAATGTGTCTAATAGAGATACAGTTACAGACTAAGGGATAGCATTAACCGTATTATAATTTATTAACCCAACGAAATTATTTAGTGTGGAGTCTATAATTTATTTTGTAAACAACATAAATAACTTTAAAATATTTTTATTGGAGTTTAATGACAAGAATAATAAGTCTTTTTCATATTATTTAAGTGTATTATTTATATTATTTTAAGAAATTAAATGTATGGGAAATAAAAGCAAACCCCAATATAATTGTAAAAATCTCCGCAAAAGCTTTAAACTTATTCACAAAAGATTATATTTATCATATTACAAGCGTCTTAGTTAGATTTCGTCCGTAGGTTGATTCCCCATACAAACTTTCATCCCCATTGTCACCCCCTTAATGAATGATTTCCGGGATAAAAAGTATCCTATGTCCTTCCCAGGGTCTCAAACTATCTTCTTACCAAATTTGATCGAAATAGGTTCAGTAGATCCACAGATTACCCCCTACAACGTCACAAACTTTACCTCTTTATAATATTAGTATAGATTACCATTTAAATTGCATAATATAAATCACAACCTAATTTAAAAACTTCAAAAGTAAATCTAAAGTTAGATTCTACGCGACTTACACTGACGTCTATACTTTTCAACTAACTTTAGGGCTGTAAAACAAACCGTGAACGATAAATCGAAGAAATGATTAGGAGGGTAAATTCAAAAAATGGAAATGCCTTAATATCTTACCTAATTTATATTTTATCGCATTGCTAGCCATCGTAAATTACTGAGCACTCTACGGATGAGTGATTAAGAATACTTTAGCAATTTGTAATTTTAAACTCTAGTGGCTGATAGATTTATACTGATAATTTAATGTATCCATATGCAGTAACCATATAAGTCTGATCGAAACATAGTTGTTATTTATTTTCTTTCTTTACATAAATTATTTTCTTGGTTTTCATAATTACTTACTACGAATCTGTAAATAAGTATTGTTTTTATATCATGTAATTTTTATTTAAGAATTTGATGTTAATAAACAACTGTAGTTACTGTGTGTGTACGAATACTTCAGGTTCAAAATTATTGTGGAAAATAAATAAGATTTTTATATAAAGACAATTAAATTACGCATATCAAAAAATGCTTTTATATAAGTATGTATATCTTCTATACATATAAAAGTGTAACTGACCTGATCGCCGCGCCGTCTGTACATGCAAGATATTTGAGAAAAACTATTATTGGGCGTCTTTATTAACGCAATTAGAACCCAAAACAATGATGTTTAGAATTTTTGTCTTTTTTCTGTGCCTTTGTGTGCGCTAATCTCAGAAACGGAATAACCGATTTCGGTGTGGTTTTCAATAGTGTATTGTGGTAAGCTTTACTTAACATTTAGTGTTTGTTTTATTTAAATCGGTTCATAAATGAAATAGTTATGTCAATTTAAAGAATCACCTAGGGACGAACCCGAGCGAAGCGAGGGCGAGTCTCTAGTATATAATATACAGTGATAAAAATATAATATGAAATGAACTGACAACGTTGTAATATAATGGAACCTACAATGCCTCTCACCTCTTTCTTCTTCTTCACAAAGCAAAAATTAACAATAATTATTAATTATGGTAACTCAAAATTATTAATCCAAGCCCAACCCAAAATTAAATTCATTGTCTCAACTAACAAAAAGCTAAGTGAGAAATCTAGTAGGTACTCATAAAACTTGAAAGTTCTTAGACTATTTACGTAAAAGAAAAGAAATTTCAAGATAAAAAAGGCTGTATCTAATAAATACAATAAATCAAACTGAATAGACAAACAACAAAACAACTTGAGCACAAGTAGTTACAGACTACAATATATCTAGCACACGATAGTCTTCATTACAGCCATACTTTGGTACAAAACACTGGAAAATTGTCGCGTTAGCTTTTCATTGTGCCTTGCGTAACCTGCTGTGTTACGTAAATCTATACATATAATAAAATTGTAACTAAGCCGAATCTGTACATTAAATATTTTTTGAAAAGTCTTATTGAAATAAGCATTATTATCTATACAGAGTGCGAATCTATAGTTTTTAGAATTTTTGTCTGTCTGTCTGTCTGTCTGTCTGTTACTGCATCACAGAAAAACCACTGGAGGGATTTTGATAAAATTTGGTATGGCAATAGCTGGTTATCCGGATCTGTACGGTTATTGTACTGTAAGAGTATACCTACTAATATGTAAAACCTAAGAATTTGGTTTTTGGTCATCTGAATGCGGGTGGAGCCGCGGGCAATGCTGGTATAATCTATTGTTTAAATGACCAATGATCGTAAACAAGACATATTTGCAATATGGCAAAACAAAGTCTAAATACGATATTATTGTAGGCAATTTATTGTAGATGTTGCAACCTTATAATTGTTATTATATAAAAATATCTGATTGTGCACGTGCTGAGCATTGCAAATCTAACAAAAATACATATTATAAAATAAAGGCCCCCGCCGCGTCTGTCTATTTTACTGAACGAGATAAACTTAAAAACTATCGAACAGATTTTCATACGGTTTTCACTAACAGATGGAGTGATTCATGAGGGAGGTTTAAGTGTATATTCGTTAAGGTTTTGTGTAAATTGACTGAAATATGATGATAATTATTGAAGATGTCGAAAAAAATCATGCCGACTGGGAGCTTTAACAGCGTGCGCCGCTTAAAGTAATAGTTATATGAAAATATTGTATTACCGTTTTATTCCTTTTAAAAAAATCTTCCAATTAAACCGTAGCAACGCTATGTGCACGTTTACGCCTAAAAGTAAAGTAAGTCCCTAATAATAACATAATTGGAACTTTACACACATTTTAACAATCTAAGTTAACTAATATTGCTAAGTTAACAGTTTAATTTTATATCCCTTGCCATTTTTTCCCCATGTTTAATATGACTTGTCTGTACATTAAACTGGTTCTAAAACATAATGGTTTTTCAACTACCGTCACAGTTCATTCAAATTAATTATTTAAATGACCTCTTACTATCACTTTTTAAAAAAAGTAAATTTTTCATTTAACTTAAATGCAAACATTAAAAGAACGTGAGGAAGCTACCACCAGCTCGTAAAACAATTCTACAAAGAAAAGCCTATTTTATTTAGAGTGAGAAAATATTTATTTACAAAACTGAAAAACAATAAGTTTGTACTTATCGAACAATTCGGACGAATCGACGAAGGCAAGAAACAGACGAGAGAAAGAAATAAAAAGAAACGAACGGATCAATTAGAATTAGAACTAGAGAATCCTAAGCGGTAATAGAAGCAACGTTAAAGCGCATTGTAAGGACCTATTGTGTCTTCATCACTATAAACAAAACTTTGTACAATACATATGTACATATTATGTATATACAAATATTCATGTCAGCGTTATAAAACCCCGTTAAGCGACAGCGCCTTTGACTTGATTTACACTCAAAGCGGTTAATATACTTAGTACATATCACTACGATCTCTCAAATCTCATCATCCAAAACGTATTAGAAATTGCATTAGGATATTATAAATCAAAAACATGTAACATATATTCTTTATCTTTATCCATTACTATTAAACTGACACTGTTTATCAAAGCCATCTTTTCGTTTATGTCCATTCTCTACATACTTACAAGTAATAAAATTAATGAACTAATATGAAACTTGAGAACAACGTATTTGTAAAAGCAAGCGAATACAATTGCAATATTCTTGTAATTTCCAACCAGTACAAGTTACGGTGATTTTCTAGTCGTAAGAATGAATGACTTTCGCATATTTTATATCTTCGCTAAACGTATTCATTCAATTAGGTGGACCAAAGTTGTGCTTAAAATATTAATTTACTTTAATCACGAGACTGAAAGATGATGATCACTCCCATGAAAATCATTAAATTTATGTAATGTTTGTTTATGTGTATTACAAACTTCCTGTGCCCCGCGGTTTCACCCGTGTAAAATTTGTTTAATTATAAACATCAGACTTACAATAATATAGACGGTTTGATTTGTTGACATTTACGATTACTGTTCCGCTCCCTTGGGTAATAGCATGATGATATATATAGCCTTCCTCGATAAACAAGTTATCTAATACAAAAATAACTTTTCAAATTGGATAAGTAGTTCCTGAGATTAGCGCGTTCAAACAAACAAACATACAACCTCTGTCTCTTTATAAGATTAGTAAATATTACTACGTTCTTTCGTGGCTTCTCTTACTTTAGATTTTATTTGCAATTGTCTTTTACTTTTTAATTAACACTGATTGCGTAACGTTATCACGTTCGTTCGTGTAAGTAAAAACGTTCGTTATCAAAAGCACCGGAAAATTATATCATCTTCTTTCTTTATAACTTCTTTACCTCATTATGTACCAAGCTTTCATAAACACAATTAATGACAAAAAAATTTTTCCTTAAATTACAACAATTTTTACACGATGAACAAACAGACGTGGTACGTAAGTCCTGTTGTACGTATAAATACATAGTTTTATATGTGTTAACCGTTTTGATGTAAAATATGTTAAGGAATTTGCTAATAATAATAAATAACAAACGGCTTAAGTGATTACAGTAATATACAATACACAACTACTTTCGTGGCAGATTTTATTAGACATAATATTTGTTGCAGAAGATTTAGTCACGGATGTTATTATAATAAATGTGCAACAAACTCAATGAGTAAGAAGATGCTTTCACTATTAGGCTGTATGGTCTATGAACTTTAAGGCACTTTATCACATCTTATTCGGGCTTTTTAGCAATAAGGCCGCTTTTTGTATATTTTCCTTTAGTTTTCCTTCCGTTTTGGGTGTACAATAAAGTTTTATTAACAATTTATTGGTATTATAAGTGCGAAAATTTGTACATGTCTGTACGTTTGTTACTCCTTTGAGCTAAATCAGCCACACAGATTTGGATGAAATTTAACATGTAACCAGACCTGGAGGGACATTTGAGCTACAATTAGTAACAATTTATACGGTTGCGCTGATCGTTTACATAAAGGTGAACACATAGATATTATACACGATCATGCACATCATGACGCCTTTAACATATGTACAAGTAAATTATAATAAGTACTTATATAGGTACGTAACCACCCATCACTCGAGAGAGAAATAGTACTCGCGACACATTTTTTAAATTAAATTATTAGTTGAAACAAAGTTCGCTAGAATCGATTTTCTTATAACAATTTAATTATAACATTTAATATATTCTTTTAACTAAGATAAAATATAGGCGAGAGAAATAATAGCTTTCGGCGATGGTAACCCACAATATTTATTCATCTTTAGTTTGGAAGAAGCAATTAATGAACGGTGACAAAGATTTTGTTTGATAACATATAAAATTCTAAGGTTCTAAAACTTTAAATTTCATTTAACGGAAAAATCATCAAACGTCGTATATTATGGGTAGAATATGAAAGAATTTATAATCAGACAGGTCTTAAGTAGCAACCTACTTGATGTATTGATATTATCAATTAAGCACACTGAACGGTCTGCTGCGCCGAGGGTCTAGAGACAACTTTGTTAATCTCATTTGCATACTAAGCTTTGAATACGACTGCAAATATAAATTAAGTAGGGCTGGACAAAAACTCCTAACTAAAATAATTATTTTTTTAACTCAAAAGGTTTACCTACCGACTTCAAAATCTAACTAAGTAGGACCTATTTGACCATCCCTTTGCTCTTTTAGCGATAAGGCCGCCTCTTGTACCTTCTTCTATATCATATTGTATATTTTTCTTTTTCTCTTTTTGGGTGTACAATAAAGAGTAATTCATTCATTCATTCATCCCTAAAATTGTTTTTTTTTTGAGATATAACCAATTCATAAAAAAAAATATATAATTTTGTAATTGGCAAAGATAACTATCTCTTCTTTTTCCAAATCGGTAAAAATTATATTATATAAAAAAACATATAAATCTGGTTGAGCTTCGCCCAACACAGTAGTGTCGTAGTCATTTTGAAAACAATGAAACTTAACAATACTAACAAGTTGTAAAAAGTAATATAAATTATTTAGAATAATATAAACAATTAATAGCCATGGGAGCTATTTAACGTACCAAAATAAAAAGTAGCCTACTTAATCTTTCGACTCATAATATAAAAAAATCACATTCGTTCATAATTACTCTATTGCCGCGTAAAAGATGGACAAA
This sequence comes from Brenthis hecate, assembly GCA_951806755.1. Taxonomy (NCBI): domain Eukaryota; kingdom Metazoa; phylum Arthropoda; class Insecta; order Lepidoptera; family Nymphalidae; genus Brenthis; species Brenthis hecate. Next base: position 22,662,904 of record OX638250.1, read on the forward strand.
CAAACACATTGTCGCATTTACAATATTAGTAAGGTTTATTATTTACAATATTAGTAAGGCCATTATGGTTAATCCTGACTTATGTTGATATAAGTATTAGCAACAGGCGGTAATCAAACATGCAGCCTCCTGCGCACTGACCCTGTACAGTGTACACTGCGGTGGTCTCCATAGTTCTCGGAATACATTCAGATTCCTGTGACAAGCTATCAAACGTGCGGGCGAGATTCGCAGATTACTTTACCGAAGGCGACAGCCCTGCAAATATTAATCACTTCACGCTCCAGGTGTCCGACAACCATACATACATTATTTTCATCTCGGTCTCTCTAATTAAAACTTTGTATTTCCGTTCCTCACGAAATCGTTGTACTGTCGGAAACAATTATCGCTAACAATAATATGTCCGCAGCACAAAAAAAGGTATATGTACTACATATTGTGTAGGTATAACATCATCGATTATTTTTTATATTATATACTACTAGGGTGAGCCACCCTTGTTTCGCTCGGGTTTAAATCTACATAAAAAACCAAATCTATCCCCCGGGAACCGTACATTTTTTTCCAGGACGAAAAGTAAACTATATTCCCGACTATAATCTATCTCTATGCCTTTCATCCAGATCCATTCAGCCGTTCTGGCGTGATTGAGTAACAAACATCTAAACTTTCACATTTATAATATTAGTAACATGTACGAGTTCGTACAATATAAATAACTAGCGACTGACCCTCGTACGTTACGTTTATTATACTATACTATAATATGCATGTATTATACATATAAACCTTCCTCTAATATCACTCTATCTATTTAAAAAACCGCATCAAAATCCGTTGCGTAGTTTTAAAGATCTAAGCATACATAGGGACAGACAGACATCGGGAAGCGACTTTGTTTTATACTATGTAGTGATATGTTCTTTATCATAAATAACTACATATAACTTAGATTTACACCGAATATAGTAATTCAGGTTTTAATTAAATTTCATCGTTAAATACTTTTGTGATGATTAATTATATATCTACACTATAGATACACATAAAGCTCAAGAATTTCTTTGTCTGAAGGTGCTAGTCTTAAATTCTGAGAAATAAAATCTAAAATTCTTTATGACCTTCATAACCTATTTGTTGAGGAAGGTTCAAGCTTCACGCTAAGACCTTTAGAAGCAGAGTAAATACACAAAAATAAAATCAGCGAGCCGCGAGTAACGCTGTTAAAACTAAAACTATTGTGGACTGTACTTACGTAAGTTTTAATAAAAATATTAAAATTATTTTTATCGCCTCGATTTTTTCCTTATATAATATATAAAATATAATATATATATACTCGTATGATAACAAATTAGGCAAGATACTAATTCACTTGTCGGTATATTTTATAAGGTAAGCTAAAATTGTAATATTAGGTGTCTTATGATGCTAATATTGAAAACTTCAAGTCGTTGAACCATTTTTTGTTTAAGGAAATGACTTTTTTTGTTCCAAAAGTACTCTATATTTCTTTTTAATTGAAGTAGCTCTTATAAAATTATTTATATTAATTTTAATTACTCTGTCGTCATTAATGAATTTATGGTTTATATTCTAAATGAAATTACTTATCGGTATAAACATTTTTCAATTTTTTTTAGGCAGTGGTAGCCCAGTGGTAACGCGCTCGCTTGGGAAACCGAGTGAAGCGGGTTTCAATCCCGGGTCTCGCACCTCTGACATTTTCATTTGCAAATCATTTCCAACATGATTACCACTTATCTTACGGCAAAGGAAAACATCGTGAGGAAACCTGCATGTCTAAGAGAACCTAGCAAGTTTTCGAAAGACATGTGAAGTCCGCCAACCCGCACCTGGTCAGTGTGGTGGACTATGGCCTGATCCTCCTCATATAGAAGGATCGCCCGTGCCCTAGAGATGAGTGGGACGTTAAAAAAGGCGGAATACATACATATATAAACATTTTAACTGTCTCACAATTAAGTCGGAAGCTATGCGAAGCGTTTTTTCCATAGGCTCTCGTCTATGACATTTACTCGTAGGTTGTCATAACTTTTTGATTTATTTCTATACGTGCCAACTACGAGAAGGGCCAACTACAACAGATATAAATCTTAATAAAAAGTTTGAATAAGAAAATAATTCTACCATTGTTAAATATTAAGACAGCGTTCCCAGAAGTTTGTAAGATACTCATTTTTTTTAGGCAAGTTAAAAATTACACATAAGTAATCCATACTAATATTATAGTTACTTTCAACTCTGTCTGTTACCTTCTCACGCTTAATCCGTTGAACGAATTAAGATGAAATTTTGTATGGAGATAGTTTTACACCCTGAAAATGACATAGGATAGTTTTTACGCCAGAAATAATCCCATAAGGGGGTAAAAAGGGGGGTGGAAGTTGTGTAGGAAATCAAACATTTCTCAATAAAAGGCATATAAAACGTATCATACCTATGTACGTATAGTCCATCTATTCCATATTACTCGTTAACATGTATATTATAGACAATTATTTATATCGCTGCTATGCCACAGACATACATAATGTACATTTGTGCCAGCTAAGTTATTATGCAATGGAAATAATAAACATTCATAGTACATCAATTTACCTTTTAGGGCATACCACTTTGTAGTCAACTGCATACATATATTCGTTTAAAAAGGGTTATTTTTATAACGATTACTCACAAATGATAAAGAATTTTAAATAGCTTTCTGTGTATTCCTCATTACTACAACAAATTACCATTAACTTCTAAAATACTTTGTAAGTAATTAAAAATGATAAATTCTATACAATTTTCACAATTTCAAGATATAAGATATATAAAAATTACTACAGTTGTTGGTGTTTAAGCAAATAACAGCCCTCGTGTCGTACTGACAGGATGTATGCACTGCGCACAACTTAGATAGAATCTTAAGTGGGCATTTAGTCTAGCCCGCAAGTTTGTATTGGTGGGACACATCCCTAGTTGGTTTTATTTAATTTTAGATCACAAAAATTATATAAGCACTATCATCTTTCCTTTGAAATGAAACGTATTCGTCCGATTTAATTCACTTTGACGACACGTATGGGTCAGTTTGTAGTGATCCTACTTGCTGTGCCAGCAGTCACGCGTTCGAGGCCCGCTGATGGCATCCATTTGTGTGATGAGCACGAAAGTTTGTACTCCAGTCATGGGTGTTTATATTTATAATATGTATGTATTTAAAGTTATATATGTGTAATGTATCAACTATCTGGTGGTCAAGTTTAATATGTGATAAAGGAGTGTAGTATAATTTGCACTAATTTGATAGCGCAGTTTTTATGCGCATATGCTTCGTTTATTGCATAAAAGCATATAAATTACCGTTTAATACGAAAATAAAGTAAGTGCAGTTATTGCCTATTAATTAAAAAATGTCAATCTCTAACAGCATAAACCTGTATAAGTAGATACTCTAAATAAAGCCGAATAAAAATAATACACATTGCAAACTAAATTCGCGACGAGATTGATTTATAGCCGTAGCTCTAAAACTTTGAAGACACAAAATACCAATTACGAATATAAGTTTATAGTCATTACCCCATATTTAAAAGTTATAAAAGTTGTTTAGTCTGTATCGTAAAAATGCATTATTACAATGTAAGGGCAATGTCGATAGTTAGGTCGAATAGTAATAGTTTTGTAATAGCAACACCTTAAACAAGGATAGATATAGCAAATAAATGTAATGTTGGAGTGAGATAGCGTTATTGATAATACATATACTTCCAAGATGTCGTTGTTTTCATTAAGCCACCCTATCATGGCGCTGCGACAAATTAATTAAAATAAATAGGAAAAGTTAAAGTTAAAGTAAAAATAAAGTAAATTTTCGATAGAATATATAGTAACAAGTGATGATCAATTAAAAATAATTGAAAAGTATTATCTAAAAACCAGATGTAGCCGGATTGTGAAAAAGCATACGTTTCATGCAAAGTAGCACGCAATACGTTTAATTGCGAGTACCACGTTCAGGTACTATCTGTAGGGTTTTCAGGTATTTTCAGCTACAAATTAACTTAAATAATGGAAGCAATAGAAGAGGAAAAATTTCAAAATTACACGGTGGCACAATTAAAGGAAGAGTTGGTATTACGATATTTGCCAACAAGTGGCCTTAAGCAAGACTTAATTAAACGGATTATACAAGACAACAAGGTAAAAATAGAGAATGGTACATTGGAAGCGTTAAAAGAAGAAAAGTTTAGAAGAGCATCTCAAGTTTTGGAAATGGAGTCCATGAGACAACAAATTCTAGAGTTACAGGCACGGAGCGTTCCTTTTTCAAACCCAGGTACGTCTAGCGATAGTAACAATGCAACCTTAACCGAAGTTTTGACTCAATTGGTACAAACGCAAGAAATAATTGCTCAAAAGATATCCCCTACATTTCAAGTATTCTCAACTAGCGACACAAGCAAAGCTATACCGCTTTTTGGTGGCAATCGTTTTGAAAATGCTTCTGAATGGATAAAACAAGTCGAACGCATCGCTGCTTTAGCTAACTGGTCTGATAATTTGACAATGGTAAATGCATCTATGAGGTTGAAGGGTCAAGCTTATAATTGGAACACAGTTTGTGGTAAAAAAATTGAATCTTGGTCAGTATGGAAGCAACAATTTATTGATAGATTTAAAATAAGAATGTCATTTGCTGAATTCATACAATACCAAAGTAAACGAACACTTCGCTTAACTGAAACCATAACTGAATACATATATGTTAAAAATGCTATGCTTGAAAAATCTCCCAGTATTATTCCAGAGCCAGATCGAGTGTCACTTATTTTAGAAGGAATCCAGGATATGCAGTGGTCAACGCCTTTAGCAACTCATTGTTGTAAAAACGTTGAGGACCTTATTACACATGCAACAGCTATGGACAACATCAGGAAGGTACAGCGTAAGATGACCGAGCATTATGAATCAGTAAGTAAACCATTTGACAGACCTAAAAGTAGTTTCATACCAAAATATAACCCAGGCACAGATAAACTTGAAGAAGTAACTTGTTTTCGATGCAAAAAGAAAGGACATGTTTCATATAATTGTGATATGCAAGCTCAACAACCTCATGTACAGAATCTTAAAGAAAAAGTAGTCACAAAACCACATACTAACCATTTTAATACCCCAAGCACATCGGCGAACACAAAAAATTACCAACAAAAGGAAAAACAAGTTAATTGCATACAGTTTAATGAACCAAGTGTAACTTTAATTCCAGTAACCCTTAACAGTGACATAACATTGACAGCTCTCCCAGATTCAGGATCAGTCATTACATTGGTTGATAAGAAGTTGCTCCCAAGTGATTTGCAAGTATATCCATGGCAAAAAGGCTCATACAAGGCAGCAGGTAATATGATCACACCCTTTGGATGGATTACAGCAAGACTTCAGGTAGGAAAAATTGATTATATTATGCCACAGATAGCAATTTGTGACAACTTACCTGTAGATATGATACTAGGTAAAGACTGGCAACATGCAGTTTATGCAAGAATTATACATGAACCAGATGGCAGGGTATGTATAATTACACCTACACATACAGAGTATTTCACTAATTCAGTACAAGAAGACACTTCAATAGCATGTTGTATGAAAATCCCAGGACCTAACAAACAGGAAATTTCAGTCTCAATGGAAGATCAAGACAAAATTAATAAATTAGTCGATAAATACTCAGATATTTTTAAAAGGGACAGTAATGACATAGGAGAATTTCAAGATGTAGAATTAGAAATCAATTTAAAACACAACATTCCAATAAAATGTAAACCATACAGACTTCCACAGCCAGAACGTGAATTTTTAAGGAAAACAATAGAACAATGGATAGAACAAAAGATATGTAGACATTCAAATTCCCCTTATGCGGCACCAATGTTTGTAGTACAACAGCCATTTCATAGTACAACACCATTTAGACCTGTTGTAGATTATTCTAAAACAATAAACCCAATTACAGAAGAAAATGTACAACCTATAGACAGAATGGAAGACATAATACTCATAATTTCACAATTTATTTACAAATTTAAACTTGATATTTATCATGCCTACCACAATATTAAAATCAGAGAGGAAGATATTTACAAAACAGCTGTTATCACACAGGATCATCATATAGAATTTATGCGAGTAATGTTTGGCATGGTCGGAGGTCCAGCAATTATGTCGAAAGTTATTAACTTAACATATGGACACTTGTATAATGAAGGAGTGCGATTATATTATGATGACATTTCAGGAGGAGCTAATAGCATTGAGCAATTGTTGACAATTTTGGAAAAGGTATTTATTGCCACACGTGAAAAGAAATTAAAACTAAACAAAGAAAAATGTGTATTTATAGCGACAGAACTACCACTTTTTGGAAGAATAGTTGGTTACAATGAAGAAAAACCAGACCCGCAAAGAACAGCTGCAGTTAACAAGTATGACACTTTGAAATCATTATCAGAAATTAGATCATTTTTAGGATTTGCAAATACTTTCAGAAAATATATTCAAAATTATGCATCTATAGTAAAACCACTATCTGAAATTTTGAAACAAACCTCAAAGATGACCATAGAAAAAAAAACAGGATCTAAAGAAAAATAAATTGATATTGACAGATAAACAACAAGAAGCTTTTCAATTAGTAAAATCACTTATAACATCTTCACCAATATTAGCATACTTTCAGCAGAATGCAGAGGAAACTATTGTTGAAACTGACAGTTCTTATAGCGGAATTGGAGCGTGTTTGTTACAAATACAAAATGGTCAGAAAAAAGTTATAGAATATGCAAGCCGTTCACTAAAGGACACAGAGACAAGGTATCATATTAATGAACTCGAAGTAACAGCAGTGCACTGGGCTATCACACAAAAATTCAGAATATATTTACTAGGCACTAAGTTCACACTTGTCACAGACAGCTATACTACAGCATATGTCATAAATAAATCAAAAATGAACAGAAAATTCGCAAGATATGTAGTAGACCTAGCACCATTTGACTTCACACCAGTGCACAGACCGGGTAAACAAAATTGTATTGCAGATCATTTGTCAAGATATCCTTTAGAAGAAACTATGTATGATGATAATATCAAGTAATGAAGAAAAATTAAAACAAGCTCAAAGTAAAGACAATTTCATTAAAGTTATATGTACAAAATTAAGTCAAAAGCCAACAACAAATCACTTAAAACAAATAAGACAAACATACAAGTTAGAAAATGGTATTTTATTACATGTCGACAATCAAGAGCTTTTCAACAAGGAGAAAGTTGTAATACCACAAAGTTTAAGATCTTCAATATTAAAATTAGCACACGATGAAAGTGGACATTTGGACATGAAATCAACCTTATCACGGATTAAACAAAAGTATTGGTGGAAATCCATGCACAAAGATGTTAAAAATTACACAAAAGCCTGTCTAATATGTGCAAGTACAAATAGAAGAACAAAATTTGCATATGGATTAATGGGAAACAGACCGATACCAAACACACCATTTGAGGTTATATCAGTTGATCATATAGTTGCATTACCACAGACCACTTCAGGAAACTTATACATGTTGGTACATATAGATCATGCGACTAGATATATAATGGCTAAACCTACAAGTTCTTTATCAACAACAGATGTTATAGATACCATAGAAAAGGATATTATATATGTATATGGTCCACCTTTGACATACATTTCAGACAAAGCACCATGCTTTATGAGTCAAGTAATGCAAAAGTTTTTCACAAAATATGGAATACAACATCTACCGACAACACCATATACTGCTCAGAGCAATGGTTTGATAGAAAGGGCAAATGCTACCATCATTGCAACTTTAACTAAAGTGGCATTAGAAAACAGTACAGAGTGGGATAAGTTATTACCAAATACATTGTTAGCCATCAACACATCAAGACAAAAGACCACAAGTTATTCACCATTCTACTTGTTACATGGATATCACCCCAGAATTCCACCAAATGAAATTCATATTGGAACCATTCAGGAAAACATGGACCGGACACACCAGTTAGATTTATTAGAAAAGGCGAGACAAGAGGCTATCATTAGAATACAGGATCAACATAGCAAAAGTAAAGTAAAATATGACCAAAAAAAATACAACATAATTTTGAAGAAGGAGAATATGTTTTATATGCATGGCCCCAACCACAAGACCATAAGTTGACACCAAAATACAAGGGACCATACAAAATTATTAATAAGATAGGATCAGTTTGTTATGAAATTCAGAATACAAAGAAACCAACACAGAAGAAAGTAGTACATGTTCAATATTTAAAACCTTTATCCCCACCTCCAGTCCTAGATTCTTTTTCAGCTTTTTCAGCAATACACAATGATGACCAATATAATGATGACAACAGCAATAATGACAACTCCCTTGGTATACAAATGAAGGAGGAAGATCAGCTCACGGATATGACACACACACCAGAATATTATGAGGGTACCAGCCAACCAGTACACAAAAGGCAGTATGTTACTAGGAGAGGACGCATCACCGAGAAACCATTCAAGTATGGTATATAACCGGATTTGACTGTATAGATATATGTATTTCTTTTATATTTCATGATAGTATACAATCTATGTACCGAAGAGTCTTAGATATCATTATTTTTCTTCTTTGCAATCAAAGTTTATTCAGTAACATAACATAATTAATAGCAAATTTTTTTTTAACAGTATCTTAATGTTTTCAAACTAAATAGTAATAAGTAATAACTCAGCATAAAGAATGTAAAAAAAAAAAAGTAGGTAAGTAAATTGAAGTTAAATATACTTGTAGTAAATTGAAGTTTAATATAATTATAATAAGTAAGTTAAATATACTTGTAACTTAATATTTTTATTACAAAATTAAAAAAAAAAAGAGCATAAAAATATAACAATAAAAACAAAAAAATAGCATAAAATTTTCAATAAATAACAAAAATATATTAACATGTATATAAACAAAGGAAGTTAAAGTTGATTTTATTTTGTTATTAGTTGTATTAGAAGTTAAGTTTGAATAACAATGTAAATAGATTCTATAGGTAAGATATAAAAAAAAAAGAAAAATTATATTATTATTTTTTTTTATTATATAAATGTTAAGCAATGCATGAGCATTAGATTTAAAGATCAGTTGTAGACATCGCTTATAGTTTAAGACCAGACAAATTAAAATCTAAATGTAGATATTGAGTACAGACATAACAATATCAGTTGATTTGTATACATGTAACAGTGACAAATATAGAAAGTTTATTCATAAAAAACATTGTAAGTAATTAAAGTTGTTATTAGTTCAGTTTCAGGCCTGCCCAATAGAAAAAAAAAGTAAATTATAAAATTGCGAAATTAATTGTTGTTTTTAAAGTAATTTTTAATAAGAGTTTGTTAAATTGATTAAAGTTGTTTGAAGTAACGGCATGTAAGGAAGATGTGAAATTAAAATGTAAATGAATAAATATTAATTTAAATTTGAATTTCAAAGGGCATGTAAGGGCAATGTCGATAGTTAGGTCGAATAGTAATAGTTTTGTAATAGCAACACCTTAAACAAGGATAGATATAGCAAATAAATGTAATGTTGGAGTGAGATAGCGTTATTGATAATACATATACTTCCAAGATGTCGTTGTTTTCATTAAGCCACCCTATCAACAAGATAAAATACAAATTTAATTTAAAAATAATCTTTACATCTCATCAAATCGTGGTTTTCGAATAATTATATATACCGTACTTCTTGCAATTACAATTGATATACAATCATACTATAATCTATAAACAAAATTATAGATTAAAAATAAAAAAAAAATCCCTACGCAAATTAATTGTCATTTAACGATTACACTGGCACGCGTGAAGCACTTAATCGACTATTCATACGCCAAAATGCCTTACATCATTTTGGATAAGAGCTGATACTCTTACACTGCTGGACCGATATTAACCATACATAATATAAACCAAATATAACATCGACGTCAAACATCTAACACCCCTCTTTTTACGTCGGGGGTTAAAAATTAAGATAGTTTATTTAAACGTTGAATATTTATGAGTTCAGATCTTTTTTTAAATGGTATATGACTTTCAAGGCAACAACGACATTATCATTTTCATTTACTACTAGCGACTCACCCTCACTTTGCTTCGGATTCGTCAGACGAAAACAAATCTATCCCACGGGAATCGTAGATTTTTCCGGGATAAAAAGTAACTTCTAAGCTATTCCAGACTATAATCTATCTGTGTGCCAAATTTCATCCAGATCCGATCAGCCGTTCTGGCGTGAAAGAGTAACAAACATACATCCATCCATCCATCCACCATCCACACAAACTATAACATTTACTCGTATAATATTAGTAACCTATGTGAAGTTAGAAACTGACTAAACAATAATTAGTTTTTATCAATTCTATTCGATTGTACTACGTTTGTACCGGATTGTACCGCTTTTTAAATCGTTTGTACCTCAAAGGGGTGAGCAATATGGGGGTTCGAATATATGTATGGTTCACAGCCAACCTAAAAATATGACGTTTTTGTTGATGCCAATTGGAAGCATATCGTTTGTACTAGATTGTACCGCTCTTAAAATCGTTTGTACCTCTAAGGGGTGAGAAATATAGGGGTGCGAAAATATGTATGGTTCACAGCCAACCTAAAAATACGACATTTTTGTTGATGCCAATTGGAAGCATATCGTTTGTACTGGATTGTACCGCTCTTAAAATCGTTTGTACCTCTAAGGGGTGAGAAATATAGGGGTGCGAAAATATGTATCGTTCACAGCCAATCTAAAAATACGACATGTTTATCAATGCCAACTGAAAGTATATCGTTTGTAAAGGATTATACGATTATTAGAACTAAAAAAATATACATAAATAAAAAAAAATATCATGTTTATAAATATATGTACATATTTTTTTTTCTCTACAAAAAAAAATCTCTGCGGTATAAATGGGTACAAACTATGACAAGTCAAGAACTTATCGTAAAATTCAATAAGCACGTGTATAATGATGATACAAACCAAATTCTCCAAGGTATAAACGGGTACAAACGATGAGAAGCCGAGAACTTATTGTAACATTCGATTAGCGTATGTATAATGATAATAAAAACGAAATTCTCGTCGGTACAAACGGGTACAAACGATGAAGAGCTGAGAACTTATCGTAAAAATCAATTAGCACGTGTATAATGATGATACAAACCGAATTCTCCACGGTACAAACGGGTACAAACGATGAGAAGCCGAGAACTTATTGTAACATTCAATTAGCGCATGTATAATGATAATAGAAACGAAATTCTCGGCGGTACAAACGATGAGAAGCTGAGAACTTATCGTAAAAATCAATTAGCACGTGTATAATGATGATACAAACCAAATTCTCCACGATACAAACGGGTACAAACGATGAGAAGCCGAGAACTTATTGTAAAATTCAATTAGCGCATCTATAATAATGATAGAAACGAAATTCTCGGCGGTACAAACGTTGAGAAGCTGAGAACTTATCGTAAAAATCAATTAGCACGTGTATAATAATGATACAAACCAAATTCTCCACGATACAAACGGGTACAAACGATGAGAAGCCGAGAACTTATTGTAAAATTCAATTAGCGCATCTATAATAATGATAGAAACGAAATTCTCGGCGGTACAAACGGGTACAAACGTTGAGAAGCTGAGAACTTATCGTAAAAATCAATTAGCACGTGTATAATGATGATACAAACCGAATTCTCCACGGTACAAACGGGTACAAACGATGAGAAGCCGAGAACTTATTGTAACATTCAATTAGCGCATGTATAATGATAATAGAAACGAAATTCTCGGCGGTACAAACGGGTACAAACGATGAGAAGCTGAGAACTTATCGTGAAAATCAATAAGCGCATGTATAATAATGATAAAAACGAAATTCTCGGCGGTACAAACGGGTACAAACGATGAGAAGCTGAGAACTTATCGTAAAAATCAATTAGCACGTGTATAATGATGATACAAACCGAATTCTCCACGGTACAAACGGGTACAAACGATGAGAAGCTGAGAACTTCTCGTAAAAATCAATTAGCACGTGTATAATGATGATACAAACCAAATTCTCCACGATACAAACGGGTACAAACGATGAGAAGCCGAGAACTTATTGTAAAATTCAATTAGCGCATCTATAATAATGATAGAAACGAAATTCTCGGCGGTACAAACGGGTACAAACGATGAGAAGCTAAGAACTTATCGTAAAAATCAGTTAGCGCATGTATAATAATGATAGAAACGAAATTCTCGGCGGTACAAACGGGTACAAACGATGAGAAGCTGAGAACTTATCGTAAAAATCAATTAGCACGTGTATAATGATGATACAAACCGAATTCTCCACGGTACAAACGGGTACAAACGATGAGAAGCTGAGAACTTCTCGTAAAAATCAATTAGCACGTGTATAATGATGATACAAACCAAATTCTCCACGATACAAACGGGTACAAACGATGAGAAGCCGAGAACTTATTGTAAAATTCAATTAGCGCATCTATAATAATGATAGAAACGAAATTCTCGGCGGTACAAACGGGTACAAACGATGAGAAGCTAAGAACTTATCGTAAAAATCAGTTAGCGCATGTATAATAATGATAGAAACGAAATTCTCGGCGGTACAAACGGGTACAAACGATGAGAAGCTGAGAACTTATCATAAAAATCAATTAGCACGTGTATAATGATGATACAAACCGAATTCTCCACGGTACAAACGGGTACAAACGATGAGAAGCTGAGAACTTCTCGTAAAAATCAATTAGCACGTGTATAATGATGATACAAACCAAATTCTCCACGATACAAACGGGTACAAACGATGAGAAGCCGAGAACTTATTGTAAAATTCAATTAGCGCATCTATAATAGTGATAGAAACGAAATTCTCGGCGGTACAAACGGGTACAAACGATGAGAAGCTAAGAACTTATCGTAAAAATCAGTTAGCGCATGTATAATAATGATAGAAACGAAATTCTCGGCGGTACAAACGGGTACAAACGATGAGAAGCTGAGAACTTATCGTAAAAATCAGTTAGCGCATGTATAATAATGATAGAAACGAAATTCTCGGCGGTACAAACGGGTACAAACGATGAGAAGCTGAGAACTTCTCGTAAAAATCAATTAGCACATGTATAATGATGATACAAACCAAATTCTCCACGATACAAACGGGTACAAACGATGAGAAGCCGAGAACTTATTGTAAAATTCAATTAGCGCATCTATAATGATAGAAACGAAATTCTCGGCGGTACAAACGAGTACAAACGATGAGAAGCCGAGAACGTATTGTAACATTCAATTAGCACGTGTATAATGATGATACAAACCAAATTCTCGGCGGTACAAACGGTGAGAAGCCGAGAACTTATTGTGAAATTCAATTAGCGCATGTATAATAATGATAAAAACGAAATTCTCGGCGGTACAAACGGGTACAAACGATGAGAAGCCGAGAACGTATTGTAACATTTAATTAGCGTATGTAAAATGATGATACAAACTAAATTCTCGGCGGTACAAACGGTGAGAAGCCGAGAACTTATTGTGAAATTCAATTAGCGCATTTATAATAATGATAAAAACGAAATTATCAAATTTGGTTCTCTCTAAATTTGGTTTGTATCATCATTATACATACGCTAATCGAATGTTACAATACGTTCTCGGCTTCTTATCGTTTGTACCCGTTTGCACCGCTGAGAATTTAGTTTGTACCATCATTTTACATACGCTAATTGAATGTTACAATACGTTCTCGGTTTCTCATCGTTTGTACCCGTTTGTACCGCCGAGAATTTCGTTTTTATCATTATTATACATGCGCTTATTGATTTTCACGATAAGTTCTCAGCTTCTCATCGTTTGTACCCGTTTGTACCGCCGAGAATTTCGTTTCTATTATCATTATACATGCGCTAATTGAATGTTACAACAAGTTCTCGGCTTCTCATCGTTTGTACCCGTTTGTACCGTGGATAATTTGGTTTGTATCATCATTATACACGTGCTAATTGATTTTTACGAGAAGTTCTCAGCTTCTCATCGTTTGTACCCGTTTGTACCGTGGAGAATTCGGTTTGTATCATCATTATACACGTGCTAATTGGTTTTTACGATAAGTTCTCAGCTTCTCATCGTTTGTACCCGTTTGTACCGCCGAGAATTTCGTTTCTATCATTATTATACATGCGCTAACTGATTTTTACGATAAGTTCTCAGCTTCTCATCGTTTGTACCCGTTTGTACCGCCGAGAATTTCGTTTCTATCATTATTATAGATGCGCTAATTGAATTTTACAATAAGTTCTCGGCTTCTCATCGTTTGTACTCGTTTGTATCGTGGAGAATTTGGTTTGTATCATCATTATACACGTGCTAATTGATTTTTACGATAAGTTCTCAGCTTCTCATCGTTTGTACCCGTTTGTACCGCCGAGAATTTCGTTTCTATCATTATTATACATGCGCTAACTGATTTTTACGATAAGTTCTCAGCTTCTCATCGTTTGTACCCGTTTGTACCGCCGAGAATTTCGTTTCTATCATTATTATAGATGCGCTAATTGAATTTTACAATAAGTTCTCCGCTTCTCATCGTTTATACCCGTTTGTATCGTGGAGAATTTGGTTTGTATCATCATTATACACGTGCTAATTGATTTTTACGATAAGTTCTCAGCTTCTCATCGTTTGTACCGCCGAGAATTTCGTTTCTATTATCATTATACATGCGCTAATTGAATGTTACAATAAGTTCTCGGCTTCTCATCGTTTGTACCCGTTTGTACCGTGGAGAATTCGGTTTGTATCATCATTATACACGTGCTAATTGATTTTTACGATAAGTTCTCAGCTCTTCATCGTTTATACCCGTTTGTACCGACGAGAATTTTGTTTTTATTATCATTATACATACGCTAATCGAATGTTACAATAAGTTCTCGGCTTCTCATCGTTTGTACCCGTTTGTATCGTGGAGAATTTGGTTTGTATCATCATTATACACGTGCTAATTGATTTTTACGAGAAGTTCTCAGCTTCTCATCGTTTGTACCCGTTTGTACCGTGGAGAATTCGGTTTGTATCATCATTATACACGTGCTAATTGATTTTTACGATAAGTTCTCAGCTTCTCATCGTTTGTACCCGTTTGTACCGCCGAGAATTTCGTTTTTATCATTATTATACATGCGCTTATTGATTTTCACGATAAGTTCTCAGCTTCTCATCGTTTGTACCCGTTTGTACCGCCGAGAATTTCGTTTCTATTATCATTATACATGCGCTAATTGAATGTTACAATAAGTTCTCGGCTTCTCATCGTTTGTACCCGTTTGTACCGTGGAGAATTCGGTTTGTATCATCATTATACACGTGCTAATTGATTTTTACGATAAGTTCTCAGCTCTTCATCGTTTGTACCCGTTTGTACCGACGAGAATTTCGTTTTTATTATCATTATACATACGCTAATCGAATGTTACAATAAGTTCTCGGCTTCTCATCGTTTGTACCCGTTTATACCGTGGAGAATTTGGTTTGTATCATCATTATACACGTGCTTATTGAATTTTACGATAAGTTCTTGACTTGTCATAGTTTGTACCCATTTATACCGCAGAGATTTTTTTTGTAGAGAAAAAAAAATATGTACATATATTTATAAACATGATATTTTTTTTTTATTTATGTATATTTTTTTAGTTCTAATAATCGTATAATCCTTTACAAACGATATACTTTCAGTTGGCATTGATAAACATGTCGTATTTTTAGATTGGCTGTGAACGATACATATTTTCGCACCCCTATATTTCTCACCCCTTAGAGGTACAAACGATTTTAAGAGCGGTACAATCCAGTACAAACGATATGCTTCCAATTGGCATCAACAAAAATGTCGTATTTTTAGGTTGGCTGTGAACCATACATATTTTCGCACCCCTATATTTCTCACCCCTTAGAGGTACAAACGATTTTAAGAGCGGTACAATCCAGTACAAACGATATGCTTCCAATTGACATCAACAAAAACGTCATATTTTTAGGTTGGCTGTGAACCATACATATATTCGAACCCCCATATTGCTCACCCCTTTGAGGTACAAACGATTTAAAAAGCGGTACAATCCGGTACAAACGTAGTACAATCGAATAGAATTGATAAAAACTAATTATTGTTTAGTCAGTTTCTAACTTCACATAGGTATATTAGTATGGCTATATATTTATAAATTTTACTATTAAATTCAATAAATTTTGAAAAAAATATCTATGCCAGTTATATTTAAAAAAAAAAGTATAATTCGGTTCGTATTTTAACTTAGTGATGATGTTGTAATTATTTTATATTTTAACACATATTCAAGCTTTACATCACTAGTACTAAAGCAATGGTAACTACTCTTGGCAAAATACCCTTAACATATTTTCACCATGTATTTAATATGCGCTCGTAAAACAAACGACTCCTTAATAACAATATAAGTGCGAGATTTTACGACACCGTTTTATGATGCAATCCGAACAATTATCAAATCAGTAGATGGATTGCATTATGTTATTGTTTTGAGAGTGACAAAGCCTTAAAGATGCTGTTGGATTAAAGTATTCCCTTATATTTTGTGAATTCTATACAAATCTAGCGAGTTTGTGAGGTTGTGAGTTTGTGACGTTGTAGGGGGTAATCTCTGGATCTACTGGTTTATATTTATATGTATGTACATATTTAAAGTTACATATGTGTAGTGTATGAACTATCTGGTATCCATAACACAAGCCTCGTAGCTTACCATGGAACTAGATAGTGCTCTGTGGTAATGTCCGAACATATTTATATTTATTTTATACTAGCAAAACCCGCGGCTTCGCTCGCTGTAAAACTACAGAAAATCTCGAAAAAAGTAGGTTTCATACAAACTTTCATCCCCTATTTTACCCTTTTATGGGATGAATTTCGAAAAATGCTCAAACACATATTTATTTAATTGTATTGAAGAGTATAAAACTGAGTTTCAAGTAAATTTAATCATAAATAATTCTTTGGATTGTATTATAACGTGTTTTCCCGTGGGAATGAGATAATTTCCCGCGGTAAAAAGGAGCCTATGTCACTCTCCAGCCCTCCAACTATCTCCACACAAAACATCACACCAATTCGTCACTCAGTTTAAACGTGAAAGAAGGACAAACAAACACACTTTCAAATTTATAATATTAGTATGGATAACATTAGTTAAATCACTAATACCCAAAGTCCGATTCTAAACAGGCAAATTGGTCGAAGCCTTTATTTCTATGAATTAATATAAGAATATTCAAGGTAATGTAATCATTAAGTCATTAGTAACAGAGGCTTTAATTGCTTAAAATTAAACTGAACAATATGCTATAGCAGGTAAGCGAGCCAGGTAGTCGCTAAAACCGAGATCAAGCCAACAAGACATCCGGCGCCAAAAACGTGATAATTGCCTATGTATTTGTCTAGATATTATTTGCAGTCTTAATCATGAAAATGACCTAAGCATCTAATTCTTGTAACAAAGTTAAAATGTTAAATTAGAAATAACGACAATAAATCTATATACACAAAAAATTCAGGTAACTAAAAATGGTAAAAATATATATACACGCTGATGTTAGAACACACTTTTTGTTTCCTTACCTGTGAAGAGATAGTCAATAATTAAGTATCGGACGAGAAGTGCCATCTATACTAGTATTAAAAAGAGGTAAAGTTTGTGAGTTTGTGAGGTTGTAGGGGGTAATCTCTAGATCTACTAAATAGATTTAGATGAAATTTGATAAGAGGATAGTTTGAAACCCTGGGAAGAACATAGGAAACGTTTTATCCCGGAAATCATCCAATAAGGAGGTGAAAATGGGGATGAAATTTTGAATGAGGAATCAACAGAGGGACGAACCCGAGCGAAGCGAGGGTGAGTCGCTAGACACATTATATACTAGCGATTCACCCTTGCTTCGCTCGGGTTTGTTCCTAGCTTAATTCCCCATACAATCTTTTATCCCCATTTTCTTTGATAAAAAGTATTCTATGTCCATATCAAACACTCCGTTACTTCTAAACGCAGTAATTGCCCAACGAATTTGAGTGAAATTTGGAATAGATATATCGTATCTTGGATTAATGAATATAGGCTACATTATACGGACTTATCTCCCACACGAGCAGAGAAGAGTTAGTATTAAAATTAAGTTTTTACAATTCTTAAGATTTTTATAAGATAACTAGCGACTCGCCCTCGCTTTGCTCGGGTTCGTCCCTAGTACATTTTAACGGTTAGTAATGGAACAGATAGACTTTAAAAACTATACATATAATAAAATTGTAACTAAACCGAATCTGTACATTAAATATTTTTTGGGAAATCTTATTAAAATAAACATTAGGTATTATCGATACAGAAGTCGAATCTATAGTTTTTAGAATTTTTGTCTGTCTGTCTATCTGTCTGTTACCGCGTCACAGAAAAACCACTTGAGGGATTTTGATGAAATTTGGTATAGTGATAGCTGGTTATCAGGGTCAACATATAGGTTACTTTTTACCGCGGGAAAATGTCTGATTATTGATAAAAATACAAAAACCGCAATGTAAGAGTATACTAATATGTAAAACCTAAGAATTTGGTTTTTGGTCATCTGAACGCGGGGGAGCCGCAGGCAATGCTAGTATGATATATAACCTATAGACTTCCTCAATAAACGGCTATCTAATGAATAAAGAATTTTTCAAATCGGATTTGTAGTAGGCAGTGGTAGCCCAGTGGTAACGCGTTGATTGGGAAACCGAGTGATGCGGGATCAAATCCCGGGTCTCGCACCTCTGATATTTATGTGCTAATCATTTCCAACCTGATTACCACTTGTATTTCGATGAAAGAAAACATCATGAAGAAACCTGCATATCTGAGAGAACCTAGCAAGTTTTCGAAAGACATATGAAGTCCGCCAACCCGCACTTGGCCAGCGTGGTGGACTATGGTCTGATCCCCCTCGTATTGGGAGGTCCCCGCAGTGGACGTTAAATAGGGTTAAATAGAAGTTCCTGAGATTAGCGCGTTCAAACAAACAAACCCTGCATCTTTATAATATTAGTATAAATGATAAAAAATAATATTAAACTATAAAAGAAACTTACTCGTAAGAAAAATCTTATATACCTATAAAAGGATCAATAATTCACGCATACAAATATCCTGTCTAGGAAATGCGTTCGATCAATATTTGCCCGTCGAATTAGATATTATGAAATGCCCAAGCGTGATCGATGAATTTGTTTATGTACAAGAATTACTTGAACAAATTGTAACATTTTAAGAGTTATTTATGATTATTATTTGTTGTAGATGATACACAATAGTTCAATTTGCAAGTTGCAACGTTAGTATACGACACATTTGGCTCAGTTTGTATTGCCCTACTTCCTGTGCCAGCGGTCGCGAATTCGAGTCCCGCTGGGGGCATTCATTTGTGTGATGAGCACGAATGTTTGTACTCCAGTCATGGGTGTTTATATTTTTATATATGTATTTAAAGTTATAAATATTTTGTAGTGTATCAACTATCTAACACAAGCCTCGTAGCTTACCATGGAACTAGATGGTGCTGTGTGTTGATGTTCCAACATATTTATTTATTTACAGACATTAATATATATTATGTACATCGAACGTTTTTAATTAAAGCAATACCTACTGACAATCATGACAAAAATATTTATTGAATATTTTTGCCAAAAGCACCTATGTGTTTATAGCAAGTCTAGCAAGTTAGCTAAAATAATCTAGAAAAAACAATCTAACTTTATCTAGACAATAAAGAAATTACAACAAAGTATGGGAGATATTGCAGCTATTCGTCATTATAATAGGTTATTTGGTCACAATAAATAGTAGTTTATATACAAATAAACAGAAAAATATTACGTTGGAAAAGTGGAAAAATCATTTTATCATTATACTGAGACAAAAGTAATTCGGCTGACGTACATTTGTCTAGACTTGTTTAGGGTGGATAGTTATAAAAAAGATTTGCAGGATACTCGAAAAAGGTGAAAAGTACAGCAATATGTCTCCATAGCCCGAGGGCTAATTGCAAAGTCTAGGGGAGCATGATAAACGAGATTATTTTTATGTCTAAGCACCCTATCGTCGAGTCTGTTACGGAAAATAACTTCTTACAGGCCGTTTGCCAGCTTTAACATTCACTCCCCCAGGCCATACACTCGTGTATTAATATAACAAATAAATATATACATACATACCTATATACATAATGTCTATTAGTTAGTCATTTTGATCAAATAACCCATTCCAATCCAATCACTCAATGCAAATTTATTGCAGCATCATCTAAGAGATTTTTATTGCTTTCGATCCTCAAATTATCAACTTAAACACGTCCAAATGACGTAATAAAGTTATGCCCTCAAATATTGCTCACTTAAAATTCATTGCGAGTTGGAGGACAATTTAGAATTGTCCGAACATCGGTCGTTATAACCACTATTAGAGGGGGATTAGGGCCATAAAGGGCACTGCTGAAGGGTGGCATTCCCAGACAATGTAGGCAAAAGGGTTTCGGAAAATGTACTGCACAGATATTCCAATTTAATGATATGTCTCCGAGACTACGATAACGTGAAAAAATTCGAGTAAAAGATCTTAGTCTAGACGATTTGTTAAGCAACTAAGATTATCTGTCAATACCACATGTAAAGGAGGGGCGATGGAATAATTGAATTGGCTGGCCGAGATATAACGTACCTACCTATTTTTTGTTTGTCTATATTATTGAAATTGAACAAATAGAAATATAAAACGTAAACATTTGGCTTATTTATATAACTATCGCACAAAAATAAACACTCACTGAGTATCCACTTCATTTCAATAGGCTGTAATTTACGCTTGGGCGATTATGAAATACATTGAGGGCTCCCGGCGATCCAGCTACTTGATGCAGTAAGACCTTTGTCTACAAAAAGATAGTCGCCGTCTCGTCGCCTTATATTCAAATCTATCGTGTTTATTGGTCATAACTTAGGACTGGCGTCGTTATGAGCTTCCGACAATCCACTAAGATTAAAACGAACCCGTTGCTGGATTCGTTTTAAACGTCCATATGTGACTAGAATATGCGAAGTTTTAAAGCAGCCGCTAATTTTAGAATACATATTGAGTTTATATTAAAAATATTTCTCCATTATTCAATATTTCTTCCTAACCAAAGGTATGATGTGCAAAAGTTATTTAAGTTGATGCCGTGTGTTTTTATATACATACGTGTACATTTTTATAGCGTTTTATACAAATTTATGTACTTACATACAAATTTAAAGTTATATATTTAGAGGAACATCTCCAATAACCATTGTTCTAAGTTCGTAATTCAATTTTAGTAACTTTATCCGCTTACTTGCGAGTTCCAGCACGTCTAAACCTAATTTGGCACAAAATTCGAGGCATAGCAAACCTGGCTCTGGATATGAGTTAAAATTTTTATGCAGTACTAGCATTGCCCGCGGCTGCGCCCACGTTCAGAAGACCAAAAACCAAATTCTTAGGTTTTACATATTAGTATACTCTTACATTGCAGTTTTTGTATTTTTTCTCAGAAATGATACATTTTCCCGAGGTAAAAAGTATCCTATATGTTGACCCGGATAACCAGCTATCACCATACCAACTTTCATTAAAATCCCTCGAGTGGTTTTTCTGTGATGCGGTAACAGACAGACAGACAGACAGACAGACAGACAGACAGACAGACAGACAGACAGACAGACAGACAGACAGACATACAAAAATTCTAAAAAGTATAGATTCGGCCTCTATATCGATGATAATAATGTTTATTACAATAAGATTTTCCAAAAAATATTTAATGTACAGATTCGGCTTAGTTACAATTTTATTATATGTATAGATTTAATGAAGCTATATTACGTCATCCCAATAAAATCTTGATAGTTTCCATAGCGATTAGAAGTGTTGCTTTTATAAATTAGTTGAAAATTATTGGAAAGATATGAAATATTAAGATTATTGCGCCAATAAAGATACTATTCGAAAGTCATTCACATTGAATTCCTCAGGACCGTCTTGACCAGCTATACTCAACCTGCGGCCCGCGGGCCGCATGCGGCAGCATCAACAATCGCATTATAACATATCTTTGTTAAAAAAGTAACTACATAGTTAACTTGGATTTACGTTTTCATTAAGACCTAAATAATTTTTGCTTGCGGCCCTCGACACCATGACTGAAATGTGTTTGTGGCTCCTATAAAAAAAAGGTTGAGTATGGCTGGTCTAGACAGGTTGCCTAGAGTTTTTCTACAACGTGTTTAGCTCATTTGACTAAATAAATATCTAAAATAGTAGCGTTATTAAAATTAAAGTCGAAAATAAACAGCATGTTTTAAAATCTTTTAAAGAACTTCAGTGTATTTAAATTGAGCATAAAAGAAAGAGACAAACGTTAGGTAACTAATAATATATATTAGTAATTAAAGTTATATAGTATATTAGTCCTTTCGGAAATACTTTTAATATTTTAACTAAAAATGTACTCCAAGTTAAAATTACATTAAATTTTATTATTTTACCCTTGAGAGTAGAATTTTCTGTTAAAATAAAGATACGAGCTGTTCTGTTAAAATTACTCATAAAAAACAGTCAAATTTCGCGAAGATATCGTGTAATAGATAAATACATACTCGATTTGAGTATTACTTACTTTTAGAAATCGGTCGAAAATAGACTGGAACTAAATAAATAATATTTTAATGCAATTGCAGGCAATTTTCTATTATAAATTGAACAATTTTTTTATTATTTATAAAGTGTACTCTTTACATAAATATCGATAAAACCTTAGAAAAAACTTTTCTAGTTCGGCTTCTAAGAACTCCAATCGCGATTTACATTCCGTTTTTGGTAAAATATGCACAAACACTGACGTAACATTTAGTGTAAATCTTGTAAAGGTCTAAATAGGGTCCAGTCAAGGGTCACGACACTGGGAACACATTATAGAGCCTACGTGACTTACGTACATATTTGAATTTCACACATATGTCATTTATAGAACTGTTATTATCAGGAAATGAAGTTACAGCTATGGTACTGAGGTCTATGTACTTTTCGACTACGTATTAAAGGTAGAAAAATACACGAGGCGTAGTAGGTATTTTTAGTAATAAAAAAGAAAAATATGCTATCGTAAACATAGTTATAGAGAGGTAATATATTTACACACCTGGTATTCATGGCATTTTGCGCAAAAACAAAGATGGTCAAGCCAAAAAAGGAGATTTTCATCGACTGCATTTTAAAGTTCATATTATTTTAACTTTGTTATAGTAAAGTTATACTAAAGAGGTACTGATTGTTATTGGAACAAATGAAACGAAAAAAATACTTCGTTAGTTGTTCAATATTCTCGTATAGAAGTATACAATAGAGCTAATCCTGGGCAAGTCATTCCCACAGTTAATCTAGCAAAACATCTTAGAAAATTGCAATTGGAAATGGAACTTTTAGAATCTGTTCTGATAATGCATCGGCTACAATGCATTGATCACAATCGTTTAGAAAAAACGCTAGATCCAGTCAATTGTAGGGAGCCCCGTACATCTGCCGCAGCCGGCGTACCGCTTACTTATGCGTGTTGTGGCCATGTTGTATTACTATATTAGGACTTGAATGCGTATGATACACAAAACGGTATACAAAAACGGAGTTAACTTGAAACACGATAAATATTCACATAGAATATTTTCTAATTACATTTTGCTTATCTATAACTATATACTAGGTATAAAAACTATTGCCAATAGAATAATTTATTGCATGAAGAAAGACCATTCATAAGGTATACTATATTATCAATATTAAATATTTTTAAGTCCATTTAGTGCAACTAACACAACCTGCCTATAATAGGTATTTAAAATAGAAATAACTAATTAAAATAACAAGAACCGTCTTCGAAGTTAAAATCTAATGGTCACCGTACAAAACTTTAGACGTTACATCAAATCTAAACTATACGGAACAACAGCCCGAACCGTAATGTCTTGAGCAGCACGTGTTCTTTCCATAGCGCAATGATGGCAAAAAAAAACAATGCACCCTTGTCTAAGGGAGGACAAAACGTGGATAATCTTAGAGTATTATATCTATGCTTAATGTCAATATGGTATAGAATGTTTGGACTTTTTAGACGAACTATAATAAAAAAGCTAAGTATCCATGCCATACATATTTACATTTAAGAAATGATTTTGTAACATACTTTGAATTTTTTAGTACTACGAACTCGAACGTATGAGTCGTGTACCTTAAACCCTCACGTTATTGTTAATTCCTTAGACAATATTTATACATACAGGAAGATAACCAAATAGCCTATATATTAATATGTAAAAAAATGAAATTCTTTTAAAATACCACATTGGGTTTGTTAGTTCGTCTTTTTTTTCACGTAACAGATCGATGTGAATTTTAGCATAGTTATATATCGTTTTTGAGCCGAAAAGTAACATCTGCTTTTTATAGACCCTAACATCGAGTTTTTCTCGAGGCTTGTAATTTTAATAGTACATGTAACAGAATTTATTCGAAAAATAAACAAGCCTCAGAGGTTAGATAAACTTCGAGCAGAATATTGAAAATAGTAAAATAGATAGTAATTAATCAAACGTCTTATTTACTCCATAAATAAATTTCAAACAGTTAAAATTATTGCTTTAACATTACTGATTAAACTTATAAGAGTAGGTACCTACTTATAAATTGAAATTCAACATTTTTCGACACAGTTTGAATTTAACTATATTCCTCATACATACCCTCGCTTCGCTCGTTCCGAGGTGAGTTTTAATTATTAGCATAGTCCTCTTAACTTTACATCTTTTAATTTAAAATATCTGTA
The DNA here is from genome assembly GCA_951806755.1 of Brenthis hecate. Lineage (NCBI taxonomy): Eukaryota > Metazoa > Arthropoda > Insecta > Lepidoptera > Nymphalidae > Brenthis > Brenthis hecate. The sequence goes on from OX638250.1 coordinate 22,688,043, forward strand.
TTTATTATAGTGAATTAAAATAAATGAATTAATGATGCAATAATAATGTGTTAAATAACAATTATTTATCATCAATTTGATTTATATAAATACGATGGAATTGATGGCAACATTCTTTTTTTTTATTATTAATAATGTACGTGACACATTACTGTCATATTGACAGGGTGTGAGAGTGCGAGTAACGGTCCGGTGTGTTGTTGTTTCATTATTGTAAGTTTAAATTATTTAAATACATTAATAAACGATTGTAATAAATGTCATTTAAAGTGCTATTCTAACAGTTAGATATAAATAGTTGTACGTGTGAGTTGCGGGTCGGTGTACTTTAGGAGAAAGACTTATGCTATTTCAGATTTTTTCTAAGCCTTTTTAAGATCTACAATTTTCTAGTAGGTACATTGTTTTGATGTATCTCATTAGGTTTAGTTAGTGTTCAGCCATGTAAATTTCTGCATACCACTCTACAGAATCGGTTATAATGTTTTCATAAGGAAATGAAAGATTTTCCTGTAGTACCTAATAGGTATCCTAAATGTTAACCCAAGTATTAAGTTATCACTACACAAAATTTTGTTAAAATCAGTTCAGTACTTTTTGCGTGAAACGCGCATACACAAACAGACATAGGTACAGATAAACAAACTATTTTTTTAAATATCTATTGTTTTGGGGTCTATATTTTGTACACAATACGTTACAGACATTGTTGTTTTTAAATAAATATTTCTTGTATAGATTTCGCTAAGTTACTATTTTTTATTACATACATGTAGGTATAGCCATATAGACATTACAATATGTATTTCTCTGTTTTTTCCTTTTTAAGGGAAATAATAGTGCCTATGCGTCAATGTTCGCACCACAAACCATATTCATATATTATGTATATACTAGCGACTCACCCTCGCTTCGCTCGGGTTCATCCCTAGCTTGATTCTCCATACCAACTTTCATCCCCATTTTCACCCCCTTAAGGGATGAGTTCCGGGATAAAAGTACCCTATGCCCTTCCCAGGGTCTCAAACTATCTTCTTACCAAATTTCATCAAAATCAGTTTAGTAGATTCATAGATTACCCCCTACAACGTCACAAACTCACAAACTTTACCTCTTTATAATATTAGTATAGAAGTACCTATAGATAATATATAATTACTTGTTAAACTAAAGACGTAAACTACAAAAGTATATACAAAGAAGTGTTATTTCTTGAAATTTATATCTATGGGACCTTTCAGTATAATCTTTTCATTGAAATAAGAATCATATACAAAAAAAAACATACACCCGAATTAAATATTTCCTTTAGAAGTCAGTCAATAAAGGAAAATATTAAAGATTTTTCACGTCAAAGTTTGCTTTTTAACGTGAAACTTATATGCTGAATTAACGTCTACATCGAACGTAGGATGAATAATTTTAGATAATTTAAATAAGATTAACTTCACTTAAAATAAATTTACACACAAGCAATCAGTCAATGACCGTTGCGTGTATCGGTTTGATATTACAGACCGGTGCGGTGCGACTTGACAGCTCCGGTTCACGCCGAAATACGAAATGTACGTGAGAAACGCCCCGAAGCCTTCAAATTAAGTTCAATTCTGAATAATGACTTTTTCTTGGGATAAAAAAATAAAGAATGTAAAAAGAATAAATTGTCCTAAAGTAGGTATAAGTTGTAAGGTATTAAGTAGAGTACCAAAGAAGATATGTTTCAACAATTCTAATTCAAACGTATTGTCGTTTTTTAGATATACAGGGTCATTTTTAATTTACTGAAAACCTTTTGAGAATACACTATTTACAACATAACAACAACATCTGTAAGAAATAAAAAATAATATATCTTAAATTTAACAAAAATAAAAGTATTTTTATTGCAGCTTCTCAACGGTAATAGTCCAGCATTAGCAAAAGAAAGTGCTTGTCCGGTGGAGGGGGAGGGGTGGAGGGATGTAGGAAGCCGCGCTTACTCATTTAAACTTGGCCAGATGTTAGAACTTTATAGTTTAGAAGGTGCAAAAAAATATTTTTATTTTTGTATGAAAATAAAAATTTAAGAAATATTATTTTATCTTGTTCCAGATGTTGTTGTTATGTTGTAAATAGTATATGCCCAAAAGGTTTTCAGTAAATTAAAAATGACCCTGTATATCACATACAATGCGGAATAACCTAAAGTCAAATGTACCTATACCTTTTCTAGGGTTCCGTACCCGAAGGGTACTAACGGAATCCTGTTATTAAACCTCCGCTGTCCGTCTGTCCATCCGTCTGTCAGACTTGTCTGTCTTATCTCATTAACCGTAATACCGTAATATATCTCATTAACCGTAATACCGTAATATAAGGTAGAGTTGAATTTTTCACAGAGTATGTACTCGTACTTCTATTGCGGCTATAACAACAAGTAATAAAAATAAAAAAAAAATACAAGAAACTTTTTTTAACGTTCATATTTAATTATCGAAGTTAATATACCACATACATAGAGTAAAAGTCATATTAATAAAAAGTACCTACATGTACGATGGTACGGAACCCTTCCTGTGCGAATTCGACTCGTACTTGACCGATTTTAAGTAATTTACAAGAGACTGATTAAAATTAACAGTCTTGTAAGGAACTTTCAAATTTTTGCATCTAATTTTGTAGGTAGAGACCGTCTGTAGTAACTATTGCTCTTTGAGATATCTAAAATCTTAGTCTCACACGTGATTTGTATCTCTCCCATGTTTGCTATAAAGCATTCGAAACGTAGGAAACAAAAAAATAAAATAGTTTTATTAAAAAATATTAACTTTGCTCATTATCTATCTCAACCAAATCCTACCAGTGAAGAAGTCAAGTCAAGAACAATCACAACCACTAAACATACAAACTTTCGCCTTTATAAGAAGAAAGACGTGTGTGTGTACGCACGTAACAAGTTAAACTTCTCTGGAGTAACAGAACAAAAATAGCTAAAGATTTCATCCCGTGTGTCACAACTGTCTGTTTGTAAAAGGAATGCAGCTAACTTCATCATGTCGCTTTTTGGCTGTCGGTGTGCGCGCGCATCATAAAAATTTTACTCTCATATTTTTTTCTAAACGTGCCAAAAGAAGTATAACTTCGATAATTAAATAAGTTAAATAAATACACGTAGGCGCAATCTTGAGGTACAATACAATGTATGATATAATATGAAAACATGTATTTATCAGAAAAACGAGGTTATGCTAAAAATATAAAATCATTTAATACTTACGTATTAAACAATTAGATACATACATAACATTATTATAATGATCCTGAGGTCTTGATGTTGCAAAACTTCAAACAATTGAGTTAGTTAACAACAATACAATATGTTTATTTATGCATTAATACATACACGTATTTTGCTCTTGCTCTCATATAAAAAAAAAACTAACCAAAAATGCTTTGCCTTCGATTTGTATTGTAAATACTGTATTGGAGTAATGCCATTAAATATTTTTGCACGATTTTTAAGATGTAATATTTTTTTTAATTATTATTGTAGGTAGGTATTAGAGAAATATTTACCATATAATACTATATTTTTATATTTAATTTTAATTTAATCATTTATTTCGGGCAATATTTACAAAAAAATCTTAAATATGTAAACAGAGGCCATATAGACCTTAAAAACTAACATATAATATATTAATTTTAAAACTTAAAAAAAACCTATATATACACATTTTATATATATACATGTATATCTATAGCTCTTTTGTCTGTTTGTCCGATGCAATGTAATGCCCATGTTACTGTTAAAACTTCACATGATAACCCTTAAGTAGTAACAAAGCACTGTACTCAATTATATTAATAATATACATATAATCACAGGAAACCTTGGCATATGCACATGAACTACGTGTACCAAGAACTTGGCAACCTTCTTTATAAATTACTTAATCTACCACATGACTGATTGTATTAATAAACTTAAGCTTTATGACTTTGTACTCATTTGTACGAAGTTAAAAATAATACTGGAATTGACAATGTTAAAATATTGTTTAAAACTAGCATTGCCTGCGGCACCGCCCGCGTTCAGATGATCAAAAACCAAATTCTTAAGTTTTACATATTAGTATACTCTTACAGTACAGTTTTTGTACTTTTTTCTCAGAAATTAGATATTTTCCTGTGGTAAAAAGTATCCTATATGTTGGACCCGCATAACCAGCTATCATCATACTAAATTTCATCAAAATCCCTCCTTTAGTTTTTCTGCGATGCGGTAACATACAGACAGACAGACAAAAAATCTAAAAACTATAGATTCGACCTCTGTATTGATAATAATGTTTATTTCAATAAGATTTTCCAAAAAATATCTAATGTACAGATTCGGCTTAGTTACAATTTTATTATATGTATAGATTATATATAGCATCTATCTTGTGTCTAAATTTACGTAAAACCGCGAGTAAAATCGCATGACACAGCAAATATTCTATATAAACATATTTGAGACGGCGCCATATAATAATAATTACAATAGAACGGTTACACTTGTGGCATGCGTATAAAATTTCGTCATTGCGATAATATAAGTGATTTGCCACGTAGAGGCACCAAGGCCGCGCGGTCGGCATAGCAACAATTAATGTTCCATTTAACATACAAACGACATCCGGAGGCCGGAAGAGACCAAACTCAATACATAGGGCGGTTAGTATCTAACCGACTTAGAGTTATTACGAAGTTAGAAGTAGTATATTTATTTATAGCTTATTAAATGGGATTTTATTCTGTGTTATTGCGTGTTTGGTGTTATTGTAAATATTACGTACCTAATATTATCAAATAAATAAAACTTTAGTTTTAACAGCCATATATATGTTTTGCTGCATCCAATTAAGAAAGTCGGAGTATCCAAATATACTCGTATGAGATATCGTAATATGTAAATTCAAAAAAATTCTATGGAAAATATAAATATCATGAAGCAGGAAGTATCGTGAGGTTATTCATTCGCTACATATTTCCAGTCATTTCTCCCATTTCATGATAAACCACAAATATTTCCCAATTATTATCGCATTGCAGACGCAATTCAACGTACATTTTATTGCTCGAAGAGCATACAATACATATCAACTTTTTGTTATGAAGATTCGCGCTTGAATCGTCCATTTAAACCTTAGGGCTGAAAAGAGGGAATGATTACATTTGGTCCATAAAAACCCATCATTTCCGGTCTAGACGCTCGCGTGTGTACTAACTACGTACATAAGCATTAATATGGTGTTCACTTATATGTACATATATATAATGTAGAGAATTCTTTTGTCGGCATCGAAGGAGGTGTTATACCTACGCGAAATTAATGTGCCGAAACAGCTATTACTGATAGCGTTCTTGGCGTTATTTTAAAACAAAAATAAATTATTTGAGAGCGCGGGTGGTCTAATTAACTTGATGTTAACAACCACGATGCAATAATTTCATTAAATAACAATAACCTTTACTCTAAAGATTTTGTTGGAAATCGGTATGTTTTGATTTAAAATATGTTTTAACTTAAGAAATAAACTTTTCCCCCATATTTATATTTTAAAACGTCCATTTACTAACATTGATATTATCAGACTATTATTATAAATATGTAAGTCTGTATGTATTATTATTATGTTGGGTGTGGTGCCGAGGTCGGCCCTAGCTACGTCGACCAGTTTTGGTCCATTGTAGCTTAGTCTGTATGTATGTTCCTTCACGTTGTTATGGCTAGACCGATTTGGATAAAATTTAGAACACAGATTCAATTCAAATCTATATCTATACTAATATTATAAATGCGAAAGTTTGTAAGTATCGATGTATGGTTGTTTGTTACTCTTTCACACCAGAACGGCTGAACGGATCTGGATGAAATTTGGCACAGAGATAGATTATAGTCCGGATTAACACATAGGCTACTTTTTATCCCGGAAAAATATACGGCTCCCGAGGGATAGATTTGTTTTTGTTTTTCTAGAGGCGAACTCTAACGAAGCGAGGGTGAGCCGCTAGTTCAAAATATTTTATTCAGCATTAAATTATTACAGCATTTTACTGAACGTTATGAGTCTACTACCAGTTCGGAAAGAAGAAGCCTTAGACCTGAGAAGAACTGGCGAAGAAAACTCAGCGGAATCACAGATAGACTTTCATCTGGAATAACACTTAGACATTGCCTAACAATGAAACCTAGGGACGGGACCCAAGCGAATCCAGGGTAAACTAGTTGAGTATATAATGATATTCAATTTTTGGGAATTTATTACATGCTATTTTGCTGAAATTGAAGTATTTATATATCACAAAACTGTCCGTTACCAGCTGCTGGCAGCTGACTTAAAAATTTTGCAGGCAAATGTCCCTTACAGTTAGTTAACTGTGTCATGGGACATACACAAAAAGCTACCATACGAGTCGAAACAACAATCGATACTTTAACAAAATTTTTGTCGGACAAAATACGGACACCATAAAATTAAAAAAGACGAGTACTATTAGCAACTCCATGGACGCCTTATTCGGCTTGAGCTCAACCGGTATAAGCGTTTATAGTTTCTTTCTTTATACACCGCAAATACCTTTTTTAATGTCGACATAAAAATTATTAGTAGCGGGCATGCAAGACGAAACCAAGGTATTTTAGTGCTGTATGAATAATCGTGGATCAGATGTACCGACAGCGGTACTATGCAGTGTACCGTCGCGAAATAAATTAATAATTGAAATATAAAAACTAAGTACGTGCCGACACGTTTGGCTCAGTTTGTAGTGACCCTACTTGCTGTGCCAGTGGTCGCGATTTCGAGTCCCGCTGGAGGCATTCATTTGCGTGATTAGCACGAATGTTTGTACTTCAGTCATGAGTGTTTATATTTATTATATGTATGCATTTAAAGTTATATTTATATATGTAGTGTATCAACTATCTGGTATCCATAGCACAAGCCTCATAGCTTACCATGGAACTAGATGGTGCTCTACGTTAATGTCCTGACAAATTATAAATAATAAAGTGCGAGCTACGAAATGATTTGCACATGAAAATAACTGGTACGCGTAATGGCTGATGAAATATCCATAACAGATTTTTTTCATGTAAATGTTTTAATATATCAATAGATATGCCGGGCGGTAGTGTTTGCTTCATTATGCTTATTATTAATTCCAGGTCATATTCCAGGTTCATTTAAAAAGGAATCGTCAATGAAATTACAAAGCGTACCCAAAAAAAAGTTACTTTAACGATCCAGTTGAAGACACATAACTAAAAAAGTTTTGACTTATTTTTAATTAGCATATAAAATGTTTATCTATCGATAGATTAAACTAATACATATATTTGATGAAACCTTTGTATTTGTAGTATTTCTATAACGATATATATATATATATATATATATATATATATATATATATATATATATATATATATATATATATATATATATATATATATATGAGATACGTCAGTTCAGTTCTCGCAATACATTTAAATAAAGTAAATTAGTACCAAATTCGTAATATAATTCATTTAAAATTAAAAAAAAAATACATTTAACTGGCGGGTAGTTGGAAACTTAAGACGTTGGAAAAACAATTGAAATCACGAACACGGCACGCGACTGCAGTCAAACTACTGAGAACAACCAACCGTTAAGCATAACTTAAAAATACACTGCCTCGGAGACTAACTTAGACTGTACGCTTTGTGAATACGAGTGAGAATTCGATTGCGAATACATTGCATACAATACAGGGCCCCTTTTTTCGAGACGTTTTTGTGCAAATCCTGCCATTGTCCAAAGAAACCAAAAACCAGCGGACAAAGCGGCCCAAATCGCACCTGGCTGCAAATATAGAATCTGGAAAGACGTAACCGCTAAAATAGAAAACGGTGTAAATCACGACTGTCCCGCAATAAATAAGGGCCTAATTGCTTCATTCCAAGTTAAAGAAAGGTAAGATAGTACAATGAATTGCGATATGTCAAATATCTAGGGTAGCGATACATATTTTACAATGCAACGTATTAAAAAAGGTAAAATTCAATCATCCCTATTGAATGATATATACTGTATAGTGCATATTGTTGCTGTAACTCGAGGGGGGTATCTCGAACGTCTTACATAAAAATTGGTCGTAAATTAAGAGAATAACTGAATTTTGAACATACGACATACGCCTGTCGTTAGTGTTAGGTGATAAATTTTATCGCATAATACAACATAAGAGGCTCTCTAGACTTATACATACTTATTTTACAAGACATATACCTAACAATGATTTATTTTACGAGATGTTAAGTGCTATCACTATAACTGTATAGTATGGAAAGGACGTTTGATCGTTAATCATTTGATAACTACTAAAAGTGTATTATATCTAAATTTATTATTATTAATTAATTATTATGTTCAAAATACATTGGAAATTACGTGTTTCTTTACATAAAATATACTATATACTTCAAAACAAACTTTGACCAGTCTTTTTTCTGTTTATTGGCCCATATTATGGTTTTTTTAATCTATATATATAATAAAATCGTAACTAAACCGAATCTGTACATTAGATATTTTTGGAAAATCTTATTGAAATAAACATTATTATCGATACAGAGGTCAAATCTTTAGTTTTTAGAATTTTTGTCTGTCTGTCTGTCTGTTTGTTACCGCATCACAGAAAAACCACTAGAGGGATTTTGATGAAATTTGGTATGGTGATAGCTGGTTATCCGGGTCAACATATAGGGTACTTTTTACCGCGGGAATATATCTCATTCCTGAGAAAAAATACGAAAACTGCATTGTAAGAGTATACTAATACGTAAAACCTAAGAATTTGCTTTTTGGTCATCTGAACGCGGGCGGAGCCGTGGGCAATGCTAGTAAATATTATATTTTTATTATTATTATTTATTACCTACTAACGTGCGATTTATAGTTGATAATTACATTTTTCATACAATATTTTTTTCTCGTTTTTTGCATCTAGATTCTAGACAAACGTTAATGTACTGATTACAAACAATTATTTCTAACAAGTGCAATTTACAAACTTAATACTCGTAGCATTCTCTAACAGTCAACGTCCATCTCTCTAACAGTCAACGTCCATCTTAGTTTACCATTACATAAATATTTATATATAACTAGCAGAACCCGCGGTTTCGCTCGCGCTAAAACTACATAAAAACCTTTGAAATGGTAGGTTTCATACAAACTTTCATCCGCTATTTTACCCCCGTAAGGAATGAATTTCGAAAAATGCTAAAACACGTATTTAATTAATTGTATTGAACAGCATTTATACCAAGTTTCAAGTAATTCTGATCATAAATATTTTTTGGATTGTATTATAACCTGTTTTCCTGTGGGAAAGAGATAATCTCTCGCGGTAAAAAGTAGCCTATGTCACTCTCCAGCCCTCTAACTATCTCCAAACAAAAAATCACGCCAATCCATCAAGCCAAAAGAAAGACAGACAAACAAACAAACACACTCTCACATTTACCATATTAGTATGGATGTGCAGGAATCAAATCCATGATATCCGTGACAGTTTTTAAGTACATTAACGATTAAAAAATAGACTGAAATTACAAAACAAGTAGAAGAAGTAGTTAATTTGAACGAAACGTAAAACACAACTGTCTCGATCAGTCTTTTGTTGTTCGATTCAGTATATAATACAAAGGCGATCTTTGGAATAATCTTAATCGTTACAATATATGCGGCAATTCGACTTCCTTCCAACTCCATATCAGAACATCCGGGGCAGTTAACCCTTAGGGCTTTGTTTGTAAATAAAAACACTTTAATATGTTAAACTGTACGTGAGTCACCGTGTTATGTTGCGGCGAGAAACAGCTGCGCCATGCTATATATGAAATTTACTACCCTTTACTGGTACACGTACTTTAATTTTGTATGTTATTACCGTATTTTGTTTTTATTGTTATATTTATTAAGAATTATATTGCACGTAATAATATAACAAAAGGGAAAGTAGCTGTCTGTCTGCTTGTCTCCTTGGTTTTCTCAGATAAATGGCTATAAGAATAACAATAAAATTAAAGAAAGTTCTGCCTAATTTTTTATTTTTAAATTATCCGCTAAGAAGTTGAAATTGGATAATAAAGATTTGTAGGTGTAATAATAAAATAAATATGTTGGGACATTAATACACAGCGCCATCTAGTTCCATGGTGAGATACGAGGCTTGTGTTAAAGATACCAGATAGTTGATACGCTATACATATAGAACTTTAAATACATACATATTATAAATATCCATATATAAATACCTATTACTGGATTTGTGTGATGAACACGAATGTTTGTACATTCGTGTTCATCACACAAATGAATTCCCCCAGCGGGACTCGAACCCGCGACCGATGGCACAGCAAATAGAGTCACTACAAACTGAGCTAAACGTGTCGCTTTCAAGCCACAAGCTACAAGGGAATTGAATTGAACATAAAATGAAATAATTTTAATTGAAAATGTATCCAATTAAAATAGTATTCCCTATGAAATAGGAATGGGTCGCTAATATAATAGCTTTAAATATTAAGTTACATTCTCTGACAATAGTTTTGCTATCAACGTCCATAATACATGTATTTAGGGAGGTGCCATCCATATTCATATTATAATAGTGAAAGTGTATTTGTTTGTCTTTCTTTCACGTTGAAACGGAGTGACGGATTGGCGAGATATTTGGCATGAAGATAGTTGGAGAGCTGGATAGAGACATAGGCTACTTCTTATCGCGGGAGATCATCTCATTCCCACGGGAAAACAAGTTATAATACAATCAAAAAATGTATTTCTGATCAGAATTACTTGAAACTTAGTATTAATGCTCTTCAATACAAATAAATAAATGTGTTTTAGCATTTTTCGTAATTCATCCTATAAGGGGGTAAAATAGGGGATGAAAGTTTGTATAAACCTAAGTAGGTAACCTACCTTTTTAGATATTTTTTTGTAGTTACAACGCGAGCGAAGCCGCGGGTTCTGCTAGTGAAGGTATAATTTGAAAATCTTTGTATAATATTATATTCAATCTTGCAATTAAACTAGATAAGTTTAAAGAGTTTGGTTTACTTCAATTATTTCAGAAAGGACCGCTATAAAGGATCGCATTAAACATAGAAGATTTTGTCTAGACTGATCGCAAACAGTGTCGATATTATGAAATTTTAGAACTAAGTACCTAATATATTTCAAGTAAGTAAAGAACTTTAAAAGTTCTTTCAATTGAAACTTTACATTTTCTTAAAACCAATAGGATTTTTTTATATCTATATATATTTATACAAAAATAATTGATTTTTCGATTGATGTTTTACCGTTCGTTAGTCTCGCTAAAACTCCAAAAGGGCTGGACCAATTTGAATATTTCTTTTTTTTCTTTTGTTTTGATAGAACTTAGAGGTGGTTTAAGTATAAAAAATCAATAGGGTAAACCCAAAAAAAAAAACAGCTGGAAAATCGAAAAGTTCAGAACTGTTTACCCAGTACCTATGTATAATGTATATATAATGTAACATAATCATTCTATACCATATTAACCGTTAAAACGTACCTAGGAATGAACCCAAGCGAGGGTGAGTCGTGAGCTGCTGTAAATATTTTTAGATTAAGTAATCCATGATGTGTTTTCGATATCCATTCTACTAAGATTTTTAAAATCGAAAAGCTATAAGAAAACCAAGCAAATCACAATTGCTATGATGCTAAAACATAATATATAGTTTATTTTGTACCATACTCCAAAATAACATAAAGCAAAAAGAGGCATTTGTGGATGTTATTAGATAAATAATTTTCATATAAGCCTTTGCTATTTATTAATCTAATATCATGAAATCTAATATAAATTATGTAAAAAAACAATAAATCATTACGCAACATTATGTAACGTTTATTATTTTGAAAAAAATATATATTACAATGCCTATAAAGTGTCCGTTTCGGCGCTTTTGTCTTTTAATAAAATTCAAAAGCAGTTAAAACTAGAATAAAGTGTAACACAAGGCTCTTAAAACCGATAACCATCTTTACGACACCTGCTTCCCGTGTTCACTTGGAAAGTAGGATATTTCGTGTAGGTACAAGTAAATCATTGTAGTTTGTATGCTCTTGCGATGTTTTTAAAGCTTTTTCAACACACATTCTTAGAAGTTGGTATTGTAATAAAAACTACATTCTTGTGAATCATAGAATGTCAGTGGTGGCTATTGTATATTGTTTTTATTATGATAAATCAGTTTCTGTTTAGGAATTATTGTTGTTACATAAAAGAAAATGGTTATAATCTACGGATGGGATTCATTTTATCCATAGTATTATTATATAATATTATAAAGTGGTAAAGTTTGTGAGTTTGTGACGTTGTAGGGGGTAATTGCTGGATCTACTGAACCGATTTATATAAAATTTGGTAAGAAGATAGTTTGAGACCCCGGGGGAACGACAAATTAAACTTTTTATCCCGGAAATCATCCCTTAAGGGGGTGAAAATGGGGATAAAAGTTTGTATGGCGAATCAAGCTGGGGACGAACCCGATCGAAGCAAGGGTGAATCGCTAGTAATATTATAAATGTAAAAGTTTTGAGGATGGATGGTTTGTTAATCTTTCACGCCAGAACGTCTGAACTGATCTGGATAAAATTTGGCACAGAGTTAGATTATAGTCTGGAATAGCACATAGGCTACTTTTATTCCGGAAAAATGTATGGTTCCCATGGCATAGATTTGTTTTTGTTTTTCATTAGTAACGATCCTAAACCGAAGCGGGGTGTAGCTAGTTATCCACAAACATATAATTCATTATTGTTTGCTCATTTAATTTGTGAATTTTAGATGACTTCGCGAAGCGCGGTAGTACAAATTCAGACTACTTGAAAGTATTGAAAAGCTTGCAGGTACGTTCTTAAACTTTTAAGATAATATGGCTACCCGCCAAGCCTGCACTGCAGTGAACAGACAAATTCAATTAATAATAACAGAAACGATCGAGTATTTGATATACATATTTTGCTAACTGTAAGTCCATCATATATGAGACATTACTACTAATAGTACGTATTATATGTATACTAATATTATAAAGAGGTAAAGTTTGTGAGTTTGTAACGTTGTAGGGGATAACCTCTGGATCTACTGAACCGATTAATATAAAATTTGGTAAAAAGATAGTTTGAGACCCTGGGAAGGACATGAGATCTTTTTATCTCGGAAAAAATCCCTTAGGGGGGTGAAAAATCGGATGAAATTCTGTTTATATGGGGAATCAAGCTAGGGACGAACCCGAGCGAACCGAGGGTGAGTCGCTAGTATATAATAAAATGGAAACAAAACAGTTCTGATTATTTTGATTATTATCGTGTGTTTAATTATTAATAATAAATATACGATTTAATAGAAAAAGATAACATTAAAAAAATGATACAATAATAGAAACTAAAGATATATATATATATATATATATATATATATATATATATATATATCTATATAATTATGATATAAAATAATCAAATGATCGTTATTTCAAAATATACAAAAAATATTGTGCAATGCGTACTTTGGGCAAGTTGAACCTCGTAGCGCCATCTGTTAGTGTACTTGGAAAATAACCATAAGTTTAACTTATTGTATCTGCTTGACGCTAGATGTCGCGGTAGATTAAACATGCCAATACTTACTAGTGCCACCTAGCGGTGGATAGCGGAACTCGTTTCTCACTGCTCAGCAATGATTACAACAACGCCATCTATTATCACTGCATCCAAAGCGCACTTTTCAAATCACAATTTTTTTCAAAATAATCTGCTAGCAACTAAACACAATTTGTTTCACGTTTTAAAATTATTGTTTTCACCTATAACTTTATAATTCACTGTATGGATTATTTTTACACCATTTAATTTACACTTGCACTTGTGGTGTTGCATCATCAGTGCATTTATCTGTAACAAAGAAAATAAATATTAATCATTTTTAAAATCTACATTGTATATTAACTAAAAAGGCCCTCTTATTGAATATATTTAAAAATTTTATATCTGAATATTGCAAGTAAATTACCCAGTATGCTCTCTATAAAATATATTTATTTTTATTACAATTACTTTTAAATAAAAACAATACTTATTTTTATAACATTTATAACTTATTTTAAATTAAAAGGCAAATAATAACTTTATTACCATTTTGTTACAGTTAAATTAACAAGTGCATATAAAATAAATTTGCTTCTTGACGAGTTAGAATTAACAATATTCAGGTAAAAAATTGTATTCTTTAGTAGGAAATAAAAAAATCAGTTTAGTATTATACTTTAATAACGATTGTTTAATTTATACAAAGGTTAATGAAATAATTTATTTATATTTAAGTAATTGCCATACAATAAACACCACCAATATTATATAAAAATAACCATGCTTCTTAATATAAGCCAATCTATGTCCATAAAATATTTCAAATATTTTATTGATTAATATAGATAAAAGATACACATAGTTTCCTAATTATTTATATCCTATATATACTTATTTTTTATGTCACATGTCATCAAAAAATAAGTGACCACATTTTTTTTAACAAATCTATGCAAACAAAGAACTTTTACTATTTCAGAGCTAAATAATTTTATTGTATTCGACACTGCACTATTTACTATACTTTTGCATCAATTAAAACAGCATGTTGATTTTTTAGATCATCTTTGAGATTTGCTACAGTTAATTAGTTTTTGTTAGATATTTACAGTAAAAAGTTCTTATTACTTACCACAATCACTTTATCCTGCTGCGATATAATCTACTCAATTATATTGAAGGAGAAAAATTAAAAAATAAAATAACCAAAGTGCAGGTTTATATTCAACCTAACAGTTCGGTTAAAAGCGTGTTTTTAAGTTTTAAACCACGAAAAATCACATTACCATTACATTACATAAAAGGGATACTATTTCTTCAACTTTGTTTAAGCTTATAAGTTCACTTTCAAGACTGAAATTTCAGAAACTGACTGAAAATGCAAGCACGTGCACTTCGAAATGCACTTTTAAGAACGTAGGAAAAAATATTTTTTAAATTGAAAACACATGTATTTACAGTCTATTTCACACTGTACTCGTTATGTAGAATTATTAAAGGACTTATTAAGTAAAAACATAATAACCAATTCGAATATCAGCGGCTGAAAAAACTACACAAAGAAAACATATGATCGATCGAAATTGAATTGAAGTGCACATGGAATTGTCTATGGTGGGATTGGACTGCTGTCAAAATTATGAATGAATTTGAAAGAAGTTAATTGAGTGTACCATAAACTGTGAACATAAACAAATAGAAATTATTTTTTTATGTATTTTTTCTTATCGTTTAAATAGTTTTCTAAGGCTTTGAGTATAACAAAAATTATAATGATGATAATGTTGATAAAAGTGATACTTACTATATAGACGAATAATAACTAAAAATTAGAGTCCTTATTTCTAGTTACTAGATGATTATTTGTCATAGTGATGAAAGTATAGCCTGGAAAAAAATAAAACATATAATACAGTTTTGGTACTAAGCAATTACATATATATATATATATATATATATATATATATATATATATATATATTATATATATATATATATATATATATATATATATATAAGAATATTACAATAATTAACATACCGGTTCATCCTCTACCCACAGGCTTTCAAACTCTTTTTCAAATTTATTAACGATATTTGGATGTGAGGTAACTATAACACTTTCGTGGTTAGACACCATTGCTTGGGTAGACCAGTTTAAAGAACCTGACATGACAAAGCCTTTATATTGTTTCAGTTTTGGTTGTTTAACATTATGTTTCAAGAACTGCGCATGGATATTGAGCTTCTCTGCATACGCTTTTAATATATTTTTTCTTTTAACAGCTTTAGGTCCATCAATGATGCAGAATTTGTGATGCATCAAAATTGACTTTTTATTTGTTTGTACCTGTATAAAACCTAAAGCCAAAAAAAATATATAATATTAAATATAATCTGAAAATACTACTATCATAAAATCAAAAATGAATATTTAAACTTACTGTACTCTTTTAGCTTTCTTATTTGTGATGGAGGAGTGTTGGCCATGTCACTATCTACAACTATTCTAACTAAGACATGTCTTTGTCCTAATCTTATTATTTGTTCTGCAATTTCATTGCTTGTTATTAAGTACATACATACGTCTAATGTTTCACGCGCTGATTTAATATATTTTATTAACTTAAAACAATTTAATTCTCTGCTTTCGCATATTGTAACATCTTTATTCGGTGGGACTTTTATAGTATGACGGACAACATCATCCGAGAATAAAATTACATCGTTGATCTCACGATTTTTGATATTTAATAGTTCACTACACGCGTCGTCGCTTGCAACCTCGGGTTGATTACTTTTAGAGTTAAAAAAGTATTTACATAACTTTTTTGCCACCTGGGAAGCAACAACAATTGTAGCAGTGGACGCTAAAATCAATTTTGCACTTTTCCAGTCCATGATGTATTATTATCTACAAGTCACTTATAAATAACTTCTTTATATAATTTCAGGATTCCACCATGACGTTCACGCATTTGATAATTATATTTTTAAAGAAGGCCAAAGTACCTAATTCAATCTACCCTCTTTAAAAAAATTAATTATTTCCTTATGATTTAAGCCAATTTATATTTTCAATAACAATTAAACTATGTATATTTTTCATATTTTTTTATTACAAAAAATAATTTATTATTATTTGACATCATCATGAATAATACTGTATAATATTTTAATATTTAGTTTACTAGTGAATGAATGAATCAGTGCAACATTACTACTACTTACTTATCTGTTACTCTAAGTATGTATGCGACGACTGACATTTTATGTATGTGTGTGTAATTGCATTGAATATTTAATGTTTGCGTAAATAATCTTTATTGAAAATATTGATAGTGATTTGAATAGCGTTTATTTATTTATATTATTCTGTGAGTTATATATTATAACTAAACGGATGAAATTATTGACTATATTATAATAAACATTGTTGTAGAGAGTATTAATAGAAATATGTAATAAAAAGTGAATTAAGCGGTAATTGAATATTCCTAACATATATAGATTCATTGCGCATCGCTGAAAATATGCCAAAAATACCTTATAAAGCGGAAAAGTGCCAAGAAGATGATGAAGACTACGAAATAGTTTCATTTGAGGATTTTTGCGACAAATCACCGGGAGCGAAAACAGATTTATTAACACTAAATGACAATATTAACTATCGGCTTTACTATGAAAGCGATAAAGGTTCCAATTTTGCTGAATGCGGTGAACCATCTTCACGAGATGTAGGCATGCACACAGAAACATCTCTTAGTGGCCCAAAGAATGCCTCTTATAAAAGAAAGCTATCTTTTGCCCCATTTGGAAGGTCTGACAAATCTAGTAGAGGTTCTTCTCTTTTTAGCGGCGTTATTCCAAAATCAAAAAATGAAGGTGAATCTTCTAGGGAACATCGGTAAGATTTCATAAATATATTCTAATAAAACTAACAATTTTCCTTACAATATAATAATATAATAAAATAGAATAATAAAAGTATGCAGTATTAGTACTATTTTTCCATGTTTACACTTTTACTTATTATTGTTAAATATACTTGGAATATCATATTTATAGTTTACTTATTGTTAGTCACTTTTACAAGAGAGTAAGCATCAGGAGGTACCTATTTTAAATTTATAAAAATTTAATTGTGCATAATAATAAAATTCTATTATTTGTTTTCTTTAAATAGATATTTATTATAACATTCAAGATCAGTCAGTCTTTAGAGTTTAGACTATTAGCATCTAAATACTGTTTACTAAAAATTATTGCAGATTTAATTGTATAACTGACTGTTAGTAAAAAAGTCTATGTTTACAGTACAGGTATAGATTTTACATTTCTTTCTACAAAATTATTTAAATGTGACTTAATATTTATGCATTTGGATCAGTTTTTAGTATTCCTATGATTCACTTTTTCTTGTTAAAAAACTTCAGTAAAAGGTAAGTAAGCTAACCCTCAAGTAATGTGTGAAATAGAAAGATTGCAAAGTAAAGCATGAAATTAAATTTCGAATTCAAGATATATTAAACTACATAAACAATGTAATATATACATAAAATATTCCCAAATAAGGAATTTATGCAACAGTTGAATTTTCAGCTTACTTATTATAAAATTTAACAACCTATTTGCATCTTTATCTTGATAACCATTGGTTCTTTCACATTTACATTTTTTTTAGTATGGATATACTTTTTCCAGCCAGATTTTTCATATTAGTTTGGTTATGATCATAATCTG
The DNA here is from genome assembly GCA_951806755.1 of Brenthis hecate. NCBI lineage: Eukaryota > Metazoa > Arthropoda > Insecta > Lepidoptera > Nymphalidae > Brenthis > Brenthis hecate. Next base: position 22,706,492 of record OX638250.1, read on the forward strand.
AGGTCTAGGCTTTTTTTTTATTAAATCTTGCAATCAGTCTTTCAGACTACGAGCAGATGAGATGGTTCTAATGGCATGTTGAAGTATAGGCTTTAATAAACTGTATTTACCGTATGCCAAAAGAATAATCACAGCGTGGCAAGAAGATTCATCATATTTAATACAATACTTATATAACATGTGTTTTTATCTTCAGGTACGAGAGGTTCTCTCATCGCCGTGGTCTTGCAAGTCGTATTTGGGAATATTTAGGCAATTTGTTCCCGGGAATGGTAGCCACCGGGTTACTAATAGCACTGTGTGTTGGCGCGTGGTGGGCGGTGGGCGGCGCTCTGGGCGGGGGATGGGGTGACGATCATTATAGGTATGTTAACAAGTTCTACAATAGAGACTATTAGTAGGGAGCTTATTCAGTGAGCTGTTATAAAAAACCTTTGACATTAGACCTAGATGTATCTATATACATACAATAAAACTGTAGAGGTCGCATGTCTGTACATAGAAAAAAATGCTAAAAACCGAGTCAGGGGGATGTAAGAAGAGAAATAGAACAAATCCAGTTTTTTTTTAAATTTTTTGTTTCTCTGTCTGTTTGTACAGGCAAATCTCCAAAACTGTTGGACCAATTTAAATGAAATTTTGCATGGTGGTACCTTATATCCCTGGTCCACATTTTGGATACTTTTCGTCTCGGAAAATTAAAGAGTTCCCGTGGAATAGTTAAAAAACTATAGTAACTTGTACAGTATACTTAGTATAGGTATAACAACTTTGCACCTAATTTAATAAAATTTGGCATGCTGATACATTATATTGCCGGTCAAACATTAGGTTACTTTTTATCCCGGAAAAATGAACGGTTTCCGTGGGATAGATCTGTTTGTGCCTTTCTAGAGGTGAACCCGAGCGACATGTGAAGTCCGCTAACCCAAACTTACCCCACACACATATAATCTGTCTATACATATAATAAAATTCGAACTGTGTCGAATCCGTACATTAATTATTTTTTTGGAAAATCTTATTGAAATAGTCATTATTATCAACACAGTTGCCGAATCTATAGTTTTTAGGATTTTTGTCTGCCTGTCTGTCTGTGACCATATTACGGAAAAACCACTGGAGTGATTTTGATGAAATATGGTATGATGATAGCTGGTTATCCGGGTCAAAATATAGGATAATTTTTACTTCGGGAAAATATCTCATCTCTAAGAAATCTATACTAAACGTAAGCAGGGACGAAGTAGTGAGTCGCTAGTACATAATACGTATTAATAATATATCGTTACCTACTATCCTCCGGAAAGTGATTCCTTTTTTGGAAAGAAGATACCACAGGAATTTATAACTATGATACCTACCCAGTTTTATGAAAATCTACACTGTAGTCTGCACTTTCCCACTTCTAAATAAGTTTTCATATATAGCTATAGCTTACTGGAAGTAAAATCAACAAGCTATTGATTCTATCCTAGAGCTAAAGAATGTTAAAAATATATTATATTTGATCTTTAAAGTTTAATCTAAGTATAGATAATATTTTTTTTTTCGTTATTATTGCTCAATGTAACCAATGTATTTTTAGGAGGTTATGGGAACGCGCACACCCTGAAAATGTAAAGAAACCATTGTCACCTATCATAGAAAAGGTTTGGTCATATTTATTCAATTAATAAGTTTTTAGATATTTTTTGTTTTTTGTTAAATTTTTTGTTTATATTTGAATAATAAATCTTTTATAATTTTAGTTTTCTCATTATTTTATGGTTGTACTTATGTTTTTTATTTTATTTTAGACGCTAATTACGTCGTAACGTTTCTAAAGGCCGGTGTAGACTAAGACACTATACACAGTACACGGTATACTAAGTGTATACACTGAGTGCCTCTGTATATACACTGAGACACACGACACTACACTCGGTATAGACATTGAGTGTACCGTGTATAAAGTCTTAGTATAAACCGGCCTAATACTTATAGAACTCTAATATAATTTACTTTTCAGGTTGTCCCAACAGAAAACCGTTACCATGATCACAACAACTTATCGACAAAGAACAAAATAAACCTAACTGATGTGACTCGTAAGAAGGACTACAATAAAAAGAGCGCGTATACCGAAAGGCCCATAGAAGTGTTAAGGGAGATGTGTTCGCGAGTACCTGATACAATGCGGTTTGATTGTCATCCACAGACCGGGGCAAGTGAGGAGGAATGTCTTAAACGAGGTAAATACCTTAAAATATTATTTATACTAGCAATAAATTATACAATTTGTAAAATTGGCTATAACGATTTGGATTAAAATTTGTATTTACATAAGGTTTTGCTTTTTAAGTTTATTTTTATTGGTGTCCTTTCTGATAAAACTTAATTTTTGTATCTTTGCCGAAAAACGCAGAGTTAAGCTCGGTTGACGGGGTACTAGGAATAAATGAAATTAAATGAAAATATGTACATTATTACATTAGAGTTATACAATTTTGCAACATGCAATTTTGAATCATCAATTAATTAAAGATATTCAGTGTAGACGGTTCGCGAGGAAGCTACCACCGGTTTGGAAGGTAGTTCTTCTGAGAAAAACCGATGAGAAGCTCGACAGTTGCTCTTTTAGAAATCGATTAACACAGTGTCTAATACAATAGTACACACAAATTAAGCACCGAAATTAAGAGCTATTTGTTGTAATTACTTTTACCGAAGTTCTAACTACACATTTATGCACACATCATATAAGATACACAATTCCACCATACATTATTTTGTTATATTTCAAAGGGTTTAGACAGCGTTTTCGTTGAAAGCTCCCAGACGGCTTATTTTTTTTCGACACTTCCAAGAAGTATCGTTATATTTTAGCCTATGTATACCAAAACTTAACAAATTATATACTAAAACCTTCCTCGAGAACCACTCTATCCATTGGTGAAAACAGCATGAAAATCGGTGGAGTAATTTTTGAGTTTATCGCGAACAGACAAACAGACAGACGCGGCGGAAGACTTTGTTTTATAATAGTAGTGATACATAATCATGACGGTATTGCACATTTTAAAGGTTGCTGTTGGAAGTCAACAAGCATGAAAGGAGCCCCATACTGCTTCTATCCACCCCAATACGATACATACCACTTTGTGAATAGTACAGAGAACAAGCACGGTATGAGTGTGTACTACGCGCGGGGCAGGGACGCTATGTATCCCGGACAGTTCAATACGGCCAGGATGGACTTTTATTATTTGTCTGATGATATCCTGCAAATAAAGGTAAGTTGTTTTAAGTTTACTGTAGAGTATTCGGTTAGTTAAATTTGTATGATAAAGAGTTTTTTGGGGGACACGGGGATGCGAATATACAGTTTTTTTTTCTCGAACATATTATGACATTTACAAGTATAATTTTAGAAAGAAATAACAGTTGTGCATACTTGTGTTAGGTGTGTTTGTTTGTTTTTCTTTCAAAATGAAATGATTGGGTTGATTTGGATGTTTATTACACTGATATACTATGAACGGGAGTAAGACATAGGCTAATGGCACTCGAGCGAAGCGACGATAAGTTGCTAATGATCTATATTTTACAGTGGATTAAAATTTATTTTATTAGCCATAATATTCTCTTACTGTAATGATAATAGTTAACTGTGACGTCACTTACCACTAAAAAGATTGGTAGCTCATATTATATTAAATAGTCGCTGTTGACACATGGAGTAATATATATATATATATATATATATATATATATATATATATATATATATATAATATATATATATATATATATATATTAATTTAGGTCTTTCTTAATTTGTACATAATATATTTAGTTTTTATTATTTTTATAAACTAATTTTTATTTGTAAGCTGCAACGTTGTAAAACTTTATGGTACCTTTTTAACTACTACTCTATATGTTCTATTTTCTATGTAAGTTATAATGTGTTTAGTTTGTACTTTGTTGGTGGTCTAATAAATAAATGAAAATAACTATCCATATACCAACAGATAACAGACGCAGAGCACCGCCGGTTCGAGTCGCCATTCCCCGAAGTGCCGGTAGTGTCTGGACCGCTCGTGGGCATGAAGTACCGCGTCGTGGTCGAGAGCAGCTCGGTCGGCTTCAAAGTTGTGCGGAACTCTGATAATGTTACTATGTGAGTGTATATCTATCGTATTTAGCTCGTTTTAACGTCCCGCTGCTGGGCGTGAGCTCACGAGGGGGATCAGGCCATTCACCACGTTGAACGGGCCGGCGCACTGAGCATGTCTTTCGAAAACTTGCTAAGTTCTCTCCGACATGCAGGTTTCCTCACGATGTTTTCCTTCACTGTACGACAAGTGGTAATCATGTTGGAAATGATTCGCACAACAAATAATAGAGCTGAGAGGACCGGGATTTGAATCCGCTTCACTTGGTTTCCCAAGTGAGCGCGTTACCACTGGGCTACCACGATAGTGATGATAATTGGTAATATAAGTATAGATTATATTTGGTAATGTTATTATGTGAGTATGTTAAGAGACACAAAAAATATGATTATCTGTATGTTTATGGAGACATAGTATAACTAAGTATTATTATTAAATATTATTATTTTACTTACAGCTAAAAACGTTGTATTTCATTTGAATGAAGACACTGATTTCTACAACTCGTTGTAAAGTAGATTTCTTTTTTTTTTAATTTGTGGTATATTTATTAAGAATGAATAAAAGCGGTGGAATTATACAGAAATAAATTACATGGCTATTATAATATTATAAAATATTATATAATATGAAGTACTATATTTCCTCCATTTACTTATGAACCAAGTAATGTTTTTTTTTTAAATAAAAAGGTATATGTAAGGTAGTGGAATAATTTCTCCTCAGGCTCGATGATGAATCGGTCGGTCTTGTGTTTCTCATTCTTTATTCTCATTTGCTATTCTATTTTCAGTGTAAATACTCAAAATGTCGGTGGTCTCATCTTGTCGGATAAGTTCTTGCAAATATCGTCTATCCTGCCAACTAGCCACGTGTACGGTTTGGGAGAGAAGCAGGCGGCCTTCATGAACGATCTCAACTGGAACACGTTTACTTTGTTCAACAGAGATGTAGCGCCTACCGAGAATGTGAGTTATATTTATTTGATTTTTGTTTTATCTATATATGTATGTACATAGTATGAAACAAAGTCGCCGTCTGCGTCTGTATGTTTCTCCGCTTATTTCTTCTAAATTACACAACGGATTTTGATACGGTATTCACTCATAGAAAGAGCGATAAACGAGGAAGATTTTTGTATATAAATTGTAAATATGCATTAAATTTATATTATGAGCCATTTTGTTAAATAACTATCCCATCAAAAACATAAATGTGAAATGGGACCCAAGTTCAAAATTAAGAATATGCGTGGTTGTCAACTTCACCGACAAAAGAATTGAAATCTAAATGGGCGCCAAGTTCTGTAGATAATCCTGATTTTTTTTCATAAGAACATACAACATTCTAAAATAAATTTAAAACACAATCTCTTGTTTTTTTTCTGCAATAAAAGTGTTTGCCATTTAAAAATAGAACTTCTTAAATTTAAACAGTCAAATTATTTACACAGAGTAGATCACTTAGAATAAATTGAAGTTCAAGATTTGACTTTACGATGCACGCACACACCGACAGCCAAAAAGCGACATGATAAAGTTAGCTGCATTCCATTTACAAACGAGTTGTGACATACGTGATGAAATCTTTAGCTATTTTTGTTCTGTTACGCCAAAGAAGTATAACTTCTTACGTGCGTACATAGGTACACATACAGGTTTTTTTAAAATTATTAAAGGCATTTTAAAATATTAATACAACCTTTTTATAATAATATAATTTTTATGATAATATCTATATATCGATACTAAATCGATTCGCTTTTTATTCTTAAAACAATATAAATAATTTTTGATGTCAAATAACCAATTCGATAGGTTTTAATTCTTATAACTTAATATAATTTTCTTAATATTTTTCAGGTGAACTTATATGGGTCTCATCCATTCTATTTGGCACTAGAAAGCGACGGCAATAGTCATGGAATGTTTCTGCTTAATTCTAATGCTATGGGTGAGTGGTTTTTTTTTTAATTTTTATTTTATTTAATAGTGGCTAATGGTAGCCCAAAGTTCGAACCCCGCGTTTTGCATTTCTAAGTTTACTTTTTTCAACATTGTTACCACTTGCCTTACAATAATCCAAATATAATTTACATTTACGCGAATATTTGACATTTTAAATATTTAATAACCATGAGCTAGAGACGTTAAACACCTTAGTCTTTCCTATAAGCATGTTTCCTGTAAAGCGACAGATATGCCAAACAAAAAGACCAATCGGCGGTAATGTAGCTTCTTATTAGGGAAGGAATTTTCTGAATCGAATTAGTAGTTTCAGAGACTACCCCTTACATTTATTGTTAGACTAAATAATTATATAGACGGAGACCAAAAAAAAATATCTAAGTCAAAAATAGTAGCGTGATTTGCTACTTATGTTACTATATTCGATCTGCCTTACAGTATGTTTACTTTCTTTCAAAGAATAAGAGAATTTTGTTATAGGTTTTAGTCATTAATTTACATGTTTTGGAGAAGGAAATATGAATCATAGAGGAATACTATATTTTATTGCATTTAATAGTTTTTTTTTCATATTTATTATAATAAAATCCGTTAGTCATTTTTATTTATTAAAATTATTTACTTATCAAAGTAATGAATATTCTAATAATCTTTGTATTATGTTCTAAAACATCATATATAATAATAATAATATATGTATTGTTAAGTTCTATGGCAATCTGTCTGAATTATCACTTAGTCTGAGACTTTACCTCTTTTTGATATTAGTACAGCTCTTTTGTAAAGTCGGGTAATAATGTTATTGTTATAATTTCAGATATTGTGCTACAACCAACTCCAGCCATAACTTACAGAGCGATTGGTGGTATTCTCAATTTCTATGTATTTTTGGGGCCGACTCCCAAAGATGTAGTGTCTCAGTACACTGAACTCATCGGACGACCCTTCATGCCTCCATATTGGTCACTAGGCTTCCATTTGTGCAAGTAAGTGTTTATTTACACTTATTTTGGGGTTTCGTAACCAAATGGTTTAAATGAAACCCTTATAATTTCTATGTCCATCTGTCCGTATGTTACAGCCATTTTACTCGAAGGCTATTGGAACTACATTGCACATACATACATATTTAAATGACACATTATTAAGTTCTTGAATTTTTTTTATTAATGTACGTATTATAAAAAAAAACCTAAATCATGTATTAATACTTGAATCTCCCGACTGCATCGCTTCTATAATTTAATTACATTATAAGAAAATAACTAAGGCCAAACAATATGCACATATTGTATTTTACCTAAAATGTATTGAAATTTAACGTTTAATGTATTTGTAGTAGTGTTATGTATGTATTTGTAGTAGTAATGTTTTGTATGATTTATATGTATTTGTAGATTTAACTACGGCAGCTTGAATGTCACCAAAGATGTGATGCAAAGGAACATAGACGCGGGTATACCTTTGGTGAGACATCATACCAATAATACTCTCTTAGATTTACGCGAATATTTGACATTTTAAATAAAACTATCTTTTCGATTTTTTTCTCTCCCGTGACCATGATTGCTGTAAAGCATTCAAAACGCCGGGAATTAAAAATCAAAATAGATATGCGAAAAAAACCGAAAAGGTAGTTTTATTTAAAATATTATACCAATATTATATAATACCAGTTAAAGTATTCAACAACAAGTCACATATGGCTTACTGATAAAAAACGCTTTTGGGAGAAACACAATTAATGTATTACAGAAAGTTTCATATATTAATATTTAAAAGAATATATCAATAATATTACATTTTGATGTATTTTTAATAGTGTGGTATTTTTATTCGACATACAAAGAAGTATACTTACCAAATACATTCCTTTAAAATAAAATTGATAAAATACAATAATTTGTTTAATTATTATATGTAATAGAATAGCAACTTCAATAATAACTGGCGACTCACCCTCGATTCCCTCGTACACTTCGTCCTAGATACGTACAAACGGTTACTATGAAATAGACAGACTATACATTTTATACATATATACATTATACATACATAAGTATGATGAGTTTTATATCCCTTACGTGAGAAACGATTCATTCCCCATACAAAGTTTCATCCCCTTTTTCACCCCCTTAAGTGATGATTTCCGGGATAAAAACGATCCTATGTCCTTCCCAGGGTCTCAGACTATCGTCATACTAAATTTTATCCAAATCGGTCCAGCATATTTTTAGTTTATGCATTACAAACAAACATACAAAAATATTTTTTTTTCTCTTTATAATATTAGTGTAGATGATTAACTAAATAATTCCTCAGGACGTGCAATGGAACGACCTAGACTATATGCGGAACAGCAACGACTTCACGTACGACACGGACAAGTTCGCCGGCCTGCCGCAGTTCGTCGACCGCCTGCACGAGATGGGCATGCACTACGTTGTACTTATTGGTATGTTTTAATGTTGTCTGTGTGTATATTTGTTACCTTTATCGCTGAAAACGGTAAGATTGTTATGGATGAAGTTATGTACACGGATAGATGGCATAGAGTGACACGTAGGCTACTATGGACCTGAGACGACCCGAGCAAATCGAGGTTAAAATCGCTACTTAATTAATATATAATTAATTAATTAAATAATGTCCTCCTTAAACCGGATTTGGTGATGGCGGCGATACGCAGATGAGTGTGCGAACAGAACGTTGCATTCATTGCTATAAATCTCATATCCCGGTGGGATGAAAAAAAAGGTATCTTTAATGTTGACACGAGTAATAAATTATCATTACACAAATTTAGTTAAAATCTGTTCAGTACTTTTTGCGTAAAAAGTAAACAGATGTACAGACAAACATACAACAATTTCTTTAATTTAACTAAATATATTTCATTTTTTGTTATTTATATATTTCATGTATAGATTTCGCTTTATTACTATTTTATTATATGTATAAAATATAAATGAATTTATATTTTAGACCCAGGTGTGAGTGCTTCAGAGAAACCCGGCGAGTACCCGCCTTTCGATCGAGGGCTTGATATGGATGTTTTCATCAAAAACTCAACAGATCAGCCGTTTGTTGGGAAAGTAAGATATTATACTCTTTTATTTGTTTATGCTCAGTAATATGTTTATAGTTCTCTTTGAGGCATTAAATAAATTAAAGTATTTTCATTTTTCCCTTTGACTGTTCGTTCGACCGTTGGCGTTTTGCGATGCATGTCACGCGATAACTTCGCCTAGCGTGAACTTATTTAAATGATGATAAATATTTCTTTTATAAAATATACCCTATATGTAGCCCTACAAACTTTTCTATCTTTTAGTGAAAGTCCCATTGCAATGGGTTGGTTAAGTTGTTCCCATAATTGCTCCGGGCAAAGAGAGACGGGCAAAAGATTTTTTAGGTAATGGAAAACATAGTTATTTTGTAATCAATGACAGACACTTCAATTTTATTTATACATAGATTCTTATAAATATAGTCATTCATATAATTTTAAATCTAAAATAGCAACTACATTTATATAGGTTAAAATTATATTCATATTTACTTATTACTAGTGAACTACTGATCCGATTTGAATAAACTTTTTGCATTAGATAGCCCGTTTATTGAGGAAGGCTATAGGCTATAGGTATATCATATAATATATAGTCTATCTATTCCATACTAAGCGTTAAAATGTACCTAATAATTAATAATAATTTTACAGGTATGGAACCCCAAGTCCACAGTGTGGCCAGATTTCACTCACCCGAATGCTTCTGCCTACTGGAAAGAGATGATGGCAGATCTTCACAAGAAAGTTAAATATGATGGCGCTTGGATTGTGAGTTATTTTTTTAAATAGATTCAGAATTTTATATGTTTTTGACGAAAGCAGTTATATAGAAATAAATTAAAAAAAAACTAGTGTGTATAGAGTACACGTGTTAGAAGTGAAACTTCATTAATAATAATAATAAATATTTTGGGACATTAACACACAGCACCATCTAGTTCCACGGTAAGCTACGTAGCTTGTGTTATGGATACTAGATAGTTGATACACTATTCATATGTATATACTTACATATTTATAAATATAAAAACCCACGACTGGAGAACAAACATTCGTGTTCATCACACAAATGAACGCCCCCAGCGGGATTCGATCCCGCGACCGCTAGCACAGTAAGTACACTACAAAGTGAGCCAAACGTGTCATCAAATTTCATTGGTTATTTATATTATGTACAACTCTTATCTATTATGTACATACTAACCCTTTAAACGTATTTAGGGGCGACGGACGTAACCCAAGCGGAGCGAGAGTGATTCGCTAGTTATATATATTTTGCATATTTGAAAACAAATTAGTAAAAATAGTAATCTTTAAAGATAGCAACGGAGAGAATATCATATGTCATTTGACAGGCAATAACAACGGTTGCTATGGCAACCTAATGTAAGCGTCACGGGCATGACGGTGTTTTGTGACGATTTCTCATGACGCGGCCTTGAAATTTTATTCTCATGCGCGCAAAGAAGTTTTACTTTATAAACAGATATGGTATAAATGTTACCATAGTTTTTCTACTATATGTTAAAATAACAGCACTAAAGTAAAAAGTTGTCATTATACATATATTTGTATTTTTATGTTGACTATTTACTATCTTTTATTTGGCAGTCACATTGAAACAATGAGACACTATTTTTTAATTCTATCTTATTTATTGCACATGCCATTTCTAAATATTATATACTCTTTGTAACTTCTACAATTAAGACGAATCTAATAATTTCATGGACTATATTTTTCAAACTAATTTTCATTGAAAATATTTCTTACCAGGATATGAATGAGCCATCCAACTTTTTATCTGGATCTATGTATGGGCAATGTGAGCCTGAGGAGCTTCCATACAAACCGGTAGCGATACCTCAAGAGGGATTGAAATACAAAACGCTGTGTATGGACGCCCGCCATTATATTTCTACACATTATAATTTACATAATGTATATGCTATTAGTGAAGCTATTGTTACTCAAAGGTAAGTTGTGGGTTTATTTGTAGTGGGTTTGGTTCCAGTTTTATTTTGTTGACTTTATATTATGCCACCGCGCAGTCTAAAATATATTATATATAGTAGCAAAAAACAGATAATTTTTACATATAAAATAATACAATAATTAAGGGGTTCCTTTGCCTTCAGGTTTCATCATTAGATCTGCTATATGGCATTATCGCCTTCATAGATATAGCAATACAGTTTAATTGAATATCAACTAATGTTTAATAAAATAATTATGAATTAACAATTTGTAACCTTTGTCTTTAAATAAAAAAATAAAAAAGAGAACAAATCGAAATGGCATTCTCAGTGCTACCTTTGCCTTGTTCAAAAGGAGACGGAAAAAAAAAACAATCTATACATATAATAAAATTCTGAGTCGAATCTGTACAATAAATATTTTTTTGGAAAATCTTATCGAAGTAGCCATTATTATCGATACACAGGCCGAATCTATAGTTTTTGGAATGTTTGTCTGTCCGCTGTCTGGAAACGAATCGTGAGAAAACCACTGGACAGATTTTGATGAAATTTGGTATGGGGTAAGATATAAAGTAGCTAGTATAATATATAAAGCGTGGTGCCCGCTGTGCCCCGCCCACAGCGCGCTGCAGGAGACGCGCGGCAAGCGGCCGTTCGTGTTGTCGCGCGCGTCGTCGCCGGGGCTCGGCCGCGCCGCCGCGCACTGGAGCGGCGACGTGTTCAGCAAGTGGCACGACATGCGCATGTCTATACCCGGTAACGCACTCTCCCTCCTTCATTGTACACGCTCATTTTATAATTTACTGAAAACCTTTTGGGAATATACTATATACGTCATAACGACAACATCTGTGAGATGAAAAAATGATATTATTTCTAAAATTTTACAAAAATAAAAATATTTTTATTACACTTTCTAAACGGTAATGGTCCAGCATTAGCAAAAGAAAGCTGAAAGCGCGTGGCCGGTGGGGTGGGGTGTAGGAGGCGGCGCTTACTCATTTAAACTTGACCAGATGTTAGGACCATTTAGAAGGTGCAATAAAAATATTTTTATTATCGTATGAAAATAAAAATTTAAGTGTATTTTTTTCTTACATATGTTATTGTTATGATGTAAATAATAGGTACATTCCCAAAAGCTCTTCAGTAAATTAAAAATGACCCTATATATCCTACTAATATTATATAAAAACTCCTTAATTATACTTTATACATACTATTACTAATAAAAAAGAAAAAGTTTGTGAGGATGGATGGAAATGTACGCAAAAACTGTTGAATGGATGTGGATGAAACTTTGCAGTAATATAACTTATACATCAGAGTAACACACAGACTATAATATATGATATCAATATCGTGAAAAAAAAAAGAATTTTCCTTTGGACGTTTATCTTTTATACGTTTCTAAACCATACACGCGCACACAATTAAGGACGCATCTGAGCAAAGTCAGGGTATATCGCTAGTTTAATATATAATATAATCTTTTGCAGCTCTTCTAAGCTTCAGTCTGTTTGGTATTCCGATGATGGGTACAGATATCTGCGGTTTCAACGGCGACACCACGCCGGAGCTGTGCAAGAGATGGATGCAACTTGGAGCTTTCTATCCCTTCTCCAGGAATCATAATACTAATGATGCTAAAGTAAGAAAATATATACAAGCATATTATATACATTGTACATACTTAATATTATTATGAATTTGTAAGTTAACCTGTTCGGTAACTAATTTAGGGCTACGTCTTCGAACTGTGAGACATTATTTATTTTCTAGGTAGGTACTTTAAAAGAAAATAGGTGTAAATAGTTTTCATGATTTAATATAAAAAACAAAAAGACTGACGATTCATAAATTTTTAATAAAATTGGTACATCGACAATAATATAATTTTTCTTTAGCCTATTTATTCAAAAATATATATGTATGTATAAAAAGTATACAATTGACAATGTCATCAGTTCATCCTCCGTTTTTATACTTTTTTTTTTAAATAAAATTATGTATTAAATAAAAAAACGTGTTTGTGTACTTATGTACGCACGTAAGAAGTTATACTTCTTTGGCGTAACAGAACAAAAATAGCTAAAGATTTCATCCCGTGTGTCACAACTGTCTGTTTGTAAAATGAATGCAGCTAATTTTATCATGTCGCTTTTTGACTGTCGGTGTGCGCGTGCGTCGTCAAAATCTCTCTCGTAATTTTTTCCAAACGTGCTAAAAGAAGTATAACTTTAAAATATATTTTTCAGCCTCAAGACCCAGTAAGTTTAGGTCCCGAAGTGGTCCGCGCGAGTCGACAAGCGCTTCTAATGAGGTATCGCCTACTGCCCTACTACTATACGTTGTTCTGGAGAGCGCACGTGTACGGAGAGACTGTTGCTCGACCTTTGTTCTTTGAGTGAGTGAAGAAACTTATATTATTATAAATATAATATCTATTTTATAATGACTTTTTAGCACAAAAAATGATGTGATTTCAAATCAATACTAACAAATGTTAACACTGACACACAGATGGACCATTACCCTACTATATTTATATGTTGTTCTGGGAGAGGCCATTTTTACAAGTAGACTGTTGTTTGATGGTATATGTTGTTATTAACTTATTAAAATGACGTAGTGGCAACCCTATCACATTAAATCGTATTATTGTTAGAATTTTAAAAATTGTAAAGTGTTTACCTTATCATGTCAAGAAAATAAATGTCTCTTTGTCTAACACAAATAGTTGTTGTTCAAAACAAATAAAACACCTGTATGGAACAATCATAGTCGCATGGTTACCAAAAATCAAAATAAATCTGCGAAAAGATTGTTTTATATGAAACTCTCGCTTCTCTCGGGTTCGCATCCCTTGGTACGTTTTCACGGTTAGTGTGAAATACAAATCTTTGAATTTCTCGGCTTTTCTGTACTATAATATGTATGTATTGTACATATTAACCTTCCTCGAGAACCACTCTATCCATCGGTGAAAACCGCATGGAAATCCATTGCGTAGTTTTAATGATGTAAGTATACATAGGGACAGATGGACAGCGGGAAGCGACTTTGTTTTATACTATGTAGCGTAAATCTAATAATAAAGTATTATGACAACCCTACGACATGATGCAGGTTCCCAGCGAACAATGAGGTGCGCGGCATCGACCAGCAGTTCCTGCTGGGCGCGCACGTGATGGTGGCGCCGCTGCTGCGCGCCGGCGCGCGCGCCGCCCGCGCGCTGCTGCCCGCCGCCGCCTGGTACAGCGCGCGCGACGGCCGCCTGCTCGCCGCTGATCAGTGGCGGGATCTCGCTGAGGACGATATGGTCGCTGTTAGGGTTAGTAGTTTCACGGTGTAAAATTACATATAGTAAGTATTGGGACGAAGGGCGCCAACGGGACTCTGTTTTATAATATATTAAGCCTCCTCTGTCAGCGGGCGGCTGGCTGTCTCATGAATCGTAATAGGTAAAGAGTTGACCGAATAATGCCTCAAAATCACTTCGGCTTAGGCCAAACTACTTAGCGTATTTAGGACAAATTTAATTGTCCCGGGCTAAACTAGTATATCGTAACACACAATGAGTTGGTTTGGCCTAGGACAAACTAGTTTAGTCTGAAATCGAATTTGGCCGGTGCACGCTACTATATAGTCTACCTATTCCATAATAATCGTTAAAACGTACCTAGGGACGACCCGAGTGAAGCGAGAGTGAGCTTTATTTATTATATACTAGCGACTCACCCTCGCTTCGCTTGGGTTTGTCTCTAGGTACATTTTTTTTTGAGCGGAACCCTAATTCTTTAACTTAAATAAAAGTTGCTTAAGGTATTTCTTATAACATCAATTATCTACCAGTGAAAGTCCGGCCAAAATCGGCCCAGCCGTTTCAGAGATTAGCTGGAACAAACGAACAGACAGACAGACAATTTTTTTTAAATTGTGTTTTTCTTATAAATACCGTATATAATTCCATATGGATTTATATAAGGTATTTATTTTGATATTACAAACAGACACTTCACATTTATTTATCTGTATATAGTATACTAGCGATTCACCCTCGCTTCGAAACTTTCATCCCTAATTTCACGCCTTTATTGCCTTGATTTCTAGGATAAAAGTATCCTATGTCCTTCCCAGGGTCTCAATCTATCTTCCCACCAAATCTCATCTAAATCGGTTCAGTAGTTCCAGAGATTACCCGCTACAACGTCACAAACTCACAAACTTTAGCTCTTTGTAATATTAGTATAGATATGTATATATTTATCACAGGCAGGCGCAATCCTCCCGCTGCAAGAGCCGCCGCCGCGCGGGCCGGTGAGCACGGCCACCACGCGCTCGGCGCCGCTGCAGCTGCTGGTGGCGCCCTCCGCGCGCGCCGTCGGCGACCTCTACTGGGACGACGGGGATAGCGTCAGTGAGTGCGCTTGGTGCTATTGTTGATAGGGTTGCTATGGTAACTGCCCAGGTGGTCTATTGGCTGGCGTGTAGGAGGTCTCGGATTCGAGGCACGGATCGGGGAAAGTGTAATTGTTAGATTATGGAAACGTTATACCCTCCTGCTGAGGCATAGCACGTGTCGCATCGCTACTTAGACTAATCTTTCTAGTTTCGAGTTGTCTTCCAATCGGAATATAGAAGTAAGAGAATAGAGAGAGTAATTGCTTTTTTTTCTTTCAATGTTCTCAAGCAGCGCCATCTATTGATAAATTAAGAACAAAATTGTTGTTAAAACAATATTACCAGAATTCATTCGTATGTGTTTGTTTTCGATATGACAAATATGACAAGATTCGAGTTTAACCCAAATTATTCAAATAATTTATTAATTTGTGTACAATATTAATGCTTTTTTTTATATTTCAGACACATACGAAGAAAAGAAATACAGCTACATAGAGTTCACAGCTGTAAATAATGAATTAACAAGTTCTGTTCAATGGTGGGGCTACGGTGTGCCATCAATAAATTCCATATCTGTCCTGGGACAAACAAACGCAACTAAAACCGTCACAATAAACAATTCGACAGTACAATTCACATATATATCAGAGACACAGGTATTACTTATACCCAATATAACTCTAGCTTTAGATAAGCCGTTCAGTGTGAAATGGACCTATTAATAAAAATATTTTTGGATGTTTTATTATCTATAAAGAAGAAATGTTCTTTAAGTATAGAAAATGTACTAAAATAATGTTTTTTTTTATAATGTCTTTATAAGATTTAGAGTTTTTTATATAACATTAATGTATGAGTATTTTAAATTTTACAAATTATTAGGTTAAAAGTGAAGTTTCAATTTTGTTTGTGATATTTTTCATTGTTTTTATTTTATATCAATATTTATGTAAAATTAAATGTTAATTAATATTTTTGTAATAAAATAATGTAACTCTGCATTTTAAATGGTGGTAGTATGGTAGTATTAAAAGTATGCTATTTCCCGTGCAAGTTAAGAGTGGGATTAGATATGGCACCCGATTTAACGTGTCAGAACATTTTATTCGAAGAAATTAAAATTAATATATTTTTTATTCTTTTTAAATAAAATAAAAAATATACTAATTAAAGCTAGTTTAAAAATTTCTATAGATGTGTATGTATATATTGAAGGCATCGATTACAAAGTACTAGATACACAATCCCATGCTAAAGTTCTCTTAAAACTGTCACCAATTTTGTTTAGGTAATTCTAGTTGAAATAAATATACGATAATGTAAATTCAACTTTAAACGCAATGCATAAAGTTGCTTTCACAAAACTGTCTATAAAAAAGCGAAAAAAAATGTACGACCGAAATTCGCTGGCCAACATACATCAAAATAAATTCAACCTTACACGCATGTCTTAAAGTCAGATTTACAAAGTGATCAAAAATAACAAAAAAAAAATCAATAAATGGAACAGAATCAACGCACATAACCCGAACAATTTCAGTATGTCAGGCATGCGATAGTATGATTAATACGTTTAGTAAGAGTCTTTATAATTGAAATGCCTTATAACTACTGCTGTTTATTACAACATAATTGAAAAACTTACAATACAGTACTAACAATTATTTATTGATATATATACTTACCAAAAATACGAAACTATCCTTTTTTGGCGTCGTATAAGATGTGTGATTTTTGAAATTTTTAAATGAGCGCTGAGCCATTTTTACCGTCGGAGTGTTCGATTGCTACTAAATTAAAGAGCACCTGAATGGTCGAGTGGGCGTTTATTCGGAGATGACATTTTTTGTCGCTGATTGTGTATCTAGTTCTTTTTAATCATCAATGATTGATATATTTTTATTTATAAAATACAATGCAATTTTAAACTGTCATTAACTTCAAAGGTTATAATTAAATGTATTAATAATAAATATTAATAAAATAAATTAAATAATAAATATAGTAAATATTTAATATAATAACTTTTTATGGTCTATATCGGAGAGTGTATATATAGACGGCGTTAGTTTCCAAATGCAGATTTACACCATTTCTGCCTTCATCATTCGCAATCAACAAAAAAAATATTATATGATAGTCTTACTCATAAAGCTCTAAGTCTTATGAATCCCGAGATACCATAACCATTTTCATCGTAACTACGTCAAAACTAGTAGTAATATTGACGTAGTACTAAGACAAAACTTCAAATATCTCAAAATCAAATTTATGATGATGTTGCAGCCTTCTTTTTTATGAGGGCATACTTATAATCCCATTCTTTAACTGCACGTCATATACTAAATAATACAACGTGTCATAGTTAATTAATGAATGTATTTAGAAGTACCTACACATACACTAAATAATAAATATTTTATAATAATTGTTACATTACCAAATATTTTATCAAATATAATATGCAACTGCCATAAAAAATCACTTATAATTAATTAAATCTATAAATAATAATACCGTTTATATTTTGATTGGTAAGAAAATAGATATTAAATGTCGAATATTATCTGTACAATTTAACATTAATATATTTGAAAATTACAATGATGACGATTGTACATAATTAATATTAAATATCTTTATAATATTTAAATATTACATCTTATATGTACTGTAAATTATCTATACATATACACTGAAAACACCGTATAAAAATTCATAGAGTAGGCGATTGTTCAATGATTTTTATGATTTGTATTCAAGGGTTGTCAAAAATACATACTTTCAAGATCAAGGTTATGTAATTAAGTAGCACTGTAGTGTCATTTCGTTGCAAATTTCAGTAATACCCGTCAACCCTAAAGCCGTTTCCCAACTGTCATATAAAAGTAAGTTTGACAGTCGGAAGCGCCTCACGACGCACTTTCTGCGCGATTGCCTTCGTTAGACTGTATGGATTAGTAAACTATAACAGTACTGACAGATTGACTGACTGACAGACTGATTGTCCTATTTTAAAACTCCAATAGGATCTCATCAAAAGCCACATAAACCAATAAGTATTTATTGATTTCTATATGGCTTTTATCGCTTTTGATGAGACCCTATTGGAGTTTTTCAATAGGGTAACTGACACACTGACTGATTCATTACACCTAGGCCAATTTATTTAAAATTTGGTATTAATACTCTATTAAACATAAATAATGTGGCTTACATTTTAGCGTTTTTTTTTTATTGTAACACTTAGGCGTGACATCCCAACCTAATCGAACCCCAAATTTACTGTAAACAATTAAATTAATTAAATAATATAAACTTCGCTATTTTCGGGAAATGCCAGTTAAAAAAAATCATCAGCTCGCTAGTTAATGATAAAGAGTATTTTTAAATCAAGTTTGAAAGTTGTAACAATTACATTACATGTTTTTACTAGTTTTATTTTCTTTTCTCGTTATTAATTGTATGCTTATATGAGCACTTTATGAAGTCATACTTCTTTTGGGACATTTGAAAAACGATATGAGTAAAATTTTTACGATGCGCGCGCACGCCGACAGCCAAAAAGCGACATGATGAAGTTAGCTGCATTCCTTTTACAAGCAGAGAGTTGTGACATACGCGATGAAATCTTTAGCTACTTTTGTTCTGTTACACCAAAGAAGTATAATTTCTTACGTGCGTACATAAGTACCTACCTACACACACTTTTTTTATAGTAATTTTTAACCAATCTGTACAAGTCATAACTCATAAACCTGTTAAAAATATTCTTTTATAAAGAAACTTTGATACTTCAAAATTAACAAACCTTTTTGAGAATTAGAGTAAGGAATTAGGGAAATACTTAATTGATCTCATCTTAGAAAGTTAGTGAGACATTATGCCAATTATAACTTATGATAAAAAGCGTATTCAATATAGTTTTTTTATTTAGTTTTTATTCTTTATGCTTTTAAAAAAGTATAAAGAAATGAAACTTCGTCCCAAATGATAATTTACTTTATAAATATAGTACTTAAGTACATATTATAACTTCACATTAAACTTTAGGGTGTGTGTAGCTTGTGTCTAAAATGTGACTCACAGCTGTGTGATGTTTTTATTATTCATATTGTAAAATGCTTTGGGTGTGCTGAAATATATTACATAAATGCTTTAAATGTAAGTATATAATTGTTTGAAAAATATTTAAATTTTAAATAAAACTATATTTTCGGATTATTTTGCGGATTTATTTTGATTTTTGGTTCCCGACGTTTTGAATGCTTTACAGCAATCATGGTCACGGTAGATACTAAAGTTTACTTGTTACATACAGCAGTAATCCGAAAAGATAGAAAATGTCAAATATTCGCGTTAATCTAAGTACATATTAAATATTTAAATGTAAAATTACCTACTACTACTTTAAAGTTGAATGAGAAGTATGTAAGTAATATTTTTAGTAAAACGTTTATAGCACTAAGCACACTAAAAAAGGCTCTCGATGAGGTCAAATGTAAAGAAACAAACGAAAAGTGTCATTGTTATTTTTTTAATAATTAAATTTATTTTTGAATATGCTTCTAATAGACAAATACAGTAAATAACAATTATAGGATATCATTTATTCGTGCTTTCTAAAAAATATTTTTTAAATATATATGAACATAATGATTTGTGTTTATTGGTAAGTGAAAATTATGTTTTTTTTTAATGTAACTTATCTATTGCTCCGACTTTGTCATGGAAAATTTATATTTGATTAATTTTCCCTTACAACGGTGATTGAGGCCAGAAATTATATTCTGTGTGTGCTAACAATAGGGTAACCTGTAGGCCGTGATAAGGATTTTGGATACACTTTTATTTTCTACTAGCGGACAAACAAAAACAAATCTTTCCCACGGGAATCGTACATTTTCTCGGGATATAAAGTAGCCTATTTGTTATTCTGATGTATGAATTACATGATTGTAAAGTTTCATTAGAATCCAATCAGTAGTTTTTGTGTACCAAGCTGTATAAGTTACTATAGTTTTTTAACTATCCCACGTTAACTCTTTAATTTTCCGGGATGAAAAGTATCTAAAATATTGACCGGGGATATAAGGTACCACATGCAAAATGTAATTTAAATCGGTCCAACAGTTTCGGAGATTAGCCCTTACAAACAGACAAAAAAATTGTAAAAAAATCTGGATTTTTCTATTTCTCTTACATCCCCCCTTTTTTTTTTTAACGTTGGGAAATGCATTTACGCACGAGGTGTGGGACTCACCGGCGAAGCCAGTACTACCCACTAAAACCCAACAAAGCCTTCCCCCGTCTTAATGGGGCGTCGCAGGATCGCTTACGCATTCAACTACGACGCCCCGACGGCAGGTCTGCCGAAGCAGACCACAACAACCATGGGGTTGCTCCACGGTCCACTCTGCTATCAGAGAAGTACCAGGAGCAACCCGCATGGTACACCGCTCTCCGAAGAAGGCCGCCTTCCACCGCCCACCGAAGCGGGCCACCTCCCTGTGCATTTCTTGGCTTCGCGAGTACACTACTGAGCCCCCCCACCACGACAAGGTGAACGCACGTTGGGGGGGGCTCTTACATCCCCCTGACTTTGATTTCAGCATTTTTTTTCTATGTACAGACATTCGACCTCTACAGTTTTATTATATGTATGTATAGATTAGCGTTTTTACGGTTAGTATGGAATAGATAGACTATATTATTTGATAGGTATAGCTTATCTATAATAGCTTTAGTCAATAAAAAACGGGCTATCTAATGCAAAAAGAATTTTTCAAATCGAATTAGTAGTTCCTGAGATTAGCGCGTTCAAACAAACAAACTCTGTCACTATAATATTAGTATGCATAGATACGCTCAGTATATTTTTTTATATTTTATTATAATTCAAATTCGCTACACTATAAACTCTTATTACTTCTATGTGTCTACTATGTGTCTTCCTCTTTTACAAATAGTGGCCATAAAAAATAGTACCTGAGTTGCTAGGGAAATAATTATCTAAGAATACCTATAAAGCTTAGCAATAACAAAATATATCATTATAATGACGGTACATATAATATATACTCGTATAATATACAACTATAGTTGTATTGATAATTAAATTTTGTATATGATTATTATATTATTATTGACTAAAAAGTTACTTGGAAAGTAGGAATACTTTCTCTAGTATATTGGTTTGAAATTTATTATTTTTTTAATTTGTTTCTGCCATTGTAGTAAAGTCCTAGTAGATTAAAAATACCAATACAAATAAATATTGTCTGCTATTAAAATTAGATCTGCTCATATTTGGCAGTAAAATGAACATATTATTATAAATTTTTTCTAGCATATTACCTTGTAAAAAGGAAAAATTAAAAATTGTTTAATGCTTTCTTTAAGTTATGAGTTTTTATATACACAAGTGCTATAGGATATTGTTTCTTTGCAGAATTATTTGGGATAGTCTTGTTTGTTTTTAACCAACTTCCAAAAAGTAGGAGCTTCTATGTTCATCTGTATGTATGTTTTTCAAGTATGTTATTAGATATACTTGTGAAAACAAAGGTGTTTTTTTCATATTAAGACATTTTATTGAAAAATATTACAAATGAATGAGATTATTATAAGCTATTATAAAATTGCTTGATATAGCAGGAATTGATTGGTGATAATTCTAATTGAAATAATGAAAATGGTTTTTATGTAGGTAACAATATGTTGTTATGGGTATTTTACACAAAGGTAGCAGATTAAATATAGAATTAGAAAAAATATGCACTAAAATAAATAAAATTTATTGCACGAAAATCAGTTTTTTATTTATAATTTACTTTTCCTACTTCTAATATATCAAATCAAATCAGAAAAAAATATTTTGTTTGCAAGTCAAAGAGTTTTAATTTCTAGTCAAGGCTAAGGTTCATTAAATAAATTTGGCATTGTAAATATTATTAAAATAATAGTAAAGTATTTGGTAGATTCCAAAGTTAAATAATATTAAAAAAATCAAATAATAAAAACAATGTCAACAAAATTTATTATAACATTCTAACAAGCTTCAGCTATTTCTACTAAATGTAAAATGAGATTAATGGTCTTTCTCTACATCTGTCTTCAAAAACTTTTCATACTGATCTTCTGACATAAGTTCACTTAACTGTTCAGGTTTTGTTAGTGTTAGTTTGAACAGCCATCCTTTATCGTAGCAAGATGAATTAATTAAACCAGGTTTATTTTCAACATTAATGTTTTTTTCAGTTACTTTTCCACTCACAGGAGAATATATTTCACTAGCTGCTTTGACACTTTCTAGAGCACCACATTCATCTCCTTCATTTACATCTGTACCAGGTTCAGGAAGCTGTGCAAAAACCACATCACCAAGAGACTCTTGGGCATAGTTACTTATTCCAACAGTACCAATATTGTTTTCTACAACCACCCATTCATGTCTATCTGTGTATTTTCGATTGATTCCAGTGCTATATTTATGAGGTAATTCACAATATGTTTGTCTTAAATTGTATTGAAGTATGCACTGTCTGGTTAAATAATATTTTGACACTTGAAATAGATGCCTTTGTAAAGCCATTATGATCTGAAATAACGCACAATATATGTATGAACAATTAATACAGCAACAATTATAGTTTAATAAGATAAACCTTTCATATTAAAAAAAGTTAAGGTATACTTATAACTTACACAACTATTAATATAACAAAAAGACAACAAAATAGTGTACACAAGATATCATTCTCTAAGAAAGATAAATTTTGAACTCTGAACTATGTAAACACAATAAAGATAGCCAAATGTAACATGAATGTTTATTTTTATATAAGTACAACACTATTGTGATTTGTGATAGTGAAATTCTTTATATAGTTTTATTATCATAAAGAGAAACAGAATATAATAAACATTAAATCACTTAATTAATATTTTTTTCTTTCGTAACTTGCCACTATCCCAAAAGTCTTATTTAATGGTTAACTGTGTCTATTGTAATATGTACTCTGTTCTAATGTATTTTTTCTAAGTTATTTAACCAGTTTAACATACTTCTCGCAGTTATAATATGATAATAAATACTATAATTTAATATTTAATTAAATTATTCACTTTAGGTTAACATTTATCTAAGCGTTTAGAAATTTTAAACAAGATTTACATACTTAATAGTTTTTATGTTTCTTTTTATATAAATAATGATTTATATAAATATTTTTCCGATTTATATTTGTAATTATAAAAGTACAAGTAGATAGCTAAATAAAGAAATTAAATTAATTGATATGATTCTTAAATAATAAGGCTATTGAGAATTGAGATTTGACTTTGAGAATTGAACGCCAATTTAAATTTTAAAATATTAGGTTATAGAAGTGCACGATATATATCGATATTTCATAAAATATCGATATATGTACGCGATATATCGCTTCAACCCGATATTATCGAATCATCTAGTATCGATATTACATATCCATATATTTCATCCGATACATCAAATATCGTGAGAAATTAAAAGCACATTCCATTTCTTTTTTATATTGATTCCTTTATTTATAGATGGCAACTTGAGTAAGAATAAAACGTAAATAAAAAAACTAGATTTTGCAATAACGAAACATATTTAGGCACAAAAATCGTAAACTATTCTCCTACTCTCCGTGAAGGCAGACTAGTAGTAGTAAAAATTTTATAATCTGTGACTGAAGTTGTAACTCGTAGACTGTCTGTGCCTCGAGAGTCTCACTCGCTTCCGAAATCCGAGTTCCGACTTCTGCTTCGTTCATCGTTCCACTTCTCAGTACAAATTAGAAAATAACCCATAAATCATAAATAAAAATTGTTTGTTTTGTTTAATACAGTTTACGAAAATGAAATACAGCTAGTGAGTACAACCATATATAAAACGGCTATTTTAACTCGGCAGAGAAACAGACTGCAAACCAAAAAGAGTTACTAAAATTTTGTTTTTGCAAAGTCTAGAGAAAAAGTATTGGGATGAATAAATAAATGAAATGTTTTGTTTTTTTTTACTGGTATCAACCTGATCCCTATCTAATATTTAATGTTACAGACTAGTTAAATACAAACCAATAACTTACGACTTACGATATATGGAAAATATCGATATATTTATACGATATAATTATCGCAAAGTATCGATACAACAATACGATGTATTATATCAAAAATATATCGATTAAGAATGTTCATGTAAAAAATATCGATATTTTTTTTACATGAACATCCCTAATTTAAAATTTATAAGTAAATAGGTACTTTTATTTGTCATCCATGAGAGGTACATACCACATACTTTTATTTGTCTTCCATGCTACATACTTTTATTTGTCATCCATGCTACATACCATGGATGACAAATAAAACTACATACTAGTACAGCTGTTAATTGTTCGTATCATCGTGAAGTAACGCATCATTCCACAGATAATCAAAATGTTGCATTTTTTTGTTAGGGAGTGCGCCGTCTGAATCGTCTGATGCGTATCTAGCATTTGACTTTTGAGTCATTTCAGTTTGTGCCATAGAGTAATAATACCATAACCATAGAGGAATTTTAACATATTGGAAATCATAACCATGACTGAAAGATGTCAAACGAAGTTTACAGAAAAATTTGATAATAGAATTTATATTATTTACGGAGGAATTGTTGTCGCTTTATTGGCGATATTATTAGTTTACAGGTGTGCTACACTTATTCACTTAATTTAAAATTAATTGGTGTGTTTAGTATTTCAAAAGTTCATCTTTACAGATTTCATCTGATTACAATCATAGTAAGCTATGGGCTGGGATGTGTGGCTTGTTATTATGGATTAAGTTCAAATTATTTGCAAATATTTATTGAACACTTGACTTGTCATTTTGCTAAAAAGCTGTCCAATGAAGATGAAGAAACCAATGACTCTCTCGACACAATTAACGTGAGTTCACTGCACTACATTTCTTGTAAACATGAAACTAGTTGTTAAGTGTAGGTTAGTTTCATTAAAGTAAGTAAGCTAAAACATTAATTACCTATAATTTCAGATTGCTCATAATAATTGCAAAATGTGATTGATTTTGATTTATTGGTTTTTAATTAATTAATATATAATTAGAAATCATATTTAAATTATGATCTAGTTTCTTAGATTTTTACATCTATTCTTCACATTAATTATAAATAAAAATTTGTATTTCCAACACTAAGTATTTTAAAATAAAACTGAACTTTTACATTTTAAAATCTGTTACTTAATTATATAATTAGAAATTATGTAATAACCATTTAAATATGATACATGATTTGCAAATGTTTTTATAATGATTCACTTTTCTGAATACTTAATGTAGATATTATCTATACAAGTAATAATTAATAAGATTATTTATTAAAAATAATGAATAAAATTGTAACTAAGCCTAATCTGTACATTAAATATTTTTTGGAAAATCTGTCTGTTACCACATCATGGAAAAACCACTGGAGGGATTTTGATGAAATTTGGCATGGTGATAGCTGGTTATCTGGGTCAACATATAGAATACTTTTTACCGCGTGAAAATACCTCATTCTGAGAAAAAATACAAAAACTGCATGAAAGAGTATACTAATATGTAAAACCTAAGAGTTTGGTTTATGGTCATCTGAACGCGGGCTGAGCCGTGGGCAATGCTAGTATATAAATATTAAGCTTATTGTTAGTTTAATAATTATAAAAGCCAGTAAAACCTTTACATAAGAACTTGATTATCATTAACATTTGTTGCTTAACTTTTAGTCAAATTATGATTACAGGATAATATATTTAGGTACCAAATATTTAAATTTATCACTGATACCATTGAATATATGATTTCCAGGGTTGTGACACTTGTGGGTCCAAGAATTGCGACCGCCATGATCCAGAAATATCACCAGAGCCATGGGCTAACTTACAAGTGCATAAACAACTAGATCAGGCTATAGAAGATGTAAGTTACTTTATCATAAATATATTTTAGACTAGCGACTTACCCTCGTTTCACTTGGGTCAAAATGTTTTAATATTTTGCATGGAACCCTAATTCTTTTTATAAAATAGAAGTAGCCTAAATTACTCCTTATAACATCAGCTATCTGTTAGTGAAAGTCCCATCAAAATCGGTCCAGCCGATTTGAACAAACAAACAGACAAAAAAATTATAAACTTTTTCTTATAAGTACTGTGTATTCTTTCATATGCATTTAGTAAAAAGCTGTAATTTTGACATACTTACCAACACATCAATTTTATTTATTTGTACAGATATATAGCATTAATTTTTCAAATATTGTTAGCAAAATCTACAACTGAATTATAAAATAGAAAAAAACATGTAACAGAATAACATGGCTGAATAATTGTAATTGTATTGTAATCATTATAAATATCAAAATCATTTTTTATATTTTAATGAAACTGTTAATTCAATTAAATTATGTATACTATTATTTTTTAATATTGCATACTTATATTGATATTATATATAGTTTATGTTGATTTCTATCTGTACATATAATAAAATTCTGAGTCAAATCTGTTCATTCAATATCTTTTGGAAAATCTTACTGAAATAGTAATTATTTTTTTAGAATTTTGTCTGTCTGGGAACACATCACGAGAAAATCACTGGGCAGTTTATTAATGAAATTTAGTATGATGATAGCTGGTTATCCGTAATCCGGGTCAACATATAGGATACTTTTTACTGAGGGAAAGTATCTCATCTCTGAGAAATCTATACTAAACGTTAAAATATATCAAGGGATGAAACTCAGTGGAGCCATGGTGAATCGCCAATATATTATAATCGACGAAACTAGTAATTAAATGTATATTAATAAAGTATATTTTTGTTTTCAGTTTTATAATTCAATTTTAGAACAATTTATTAACACATGGTATAGCAAAATAACACTTCAGCCATTTTTTGTGGATGAACTGCGACAACAGCTCAGATATGCATCCGCATCTTTGTTGAGAAGAGCTCTCAAGGTAAACTATTAATATTACTGTAATATTTATTACAAATATTATAATTTATGCTGTAGGTAGTTTGTGCGAAATTTGATTTGCATTTTACATATACATATTATGTCTGTAAGTAAAATCTTAAACATTATTTTATGCTTCTTAAGCCAGTGTTGTAGAGTGGGCGAGTTAGTGAGTTAGTTAGTGAATGAATTTATGCAACGTGTGTACAATGGTCTTACTTCTCGCTTTGACGTGAAGCCAGTGTCCACCATGTATGTATATTCTTTATTGCACAAATAAATTATAAAAAAAAAACAAAATACATAGAAAGTGACGTGGACAAAGGTGGACTTATCTCTATAAGAGATCTCTTCCAGTCAACCCATGCATGTGGGAGATAGTGTTAAATAGCGGGACAGAAAGAGAAAGTGCAAAATTTTTGTTATAGTAAAGTATATAAGTACGACACAACCACCATGAGATGCGAAAAGGGCTGAATTATTTTCTACTCTCTAAAAAACCAAAAACAAATTTATCCCATGGGAACCATACATTTTTCCGGGATAAAAAGTTGTCTATGTGTTATTTTGATGTATGAGCTATATTATTGTAAAGTTTCATCCAAATCTATTTAGTAGTTTTTGCGTGAAAGAGTAACAAACATATGTATCTATACATCGATACTCACAAACTTTCACATTTATAATATTAGTATAGATATAACTAGCAACTTACCCTTGCATCACTCTCGTGCGTATCGAGATGGGAAACAGTAGCGTCTGTGTTATTCCAAGTTATATTCTATGTACTAAATTTTATCTAAATCTATCCAGCCTATTGAATGTGAAGGAGTAACAAACACACATACACATTTTAGCTTACTATAGAGTAGTAATACAGTATATATTAAGGAAGGCAGTAGCAGCCCAGTGGTAACGCGTTTGCTTTGGCTTCAAATCCGGGTCTCGCACCTCTAATATTGTCATGTGCGAATCATTTCCAACAAGATTACCGCTTGTCTTACGGTGAAGGAAAACATCGTGATAAAACCTTCATGTCTGAGAGAATGCAGCAAGCTCATAAGATTTGAAGTTTACCCGCACTTGGACAGCGTGGTGGACTATGGCTTCATCCCCCTCGTATTGAAGGGAGGCCCACCTCCAGCAGTGGGACGTTAATATTTAATTATAATATATGAATTTCAGATAGATTACAACAGACTATTATTCGATCGTCTCATACCATGTGCACTAAGGCATTACACAGTGAGCACGGCGGGTGCCCGTCAGAGCGTACACGTCGCCGCAAGCAACCGTGCGGCGGAGATGAAGTACTTGAGATGTGTGACGGAGGCCATCCTCCCGTATCTCATGAAGAATACTGAAGCGAATAATGGGTATGTTATGGTGTTTAGGTAGATTATAAGATTAGAAATGAAAGAAAGAAGATGGCGTATTTATGTCACACGATCCATAAAATAGTATATAATACTCTTGAGTTAAGTTAGTCTGTTAATACCTAGCGATTACTATATAACTTCCTCAATACGTTCGTGCGCTAATTCGCTCTATTCAATAATGGACTACTTAAGTCAAACGTATCGTAAAGTGAGACTCACTGAAACTGGCCAACTGCGTAGGAGATATTATTGTAAAATATATAATGTAAATAATAATATATATAATGTAAATAATGTACGCGCAGACACGAGAGCATTTTATTCCTTTCACTCTCAAATTCCGATGGAACGATGATTTGACACTCGAGATAAGAGAGCTGTTACTGGGACTTTCTTAACAGAAAGAATCAATAATTATACTTGGCCTGACCCGGGACTCCAATCCAGGACCTTCGGATGTGTAGCATACGGCTGCATGCTAGCTGTATTCTAGCTACTACACCATCGAAGCAGTAACCGTAATGTATAATACACTAGCAACTCATCTGAGCGAATCGCTTCGTTCGGGTTCGTACCTAGGTAAGTTTTAACGGTTAGTATGAAATATGTACAAATCTTTGAATTTCTCGGCTATTCTGTACTATAATATGCATGTATTATACATATAAACCTTCCTCTTGAATCACTCTATAAAAAAACGCATCAAAATCCGTAGCGTAGTTTTAAAGATCTAAGCATACATAGGGACAGACAGACAGCGGGAAGCGACTTTGTTTCATACTATGTTGTGTATAATATAATATTTATAATATATATTTTATAATATAGTGTATTTCTTTATGTTATAGTGTATTTCGTGTGTTAATTCGCGAGATATTCGCGGGGTGGGTGCTGTTGTCACTAACAGACTTACTAGCGGACCCGCATATACTGAACACGTTGATTGTGTTAGCGACCGGTGATGAGAAAATGGCGGACTTGCCGGCTACACCTAATTATAAGGTCGGTTTTAGTTGTTTATTTGATGGACTAATATATTTTTTTTGTTATTAAAGAAAATTTATTTTTATTTAATTGTAGTTATATTATTTTATTTAAAGTTATTTCATTTAAATTATAAATCATTGATTTGTGATATATCGGGAATACATATTTCCCGCGTTGAATAGCATAAAATTTCATTTAAATCGGTTCAGTAATTTCGGAGCCTATTTGGTACAAATAAACAAATCTTTCCACTTCATAATATTAGTATAGATGAATGTTGCTCTTCAAGTCTGCCTTGTTTATCTTTATCTGCCCTTTTCCAGGTGGAATTCCTCGAAAACTTTGTCCGGCAGTCAGAGTCTTTGTACTGCGCTAGAGCGAAACTCCTACGAATTGATTTGGAACTACTGTTGAATAATCAGGACCACTTCTACGCTCTGCTACATCACTTAAAAACAACCACCGATATATATCTGTTGCAGTTTTATAAAGATATCAGTGAGTTTCTTTTATGCCACATACTGGACGCATTCTGTAGTTTTGCAAATATATTAAATCTATAGTCAGAGATCCCTGCTTTATATACACTAAATTAATGTTTCATATATGCGTGAATATTTACATAAATATATCGTAAGAGAAATATCGTTGGATGTTTTCCAACTTCAATTAGCCATACCAAAAATTAGCATTTTAAGGCAGGATAGGATTATTGTTTATAAACATTGCTGTGAACAAAACTACAAAAAAAAATCAATAAAATACATATTATGTATGATGTAGACTCATTCCAAACCCATTACAACAACTTATAAGAAAAAAATTATCATGCAGAATCATTCCAAACCCGGGTACTGAACCCGGAGCCAACGGACGAGGAGCAGAGCGCGCTACGCGACGAGGCGCTCGCCCTGCTCGGCCGCCTGCAGGCACCGCGCCTCGTGCCCGCCGCGCTGCTGCGCGAGCTGCGCGCCGACCTGGCGCAGGCCGCGCACTGTGTGCAGCTGTGAGTGACGCACGCATATATACCTGCAGGCACACACACACACACACATACACACATGTAACTGCTCTGCGTCCACTTGCGCATCACCTCTGCCGACCTGGTACAGACGCACCTAAACACTAGGGTGGAGCGAAAAAAAAATCTTTTTTCATAGCTGGGGTAGAATTGTAGCTTATAAAAAAATAAAAATATTGAAATAAAAAAAAGGTCAACATTTTTCTGATCAACTGATTTAAAAAAAATAATTTAATTTTAATTTTTGGTTTGAATGGAAAACATTTTTTTCGACTGATCATCAAATCATTCAAGAATTGACGAATATAGTCATTTTCTACCCAACTTTCAGTGTAATAATGCTATATTATTGCAATTTTAGAAAAAGTTGAAAAAATACGAGTAACATTACTTTTTTTTTCTATTACATTGTTGTGTTCCGGTTTGAAGGATAAGGTAGCCAGCGCAATTACAGGCAAGAGGCATATCGTCTTAGTCCTCACAGTGACAACGCACCTGCGGTTCTGCAGTTTTGAAACATAAATCCTAAGTGCATGAACCGTAGGTGTTATGGGCGACAGGTACCGCTTTGTCAGGTGGGCTTTCTGCTCATTTGTCTCTGAATACCATAAAAATATATTACAGTGAAAGTTGAGTAGAAAATCACTATACTCGTCAATTCTTGAATGTTTTTAAAGGTCACTTGAAAAAAAATGACTTCACTTCGCTCGGATGCGTCCCTGCTCCCTACATAACTAACAGTGACCTAAAGCAGTATATATTACTCCTAGCCATCATAGTACATATGTACGTAACGTGATATAAACATACACAGACACATGTTTATATTATTAAGAGTAGTACTATTAAATAATAATAACTTAATTATTTTTCACAGATTGCAAACAAGTAGAGCTCTGTACCAAGCGGCGCGTCAGTCTCACGCTGCTTTAGAGAAAATTATGTTACCAAAGTTCTTACATAGTGAGGAGGTTTGTTAAATTGCTTTTACTTCAATATTTAAATTTAAATTTCTCAAAATTTATATAATTCGTGCATAAATTGTAATTGTTATTTTCAGTTTTACAAATTGTACATTGGACCAAGAATACCAACTGGATATCAAAAGCAAATGACTAAAAGGTAACTAATCTAAAAATAATGAAATTTATGCGTCATTAAAATATTTATATCTGATGTTTTTGCACGGCTTTATTATTATTTATTAACCAACTAAAAAAGGATTAGAATAGCATTCGAAACGTTGGGAACCAAAAATCAAAATATATCCGCATAATAATCCGAATATATATATTTTTTTAAACTCGCTTCGCTTGGGTTCGTCCCTAGGTTAATTCCTCATATAAACTTTTATCCCCATTTTCACCCCCTTAAGGGATTATTTCCGGGATCAAAAGTATCCTATGTCCTTCCCAGGGTCTCAAACTATCTTCTCACCAAAATTCATCTAAATTGGTTCTGTAGTTTCGGAGCCTATTCGATACAAACAAAAAAAAACAAATTTTTCCTCTTTATAATATTAGAATAGACTATAGCATTTCATTTTAAAACAAAAACTTGATAATGAAAATTACGCGTAAAGATGTAATATGTTATAACATTCAATTGATTAATTTAAAACGATTTTTTACCTATTTCAGACCACAAGATAAACTAAACATGTTAAGATTAGGGATCAAGTTAAAAAACGCCATCAAGTCTCAAGTGACAGACGGACAAATACTACAAACAATAGATACGGATATGGACGAGGGAGAGAGTATGGAAAATATGGATATATTGAAATACTTGGACTCTTTAGCCGCTGACGATTCTACGCAGGACTTGAGCACTTACAAAGTGGTTTTGACCAACGTGGAGTGTAGATTGGTGAGTGTTTATTTTTAACCGATTTATAAACGAGAGGGTTCTTAGTTCCATACTTTATTCGTATTTGCGATATTTTATTTGACTGTTTCAATTTTTTTGCTGACTGAGTAATTTTTTTTTATTTAAGATTTTCATTTGAAAAATTAAATAAAATGCCGTCCGTGAGAGTGCTTAATATCTTTTTAGGTTGTATTAATATTAAAATTCATCATTATTGATGTAAAGAAATGAAAAATAACTTTAACATTTTTTTATTAGGTACCTACTGTAAATTTTAATTAATTTATAAGCTTTTATTTTTACATAACTCTCAACAACGGGAAACGTTAATTAATATACCCATAACGACGCACGGTGACGGGACCCGCCATGGCTTTACGATTACTATTATTATAAAGTTAGAAAAAACAAATAAACTTAGTCGATAACAACTGCTAGCTAGATATCATTTTTTTCTCTCCCCAAGCTTAAGCGCCCGCGTCAATGGTAGTATCTTAATTTATAATACTTTTTTTGCTACGCATTTTACCTTCAAAATAATTGGCTATTAAAATAAGCTATGCACTAATTGTTAGTTTGTTAATTTACTGACTACCACTATTATCACCACGTGTTAAATAAAATGTATTGACTCAATCATCGAACCAGTATCTTTAAGTTAAATAAACAAAATCTGGAACCTAATAAATAATATAATATATTGTAATATATCATGTACTCTTTTTTACGTCAAGCGTCATTCAAATTCATTCCGTACATAAGTTACAAATATTATTAAATATGTTAATATAGACCAATACAATTCACAGGTACTTTACCTCCTTTAAGCCTGTGTTACATTATAAAGCATGTTGTGGCACCTTAAGATCTTAAGCATTTTACTATATTTACTATTAATTTATATAAGAAATAATACAAACTGTCTGTCCATTAATGAAATAAATTACCAAGTGCGAATCGGAATGGTCCACCGAGGGTTCCGTACAAATTTGTAGGAAATCTGTTTAACTTTAATTGTCAACTTTTTCACTTTTTCTCCGTATTTGGAATAAATTTCAACTCGCTAGGTCCACCCGTTCCTGAGAAAATCGGTGGTGACAAACGTACAGACAGTCAAGACAAGACACAAGAGAGTGATCTTATAGGTGTTCTTTTTTTATTTTTTTAAGGCACGGAATCCTAAAAACCCTCGCCGGTAAAAGAATCTCGAATATATCTTATATTAGAACAAACATTCCAGCAAGCGCCGCCTCGCCGCGGGCCGGTGCGCGTGTTCACGCTGGCGGTGCACCGCGTGCGCGCCGGCCTGCCGCCGGCGCTGTGGAGCCTGGAGAGGAGCGAGCACGACTTCCACCTCCTGAGGAGCAAACTCCTCGAGTTCCACGGGGAGACCCTGCTGGTTGAGCTGCCTCTGCCTTCTAGAAGGTGAGATGAAGCAATAAGTTGTTTATGTTCGTTCTCACTAGCTATTCACCCTCGCTTCGCGACAAAAACTAATCTGTCTCACGGGAATCGTATATTTTTTCAGAATAAAAAGTAGCATATGTTCTATTCCAGACTATAGACTATCTTTGCCAAATTTCATCTAGATCCGTTCAGCCGATCTGGCGTGAAAGAGTAACAAACATCCTTACATCCGTTCTCATACATTTCACATTTATTATTATTAGTATGGATTTATAAATCTATTTTAGCTTCCTTTTTTAACTACAGTATCTTTGTAAAATGTTTGTTCTTATTTGTCATGTTGATTTTAGTATTTGTTAGGAGACATTATGTTTTAGTTTTTTGTTAAATGCCTTTACGGCTTCTTTTATACGACATCGACAATATCAGAATAAGTTTAGAATGCTCAACAGTCTATTTGCTTAGCTTTAATTAAAATTTCTTTTCATATACATTTTGTGTTGTGAATCTTTGTCCGATTTTATAACATGTTAAATTTCATTTTTAATGAGTTGTGTAAATTAATAACAGATTCTAAGCCTCAGTACTATATAAAGTGGGTATCATGATTTATGGCTGCAAATAGAAAAGATACTTCATTCACATTTGTTTACTATAATACCACAGTCTACTAACCTATGCAGTCGTGTAACAATGGCATTTAGATATGGCAATGGTGCGCGCTTGAGACATAGGTGAGGCGCTCCCGATTGGCATACTTACTTTAAAGGGCATTAGGCATAATTGTAACTTACCACGACATTAACGGTACTAAATCTCATATAAAAAAATAAACAATTAAGAAAACCGACTACCAGGCACTTAAATGTAAAAAATAACTAAACGGGGGTTTCATTTAGTATAGATACCTAATCAGATATTTTCGAAGTCGGTGCCAGCCGACAATATTTTAAGATATGAATACCTAATAGGTAAATATGATTACGTATGAACTCTTATTATAGTTAAAATATTATACATCAAATTTGTGATGTATTTTAAGTATCGAAATATGTTAGATTTGCTTTGCATCGGCTGGCACCGACTTCGAAAATATCTGATTAGGTATCTATTCTAAATGAAAACTCCCGTTTAGTTATTTTTTACATTTTAGTGCCTCGAAGTCGGTTTCTTTTTTTAAAGTTCTTCTCTTATAATGTTGCAAATATAATAATATCCCTTTTCAGAGACAACAGTCCGTTAGAGAACCTCCGGTACAAATACGAGGACTTTATCCAGCGCCTGCTCCTCATCTCGCTGCTGCAGACCAGCGAGCTGCTGCACCTGTTCCTCACGGTGGCCGGCGACTTCGCGGCTCTCGTGCAAGCCTCGACCCTGGCTTCGGGACCAGACCTGGCCAATATATACCAGAATGTCGCCCACAAACTGAGAAAGGAGAAGGGACAGCATCTAGACTCGTTCCTGAGGAACTTTCTAGTGTCCTGTGATAAGGAGAGATATCAGGCGTTGTGAGTTTTTTTTTAATTTATTTTTTATTTTTTTCAATAATGGCGAAGAGCTACTTCGGATAAAAAATAATAAATAAATAAATATCTTGGGACATGACTAGACCATGAGGACTATGAGGACTAGGACTAGATGGTACTGAGTTCTCAGTTTCATGGTAAGCTACGAGGCTTGTGTTATGGATACCAGATAGTTGATACACTACACATATGTAATTTTAAATACATACATAATATAATATTTATATCATGTTTATAAACACCCATGACGGAAGTACAAACATTCGTGCTCATCGCACAAATGAATGCCCCCAGCGAGACTCGAACCCGCGTCGCAGCAAGTAAGGTCACTACAAATAGCCAAACGTGTCGTCGATGATTGAGAGATAATTGTAAGGGAAAGGTCGAGTTCTAAGTAGAGTAAGACTGATGTGTAAATTTGATCAATGAAATTAGACAATTTTTTTATGTATATCTTTTTGCTTTAATGATTTTGACATTTTAAGACTACTTAAATAAAAAAGAAGAATTTAATTAAATAAATTTTGATTAAATTGTTAAATGAGATGTTTTGTTGTTACGGTATTCAAGACAATTATTAAAGTCCGTTTCATCTTAGACAAAGAGATTTGAAAAAGATCAGCGGTATACCATATTTAGGTTGGTTAGTTATTGTATGAAGAGTTTTCTTATATATATTTTTATTATTCTTATTGTCTCTTTTTGAGATTATACAAATTCACAGAGTTCTTTTTCTTTTCACATATAATATATTATTTCGGACATTGTAGGAAGCAAGGGACGACCCGAGACGTGGAAGAAGCCCACGAAGTAAGTGAAGAAGAGAACGAACAGAAAATACCAAAACGTCCAAGAAACGTGCGGAATATACACAATTCAATATTCCTGAACAACTTCGACGCAGAGCCGGTTGTGATGGAGACGGACCTCACCTATCAGACGACGGTTGTGGGAATTGAACAATGTATTATGTATATATGTAAGTTATGCGATCTATTTATCACATAAACTGAGTGTTTTAAACACATACACATACGTATGCACACACACTCATACGCACACACATACACGCGAGCGCACACATGTATCATCAATGTCATCATATCTCTTTTTAGGGTTCCGTACCCAAAGGGTAAAACGAGACCCTATTACTAAGACCGCTGTACGTCCGTCTATCTGTCTGTCCGTCTGTCACCAGGCTGAATCTCATGAACCGTGATAGACAGTTGAAGTTTTCACAGATAATGTATTTCTGTTGCCGCTATAACAACAAATATTTATTTAGTCATATATTCACTTTAAAAATAAATTATTAAATTAAAATAAAAGAAATATTTAAAGGGGGACTCCCATACCACAAACGTGTTCTTTTGCCGTTTTTATAGATAATGGTACGTAACCCTCCGTGCGCGAATCCAACTCGCACTTGGCCAGTTTTTTTCTTGTTATATTCATATTTTTTGTTTAATTGGATATTTGATTTTGTTGCTGTGCTTACTTTTGTTTAATATTTGTAGGATTAGTTTATTGTCATACATGACGCTTGTGGCGGGCGCTAATAAGTAATAACTGCGACACAGTTTTACATTAATTTATTTATTATGGTTAAGTTGTTTTTGTTATACATATACTAAATGTTTTAAATAAATAAATTTATACACGTAATCATGTTGGAAACGATTTGTACATGAAAATATCAGAGGTACGAGAACCCGGGATTTGGATTTGCGTCACCCGGTTTTCCAAGCAAACACTGCCAATTTACAACAGCCTTTAAAACGTCGGAAACCAAAAAAAAATTGTGAAATTCACACAATAGAAGTGAAATTTCAGAAAAGTAACTTATGAGAAAATGAGATGAAGATTATTATGAGTAGGATAATTGTAAGGTTCATGTTTTTTTTAACAACATTTTTTACCAAGTTTAAAAGTAAATTTTAAGTTTAATAATATAACATTACATATTAGTCAGTATTATTTTTATTATTTTTCATTTCCTGTGTAATGTATTCCATCTCATTTTCTCGCCGGTTTAATCCTATATATATGTGTTTGTTTCTTTCTCGTGTCCCATTTGCGTTTCATCGAGTTTCAAATTGCAACGATTCTAAAGAAGTTTTACTTCAAAATGAAAATAAATCCGCGAAGAATTTCGAAAAGATAGTTTTATTCGAAATGCCTACACGTAGTGTGATTAAACTGAAGTTAGTAAACGAATGTTCGTGTGTGCAGTGACGAACATAGTGTGCGCGCCTCGGGCGGTGCGCGGCGCGGCGGGCGGCGCGCTGCGGGCGGCGCGGCGCGCGCTGGCCGCCGCCGCCGCGCGCGCCGCGCTCTGCCAGCGCCGTCTCGCGCACCTCGTCCGGCTGGGGCATGGTTTGTTGGCTTTTTATTTCACGCATACAGACACACACACATAATATGCGAACACACATTCGCACGCACGCATCATTATCATATTTTAATTTACACATAAATTAAATAAGTTCGACATATAATAAAATTGTAACTAAGCCGAATCTGTACATTAAATATTTTTTAGAAAATCTTATTGAAATAGACATTATTATCGATGCAGAGGCCGAATTTATAGTTTTTAGAATTTTTGTCTGTCTGTCTGTCTGTTACTATATCACGGAAAAACCACTGGAGGGATTTTGATGAAATTTGGTATGGTAATACCTGGTTATCCGAGTCGACATATAGGATACTTTTTACCGCAAGAAAATATCATATTTCTAAGAAAAAATACAAAAACTGCAATGTAAGAGTATACTAATCTGTAAAACCTAAGAATTTGGTTTTTCTTCCTCTGACGCGGGCGGAGCCGCGGGCAATGCTTGTCTATTATAAATTTATTATTTATTAGCTCGAATTAGTGCTGTCGAATTTCTTTGTATTGGGTGAGTAATTTCTACTATGTAGTATGGTGATGAGTGAAATGTAGAGGGCAGCACTATTGTTCCCCTAATGTTTTATTCTTAAAGATAGTGGAATCATAACTTTCTTTTGTA
This sequence comes from Brenthis hecate, assembly GCA_951806755.1. Taxonomy (NCBI): domain Eukaryota; kingdom Metazoa; phylum Arthropoda; class Insecta; order Lepidoptera; family Nymphalidae; genus Brenthis; species Brenthis hecate. The sequence goes on from OX638250.1 coordinate 22,745,321, forward strand.
AACACAGGATATTTATAAAAATGGAAAAAATAATAAAATAGGGATTTTAACCAGTTATCAGTAATATTGTACATGTTCAGGAAGGTATAAAATTATTCAAGTCCAACCATTTTTATGGTGTAGTAGAAAAAAGTGAAACTGTCTTAACCGCAAAAATTGTACTACAAACGAGTGTGTCTAATGTTTATAATATGAAAATTATGGAATATGTAAAAATTTGACTTTAAAAAAAACTTATTGCTAGTGTAATCACATTAAAAAATAACATGTTTTTCTTTGACATTATTGAAAAATGATCCCAATAGGTTCAAGTGTTTGCCACTAGTTGGCGTAAAAGTCTATACGCACGGTTCCTACAGTATTATGTCACGTGTCATGTGTTTCACACTGCACAGGTATACTGTTCGGCAAGAAGTCGAGCGGGCGCACGGAGGCGCTGGCGCAGCGCGAGCGCGCGCGCCGCCGCCTGCCGCGGGCGCTGCACGTCGCCTTCGAGCTGCTGCAGTGTCCGCAGCTCAACAAGCAGGTAGCCACCAGTATTGGTTGTAACGGCCACATATCATATAAAGACCACAGAAACCCAGATCAGGTTACATAAATGAAAAATGAAAAAATAATTAAAAAGAAACGTGTGTGTGTGTGTGTACTTATGTACGCACGTAAGAAGTTATACTTATTTGGCGTAACAGAATAAAAATAGCTAAAGATTTCATCCCGTATGTCACAACTCTATGTTTGTAAAAGGAATGATAAATTAATAAAATAATTAAATAAAGCGTATTAAAATCATATATTTATAGAATATAATTTGAGGAAAGAATTTAATATTATGTCACACAATAACAACGGTTACCATGGCAACAAACAGTTATCAGGTGTGCGCGCGCTTCACAAAAATTTTACTCTCATAATTTTTTCGAACGTCCCAAAAGAAGTATTTCTTCATAAAAAAAATGTAAAAAAATGCAGTTAAATGTAAACCGTAAGTAATGTATGTATTACGCCCTGTCTACATGATGAAACCTTGAGTTGATTTAATGTCCAAAGCTCTATAAGCATAGATACTTGTACTTATAATAATGTCCAATTTTATACTTTTTCTATTGTTTACAGTTGGTGTACAGTTTACTGGACCTGTGTGTTATGGAATTATTCCCCGAATTGCTTAAAACTGAAACCAACATAACTAATAGTTGAAAATATATCAGTGTGTATTATCTATAACGTAAGTGATTTTGTAAATTTCAAGTGATTGAATCCATAGTTTTCTATGATTTATTTTAACTTTGTGTGTAATTTGTATTTAATTGTAAATATCATAATGATAAATATATTTTTGTATAGTTTAGTTATTTATGGAAGCCTCCATCTGTGATAAAGTCGAGGCTATAGTGGAATGAATATTTGTAATGGACAGGATTGAGACCAAATAAATTATTTTCATATTTCAGTATTGTTTTTTTTTAATTTACTTGTATATTTGACATTTTTAAATATAGACAAAGGCCGTCTCTGCCATGACCATGTAAATATTGTAAAAGTCATTTTGCATTCGTATAAAAAAATTTGTGGTTTTAACCATTTTTAACAGTGTAAAATATAAAAGCGCCATCTGTGAATATACATTACAAGCCCATCATCTGAATGCTGATATTTCAATAATCATTAAAAAATGTATTTTTTTAATTCCAATCCCTACGTACCTTAACTACCCATAATTTTTTGTATCAAGCTGTACAACACTAATATTAATTATTAACATGCATTTATTACCAATATCACAGAATACTGATTATATTACTATCCTAGTTCCAATATTAAATACTTCTCGTAGTTACAAACGTAATACAATTAACAATGAACAGGAATACAGTAGTCAGTGAGACATGTGAGATAAATATCTTTATTCTTCATCCATGATAAATATCTCTAATAATGAAGTATTATTTAAAATCTTAGAGTATACTATGCTATAGAGCGCGCGCTAGCAAGTATGAACTGTAAGCACGGGTATGAACAGTCTCGAAATGTCAAGAGTGACGCTATTATTCCCGAAAAGTCGATCGTGCTGTTTCCCTCGTCGGTATTTATTTGGATTTTTGTAATCATGGTGAAATGTGCAGTTTCAAGCTGTAAAAATGATTCACGAAAGCAAACTAAAACGAACAAAGATATTTCTTTTCATCGGTAAATAACATTTGAATCAGAAAACGCTGATTTTAATATAATTACACAGGCGTGTTGCGGCCCTGAGTTTATATATGTAGCAATATACTCTATGGTGAGGCGCGCGGCCGGGTCGACACAACACGTGCTTCCGCGCCCCCCGCTTCTTAGTTCTTAGTTTCCCCAGTTCCCTCATTAAGAGCTAGTGTTGTACCATGCTGTACTACTCGAATATTTTGTATAACAATAGTATTATAAATTAGGACTCTGTATTTTAAATAAAACTTTTAAATTTTAATGGCACCAAAGTATCTTACAATATTACTTAATTTTAATTTTAAACATTTTTATAATTTTAATAAGTTTTATAATTGCATGGAATATTATTTATTTCATTTTAGCTGTTATTATTACAATTACTACAATTTTTTTAGAAAACCTTATTAATTAGTCATCTTGCATCAATGTGAAAGGTTAAAGAGAATAAGAAATATATAAGTTTAATTTAGTATACTAATATTTAAAAAAATCAAAATATTAAGCAACACAATTACTACATAGATTTACAAATGAAAGATAATAATTTGAAATACTGTAATTTTAAATAATAAAGTTTATATGTGCGTGAATAAATGGTTTTGTTAAATTGTTTATGTTAATATACTTCTTTTTTAATTAAATTCTAAAAGTTTTTCTAGACGCATCACTATTCAACCGCTTCATCTACAAGTATGTATCAATAGGTGTGTTTAGAACATAATAATATACTCTAAGACGTAACCGCTCTATCGCATTCTTGATTCTTCATACTTTATATAGTCTGTAATATAGATGTACTGTCTGTGATAAATATGAAATGTCATTGTCAATTTTCCTAAAACGACGCGGTTAACTGTTGGCGGCTTGTGTTTTAAATATATTTAATAAATGTAAGAATAATAGATACGTTTATTATAAAATGTAATTTAAGCAATAATTAAGTTGCATTAACATTCACTTGTATATATTTACAGATAAGATTGAAGATGGCGGCGGCAATGCCAATTAACCCTAAACCTTTCCTCAATAGTCTCACAGGGAAATCTGTGCTTGTTAAATTAAAGTGGGGGCATGAATATAAAGGTTTGCTAGTTTCAGCGGATGGGTACATGAACTTACAATTAGCTAATACTGAAGAAATTGTTGACGGATCATGTACAGGTTAGTTAATATGTTAATAATTTATGTATGCTGCTATGCTTTTATACTTATTCTATTGATGTGAAGCTATGTTTAGATTTTGTTTAAAAATTAAATAAAACTAAATTCATTGTTATTATCTCTTTTATCTTTTGTTGTAGGAAATCTTGGAGAAGTCCTAATTAGATGTAATAATGTTTTATATGTAAGAGGAGCAGAGGAAGAAGATGAAGAGGGGGAGATGAAGGAGTAATGTGGATATTTTGTATGAGATAATAAATAGTATAAAAAATTGTGTCACCTCAATAACTTCTGATAGAAGAATAAGTGTTTAAGAATTAAGAGTTTCAATTCCAAATGTAATGAAAACTTACATTAATTAAAACTTAAGTTGGGTACTATTATAATAGTAATAAAGAATAATTGTGATTTTTCACTTAAATATAAGGTTTAAAGTATATATTATCTTTTATTACCATATCCATACTTTCAAAAAGTGATTATGATTACCAATTTAAACAAAGTACATAAACATTCTACTAGATTCATGAAGCATCTTTTATAGTATACTAGTGACTTAGTACTTATCCTCTCTTCCCTTGAGTGTGTCCATAGGTACTTTTTAAATAGATATAAATTATTGTTAGCCATGTAAATTTTTTTTGTGAGTTTTTCTGAGACATGCCTATAAGCCATTGAACATTGAATTTTTCCAATGTTTTAATAGTTATTCTGCTATTTGGGATGGAGACCAATCGAAAAATCATAAAAGTTGGTCCCAACCGTTTTTGAGTTATAAATGGTGTAACTAACACAACTTTCATATGTATTGATTTAGCATATTAATTTATTAGTGAAAATAAGCAAATTATAAATAAAACATACAGTTTTTGTTTGTATATTATATTCAACAAGTATTTACAGAAATCACAACATTTATGGTCACACATACAAGGCCTACACATATTTTTATTTCAACAATAAATGCATTCAATGAGAAAATTTGCCACCAATGAAACAGTAACTGTTATAAATTTACTAAGAAACATAATTTAAAAGTTAATAAATGCTATATGAAGGCAATTTTTATAACTATAAACTGACTATTTTGAGCATCAAATCTATGTCTAGAAAAAATATGAATCAATTATGTATGGATAATATTAATTTTTAGTATTTTTGTCATGTTGATTCAAACTAAGCAATTACTATACATATATGTAATTACATACCATAAATTACTATTCCCAACAATATTATATATTAATGTGTGCTAGTGGAGTCATCATTGCTAAAATATATTTAAGTCTGAGTCCACCTTTATAATCATTGATCATGCACATGACTATTCATAGGACAGAAAGATTACTGTATGTCGAGAAAGAATAAAATGCAGATAATCATAAAATTATTTTGAATGTGAGAAAGATTTTAAAAACTCCTACTAGATTCTTCGTTATGTAAACTAGCTTGTAAAGCATTAATATGTATTAACTTAACAAAAATTAGACCAACATCTACTCTCATAGTAAGTGTGTAAACCAAATATCAATGTGACTTATTCAGTTTGCACTCTATAATCCTTACCAATATTATAAAAATATAAAATGTGTTTATTGGGTTGTTCTTAAAATGGAGTTAAAGATGGCTAGTCCTACACCTTCAAAACAGAACTTAATAAATGACGTGTAATAAGCACCTTATCAAAAAGAGATTAGGTTTAGATTGCTATAATATATTTGGGAAGTAAATAATTACTTAAACAACTTACGTATATTTTAAGTTGCAATAAAAATATAATGATAGTTACATAAAGAGGATACACATACACTTTTATCTAAGCAATTTTCAATATATTTTTCTACATATTTTTTCTATTGATTAGTTGTTTTTGTGAACAATGGTCTGATGTTCTAATCCTTTCAATAACATTTTGATAAAAATTATAAAATAATGGCTGTTAGAAAATGTTTGCATTTTGAATTGGATATCCATTATCCACTAGTTGTTTATAGACCTGCTAGAAAAATAAAATATTTGAATTTTTCCTCTTGTTTTTCCTTCCACTAATTTTTACTATTATGACGAATCTAACGAAACGTCATATCATATTAATATCCATCAAGCTGTTTAGTCAGACACATACATACAATTTATGTATATATAATCATTCGAGTAATACAAACCAACTAAATATGAATTGCAGTACAACTAAAAGTACTTTTTTCATTGAATATTAGATACAAGCTTAGCTTTTATAATATGGAATTAGTTTCAAAATTATTATAATCAGTTTCAAAATCACTTTTCGTTTATTATATAAGGCATTTGATATTTTTTATATTGCTTTCTATATTTTATATATTTTTTTATTATAATTAATACACATTCATATATAAACCATGAACATTTCTTAATACTAAATTTATAAAATGAAATATAAATCCATGAGGTACAAGATATGTACTGACTATGTTAGTTGGGGATTCATTCAAATTAACATATAAATTTACTTTTTTGTCATAATCGTTAATAATTCTCTTCTGTCTGTTTCTCCCATATTAATTATATTATTTGAGCTATTTTCTATAGAATATTACTAACGTTGAAGCTAATACTTAAACAAAAAACCTAAAGGACATAAATTTCAATGTTCTTTTCAAATAATATATTTTAAACTTATAAAGTAATACATATATGTATTACAAAATTATTTCAAAATATATTTGTAGCTACATCTAACAAATTTGCTTATAAAAGTAGATAATTTAATTAAAGTCAAAATATCCACGAAATGTAAAGCAATTCTACATAATATTATCAAAAATAAAAGTCACTACTTTCATTCATTCCTCAGAGTTAATAAATTATAATATTTCTTTAATAAATAATAGGATATATATATCCTATCAGACAAATGGGTATATTATCATTGAGGCTGTCAGCACAAAAGGGTCTACACTTTTATTATTAAACTCACATTTTTTGATATATTACTAAGTGCTATTTATTATAAAATAACACAAGAAATAAATAGCAATGTAGGTAGCCGTTTTCTAACGTCCCACTGCTGGGCACGGGCCCCCCTTCAATACGAGGGGGATCAGGCCACAGTCCACCATACTGGCCAAGTATGGGCAGACTGAGCATGTCTTCCGAAAACCTGCTAGGTTCTCTCAGACATGCAGGTTTCCTCACGATGTTTTCCTTCACTGTACGACAAGTGGTAATCATGTTGGAAATGATTCGCACATGAAAATATCAAGAGGTGAGAACCTAGATTTGAACCCGCTTCATTAGGTTTCTCAAGAGAGCGCATTACCACTGAGCTATAATAGCCTTTAAATAGCATTACAAACATTTTATTTAACTTGATATATCTTTGTTTGTTTTTTTTTAATTCAGGTCACTTCTATGGTGACAGCTCTCTTATAATGCATTTTTATTATTAATAGAAATAGGCGGTAATAGCTATGAACCTCTTATCCAGGTAACTCTGTTCCACTTCCACGGATCCACCTACTTCTTGTGCTAATGCAAGTATCTGAAAAAAAATATCATTTTTATGTACAGTTCTCGAGGCGTAAGCTCAGCTTTGCATTTGTGTGAGTGATAGCCAAAAGTAAGGTTAATCAAAAAAATCACATAAAAATAAAATCAATATTTTATCAGAAGGAAATGCTGACATTTTAATCATTATAAAAAAAGCAGTCATGAGGACCGCCGACAGAAGTGAAAACTTAAAACTATGAACAAACAGTTGTTATTTTTGGATATTCAAATTAATTGATTGATCATAAATTAAAATTTGTAAATTAAAACTGTTTACATTTATCTAGTTTTAACATTTATCGGCACTCTGAGTGTTAGCATTAACATATTCATTCAATTTGCACAAAATTTCTTTCGTTTGGCTGCTTAATGGTTTTCGTGTAGTCAATTTAGTTACAGTAGGAGCCATTTCACTAATGATAATAATAATAATATAATCTAAACACAATAATAAAATAATATTATACGTCAAGCTGCAAACGGTACAAGAGGTGAAATGCGGGAAGTGCAGGGCAGGGAGATGACAGGTAAGGGACGCGCTAAGCCAGAAGCCGTACCTCTCCGTACACTATGTGTGTACACTCACATAAATGCAAAGCTGAGCTTAAGGCGCAAGGACTGTAAAAACAAATTCTATGCTTACATATTTCTGACTAAATAAAATCATTTAACTGACTACAAAAAAGAAAAAAGACTTTATGCTTTATATTTCTGTCTTTTTTTGTTTGTATGTTTATGTTCTTAATATCTTAATCCATTCAATTATTCATCAAGACAATTAATTATTATTATATGTAGTCACTCATAGGCAAGAGTTACCTACTTTAATGGAATTAGTTATGCAAAATGGATCCAGCCCATAAAAACCGTTTTTTCAGTAACTGTCATAAATGGCACCTACATATCAACTTATAAACATAAAATAAATAAAATACCCAATATTTAAGACGATTTTCAATAAAAACTATGGTCTTGTTATTTTGTTAAACCACTTTTACTAAAACAATTTTTTTTTCAAAAATATTTTTTTGTGGTTGGATCTATTTTGCATAACAACATCCAATATTAAATGCGAAAGTTTGAATATATATATATATATATATATATATATATATATATATATATATATATATATATATGTGTGTGTGTGTGTGTGTGTGTGTGTGTGTGTGTGTGTTTGGTACTCCTTCACACTGAAACGGCTATCCTTATTGGGATGAAATTTGGTACACAGATAGATATGACCTGGTGTCATATAGGATACATATTTATTACCTGATCTGTCCGAGTGTTTCTCGGTAAATACAAAGCTATGTTAGAGTTGATTTCGCGAGCGACCCTCATCAATTCCGAAGCGGGCTTCGGCTCTAACATTGTTTCTATGTCATATTCATGATTCTGAAAAAAAAGAAAATATAGAACATACATATATTGAATAGTATTATATATGTATTACCCTGTGTTCACTTTTCTCTAGCCAAGTATTGCCTTCTTGGAGATTATCTCATTCCCATGGTAAAACATGTTATAATACAAACCAAAAAAATATTTATGATCAGAATTACTTGAAACTTGGTATTATTAATGCTCTTCAATACAATTAAATAAATACGTGTTTTAGCATTTTTCGAAATTCATCCCATAAGGGGGTACAATAGAGCATATAAATTTATATGCAACCTACCTTTTAAGAGTTTTTTTTTAGTTGCGCGAGCGAAGCCGCGGGTTCTACGAGTTAAGTGATAAACCTAATTTTTCTAATTTAACAAACCTCAGAGTACTTGGGCCCTCCCCATGGAGGGCTCAGGAACACCATGTCTGCTGTCAATGAGGGCGCTAGTTCGAAGAAGTCCCCTACAATGAACTCTATTCTGTCAGCGACACCATACACCGTAGCGTTGTGCTTCGCCATTTCTATTTTATCTGGATCTATGTCTATTGCGATTACTGGAAAAAGATAAATTTATAGTAAAAAAAATGTGTGTTAGGACTTTATAAAAATGTTTATATATAGATAACTTCCTATATATCTATACCATGGACGAATTAGAGACTGGACCTGACATAAAATACAAATGTATGAAAACTCGTTCAACCAAAAGACGCATAACGCACACAAAGATTTTATTACATTATTATACACACAGGTACACAATACAATATTTCTAGTGCTTGAACGTAATCGATAAAATACATATATCGATGAACCAATTAATGACATTTTAGACATTGGTTAGCATAGTCATCATATTTTACATCTTTTAATTTAAAATATCTGTATTTATTATAATAAATTAAAATAAATGAATTAAAGAGGCAATAATAATGTGTCAAATAATAATTATTTTTTAATTTGATTTATATAAATACGATGGCATTGATGGCAGCATTCTGTTGGTCTATAATAATGTTAATGAACAAATGAATATCGGGTGTATATTCCATTAACATATAATAATATTATTTTGTAAAGATTAAAAAAATATTAAGCTAATTTAATTAAATAAAGTGATTTTGTTGATTCTGTTATTGAACTATTTTAATTGGCAATTGATTGTCTCGGGTAGCTTATAAAAATGTGACACTGTCCTAATATTGCTCAGTCCTTAATAAACATTTGTGAAATTAGGAAAAAGAAAAAGTGATTGCAAATTGTGAAAAAGTGAGTGTTGGATCGTGAAAGTAAAATAATTAGTGCAAGTGGTAAAGTGTTTTATTACAAATCGCCAACCCAGAAGTTTAGTGCTAAAACATTATTGTTGGATTTTGTGTAATTTATGTGTTGAAATAAAATGATCTTTATTATTATTACAATGGAATAATATTCCAAAGTATGTAAATGTGGTATAAAATAAAATAAAAATTAAGTACACATACTAATTATAATTTTTGCATTTATATTTTTATTTGATTTAGAAAATATTTTTATAAATTTATTGTCATCAGATTGTAGGATACTGTGATAAAAGTATTTTATGTCATTGTACTGTACAAATAACGCAATTCGTTCAGTTATTTCATCAAATATCGATATATTTTTCGACATTGTCAAGCACTAGTCGATGTCAAATGGACTCACTCGACAGTTTTGTCATTTGTTCTGAATGGTATAATCCAGCCCGTTTATGATGGTTGTCAGATGTCAACAATACATAGAAATATCGACTATATTTAACATAGTTGGATAATATGACATTTTATTTTACAATTTTATTAAATTGTGTGATAAATAACAATAAATGTAATAAAATAATGTATTTACAAGTAAAAAGAAATAGTGCTGCTTCCGCCGTTATAGTTTTTACACCATTTAACAGAACATTTAGTCATTTTTGGGAGATGATTTGTTGACAAGTAAGTGTTTGAGACTGACACAAAAAACAAACGACAAAGGCTAAAATTCCCTGGTTACTGACATGACCGTTAAAGGTACGTCCGCTTATATGTCTGGTCCAGTGGTTAATTCGTTCATGATAGATAATTATGTATCAACCAGCGATTCACTCTCGCTTCTCTCGGGTTCATACCTACATGATTCTTTAAATTGACAAACTCTTTTAATTAAGAAAAATTTGGGTAAATCGCTATAAAGAAATAATGATTGAACAGGTTTCGATGAAACTTGGTACAAGACATTTTACACCAACCCATAGGCAACAAGTAGATAATAAAGAAAATTCACTTAAAATTAATTAAATTAGGCAAAACCAATCAGCATCAGTAGTAATTTGGGAAATGGACAGGAGGAGGATATACATATAAAGAGGTACAAATAAGTTATAAAAAAACAAAATGCATAGAAAGGGACAAAGGTGGACTTATCTCTATAAGAGATCTCTTCCAGTCAACCCATGCACGTGGGAAATAGTGTTAGATGGATGGATGATGATGAATAAAGAAAATGCACCTTTTTTCGATGTGTGAGCAAACTGTATAGTGTTCCCTCCGGCCCCGCAGAAGGCGTCCACGACCACGTCGTACACGTACTTGGCGGCGATGTGTCGCGCCACGCTCTCGGGCGTCACGCTGAACCAGCTCTCTCGATCCAGCCTTATGCCTTCGTCAAATCTGCAAATATTTATCTTCCTATATATCTATACATATAATAAAATTCAGAGTCGAATCTATACATTAAATATTTTTTGGAAAATCTTATTGAAATAGTCATTATTATCATCAATACAGAGGCCGAATTTATAGTCTGTCTGTTTGTGACCACATCACGAGAGAACCACTGCACAGATTTTGATGAAATTTAGTATGATGATAGCTGGTTATCCGGGTCAACATATAGGATACTTTTTACTGCGCAAAAATATTTCATCTCTGGGAAATCTATACTAAAAGTTAAAACGTAAGTAGAGTAGTAGTACTCTATCACGCTAGAACGGCTGAAGGGATCTGGATGAAATTTGGCACAGAGATTGATTATAGTCTGAAATAGCACATAGGTTATTTTTATCCTGGAAAAATGTATGATTCGTATGGAATAGATATAAATAAATAAATATGTTGAAACATTAACACACAGCACCATCTAGTTCCATGGTAAGCTACGAGGCTTGTGTTATGGATACCAGATAGTTGATACACTACACATATATAACGTTTTAAATACATACATATTATAAATATAAACACCCATGACTGGAGTACAAACATTCATATTCATCACACAAATGAATGCCTCCAGCGGGACTCGAACCCGCGACCGCTGGCACAGCAAGTAGGGTGGTCACTACAAACTGAGCCAAACGTGTCGTCGTAAATATAGGAATCAACTTTCTATTCCATACAACCGTTAAAACTTACATAGGAGCAAAAGCGAGGGTGAGTCGTTAGTTATTAATATATGTTTGTAGAACAAATTATATCCTACAGGAAACATTTTTATATATATAATTCTTCTATATGTGTATATGTCACTGAACTTCTCTAAATAGTTGGGCCAATTTCAATGAAAGTTTTTGTGTGAGTTTAAATTGGTACCTGAATGGTTTAGACTCACAACTGGACCCGGTAGTCGGCGCTGCAACCGGGTTCTAGGATTTTATGTAAATACTATGGTGAACACCATATTTGGGCAGGACGATGTCTGTCGAGTTCGCTAATTGGATATAAGTAGTAAATATAAATAAAAAAAATTACCAAATGTAGTATGAATGGAATTATAAAAGCCCAAACACATTAGTCTTACTAGTAGCCACTGAAGAGTTCCACTACTCAACAACTGGCATCATCAGATCAACTGCAAGAATCATCTTTCTGCCAAAAATTGTCGATATGATTTCAATAAACACTTTTACCATTTACGCAAAGCCATTATAATATAGGTATTACCCTACCTGTGGAATAGGGAGTGTCGTTTTTTCCAATATTTATACATTTTTGCATCTCCTTTCAGTTCATCTGGCATTTCTGACATATCACACACTTCTATACGAGAATGCCTTTTAGTTCTGCGTCTTCGTTTTGTTTGAGCTGTCATTAAAATAGATATGTTAATAAAATTTATAAATAAAATTAACTGTTATTAAAATTATATTTATATTATAAAATAATCCCATTGTGCATTAATTCTTTATTAAAAATGTTACATATCTGACGTAACTTTTAGTCTCCAGGAATTTGTTTTTTCAAATAAAGATAAAAACAATTAATATTCCAAATACTCTTCAAAATTATGCTCGGATATACAAAAACCCTATCGCCAAATTTTAACTAGGTAACACAGTGAACAACGAAATGTTTTTTTGTTTAATAAAATAACTGACTTACTTATATTTTCGACTTTATTTTCCACTTTTTCATCTACAACTTCATTTGGTATTATATCTTCATCTGGAGGTAAATCAACTAAAGAGGCGTCTAAATCTTCTTTGATTTTGTTTTCAGATTCTTCTTTCTCTTCCACTGTGTTTTTTTCTTCATCTGATTGTATTTCAGGTCCATCGTCGTCTGTTAACATTTCATCATCGTCTTGAGATTCTTGACTCTATAATGGAATAAAAATGATTAAAACAAAATAATTGTGTACCTTAAATACAAATAGTATAGTTGCCTTTTTAATAATGAAAAAAAAAAAACAAAATAAGTCTATAGTGTAAAATTATTAATCTACTTATTTTTGAAGTGAAAACTTCTATAAGCAGGTTTGGATGGGGAGTAAATTTATGTAAGTCGTCATCGACATGGTTACGTGACGTGTTAACGTTAACACTCAGACTGCCGATAAATGTCAAAACCAAATGTAAACACTTTTAGTTTACAAATTTTAATTTAAGATCAAACAATTAATTTGAATATCCAAAAATAACAACTGTTGGTTTGTAATTTAAGTTTTCACTTCTGTTGGCAGTTCTCATGGCTAATTATCATGATTAAATTAATATTATAATATAATCATGATTTTTTTAAATTCAGTGTAATATGAATTGTATGACTTTAAAATGTTATCATTCATACTAATATTATAAATGTAAAAGTGCGTTTGTTTGTCCTTCTTTCACGTCAAAACGGATTGACGTGCTTTTTTGTGTGAAGATAGTTGGAGGGCTGCAGAGTGACATAGGTTAATTTTTACCGCGGGAGATTAGCTTATTCCCACCGGAAAACACGTTATAATACAATCCAAAAAATATTTATGATCAGAATTACTTGAAACTTGGTATTAATGCAATAAAATTAAATAAATGTGTTTTAGTATTTTTCTAAATTCATCCTATAAGAGGGTGAAATAGGCGATGAAAGTTTGTATGAAACTCCCTTTTTAGAGATTTTTTTGTAGTTTTAGCGAGCGAAGCCGCTTGTTCTGCTAGTCTATATATAAGTATAAAACAAAGTCGGGGTTGTTACAACACTTATAAGTCAAGAACTGCTGGACTGATTCTTAGGATCTTTGTTTTGTTGGTTTTTTTTTCACCCCCAATAGCAGAATAACTATTAAAACTTCGGAAAAAATCACGAAAAAAAAATTACTAAGGGTCAAAACGTACCTAGGGACGAGAGACGATAGAGACGACTGAGCGAAGCAAGGGTGAGTCGCTTGTATTAAAATAAATTTTAAAAAAATGTACCTGGTCTAATTGGTATGCATTTCCAGCATCGTCGAAGTACGTCTTACTCGGAACAACCAGCCGCTTGTACCTTGGAGGCCTCAATCTCCCCAATCGCTTTCTATAAATCAATTGCCCTTTCGGCATTTCAGTGGAGTTTAACGAGAACCCCATTATTTGAAACGTTGATTTAATTTTTTCCGCAGCAACTTCATCTTCGTCTATTTCATGACTGAAAATCAAAATAAATATGATTATAACAAACGTACAAAATTGGTAAGCTTTCGACGACTTATAATTACCTTCTTTTTAAAGAAACTGGCTTTTCTTCGGGTGGTTCATCATCTCCGTCATGGTAGTCGTATTTAGAAACGTTACTGCTATTATTTTGTATATTTGATTCTACTTTTCTATCCATACCTTCAATAGCTATGGATTCAGTTTTCTCATTATTTGTCTTCCCGTCTTCTCCTTCAACAACTTCTTCCAATACCTTCTCCTTTTGCTCCTTCAGCAAGTTTTGCAACAAAACACCCACAGAACTGATGATACGATTATTTGCGTTCTTAGTTTTCCTTTTAGGTTTACTCACTTTCTCTTCTAATTGTATGTTATCGATTTTAGTTTGAACTTCGATCACAGATGGTAGTTCTTGAGAATTACCTTCACTATTTTCACATTCGACGTCTAAACCTTTCAACTCTTCAACTTTACTTTCTGGTATGTTAGTGTTTATTGGCGATATTCCCTTATTTTTTGCTTCGTGACACTCTAGATAATGAGCGTAATGCAAAGCGTACTGTTCACCAAAGTGTTTCTTCCATAAAAATTGCCAGTACTGCTCAGTATCTAGATCTTCTTGGGGCAATTGTGTTGTATTTTCATCAATATTTATTATTCTCGTTTGATCATTAAATTGATCGTCACATGACGAAGATGTCACGCTATAATCGTCTGTGGGAGTCGAGTCGGAAGTTACATGACTTGAGTTTACATTAAAACTTGAATGCGTTAATTTGGTTACATTTGTCATTGAGTCAGTGCATATTATAGTTCTAGGACTAACAATTCTATCATGCTCGGAACAAGATCTCCTTCTACGAACTGGAAGCCATGTATCATCTTTATCGTTGCCTATATCATTACTTCTGTCATATTTATTTTCTGAAACATGATATTTTCTGCTCTTTTTATAAGGATTGACTTTAGAATCATAGGAGAATTTCCTCTCCCTCATATTCTCTTCGTCATCTTTGGAATCAGTTGGTAGTAAATTACATATTGGTTCAGCAGAATGTTGTTTTGGAATAGTATTGTCATCCATAACTAAATCATTGCTCTCATTTAAATAAGCTGGATTGATGTAGTCACTATATTTCTTTATCCAGGATGCCCAAATAATTCTTTCGCCATTGTAAGCCCAAAACTGTTCCCATGTGTCTTCAGATAAGTAATTCTCATTGGTATCAATATCACCACAATAATCTTGTTCCATTTTTTCTATTTTATCAAGTGTTGTATAATCAGAATGACAATCTTGATATGTTAGATCAGCACCACTATCACTGGGTTGAAGAGTATGAGAGGGGAAACCATGGATTTGGGTGGGATCAAGTTCATCAGTTGAACAATAGTTATCTGTATGGGATGCACTACAGTAACAACTTGCACCTTCATCTTTCTGTGAATTTAACACTTATAGTAATTAAAAACTTATCAAATAATTCTGGGCAATCTTTATTATCAATTTTACATACTGATATATTGTATTTATAAGAAAAACTAAAATCTATTGATTTATAATTAGCATATAATGTCACTTATTAATATAATACACCCATACATGTAAGATATTCTTAAAATTATCTATACAGGTATATAAAATTGAAGGGTCTGTTTATCATACCACAACAACAGCTTTTTACTAAATGCATATGAAATTATATACAGTACTTATAAGAAAAACACAATTTTTAACATAATTGTGTCTGTTTGTTGCAGCGAATCTCCAAAACAGCTGGACAGATTTATATGTGACTTTCACAGGCAGATAGGTGATGTTATAAGGAGTAACTTAGGCTACTTTTATTTTAGAAAAAGAATTATATATATATATATATATATATATATATATATATATATATATATATATATATATATATATATACTAGGGTCTGAACCAAGCGAAGTGAGGGTAAGTCACTAGTAATATTGAATATACATTACTTATACTGTAGACTTACATCACATTTTACTTTATATGAAGTATCCAGAGAAAAATGCACATGTGACTGATCATCCACTTCTTGTGAGTGTGAATCAGCTATTACTTCAGCATCACTCTCACTACAATATTCTTTTTCTGCATAGTATGTTCTAACTCCATCCCTAATTAGCATTCATTTAAAATATTAAAAAATAAGCAAGGCATTATTTATTATAAAAAATAATATCATAATTGAATCATGAAGTGAAAATTCTAAAAGTATTATAGGATAGCACAAATTTGTTTGTCAAAAAAATTAGGTCATATCTTAGGTTAATGGTCTATATTGCTAAAGACTGAAATATAACAAAGTAATTATTTTTACGTCGTATTTTTAACAGTAATATTTAAAAAATGAATGAATGAGCAATGCTTCTATTTTGTATAAGTTTTTTATATATAAAATTGTTGTGAAAGATATTAAGCTGTTATTGATTATATAGCTATACAATATATAACCTAGTTTATAGAACTTACCTTATAAAGGCTCGGCTACATAAACAATAAACATAATTTTCGTCGTAAGATTCCTCGTCTTCATCAATGAAAAAATGAAATTCAGCCAAAGGCTCCCAACGATGATAATGATCATAATACTCGGACATCATAACTAAGACACATAAAAATTAAACATTAATAACATTTAAGATATATTTAGCATTTAATATATCATATTATCAAATTAAAATTACTCAAACCTTCCTAATTATATCGAGTCTGCTCGAATCGCTCGCAAAATTTTTAAGTTTTTGACAGATCACTGACTAATGTCATTTAGGATTTGTTAGGTGGGTTATGGGTATCTTGTTGTTGCTGGTCTGTGGTGGGTATGTAGATAATAAGACAAGAATATTTTATTCAGTATGGTTGGCTTTACAGTATTTTAGCGTGAGACTATTTTAGTAACGTGTCGCTTATTAGTTTATATATTTATTTATTCTTTATTAAATAAAGGCTTTACAATATGTAAAGTTTATGGTGTTTTGTGAAAATGATGATATCATTCGTTTCATACACAACAAACAATGAGGATCAGTACAATTATAGCAAATTCCATAAACCTAGTATCCACGTTATTTTATAAGACATAAGAATGATGTATCTTTTTGAATTATCTAAATCGGACCATAACTTACGAACATATTAAGTAATAAACATTACGCCGTTCCTGAAGGCAAAATCCATGTACGCGCCCGTGCGTGTGACGTCACTGTGACGGTCCAAACGTAGCCGGCCCACCGCCCGGGCATCTTACTTCACAATTTCGCGACGCGGTTGGCTACTACATTTAGTAATTACTTATTTAGTGTTTTTTCAAGCGTGTTTGTGATATTTAAATATATTTAGAAAGTATCTACATCTATACATATAATAAAATTCTAAATCGAATCTGTACATTAAATATTTTTTGGAAAATCTTATTGAAATAGACATTATTATCGATGCAGAGGCCGAATTTATAGTTTTTAGAATTTTTGTCTGTCTGTCTGTCTGTTACCGGATCACAGAAAATCTACTGGAAGGATTTTAATGCTTGGTATGGTTATAGCTGGTTATTCGGGTCAACATATAGGATACTTTTTACAGCGGGAAAATATATCATTTCTGAGAAAAAATATAAAAACTGGTTAGAATAAAACTACGATGATATTTTAAATAAATCTATCTTTTTCGGATTTTTTCGCGAATTTATTTTGATTTTTGGTTCCCGACGTTTCGAATGCTTTACAGCAATCATGGTCACGGGAGAGACTGAGGTGTTAGATGTCTCTAAGGTATTATATAGTTGTTACAAACAGCCTACCCACAAATAACACAATGAATTCAAAAAATTGAAAAATGGCACCAAAGTACCTTACAATATTTTAACTTTTAATTTTAAACATTTTTAATTTTTATATAATTTTTTTTTTTAATTTTTTTTTTGATTTTTTAAAGCACTGAAAATTATTTCACTTAATATCATTATTTGAAAGCTTATAAAATTCATGCTAATATTATAAATGTGAAAGTGTGTTTGTTTGTTTGTTTATTTGTTTGTCCTTCTTTCACGTCAAAACGGAGTGACGGATTGGCGTGATTTTTTGTGTGGAGTTAGTTGGAGGACTGGACACTGGACAGTGACATAGACTACTTTTTACCGCGAAATTTTACCTAATACCCACAGAAAGACACTTTACAATACTTACAATCCAAAAAAAAATGTTTTGATCAGAATTACTTGAAACTTGGTACTAAAGCTCTTCAATTAAATTAAATAAATACGTGCTTTAGCTTTAGTAAGTTTGTATGAAACTAACTTTTTTGAGATTTTTTTGTAGTTTTAGCGCGAGCGAAGCCGCGGGTTCTGCTAGTATAATATAATTCTTGCTTGAGACTTAAGATAAAGGCAGATAACTTGACATTTCCTTTTGGTATAATATGTAATTATTTCTTTCTTAATATTCTTCTATGATTACTTTTAACCCTAATAATCTGTGACTTTTATTTACTTTATTCTTATATATTTCTTTCATCTTTGACATTTACGTCACGTTTCGTTTCGGACTTCAATGTTTTTGTAAACCACGTTTATACATAAAGTACATATTCGTATTATACTTTCAATTATATATCATAATGGGAAAGAAAAATAAAGAATCACTTGGCCGAGCCTTAATTAAAGACAGATTTGCAAAAAACAGACATCGTCGACATGTCGAAAACAATACAATGGTGCGTATTTGTAAAATAATACACAAGATATATACTCAAAATATTATCATAACTTCTTTGTAAATACTTTGCAAAATAAGTATACTGCTTAATTTAGCACCTTTTATTCATATAGCTCCACACGACTGAAGTTAACGACGGCTATGACTGGGGCCGTCTTAACCTGCAATCAGTTACAGCGGAATCTTCCCTTCAAGAATTTTTGTCCACAGCTGAATTAGCTAATAGAGAATTTGTAGCTGAAAAATTGAATATACGCTTTGCTAAATTACCTCCTTCCGTAGTTGAAGTAGCTACCTCACAACCAGATTTTGATGAACCACTTACAGTACCACGAAGGTAAAATTTCAAATTATATTTTTATTTTTGCGAGGGTAGCTTAAATTATTATAATAATTTATATATATATTGCAAATCTAAATTCCAACGATTCACGATTAATAAGTAATTATTGGAATTGTTTAAAAAGGAATGTAATGTTTTATGTGTATTAATATTTATTTTCAAGACCCCCATGGAAACCAGGTATAACCCCTGAAGAACAAATAACTAGAGAGAGAGATGCATTCCTTGATTGGAGAAGACATTTAAATGAGCTACAAACAAAATTTGAAGCAGCAGTCACACCATATGAAAGAAATTTAGAATTATGGAAACAGTTGTGGAGAACCTTGGAGAAATCAGACGTAGTCGTGATCATATTAGATGCAAGAAATCCACTTTTATTTAGGTAAAAGTTATTGTGTTTTTAAAATGAAGCCAAGTAAGTAAAATTGTTGTGATCGACTGACATGATTACAAATAGCTTGTGTAAACAATGTCTATTTATCATACATAAAACCTTGGTTTTTAACAAAAACTAAACACTACTGTTTCTAAGTGCTCAACATTCAGCCCTTCAGATAAGATTATGATAAATATTCATAGTGAATATTAAACTTTTTAATATTATACAGTATTTTGGTGCCATTTCCCTTTCTTCCAAATTAATGTATAATTTTGTGGTTAGATACCATTTATGATATTAAAAAAAAAATGAAGTATCGAAATCCATAAGTCTCTCCCATGACATGTTTGTTTAAAGCATTTGAAATGTCATAAATCAAAAATCAAAATAAAAAAAAAGATCCAGTGAATTTAAAAAAGATTATTAATTTTACAATCCTTTTCAGATGTGAGGACCTAGAAAAATATGCTGCAGAACAAAAATGTAAATGTATACTGTTATTGAACAAGGCAGATCTAACAACTGAGTATGCACGCAAGTGTTGGGCCGAATATTTTAATAAAGAGGTAAGAAAAGAGTTTAGAACAGAATAGTCTTATCTCAGTGGTTTCTAAATATTTATTGTGTATTGATAATATAGTTATTTTTACAGTTTTATACCGTATATAGTAAAAACAGAATCCTATGCAGTTCTGATGACAATACTATAATTTAGTATCTTATATTAGAAGATGGATAGTTAAAATACTTAGTGGCTACTTCCCTTCTATAAACCCTTCATGTCTGGTCTCTTTAGTTTGTTTTAAGTCCCTTACATATGGTAGTTTAAAAGCGTGTTTTTAATATTTTTGGAAAAAATGTTGAAAGGATTATGCAACCTGTTGTATGGACTGGCAGTGTAATTATTTTTATGTAGTTTAATGATTTTCTTGGTGCGTGGAAACCTTCTGTACCCTGTATGCCTTGAATATAATATACTAGAGGCTCGCCTTCGCTTCCCTTGGGTTCGTCTCCAGGAAAACAAAAACAAACCTATCCTACGGGATCCGTACATTTTTCCGGGATAATAAGTAGCGTATGTGTTATTCCAGACTATAAACTATCTCAATGCCAAATTTCATCCAGATCCGTTCAGCCGCTCTAGCATGAAAGAGTAACAAACATCCATATTCACAAACTTTCACATTTATAATATATTAATATGGATTGTATGAATTTTAGAATGTATCCATAATTTTCTTTTCGGCCGCCAAATGTACAAAAGAACGAAAGATATCTGAAGAAAGCAATGAAAATCAAACACAAAATCATAATGACGATGACGATTCTGGTACTGAGTCTATAGATTCTGATGACGAGGATAATCCAAATGCCTTAAATGAAACTCAAGATGACATAGAATTATTTAAAAGGCAATTAGGTGATCTTGATAAAGCTGTTAATAACACAGCCGACAGAATAGATGCAATACAATTAGCCCTAGATAAAGTTCTAGAAAATCTCAAAGCTGGAAAGCCAATAGAGCCATATATAAATGAAGAACAAAATAAAATTGTTATAAATAATGAGGAAATTATAGATAAAAAAGATGACAAAGCAGATGTAGTAACAAATTCACATGAAATTTTCGACAGGGAAAGATTATTACAAGTGCTTAAAGGACAAAAATTAGGTTTAAGTAAGTTAAAGAATCCACCTAGAGTGACAATTGGTATGATTGGATATCCCAACGTGGGGAAGTCAAGTTCAGTTAATGTTTTAATGCAAATTAAAAAGGTGAAATTTTTTTATACTGTATTAAATGTATTTTGCATTGATATATAAATATACTCTTGTTTCGTTCAAGTAAGTCCCTAGGTGCCTAACAACAGCCTATGTGATACTCCTACCCATAGCATATCTGTACATTAAAATTTCATCCATTTCTGTTCAGCTGTATCATTATGAAAGAATAACAAACACATACTTATGCAAACTTTTGTATTTAGTTCGCCGAGTGGTGAAAGTTCGATCATAATCATTATTGAATAGAGGAAAACTTATATAAATAGAATTAAAAAAAAATCTTTTTCCAAAATTTTTTGTTATAAGACTAAAGGTAGCAATAGGTACTAAACAAAAACATCCCCAGTTACTCCTTATAATATCTACTAATAAAAGTTCAGTTATAATCAGTCCAGCCGTTTCAGAGATTAGTCGGAACAAACAGACAAAAATTTTAAAAGTTGTGTTTTATAAGACATATGATATATAATTTGATATGCATTTAGTAAAAAGCTGTTATTTTTATATTAAAAACAAACACTTCAATTTTATTTATCTGTATAGATTTTACATGAATCTATTCATTTCAGGTCAGTGTAAGCTCAATGCCAGGTCACACAAGACATGTCCAATCACTTGTACTAGATGAAGACATAGAATTATTGGATTGTCCCGGGCTAGTGTTGCCAGCATATGCAGTCGCTCCAGATCTCTTGTTGACTGCAGTGTTGCCAATTGATCAGGTAGTATAGATGCTATTTCTAGATCGATCAAAAATTACTAGATACACAATCAGCGACAAAAAAAGTGCTCACTGAATGAGCGCTCATTTGAACATTTGCTTATAGATAGGCTTATAGATATCAATATTTAAGTATTAATTATGTAATGTAATTCCCATCTAGATGCGTTCTCACGACGCAGCTATGGAGCGCCTCTGCCAACTGGTCAGCAGACACACGTTTGCGCACAAGTACGGCCTTCTCTTGCCGGAGTATGAGGAAGATGGGAAGGAATATGAGAAGATACTCACTGCGCATGCGTGTGAGTGTTTTATATAAAGATTAAGTATATATAGGTATAAGTGATCTGCTTTCACTTTGCTTTGCGCTATACTATGACCAGAAAGTCCTATCCGTTTTAACCTGAAACTTTTATGACATAGACCGCGGGAACCTGGTAAACTTCTATTATACTCTATAGATATTTAGTTCACAGCATAAAAATTTTAACTTTTTGGCGTGTAACGCATATTTGCAGTGAACATTAATTTAAAATCGGTTTTGTCTATACAATAAAAAGTCTACAGATCATCACACTACGACATTTACATTTACACATATCGTACTTTTTTTAACATAGCACCATCTACTTATATGGTCAGCTACGAGTCTTGTGCTATGGATACCAGATAGTTGATACACTACACATATATAACTTTAAATACCTACATATTATTAATATAAACACCCATGACTGGAGCACAAACATTCATGCTCATCACACAAATGAATGCCCCCCAGTGGGACTCGAACTCGCGATCACTGGCACAGCAAGTAGAGTCACTACAAACTGAGCCAAACGTTTCGTCAAAACATATAAATTAAGCGTGCAAAGCCATTGCCAAACACATTATACTAGAAAATTCATAGTAATATAATTTTTCACACATCTACTTATCGATATTGATGATAAATATTTTATATCAAGCAATATTACTAAAACAAATACTATATCGCCCAGTCCAAAGATTAACCATGATTTGACAGTGTGCAGCCACACTAGTATAGGACTGCGTCAATTAGTTCCGCCAAGTGAAAGATGTAATAGCAGCTTGTATATGTGTTAGGTTCTAAAATCTGGGTTACCATATAACTACTAAGGGCCGGGCAGACTTTTGTTTTTTTTAAATAAATATGTTGGGTCATTAACACACAGCACCATCTGGTTCCATATTAAGCTACGAGGCTTGTGTTATGGATACCAGATAGTTGATACACTACACATATATAACTTTAAATACACATAATGTAAATATAAACACTCATGAATGGAGTACAATCATTCGTGATCATCACACAAATGAATGCCCCCATTCTAACCCGCGACCGTTGGCACAGCAAATAGGATCACTACATACAGCCAAACGTGTCGGTTAATTTTATATACCGATAGGTAAGTTTGGCTCGTAGTTCGTAGGAAAACGTATTAAAATAGACATTAATTAATACCGATTGATACCGAATCGTAATATGCTCAATTTACATTGTTTATGAATTCGATTAAACAATCGGCCGACAGAAAGTCTGCGATATGCGGCGGCCCTAACACATGTCAATTACATCTCTTACACAATTATAACGTTCTCTAAATTATAAATTCTAAAATAAGATGAATCGTTCGTCTCTCGTTATTTATTATTCTATGTATTAGGGTCAATCGTGTAAGAAAATTAGCCATTTCCTTTGTTTACTTTGAAATTGGATGAAAGATTTGTTATGTTTTGCTGTTATTAGATTTTTGTTTGTGGTTTAAATTCCTGTGTCGTTTATGATTTTAAATTTTAAGTTGGAATGGAAGTACAGTAGCCTATATTATTTCCTGCCAATAAACTGAAGCTTACAAAAATTCAAGTTGATCAGAGCTTTTATGTCTTTGTGGAAAAACTTTTCTCTAGCTTTAGATGAAAATTCTAAGTGGAATTTAGGAAATACTCAATATCAGGGAAACTTGTGATAATTATTAAAGCCAAATTTTTATGGAAGCGACTTCTCATTCTTAAGCGCCATTTACACGGGGAGAGTTTCCTAAAATTTGTTTGTTTGTTTGAACGCGCTAAACTCAGGAACTACTAATCCGCTTTGAAAAATTCTTTTTGCATTAGATAGCCCGTTTATTGAGGAAGGCTTATAGGCTATATACCTATCATATAATATATAGTCTATCTGTCTACATACTAACTGTTTAAACGTACCAGAGATGAACCCGAGCGAAGCGATATTGCGGATGATTTCCGGAATAAAAAGTATCCTATGTCCTTCCCCGGGTCTCAAACTATTTTCTTACCAAATTTCATCTAAATCGGTTCAGTAGATCCAGAGTTTACCCACTACAACGTCACAAACTTTACCTCTTTATAATATTGGTATAGATAAGTATTATCACTAATCTCACTTTCCAGTCAACAGAGGGTTTATGACGGCGTCCGGCCAGCCGGACAGGTCGCGGTCGGCGCGGCTGTTCCTCAAGGACGCGGCCAGCGGCCGCCTGCAGTGGGAGGAGCTTCCGCCGGGCTGCGAACCCGCACCCATCGACCACTTGATTGATACCAGGAAGAATGAAAGCAGAAAACCTACGCCGCGGGAAACTAGAGCTGTTGAGGTAACAATATATCTTCCTCTTCTTTTTCTTCTTCGCCTGCTTCTTCTATATAAATAAAAGTGTTTGTTCGTACGTTTGTCCTATACGCGTTTATAAACCATTGATACGATTATGATGAAACTGGTAGTTGTTCTATATACATCTGCGAAGGTTCCTGGCGCGAACAAAAAAAATCTTTTGTCTTTTTGTGAGACTTCATGGCGATGAATGAGTCCTAAGGGTCTATGCACACGATGAGTTGTAAACGCACAGTCCACGTGTGTTCTACGCGAAATAAAAGTGTTATCAAAACGCACTATTAATGCGTTTGAATTAATACGCGCGACGACGTAGATTGGTATTACCGCGTCTGAGCGGTTATACAAAGACGTGTGTATGTACATTGTACAGTCCCTAAATTATTGTTATAAAAAAGTTTGAAATGTCATTCAATAAGACGTTTATAAATAACTAGCGACTCACCCTTTGCTTCGCTCGGGTTCGTCCCTAGCTTGCTTCCCGATACAAACTTTCATCCCTATTTTCACCTCCTTAAGGGATGATTCCCGGGATAAAAGTGTCCTATGACCTTCTCATGATCACAAACTCACAGTCTCACAAACTCATAAACTTTACCTCTTTATAATATTAGTATAGACTAGTGACTTACTCTTGCTTCGCTCGGGTGCGTCCGTGTACGTTTTAAATAGACATGAATAATTATTGCGAGTGTACCTGAGGAGAAAGATTTATAATATTGCAGATTTTTCTGTAGGCCTGTAGGTTTACTGAACATTAGACATGAAAACTAAAAACTACTCGGTAGAATCAGTTATTGTATTTTCTCGTCGGAATGAAAGATTTTCTTATAGTAAAAAGTATCCTAAATGTTGACCCGAGTTATAAGTTATTATAATTACACAAAATTTAGTTAAAATGGGTGCAGTACTTGTTGCGTAAAACGCGCACATCGGTTTCGCTAAGTTACTATTACTTATAATTATAGTATAGTTATTACATATATGTATAGATTTTAAATGAAACGGATCTTTTCGGATTTTTTCGCTGATTTATTTTGGTTTGGTTTGTCTCTCCCACGAAATCTCCACTCCAAATACGAAACGTCGGGAAATCAAATTAATCCATCAAAAATCCGAACAGATATTTTTATTTATTATTTATGTTGAATTTTTTAAATATTTATTTTTGCACGAAACAAGACAAAATAAGTCCAAATATACACCGCGTAAAGTTGACAAAAAATGACGTGACACATTTTCCTTGGGAAATATAACAAATGCCCTCTAACGCTAAAATCAATAAGCGCTGCGTTAAAGCGTCATAAAATAAATTACTCATATTCTCCAAAATAATACCAATGAATATAACATTTTACAAAATTATTACGTGATAATGTGTTTGAGGGACCGCTGCCGCCGCCGCGGCGGTAGAAGTGATACACAATTTTATGAAAAATCTAAATCATGAGTCATGCTACGTTATATAAATATGTTCACTGCTTTAATATATTCTTCAAACGGGAAATAAATGTTGAAGTTCGATTATTTTCGTTTGAGCATATTTCAATTACATATAAAAGTATTTTTGATGTCTGTCTGTATCAAAAAATTGTGTTTTAAGACATTTTTGTTGTATTGCATATTTGAATTAACTTATCTTTCTTTATATAAGAAAGAATAATCGTAAGGAAAAACCGCTTAATACGTATTGTTAATGCCAGATTAGCCTGTGGCAAATTTATATCATTAGTTGACCCTTTTCTTATTTAATTTTTACATTTATTAGCCCATTTGGACCCAAATACAAACTAGCACAAAAATTTTGAAAACACTTTTATTTATTTATCAATTGGATGCTAAAGATAAATTTTACGAAAAAAAACTGAAAAAATATTTTTCTTTCTATGAAAAAAAACACCGTCCTTAACTGGGGCCAATGGGCTCATGTGTGATAATTTTCAAAACAACCCGTTTCAATGCACAATGCTCTATCACATTTTTTACCTTGCCAACGTGCTTTCTTACGGCATATAACGCATCGTAGCTGGCTTGGTAAATTTCCAGGAAAGTTTCCAACACCATTTTGACTCATATTTGGTACTGATGAAGGAAGTGTACGACGTCGTCTATTCTACATTTGTTCATTCGTTGGTCTTTCAGTGCCTTCAGTCTTCAAATAATATCGGTCTATGGATCGAAGAGACTGGAGCTGGTCCATTTATCTTCCACGGCCAGAACGTGAAGACGCCAGGCATTCGTTACAGCCACATACAATATATACGTAAACAAAACCCACCAGCATTTTTCGCCTCGTATGGCAATTCTATGCACAGCAACCAACTGATCTGCCTTATGAACTCCTAATATGCCTTTGTTATTATTTTGAAATACAAAGGTAATGTTTACATCTATCTTTCTCCTGTCGGTCAATATTTTTAGGTCACTAACATTTATTGAAAGTCGTGATTGTTATTTTGTACGGCATACAACTGTGTAATCAGAAGATTCATGTCCATGATCTCGATACCATTTTTTTTTCAGATGCTAGGACTTTGGTCTTTTAGTTCGTTTATAAGAGCTTCCTTTAGGTTTCGCACACTACTCACTGCTTAGGGCTTGTCAACGTACGAATCGTCACATTTACGCCAAGTTGGATTCTGCCCAACTATTCTACGTATTTCTAAGGTTCGTCTTCGCTACTGTCCCATTCAACGACATTTCTATTTCCAAATATCTCACTTCACACATCTAACTCTTCCTGGTCTCTCTATCTCGCGGAATTGCACTTTGTAAGACATCATCTTCACCCCCTTCTTCTTTACCGGTGATAATACTGGGGCTTAGGGGAATAGCCACTAGGTCAAAGCTGACGTTGGGATCCCTTCCTCATTCAATATATACTCAATGGCTTGTTCGAGCCCTTGAAAGTCAATTGAGCCGTCAAACGATCGTTTCGTCATTATTTACGCCGAAACTAAACCTGTGACAAATAAACGATAAATAACATCATATCAGCCCATTGGCCCTGTTTGGGGACACTACGCTAAAATAAAGCTATTATGGTAAATTTTTGATAAATACCTAATAAAATCTTAACAATTAATAGGAAAAACTATAGCCGAGTGAACAATATCAAAATATGCGACATTTTTTATTGTAAACACAATTATTTATGTCTTACCTTTAGTCAATTATCTTTTTACACAATGTAGTACATAAAACCATCAATTACAACCACTCTAAGAAATATTTTCGAATATTATGTTATTTATCATGAGGATACAGTCAATGACACAACACATTTACATCAAAACCAACAGTTAATAAAAAAAGTGAAAAGATGAGGGTATCTAAAGAAATGGCCCCAATCAGGGCCAGCGGGCTTAAATGGGTTAAAGTTAAAAATACAGTTTATCGAATCTTTGATAATTTAATTCGTCACTGGAGAATGACCTCACGGAATATTCTCCTAATTTACTAAATTAAATTTTATTGAGTTCACACAATTTACACAAAACGTTTGAAAATAATTCCAATTAAAACTGTTTTGGCTAAAATTTTTATTATAGATTAAATAAACCGTCTTCTCGCCCTCGTCTATACTTTTATATATACACTAGCAGAACCCACGGCGTCGCTCGCGCTAAAACTACAAAAAAATCTCTAAAAAGGTAGTTTCATACAAACTTTCACACCCTATTTTTCATACCTTATAGGATGAATTTCGAAAAATGCTAAAACACGTATTTATTTAATTTTATTGAAGAGCATGAATACCAAGTTTAAAATAATTGTGATCATAAATATTTTTTTGGATTGTATTGTAACGTGTTTTCCCGTGGGAATTAGATAATCTCCCGCGGTAAAAAGTAGCCTATGTCACTCTCCGGCCCCCCAATTATCTCCACACAAAAAATCACGCTACACCGTCACTCTGTTTCGACGTGAAAGAAAGACAAACAAACAAATCCATTTTCACATTCAAGCGATTCAACATATAAGTACATGTTCGTATATTTCCCCAGGGTTGGCAGAACAAGTCCGCTGAAATCGACAATTCCTTTTTCTCCATGCAAAAGGGAGCTGCTCACGTCAAAGGGAAACCAGTCCTGGGGTGAGTGCAATATGTTTATTTAAACAAGATGTATATACTCGTAGTAGCGTAGTTTTGTTCTGACTGTATTTACGTTTCTAAACTGGTAGTCCCGTCAGTTAATCCTAAAAGATTCAGGAACTGGAATATAAATAGAATTGCTTTATTTTGTTAGCATTACAAAATGTGTTAACGCAAAGTAAAGCTGTTGGAAATAACACGAGTTAATGTGTAACGGTACAAGTTAGTATATGGGACGCGGCCCCTGGAGAAGTGGGTGGGTATTTTTGGATAGGGGAGGTGATAGGGAGTTCAAATTTTTATACCACCCACTCCTCCAGGAGCCGCCTCCCATATACTAAACTGCAGCCTGTGTAACAAACAGAAGTACTAACTTTCAGCTTTTATACATTTTTCTTTATTATTAATACTAATAATTACACTTTTACTGATTATTATTGAAAAATGCGTATTGTGTTATAATGCGTACTTATAGATGGCGCTGTTTACATTTTATGATCAGTTTAACTGTTAAAGTAATAGGGTAATATGGGTAATACGAAGGCAACTTACCTTGTCCGGTCAAAAGTACTTGTAATTGTGTAATGTAATTTCTGATATATCAAAATAAAATACTCTGTAGGCAGTATGAAAATAAAAAAAAAATGATGGTGACATTGCACAAAGACCCGCCCGCCATGGGCACTCGTTTTACGGATGAGTATGCTGTATGCTATTTATTAGTTCCTAATATTTCTATAAGAATAATATTGCTTAAACAACAATACTTACAAGTGACAAAGAGTATCATAATTCTTTAAAGTAAATAATTATATATATGGAGTCCGCCGAAATAAATGTCAAAGTCAATAATAGTAGCGTGATTTACTGTTTATGCTATTATTCTCTATTTGGCCATACAGATCGTTTACTTTCTTTAAAGAATAAGAGAATTTTTATATAAATATAAAATAAATAAATATGTTGGTACATTAACACACAGCACCATCTAGTTCGATGGTAAGCTACGAAGCTTGTGTTACTGATACCAGATAGTTGATACACTACACATATATAACTTTAAATACATAAATATTACAAATATAAACACCCATGACTGGAGTACATACATTTGTGCTCCTCACACAAATGAATGCTTCCAGCTGGACTCGAACCCACGACCGTTGGCATAGCACTACAAACTGAGCCAAACGTGATTAAGTTATTATAGTGTATATATGTTTTAGTTAAGGTACATTAGTACATTAGTATTTTTCAATCATTACTTCTTTTCCCCTTGAAAAAGATAACATAAGCTTCTTTTTTGTTTCTTTAATATGATAAAAGTGCGTTAGCTATTATTTTTTTTTACATTTATTTACCTATCACATAGTAAACAAATTGTTATTTGTATACTATTTTAAAATATTACTGTTTGACTTTATGTTTAGTTTTAAGACACTGTCTACAATTATTCCTTAGTCTGATAATAATATATGTATCGAATAAACTATCGTCCAAACTGCGTATTTTAAGTGGTTACGGCTTATTTATGAAATAATAAAGCACATGTAATAACCTAGGTATATATACTGTGGAGTGTAGACCGTAGGTATCCAGTCAGTATACGCATTCCTTAGCCGTCGTGTTATTGCGTCCGTATTTACACTAACAGCAATTTTCACGCTCGTTAACTGCTATCGTAAAGTAGTTAAATTTTATGAATTAACACTTGGCTCTCGTCCAGGGTGACCATTCCGTAGTTTATTTAAGTTTCCCTTAACTATAATTGATAATATTTAGTATCTCTTTCATGTTAGCGCGAAATGTTGTACGCTCTGAATACACTGTTACTATGTTTGAAGTTTCGTGTCGTAATATTGAGTTCCGTTGAATGGGTGTGGTGTTGTGGGCTTTTTTTTAATTTATGACAGGGTTCCAGCTTTTTAAATATGAAATGATATGATTTTATCGTGATTATAATAAAAAAAGTAGTTTAAATATTTTTACCCTCGTTTATCAATTATTATATGATAATGGTAAAATAAAAGATAAAATTATATAAAAATTACCTATGGCATTTATTATAAAATAGTACTTCGTGTATTACGATTCGTTTTATGAACAACTAGCCTATACCCTCGCGTCCTTAGGTACGTTTTAAATTTTTTTGAGGGGAAACCTAATTCTTTTTCTAAAATTAAAGTAGCCTAAATTATTCCTTATAACATCAGCTATCTGCCAGTGAAAGTCTCGTCAATATCATTCCAGTCGTTTCGGATATTAGCCGGAACAAACCGACGGACAAAAAAATAATTATTGTGTGTTTTCGTATAAGTAGCGTAAATAATTTCATATGCATTTAGTCTAAAGCTGTTATTTTAACATACAACCTGACATTTCAATTTTGTTTATGTGTATTGATAAATAATAAGATATACTTATTAATATATATTATTTTCAGAATCTCAGTACCACAAGCTGTTGACAAACAAATTATTGGAAAGCCATGGAAATATGAAAAGAAACATGCAAATAAAAACAAGAGGGAAAAGCTAAGAAGAGTCTACGCCCATTTGGATGAACATTAATAACCGCAGATAGCTTATAGAACTACGTATTAGCATTTATTTATTATGTGTACCCAGTTTATTGGTTTTATAAGATCCAAACAATTACTAAATTGTATTAAATCTTTTTATCTACACATCTTGTTTTATTTTATTATTCTGATATATCTGATATTACTGATAAAATTGACATTGATAATATAATTTATAAAAAAAAATTTACTTCTCAACAGTTTTGTATGCTGGAACTTTGCACTGATGTGCATAATATGAGGTTATCAAAGCCCCAAAAAGCTTGATCGATTTTAACAAAACTTTTACGGACAGGTAAAGGATTCCGTCTGACTGGAAATATTTTCGGCGGAATGGAAAATACACGTTTCATAAGGTTTTTGGCGCTGTAAAATATAGTCATGACTGACACGAATGCTGGTCACTAGTAGTTCAAATATAAATACGAATAAGATGTGTTAAACCTATTTACGGTTTTATTATATTTAAAATAAAAATCTAATTGTGACTTATAATCAATTTATTCAGAAATGCATATTCAGAAATTGTTATTAATTTTACTAACAGTATAAAGGTACAACTAATTCTAAACAAAATTGGTTTTAATTATGTGTAGTATATAACACTGCTAATCGTTTATCATTTCTCGATCCTCACTAGCAGAAGCAGGATATATGTACCTGCATAAGATTTTCTCGACTATAAACCTCAATAATAATACACGGAGCCTATACTGTAATACAAATTACATCAAATTTTATTTATTAAACTAGCGACTCACCCTTGCTCCGCTCGGGTTCGTCCCTAATTACGTTTTAACGTTTAGTATATATTTCTCAGAGATGAGATATTTTCCCGCAGTAAAAACTATCCTATATGTTGACCCGGATAACCAGCATCATACCAAATTTCATCAAAATCCCTCCAATGGTTTTTCCGTGATGCAGTAACAGACAGACAGTCAGTCAGACAGACAAAAATTCTAAAAACTATAGATTCGGCCTCTGTATCGATAATAATGTCTATTTCAATAAGATTTTCCAAAAAATATTTAATGTACAGTTTCGACTCAGAATTTTATTATATATTTATAGATTACAATAGCTTTATAGACATCAAATTTAATTATAATAAAATTTAACACAGCGAGTGCGCTTGTAACATCACTTTATAGTGAGAACTAATTTGTTTATCGCTAGAATTATTAATGTATTCCTCAACTGTTCTCCAACGTCCATGCGCAAAAGCTATAGCGCTATAAAGCCCGTTAGTTACAACACCTAAGATCTGCGATCGAAATAAAGAAAAATATATGGATCAATGAAATACCTACTTTATGTGGAAAGCAAACATCGTAATTTTCTTCGAAGTAGTGCTTATAAAACAAACAAAGATTTAAATCTAATAAATCTATGTCCGACATGCGGTATGACGTCATCTGTATGACATGAACTATGAGGAGGCGGGGCCTACGGATGGGCGGGACAAATGGTTATTATATTCGTAGGTAATAGATATCTAGCGGCGTTTGCTATTATTTATTAAGCAAATAACTTATATTATTTTGATAACAATCTGGATATTAATATTAACGCGAAAGTTCGTATTGTACATATCCAGTTTATATATCTTCACACTAAAACGGCTGAACGGATTTTAATAAAGTTTAGTAAAATTAAAGACTATGATCTGAAGTTATATTTAGGTTGTAAGGTATTGAGTAGGTAAATGTAGGGTGGACTCAATTTTTCGCCATTAATCTCTAAATTTGTCCGTTGTGCGTCCTGAATCTTGGCATCCGAGCGAAACGAGGTATAAGTATTAAGCATTCATCACCTTCAGTCAAGATCGCACTCCATATCTACTGCTGTTCTTAGTATGCTAACGCAATAATAATATTAATAAGCCTATCCTTCGAGCCCGTGAAGTCCGAAGAGGACAATTAATAATTAATAATGATTCACTAATACACATTGTATTCAGCCCTTTTTAACGTCCGACTGCTGGGTACGGGCCTCCCTTCAGTACGGGGGGAATCAGGCCATAGTCCACTACGCTGGCCAAGTGGGGTTGGTGGACTTCACATGTCTTTTGAAAACTTGCTAGGTTCTCTCAGACATGCAGGTTTCCTCACGATGTTTTCCTTCGCCGTTAAGTCAAGTGGTAATCATGTTGGAAATGATTCGCACAGGAAAATATCAGAGGTGCGAGACCCTGGATTTGAACTCGCTTCACTCGGTTTCCCAAGCGAGCGCGTTACCACTGAGCTACCACTGTCTTAGTATTAGTGTACACTAATGTGTATTATACGTAGTTCCACGGGATACCACAGGAAAAAAGTAACAACCTATTTCTACGCATATAATAACGTGGATACCTGCCGAGAGAAGGACAAACGAATAAATACATCGACTAATAAATAAATACAACGAATAGACAGGAGAATGGAGATAGTGCTTTGCATATCTCCTTATGTACACCACCACTCACCAGGGCGCTCTATGTGATATGAAGCAGCCATTCTGTACCAGATTCCGGTGTAGGATTCCATCGAGGTATATGAAGCTAATTTCTGGTTTCAGTTAAATTCCAGCATTCTTTTACAGGTTGTTGCGTACTGTTGATAAGCAGTTGGATTAGATTAATGTGTTTCCCTGCAGGCTGTAAGTAAGATATAATTTTAATTTGAACATAATTTCACCATACAAAATAGTTCTGATTAAAACATAAAGTAAGCATTTTGGTTGTATACATGGTTAAGTTAAAAGTTTAAATATGAAGTAATTTTTAAAAGATACGAATATTTTTATTGTTGTTTTTCGAGTAGCATATCTAATGCTAACCCTTTGGTATATTTTTGAAGTCTATTTTTGAAATGAATTAAATAGTGTCTCTATTTAATTCAATTAAAAAAATAAATGATTTTTAACCGACTCGATAGGCTGTTCAAGAGTTGCTAACGTAAAATCGAGCACTTGTCTTAAATTAGCGGGAGCTGTAAATCAGAAGATTCGGGCCAACATTACGCCATAAGATTCCGTGAATATTTCTACAACTACGCACCGAAAATGTTTATGTTTATGAATGGCGGGCTCAGGGTTAGCCTTATTAAAATAATTGCTCTGTTTTCTTAAATATTGCTTTTTCAGCACAATTGATTTATCTTGTGGGTGTGGGTACCCATGCCAAATATTATCATAAATAATTTATATATATATATATATATATATATATATATATATATATATATATATATATATATATATTATATATTTATTGTACATTAAGAACTAAGAACTAATATTATTATTTCACTTCAAAACTCAATCGATTTATAAACAACGCTTTAGCCTAAATATTCCAGAAAAGCTGAAGTCAAGTATGGGCGTATAATGGAGTAGGATTAATTATTAGGAATTCTAAATAATGGTAATAGATACATACTACTAGTATCATACTAGGTTCCTACTATGAGTATTGAGCTTTAAAAGTTCGTTATTATAAATTACATTTGTAACAAAAAAATAAATAAATCGAAATGCTTAAATAACTATTACTAGGATCTTCCTTTCTTCTATATCTTCTTCTCCTCGAATTTTCTTTTTTTAATTTTGTGTTTTCATAATGAAAGACTCGTAGAAAGTTCTCATAAAGGAGACCTTTTCACTTTGCTGTTGACATTTTAAAACAATCAGCAGCAAAGCGGAAAAAGACAAATTTATAGAGAACTGTTTGATTTCTTCTTATTTTATTCTTCACTTCTTCGTCTGTAATAAAAAAACCTATAATGCTGAAGCATTCCTTTAAGTTAATGTACCTACTGTCGATTGTTGTTGGTTTGCTGGCATAGATGAACGTTTCGGTTGATCTCGTTGATTTTTTCTTAATTTAGAAATGTGGAAATTGATTACTAATTAGTTGCCATGTTGCTGTATTTCACTTGATAAATTGTAGGAGTGTCTTATGTAGCGTTTCGGAAACTCACTACGCTTATCAGTTTTGGATATTTTCTCGATTTTTTAATAATAAAACAGAAAGTGTATTTTTTTAATATTTTATTTTATACATATATATGTAAGTACATATGGTTTTTTATTATGTTTTATTTGAAAATAAATAGAGAACTATTTGAAACGATAATATTTTACCGATTGTTTTCCTTAGGTCTTATATTTTAAATGAATCTTGGCAAAGAACCTCGGCTATTTTAAACTTTGTATGGTACTTATAGCGTTCACTAGAAATAATATAAACAAAATTTGAATTTGTGTAAATAAAACGCTCTAGTTAATGCAAAGAACGTTGTTAGATGTATAAAAACTTTCAATTTGTTTAATTTTTCACAGCGCTTCTTTCTACATTTGTCAGAATGGATTGCTTGAGAGAATTTATTTGTACCCATTGGTGTAATTCATTAGCGTCCGGCAATCTAGCCGGGCGTGAAGCCAATAGATCCCATGGGAGGAGGCCCACTTAGGTGAGTGGTGTCCTATGAGGGTTGCTCTTGGTACTTCTCTGACAGTAGAGTGGAGCAAGGGCGCAACCCATTGGTTGTGTGGTCTGTTTCGGCAAATTTGCCGTCACGGCGTCGTAGTTGAGTGCTTAAGTGATCCTGGGACGTTCTATTAAGAGGGGGGAGGTTTTGTTGGGTTTTAGTGGGTAGTAGTAGTAGTCAAGATTAAAAAAAGGTTTCCTTATGATATTTCCCTTCATTATAAGGCAAGTGGATATATATGATAAAAATGATTCGCACATAACTAATTTAATAATAAACATAACTATATATATATATATATATATATATATATATATATATATATATATATATATATATATATATATATATATAAAAAATTATATTATTTTTTTATTTAGACAGCTACGTATTCTTCTGACAAAGTGATTAACCAATTAGCCATTCAAACCGAAACGTTGTTTTATATGGTTGAGTAGAAGATGACACGATGTAGATAGACGTTGGCGAACACTCAATTAGTAATTAGTCTTTACAATGAAAGCTTCACAGCGCTCGGATATTACTGAAGGAGTACCTATTATACAAATTATCATGTTAAGTATGTATGTATAATGTATATATATATATATATATATATATATATATATATATATATATATATATATAGATTTGAGAAACACTATTATTGTTAGGGGTCTTTATTAACACAATAGAACTTAAAACAGTGATTTTTAGATTTTTTGTCTGTTTATCTGTGCGTTTGTGCGCACTAACCTCAGAAACGGTTTAGCCGATTTGAGTGCGGTTTTCATTATTATATTGTGGTAAGCTTCACTTAACATTTAATAGGTACTTGTTTTATTTCAATCGATTCTTAAACAAAAGAGTTATTTATGTCAATTTAAAGAATCACATAGGGATGAACTTGAGAGAGTGAGTCTCTAGTATATAAAATATGTAACTATTTATGGTATAAAGAAAGTTCTCTCTCTTACTAGTGACGTCAAACTAAATATTTCTTTCTACAATAAACTTTATAAATCTCATTATATTGTTTGACTTCAGAAAAGGTATAAAAACGTAATTCGAGAAATAATTTTGAACTTTTTTTGTAACCTGCTGGAGTTTATCAGCTTGTATCCTTTATTGTAGACAAATATATTTAAAAATATTTTATTTTTTTGTATAACATAACATTAGTTTAACATATCAAAAAATATATCCAAATGAAACTCGACATTTTAGTGCAGGGAGCTTTAATAAAATTATACTTTTTAAAATTGGTATAATATGTAGGTACCATATTTAATAGTTAAACTTGTACCGTCATATTTTTTCTACAATAACGCATCTAGTGTAATAACAATATATCATAGATCATATAGGATTAAGAATGTATAATGTATGTGGTCGAAGCCAAAGGCAATATATAGTATCCCAAAATAAAAGTTTATGCTCAGAAACGTGAAAGTATAAAAATTAAATTTTAATATTGTTGTCAGAAGATTAAGAGCGAAACGAACAATGTTAATCGGTGCATAACATTGGAAAAATTTGCTTTTGTTTTAACATCAAAAACAAAGAATGAATTTTTATAACCTGTATTCGTTGAATAGACAGTTTAATGAGGTGCCAAAATTATAATACAGAAAAATGCAGAAGGCAGACGGTTATTTGGGCGTTACGAAGAATCACGTCGACTTTCACGACCAATTTAATTCAATTAATGTTTACGATTTGTCTCCGGGAACTTCGACACAGAAATGCCGACGGCCTCTTTCTGTCTCCTTAGGGAGATGTTATTTTAACGAAACGTCCGTTATAACTTCGAGAGGATGCCGATTCGCTTCCAACTGCTTATTTTCGTTTGATTATGAATAAATTAAGAATATCAAATGACGTTAAATTTTTATCTTTTTAAGATTAACTACCAACATATATTAATTACAAGAATATTCATTACATAATATTAATAGCATGAAAGTCAACCTGCATTTGGCCAGCGTGGTGGACTATGGCCTGATCCCTCTCGTACTAAAGGGAGGTCCGTGCCCAGCAGTGGGACGTTAAAAAGGGCTAAATACAATAACATGAAAGTAACCACCACAACGGTTACTTAAGACGATTGTGGAGAATGTAATTTACTACACTAATTATGCACTAGCCACTACAATAGATGTTGCGGGTTCGAATCTAAGGAGATTATTTGTAAATATTTGTACTTATTCGGTTAAAGCAAATCGAGATATTTATACTTTATACAGTACACGTGAAAAGAGACAAATCTACAGGTGTTTCACTATATCATCATGGAATCACCACAATCTATCATCTATCATAGAATATAAAA
Organism: Brenthis hecate; assembly: GCA_951806755.1. NCBI lineage: Eukaryota > Metazoa > Arthropoda > Insecta > Lepidoptera > Nymphalidae > Brenthis > Brenthis hecate. The sequence continues at coordinate 22,783,627 of OX638250.1, forward strand.
AAGTAAAAATGGCTCTTGGCTCTTTTCGTACTTTATTATAAAGGTAGTGCCTTTATTTACAAAGTAAGTATTAAGTATATATTTTTTCCTATTTTCATACGATTCAGAAAGCAGATCGGATTATGCACACAGTCAATAAAAATTGCAAACAGTCTATTCCATACTAAGCGTCAAAATGTACGAGTACCTCGGGATGAACCTGAGCGAAGCGAGGGTGAGTCGCTAGTAGGTTATGAAAGCTTCAAAAAATCCGAGATGAGTGCGAAATGAAGTAATAAATTATGAATATTATAACACTGAATTCCTTATGGCTTAAAGAAAGATAAAAATAAACCAAAGGAAAGTCATTGAAAACTTTTGACTTACAGGGAAAAGATTCAATAAAGTACATTCCTAAAGAATGTAATAATTAGGTAGGTACCTACTTACTAAATATAACTTCTTAGTGTGGATAATTCCCCTGCTTCATGGTATTCACTTTGTATGTTTGTATAATAAACAGTGAGAGATTTTGTTTTGTAAAGAACAAAGGAAATCAATTCACGTTTATATTTATTTTAAACTGTAAAATGCTTTTAAATATTACATTCTTGCTTGAAAGTAGCAAATATTACCTACATTTGTCTGATGCTATGCTAGAGCTCTTAATCTATACTAATATTATAAAGAGGTAAAGTTTGTGAGTTTGTGACGTTGTAGGAGGTAATGTCAGGATCTACTGAACCGATTTAGATGAAAATTGGTAAGAAGATAGTTTGAGACCCTGGGAAGGACATAGGATACTTTTTATCCCGGAAATCATCCCTTAAGGGGTTGAAAATTGGGATGAACGTTTGTATGGGGAATCTATATACAGTTAAATTTTAATCATTATTAATATGCAAAAGTATTATAGTAGTACCTAATTACAAAAAAATGGTAGATTCAAAATTGTGAATAAAGGATATTTACAGTTTTGAATTTCTCAAAGTTATTAATGATAGAAGGTCTAATCTATGGTAAAGAAGTCTCTATCTCTCTAACTGGTTTGTGGAAATTTTTGATTGAAGTAAATTACGCGTAAGCCATTGAACCTTGTCTTAGACCAAGAACATTTTTATCCAGTCGTGTTTCAGCCTCCAGGGATTATGGGTATTTTTTAAGTAGATTGTCTGCCACTCTGTCCACGATAACCAATGAGTTGCTCTCGTGGTCCATTGTGCTATTAGAGAAGTATCAGGATTGAGGAATAATGGAGTATAGGAGACTAACATACAATGTGGCCCACCACAACCACCGTGGTGGGCCACATTCGTGTACGTCTACATACGTATGTACGTCTTTTACCTTCATACTAAGCTACCGCTCGATTACTGAGCCTTCTCCCTAGAATAATGTGGTCACACATTCGAAGGGCTCTTTAAGCTTTAAAAGTATGTAATCTTTAATATCATAATTTAAACTAACGTAATATCTTATTAAAATGAAAATTGATCCGAAATGCTGACCAGTATCGAAACACCGACTCGCTTTTGTAAATGTTTATTTTTTGACCAAAATTTAAAAGCTTTGTTTATATTTTTACTTTGCAATAAATAATTATTTTACAAGATTAATGACACTGATGACTGAGGTATTGTGCCAAAAAGAAAATGTAAACGCACACTGTGTTTCTACTACTATAAACAAATTCAGTAGGTATATATATTGTGATATATTATGTACCTGCTGTAAAATATTTATAACAGTTGATAAACGTTGTAAAATTATTTCATTGAATATTTATCGTTTAAAAATCTTTCTGCCAACTATTTGTTTATATTAAGTTCGTCCACAAATATCTTTTTCCTTTATTTTCATTTTTAACAATTGAATTAAAACCAACCAACAAACAAAGTATAATAATTAATAAACGATACTTAATAAAATCAAATATCAATCAATGTAAGTGCCTATGAAGATTTATACTATTCATTATTGCACTTATATGTAAAATACAGAGAGTAACAAACAATAAAATTAGTTAGCAAAGGTGGACTTATCTCTAGAAGAGATCTCTTCTAGTTAACCTAAGTGAGTTAGAGAGATAGTATTAAAAAGCAGGCTAAAGTGCAGTTACTCAAATGTAAATACATAAATAAGTAAGCTACGAGGCTTGTGTTATGGATACCAGATAGTTGATACACTACATATATATAATTTTAAATACATACATATTATAAATATAAACACCCATGACTGAAGTACAAACATTCGTGCTCATAACACAAAGGAATGCCTCCAGCGGGACTCGAACCCGCAACCGCTGGCACAGTAAGTAGGGTCACTACAAACTGAGCCAAACGTGTCGTCAAAACATACACAAATACATATCTTATTATCCATACTTATATTATAAATGTGAAAGTTTGTGATAATGGATGGAAGGATGGATGTTTGTTACTCTTTCAGGTTAGAACGAGTGAACGGATCTGTATGGAATTTGGCACAGAGATAAATTATAGTCTGGAATAGTACATAGATTACTTTTTTCCCGGAAACTTGTACGGTTCCCATGGGATAGATTTGTTTTCGTCTAGGGACGAACCTGAAGCGAAGCGAGGGTGAGTCGCTAGTTAAAAATATAATTTAAACTTTCTAGCAAATTTCGTTGAACTTGTGTTCAATGTTTAAAATATAGGAAAAATCAAAAATCCATACTTAATATTATAAATGTGAAAGTGTCTTTGTTTGTTTGTCTTTCCTTCTTTCACGTCAAAACAGAGCGACGGATTGGCGTAATTTTTTGTGTGGAGATAGTTAGAGGGCTGGAGATTGCATAAGCTATTTTATACCGCGGGAGATAATCTCATTCCCACGGGAAAACGCGTTATAATGCAACCTAAAAAATTATTTTTGATCAGAATTACTTCAAACTTGCTCTTCAATACAATTAAATAAATACGTGTTTTAGCATTTTTCGAAATTCATCCCATAAGGGGATGAAAGTTTGTATGAAATCTACCTTTTTAGAGTTTTTTTTTAGTTTTAGCGCGAGCGAAGCCGCGGGTTCTGCTAGTATATTATAAATGTAAAATTTAGATTAAGTTAATGTCTTTACTTGCGTGCCAAAACTGAGAATTTTAATTAACAGTTAATTCATTAAAACTACATATTTTATATGACCGTTTTTCTATCAACGCGGTGGTACCTGGTCGATATAATAATAAATGTTCTAGCAACTGTAAAAGGAAACTTTAACAGGAGTCCCGATAATTAAATGAATATACAAAGAGAAAGATATTAATAAGGAAACCGTGAAGAATCAGGTTAGTGGGTAAAAGTAATTCTAGACCATTAAGCTTTAGCATTAGGATGAGTAAGCCACTATATCAGTCAAAATAGACGTAATTTACGTCTTTAGTCTAGTTAGGTCACATGATATTTCACTATTGCAAAGATTTGTATAGGGAAATAGTTCGTATTTAAATAACTCTTCTGTAAACGTAAAATCAAATATAAGTATTTTGTATAAAAACAAAATTTATTTTATTGAAATAGAATTTCAATAACACTTTTGTATCTACATTTAGGCAAATTTTCTTTCGACAATATGTAACTACAGTCAAAATCTGTTATAACGACATCGAATGGACCACTCATATTTGGTCGTAAAAACCGATAGTCGTAGCAGCCGGTGATGGTTTTTAGGTACAAAGTATTTTTATGAAGTGGTATTATTGAATGTGTACATACAGAGAGAGAGAAAGAGAGAGAGAGAGAGAGATAGAGAGAGAGAGCAAACGAAATCTTCACCAAAACGCTGAGCAAAATCGTTTGCTTTTTGGTGTAGAATTGGTCCATTTATTGACACATTATTTGTCCTTTGATATTTAAACCACTTTAACAAAGCGTCCTCAATCTTCGTATTCTTCGTTGTTCTGGCTCGTTTCATTTTCAAAAAATTGCTGTCAATGTGTGGGTTTGAATTTTTCCCTCTCTTTCCAAATGGCTGACATTTTTAAGTGTGATACACGATATTCTTTTGCCAAGTCTTTGTATGGAATTCCGCTCTCTAGCTTTGATATAATATGCGATTTTTCCTTGATATTAATTTGTTTTCTTTTTCTTTGCGACATGTTAAAAGTTTCACAAATAACTCGACTATGTGATTTGGTGCGTCTCATGTACAGATAAGTAAGAAACTGACTGAAGAGATATGAAGAAGCGGGTTTTGATTATACTGCATGCACGTGTACTTTGTTTCAACGAATTACAAAAGACCCTACACTCGACAAGTTTTTGTTTACTTTTGCGATCTTAATAGCCATTGGCATGCTGAGTCCCCGAGGGTCAGATGTGGATACTGTTACCTATTCAAATTGCTTACAGTACAGTTGGTCGTTCTAACAGATATAATTCGCCGAAGATATTAGTTAAATGTAGTCGCTTAAGAGGGTTGTGAAGCTGTAAATTTTCATAAAAAAAGCGATAACGTCCCCGTCGTAGTCTAATCTTGTTTATTCATTAGTTAAAAATACATTTAAAAAAATTAAGTTGATATATTTTATAAAATTTAGTCATAGGTTTGTTAAAAAATCGTAAATCATCATTATTCATGATCAGGTCATTTTATGAATTTCTATTCCTTATATACCTGCTAACATTTTAAAATCATAAAACTTCAGGTTTTCAATAAAAAAATTCTTTTAAAAATAAAAGGATTCCGATTGGTCTATTAGTACATAAACAACAAACAATTCTAAAACCATCAACTTTTGGAACGAGATTCTTGTAATTGATCTAAACCACCTATTTATTTTTTTATGATTTTTTGAAGTCATCAATCTAAACAAGTCAAATTTTAAATGATATTCGCCACAAAATTGTAATTTAGAGTTATTTCAATTTATGAATAAAGGTGCGATGTAACTTGTAGGGAATGTATATTGTACGCAAACCGTAGATACCTATTAGATAAATTTTGAAATTGCTCTTGAGCCGAGTCGCGCCGCCCCCGCCCCCCGCGAGCGCCCGCGCGTCACCGGCTGCTGCTATCATAGTGTGCGTGAGAATTTGCGTATGTTGTATTTGTGTCGTTCACTGCCGGGGGGATGCAAAGCGGTATGAAACAGATAGCATTTTTTAAAATACCTACTCTCGCCGCGTATCGGCACTTCACAAAGACGTATGTCGTAATAAGCAATGTCGTAAAAAGCAATATTTTTAATAAGGCGGTTATATAGCATTCAGCCGGGACCTTTGATTTTGGTCAATATAACCGATATGTTGTTCTAAACGATGTCGTCATAAACGGTTTTAACAATGTTTATTACGTCAGTACTACCTCCTAAGTAGTCAAAAGCTTATTATAATAATAAGTATATTTTTTAAATAAATCGTATATGTATATTAAAAAAAAAATGAAAACTATAAAATAACCGTAATTATTTTTAATATTAAATAAAATTAATACCTACCCAGGCTCTACAGCCTACGAGTTTACAACGTTCATAGCGTGCTATTTAGTTGAGTATTAGTGAAAATGAATCTCAAATTATATAGTATAACATACTACGGTGAATACTAGTTTTTTATTTGTTTTAATGTTCTTGAAAATATAATATAAATAATTTAATAAGTAATACCGTCCAGATATTTTTATGCTAAATAGTATCATCACCTTAAAAATGTTATTTCGTTTTTCTCCATCCGTCATCCTACGGGGACCAGACGCAAGTTTGTCCAAAAGACTTGTACTATGCTACGTCATCCACATAAACAGCCTCGACAGTCATTTCAAGATGATATAATACCATTTTAAGAGGGATAAAGCCCAACGACAACTAATTATTATTCGTTAGAAAATCAAAATCGACGTTTGAATGTGCCTTTAATTAGTCCCATAACTTAAACGCTGGATACGTCACTAAGTATTGAGACTGGATGATTTGCGTGTTTTTAAGGTTTAATAGCGAAACTATTATCTAAGCGCTCGAAATATATTTCTGCTCAATCTCAACTGTTTATGTACTATCATTAGCTATTTGATAAATTCTAGACTAATCTTAAGAAAATAAGGTCAGATAAATAACCATTAACCTACTAACCTAACCTAACCGTTAACTAACCTAACCGTTTATATGTTAGCTAAGGACATGGTTTAACAGCTATCTGTATGCGATGTGCCAAACATCTTTACAAACTTTCATATTATATAATAATATCCAATAGGATAACGAAGATATTATACAAATATAACACATTTTATATAAATTGACTCGTCTACAGATCTGAGTGTTACAATGTAGCGTCGAAGCTTAGATCATAGCGCTCTTATCAACTGGCGTACATCCAAACCGGGCAGTTACAGGTGTCCGTTATAACGCATCACGTCTGTTTTATTCATTTGCTTTTAAATTTGTCCGAATTATATTTTAGTTTACGTCTGCTCTATCGAGGGTACCAGTAATACAAGGTCGATCTCCAAATAACCACAGGTTAAAATGCAAAGCGTAGGTTTCCTGAGTAGTGCAAACTTTTTTATATTTTTGGCCAATACATTTTTGTTTGAAAGATATTAATATCTACGATTATATGTAGTTGTATGTACGTATTAGAAATTGGATTGTTGTTCTGTTTGTTTGGTTTAGAAGTAGTATTTTGATGTTTTCATTCATATTTGAATTATGCTGCAAAAATTATACGTCAGTAGGTTATTTACATATTTGATAATAGGGGAAATCGGTAAGCCGACTTTGACGGGAAATTCAACCAAACCGGAAAGTCACGCATTTAATAGAGCGGTTAAACATAATAAAGCTCAAACAGATTTTGTTATTAATTTAACTTCACAGAACATAATAGTACTTTTTAATAATATTTCTAGGATTAAAAGCTATGGGAATGCTTTGAAATTGAAGAAAGATCTAGATTAAAAGCCTAATAAATAATGTGAATAAGGTTTTTACGAAAAATTGTTTTCTCTAACAAGCAGAAACTTTATTTTGGCATTTCTTTGTAAAAAAATGAGCTTAAAAGCTTATGAGGAAGTTTCATAAAACCGGTCAAGTGCGAGTCGGACTTGCACACGAAGGGTTCTGTACGATTATTTTCTTTTTTATCTGATTTTTCAATCGATTTGTTTTAATTTGTAGGTATGGCGGCCATTTTTAAATTCACCATCTTGGTTTTTTAATATTTGTTCATATAGCGGCAACACTCAACACAGCGTTTACACTCTCTAAAAATCTACCTATTACGATTCATGAGATGCGCTGACAGACCGAAGGACGGATAGCTCAGGCTTCCGTTGGCACACTTCGGTTACAGAACCGTAAAAAACAAAACAGGTTGAAAGCAATAAATAAATTTTCATTATTTAAAAAATGCGAAGAGGCATTTATTACATTATTTATGTAGGTAATATTAAAATATTTAAATATTTAACATTTAAAGCTTTTGAGCGGTCTATAGGTACCTAGGATCTATTCTTATAAATGATTGAAAGTCATAATGATAAGATATTTAGCTAATAATAATCTGAAACATCGATCAGCGTTGCATATGAACTATAATGGGAGACGTCTGGTCACTTTTATTACCTACTCATATTAATAAATTAGGTCAGTTATTCTAGCATAAGCGCAATACACTATTTTAACAGTAAAGCTTACCCTAAATTAATTATAATGACTTTAAAGTTTAATTTTTAATTTGCAAGCAAACTCTTTAATTATTTTGAATTCATTTCAAATTAAAATTGTTTAATAGCAATACAAAAGGATTAAATGCAAAGCAAATCTAATATATTTCGATACGTAAAATACATATTTACATATTAGACATTCATATCTTAATCCCTCCACGACCGCGGACACGGCGCGGCGGGCGGCGTGTCAGTTAACAATAGATTTCTTAGAATTTTAATTAATTTCTTAGAAATTTACCTGGAGGTGTTAAAATATTATCGGCTGGCACCGCCTTCGAAAATATCTGATTAGGTATCTATTCTAAATGAAAACTCCGTTTAGTTATTTTTTACATTTTAGTGCTGGAAGTTGTTTTTTTTTAAGTTTTTATTTTTCCATTTTTAGTGTAGACGTAATAAGCAGGTAATTTTTTTTAAAACTGCTCGACCGATTTCGATAACATTTATATGGGACCACCTAGGAAGTATATCCTTTGAATTAAAAAAGAAATTCCAAATCGATTCAGGCGTCTTCGAGTAATCGGTCAACACACATAAAAAAAGATCCGACGAATTGAAAACCTCCTCCTTTTTGGAAGTCGGTTAATAAACAAAAATAATGTCATTATGACATATAACTAACTAATCTTGCCAAAACCAAATACATTATACAGGTCTGTACAATGTTCTTTCTTAACATATCCATTTCAATCAAAACTAATCTCAACAATTTGTGAAAAATTGTTTAGGACGCTGTTAACATCAAATTAGACAGTTTTTAGAATTGTTTATCATGGACTGATTGACGTCGAGATGTGTATTCGTCACTCAAAAAAAAATATTTCAATGAAAATTCAACTGGCACTCCTAGAAGCCACGAAATAAAAGAATTGAATTGAATCAATGAAAATTTATTTACCTGTTAAAGGTCATATTTTTAAGTGAAATATTGGTAAAAGTACGTAATTGGTACCTAATCTATACAGATAAATAAAATTAAAGTGTCTGTTTGTATTGCCGAAATAAAAGCTTTTTGCTAAATGCTTATGAAATCATATGCGGTACCTATTTGTTAAAAAAACATAATTTCTAAAATTTTTGTCTGTCTGTCTGTTTGTTTCGGCTGGACTTATTTTTACAGGACTTTCACTGGCAGATAGCTGATGTAAGGAGTAAAGGCGGCTTTAAACTATGACAGCGGCCTTGTTTGTTACAGTAATGTTGCAGTCAAAACAATTTTTTAGTAAAAACTACTTTTGACTAAAGAAGTTGGTGAAAAGTAGTATTAAACTCTATGTGAATGCGAGTGTCAATAATTTTACAATTAGAGACACACAAAGACACTCGGTGTATACACTGAGTGTACCCTGTATACTGTATAGTGTTATAGTTCAAACCAGCCCTTAATATAGGCTACTTTAATTTTAGAAAAAGAATTAGCGTTCCGAAAAAAAATCAAAACATAGGTATCTTATAATAGGATGTACCCGAGCGTAGCGATGGTAAGTCGCTACCGCTAGTATTAAATAAAAATAGGTGCCCAATAAACAAGTATTAAAACGACTGTACCTAAACCTAAAATTAGCTCTCACAATTCTAAAAAACGATAACATCTTTAAAAATGTATGAACAAAAATACTAAACTATTTTAAATACTTCGATCTATTAATAGATGCGTAACGTGCGTCATTAGTTGTTTCCGTTGAGCATTGCCAAAACATAGGTAAGTAAGAGGCGGAAACTGTGGTAATTATTCAATTTGTTTTAGTTAGTCAACTTTTTCTCACACGTCTATAATATGGAAAATTAGACGGAAAACTTACATATATGTGTATGCCCAAATATAGACAATCATTATAGACTTTAATACTTATCTTATATGAAGACAAAATAAAATGGACTCTATCTGTTAATCCATGTTTAATGCGTTAGCTGTTACAGCGTGAAAGATTAAAAAAAACACACACAAACTCACTGACAGCCATTTGTATACTTATTATAAGAGTCAGTCATAATGAATATAAATGAGTCATACAGTTATAAAGTAATTAAAGAAAACTTAAAACTTAAAGCAAAAGGCTGGTTGCGTTTCTGCATTAAAGGATTTGTGAACAAATTATATTCAGTCTTATAGCCGGTTTTTGGGTATTTTTTTTCAATTTTCTACTGAAACGTTGCGTCTTTAATCTACGCGGTGTTAATACGGATTGGACTATATCCAGTGAATAGAGACAAAAAGGGGGTGTTACCTTACAAACGGTCCGGTAGTTCTAAATTTTTGATATGTTTTCTAGGACGGTTATTAAGTGTTTAAAATGCAAAATGCACAATCACTCCCTCCCCCACCGCGCCCGCCGCCATATTGAATGAACAAAAAAAAAATCAGCACTTTCTTCTGATTTTCGCTTATATCTTCGATTCAGTGCATTTTAGCTACAAAAGAGTTCCACTAAATGTTGTAGAGAATATTTGTTTTTATAATTTATGTTTTTAATTTTATTTCTAGGATTGATAGGTATGCACTTTTTAAAAAAAAAAACGCATTTACCAGACCGTTTGTAAGGTAACCTCCCTTTATTCACTGGATTAATAGAAGCAAACCATATTGTGAAGTAAAGTGTATTGGAAATGGTTTATTTTTTCTTAGAAAATTTACTCTGATATTTTTTTTATTAATGTTAATTAATATTAAAAATGTAGGTCTAAGCGCAAACATTGTAGAACTAAGTGCAAACAGGCAAGAGTGAAGTATCCACTATGTGTTATAACTAATATAAATTATAAAGATATTATTAAACTCTATTAATTAGTACTCAGTTGTGGACAAGATGATGATGCTGATGTCCTCCTGACCGATTTCGGCCACGGTGGCCAATCTCACTCGGCTTTACAAGCTCTCCGATGCTCGGAGGTGAAACACCGTAAACTTTCCAGCTTGGGCTCTTACTGAGAATAAATTAACAGAAGAACTCAACAACTAAACTCGGTCCCATCTGGGACTCGAACCCCAGAACCTCTGGATCTGCAGCCGTACATAGTTGCTACTAGACCACCGAATGCAGTTATAGTGAAAGTACAGTTATATAGTATAATGATAATAAAAGATCTAAAGGGTACCTTCGTCATGCTTCTCAAAGGAAAGGATGTGGGACACACCGCCTAATTGGCAAGATACATACATACATACATATATGTATTTCCTTACACAAGAATCAAAACAAAAAAAATCCAAAAAAACTTAATACAAACGTTATATTATTAGTTAAAAATTTTGTTTCTTTCAGATATATGAAGTTATTCCGATTTTAAATATCTTGGGCTAAAATTCAAAATCACTTGTATATTTCCACCATTGGTACTTATATAGATGTTTTTCAGTTTTCTTGTTATAAGAACAATTTTCAGGTATAAATTATACCTATTTTTTGTAAAATAAATTAAGAAAGATAGTTTACAATCAGGAAACACAGACGCGACACTACAAAAAACGTGCTCCCAAAAAAACCTACTCCCAAATTGGACGCCTCCTACTCTTTCCGAAGTTGCTAAGAAAAATGATCACCTTGTGAATGATATTCTGGTCACTTCTAAGATATTTCGTTGTTAAATATTATTTTCTTTTTGTTTTTTAATATTTTTATGCAGCTTTAAATAATATTCACTTTTTGGTTAAGTTTGTTTATATAATTACTAGCATTGCCCGCGGCTCCGCCCTTGTTCAGATAATCAAAAACCAAATTCTTAGGTTTTACATATTAGTATACTCTTACAATGCAGTTTTTGTATTTTTTCTCAGAAATGAGATATTTTCCCGCGGTAAAAAGTATCCTAGACTAAACAAAAATTCTAAAAACTATAGATTCGGACTCTGTATCGATAATAAAGTCTATTTCAATTGGATTTTCCAAAAAATATTATATGTATAGATATGTTTTTATTTGAATTTACAGATATAATTGGACAACAAATTTAAAATGGTTTTTTTTTAGTTTTTAATACGTAAGTAGATGTAATTTTAATTATTCGATTGTGTGTACATAGATCGTATAATGTACAATCATTATGTTACGTTAATCAAATAAATATGATATTTTTAAATTTGTCTATTTTATTGTTATTTGTATAATTTTCGTGTTCTATTAACCGATTTACTAAATAAGGAGGACATATATATGTGAAATCACAGATAACATAATACTCTAGGTGAAATATAAGACGAATTTATTTTTTAACAAAAGTATATTCAAGTGTTATATAGAAAGCTTAGAAAGCTAATTTCAGTGGCAATAAAACCTCGGAACTATAAAACGACGGAAAAGGATGCATATTGAGGAGAAATCATTGTCTTGTTTTGAATATCATTTTATGGGCATCTTGAAGAAATACATTTGTTCTGGGTTCAGTATAATCTACTAAAATAAATAAAGTCGTTAGCAATTTAAATATGATTTTTATATTAATATCTATGAAAAAACATACCTTTGTGTACGTTTTTGAGCTGTTTTACATATTTTACTTTTGGAAACTTATAATTAACACGTTCGGGCCAGCAACGTCTCATGACGGCAAAATTAGAAATTAATAATTGACACAACGTTTAGTCACGTCTACTTTAAACGTGCATTTATTCGCCCTACGTTTCATAACGTCAGGAGTCAATACGATATTCTACTAAAGAGATATTTGCGCCGTATCGTTTGGAAGTTTCAAAAGCCTACTGCCGCAACGAATCAACTTTTAGTGGCATTTTGCTAACATCCGTCACGCGCACACATGCTCACATACGCATACCCACAACGTCCGTACACGTCGCGGGGAGTAGCGACGCGGCTAGCTTCTGTCGTTCTGCGCCGCATCAAGAGGAGCGCGTGCTGCGCGAACGTCGCTCAACCGTATTGAAGTGAACGATAAACCGTAAGATTTTTATAATATGTTTATTTTTAATAATAATTATAAATAAGTGTGTATATTTAAATGTATATTACATTTATTTTTGTATAATTATAATAATTAGTTGATATATTTTAATTTTGATATTGTTTTAGATGGATAAAAAGCGTGTCTACAGTAAGGGGTTTCTGAAGGTATTTGAAGATTCTTCGTCTTGGGAAGTTACTCCTGATCCTTTCAGTGATGATGGAGAGTACGATACTGACAAGGATTATGATCCAGAACCCATAAATACCGACAGCGACGTAATTCAGCCACAGCAAGGGTCCACAGTAATGGGGATAGAACTCCCCCTTGCGGACATCCTCTTGCTGTGGATATATAGATAGCTGTATCGTGGAGGGCTAGTTTTACTTTTCTGCTAGTGAGCATAGATTTCACCCACTTTACCGTTGTTGGGTCGACATTTTTAGTTATCAACCCATTTACCAACAGCGAAGTAGAAGAGTTATCAAAACACCGTCGATATCTAGAAATGCACATAGTGCTATTTCCTTGTCTTCTAACGCCTTTTCCACTTGGTCTATAAGACTTGTAAGGGCAGTCTCGGTTGATTTGTTGGCTTTAGGTATAAATATGACCCTGACAAGGGTCCATATATCTGGTACATATCCCCAGGCGAAGCTCGCTCTGAAGATTTTGATCAGGTGGGGAAGGAGGATGTTCACCCCTTGCTGCAGTAAGATTGGTGGTATCCCGTCTTCCCCTCTCGCCTTGTAGGGCTTAAAGGAGCCCACCGAACATGGTTGGGTCTTATGATCTTGGCAGCTTTGCACCAGTCCTCACTGCGAGGTCTATGATAGCCTGCCTGCTGATTATTAATATTCTGAAAGAGACACCCAGGGAAGTGTGCCGTGGCCAGCAACTCGAGGGTCTCTTTCTCTGTAGTTGTGAAGGAGCCGTCTTCCTTGTTGAGAAGTCCGATAGGATTAGGTTTGGTTTTAGAGAGAAGTTTGTGGAGTCTTGCTACTTGTGGAAGACTTTTGATTTCCTCACAGAGCTTCCTCCACGATTCTCTTTTAGCCCTCCTAATCTCTTTGTTGTAGTCTGTTAGAGCTTTCCTATAGATCTTCCAGATGGTTTACCGTTGCTTGTAGCTGAAGAGGTTTACCCAACAACACGCATCTTGTCACCAGCGCCACTGACTGCAGAAAGGTGCGATCAGCCGCATGCTTCCACTCATTTGCCATCACATGAAGAGACAAATGGAGAAGCACTCATCACCATCACCCTCATCAAGTCCACTAAGGGTGGAAAACAACCCGATGCCCGGAGCTTCTCTCGATCACAGTCGTAATCGAGAAGCACTGACAGATAAGCTACGACGATCAAAGCAACGGACACCTTCTCCAATTAAAAATTGGGAAGACTCTTTAGCAGATATAACAATGTTTAACTTTGAAAGTACTTTACTGAGGTTACCAATTTGAACTTGGCCCAAATGCTTTAGTCGTAGACGTTTTCGATAAAATATTTCCACCACATATGTGGTATGGAAGGGCATACCGTTACAAAGATACAGATTCCGAAGAAATCAAAAAGTAAATGTCAACGTGATAGGACTTTGATAGTCGTTTTACATAAGCATAATTCACTTTCAGTAACGCAACGTCTATGAACGTCAACGTAACTAAACGTTGCTCTTAGGTTTCTATACCTTATATTGACTGTATGCGACGCAGCGTTTATTAATGTCAACGTGATTTGACGTTGTTTTCTAGCTTATGGTAAATACTCGAACTATATGTGACACAGCGTTATAAAACGTCGACGTCTCTCAACGTTTGTGTCGCATCAAAAATTAATCTTGCACACATGAAGAGCACAACGTTTATCAACGTAAATCCAATTTGTATGGGGAAACGGTGTGTCACAATGCGAGACTCTTCTTACGGCGGCGCTGGGCCGAACGTGTTAAATTTGTTCAAAAATTTAGTTTTAAGTTGTAATTTTCATTTCATAGCTTTTTCAGTTATTTAGTTGTTTTCAAATCAGTTGTCACTTACGTTTTGTAGTGACAGTGTAAAGAAATGAAGATAAATATTTGTATACAAGAATCTACCTATTAACGATGCAGTTTAAAAATACGAAGTAGATATTTTTTTATTGTAGGTATTAAGTAGCTGTTATTTGTTTAAAATTCTCTAACCATTAGAATAGAGTATAATAAATGGTTTGATTTTTGAATGTAGTAAAATTGAACAAATTTGTTTATTTAAAGTTATTTATGTATCAGAAACAGTCTATTTACCTGTCCTACATAACCTATCTGTTTCTAGCAACTATGCTATAGATCGGGGTTTATCGTTTGTTCTGCGTTATTGCGATTCGCCTTTCATCGCTTCAGTAGAAACTCAACGTTACGTGGTTTTCACACCTAATGATACATTTAAAGTATCTAGTATATTTTAGACATTTCTGTCGATGGTAGATATATCATACTTTGTAAGTTATTTTCGTCTCAACAAAGTAATCATTAACAGTAGATATTTATTGACTTTTGTTTCCAACACAAAGAAAAATGACACCCCATAATGCCATCATATTCTCATCCTAAAACTCCCCTATTTTAAGTTGAAGCTATAAGCTTCTTAATAAACTTGGCTCATTTATAATAACATCTGAACAAAAATTACATATCATCATTGCAACTTTTATTAGAAGCATTAAACCAACGATAAACATGTTTATGAATATGTTAAATACGTGTTGTACCATTAATGCTTGCATAGAAAACCTAAGTTTCAGCGTTTCACATAAAAAGAATTAATAAAAATTCAATAAATTCAACCAAATAACACGTTGTAGAGAGACAGATCGTGTTGATGTTGAAACGTTCATAAATTAAGACCTCACTCCGCGTGTCTCGTGAAAGAGAAACATTTTGAAGCAACGTACTTTCGTCTGCCAGGTACGTAATTTAGTGTCGACTTCTAAATATTACAGAACATAGCAGATAGCTTAGTGGATTCCAGCATTAGATTTATAAAAATAGACAGTTTTATCGCACCGCGGTTGAATAAAACTAGGGCATTTTAGTGGCCTAAACGCTCGATATTTTTCTCAATTCACACAAACATCCGTCAATGAGGGAGTGCAGACTAAATTTCAGCAGCCCATTTTTCAAACGATGTTCAACGTGTATTTTCGTAAAGTAGAGCGCCTCAGCTTTTATAAACAGTTGTGCTACGAATCATAACTCGTAGGTGCACATTACTTAAGGAATTATATATAGGATTACAAATGAATGAAACTTTGGACGTTAAAATAGGACACGAAATTTGTAATGGCATCATTAGCCTCGTTTGACAGCGATATATGTATAATATGAGACTCCTGGATCTGATTTTTCATAATATGTCAGTTAGTTTGGGATTGGGCAATGTGTGTTGATTTAGGTGTCTAGCCAAAACTTTTAATATTTCATTTGATATATTACTGAAGTTTATAATTAATATGGTCATATTTAAATCGTGACGTTTTACATATTTTGTTAATGCGCACGCCTACCTATTTTATTATATATTCGTAGTATGATAGTTGAAAATAATTTATAATATAAAAATTATTTATGTGTGTATGTATTGTGACATACATACATATTATGTTAAATAACAATAATAATACATATTATGTTACTTTGTAATTGTTACTCTGACAGATGTTTGAATTGATCATAATATATAATACTAGCGATTCACCCTCGCTTCGTACGGGTTTGTCCCTAGGTTGGTTCCCCATACAAACTTTCATCAACTTCCACCCCCTTAAGGGGCGATTACCGGGATAAAAAGTATTCTATGTTCTTCCCAGGGTCTTAAACTATCTTCTTACCACATTTTATCTAAATCGATTCAGTAGATCCAGAGATTACCCTACATCGTCACATACAAACTCACAAACTTTACCTCTTTATAATATTAGTATAAATGTATACCTGAATAAACAACCGATCAAAATCGATAGTTACGTATTTGCCAAAAAATAATGAGATCGGTAGAAATCACCAAAAATACATATTCTATACGTTCCCTGTTTTTTTTATTTTTGTTTATTTTAGTAAACATTATGAGGTATTTGCTATTATGACATACATATGTTTGGACA
Organism: Brenthis hecate; assembly: GCA_951806755.1. Lineage (NCBI taxonomy): Eukaryota > Metazoa > Arthropoda > Insecta > Lepidoptera > Nymphalidae > Brenthis > Brenthis hecate. The sequence continues at coordinate 22,800,332 of OX638250.1, forward strand.
AAATAAAGTTGTAAAAGATACAGTCCTTCCTACACGCCGTCGGGGAAATGGTGTAGAGTTATCTTGTCTCTATGTATGCTCCATATTGTAGTTAAAATAATTTTTATTTTCATTATTACTTTAATTAAAAAAATGAATAAGTTTACAGGATTTCAGAAGTTCAAAAATGTCAAAGGGACAATATTATGGTTGTTAGATTCTGTCAACAACTAAATGAATGAATGTCGTATCACCGCATTACGGTCTATTAATGTCACGTCGATTGTAAAATAAAATCAAATCTGCAATTTTAGTTAATTTATTTCATGTTTATGTTCTAAAATAAAAAACATGTCGTGAAAAATATATATTGCGATTAGAAATGACCACATTTTTTAAATTAATTAATTTGAAAATCGAATGATAGATATAGGTATTAGATATACTTTGATAGTAATAATAAAAAAATATCTTAATATAACAGAAAAATTAAAAAAACTAAATTTTAATATTTATAATGTAATTTTCTCATATTTTAAAGCGAAAAATAATTCGACTCCGAAAGATATAGTTACGTAAGTAGTATACTTATTTAAGAATATCTGTAGAGTATTCAAAAGAAGTTTTTAAATAAAACAATTTTTTTTTGTAATATGATAGTACATATACTATAGACTATTTTATCAAACTTTGTTACCATTATTTATCAGTTTTACACGTGAGTCGTGATACTGTCATAAATAAGTTATTCGCTACAAACCATAATAATTGTTTGATAAGTTAATTGCAGCGTAAACTACCCGCCTACCTACCTACTTACCCGCTTACACTCATATACAGTGGCGTACCTAACCTAACTTTTTGGGCCCCAATGCAAAAAAAATACCTTTTGCCTATTATAAAATAATATTCGGAAACTTAGGACACTTTTTTCTAGCGTTTTTTTAAAGTTCTATGAGGGCCGTCCTCGAAAAAATGTTTTGATATAAAAGAATCGTTTGTCGCTCACTAGGGCCCCCTTGAATCAGGGACCCTATGCGACCGCACTGGTTGCATTGGCGTAACTACGCCACTACTCATGTAGTTAGGATAGCGTACAATATTTCAGAAAAATGGTCTCCTCCCTAATGGAATACTCTTATGTGGACCAAAGCTTTCAATAGGTATAATATTTTCATTGTAATAGGTATGTACATATGTATGTATATAACTCATATTTTGAAACAAACGTTTTCCATGAAATAGGTATATTGGTTTTAATAATGCCAATAACATATTCTCGCGATAACCAACCTCATAATGTTAATTTACCTCTTAAATTACTAGAAAAAATTAATTTGGCATATGAAACAAATGAGCATATGAATAATCTGTCCGGTAATCAACATTTTTGTACCCGTATTATTTATCTATGCCAATATTTTAATATATATACGAGTATATCTCGTATCCATACGAGATATATTCGTATATCTATACGAATATTTACGATATATTTTTACGATATTTGTAATTATCTGGCTAGAAATTCTTGAAAGATGTATTTAAAATAAAGTAAATTACAAATATACTTATTTATATATACAAAACAAATATACACCTAATTATATTACTGTACAAGTCATGTCCGCATGGAATAGTGGCAAGAATTCTAGCCGCATTCCCCTGCTAAATTGCAATACAGATTCTTTGGGCGAAAAATGAGCAAGCTCTCCTGTCAACAGTGGAGGCGATAAGACGAGGTATTGTAAAATATTAGTAATATTTTACTATAAACATATATTTATTAAGGCTATATAGAACAACCATAACAAAAAAAAACAACCTTCAATGTGTTTTGAATGTTAAAAAAAACTTAAAATTCTTTATTTTCGCGTACATCAAGAAGCCATGAGTTAACGCAAATGGCACGCACTATAAACAATTGGAGTTACGAGTTTTTTAATGCTGGTGTATATCGTCATTTAATTTTTTACTTTAACACGATGGTGCTGAAATTCATTCGCTATATTTTTGTTTCAAATTTTTCTTTGCATTTTTATATATAATAAATATGAAAAAACATTCATATAACATATGAGAAATTTAATTAAAAATACATTCAATATAAAGACTCATTGATATTATTTTTAACTCTAAGTAACATAACTAGATGATATTATTATTTTAAAATTTTCTTTAAATGTACAAAATTATAACTTATTATATAAGAAAATGCTTTAAATAACACCTAAAAGAATATGTATATGAACGAATATAAGGTATTAAAAATAGTAGGTATGAGAAAAATCAGGAAAATTGTACACTTTTTCTACTGCCAGGAGCATAAATCTAAATATTCGAACGCAAAGATTTAGTGAGATCATATCATCATAAAAAGTTTATGGTCTGGCGTACCGAATGCGCTGAAAAACGAAAATATCCCTGAGCTTTTACCGCCAAGAATCAAGATATTCTTACCGTAAGACGGGGTAGTGTTACTATGAATAAAACTACCTAGATCTGTCTAGGCCTGGTTTTAATTTTTAAATATAAATTAATATTTTATGTTTTACACCTCCTGAGTCAATAAGGTGGGCCATTATTTAGTCATTAATTTAAAATAATAAAAAAAATATACACATAATTTATTAAAAAAATGCAATATTAGAATCCCCACTATACAGTAGATTTGCGGAAAATAATGTGACGGACAAACATTCGTTTCGTTTTTTTCATCAGATGCACGATCTACCTACATTCTAATAAGTAATACACAAAATTGTTTTTATAATTTATATTAATATAAATTAATAAATGTTTTAATAAAAATTATCTTATCACTACATAGTATAAAAAAAATCGCTTCCCGCTGTTTGTCTGTCCATATGTATGCTTAAATCTTTAAAACTACGCGACGGATTTGATGCGGGTTTTTTTAAAAGATAGAGTGATTCAAGAGGAAGGTTTAAATGTATAATACATGCATATTATGGTACAGAAAAGCCGAGAAATTCAAAGATTTGTATTTTATACTAACCGTAAAAACGTACCTAGGGACGAACCCGAGCGAAGCGAGGGTGAGCCGCTAGTACTTTAATAATGTTGTTTAAAAATTATTAAGTTTTAAATAAAAGTTTCCACACTTTTACGATGAATATATAATTCATACTTTCCATATATTTCTCCGCATTTAACTGAAATAATTAAAATATATTTATTTATAATCTTTTAGTCCTCGTAAGCGGGGCTCGGAAACCCACTCAATTTTTAAACCGGTTTTGGTCATTGAACCCCAAACCGAAAGGCTTTTCGGTTTAAGGTTCCGGTTACGTTCTTGAACCGGTTAAATCCCGGAGAACGGGTTTTAACAAATTTAGGTTTGATGATCGAAATTAACTGGTTAAAATGCATGTACGGAGGTCCTGGGTTCTAGTCCCGTGTCAGGCCAAGTTTAATTATTGAGTCTTTCTGTAAAGTAAGCTTCAGTAACAGCCCGAGTTGGGAAGTTGGCGGTGTTTTATCCCGTGCTTCGGTGCCTCGGAGAGCACGTAAAGCCGTCGGTCCTGCGCCTTAACTCTCACCGATCATGTAGAGTAGTCGTCCCACCGGAGTATGAGAGTGACAGGAATAGAGAGTAAACTTGTGTCTGCGCTTACACCGAAACACACGCTGCACTATAATATCAGTTGGCTAGTCTCAATGAGATTCACCGCCGTGGCCGGAATCGGACAGGAGGACAATATTACTTATGAATGAATTAACCGGTTTATTTCAGTATAAAAAACGAAATCCAACCATTCTCTAAGAATAACCTTTAACCATTATTAGTTTAGTTAATTAAACCGTTTGTTTTCATGAACCGGTTAAGAACAAGCGATGAATTACCGAGATAAATCGTTTTTTTTAAACCGGTTCCGAGCCTTGCTCGTAAGTACCACTTTTGTATATAGTACGGTTCACCTTCGCTTCGCTCGGGTTAGCCTCTAGAGAAACAAAAACAAATCTATCAAATGAGAACAGTACATTTTTCCGGAATAAAAGTAGCCTATGTGTTATTCTGATGTACCTATGAGCTATATTAATGTAAAGTTTTATTAAAATCCATTCAGTAGTTTTTGCGTAAGAGAGTAACAAACATCCATACATCTATACATACAGACATCCATACATCCTCACAAACTTTCGCATTTATAATATTAATAGGTTATTGATTAGGGTTTATAATGCTTATACCGTTATAAAAAACAGCTAGCATATACTCCGGCTTATAAACTCTGTGTATGCAAAAATTGCATCGAACAAAAATAATTTTCATATTTGTAAGTTTAGTAAAGATTACTCACAAAGTTGACATGGTATCTTTTTTATGATTTTAAATTTTATTTAAAACTTAGGCCTCAACATCCTTATTTTAAATTTAGTCCATGTATTTATTTATTCTGGTTAATCTTCAGAACGGCACTTGCCGCTAATACTTATTATTCCAGGAAGAGTAAAACATCTTCATAATATACCAACGCGGAAAAAGAAAGTACTTGTGAGGCAAATATTTTTTGTTTTTAGATTTCAGTGTTAAAAAAGCTTTAAATCTATACAAATAAAATTGTAACTAATTTTTTGGAAAATCTAAATGAAATAGACATTATTATAGATACAGAGTCCGAATCTATAGTTTTTAGAATTTTTGTCTGTCTGTCTGTTACCGCATCACAAGAAAACCACTAGACAGATTTTGATGAAATTTGGTATGATGATAGCTGTTTATTTGGGTCAACATATAGGATACTTTTTACCGCGGTAAAATATCTCATTTCTAAGAAAAAATACAAAAACTGCATTGTAAGAGTATACTAATATGTAAAACCTAAGATTTGGTTTTTAGTCATCTGAACGCGTGCGGAGCCGCGGGCAATGCTAGTATTCATATATAAACTAGAATAAACATTTTACTTCTAAAAACTGCGTGTAAGTAGGTATATTCTTCAAGACTTTGTTAATAGAAAGAATAAATAAAAAAAATCATTTATAAATAATCACAAAACAACATGAATCAAATTCAAATATTTTCAATTTGATATTTTTTTTATACTTAAAAAAGAAAGAAGCAAGTAAAAATATATGTACTTACTCATTTACATTAAAATTATAAATGATTTTGATTTCAAGCTATTTGGCAAAAGATGAGTATAAATTATGATACATTATTTTTATTTTGATTTACTTCCATTAAAATTATATATTATTTATTTTATATTTTCGATTTTCGTAAAATATTTCCTTTTCATATAATTCTTAAAATTAGAATACTTACACGAGATTAAAATCATAATGTTTCAATTTATTTTTAATTTTATTGTAATTAGGAAAAGCACGTAGTTTTTCTTTTTTCTTTTCGTATTCGCAGACATGACTATATCCGTAGATAATTAGATATGTATATTAATAGCGAACAATTTGATAGATGATATATAAATTGAATTTATTTAATGTCTCATTACTTCATTTGATATATACAAATAGATATATTTTCAGTCGGTATATTACCACTGAAACGTTCCAAACAAGGTACAATGTCTACTTACAGCAAAAACGATACAAGTCACAAAATTCCGAGCCAATCAACTCCTGCGCACGCACGTCACGCCAGTTGCCGTATATTTTTAATATAAAAATATCTAGTCTCGTATCGAATCATAAAAATATAAATATTTTAGGATCGACCGCTCGCGCAGCACTAAGCTTCGTCTACCCATTGACGTAGCCGTTTCAAACTAATTTCGGTGCAGCGACTATTCCGCGATTCTGTAAACATCGCAGTGGTGATGAAATACGTCCAGTGATACCAGAACCGTACCCCACTGTACGTTCCTTAGGAAATGTATCAAGCTTTCAGCTACGAAAGATACTCGGTAGACCAATGGAAATTGGTTGTTTTACCACCTTACAACTATATAAGTGCAGGCGGAGTAAACTCTAAATGCAGGGACGAAAATCTGTTTTCGCATAAAACATGTTTGGGTTAAATATGTAAGCAATAAGTTCTGTTTTAGGCACGCCGTGAGTCAGCCACGATGAGGAAATGCGTGCAAGTTATAATTTCGGAACGACCGACATTGTTTAATGGTTTTATAAATCTGAATCGTACGCATTTCCTTCGGAAACCAGCGTGAGATCATTTGCGAAACTTGTAACGATATGATAAATATGTGTTAAGTTGGACTTGGCAGGACAAACGGAAATAGCAGTACCTGTATATAATAATATATTGGAAGTGACTATTAATCCAGTTACTGCACGACTAATATATAAATACTTGTGGCTAACCCTCGCTTCGCTCGGGTTAGCCTCTAGAACAACAAGAACAAATCTATCCCACGTGGACCGTACATTTTTCCGGGATAAAGCCTATATGCTATTGGAATAAGTCTGGAGACTATAATCTATCTCTCTGTCAAATTTCATTCAGTTCCGTTCTGGCGTGATTAAGAAACATCCAAATATCTAAACCACCTACTTACTATATTTTGTTTTTTTTTATTTCAAATTTAGAGCATCTGAATAATAGATTATGTATTTGTAAGTTTTAATTTTCGATTATATGTGACAGGCTCATGCCCGACATGTATATTGTATAACGTAGGTCGATAAAGCTAAGGCGGGAGAGAAGCGTAACGTAGCTCTCTTCATAGTTCTCTAGTTAGGTCTTTTTTTAATTTAAAACCCAGAACCCAAAATATCACAATGGTTTTATGTTATTTAAGTTTTTTTGAGAGTTTCGACTCGAAAACGTCCTGTCGGACAGTATCAGACGAAGTGGAAATGTCAAATGTTTTTTTTTTGACGACACGCTCCAATTTTTGAAAGAGTGAAAACAAGGTACACACACAAAATATATAGGTACAACACAAATATATTTTATGTCTCTCTTGAAAGCTCTATATTAAAGATGATCCTAGATTTTTAAATACCATACTTTTACTCTTATCCTCATTATTAAGATTAAAATAAAACCTTATTAATATAAAATAATATTTTTTTATACTTAATAGCAGATTAATAAAAATATATGTCGTACCGTAACTGTATTAATAGGTTCAGCCTAATATATTTCACAATTCTAGTATTAGACCCAAGCTTAAAAGTACTAAAAGCTCATTGCAATATCTAGTATAGTATTATACGAGTATGATCTGTGGTAATATGAAATTATTGGAGACAATAAACTGTCCATCCATACTACCTAATATTATAAATGCGAAAGTACTGTCTGTCTAAGTAAAGTCTGTCTGCGTTACGTTTTACTACCTAAGCCGCTAAACCAATTTTAATGAAGTTTGGTATAGAAAGGGATGGGACAATAACATTAAACTTTATTTAATTAACTTTATTTTAACTGCAATACCTAAGCCCTATTTATTAATTACCTAGTTGCCTGTTTTTTCACCTGCTTCGGCGTAGCCAGGCTATTTTTTTATAATTTGAAAACGGAAAAATATTGTTTCTGTAGTGTTAAATTTCATAAATATCTTTGTTACCTTTCTTTACAAAATAGACTCAGAATGATTATTTTTGACGACGATGAGTTAGGACATATAATTAGTAAACGTAGTAGTATATATGCGTATATTAGTACATATTATGTGATGTGGTAAAAGTAAAGAATCTGCTTATCTATGTAGACTAATATAGCATATAAAGTAAAATGGCCGCAATGAAATTTGGGATATTTTTGATTTTTCATTCAGTTACCTACTGACTACTAATACCGATTTGATTATTTATTGATAAAATAATAATAATATCCTGCTGACCGATTCCGACTACGGCGGCCAATCTCACTGAGACTAGCCAACTGCGCAGGAGATATTATAGTGCACAAGTGTACGCGCAGACACACCGTGCACACTCTATTCCTGTCACTCTCAAAGTCCTATGGGACGATACTTCGACACGACTTTAAGGCGCAGGATTGACGGCTTTACTTTATAGGTCGGAGGCACGGGAATGAAACACCGCCAACTTCCCAACTCTGAATTCCTACTGAGGAGACTATCTTAACAAAAAAACCACTAGACAACCGAGGCAGTTAAAAATGATATAGGGTTTAGCTCGCTTCGCGTAGTTTCATAATATTTTATACGCTTAAAAAATCTCCAATTGGGAAATACTTCGCAAAAAAACTAAAAATAAAACCACAAAATATGGATTACATTAAAATTTTATTATCAATTGCTTAACCACGTATCACTTATGAAGCACTACAGTCCGTTTCTTACAAAATCGTTTGAGCGGCCGTCATTTAACGCTACGCAGTGTGTCACAGGCCTCCGTCATCTTCAGTCCTTCCATGATATAAAGAAGGTTCTCCACTGACGCATCTTCATCATCATCAAACCACAATTGGAGCATGTTCTTTGCCCTAGCTACATCCGTTGCGTTTTCGGTTTCGAAGAACTGTATTTCATCTGGTTTGTAGCCGAGTTTTGCGGCTAGTTTTTTCCAGTCGGCCATTTTTGTCGCCAGCGCGTCTAATTGCGTTGGAGTTATCATTGTGACTCGGGACCGCGACGTCTTGTCGTCTTCCTCCCCATGAGTTGAGTCTGGTACCTGATAAATTAATGTTACTTATGTACATACATTCCAATATTATAAATGCGAAAGTAAATCTGTCTGTCTGTTTGTCTGTTACTTTTTCGCGTATTTAAGAATATATTTGTAAGTTATATATACGGGGGAAAAGTTTGTATGGGAAATCAATCATACGTCAATTCTTTTATTTCATATTTTAATTTTTGGTTAGGTTTGTTTATATAATTATATTTATTTGGATGTTGCATACATATATAATTTGAAAAGCTTTAAAAGGATATTTTGGCTTTATATACGTAGCGGTAATTTTTAAAATAATAATAACGCCCTAGTTTTATTTTATCTCATTGTTTTGTATATGTTGTGTTGTCTGTTGTAGGTTCTAATTTTACAACGAATCGCTTAGTTTCTACATGTAATAAAAATAATTGACTTTTATTAACTCTTCTTGTAAAGCACTGACATTATTTGATCCGTATTTCTGCCATACTGAATATGCGTGCTTAAAAAAAAATTATACAATAGCTAACATCGTTATATAATTGTCAAATATCCAGCTCCAAAAAACTAAAATCGTTAATCGCTCTGTTATGATAATACTTTGACGTCATATTCGGTCTGACCAATGGCGTGCGTTTCAATTACTTTGAATTTACCACCTAATTTGCACTTTTTAATAATTATTTTCTGAATCAAAAATCCCTTATTATAGCTACATAAGCTATGTAATATATTATATGAAGAAGTAATTAATAAAATCGAACATATAGTCGAACATTATTATTTTATCAACTAGTTTAAGTTTGATATAATTTTTTCAAGTAACATATTGCACATCAGCATTTTGGGCTATATTTTTTTTTGCTTACTTATAACTTTGTTAAAATATGTAAAATACAAATAAATATTGTTTTTCCAAGTAACCTGTTCCATATCAGCTGTGTCTTCTTCTTTAATGATATCCGTTTCGATTTGCTCTTCAGCCATTTCTTCTTCAACTTGTTCCTGAAGATAAATGAATATTAATAAAATTGCTTACGTAGAAAACTCTTCATCCTACTAATATTATAAATGCGAAAGTTTGTGAGGATGTATGGATGTCTGGATGTATATATGTATGGATATTTGTTACTCTTTCACGCAAAAGCGACTGAATGGATTTTAATGAAACTTTACAATAATATAGCTCATATGTACATCAGAATAACAGAAATCCTCAATAACTAAACCTGGCCCGACTCGGGCTCAAACCCAGCACCTCCAGATCTGAAGCCATATATGTGTGTGGCTAGCTACTAGACTAGTAATATAAGACCTGTTTGACGGCTTTGTCACTGCCACTGGACGAGTCGCCGTTGACGTTGCTCGATGCCGCGTTCGCTGCTACTTCACGGCTTATTTTTTTCACCTGTATACAACAAAGAATTCTAATAATATTAAGAAGTTTTAAATAAAACTTTTTTCGACTTTTGTCGCGGTTTTATTTTGAACTGCGGTGTATTTTTTTAAAGTGTTATATAGACTAACTCTCGTCTATTGCGATCATATGTATGAAGTCAGTAAAGTGATTAAATATACGACATGAGCCACTCACCATATCATCCAAATAATCAGGCAGTTTGCCGATAGGGTTGTTGGTGTGCACGAAGAAGTGCGGAGAGCGTCGCGCCAGCAGCCGCAGCGCGCGCCACCCCCAGCCGCCGCCCCACGCGCCCGCACCCCCCGCGCCACCCCCCGCACCCCCCGCGCCACCCCCCGCACCCCCACTCAGCATATAAGACTCTGGGTCAAACATATTCGATAATAATAATCTACACTAATATTACAGAGATAAAGTTAAATGACTGCGCTCACTCGAACTGCATAAAAGTGTCTGCCCACTACACCGTCTCATACCATGACCGTGCTAGGACCGTGTCAGGCAAAAAAATATTCTTGGTATTGAAAAGTATGAGACTCTGCCCACTACACCTTTCCGTCACCGACCGGTACCGCCGCGTGCCGTGCACACGGAGCACGGTGCCGGTACGCCCCGTGCCTGGCACGCGACGGCGCAGGCGCGGTGCGCGCGGGCGGCGCAATAGTGAATGGTCTAGTGGGCATAGTAGTCCGTGCCATGCTCGATTCCGTGCCTGATACGTTCATAGCGCGGTCATGGTATGAGACGGTGTATTTCAGTTGAAAATACTATTTAAAACTAAAACTGTTGTTACAATATTGTCTCATTTACCGCTTATATATTAGAATAATCAACGACACATGTATTGTTAGTAAAAATGCGTTCGTATTTTAATTTTATCTCATTTAAAATACTCGAAAAATCATTTCGGGAATGCTTCTATAATCTATTAAGGAATTTCCCTAACAGACCAAGAAACACATCAACTCCTGATAAAACAGGAGTCTAATAATATGTGGTTAAGTTTATTTCTGGATCCTGTTAAGAAATTAGTAATATATGTATGTATATAAACTGACCTAAGGAGGGCATGAAGTCTCTCTCTTTGGTGCGGCAAGCTTCTAGATTGTCTGGGCAGAGATTCCACAATTTTGTCAAGTCATTGCTGAAATTATTGAATTTCAAAATTTATTATAATTTAAGAGTGGTTTTTTTAAATATGTTATACAAAAATGAACAATAAATATAATTATAGACACTGTAAAATAAGAACCAAAAAACAAAATAAAATTGCGAAAAAATCCGAATATATTTAAAAAGGCAGATATTAGCGCAGAAAAACATTAAATAAAATCTTTGTTTTTGAAGTAAAACTTCTTTAGGCGTGACTGAGGGACATAGGAAAAATGTCAATAAATAGGAAAAATGAGAGTCGAATTCGAAAATTTCGAAAAAATGAGATTGAATTGGATGAATGTGTTGCAGAAGTGAGAGTCAAATTTTGATGATGATAAAAACAAACGGACCATAGACTACAATTCATAATAATTATTACTTATAAAAATGAGTATTTGTTGGGAATAATTTTATATAAATTATTATATTTATATTTTGATTTGTTTTAAATTTTAATTCAATTGCGGTATCTGTCACAGCGCCAAAGAAGTTTTACTTCAACTATAAGGGGCCGTTCAAGTATTACGTAAGCACTATGGGGGGTGGGGGGTCTTTGTTTTGCTTATTTTGGATGACATGGGGGGTAGGGGAGTCTAGATGATGATTACGTCATCGGTAGTTATTTACTTTTTTACACAAATGGCAACCCTCACATTGTCTATGCTTGAAAACGAAACGCATTTTTAAAAATTCCCGCAAATAATGCATACGTTTAGGCACTCGCTTTAGAACCGATTAGGGGAATTACCGCGCGCTATTCACTTGTCTAAATTTTCTCCGTTAGTGTATTGTTTTGTTTGGATACTATAGCGAGTAGGCCTATTTAAATGAAATTTTGCATAGTGGTACCTTATATCCCCGGGCAACATCTTAGATACTTTTCATCCTGGAAAATTAAAGGGTTCCCGTGGGATAGTTAAAAAACTATAACAACTTATACATCTTAGTACACGAAAACTACTGATTGGATTTTAATGAAACTTTACAATAATATAGTTCATACATAACAAAAACAAATCAGCTACTTTTCATCCCGGAAAATTAAAAAGTTTCCGTGGGAGAGTCAAAAAACTATAGTAACTTATACAGCTTAGTACACAAAAACCACTGATTAGATTTTGATGAAACTTTACAATAATATAGTTCATACATCAGAATAACAAATAGGTAACTTTTTATCCCGGAAAAACGTACTTTTCCCGTGGGATAGATGTTTTTGTTTATTTATAACGTATTATGTACAAAAAAAAAATACATTTATAATTGAAAAATGTTTACGTAAGCATGGGAGGAGGGGGTAAGAGCTTTGCTTACTTTTGCTGACAAGGGGGATGGGGGGGTAAATGATTGTAATAAATCTGCTTACGTAATATTTGAATGGCCCCTAAAGGTTACTTACACAATTTTTTTTTAAATATATTATGCTGATAGAAAAGACTTAATGAGCTGCCATTTCTAATCCTATTCTATATAAGTATGGTAATAAGTACATACTTTCCCATGAAGAATTTTCCTTGTCCTTCATATTCCTTAATAATGTCACCGACCGGTCGCCGACGTTTTTTAGCTTTTTTGACTTCATCAGTGGATTCAACTTGCACTGGTGGCTTAGGTTTCATAAATTCTAAAATGAAATTTTAAAATTTATAAAGGCTATTTAAAAATTTATTTTTTGCTATCTTTTTTTATTTATTGGAATCTTTATAAAATGTTATAATTGTTGCTCGCACAGTCTACTCTGCTTCCAGGAGTCAGAAGTACCAGGAGCAACCCGCATGGTACACTGCTCACCGTAGTGCACCACCTAGCTGTCTGTCTCTGGCTTCACGCTGTGTTGCCGGATGCTACTTTCCGACTGCATTAAAGATGGGTAACCCAACAAAATTTGCAATTAACATTAACAATAATAATAGATTAAAAAAAAATGGTATACAAATAAAGTAATTAACCTGGGCATCCATCATTTTTCCAACTGTTCCAATGTTCCTCTCTCTTGAGTATACTTTTCACACAATCTGCAAAACGCTTTCCATCTGGAGGTGTCTCACCCAACAACTTGTATATAAGTGATGTAGTTTCCTTTACCCAGTCTAGTTGATCCGATTTTAATTCTTGAGATTCCCTAGAAGCGAAAGGATTAGGTTTAGAACAGAACTTTATAGGTCTTGAAGAGAGAGAGAGAGAGGAGGGGAATATTTTTATAAATTTACTAAGGGATTGGGAATATACCATAAAAATCAACACTTTAGTTACTTTATAATTAATTGTAATAAATATAAAAAGTATTTTTCCATACACAAGTATATATTGAATACAAACTCACATTTTAAATTTAACAGTAGAGGTCAAATACTGGAACAAAATCAGGAACTGTATGAGCACACATCTCCTAAAGTTTGAATCTGACAATTGCAGTTCTAAAAGTTTTTGATTTGTTAAAAACTTGGCAAAATAGTGTTGTTCTTTATTCTCTTGCATTTCAACATTAGCATTTACTGGTTTTAATCTGTTCAGCTTAGATTTCTGTAATTCAACAGCTTCCAACTTGTAAGATGAGAATGCTGATAGAACACTCCCAGAATGCTGGAAAATAACAATGAAGACAAGATGGATTTTGATATTCAGTTTTTAAACGATATATACAAACATTATATAAATATTGCAACATAATATATAATTACTTACAGCAACAAATGTTTTCCATTGTAGTTTATTATAACATGTGTTTGGATTACGGAAAAAGTCTTGTAAACTCCAAAATCTACAGTATAAATTGTAGTCTATGGCCAGTTTGTTTTTATCATCATCAATAACCATCTCTTCATCTAGAGAATCTTTTAAAGTACTTGTATTATCACCTCCAAATTCAGTTACATTTTCTAGATTGAATTCAGAAACAATATTTAGCCCTGAACGTTCAGAAAAAGGAAAGAATTTAGCCAAAAACAATAAAATTCGGCCACAAAACACTGTATTCTGTGACCGTGAGAGACGCCTTAATAAATCATTGCACATTCTCAGTAGATTGTTCTTACAAGCTACGAAAAACAGTTCTTCTCGCCAAATATTAACGCCATTCTCTACGTACGTAAATAACTTCTCGCATTTATTTAAAGTTAGTGCGTCAAATATATCGCCAAGAAGAACTACTGGCATAGTAGGTGTTACCATTTGTCGTCTACATGATTCTATGCAAAAACAGACGTAGTTTTCCAACGTATCTGGTTCTTCTATAAGTAATTCCAAAAGCTTATCTCTAAATGCTTGGTCCATTGCAGCTTTTCGATCTGTTTCATTGGCATTTTTTGAAAATGAATCCAAGAGATCGATGTTATTTGTTGCGAAAGCTTTTGATAACACATCCTGTAAATGTATATGATTTTATTGAACAATACATATAGAAATAAGCAAATATAATTTTGATTTAAAGGTTATAATAGGACGCACTTTATATTTCACCCGTAACTCGTCGAATCCATTTTTTTCGGACATATTGAACAATTCAGATTGTAATTACACTTTTCTTTAATAATTTAATAGTAGAATCAATGTCGACACTATTTTATAATAACATTTTTTCGTTCAATTAATTTGGAGTAAATAGTAATCTAGTCAAACTTTTATATTAGTATTCGGTATTGCCACTTAACAATTTGACAAATGACAATCCAAGCGCAAACTAGACAGAAATATAATATCACAGATTGTGGTTAATATTATGTACCACAGACTTAGTAGAGGTAGAGATTACATTATGTATGTAAAGGGAAAGAATTTTGCCTTTTTCTCCCGCCAGATGTCGCAATCACTATAGCCCTCAGTATATTGAAAAGGACGGAAACGGATAAATAGTGCAGTGCTACTATGTGGACATCATTTTACAGAAAGTGAGTTTAAAACTCTTAAATCGTCTATAGTATATAGTCGTCTATCGTAGGTGAATTTTTTTATTTTTTTTTGTACTTTTTTTCGTATTAATTATAGAGTTTCATACAAAGTTTCATGCCCCATTTTACCACCTTATGGGATTGAATTTTGAAAAATGCAATAACACATATTTATTTAATTATATTGAAGAACATTAATACCAAGTTTCAAGTAATTCGGATCATAAATAATTCTTTGCCTATATAAACTTTATTATTCGCTTTTACCTCTTTAAGGGATAAATTTCGAAAAAAATCAAATAAATATATTTCTTATTTTTTTCTTAAAACTAAACACCACTTTCTATGTATTTCACATTAGGAAGGACCGAGTGTCATACATTCTTTAATCCCCTATTTTACCCACTTAGGGGATGACTTTAGAAAAATGCTTTGTTGTCGCATGCCTACAGCATTTATTAAATTAGTCTTCCAAATTTCATCTTTCTACGACCAGCGGCTTAGGCTGTGTGTTAATCCATCAGTCAATGCACTGACTGATGGATTAACACACAGCGTGATGATTAATTCACCTCTCCTTCTCAATTCTTCTTTCAGCTGATCTAACTTCCAGATACAATACAATGCACAGGTAAGATATGAACACAAATGAAAAAAAAAGCTTAGCCTCAGACTGAATGTAAATAGATCATACGTGTGGCACCCTCTTTTCGAGAAATCCTGCCCATCTTAAACACTGTACCATGGTTGACAAATAAAACACTGTACATCCTATAATACTTTTATCCGTAGATGAATAGTACCTAAAATTGTATATGAATGAAGATTTAGATTAATGATTTACATTAGCTGAGAACAGAATATATAAAAATATATCGATTACTATATATCA
This sequence comes from Brenthis hecate, assembly GCA_951806755.1. Taxonomy (NCBI): domain Eukaryota; kingdom Metazoa; phylum Arthropoda; class Insecta; order Lepidoptera; family Nymphalidae; genus Brenthis; species Brenthis hecate. Next base: position 22,816,236 of record OX638250.1, read on the forward strand.
ATTATATAAAATTAATTTATCTATGTTGTTATCACGTAATAAAATATAAAATTAGTTTTCCTATCTACATATTTTTCTATTATAATATAAAACCCACTTTTTATTTTATTGTGTTAGGTGTGTATTTTGATGTTTTTATAAATATTTAATTGATACTACCAATGTAATTTGTTTATTTTAAATAATGTTATTATACACCTAATATTATCATTTCAGAATTATTGTGGTTTGAGGTATTCATTATTTATAAAGAGAATATATTTGCAGATTTATCTAAATGAATTAATTACATTACTCTTCTGTATGCTCTGTTACATTCTATGCAGCATAATTTGTTTAATATGATTGGCTAAAACTATACACAAACATAATTCCACCAATCAAAACAAAGTATTTTTGTGCAGCTGGACAGCTGTATCAATGTTGACAGTTAATAGAATTGATGTTTTCTTGTCGTGTGTGGCGTCTTGTATATTTATCTTTCTTTTAAGTAATTTAACCACAATATTGCATTTAAAGTAGTGTATTTTATTAAATATAACACTAACTGTTAATAGCTAGGTGTATATATCAATAGAAATAAAATAATCATAAGAATAGTGTTCTGATTAGCATTTCTAATTCTAAAATGGATAGAAATAATATGAGGTAAGAAAGATGCTTTGTTGTCCTATCGTTTCACTTCCATCCATTCACATGGATTCATTACATGAATATTATTTAAGTTATTATGTATATTTTGGCGCATATCTGATTTTATTCATGTTAAGATTAAGACAATTGAGCCATTTATGTTTACGATATATTTTGCGATACTGCATTTTTAGTTTTTACAGTACAATGTTTTTCAACAATCGAAATATTTTTTAAACATATGTTTTACCTTTGTGATAATATTATGTACTAGGTATGTGAAATTATTGGCTAACTGTAATACACATGCTTTGTTTTATTTATGTTTTTATCAATTCTTATCTTTGTATTGGACGCTTACATTGCACGAATGCGATATTCTTAGTAGATTATAAACAATAAATATTAATATTTTGTAATGAAACAAAAGTAATATTAAGTGACTGTTTTCCTAAATTCGTATTTTAAAAATTAAATTTTAACATAATAAGAATTAAATTAATATTTATATTTTTTTTACATAAATGCTATATTCTAGATCTATACATTTAGTAAGTTCTATCTTATCAGTACATCTAATAGTGTATAATGATAATGCCATACACTCTAATTTGAAGTACCTAGTTCCAGTATACAATTGAAGTTTGAAATTATCAAAGCAATAAATAATCATAGTTTTTTCATATTTTCAGATCAAACTATGTAAATAGCGGGCCTCGGTCACTGCCACACATGGGGGGTGGTAAAAGACACAATGGCAATGGCCATAATGGATCAAGACTCAGTCCTCCAGCACAGCCGGCAAACAATAACCACAATAACAATAATCAGCATGATGATCTCATTAATTATATATTTGAATCTTGGAATAAGGTATATTTTAATATTAATTTTGAAAAAAATGTTTTTCCTTATATAAATATAAACGAGTATTTGCCTCTGGCTGACCAAATTTGGCTCGTGTTTTTTGGAAAAGATAAAAAATATGTGTTTTTGTAGAAAATACACCTATTTAAATAAACCTAAAAAAGCAAAACAAAATTTGATTTTTGGATCATTAAATACAAAATTTGATCTTTGGATCATTAGAGCCGTTTCTGAGATACACAAAATAAAATTATATATATACAAAAATTGCTTATTTAATATTATAAGAAATTCATAATAAGGTTGCAAGTCAGTGTAAATGATATAAGATACATTAAAATAACTTCTATATCACAATGTTAATATTTAAAAAAACATGGATAAGGTTGAATAAGTTTACATTCACTGAAATCATAATTAAATAGTTATAAAGAAACCAGGACTACCCACTAAAACTCGACAGAACCTCCCTCGTCTCAATGGGGCGTCGCACGATCGCTTACGCACTCAACCACAAAAGTAAAAAGTAACCATGCATTAAACCAAACAACCAGCTTTAATAAGATCTTTTCCAAATTAGACTCAAATTCATACAGCCTCTTACAACACTAAGTCATTTTATTCATTTCAGGTGACCCGTGAACTAGAAAGAGGCAGTGAAGATGCAAAATACTATCAAGAAGTTCTCGCCCCGCGTCAACTTGCAAATTTTAGACCATTCAATCTGGAAGAATGGTGGGGCCGTAGAGTGATTCAAAGCATAAACCGCAATAAGCACCGCTCTTAGTTCTTACAATGTTAGTAATATCTCATTGTGACTTCATTCAATATACACTATTTGAATATAATTTAGTCTACATAAAATGATGCAACTTTAAAAAAAACTGTTTTCTGTCAATAATAAATGATATAATAATATTCACTGTTGAATATATATGAAATACTATCATGCATATATTATATAAATCTACATACTTTTCTCTTCACTTACATTTCTAGGCCAGATGAATGCTAGTAGTGGTTCTAAATAAAACTATCTTTTCGGATTTTTTCCCCGATTTATTTTCATTTTTGTTGCCCGACGTTGCGAATTGTTTATAGCAAAACCAAAAATCAAAATAAATCCGCGAAGTAATCCGAAAAGGTAGTTTTATTTAAAATGTCAAATATTCTCGTAAATCTAAAAAAGTAAAGTGGCTATTCTGTTCTATATTACGGCTATTAAAAATACCTTATTTTTAGACGGTTTTATCTACTAGAGATAGATAGTTGACAGAAGCTACTAAGTAGTAATGTCAAACGCCTATCTCTAGGTAGGTCAAAGTATCGAAAGATAGGTTATTTATTAGGCCGTTAGGAAACCACCTATCTAGACAAGATTGCTGTGGCCTTAGACTAAAATTATTTTCAAAGAAAAAAATCTTTAAACTTTTTAATATACCTTAATATATACACCCTTAATATTTCTACAGTCACTAAATTGGTAATTTGTTTTGCACTGCACATATTCAATTTGAAATAAAATAATATTTTTTTATATAATACATATATATCCACATTTGTTATAGATATTTATCATATAAAATGTGATTTAATAAATGGCAATAAATATTATGTACAATTAGATTGTTAGATAATGATGTACAATGAGATATTTTAACTTATTCAAAGCGTGTTTGACGATTTGTGATCTAAGTCTCCCAACAAAGTGACGGTACGATTTTCTCTTATTACATGTCATTTTATTTAAACAATTGTCAATTCTTTTTTTAAATAAAATTGGGAGCGTCTGAATTTTTTAAAGCACGTAGGAGATTATTAAGTAGGTTTTGTAAAAAAATATAAGTTAGCATGAATTTCTACTTTTAATTGTAATTATAAGGAAATGTGTTATCAACGTTTAGAATCAGCTAGATAATTCGTGTTTTAATCATGACTCGGTCTAGTGCTTATGTTCAAGTGTTTTTATATAATGAGATTGTTTGACAAAAACAACAATATCTATACATTTTTTGCAATTATATTGACATCACATACCTAGTGTGTAAATCGTTTTTAGGGGTAATTAGAATGGGTCCTTTACGAGATTATATTTATGAATTTCTAGTACATTTTATGTATTGACTAAATGCATTTTAACTAATAGTTTTATTGATACATATTTTAAAGTTTTTCGATTTTAACTTACAATTAGTCTATAAATATTTTGTAAAATAAAAAAAATATTTGATTCGATATGGACAAGTTTTTAATATTTTTGTATAGTAACATTTTAATTGTGTATTTCTATAGCATAATAGAAAACACATAAAATTTCAAATAGCAAAATTTTTTATAATGTAATAATGGCCTCTCGACGAATTTCGGCCACGGCGGCTAATCTCATTAAGACTAGCCATCTGAGCAGATGTTATAGTGTACAAGTGTACGCGCAGACACAAGTGCACTCTCTATAATTCCGGTCACTCATACTCCAGTGGAGTTGAGAGTTAAGGTGCCGGACTGACGGCTTTACGTGCTCTTCGAGGCACGAGGGTGAAACACCGCCAACTTCCCAACTCCGGGCTGTTACTGAGGCAATCAATAACCAAACTCCCGACCCGGGACTCGAATCCAGGACACTACACCACTGAGGTATTTAAGTATAATGTACAATAAAATGTACTAGAATTTATAACTTCTAAATTATTCGTATTTGGGATGTATTTTTACATTTATAAAAGGACACGTTCTATGCACCTTTGATACTCAACTATGGTAATATAATAAACTATATAAGAAACTAACTAACCATAATAAGAAACTAGGTATATTTATTTTAAAACAATATTATTCAAGCGACATTCCATACATTTTGTCTTGTACTTAGCATTTGAAATAATTATTGTAAATATTTTGAAAAGCGACAGAACAGATCACGGAATTTAATAAAACATTTTTAAGAAAAATATGTATTTTTTTGTTTTATTTATATATATAAGTTTATTATTAAAAAAAAGTTTTAACAATCGATTAAATATGAAAAACGATTAAATCACTTCAAAAAGAAATTCATTTTTCCATTTCTCGGGATTAAGAAAGTACTTAGATATACAAAGAAATACTTCTGCATTGAGTTCCTCATTTTTTGAAGTCGGTCAAGAATAGACTTTGTGTCACATTTATATTTTATTTGGTTTATATCATACTCACCCTCGCTTCGTTTTGGGTTCGTCCAAAGACAAAAACTAATCTATCCCACGGGAACGGTACATTTTTCCGGGATGATATATAGCCTATAGCCTTCCTGAAAAAACGGGTTATCTAATACAAAAAGATTTTTTTCAAATTGGAATAGTATAGTTCCTGAGATAAGCGCGTTCAAACAAACAAACACACATACTGCCTTTTTATAATATAAGTATAGATTAGTTTTTAGTTTCCTCCTTTATTTAAGAACGGAAAACTGAGGTACTATCAGTTACAAATATTAAAATTGATTTAGCTGTCCTTTATGTCTGCTTTTTAAAAGTTTTTTAGTTTCGCTTCTAATTTTGCTCTCAAATCTTGGAATTGGAACTTTGTTATCAAATCTTAGCATTAGATTTTTATCTAACTTAGAAATGGATCATCAATAATCTTTGCTATTAGATCGAAGAGAAACTTTGTATGTACGTGTAATGATTACAAGATAATTTTGTGTCATCAAGTTAATGATCGTGCTCGCTTACGATTTCCCAAAAACATGTTTTATTACATATTTCATACTATAATTGTTAATTAAAAAATATTTTCAAATATCATGTACCGGTGTGATTATATTTGTGTATAAAGTCTTCCGGAGTGCACCCGAACGAGGCAAGGGTAAGCAAATAAGTATAAAATAATTTATCAAGAAAAAGTAAGTACTCATTTTTCCCCAATGTAATAATACGTAATATATGTATATATAAGACTTTAAATTCGTACCTATTTTAGGCATTAAACGTGAAGAGCTTCGATCAAAGTGATTTGAAAGTTTCCTGATCTATGCACAAGCGTGCTCTAGTGACGGACGCATATTTTTATTACACTCGATTGGATATCTATTCTGGGCATTCATATTCTCGTGCGTCAAACAACAGTTGTAGGTTCAAAGGGGTATTTACGTTACGGCCCGAGGCTTACAGTGCGATCTAATGAGTTTGGCGGACTTCTCATTTCTGAACTTAAATAAAGAAGATTATACTAACTTTTTTTGTGTGGTTTTGTTTGGGTACTTATTTCCTATTTTTAATGTTGTGATGGTTGGTGAAAAGCAATTTTTTTTAAATGTGTACATGATCTTATTATTTTTCTCAAAATATTTTACTAGCGACTCACCCTCGCTCCGCTCGGGTTCGTTCCTAATTACGTTTTAACATTTAGTATAAATTTCTCACAGATTAGATACTCGTATTTCCCCGCAATAAAAAGTATCCTATAAATATGTTGACCCGGAGAGCGGTTAAGACGGGGGAGGTTCCATTGGGTTTTAGTGGATAATACTGGCTTTGCCGGTGAGTCCCACACTTCGTGCCTAAATGCATTTCCCAACGTTAAAAAAATAACCAGCTATCATCATACCAAATTTGATCAAAATCTCTCCATTATTAAATAAAACTATCTTTTCGGATTATTTCGCGGATTTATTTTGATTTTTGGTTCCCGACGTTTCGAATGCTTTACAGCATCCATGGTCACGGGAGAGACTGAGGTGTTACATGTCTTGAATGTATAGTTGTTACAGACAGCCTACCCACAATTAACAAAATGAAAGTTGCACCAATTACATTACAATATTTTAACTTTAAACATTTTTATAATTTTATAATTTTAATTATAATTGAATATGGAAAATTATTTATTTAATTTTTGCTATTATTTTTATAATTATTACAATTTTAAAAATATTAATTAGTAATCTATATTTAGTGTTGCCATTATTATATTTATAACCATAAAGAAAAATATAAAATATAGTATTAATTATTTAAGCCATATAATTTAAAAAAGTTAAAATTAATTAAGGATAATAATTTTAATTTAGTTAGCTATTATTTAAAAACAATTTACTAAGCAACACTATTAATATATACTTTTACAAATGAAAAATGAAAAATATTAATCAGATAAGCTGTCATTTTGATCTACACAGTATGAACTTACTACATCTGCCTGTCTGTTATGTTTATATTTATTATTTGATTTTATTATATTAATAACAGGATCCCATGACGATGGTAGTACCCAGCCATCTTCCCTATTGAAATTTGGATGTTTTTTAATTTCAATGGCTTCTCGAATCATTCTAGGGCGATATCGGTTTTCTTTCGCCAGGATTTGAGGTCTATCGAAACGAATATAATGGCTTGGGCGGTCCTGGCTATGTTTGCAGACAGCAGATGTTGTATTGCGACGGTGCTTCACATCAGCTATGTGTTCTTTGACCCGGGTTCTAATGGATCGCTTTGTTTGTCCAATGTAAGAGAGCCCACAATCACAATCAAGCTTGTAAACTCCTGCATCTTGTAGAGGGATGTGGCACTTGACAGGTGGTAAGAACTGACTAATTTTCCTTGGCGGCTTGAAGTAAGTTTTAATTGAAGCTCGCTTTAGAATGTAGCCAATCTTGTCAGTGACTCCTTTCATGTATGGCAAGACTGCAGGGACGCGCTCGACTGTGGCTGGTTTCACTCGGTCACTGTGACGCAGGCGCGGCACTTGCAGCTTGTTGTCACGCAGAACTTGCTTGACATGTTGCAGTTCTCCGGCCAGGTGTTGCTCGTCACAGATCCCGCGCGCTCTCTGAAACAAAGATTTTCCCACGGTAGCTAACTGTGAAGGATGGTGGTGAGATTCACCGTTCAGGTACCTATCAGTATGGGTCTTCTTTCTATACACAGTATGACTCAAGGTGTTATCTGGGTTTCGTTTAACTAATACATCTAGGAAAGCTAAGGTATTGTCTGATTCTAATTCCATTGTAAATTGTATTTTAGGATTTATAGAATTAAGGTGTTCTAAGAATACAGTTATTTTATCAGATGGTAATATAGTGAAAGTGTCATCTACATACCGCTTGTAGAAGCGAGGGGTCACGGGTGATGTGTTCAGAGCAGTCTCCTCGAAGTCCTCCATGAAGATGTCGGCTACGACGGGGGAGACTGGCGAACCCATGGCCACTCCATCCACTTGCCTATAGAATTCACCATTCCACAGTAGATAGCCGGATGTTAGGCAGTGTTTTAAAAGTTCAATGTATTCTATTGACATGTTATGATCTAGTAGCTTCCTAGATATTATTTCAATACAGTCTTCCACTGGTAGGCTGGTAAATAAAGACTGTACATCGAAACTAACCATTGTTTCATTGTCCATGAGTTTTAGGTGTTTAACTTCATTGACAAAATGGTAAGAGTCCTTTGTGAACGCTCTTGTTAATCCTCTGAGTGGTGAGAGTACTTTTGCTACTAGTTTAGCCAATTTGTAAGTCGGTGAGTCGATCTGACTCACAATTGGACGTAGCGGAGCGTTAGTCTTGTGTATTTTCGGAAGTCCATACAACTTAGGTGGTTTTGCACATGATGGAATAAGATTTTTAACATCAAGATTTAATGTGTCGGAGTGTTCCTTAATTAGCTTTTTAGTATTATTTAAAACGGTGGTAGTTGGATCCGTTTTAACCTTTTTGTACGTGCTCTCATCCGATAAAAGTTGTTTTATTTTATCATTATAATCTGATGTATCCATCACAACGGTTGCATTTCCTTTGTCTGCGCGTAGAACGGTGATGTCTGACCTATTGCGTAGGTTCTTCAACGCTAAATACTCTTGTTTATTGATTGATTGACAAATTGGCTAAACTAGTAGCAAAAGTACTCTCACCACTCAGAGGATTAACAAGAGCGTTCACAAAGGACTCTTACCATTTTGTCAATGAAGTTAAACACCTAAAACTCATGGACAATGAAACAATGGTTAGTTTCGATGTACAGTCTTTATTTACCAGCCTACCAGTGGAAGACTGTATTGAAATAATATCTAGGAAGCTACTAGATCATAACATGTCAATAGAATACATTGAACTTTTAAAACACTGCCTAACATCCGGCTATCTACTGTGGAATGGTGAATTCTATAGGCAAGTGGATGGAGTGGCCATGGGTTCGCCAGTCTCCCCCGTCGTAGCCGACATCTTCATGGAGGACTTCGAGGAGACTGCTCTGAACACATCACCCGTGACCCCTCGCTTCTACAAGCGGTATGTAGATGACACTTTCACTATATTACCATCTGATAAAATAACTGTATTCTTAGAACACCTTAATTCTATAAATCCTAAAATACAATTTACAATGGAATTAGAATCAGACAATACCTTAGCTTTCCTAGATGTATTAGTTAAACGAAACCCAGATAACACCTTGAGTCATACTGTGTATAGAAAGAAGACCCATACTGATAGGTACCTGAACGGTGAATCTCACCACCATCCTTCACAGTTAGCTACCGTGGGAAAATCTTTGTTTCAGAGAGCGCGCGGGATCTGTGACGAGCAACACCTGGCCGGAGAACTGCAACATGTCAAGCAAGTTCTGCGTGACAACAAGCTGCAAGTGCCGCGCCTGCGTCACAGTGACCGAGTGAAACCAGCCACAGTCGAGCGCGTCCCTGCAGTCTTGCCATACATGAAAGGAGTCACTGACAAGATTGGCTACATTCTAAAGCGAGCTTCAATTAAAACTTACTTCAAGCCGCCAAGGAAAATTAGTCAGTTCTTACCACCTGTCAAGTGCCACATCCCTCTACAAGATGCAGGAGTTTACAAGCTTGATTGTGATTGTGGGCTCTCTTACATTGGACAAACAAAGCGATCCATTAGAACCCGGGTCAAAGAACACATAGCTGATGTGAAGCACCGTCGCAATACAACATCTGCTGTCTGCAAACATAGCCAGGACCGCCCAAGCCATTATATTCGTTTCGATAGACCTCAAATCCTGGCGAAAGAAAACCGATATCGCCCTAGAATGATTCGAGAAGCCATTGAAATTAAAAAACATCCAAATTTCAATAGGGAAGATGGCTGGGTACTACCATCGTCATGGGATCCTGTTATTAATATAATAAAATCAAATAATAAATATAAACATAACAGACAGGCAGATGTAGTAAGTTCATACTGTGTAGATCAAAATGACAGCTTATCTGATTAATATTTTTCATTTTTCATTTGTAAAAGTATATATTAATAGTGTTGCTTAGTAAATTGTTTTTAAATAATAGCTAACTAAATTAAAATTATTATCCTTAATTAATTTTAACTTTTTTAAATTATATGGCTTAAATAATTAATACTATATTTTATATTTTTCTTTATGGTTATAAATATAATAATGGCAACACTAAATATAGATTACTAATTAATATTTTTAAAATTGTAATAATTATAAAAATAATAGCAAAAATTAAATAAATAATTTTCCATATTCAATTATAATTAAAATTATAAAATTATAAAAATGTTTAAAGTTAAAAAATATTGTAATGTAATTGGTGCAACTTTCATTTTGTTAATTGTGGGTAGGCTGTCTGTAACAACTATACATTCAAGACATGTAACACCTCAGTCTCTCCCGTGACCATGGATGCTGTAAAGCATTCGAAACGTCGGGAACCAAAAATCAAAATAAATCCGCGAAATAATCCGAAAAGATAGTTTTATTTAATAATGTCAAACATTCGCGTAAATCTAAGAAAACAAAATCTCTCCAGTGGATTTCTCGTGATACGTTCATAGACAGACAAAAAATCTAAAAACTATAGGTTCCGCCTCTGTATCATTAATATAATGACTATTTCGATAAGATTTTACAAAAAAATATTTCATGCACGGATTCTACTCAGATATAAACATTACATATAATCGTTTAGGATAGTAAAGCTAAAAACACATTTGTCACTAAAGCACTATAAACTAAAATAGATGATGCATTCGATTTGCAATAAAACAATAAATAAGTGTATTAGTTTTGTATTGTACTATAGTAGTAGTACTTCAAGACTCTCATCATTAATCGTCAAGTTTATAGCCTAGAGTAGCGACTCAGCCTCGCTTCGCTCAGGATCGTCCCTGGTAACATTTTACCGGCTAGTGGGGAATAGATAGACTATATATTAGTATAGATATATACCTACATACATAAGTATGATGAGTTTTATATCCCTTACTCGAAGAAATAATTGGTCCCACATATAAACTTTCAATACCCTTTTCAATCCCTTAAGGGATGTTTTACGGGATAAAAACTATCGTTTGGGCATTGTTGACCCAAGCTCTCAAACTATCTTCGTTCCAAATTTCATCTAAATCGGTCCAGTAGTTTCGGAGCCTATTCAATACAAGCAAACAAACAAACAACAATTTTTTCCTCTTTAAAATATTAGATAAGTATAGATAATAGATATAGATAAGTATAATATTAGAAAAGTAATAAGTATTAAAATTTAGAAGTAATAAGTAGATCTAACCTTTAGATTATATAAATCTTCATAAACTATTAAAGCAAAACAAGGATCCCGTAAAAGCAAATGCTATCGTAAAAATGTCTATGGACGTCTTAAAGTTCATTATAGTGGCCAGTGATTCCCCGATAAAAGAGCCTCGGTAAGCTTCTTTGTGCTCGCTATTTGCAAGTCAATGTTCTACATTGGACCAATGAGAAATTGATAGTCTAGTTTAAAAATAATGTGTTCAATAACAATGTACTATTTTTAAGGGTATTTGGATATTTTTAAATACATATATAAAGCTTAAATCTACACTACTGTTATAAAGAGGAAAGATTTGTATTTTTGTATGTTTGTAACAAATAAACTCAAAAACTACTGGACCCATTTAGATAAAATTCGGTAAGTAGACAGTTTGAGACTCTAGGAAGGACATAAGATATTTTTTATTTCGGATATCATTCCTTAAGGGGGTGAAAATGAGAATGAAAATTTTGTATGGGGAATAAACATAGAGACGAACCCGAGCGAAGCAAGGGTGAGTCGCTTAGTAATGAGTAAATTTTAACAATAATATTATTATGATCACATCAAATAGGTGCTAGGTTCAGATCAAAATGGTAATGAAATATAAGTTAATTAAGGTTATTATTTTTTAGAAAAATATTAGTTTTCATTTGATTGTCGTTTCTTTTAATCCATACTAATATTATAAATGTGAAAGTGTGTTTGTTTGTTCGTTCGTTCGTTTGTTTGTTTGTTTGTTTGTTTGTTTGTTTGTTTGTTTGTTTGTTTGTTTGTTTGTTTGTTTGTTTGTTTGTTTGCTTGTTTGTTCTTCTTTCACGTGGAAATGGAGAGACGGATTGGCGTGAATTTTTGTGTGGAGGGCTGGAGAGTGACATAGGCTACTTCTTACCGGGAAATTATTTAATTCCTACGGAAAAACACGTTATAATGCAATTCAAAAAAATATTTATGATCAGAATTACTTGAAACTTGGTATTAATGTTCTTCAATAAAATTAAATAAATTTATGTTTTAGCATTTTTCAAAATTCATCCTATAAGGGTATAAAATAGGGGGTGAAAGTTTGTATGAAACTACCTTTTAGAGATTTTTTTGTAGTTTTAGCGCGAGCGAAGCCGCGGATTCTGCTAGTATTATTACATAGTTAAATAGCTATTTTATTAAAGTAGATCCCAAGGAATGAAGCGGTTCATGTTATTTTGGTTTCAAATTTCAAGTAGATCAGAAAGGTAATTATTTTTATTACTTTGCAAATGTTCATATTCTTTATTATCATTGAGCTGGTCTGATATAGACCCAGGAACCCTTCAAAGGGTAACTAGTAAATTCTTTTAGTTTGTGCTTATTTTTTGATCAAATACATTTTTTTAAATTTTCAATTTAAAGAAAAAAAAACAGTTATTTTAAAACTATAAAATTATTGTTAATTAAAGGAAAGTTAATTGATATATGGAGTTCAACTGTTCATAAAGTCTTTGTTGATTTCAGTTCATACTTTGTTTTATATTTATAAAGAGAAAGCTTTATTCTAATGAAACGTTCCTTTCGTACCCTTCTCACTCTATGTTTTACTTTTCCTGGCATTTTGTAACCGGGACTTTATTAGGTAAGACACAGTTTTACATTTAATGGCATTGTAATTTTTTCACTTCCTTAAAATTGTTATAGAGGCTCCATTTAGATAAGGCTTTATTGTTCCACTCATCGAAAAGATATAGGTATAATTAATTTCAAAAACTTATATATTTCTCGTAATCAAATATCTAGTTGGGTAGGTTATTAACAAAAAGGCAGGTTTATAATAACTTTCTTTATTCGTCATTAGTCATATTCGCTTGAGTCGTCGGGATCTGTCCGATTTTTTTGTATTTTTATGTGCTGTTACACAAATAATGCAAAAAAGAACGCTTTTTCACAATATATAAACCACGACTAGTAAAAACGCTACTTTAAAAACAACTAGAAAAATATACGTGGTCCATATTGTAGTGTAAAATCGTTCTAATACACTCTTTTAATATAAAAAAGCTAAAACTAAAATGAATTTAACTATTAAATCTCTTTCCTTTTATCTAATAGAAAAGAAATATTAAACAAAATTACAATTACGAAGGCTTCATTTACCTATAAATAATAAATGCCACCGATCTCCAAAGAAAAATGGACTTTATAATCATAATAATATAGTGTTATATCGTTTATTTGAATTTTTGCGCTTAATTGGCACTGCAAATAAAAATAAACTTTATTTTTAAAGAAGCAAAGTTCAATTTTGTAATTACTATGTGAGGCCCAATTTGTTTCTTATTTATCTCAGTCCAAATTTCTATATAACATCAGTGACAGAGTAAAGTAAAGGAAAATGGCATCTATAAGAGCAGAAACTGAAAACGATATCGAAACGTTAGCTTGAGAGTCGTAGGAGAACGGTTGGTCGTCAAGTCCAGTGTAATTTAAGCTTCGGCGGCAGCATTTTGCGTTTGCGCGGTGGCTCCACTTGAGGTGGACACGGTGTCGGGGTCCGCTTCTCGCACACCCATCCATGGTACTCGCTTTTGTAATTCAGCCCTAGTTAAATCGAAATAAAGCTTCTAAACTCTTTTGGTAGTTAATAGGTATGTTAGATGACTTACTATTTTATCCTAAGATTTGTCAGTTTGAATCTAAGTTATTGTGTACTGGTTTCTGCCCGTGGTTCCGAAATGCTTTTACGAGATACAATTTGGTAGATACAACGAATTCATATGTGTTATATATACCTATGTGTTAACACAAGTCATGGTCCATTTTTATGTATCCTCCAAATCCGTTAAACGGTTTATATGACGAATTTCCAAACATGTTCAGTTATTTTGCCTATATATGTAGATTTTTAGGAAATTCTCAAATATACTTAATGCTAAATGTTATTCACCTGTATCTAGGGTGGTTGATTGCGTAAACCCATGGATCAATGCAGGAGACGATCTTCGTACACACCGCTGGCACCATAGTCGCCACGGGAGTTAAAAGACCCCTATAAGAAAATAACAAATTACTTTGAAAATATGTGTTGTAGGTATAGTTATAAAATTAGTCACGTGCCCAGCAGTGGGACGTTAAAAAAACCAAATATCTATTTTATTACATACTAGCGACTTACCCTCGCTCCGCTCGGGTTCGTCCCTACTTACGTTTTAACTTTTAGTACAGATTTCTCAGAAATGAGATATTTTCTCGCAGTTAAAAGTATCCTATATGTTGAACCGGATAACCAGGGATCGTCATACCAAATTTCATCAAAATTCCTCCAGTGGTTTTTCCGTGATGCGGTAACAGACAGACAGACAAAAATTCTAAAAACTATAGATTCGGCCTCTGTATCGATAATAATGTCTATTTCAATAAGATTTTACAAAAAATATTTAATGTACAGATTCGGCTTAGTCACAATTTTATTATATGTATAGATAAGTACATATATTAAATGATTTCTTTAATTTTGTTTGTCCATTATGAAAAATATTCATTTCATAGCCATATTTTATTCGAGGGTATTTTTAATTGGCAATCAACGACTTTTGATTCTCAGCTAGATAACAACTAACGAAATAAGATCTCCAATTCAACTCAGTAATTAAAAGCCTGTCATTTAAAACGTTTATCAATACGATTAAGCGGCTACCGACTGAAAGGACAGCCGGCATTTTTATTTCCCTACCTTTTCAAAGGAATTTTTGATCTCACGTGGAGAACGATTTGCATATTATTCTCATTAAACGTTTATACACGCTTTAAAAGAAAAGATTATTACAAAATGTAAATTGGTGAGACTGGCAGTAATATAGTTGTTAACGTTGTAAGTGGACCAAATTGATATCGGATCTTTAAATAAAGCTGTAGTATTATTTACATTTTGTTTTTGTTTGGCAATATTTATTGTTAACTGGCTTCCTCTCTTTGGTAAGATAAGTTTTGGAATTGACTTTCATTAAGTTATACTTTAATATTGTAGTGTATTTATAAATAACTAAAATCGGGAATAAGATTTTACAGTAATATTTAAGAAACGAAATAAATTAATAGATTTGATTTAGAACGAAAAAAATGCTTGATCTATTATTTAGATATATGATTGTGTTGTATTTCGAACACCAAACGTTTAGTTAAAAGTATAATTTTACTTGTCTCCAAATGCACCGGTCATAGCGACAAAGGCGTACGGCGTCCAGGAGCACACAAAGAGGAAGAAGATGGTAAAGGACACTTTCGCGATCCTTATCTCGATACTCTTGCCAGCATCTTCCTTGTTCGCTGCTAACGACTTCACGTTCATTTTTTTAGCTTGCTCTTTAAGCATGCGCTCGTGAAGACGTACCTGTGGTAAGTAGAGAAGAGACGTATTAGTTAATTGTTGGATATTTTTATTTGTTTGTATAATGTGTAGGTACGGTACGAGATAAAAATAAAAACATCTGAAATAATGAAAAAAAAAAACAAAGTCTTTTTTTTCATGTTACATCACTAGTTCGCATAAAAACTGTTGGGCATTTAACTGGGAAACTGTTGGTTGGTCTTACCAATTAGTAGTGTGTGTTATAATATTTATGATATATATTTAGTATAGTTAAACTTAGTTTATATTTTATAAAACAATATATTAATTACGATTCTGAAACGGGATTAGCGTTAAAATATTCACAATATGGTTCGATCAAAATTGGTCACTTTTAAAATGCAAATATGGAAATTATTACAGAATATTAAACAGAAAGCTTCTATAATTCAATGTTTTTGCGTCCTTCAAACGATTAGAGCTGGTTCTGGCATAAGCACCCAATCCCTTTGATGTCGGAAATAAATTAATTTTCATGAAACCTCAACGTTTCTAAAGGATGAAAATGATTTTTATGACATTTCCATTTCGTCTGCCGTTGCGAAGATATGGAATCATTGTCGTTTAATTTGTGTTTTTATTGTTTGATAAAATATATATCTAGTATTTATATATTATATTATATCTATACTAATATTATAAAGAAGTAAAGTTTGTGAATTGTGAGTTGTGACGTTGTAGACGGTTATCACTGGATCTACAGAACCGATTTAGATGAAATTTGGTAAGAAGATAGTTTGAGACCCAGGGAAGGACATAGGATTTTTATCCCGGAAATCATCCCTTAAAGGAGTGAAAATGGGGATGAAAGTTTTGTATGGGTATTCAAGCTAGGGACGAACCCGAGCGAAGCGAGGGTGCGTCACTAGTATAATATATTTATATATATTATAGCAAAAGAGCTGATAAACTATAAAAATATATACTCGTAAGTAAAATACTTATTTCCTAATATTATGTTATAGATTCCCTTAAGAAAAATCGAATATGTACCTACTTATTGATAGAATACCTCAAACATCCGCTACGATCAGAATACAAATATGTCTATTTCCTGTAACACCATATTTTTCATATATTTCTGCTTCACGAATTACTTGAGTACCAAGAATAAAACACATTTCGAAGTAAATCAACCCGTGGAAATGTTTAAACGGGCATCCATCGGGTCGATCGTGTCTTCAACGATATAGAGTGTTCACTTTATTGACCTACTGTCCACCATCTTTATGATCACTGTGAATGCTCCGTTTACTATCGTACGAAAATAAACTTCTTTTAATTATTCTAAATAATTATATGAATCAATTAAGAAATTGAATAAACGTATTATTTTTAGATACTAATCAGTAATTAAAACATAACAGAAGAAATATAAATAATATTTAACGAAGCCAAATTAGTTCAATTCATACAAAAGGCTATTTTGAAATCTTCTTGCATATTATACAGAAGGTAAATAGTGTCAGTTTTATACCTTAGTGTATACTGACATGTCTATTTTTCATAGCAGTTTTGTCGATTTTACTTTGGAAAGCTAATATCGAAAAGCAAGAATTTTCAAAGGTTTTACTTTTCTAAATACGATATATCTAACAGAGCAATCTTTAACAATAGTTTGTGTCCAACGTTTCGTATATAAATTGTCGGACACTTTGGGATTTCGAGATTTGCCAGAAATCTGTATACGTTACTGGCAAAATACAAGCAAATAAACACCGCTGAGCTCAGCCGAGTCAGGATTTTGCTCTTTTTATAACATCCCGACCGATTCTATTCGATTTGCAGGCGTATCGGATAAGTACGCTTTAGCAAATTTCCGCAATTTACTCTCATTTTAAGCAGCTCCTATGAACATCTGGCCGATACAATCGGAAAGCTGAAGGATTTGGAAATGGAAGTTATGGTTCCTTTATTTGGAAATTGTACATTTATAAGCTGCATATATCCTGCTTTAAATGCGGTGTACTTCGAAATGATGTTTTCAATTATTATATTATACAGGTTCCTGATTATATACTTGTACTTTTTACGAACTCAATATTTGCTAAAAATTTAGGTATTATTCGAATACACAGGACTGACTAAGTGACTTTTCACATATATAAAAATTTCAAGTTATTAACTCTTGATATTAAGTAGGTATCGTTTATCTTTATTTTCCTCAGCAAGTGTCCGGCAAAATGAGTTAGAAACTTGTTTAATCGTTCCCAGCAAGTTGAACCTCTTTTGAGTGGATGTTAATTTAATAAAAGCACGAGTTCGGCGTGTAATGAAACTAGTCCTGTAGTCTATTGGCTAGAAAGCGATATGAAAATATATCCCAATATACGTATATCTTTTTTAGGAATATACCATACAATTTTAAATCGGGATATAAATTTGTTTATATTATTGTTTTAAAGTTTCGCTTTATTCGTTTGGCCTGTTTTTATCAGTGGACGATTAACATCATTATCATTAGTAATTAAATATCGAGTCTTTACCATCGAGTTGGCATCTATTAACTAAAATAGAGAAGCGTTCTCTGAGATTCATGTAGTTAGTGATAGCCCAGCGGTAACGTACTCGTTTAGGAAACCGAGTGAAGTGGGTTTAAATCCCGGATCTCGCATCTCTGATATTTTCATGGGCGAATCATTTCCAACATGATTGCCACTTTTCTTAACGGTGAAGGTAAACATCGAGGAAACCTGCGTGTCTGAGAGAAGCTAGCAAGTTTTCAAAAGACATGTGAAGTCCCCAACCGGCACACCATTTCGGAGTGGAATTTTTTTAAGTCTTTAACTTTAGTAACTATCAATACAACAGTTGTTTGGAGAGTAATAAATAATAATTAATAAATCTATAGAAAAAATGGAAGCTCATACAAAAAATGTATAATTCAAATGTACGTTTCGAAATTATTCTTATTTATAATGTACGTTCTACATTAGTTAAAATATATATTTAAAAATCAAGCCATGATAAATAAAAATGTCAAAAATATCGCCGCCTAATACTGGCATGAATTTGTTCGTTAACGGTGTCTTATTACCGTCATCTTTATTTATTGCCTCCTAGGGGGCGGTCTTGATAAATATAATTTGCAGATTTGATATTTTTTCGTATTACTGTGCCTATTTGAATCATAATATATGTTGAGTTTGATTACCTTAATACGTATTTACAGGGAATTTATTAATTGGTACGTTTTAACTGTTAATATAGATTTCTCAGAGATGAGATATTTTCCTGCTGTAAAAAATGTCCTATTTGTTGACCTGGATAATCAGCTATCATCATACTAAATTTCATCAAAATCTGTCTAGTGGTTTTCTTATGATGCGTTCCCAGACAGACATACAGACAAAATTCTAAGAACTGTAAATTCGGCCTTTGTATCAATAATAATGACTATTTTAATAAGATTTTCCAGAAAGTATTTAATGTACATATTCGATTCAGTTGGATTTTTATTATAGGTATGTACTATGTATAGATATAAATAAACTAAATAGACAATTTGCACAAAACATTACGTACCGATGAAGGGATATTTTGATGTTCAATCATCTTACTTACAACTTATAAAAATATTTAGCATAAGAATTTAGAAAACCTTTTACACGAATAAGTTAATGTGAGGAAAAAGGTCCGAGGCTCAAATCCTTTAAGACCGGAATATCAATCAGAATACTTATTGTAAGTGAACGTTTTCATAACATTTTGTATGTGAATATGAAACCTTTAAGTGCGGATTCGTAAAATGTAAATGTTAGGTTATATATTTATGCTCATATGTTATAACCGAATAAAATGATTATTTAAAAGATTTAAGTAATTTTGGGTCTTTAATTAGTGAAGGTAAGAGAATGACTTACTAATAAAACCAATTCTAATTTAACAGAGGCGCGTGTCTAATAAGCTGTTCCCCCGGGAACGTCGGATTAAAAAAAAACCTTACTTGCTCTCCAGAACAAAAATCTTTTTACATATAATATCTACGATCCATTACTGCGTGACAGAAGAACAAACCAACAAACATATTTGCGCGTTTATAATTTTAAATCAATAACCCTTTTAATTTTTGTGTATAATTATTATCTGGCTAGCATTGCCTGCGGCTCCGCCCGCGTTTAGATGACCAAAAACCAAATTCTTAGGTTTTACATATTAGTATACTCTTACATTGCAATTTTTGTATTTTTTCTCAGAAATGAGACATTTTCTCCCGGTAAAAAGTATCCTATATGCTGACCCGGATAACCAGCTATCACCATACCAAATTTCATCAAAATCCCTCCAGTGGCTTTTCTGTGATGCAGTAACAGACAGACAGACAGACAGACAAAAATTCTAAAAACTATAGATTCGGCCGCTGTATCGATTATAATGTTTATTTCAATAAGATTTTCCAAAAAATATTTAATGTACAGATTCGGCTTAGTTACAATTTTATTATATGTATAGAAAAAAATATATACGTACAGCACCAAACAATTTGGAATAAAAGTAGCATATAAAGAGCATCGGGATAACGTAGCTCCAGACGAATATGCACATGACGAACAGTCTCGTGTCCTGGTCCTCGGTGATGTAGTCGAAGGAGCACGTCGTTAGGAAACCCTCTGAAAATTATCATAATTTTAATAAATTAAAGAAATACACAGTTTTCATGTCAAAATTAATTGAATCAGCCTGATGATCAAGTTATTATATGAATATTTTCATACCGATTTAACATTCTTACAAAGCTTAAAACTATTAGACGTAGGCTGAAATCTACTGACTACTTCTAAGTTTTCATTACCAGTAAAGCTAATAATATATTTTTAAATAATACATTACCAACATTTACATACGAGTATTTAGATTGCTTACTTTCGTTAAGCTGTTTAAGTAATTTAAGAGACTTATGTGCTTAACTTTAATGTGTTAATGATGTAATAGGTGCGAATAATGAGTGGCGTTATACGAAAAAAATTTATTTACTCAAAGTAAAAATGAAAATAGATTTCCGTTTTCACACAAATAGTATTATCTAGTACGCGGCTGAAATTTCAACAGCGTATACCAATATCGATGTAGGTAAGAACTAAGAACGAAATTTTTGAAATTCATCCCCATAAAGGGTCGAAAAGGAATGACAATGTTTGTGAAACAACATTTTTGAGATTAAATATTTTAAAAGTCGTGTGAAGCTCGGAAATATGAATTAAAAGACCTTTAAAATATTATAATTAGTATTGATTTTTAAAAATATAAAAAAATGCTAATAAATAGAAAGCATTAACTGAAATCTAAAGTATAGAAGCCATTATCAAATATATTATTGTCGTTTCGTCATCAAGTAACTGAGACCTTTGTGTGACCAAGCAGTAATGTTCTTCCAGCGGATGAGCGCAATTTCTCACGATTAGTGTTGTTAATAAGCCAGTAATCTTAGTTTATGTACGCACCACTACCTAATACTTTAATGCAAAGTGTTTCATATACAAATAAGTATTATTAATTGTATATGACGACACGTTTGGCTGAGTTTGTAGATGAGTGAATTTACTTGCTGTGCCAGCGGTCGCGGGTTCGAGTCCCGCTGCGAGCATTCATTTGTGTGATGAGCATGAATGTTTGTACTCCAGTCATGGGTGTTTATATTTATAATATATATGTATTTAAAATTATATACAATATATGTGTAGTATATCAACTATCTGGTATCCATAACACAAGCCTCGTAGCTTACCATGGAACTAGATTTTATAAGTCCATAACATAAAGGATGTAAGCGCTTCAAAAATTCCTTTTAACATTCTAAAAGTCGGCCAATGGTTTTGGGATTATTTCTAACGTGTTTAAAATAACGCTTTTGCAAAAAGCAATTTAGAAAGGGTCAGGAATTTGTTGAGATTTTAACCTCTGATGTTTATAAGAAAGGATGACGGGTGATATTAATTAATGATTACGGAGGCGTGCTGTCTCAGAATATCTGTTCATTATTAATTTTCAACAATCTCAACTTTCACACAGTTCAAATTACGTAATATAGCTTTAGTTACGTTAATTTATTAGGGTAATGTCGTGTCAGATAAGATAAATCTATATTATATAGGTATATAAAAATCCTAATAGAGCAGTTTAGTGTAGAGTCTCTAAGACAGTGAAAATTTATCATTATATTGTTGAATTTTTATAAGAGCTAATTTAATTCTACAGTATCAGTTTTAATTATACATTTTCATACCTGGCACAAAACGTCCCCAAATCCTGAAAGCGGGCATGCATGTAAATGGTAAAGCCCAGAACCATGTGAATAGGATTAGCAAAAACGCCTGCGTTCTTGTCAGTCTGCCATCCAGTGGGCTTGATATTGTCCTGAGAACAAATGTTATTAATTTGCAACTATACTTATACAAAAGTAAATGTATTAAGTATTTCATTTTATTAATTATTGCATTTATTATTTCTAGTTCTTTAAGTTTATGAATAAATGCTATATTTATATATACAGACATTCTCATACATACAAATATATGTACGTAGGTGTATTAAAATAATTTGTAAGTATTTGAGTTTATATAAAATAGGTAGTCAGTGTTCACATTTAATGTTTGTAATAAATTCAATGTAATATATGGATAATTAAAATATTTTCTTGCCAATATTAGATATTATCTTTACCCAAGGAACGCGATACCGTCGTTTCTACCAAACGAGAATGACATCTTCCGTAGTTGCAAGTGGGACACGAATTAGTTAACGAGTAATTCATTTTAAACGATGTTCAATAGAATATGCCAAGCACAGATATAATTTGTAGATAAAATAAAATGGTCACCAAATTATTGAAATATACATATCATGTATACACCTCCCATCTTTTTGCAATAACTTCTAAGTTCCATACGCTTTGGAAGAAGGTACTCCACTATACATTTCCTTTGAAATGTTGGTAATAAAATGTATTTCATATATTTCCTAGCTATTACAGGTGGAATATTTCGTAGCGCACAAAAGCGTTTCTTAAAATATATTAAAACTTCGTGAACTTGTTTCGTTTGCGTAAATTGAGAAAAACTTTGGGGTATCTTTTATTAAATTCTTATCGATAAGCTATATTCGATGAATTCAATATAAAAAAGGAAATATTAGTATACCTAATTTATTTACAATAATGAATTATAGGTTGATAAATTACAAATATATTTAATTATATTTATATACAAAACAAGTATACACTTAATTGTTATTGTACAAGTCATGTCTGCATGAAATAGTGGCAAAAATGCTAGTCGCTGTATGGTAATGTGGATTCTTTGGGTGAAAAACGAGCCAGCTCTCTTTACGTTACCATTAGAGGCGATTAGACGAGTTGTTATGTTTTTAAGTGTTAATGAATTCTATTAATTTTATAAATGTCAAAGTTTGTTGTTTTGATAAATGTGAGAGTCTTACTTGTATCTATCAAAAGCGATGACGGCATTAGTAATGGAACCGCCGATGCCTGACAGGGCGCCGAAGACCGCGTATAAGTCGCAACCAAGCTGGTATCCCAAAAGGCGTTGGTAGAAGGAATTCACCACCAGCATTGGCATTTCAAGCATCATCATCAGATCAAACACTGCTAAGTTGATCACGAACATGTTGCTCGCGCTACGGAGTGACTTTGATCTGAAATAAAAAATATAGTTAATTTTTGGACTGAAAAAAAGAGAGTTGAAGAGAAACTCCAGTTCAAGTAATATAATTAACTAACGTTTTCCGGTGGCTCCGCCCCCATTGTACATTAATCATACCAGTATATCATATACTAAAACCTTCTCCGAAACACGCTGCATCTTATGGTATGAGTATTATTCCGATCGGTTCAGTAGTTATCGCAGTATAACCGAACAAAAAAATCGGCTCTCCATTTATTAGTATAGATATTGGAAATACTTTTTCTATCAAAAAAGTCATAAAAAGCCTTCTTTTCACTCATGTATTATGTTTATAATACAATTTTATTGATATACTAGCATTGCTCGCGGCTCCACCCGCGTTCAGATGACCAAAAACCAAATTCTTAGGTTTTACATATTAGTATACTCTTACATTGCAGTTTTTGTATTTTTTCTCAGAAATGAGACATTTTTCCGCGGTAAAAAGTATCCTATATGTTGACCAGGATAAACAGCTATCACCTTACCCATCACAATTCCTCCAGTGGTTTTTCTGTGATGCGGTAACAGACAGGCAGACAGACATACAAAAATTCTAAAACCTATAGATTCGGCCTCTCTATCAATAATAATGTCTATTTCAATAAGATTTTCCAAAAAATATTTAATGTATAGATTTGGCTTCGTTACAATTTTATTATATGTATAGATTCACGTTTACACTTTAACGAGAGCAAAAGTTAAGTCTTTTATAAACTACTTTTCTAACGACCGCTTCCAAAAAGTTAAGAAGGGATTGGGAAGTCGCTCTCGTCTATAGGTAAGTGAAAAGTGTTGTACAGTTAAAGAAAAAAATTATCACAAATAAATGTATAGTGCGACAACTGAATGTGATAGGAATTCTTGATTATACGTACTATACCTATCATGTTCTTTCTAATTTTTTACTAGAATTTTTTAAAAATCATATGTATAAATAACAAATGATCTCTTTAAAGAAATATCTACATATATTTTCAGTACATACGTATGGTTGAATGAAGTTTTATCACATTGTGCGAACATATCATTCTATTGAATACCTTCTTTTTAAAGTTGGTTAAAAATTTAGCGATATTAACATATTATATATTGTATACCAAACATTAAATCAGATTAAGAAAATCTTCTATTTTTCGAGTAGAGACTTTGAGGGAGAGCAAGTTGCGGAATGTAGTGAACAGAACAATTCCAATAACGTCAAACTTCTGCAAATCCGCTATCGACATGGACTACGCTGTGTTCTACAAATATTACTTTACTTTTTATACAAAAGATAAAAGATAATAAAATACTGTAGCACGGATTTATAATTTAAATAGGAATTCGATATTGAATTGCCACTTTTCATCGAAGTTTCTCTTAAAAGGATATTTCGCACTGAAAATAATAAAATAAAACTGGGCAAATTATGAAGGCAATGAAGGAACCAATCTAGTTACACTTGTTAAAAGGCCTTCATGGTAGGTTATTACGTATTAATTAAATATGTATTGAGAGCTTTCGAATCCAATTACGTACTTTTATATTTGCTTAATAAGGTAACAAGGTAAGGCATGTATTGCGTTGTTTATGTTCTGTCTGTCACGTATTCCTTTATAATTTCATTTATCACATCCGTTAGAATAATATGATGGTACAACATTCAAGCGACATATATCCTTTGAAAGAGTGAAGGAATGCACTGCACTTTCAAAATTACTGTCTTTTAAAGTTCAACGGAATAGCAAACTTTTTACAGTTTGCTTTTTAAACAAGAGAATCTTGATTTAAGTCTTTGATATATGCTTCAAGGTACAGCTCTATTTGTATAGGATGCTATCATCATTATTATGAGACATACATATGTAACACTGTTCACAATGTGAAGACAATTTCAGTAAAGTATGTTTAAATAGCTTTCAGTTTCAATCTAAGTTTGGAACAAAGAGAAATTGTTATCTACAAAGATTTTCCAAGCGCTTTAACGTCAAAAGACTTAAAATTGACAGTAATTTCAGATTTTCTTCATAGTAAATATTTATTAAGACAAAAATGCCAACACTGGTATCGTATCGAGCCAAACGACATAGATACGCTACAAACGGAAGATAAATAGAATGGAGTAAAAAGCGATGCTCGATGAACATCGGAAGCGTTTTTCCAACTCGAACGCGGTTCACAACTTCGCCTTTAACACTCGTTTGAAGTTTACGCGGATGTGGGAAAATGATTTATATATAATATTGCGAAATATTAAAATGGGTTCCTATAGTTCTTTACCTATTCATTTTGTTTATGCTTAAAATGTGGATATATATAATATAGCAATGAGGGGTTTAATTATTATAATTAAATTTGCTTTTATTTTAATGCTTGTACTTACTAACAAAACTCCGCCATTACGTCTGCTTTAAGTTACAAAGTAAATTCAAAGGCATGCAAGGTCATATTAAAAAAACATATTAATATTTTAATGACCACGCATAAAGGGAATCACCAAAAAAGTATAAAGATGTGGAGACATTTTTTTAGATCATATGAGTAATTTGGGCTAAGAGGGAACAAGATCGGTCCTAATATTTATTTAGCTTATATATAAAAATGTTATATCTAATCTTTAGTGTAAAAGAAAAGGAATAATCTTATATTTTTTCTTATTTTTATTTTTTTTAAATCAAGTAAATAATGTAATTTTGAAATGTAATTGTTACTATGGGTAGAGGTTTATTATATATTCATAACTAGAAGTTTTGAGATCAAGACGTGAACCAGAGTGCGTTTAGAAACTTAATTAAGTCAACAGCAGTGACAGTACAGCACTCGATCGCCGAATTGTTCCGCGTTATTACCGCAACCCTCTTATGGCTTTTGGATTAATTGAACCATAAGGTTTTGGGCTATTATATGTAAGTGCTTTAATAAATCAATATTAAAAAACAGTTAAACTTTAATGACATGTGTTAATTTCGCATATTTTTCCAAGCATTTTAGTAATTGTATATTAAGTACTTACGTGCTGAATATCCAAATAACGATACCGTTGCCTGATATCGATGCAATCATAAGTATAGCGTAGATGAGAGCTAAGCCAATGTGCCAGTATTTGCTGACTGCTGGGTAGTTCCTCCAATGGTCGTGGACGAAATCCTGGTGTTCTTCTGGAATGTTCCAGCCAAGCATGTGTTGCACGACCTCTTGGGATACCCTAAATGAAAATAATTATATAGTGTATATATATATTATTAGTCCGTTTTACTAAGAATGCATAAAGTATATATATTCTATCTAAAATGCTTATATAACAAAGGCTAATAAATTTACGATGTAAATTTATTGAAGTGGATTATTTTATTAGAAGAAAATTGTGTATTTTTGATTTATAATTTGTTTGGTTGAGTGAACGTTACAGAATTGAATTTTGAAGTACTAATAGACATTGATTTATAAACTCTGTTTCAAATAACTGGAATTTTGAGCGGTTTGTCTTTAGAACAATTTGCCATATTTCCATTAAATTATAACTTTTGTGATAATAATGTGGATATTTATAAAGTTATTTCCATTTGAAACAAGTCATTTAAATTAAGCAATTTATATTCGTTCCGGTCTGGGCGTTATTGGGGGTTGAATGTTGAAATTTTTTCTTGTTCCTTTTTCTGGTTTGGTCAAATCAGTTTTAAAATTGAAATTGGGTATTTGGGCTAAATCAAATTATATTTTCAAGGTATAAATAGTAATTAACCTAAAATATTTTTTCTAGTTTAAGAAAAAACTATATATTTTTTATGTGAAAAAACAATGACAAAATTCTAATCAGAAAATATGAAAAAGTAAAAACTTACAGTTTAAGCGGGTAGGCCACAGGGCCGATGTCTTCTGTGTAGTTGGTCGCCATTTTGTGCACGTGTCAAACAAAATGGTGGATTCTTATGAGAACTATTATCGCATTGGAAAAAATTAAAATAAATTTGCTACTAGGTAATGGCTATAGTTTTATGACGAAGTGAGTAGTCCGACGTTGGCTGTCGCTTCTCACTTGTGGCTACCTTAGATCAGGGTACGGTTTTTATATCGAACTAACGTGCGTGTCTCTTAATTCCTTAATTTAATAAAATAGTAAAGCTTCTAGTTTATTTGGTCAAATGTATTACATGTTGAGTATTCTTAGTGTAGTTGTAATTCTTTTTAATTTGATTGTTTTTATACAATTTATTCTACAGTGTAAGGTAAATATATTTTATACATTTATTATTCTTTTTCTAACTTTACGTATTGATTTTTCATGTAAAACTGCTCGTATTTGTTAGTATAGTAATATTTATTGTATATAAGTACAATAGCAACTAGAAATAATTTTAAGCAACATAAAATATAAAATTTGTTGTGATTATTGTACCTATAATAAACTCTATGCGTTTTCCTAACAAGGAGGAAAGGCAGGATTTTAATATAAGATTTGGTAGGTACATACCATATTTTGTCCAGTTACAATTTTTTTGGCAAAAAGAAAAACTAGTTTCATAAAATATAAGTATAAAAAATGAACACAATATCATTATTACGTGGATGCTTAATGTTTTTCAAACTGAGCTCATATCAACAAGAGTATTACAGTCGAACGAGATTGCGGGCAAGCCCCAGTTTCGGTGCCCGCGACAGCTATCCGGGCCGAAACGTGCTACGAATGTAAACCACTCATACTCGTAATAACCTATCATATGTTGTTTTTATTACACGAATTATATGCTTGAAAACTTATCTAAATATGATGATAATGACGATTGAAAATTGAAAAATTTTCTTTTAATAACATAATACTTATAGTACCTACTCGTTTAAAACTATGAAAATCGATTATCATTTTCATTTATCTGTTTCATCTTTTATTTACTTTGTATATTTTCCCGGGATACAAAATTATATATTACAAATATTGATCCGTGTAATAAGAAATAGTCTCCTAATAATAGACCAATACGGTAAAATGCAAATCATACACATGCTATTGTTCTTTATTCATACAACTATCCACAGATAAATACAAAAAACAATTTCGTTAAAAAATCTTTTTTATAGTTTGTAGTATAGTTGGTAAAAATGTTAAAATTAGAGGCACAAGACAATATGTATTTGGGTTATTATTAAGACACGCTACGTCGCTCTCACAATAATATCTAAATAACAAAATGACACTACATAAGATTAAATCCATTAAGCCATTCAGGACACAAAGCGTGCTAAAGAAATAGACATACATACATCATCATCATCGTTTTTTTTCTTTATTGTTATCATCATCGTTACCAGTCTGTTTTCGTCCACTGCTGGATATAGGCCTCTCCTATGGCACGCCACTGAGCTCGATCTTCAGCTCTACGCGTCCAGCTGTCCGTTGCCAGCCATTTTGACGTACGTTACGTATGATACAAGGTCTTAGACGTTTATTGGAGGTCTTCTATTATCTTGTAATAAACCCTCTGTCTTTCAACATTCATTATTTCTACGTGCCTGAAATATCCCAAGTGCCTAGTGGAACTTATAATAAAATTGTAGTGGTCACAAATGTGTTGGGTCATTTTTCTTATAGTATTTGGGTGATGTTTTGAAGGATTTATAGAAAATTATGTAGGTACTCAAATTTTTTTTATTCTTATCAGTCTATCTATTTCTTTAATATTACATCCCTCATAAACGGCCTCGCGAATTTTTATTATGTTTATTGTACCATGTACACTGTACAGGTATTTTTTCATAAGCAAGCAAGGCAATAAGCAATATCTTATAGCACAAGCAAAGGGAAAAATCCAAAAATCTTTTTTTATATTATAAACTTATTTTGTTGTTTTTTTAACGAACTCTCGGTGTGAGAGTCAGACATGCACTTGTCCGATTTTTATCTTATAAGAGACCTAATCTACATAAGCATGCCATAATTATATAACCTATATTAATAATAACTTGGCACATCATCCAATAGCTATGGCCCCCTAAATCGACGTCCATGTTCCCATATAATAATAGTCTCGAGCTAATCTCTGGAACCATTAAAGACAGTGCCAATACACAATATATGAAGATCCGACCGCTCGCTTTGTGGTCGATACAATAATGTTATATACCTACTGATCATCATATTATATATCTAAGTATCAATTGACTATTGCTAAATCTGAATTTGTAATTCTAATAACTCAGGTATTTTTCTATTTCGAAGGTGCGATATAGGCTCTGAACATGAACGAATTAGAGACATTCCGTATTCTGTGATGTGCCGATGAGTGATGTATGTATAACGAAACACTCAGATTTTTATTTATTTATTTCATTTTGAGGTTAACTTATGCCAGACAGCTTGTTTTGCCAGAATCGAAAAAAAAAATTAATGAAATGACTATTCACTTTAACATTTTTTACGATTCTGGATAAGCAGAAGAAAATAATCTGTTGTACATCCATACTTAATATTATAAATGTGAAAGTGTATTTGTTTGTTTGTCTTTCTTTCAGGTCGAAACGGAGTGACGGATTGGCGTGATTTTTGGTGTGAAGAAAGTTAGAGAGCTGGAGAGTGACATAGGCTACTTTTAATCGCGGGAGATCATCTCATTCCCACTGGTAAATACGTTATAATACAACCCAAAAAAATATTTATGATCAGAATTACTTGAAACTTGGTATTAATACTTTTCAATACAATTAAATAAATACGTGTTTTAGCATTTTTCGAAATTCATCCTATAAGGGGGTAAAACAGGGGATGAAAGTTTGTATGAAACCTAGTTTTTATACAGAGTTTTTTGTAGTTTTAGCGCGAGCGAAGCCGCGGGGTCTGCTAGTAATTTATAATAGAAATGGTATTTATTCTATGATTTATCCCATTCTGCAAACATATCGCTATCAATCAAGAGAAAAGCAGACAAATATTCTATAGTATAGTATATTTGTGTGAAACACGATATTCGATATTAACAGAGTTAATATCGAATATCGTGTTTCACACAAATATACAAAAAGGTACAATAAGATTTCTAAATCTATACCTACATATATTATAGTACTAGCAACTTATCCTCGTGGATGCGTCCCTAGGTACATTTTGATTTTTTTGAGCGCAATCCTGATTATTTTTCTAAAATAAAAGTAGCCTAAGTTACTCCTTATAACATCAGCTATCTGCCAGTGAAAATTCAGTTAAAATCGGTCGAGCCCTTTCGGAAATTATCCGGAACAAACAGATAGACAGACAATTTTTTTAAAACCTCAGGTGTTTTTCTTGTATGTACCTTCTCTCTTCTATATACTTTCATATGCATTTATTAATTAAAAAGTTAAAGGTTATTTTGACATTACAAACAGACACTTCAAGTTTATATATCTGTATAGATACCTAATTGTAACGTTGACGAAATAAATATCCTTTAGCTATACTTAGCGTAAAGAAGCTTAAGTCAAGTTTTTAATATATTATTAGTAGTACGTAAACATTTAAAATTGTACCTTTTTCTTTTACAAAACACTTTCAAAATCCAAGTAAAGACTTTAGAACATTAACAAGTAGATAGAAAAAGTTTAAATGGGAGAATCTACAGCCTATTTTAGTGTTGATCGTAGCCCGACGCTCTGGCGCCCGCTATATGAATTGTGCAACTATGAGACTTGCTCTTCAGAGATGTGAGACTAGGAAATAGAACTTTTATTATATAATAACACATTCCTCGCTATATCTTTAAGTTTAAATAAATAAAATATGGTAAAAAATGTCGACAGAAACTTGATATGTAAATATAATTAATTACCTTCTACTTTATTAGTTTTTGCAAAGTGCTGTTGTATAAATAATCTTAATTAATTAATATAAATTGAACAGTAAATTAAAACATTGATTATAGCTCAGTTGAAATTGCTTAACTTCTTACTTAAAATTACAGTGTATCTCACTTTAGACAGTGGGTAGTTTTTATTCCAAGTGATGTTCTCCTAGCCGATTCCGGCTACGGCGGCCAATCTCATTGAGACTAGCTATCTGAGCAGGATATTATAGTGCACAAGTGTACGCGCAGACACAACGTGCACTCTCTATTCCTGTCACTCTCATACTCCGGTGGGACGACTGCTCGACACGACCAGTGAGAGTTAAGGCGCAGGACCGACGGCTTTACGTGCTCTCCGAGGCACGGGGGTGAAACACCGCCAACTTCCCAACTCCGGGCCGTTACTGAGGCTTACTTATACAGAAAGACTCAATAACTAAACTTGGCCCGGCCCGGGACTCGACCCCAGGACCCCAGGACAGGTGTGCAGCCGTACATGCTAGCGGCTACACCACCGAGGCAGTTAGTATTCAAAGTATAACCAATAAGTACTTTCAAGACATACTTATTTAGTTTCCAAGACATATTTATTTATATAGTACAAAAAATATTTTAAAAGCACGCGGGGCTTATTAGCTGAACGAAGCGAGGCTCAATCGCTAGTATTTAATTAATTAAATCGTGTTTATTTAATTAAGAAAACTTTGCAAATGTTGTATCTATTTACTTTAAAGGTAACAGTATTATATATATTAGTTTTAATGGCATTTTACCTAGCTAGTGATATGGGCTAACTTTCTCAATTTCATCCTAAGTACAGAACTGGGCCATGACCTAACTATATTAGCTTTTCTCTATCTACATATGACAAACTGTAAATTGCCTGGAAACTTATGTTTACTCGTACCGAATTCAGATTTAGGCTTTATGAACTTATAAAAGCTGGCAAATCTATTACTTGATATTTTCTTAAAGAAAATATTAGAGATGTGCCGACTACGACTTAGGCCGACTAGCCGACTAGCCGACTAGTTGGCTGTAAAGAGGCCGACTAGTCGGCCAAGCCGATCACTGTTTCTGGGGAATTCCCTGATGCTTCGTTTACCGCTCATTCGCGCTCAAGTCGCAGCCGCCGCCCGCGAACGTGTCAGAATCTGTTTTGATTACTTCGCATTGTTTCTTGAATTTTGCTGTTGTGCGGGTCAGAGCGGTTTTTTTGTGTAAAAAATATTTTTTTTGTAATGTTAATAGTATTATTGTTCATTAAAGTGTAAAAGTTTAATTAAAATTTAATAATGTCAAAAAGAAAGTCTCCTATATAGATTTTTTTTTGAACAATTGGACAATGATTACCGCAAAGTCAAGTGTAACCACTGCCAAATGATAATTTCTCGTGGCGGGCATGGGATTACAGCTTATACTACAAGTATGAACAACCATATTAAATACCGACGTCCAAGCCTGATACCTCAGTTAATTTCTTCAGTCAGTCATTTCTTCAGTCGCAAATCTAAGCAGAACTACCTTCAACAGTACCTATTCCATCAACTTCAATTCAAAATTAAAAATATTTTATTCAGCATTAAATTATTACAATTTTTTACTGAACGTCACGAGTCTACTACCAGTTCGGAAAGAAGAAGCCTCAGACCTGAGAAGAACTGGCGAAAGAAACTCAGCGGGACTAATATTTACTTGTTATATTTTTTTTAAAGTAAAATTATAATTTACAATATTTCTATCAAGTTGAAGTATCCTGGAGGCGATCATTTCATTCCCAAGGTGTGTCATCTTCTATAAAATCATTTATTGTGTAATAACCTTTAGCACACAAACGTTCTTTAACATTTTTTTTTTGAATTTGGCGATAGAAGCCTTTTGAACATTTTCTGGGATCCTGTTGTACAAGCGTATACATTGTCCATAAAAAGAATTACTGACTCTGTGTAGACGAGTCACAGGCATTACAAGTTTGTGTTTGCTCCTAGTATTAATGTTATGCATGTCATACTTCTTGGAAAATTCGTGTATATTTTTACGGACATACATAAAATTTTCGTACACGTACTGAGAAGTAACAGTCAATATTTTTATTTCTTTAAACTTATCTCTTAATGACATTCTAGGACCTAAACTATAAATTGTATTAATAGCAGCTGCATTTCCCCATAGTAAGATACCATAAGACATAATACTATGAAAATAACTAAAATATACTATGCGAGCTGTATCTACATCAGTAAGAAGTTTTATTTTTTTTACCGCGAACGCTGCAGAGCTGAGTCTACTCGCTAACCCCTCAATATGGGGGCCCCACTGCAATTTCGAATCTATGATAATACCTAGGAATTTAGTGGACTTTACAGATTTTAATACTTCACCCTTTAATATTACACCATTATCAACACGTTTGACATTAGGTGTTGAGAATTTTATTAATTTTGTCTTTTTATTATTTAATAATAAATTATTTGAATCAAACCAATAGACAACCTTTGAGAGGGCATCGTTTACATCGTCGTACATTAGCGAATTGCGCTTCACTTTAAAAATAAGTGTCATCAACTAACAATACTATCTCATGTTTGTCCTGTACAAAAAATGACAAATCATTAATATAAATTCCGCGCTCGGGCTTAGCTAGTACCCATTGCTTGTACAGTGGGTATAGCAGTATAGCTGGACAAAATTTCAGGTATCTATGTCAGATTTAGGCTGGCTCCCCAGCTATAGCGACAGTGATAGCCCAGTCATACGCTCGCGTGGATAACCGAGTGATGCGGGTTCAATCTCTGTCTCGCACCTCTGATATTTTCATGTGCGAATCATTTCCAACATATATTTTATTAGTTTCCTACCGGGCTTACACACAGATATTTAATGTAAAATCTTTATTTTCATAATATAAAATGACGATTTAAAAGAGGTTGTAAAAGTCTATTTGAATAAAGCATATTTTGATGGTTTGATTGAAAAATACGTACAAAGTAAGAAGCCGACTAGTCGGCCCTTTTTGCCGACTATTCGCCGACTAGTCGCTGACTACAAAAGTGGCCGACTAGTCGGCACATCTCTAGAAAATATGTATTTGTAGATAATTGTGAAACATACGTAGTTCAAGTAAGAGAGTAGGTACAGATTATTATGAACTAGCGACTCGCCCTCGCTTCGCTCAAGTTCGTATGTTTTGACGCTTAGTATGGAATAGTTTTTTTTTTCTCAAAAAATATTTCTTGAATATTTCCTGATGTCTTAATACTTATTATGCTATTGGGGTGAAGACCAAAACAAAGATCATAAAAATCGATCCATCAGTTCTCGAGTTATAAGTGTTGTAACCAACCCAACTTTGTTATATATATAATTTAGATGTAAAAAGTTTTAACAGGTCTATATTATGATAAGTGACATAATGAATATGAGTCTGTTCGATAAAATTCCGTAAG
Source organism: Brenthis hecate (assembly GCA_951806755.1). Classification (NCBI taxonomy): domain Eukaryota; kingdom Metazoa; phylum Arthropoda; class Insecta; order Lepidoptera; family Nymphalidae; genus Brenthis; species Brenthis hecate. Next base: position 22,850,566 of record OX638250.1, read on the forward strand.
AAGCAAGGGCATTTAACTAGTATTAATATAAAGGAAAGATGATTTTGTTTTAAAGAGTTTACGACGCCTCTTCGGGCCAAATGTTATAGGTACTTATTTTAAGTTTCCATCATTATAAAACATCTTTAAGCACAGTTATTTCAACCGTAATACAAAGCAAATGCGAGAAGAACGCTTTTATATGTCAATAGGTTTCGTACTTACGGAGTCTATTATTTGTAAAGTATTTGCCTAAGTAGGTACTACTCGTATATAGACGAAATTTATGTCTTAGATTTCGGTCTCAATAAAAGGAAAGGTTTTGATTAGATCCCAATTATGTTATTTATGATACGAGCCATTGCGTTTGATAACCTATAAACCCAATGTGCCATATGTTAACACTCCATGCCAACATAGTGTCCAAAACCAATTATCTCCGCCACTTGGCACGCGATGTATGACCGAGGATTTATGAATCTGCTCCGTGATCTATGACGTCTTTGAGTACCTCCATACAATATGTACTAATATAATATCTACTTGTTAGTTAATCGAATCATTTTATGTTATATTCTGATCTCATTAATCTAAGAAAAAAAAATAATAAATGAAGCGATCTAAAAATTTACGTATATTTTTTGTAGGTCTTTCCACGACTATATTCGGCGATGATTTCTCTTCGCACTTAAGAAAATGATAAATTATTTTTACAATACTCTAGATTTTTTCTTTTATCTTTTCCCTCAATATTAAAACTGAAGAATCTCCGTATACTGCACATAGAAATGTAAATGGAGGAGTTTCTCCAAATTCATATATACCACTGACATCTAACATCACTTGGGTATTCTAAAAAATATTTTCTCCTTCAATTCTACTTTATTTTGTTACATAAAATATACATATATACTAGATAAAATATGTATGATATGTACTATGTATAGATAAAAAAAGGTACGAAATTATCCTTATTAATCCTTATTCTTATTTTTAACTAGCAATACCCGCGGGTTCGCCCGCGTTCAATCTTCCGGTATAAACATCACTTTTACAATAATGTATGGGAGTCTGCCCGATTTGTTAACATTTATGATTACTACTCCGCTCCCTTGATTAGTAGCATGATGACATATAGCCTACAGCCTTCGTCAATAAACGAGCTATCTAATGCAAAAATAATTTTCCAAATCGGACAAGTAGTTCCTGAGATTAGCACGCTCAAACAAACAAACAAACAAACAAACAAACAAACAAACAAACAAACACACAAACAAACAAAAAATAAATAAACAAACAACTCTGTCTCTTTATAATATTAGTATAGATGTGAAAGTGTGTTTGTTAAGTCGTCTTTCTCTTACTTACATAGAAGGTAGTACCACATACTATTTTTAATGCTCACACATCTTGTAGTTTTCGTGGGATATAAGCCTGTTAGAGCTGATTATTAGAAAACTACACCTTATAAGTAAGTATGTATAATGTTATTTTTATGTACTTAAAATATAAAGGACAAAATTTTCCACAGAATTCTTTGAAGATTTTTTATTCATTCAATCTTACTCAGTACTTAAAAGATAAAAAAATAGATATGGTCTAATTAAATCTCAGGACGAGAAATGAGATATTTTCAGTCACACTGAGGTATCCTATAAAATATTTTCTACGTTAATTCTAAAGAAAATAGGTCATATTTTTGGAACAAAGCAAAGAGCTAATGAAAAAAATGTGAATTGTAAGTAGTAAAATAATGGCGCCTTTGAAAAAGATATCCCATTCATTATAATGAATGTAAAAACTACAATGGTCTACGAAACTGTAATATCTTACGCTCAGTACAGCCGGTCGAAGCGACGGTGTCGCGAGCCTGCGTTATGCTCTCGTTTTGTGTTACATTAAAAGGTTTGCTTCAGTTGAACTTGAACTATTTCAGTTCGCATTTTTATTTTTCTACCCTCAAGCGTGGTAGGCGGGCATAATAGTTTTACCTTGGCATTTCATTCCAGTTCTATATTCTTGAGTGTCTGTGTACGTTCGCTTATTCTACTTCTCTCTGATGTTGACTTGTAAGATCTAAATAAGTTCTTATGATTATTTCTAAATACCAAATACATATTTTAGAAATCCATCTTTCTAAATCCATTACACGATAAAATGCTATCATACGTACTGAACTGAACTACTCAAGTTACGTACATACGCCTCCCTTAGTCAAAATTATGTTTTTATTCCATTTGCTGTAGAAACCCTTGGCCCATGGAGTCAAAGTGCTAAGCACTTCTTACAAGACATAACACCTTGTCTTATCGTCTCTACTGGTGACAGGAGAGCTGGTGCATTTTCGTCCGAAGAATCGGTATTGGCAACGGGGGAATGCTGCTAGCACTCTTGCCACTATTCCATAACTTGTTCACAGTACAGTAACAACTAAGTGTACATTTGTTTTGTATATATAATTAAGTATATTTGTAATTTTCTTTATTGTAAATAAAGATATACTTACATGTCTAAAGATCATGTATATACTATATTATAAGATAACGTTCTTTTTTCCTTTTGTTTAACAAATCGAAATAATGGATAAACTATTCATCAACAAATTGCATTTTAAACGGCTTTCTCCCATTACCTAACACAGGGGTGGAAAGCAAAGAAATCATAACTATTCTGCAAATACAATGCAAGGGCGGTGAGCCATGGAACCGCGATCCATTTACAAATTGCTCAGACGTTTAAATGGAAATTCAGTAGAATTCATGCGGTTGTATAAATTTGAATGAACGGTGGCGAAGGGTTAGTATTGTGGTTTTTTACAAAGACTTAAAAGAAAATAATGTTCTTTCATGTAAGAAAAAATAGTAACAGATAATTTATATAGGAAATAATAGAGACCTGACTTATCATTAGGAAGCCTAATTAAAATATTTCAAAGTAGCTTACTTTTATCGTACTGCTATGTAACTATTTCCTTAGCCAGTGATTAAGTATAGCAAAAACATATTAGTGAAAGCAGTAAAATATAATGAAAAAGAAACACAAACCCCACTAACTAAATTACACGAGCAATTTGTCACCCACAATCGTTTGTCGGCGTAGAAACGCACAAAATATTTCTAATAGGGGATTCTTTTTGACCTCGACGTTGACTTATCACAAAATTGATAAATAATTACTGCCTAATTTGTTACTGTTTAGATAGGATTCTTTCCATCGTATTTTAGACGCAGAACTTAATAAATAAAAGTAGGTCAGTTTTTAGAGTTCCGTAGTAGAAAAAGGAAAAGTGGAACCCTTATAATTTCGTTATGTCCGTCTATCCGTATATACATACGTATACGTATATCCGTTACAGCCATTTCACTGGAACTCTATTAGAAGTATACTCTGCACACAAATTAGGTAAGCTCCTCTAGGTTATCTTCTTACGTTGCATAGAATGGGTGAAAAACTTGTTTAAATCCACGTGTATGGGGTGGGATGTCTCTGGACAGGTTTTTAAAATTGAGATAGTATATGTTTTTAATTGATTCTTTATTTAAGCCTATAATTCATTACAAGTTATATTGAGCATACATTTTAATAGATTTTCTTCGTTTTTAAAAACCCGCACTCCAATAATCAATCATAAGAGGTTCCCTTTTCATGTTTTGTTTTTAAAAATGTCTTCAAAATAGGAATAAATCGTTTATTTTAATTTAAGTATAATTTTAATGCAACATGTTTATAAATCGTTATAATTGTTAGTCATATAAGTATATAGTAATAGGTACACCTAAAATAGCACCGCAAAATTTACATCCGTAAATTCATCCAACATAAAGTTATATGAAAATTTCAAAATTTATTTTACTCAACTTTAGTTTTACAATCAAGATCTTATTATAAACTATTTAGAGTTTTAACAAACGTAATAAACTTGAAAACGGCCTTCGGCGCGGAATTCCGCCAGTTCTACTTAAACTTATAATGACATTTAGATATTCTTGTCATTGGGCCGGGGAAGGCCAGAGCCGCGGAAATTATCTAAGAATACTTATGGATTTCCAACAATTTGACATGTAATTTGGGCGGACTCCGCTCTCAAAATCATTCAAGGGTGATATTGTCTGAAGAATAATATTATTAGGGCTCCGTTTTATTTTAAAGATTGGGCCTAAAGCCGTTAGAGTGGGTATTTAATTTGAATGTTTTATCGATAAGAACGAATGCGGACTTTTTTCATTAAGCAAATTGTTCGCGTAAATCTTGTCAAACGCGGTCGGTAATGAGCGTTAAGGGCCGCTCTCAAAATCCTGAATTATGCGGCTATACCAACCTAGTACCTACCTACCGTTTTATCGCGGAGTTTGTTAAAACAAGGACACTCCTAAAAGGTTTAAATGCCTGACGGCGCTCCTGTCGGGGAGTCGCGCTCGTGTTATGACAACAGGCGTGATATACGTACGCCCAACTAACGTAGCTAAACTACAACATATTTACACCCCATTCTGCGACCGAGCCGACTTTAGCGTACCTGAGTCATGCACTAATACATATTAATGGTGTTGTTGACATTTTGTCTGTCTGAGGACGATGCCTTTAATAGTAACTTTGATAAATGATAATTTTGCTTTCCGAGTCTGTCTGCGACTTATTTTTTTGTTGCAATTTCATCAAATAAATAAACGTATCTATTTATATTTCACCACAATTTATTAGACTTACTAAACGTTCAGTAATGAATGTTGTCGTCCACATAGAAGTGCTTAGAAGCTATATAACTATAGAAGAATGATATGATAGTGATCCGATCGCTAGTTGGAATTGATTTTGTAAACATAGGTATGAAGCGCTTGAATCTGTTAAACATGCAATATTAATTTAATTACAATGCATCCTCTATTGACTTAAGCTTCTTAAATAATATTGCGATTATTAGGTCATTATATGAATTCTGTACAACTAGGTGATTACGAAAGAATATATTATAGATATGTATTATATGTATAATTTCATTACTAAAGGTGAGTCTTATTAAATTTTTGACTAACGCCTATTAGATAGCTCTAGATATTTTAATTTAAAATCGTAGGTCTGTTATCAAATGAATTATTTTTTATCAAACAAATTATAGATATGTATATAATTCTATTTATAATATACCTATCTACAATTATAAAGGTTTAAATATATAACTTTTTTTATGATTATCCCTAATTATAGATACTTATAGACAAGGAAAAATTTTTACTTTTTACCAGTAGGTAATTCTTATCACATAGGAAAGGAATATGTGTGACATTCCCATGTTCTTACAATTAATAGTTTTAAATATTACAATATTCCGTACATTTTTTATAAAAATAACCCTCAAAGGAGGCGCCATATGGAGTCGAAGTCCCATTTAAAACTATATTTAAATATTTTAATCAGAGTAAATGGTACAATAATTTGTTATTATTAAGACTTTTAGTAACCCCCAAACAAAGTGCGAGCAGTTACTTTAGTAATAACTACTGACTAAAATTATATTCTTGTTTAAGTTCTGCCTATTCAGGAATTGCTCGGTTCTATGATCTCTTCACGAGAGAACACGTATTTAGTTCCTATATAAAGATCAAATCAAGATAACATTAAAACCTATGTGAAACAGCTTTATATAAGCATAAATTTCAATCAGGTTATTTTACGATACTTGTACTATATCATCTATACATAAAATAAACTGTAGAGGTCGAATGTCTGCACATAGAAAAAAAACCACAGATCTCGAATTTGCCACGACCTTAGAGTACATTGAAAATGAATATGTCGAATTAACTGAATTAAATTTTGAACATATTAATTACTAGCAGAGCAACCGATTTTGCCCGCGTTCAGACTACAAAAAAGTATTTGGATGCATACAGATATTATTTATACATATAATAAAACTGTAGAGGTCGAATGTCTGTACATAGAAAAAATATGCTAAAAACCGAGTCAGGGGGATGTAAGAAAAAAATAGAACAAATCCAGATTTTTCAATTTTTTTGTTTCTCTGTCTGTTTGTCTGTTTGTACGGGCTAATCTCCGAAACTGTTGGACCGATTGAAATGAAATTTTACATGGTGGTACCTTATATTCCCGTTCAACATTTTAGATACATTTCATCCTGGAAAACTAAAGAGTTCCCGTGGAAACGTTAAAAATCTATAGTAACTTATATAGCTTAGTACACAAAAACTACTAATTGGATTTTAATGAAACTGTATTAGTTCATACATCAGAATAAAAAATAGGCTACTTTTTATCCTGGAAAAATGTACAGTTCGTGGGATAGATTTGTTTTTGTTTGTCTAGAAACCCGAGCGAAGCGAGGGTGAGCCACTAGTAACTAATATAAAATTTGATGGATGAAAGAGAAGAAAAGAGACATTAAAAGAAACACAGAAGACAGGTGAAGAAGAAATTCGAAGATGACACGCCTGTTAAACTAACTAGCAGTTAATCAAACTAACAGTTAAACTAACTGGCAGTTAATCAAACTAAGAGTTAAACTAACTGGAGGTTAAACTAACCGACAGTTAACAGTTAAACTAACTGACTGTTAAACTAATATAGTTCATACATCACAATACAATAATATAGTTCATACATCAGAATAATAAAATAGGCTACTTTTTATCCTGGAAAAATGTATGGTTGGGATAGATTTGTTTTTATTTGCTAGTTATAGTAATAAATATAGTAGATATAGTATTTTGACATAACATTAAATATTTAACTCACATATTTTTTTAAAATAATAAAATATGGCGCTACATAAAGCACCTCCACGTCCAATATAGAGTTGAACACATTCGATAGGTTAAAAGATAGTCGACAGTAGTTTTAAAAGCTTTTACCGCGTGACATCATTGCGCCGAAACTGCAATACTTCGCTTAAACGCGCCTGCATCGTTCCATCATACTTGTCCCGTGAATCAATTCCCGAGCGCTTCCTAACATTATGTATGGACAACGGAACGGAACAAAAATATTCTTGAATAATTTTCTTATTCTATAATCCATTGCCGTTTTTCTAACAAATACGTACGTTCGTATGATAAGCAACGTTCAATGTATCGTGCTATTCAGCTTATTGTTATAAAAATGAATTTGATCGTAATAGAGGATTTACAAACTAGAATGCCTCGAATGTGTTAGCAATAAATGCCAATATTCGGTGGGAAATGTGAAAAGCGTGGAAAATGACAACGCTGTCCGACAACCGCCAATTTGTTTGTAACTGTGGACAGTTACTAGCTTTGTTGCGAAAATACCTTTGAGGAAGTTGTTTTTAGTGAATAAAATATAGCATTGAATACATTAGAAGTATATATAGAGCATTAATACCAAGTTTCAAGTAATTCTGATCATAAATATTTTTTTGGATTGTATTATAACGTGTTTACCTGTGGGAATTAGAAATATCCCGCAGTAAAAAGTAGCCTATGTCACTCTCCAACCCTCCAACTATCTTCACACAAAAATTCACGCCAATCCGTCACTCCGCTTCGACGTGAAAGAAGGGCAAACAAACAAACAAAAAAACACACTTTCACGTTTATAATACCTATTAGTATGTATAGTATGGATTGTCTAACGGCGGTTAATGAATGAACACATAAAATGTTTTATGTACGTACCTGTGTGTTTGTATGTATGAAGGTATGTTTGTGATTCTTTCACGTTGAAATAGCTGGACGAGTTTGGATAAAATTTAGTACAGAAATAGATTATAATCTGGAGCAAGACAAATCCTATGTAGGCATATAAACTTTTATATACGCACCTGAGTGCAGCAAGGGTGAGTCGCTAGTAAGCTGTAACACAACCAATTATAATACAATTTTGGGCTTCAAAGTCTTTCTTATTATAGTCACCTAAGTTATGTAACGGGATTCGACTGTGAGTAATTTACTATACATTAGAGCGGCCACTGTGTTTGCTAAATCTGGTTGGCGAGAATTATTATCCATATCTCGAATACCACTGATAACCTCTGACTACGCGTTTGAATTTAACCTATTGCAATACCTCCTTTAAGTTTGCTTTAAAATGACCATTAATGTATCCAGACAGAGCCAGTCGTTAAAAGTAGCAGGCATAGACTTAAGAGAGGAATGCTTCCCACAGGGACATTTTAACAGAACCCAAAACTCGACAGAACATCCACCAATGTGATATATTTGTGGTTTGTTTTTAACGTAGACCAAGTTAAGTGAATCTTGAGTGATTATATAAATGAATACATAATATAAAAAAATTGTATGACAACATATAAATTCAATGGGAATTAAAACTGAGCAATTTTTTTATTCCATGCGAGCGTATTCACGGGCACAAAGCTATAGCAAAATAAATAAGAATGGCACTTTATAATTATTATGTAGCTTAAAAAGATAGATACCTATACACTTGATGTCTTTAAAAATAACATAGATATTGTAAGCCTGTTGGTATGTTAGTTAAAAAGCCCATATTAGCCGAGTTGCATTATTCTAAAGTCGAAAACATTGTATGCGAGTTGTATCATTGTACTCTCTTACTTGAGAAAGATGGAGTGCAAAAATGTGCAACAAAATAGAGGAAAATTACCTAAAATGAAAATTTATTTACAGAATATACCTACGTTTAATATAATTTAAAATCCTGAATATTTTGAGTTACAATCGCTAAAATTAAATTTGTTTTCCATATATCTTTAAGAAATAATATGAAATACGAAGTTATTTTTGCAAATAATAAAGTATGTATTCAAAAAAAAAATAATGCTTGATGCGGGCGAAGCCGTGGGTTCTGCTAATACTGCTGTATGTTACATACTAGATCAACTGCCTCGGTGATGTAGTGGCTAGCATGTACGGCTGTACACCCGGAGGTCCTGGGTTCGAGTCCCGGGTCGGGCCAAGTTTAGTTATTGAGTCTTTCTGTAAAGTAAGCCTCAGTAACAGCCCGGAGTTGGGAAGTATGCGGTGTTTCACCCCCGTGCCTCGGAGAACACGTAAAGCCGTCGGTCCTGCGCCTTAACTCTCACTGGTCGTGTCGAGCAGTCGTCCCACCGGAGTATGAGAGTGACAGGAACAGAGAGTGCACGTTGGGTCTGCGCGTACACTTGTGCACTATAATATCTCCTGCGCAGTTGGCTAGTCTCCATGAGCATGGCCGCCGTGGCCGGAATCGGTCAGGAGAACATCATCATCACATACTAGATTAAATTTTAGTACATAATAAGATTTAAGTACGTAAATTTTCATATAAACATACAAATGAAATTTAATCTTCTGAGATTCTGAATGATTAATAGTGTATTTTTTAAATTATCACATACATAATATCTATTCAATAGTTTAAAACCGCTGAATTTGCGAAAGCGTTGTATTAGTTTTCATTAAGTGGTTTAGCAACTAATTGGTATCTGG